>CM062198.1:3875625-5167500 GCA_031216445.1 Lateolabrax maculatus | reverse complement strand
GGTACAGTTTGCTATTCTTATCACATTTAAATGTCAACACGGTGCAAAGCCCTACAAATTAGTTCAGGCAGGCTTCAACCCCCATTTAACATTTAAAGCGCCATTCTGTAGGGCTCAAAGAGCGATTTAAATCAGTTTACACACACACACACATATACATACAGAGATAGCGCTTCGTCTTTCAAACTTCTCATTTCAACACAGACATTTAACTGCCAACCTTTGCCTGAGAGAATTCAGTGCACCATCAAGAGGAAGGGTGGGGGGGGGGGACCAGGATGAGAGAACAAAAAAGAGATATAAAGCAACAGAAACAATGCATTAGCTTCATGAATAATAAATCTGCCCGTCTATCCGTGCAGAAAAGATCCAGGTTTTCAGCATCTCTGCATAAATCCACTGTCCGAATGAATAAATCAGAACGGGGGACATTTTCTTGAGCTCTAGACTATCACTGGTAAATAACAACAATGATTTGAAACACATCTGTTCATATGCAGTGCCAGCGAACCCCTATAGAGCAGCATAAGACAATAGCAACCCAACATTGTTGTTCCACTTATTGGTGGATGGGCATACCAAATACAGTTTACCCATTTCACACACACACACACACATACAGACTCATAGACACAGATCTATTGATAGAAACAAACACAATTAACAAATAAGAATCACGTACAATCCACCATAAAACAGTCGACATTAGTATCCTCGACAAAAACACATTTGTATTATCCCTCTTTCAATAGGAAATCTGAGATGGCTTGCTATGAATTAAAAGCTTGATCCGTCGGACGTGACAGCTGGACATAATTGAAGGAATACAATATTAGTGAAGTTAAGAACCATGGCTTGAATCCCGGAATTAAAAAATTCTTCAAACTTTTCTAAAAGTCACGACACCTCTTGAGTTTTAACTATGAACCATTAAACATAAATCCTAAGAACTTCTAAGCACATTTGAAGCAGTTTGTTTGACTTCCCAAAATGGACCAAAACTGCTTTGGTTTGAGCTATACAGCCACGTCATTGTGATTAATGAAAGTCTGGTGGCACTACATGATCATGTTCTCAGGCCTCTGTAGTGTAGCTCACAAAGAATGAGAACATTCTATACAACCTCATTGCCAGGCAAAGTTATGACAATTGATGATTCTGCAAAACCTCATTAACTTAAAGATTTTAAGCATTCACTGCAAAAAAGTAAAAATTCTCCACCCAAAAAAGTCTAAATATATTTTTATGGAAATTACACTATTTTTAAGATTAGTGATTTGGGTTACAGACATTAAACTATGGTTCAGGTTAAGGGTTGAGATATAACATAATGAGGAAACACTGTCTCCCAAGTCACCTAATGTTGTTATTAAACTTATTGGTAAAATGTTCACTGACAAACCCTGTCACAATATAATATCCACTCGTACCTTGGAACTCACAGCACTTGGTTAAAATTAAAGGAACATCGTCGTTTTGTGGAAATATAATTTTAGTTTTTACTGTTTTGCCAGTTTTATTGCCTAAACCTAACCACACTGGCACTCAGGATGCGAACCCTGGTTTCGGTTGTCAAAGTTCGGAGCTTCGTTCGCCCACCATGTTGTGTTTCGTACCTTTTAACAGAAAAAAAAGTTCCCTGTGAACATAATCCAGGCAGTGATTATATTTTGACATAAGTGGGAAAACAAATTTGTACCTTACAAACAGAATTTTGGGACAGGGTCGGCATTGGATGTCAATTAATGGATTATGGAATCATCAATGTGAACTTCTTTCGTAGTGATAGTGTGCTCTAACAACCTTCTGTGTTCAAGGATGGTCCTTGGTGTCGGTTTTGGACGGTCTGCTTGATCTTTGACCCACGAACACATCTGCTGGTAAATTGAGGAAGATGTGATTGACAGCTCTGGAAAATGTCAGTTGATAGACTGAATCAAGAATATTTTTAATTTTTTTTTCTTACTTCCATGTAATTTATATACCAGCTGTACATTGCTTGTACAACTGTAGTTTGGAGGAAAACAAACAAACTGTGTGTCATCACCCTCACATGACAAATCCTTCAGTGTGATATGATGCAACAATACAACAGTGCAATCAAAACCACTGACTCTAGTGAACACTTTTGACCTAACTGGGTACAGAGTTGCCTTCAAGATAATCGTGTGAAGTGTGCACACACACACACAGATGCACACACAGATGCACACACACACACACACACACACACACACACACACACACACACACACATCCAAGCAAGAGCCCCCAAGTCAGAGGGGCCTATGACAGGGGAAAGGGGTGATGTTCAGCCTTAAGGAGAAGTTGGCTCTGTCAAGCTGTTTCATGCCATCGAGATGCAGGATCAACTACGAGCCTAGGAGACACACTCACACATACACACACAAAAACACACAGAGGCCTCCGAGCAGTAGACTTGTTATGAGACTTGCTTTTTGCATCGTTACACTGCTGACCCCAGTTGTTCCAATGACTGTATGAATGTCTAGGAGGGACCAACTCAAGCAAACAAAAGCAGATAATCACAGATTTAGATAAGAAAAAAGACAACAAAAGTCCCCACAAGGACATTGTCCTTCTTCAAATTTAAGAAGCCTATATAGCAATACGCAACACTAATACACTCCTCTATTGAGTTCAGTCCATTTAAGTTATATATCAGTTAGTCTATCGTTACACTATATACGCATAAGTATATATTAGGTAGCCTAATATGAGAACAAGAGCCAGTGTAGGGGTCACAGAGAGACTTCAGTATCAGCTTACAATTGCCCTATTACATCAGCATAAGTAACTGAATCCAAAGAGCTAACTAGCTTATAAGAGACCCAATCCCTCTGACTGGCTTTCCTCTACCTCTAGGCTTGGCTATGACTCTTTCCCATCCAGCTCAATGCAGAATGCGCTATGAGTGGGCCTAATGTGGACTCGCTGAAATGTCAAAGCATTATATATCCTTTTCCGCACAGAGTGGCCCCTAAGGGTTTAATTGACTATGCTGTAAAGTGAGTTTGAGAGCCGTGAGAGAGTGCGATGAAGATGAATATGTTTCATTAGAGGGCAAACAGAGCCTGATGGCTGGAATTGGCATTGAGAGAGGAGGAAGAGTCTAATATGGATGAAACACACATTTATCCATTCACAATCCACAATGAAATGTACAGGCATAGCTATCCACTGCTTGGCTAATCACCTTAGTGAACTTACCAGGGTAGCGATTCATATTTAACACGCGTTCTTTTCACCTCTCTCTTTTTTTCTTCTCTCCTGGTTGGCCTCCGTCTTTCTCTGAACCAAACAAGGAAGGAACAAGCTTCCAACGACTGCCTGGCGACTTCAAATACTTGTCAAACAAAGAACAGAGCAGAAGACAGAGAGAAGAAAAGGGGCCCCGCTACTATCCCGCGGCCTTCGTTTACCAATTATACTGAGTACCTGCTGACAGGTGGGTTGTCACAGTGTCTGCTTAGCCACCCAACTCCCCTCATCTTCCCCCCTTCAACATCCCATCACTTTCCATCCCGCTCTGTTACAATTACCACGTGCTGTGGAGAGGAAGCTCCTCGCACCTCCAGGCAACAACGGCGGAGACAAAAGAAAAGAAGGATAAAGAGGATACGGAGGGAGATAGTGAAAGTTTGGCTTCTAGACTCAGGCTTTGATTTTGGAAACATTTAAGAGCGACAAGACAGGTGATGAAAAGGTTATCAGAGTTAAGGTGTTGTGGGGGCTGTTCTCTTGCAGGACTTGTTCAATAGGAGTTTTTGCCATTGTTGCCAATACTTTATGGAGACATTTTTTTTTAGATCATAATTATGGGACAGGAAGGCCACAGGTGATTTAATTGGATGTGACCAGGTGCCTCTAGACCTAACCACTTTCAATATTTGTTCTTACCATAGAATTATTATGTAAGGCCACAAATAGGCATCACTTTCAGTTCATTGCCAGAGACCTAATACTCTCCTTTAACGCTAAGACCAATCAACATTTTTTCACTTTCATCTTAAGGCAGTGTATTATAGCTGTTCTTGAAGATTTCTGAGCCAACACTGTCATAAAATATACAAGAAGCCTACAATATCAAAAGTGATTTTTTTTATACAATTCCAATTTTATTGGTACAAACTTTTTTTCAATGACAGTGTCTCTCTCCAATAGCTCCATTTTTCTGAAACACTGCAAGGAGGTTTGAAGACAGGGGGCCTCCCCCCACCACCACCACCCCCTACCCATTTATCCTCTGTCTTGCCGTCTCAGAAACTCAGCCAGCCAACGAACACGACTGAGACAAAACATAACCATAATGGCTCATTAAAAGGAATGGAGACGACTTAGGCAAACAAAGCAGCCTTCACTGGGCTGTCACCGAAACTCCTGTGATGGTACGTCCAAACTCACGCTGGTGACAAGGAGGCGAAAATGTCTTCCTCCCACCGAAACTTGCGAAGGTTTGGAGTGTTTTGACTGCGCTTGACGTGTCTCTGTATTTGTTCAGTGACAAATCTAATGTGTGCACAGCAGAGTGACAGACCACTGTGCTCTGGAGGGATGAAAAAAGTTTGTGTTCCCCCTGTTTTCCTCTACTTCCTTAGCGAAGAGGTGTAATTCAAGAGGTGTGACTCACACACGTACCATACATACGTGTGACGAAATGTCCCACTTATACAGGCAGTTAGTTAGAGGACTTAAGGTTGGGGTAACGGCTTGGGAGTACGGTAAAAGTTAAATTAATTTTTTTACATAGAGAGTTTCTAAGTAGGGTGTTGGTCCACCACAAATGTCAAGAACAACTTCAGAGCCCCTTGTCAACAATTCCCAAAGTATCTGAACTACGCTGGAGGGATGACCACCATTCTGCCAAAGGATATTCCCTCATTTGGTCTTGCAGCATTTATCCTTTTTACGCACAGAGTGGCCCCTAAGGATTTAATTGACTATGCTGCAGGTTGTCTTTTACTTGTTTCATCATTCTTCTCATCTTTAAAAAATATGTTATCAATCTGGTTAATGTGGTGTCTTTTGGAAGAAGGCAGAAGAGGAACTGATTGAGTAGGGGTCACCACAGGCCACCAGCCAATCACCAACAAAGGTTCACAGGGTCCGCATGCTTGTTTCAATTACGTAATTGCTAAGGTTTGCTTGTGCACACACAAGTTTGCAAAGCGTGGCTCAAGAACTATGCAGCAAGTCCCAGTGGCTGTTTAATTGGGTTGAAATCTGGTGACTGTAGAGGCAATAGCATATGATTCACATTTCACACTTTAATACTCATCACACCATTTAATGACCCCTTATACCATGTATGTAAGCATCTGCATTTGTTATGTTTCTCCACTTATTTAACTATTTTTCACCTGACTCATATAGTATTCCAAACTTATGACCCTGGATAAATGGGAAATAAATGGCAATCAATCAATACTCAGTAGCACGGTGCATTCAGTAAACTCCATTATGTTGTCTACTGAAGCTTTTCAACTTCTTCTGGAACATGTTTCTCACTTTTTTCTGACTGAAGTTAGCGTGTACAACTAATCCCATAGGCCGCCACTGACCCAGCACCTACTGCAGTGAAAGCACAGTCGTATCTGCTTAGCAATCCCTCAGTAATTAAGGAAGGCCCGCACCATGTCTAAACCTCTCCCTGACACAGTGTTGTGTCTGCACTGCATGGAGACAAAGGGTCATAAGAGGCTTAAGGCTCATGTACCTGCCGCTGTGTCTGTGTATGTCTGTCTGTGTGCGTGTGTGTGTTTCAAGAACAGAGGGACAGAAGATTAAAAAAGTGATCGGAAAAGTAGAATTAACCACCTTTACTGCCTTCTTAATTACTGTGAAGTCCACCTCTGTGTGAGTCGCACTATAAATACCCTCCAACTCCCAAGAGGCCCTGAAAATCCAACTTGTAAATGAACGAACACACACACACACACACACACACACACACAAACACACATCCTTTTCACAGAATGACCAAAAACTGAACCCGGCACTTCTCAGAAACTGGGCCAAACCATATGTCCTTCTGCGTATTTTGGGATCAGACTAATTCGTTTTGATGATAGCATAAAAATGATATCTAAAAAAAAAAAAAGAAAGAAAAGAATGAAAAAAGAAATCTGACGTCAGCAGGAACAGAACTGGTAAGAGACAGAGAGAAAAAAGAAAGCCACCACAGGAGGAAGGCCTGTGGGGAATGAATCCAGGTCTTAGGTTGAGTTCAAGGAGAGTAAAATAAGGTTGAACCTCAATAGGATCGGCATCCGGGCAACAGTCCAATAAAGGATAAAATGATCTGCAATTAGGACAAACAGCACTAAGAGCAAGTTCAAAGATAATTGTATCTTTTTGGTGTGGGTGTGTAACTGGTTTGTGTGGATTCCCATGATAATCCAGGAGAAAAAGAACAAGGGAGAAAAAAGAAAGGGGGAGTAGCAAAGCAAACAGCATGCAAGAATGAGGGAGGGTCCATCATAAGGAAAGGCATGAAAAAAGTAAAAAAAACTAACAACAACCTTCATACAGCTCACCAGAAAGACATCTATTGCTGCTCTTTTAGATTGTTCAGGTCTTTAGTAGACCCTAAAGCTGGCAGTTTGACTTAGAAATATGGTGATTAAGGGAGCATGGGAAGAAAAGCAAGAAAACAGAGTAAAAAAAAAAAATAAATGGCTGAGGGTGCATGCTTAAACAAAGATATGACTTAAATTAGTGAGGTGAGTTGATGTGAGGAGCTTAGTTTAATATAGTCCAGGAAATGGAGCTGTGTTGACACTTCATGCTTCCCTTTACAGAAAAACAATTCAAACAGGAATACCCTATTTATACAAGCAGCAGGCCATTCAGATCTATTCTCTTTGTATTTGTTAAGAAAGCTCCGTCAAAAAGACTGTACCATCATAGCACAATAGATTAATTGATTTGTTTGGATGTTTCACCAATTGTAATTATATAATGATGACAAAGCATATAGTTTAGACAACTGTTGTTGTTGTTCATATTCGTTACCTTAACTGTTCTGCTAAAGCAGGACAAAAATATATTTCCGATGATGAAGCTTAGCGCAAGTTCAGTCAGGAAGACTGACTATCTTCATGCTTACTCTATTTATTTGTTCTCTCTGTCTCTGTCTGTTCCCGCTTACAGCTCTATCAGCTGACTGAGGGCGTTCATTATTCCAGTTAAACAGATCAGATTTTGCCATGCCCTCCGTGAGCCAATCATCTCGTTGCTGTCTAAGTTTAAAACTGTTCCTTTCTCTGTGCTGTCAGCTGTCATTCCAATGTCAGATCAATGCAACCCTCCTCCACCACATGACGTCACGATGGGGTCTAATCACCAAAGACTCCTCATTCGTCTCTCCTATCTTGCACTATGTCAGTAAATTCATTTTATTACTCTTTAAGCATCGCTTTCAAATAAGCTCAACCAATGCGTGTAGGTTCACAGCTAAGAAACAAGCTAAACACACTTCAAATAAAAGTAGAAAACGGCAGATTGCCTTTGAAGTTTTTACTGGAAGAAACTGTTAAACAGTGATAATAGTATTTGACAACAAATTAAATGAAAATAATTCACAATTACAAAACTGTGAGATTCCACAAACAACTGCTAAGGTAATAAAAAGGTGGATAGGTGGTTAGGTAAAAATTAGGCAGTACAATAACAAGGTAAATTGATTCCAAAAGTATAGAATAGCTGTCAAATTAGATACATTGTGCTTCATGTCTCAGCTCATCAAATGCGATGTATTCTTAAAGATTAAACTGCCCAGCAAAATAAAGTAGTTAAAATTCACTCCACCTCAACCAATTTCAACATTCAAATGTGTTGTTGTTGTTTTACACAATAAGACATCAGTAAAAAAATCCAATAATATAACATCAATAATATCAGTACTTTTACATTTGACTGTACAAACAGTGAACATTTCTACTAAAAAGTAAAAAAAAAAAAGAAAAAAAAGCACTAGGTGAATTTGAACTGCAGATTAACATTGTGTCTAATCCGGTTTTTGCCAATCTGAAGTCAGTGCCATTATGTCAGAAAACACAACATAATTGTCTTTCAGTTGACAAGAACTAAAAATACACAGACAATAGCTATGAGATGAGCAGAGGCAAGAAAAAAGAGAAAATGTTTTGTCCTTCAGCCATGTTTTCACTCCACTTTCCCACCCCATGCCAGTGACTGCAGAATAAACGGATATGTGAATTAAACCCCATTGTTTTAAAAAAGATCTGCTGCTAAATTTAGCCACTGCTCTTATTCTCCCTCAATGTGAAAGAATGTGCCAGTTATGTTATGTTTGTGTGTTTTATTTTCTTCCTTTCCGTTATCCCTCATTGTAATCTCGGGCTACATACATCTCATGTTGTTTGAACAAGTGTGAGTGGTGTATCTGTGCATGTGTCAAGGCATAAGAAAAAGAAACAACACACACACACACACACATATAGTTCAGCCATGCGATTTTTGCAATTAGAAAAGACACAAAAATAATTATTCTGCAGCGCAGTCAGTCGACATATCCTGAGTCGATGATGCACGGATCACGTGTTTAATAAAAAAGGTTAATCAGTTGTTAATCAGAGGATTAATAACTTGTTATTTTCTTTACAAAACCATTAATATTATGCCATAAATATTTAATGTTGATAGGTCTTTTTTTTTTTGTTTCTTTTTTTGGTGAGAGAGAGACAGTGTGGGGGGTGGGGGTGATATGTGCTTGGTGATGCAGGGCAGAGTGAGCAATATCCAGGCATTAATGTGCATTAATCATGCTTTGGTGAAGACAAATAAATTCATTCATGTTTATTAATACAACCTTGGAGAAAACAATACTCTTTACATTATTCACTGAGTTATTAATAAAGGATTTATGAACAGGAGGACCACAGGACAGAGACTGGGGATCAGGGAGAAAGAAAGGCAGACCAAAACAGGGGAAGAAATAAGAAGAAAGAAAAAGAGGAGAAGAGGGAGGTCAGAGTCACAAAGCCAGGAGCATAAGTTCATTAATGTTTAGGATGGAAGGGGCACAAGCATTTAGGGAGGAGATGAAGTGTGTGTGTGTGAGTGAAACAGAGGGAGAGTAGTCCACCACTGGAAAGCTGGGGGTTAAACAGAGATTTTCTGCCCTCACTCTTTCTCCTTAACAAATTACCCTGCCCGATTGCTAATCAAAGCAAAACAAATATTGCTTTTCATTCGCTCCATTTGTTTGAATGAACATACAGACATTCCCAAAATACTCATTCCCAGCTCAAATGTAATTAAATTGTGCCTTTAGTGAAAACATGCAGTGGTACTCCAATTAGTTGTGTTTTTGTCATTGGGTAAAGACGGGGAATGGCAGTGCCCTGGGCACCTCAGGGTCCCGAAATGGAAGTATATCTTGATGGGGGGGGGGGTGAGTGAGTTTTTGTGTGTGTGTGTGTGTGGGGGGGTTAGACAATGTTTGGGTGCACAAGGCTGACTGCAATGACAGATGAAAAGTGTTTTCAGAGTTGGTGGATGATTTAGTGATCTGATGATGTTTTATTTGTTGTTCATTCGTAATATTACTGTCTTGACAAATGGTGATATGTAGGGCGTTTGAGATGAGACAGACAGATGTGACTGTCCTCACAAGAAAAACGGCAGCATAAATTGCTTGTTGGAGTGCTTAAATATGACCTGAGAGGAGATGAGGGGAGAAAGGCCAGCCCTCCAAGCCGTATTAACTTGGGCAGAGCCTACAGACACTGAGAGCTTCTGGTTACACACAAGCAATGTACTCGTCCACCACCTTCACCTCCACAACCTTACATTCTGCCAAGCTATATAAAAGACGAAATACTTCTTGGATTGGCACTGAATGTTGGTTTAACTCCCAGCCAGATTCAATCCATGTGTCCTGCCTATTTTCAATATTAACTGTCAAATAGAGGCAAAATGCCAAAACGTAATATTTAAGAACAAAAGACAATGAATGAGGAACTACAAATTCCTATACTAGCTTTCAGTGATGCCCCCAAGACATCATAGCAACATCATTCAAAATAGTGGAGAAAAAATAGGGTAAGCATTTCATAAGATTGTGTCAATGTTGTGCTGCTGTCCATCTATCTTCTAATCATTGTCTTTCTCTCCCTCTCCATCATAAACCTTTTTTCTTTTCTTTGTCTTAAGCTCCAAATTGTGTTTTTATTGAAGGGCTATATAGATCGCTCGGCAAAATGTCATCCGTCAAGCTGTCGATGAATCCATCCTTTCATTTAATGATCAGCCTACCTGATATGCATTTTACATGGCTCCATATACCTTTAATGGGAATCAATGGAAAGCAAATAACGCTGGAAGCCAGTAAGCTGCATGTCTGACGGACGCCAGTTATTTGTCAATATACACAGCTCTGTTCTTAGCCGTGCTGCTTTGTACTGTATACGCCTGGATGAATGTGGCTGCAAAAGTGGCTCACTGCGGGTTAGACACCGGCTAACGCATGACTCTATAGAATCCCGCTGCTACATTCTCCCACTTGCTTTGCCTTCATAAACTAAGAGAGAGGAAGAGATTGAGTGGAAGAGACAGAAGGAAAGGAGAAGGTGGAAATGATGAAGGCAGAAAGAGGGAAAGACAATTAATGAAAGAGGAGGAAGAAGAGATAGAGAGCAGGAGGCTTAAACATGGGATGAAGTGAAAGGGCCAAAAAGGGGGAGGGAAGGGAGGGACAGCCATTCGACATGGTTTCGGTTAAATACAGATTTCATCATAGGATTTTTGGGTGGGGGGGTGGGGGCTGTGGTTGTGGCAGCTCTAAAACACATAACTTTTTACGAAGTGAAAATCAAATATTAAAAATGACAGGCCTTATAAGTGTGCTGAGTGAGCTCGGGTCACGGAGGGAGGGAGGCGCGGGCGGCTTGTCAGCTACTATCTGTCAGGGCGAATTAGAAACAATCAGGGCCGAGTGAAAGGGAAGGTGATTGTTATTAAGCGGCGGGGCCCTGCGAGCGGGCGCCCCAGATGTGGCCGTGCATATAAAAGAACAGGAAGCCGGCAGTTTAATTCAGGAAGCTTGCCGAGGCGAGCGAGCAATGCCACAAAGGAGGAGAGGGAGGTGGTGGGTGCTGGGGGGGGCGACAAAGGATATGAGGGGGTTGGGGCTTCTTGTCGCTAATATGCTGGAAGTTACTTTGATAACACATTAGGCCTTTTGTGGAATTGTGGAAAGACGCACCTTCTTTTTTTTCATTTTTTTTTCTTCAGTTCATCCATCTCTGTCCATCCCGCATGGGGAAGTGGCGGGTCAGCCCATAGAGAGGGCAAGAGGAAGAATCGAGATAAGTCGACCTTAACACTCACACGCGTACGAGAGTGAGGTGGAGAGAGACAGCAGAGCCCATATATCAATTACAACCTGATATCCTGGGAGGATGATGGGACGGAGAGAGAGAAACCCCTGAGCAGATGTGTGTGTCTGAGTGTGTATGCGCTCCTGTCTCAGCGCCCAATCCCCCTGAACGCTCTTCTAAATCTTTTACTTTTTCTTCTCATAATCACCTGACAGTCCCTCCATGTCTCCCTGAGCTGCTGTCGATGTTTGGTCTACGTGCGCAGACTTTTTCTCCCGTGCTTGTGGTCAAGCACATTGATGGACGTGGACATGACTCCGTTTTGACTACTTTGGTAGTCCTGTTATCTGGCAAGTTGCCCCGTACCCCTCTGAAACTCCTTTGAGACAGACATCACCGCCCACAGATCCCTATCAGGGAGAAGCGGCGGTCAGTGGGGGGCTGGTTGATGTGTACAATATGTTAGTAAGGGGAGGGTGGGGTATTTGAATGATAGGGAGCGACAGTAATCTGCCAAGGGGCTGCAAATTCAACGGCACATTGGTCATTGTGACACAAAACCACACCACCACACATGAACAACTATTAACAAGAAAGAAAAAAAAGACTTAAAAGTCTTAATTTAACTTCTAATTTGTTGAATGGATATCAAACAAAGTCTGATCACATAATTAGGAACCACAGAAACACAATATACTAAATTTACTAGAAGCTTTATTTGACCGTACTGGGATACTATCACCCCCCTACCTCCGAGACAGAAAGTCAAGTGGATCCATTGACACTCAAATATTTTCACTTAACACCGGTTATGTGAAATCAATGGGAAGTACAGAAGGAAGAAAGAGCAGAAATAAAGGAGGTTGTTAAGATAGTTTCTTTCATATAGTGCTTCTGTCTCGGAGTGTGAAGGGCTTTGATTTCTATTTACTTTGTAGTGAGTGATATCGCAAGAAATTATCCCTCCCCTTAAGAATCACTGATCATCCAATAGGCTTGTCACATGCTCCCTTTCTCTCTCTCTCTCTCTCTCTCTCTCTCGTCGTCTTTATTGTGGTGATCAGTCGAACGCTCGCATAACACAAGCCGTCTCTGGTTTCCACCTCCCAGGTTTTTCTCTCTGTTGCCGCTGCTGATGTAGCGGAGGTTATATGGTGTTAAACACAGAGCTGCTAAACGTTCCCCAAGGTAATAACAGTCAGGGTATATACAGTACTGTGCTGTATGGCGACGGGAAGTTGCTGCCAAGTGTGGAAGCAATGGAGATGGAGAGAAAGAGGTGGGGGGTGGGGGGGGGGGGGGGGGGGGGGGGGGTAGAAAAAGGAAATGAAATAATTAGCAGACAGAGACAAGAGGTGAAAAAGAAAGAAACAAAGGGTGCAATTAGGAAAGAGGTAGAGGATGAGTAATTGCTAAACCAGATGTATAAATAAAGACAATGAGAAGTGATACTGATGTTGCACTGTTTTGACACTGTTACATGCTGGTTAGCGAGTGATCATTTATTTTCACTCCTTCAAGAATTATTGGATATAAGGTCTACTGAACAGCCTCAACTACCTGTGATCTAGGAATATCAAAATAAATCTGAGTGTGAAAATGAATTAAAAAAATAGTCCTTTGACAAACTCACTGCAAGTAAAGTCTTCATCAGCAAATTGAAGTTGGCTCATGGGGTTAGAGTCGTCAGTCGTAGTAAGCTAGTAAGTGGACCTTGAGTTGAGATATTTTTGTCAAATACTTTAAATTTGACTGTGCACTGCAGAGCATAGACTTCAGACGGTCAAGGCATGGTTCCACCACATCTTCTCTTCACAGTAGCCAGTCACTGTACGCATTCATTAAATGGGGAAACAAACGTCCTCCAGCTCATAGACTCTCAAGTCATCCCATCTTGTTCCCTTCTAAAAGGACAGTTGACAAGCTGAGAGAGGAGCTGTGACTGATCACTATGAAAAAGGAATACAGATGTTATTTCTTTTTCTTTTTTTTTTGTGGCATGGTTACAAAGTTAAAGTACTTTCATATTTTCTTCTTCAAGTTATTTTTTTTCATTTTATATATATATTACTTGCATTACCACAAAGACTTGTGTTTCAAAAAAGTTGTAAAAGTTGTTTTAAAGTTTCACTAAACAACAGATCAATGCAAACTAATAAAGTATGCAGCTGTATATTCTCCCATCACTTGATGTCATAATTTTGTTGGAATTAGAAGTGAGTTGCGGTAGTTTCACAAGAAAACATTTTATTCATTACATGCTGTTCCACACAGACAAGGCATGATTTGTGATTTGTAGAAAATAGTTTTCTAAAGTGCCATAGACCAATCCAGGTACTGTACAGTGTTTCCCCCCGATTGACTGACCTAAATTTGAAAAGTAAGGTAAACAAAGACAGGAAAATAATGGCGTATAATGGAAGGAAAATGTAAAAAGTGAGAAAACAGAGGACATGGATGCTATGGGAGATGGAAATTGACCCCCTCCCCAATCCAATCCCCCTTTTTCTCCAGGAGGCCAAATCCAGGCCATGTCTAAGTTTTCACAACGATTAGGGAGGGAGGGATGAGGAGGGATATAGAGATGTACTAGAGCAGCATTAGCCATTAATCACCAAGGAGGGAGGGAGAGGGAGCGACAGAGAGATGGAGAGAGGGAGTGATAAAGAGAGAGGACTGTCCTAGCATGGCTCAGCATGGGACTTGTACTTTTGCTGTCTGGACCTCCAGGGGTCTTGTGTATGACTGTGAAACAGTGGCTCAATAGCAGTAGAGAAGTTTCCTAATCCTGGGACATTGGAAGTGGAATATAGTATACACAACATAAAAATACATTTACAAATTATTGCCAAAATCTAAGACATTTCTTTAGTGTATTTTGCAGCAGAATTGCATTTATTCATGTTTATAGTTGAACAGAATGTAAAGTTTACATTGCTGAGTATTTTGTCTGTAATGGCAGCTGGTGTTTAAGTTTCTAATCTGGATAAATGACAGTACTGGATATTGCTCCTCTGCATATACAGTATTTCTTTCTTGTTCCTCATCAACATGCAACTTGACTATTCTTTAATCAACTGTAAGAGTGGTGTTCTAACACATCTCCTTCCAAAAGACTTGATAAATCATCTTAAACCATTTTACAAACCTTGAATCAGTTTTTTTTTTAAATATATATATATATTAAACACCCAAAAATGTATACAACAAAAAAAAAAGGTTTGTCATTACCTTCTAAAGCAATCCATGCATTTTCTGGTCTTGTTCACCTTTCAGCAGGACTTCACATTACAACATTACAAAGGACTGTTACAAAACATTCACATTAATATGACAATTTTCTGATCCGTCATGACTGTAGTTAAAGTTTGGTTGGGGACAAAAACTACTCGGTTAAGGTTACGAAAAGACCATGGTCGTGATTAAAACAAAGCAATGCTGAGTGTTGGTAAAAAAGAAAAAAAGGATGTGAACAGCGGCCTCCTGGGTCAAAGTCACATAAACGAAAAGTTATTCACGTGACCGCAACAGTTCCTTTGTCACGAAAATGTAGATGTAAGATCACCACTGTTTACGACCTCCTGTTATCAAGTGAGTAAATTACCCTTAGGTCACATGATTACAACTAAACCATCTCCATGACAACTGAGCAACTCCATCTACTGAGGAAGGCCACAAAATGTGGCTGAAAGCTTCAGCTGTTCAAAGCAATTCACCAGAAAAACGGCAGTATCGTTCTGTGTTCAGTCTCCAAACCGAAATGTTCTTTTTAAAACTAAATACATATTAAAACATCATAAATAGACTGCTTGCACATACACTAATCGTTGAGCTACACCTTCCAATAGTAGAGGGAGACAACAGTTTCCACATGTGTGTGTGGTATGATCATTACTAACAGCCTTGTCATATTCTACTATGAAGCCGTAGAATATGCAACACCCCCATCCCCCCGTGCTCATGCTCATCATTGTGGTGGGAGGCAAGGTGAAACTGGGTGACCATAAAACCAGAATGGCCGTCACTTAGTGTTTCCTGCATCCCCCTTTCTACCCCCCCCCCCCCCCCCCCCCCCCACACCCACACCCATTCCTCTCTTCTTATTTTTTATTTTTTTATTTTTTTTCTGTACTATGAATAAATTTAGTCTGTCCCGGACATGAAAATGTCAAATACCTAAAATACACCTAGGCTAAATAGCATATTAATTTTTAATGCCTGCTCATCCTATGCTGCTATTCTCATATCAGGCCTGTCTGCCAACAGCTGTTGCTGGCTCTCTGGCTGGGAATTTATCATCCATCTAGCTGAAGGAGGGGAGAGAGGGAGAGAATAAAAAAAGAGATGGGAGACATTGTACAGAAGACAAGGAAAAGGGGAGGGACAGAGCCATGTTTTCATGGATCCCTACCTTGCATTTATATCACCTATACTTCACAACTTTCTTACTTTGATATACGAGTGGGATTCAATTACACTAATGCCAAACATAAATTGTTCAAGATTCCTTCCTTTTTCCCCCTCCACGGTGTGTTACAGCACAAGCCTCCTCATACATAAAAGAGAAATAAGGAGCAGAGTGGTGACATTGATGCTGGAGGTAGTGACATTGGGGAGAGCGGCAGAGGGAGACGAGATGCACTGAAGCAATGTGCCAGTGTGGGTGTTGAATGCCACCCATGTGCGTTTTTAGGTGGCATGTGGTGGATGATTATCATAGATTATCACAATCCAGATTGTTACAAGTTCTGTCTGCGCACATAGCAGCAGTGTACTGTAGCTGTGTGACTGTCTCTGTGTGCGTGTGTGTGTTTTGGTTTAAGACAAAGTGCCTTTGGGGATAAGACTAAATGGTGAGTGAATGACGAACAGTTGGAGTGTGTGAGTGTATGTGTGCATTTATCTGTGTGTATGTGTCTTGTTCTTTTATCATTACAGTGTGAGAAGCAAGTATCATACACGGTTTGGAAAAATGGGAAGAATCTTGACATCATTACATATCTTGAGGAAAATTTGAGATAGGCTAAGGTATGAAATGTGTGTGAGCTTACCTTAACACTCCAACTGCATACTGGACTGCAACCTGTCTGTTAGGATCAAGTGGCCTCTCGCTGTCACTCCTGACTGACTACTGCTTGCTGGAATGGCCACCTAGAGAAACAGAGGAAGGGGGAGATTAGACGTGGAGGTGATAATGAAATATAGACCTGAGGAGGTGAAGTGGAAGATGGACATGGGATACAGCATGAAGAAGAAGACAGTGATGGGTGGAAAGGAAGAAGAAGAGGGGGTGGGGGAGGGGTCGATGTCAAGATGAAAATCTAACAAATTCAGCGAGCGACACTGCAGAGGTCAAGGGAACGCAGCCGAAAAAGGTTAAAGATGAAATCAAAGCCAGCGTGCTGCGGTGCCCGGAGGCACAGCTGAAAATCTATCCCTCCAGGGCAAGGCCACCGCTGACGCGAGGCAGACAAGAAGCTAAATACTGCACGCCACTCGGGGATCTTTCATTTTCAACCGATCAATAAGGGCTTATATTTATCAGGGCCTCCGAGCAGCTGCCACGTCTGACAACCTCCACTTCATTTTTGCACTCCTCCTTCTCCTCCTCCTCTTCTCTTCCTCCTCCTCCTCACCCTTGCACGCTAAATTGAGACCCATCGACCATGAAAAGGGGCAGAGACCCTGGATTGCCATTAACCCCCCTCGTGTCACTAGACTGTCTAACACACACACACACACACACACACAAAATGCCCTGGAGATACAATTCTGCTAAAGGTCTGTCTCCCCCTGCTTTAAAGAAACATGCCTTATCATTATGGCCTTGGCACAGACACCAGCACCTCTTCATGTCTTTTGTTCCTCAAGGTGCCCATGCCACCCGACACACGCGTACATACTCTCTGTCATACACACAGGGACAAACAAACATGGAGGCACATTCTGCCCTGCCACAACCTGATTTCACTTTCAATTTATACCCTTTTGTACATCTCTTTTTTGCCATATTTATTTCAAATAACAAAAATATCAAATCCCAAATTACCACTATAAATCTAAGGAGCATTATGATAAGCGGAAGATTGGGTTTAGGGGTCTGAGTTAAAATAACTGGCTGTCTAATCATCTGCACAACAATATTTGCTGTGAGGCATTCTAAATAGATTATCGCTAGTCCATCTGTGTCATCATTGATTTATAAGGCATTAAGCTGCTTGGGGAAGAGAGAGGGCCTTGCCTTCTCTGCTGTTAAAGGGGCTTCTTGTCGAAATCAGGGGCACGGCAATGGAACAACTGTGGCACTCTTCTAACCTCCCCTTTAATCGTCAGGCGAGAGGAAGTGAAAATAGGACGGGCGTATCTGGGTTTTTTTTTCAAAAAGGGAAGTATGAATCCAAATTTTCTGCATCTCTTTTTGTTTGGCGATACAAAGAGACTGGGAGGAGGGGAGGAAGTACAGAAAAAAAAATACACACAGAGAGAAACAAATAGCACACACAAACACACATGCACATACACACATGCAGGAAAAAAAACAAGGGACATCATTAACATATGAATGCCATATGCAAATTGTAGGGAGAGAGCAGATGTTGTTGCATTTAATTGACCTATATGTGAATTGCATCCAAACCTTTCAGTGTGTTTTCTGGGCCCACCGAGTACAGTTTTGACTGGCTTTCTAGTACCACTCAACATATGAGCAGGGAGCACAGCCATTTTAGCAGTGTTTAAACATAAAGAGATGACTAAAAATAGAATAGAATAGAAAATAATTCTACGTAGATGAAGTGTCTGCTGAAAAATCCTTAAAACACACAGTTTGTCCCTGGTTCTTTCTTGTATCCCGCACTGATGACATCTCCGCCCAAACTGATTTGGCTTTCTAACAGGTGGCGGTAGAAAATGTATTACAATACTTGAGTAATCAAGTACTGTATTTGAATACAATTTCAGGGCACTCTACTACATTTTGTGACAGCTATAGTTACTTTGGAGATTCATATTTTAGATAAAAATCATATGATGAGTTAACAAAATACATAATGTTATAGACTAAACTACCCAACATCGATAAAATAGAAAAAATAGTGAACCTAACTAGCAACAACATTAAAATGATGGTTACATGTTAATACAATTTAAAAAATAATATGATATTATAATTTGCTAGTTATAATACTGTATCACTCTGAACGGTGACACCTGTGGTTACTGGTGGTAGCAGCAGCAGTTTGTTTTATTACTAATACAGGTCTCAGCAACCCCATTTCCCAATAATTATGTTTCAGTATTGCCTGATGTGTTTTGAAGGAAACGTAATTGCTGAATGTTTAATGTTCGGGTGGTAACATTTTTTTCCAGTCCACAAAGTGCTGCATCTGACAGGACTTTAGAGGCCTGCTCTTGTCTCCTGCATATGGTTAGGTTTAGTCATAAAAAAAAACACTTCAGTTACAGTTAGAGAAAGAAAACAATCTTTTTTAAGCTTAACACAGTGTTTTGCCAAAACGTACCGCCTGTTGATTATTTACCTGGGTGGGGCTACAGGCACCGAAAGTTTCTGCTAACTCACTAGCAATGTTGTTGTCTATCTTGGTGCACTAAGCTTAGTCTCCATCCATAGAGGACTGTTACATGAATCAACAATTGAATCTCTTAATCTAACGGTTTCTTTTGTCAGCAAGAAAAAGGATGCTCGAGAAAAACAAAGACAACCTTAGACTTAAAAAAAATAAAGTTTAAATTGTAACATTTTAATTCAGTTTGGAGTGCAAAGTAATGCAACGTGTCTCCCTTTGTTTTGACAACAAATATTACATCTAATACTTTATTTCCTAAAAGAGTTGAATAGTGTGGTTAAGTTTCTGCCTCTGCCTAGTGGCTACTCAGACAATCACTTATGCATCTCATTGTTATATTGGTTTTAGGGCACTGTCTTCCCCGCCCTTTTTACACCCATTCACTTGTATCAATAGGAGGCGGGATCAGGAAGAAGCTGGTGCTGAGTTAGTGTGTATCACATGGCAGGGATGGCGCCCATTAGGAAAGACAATACAAAATAGACAAATTTTCTTACAATTAATTTATACTGTTTACCTTCATTTGAAGTAATATAAAAATGCTAAAAAGATAAAAACTGTTTCATTTGCTCGCTTCTATATTTACTGAGCTTGCTGACTCAATTAAGCAGTGTGCCTGGTTGGGGCCCTCTATTGACGGGCTTCCACTGATACCCTTTAAAATGTTAATCATACTTTCTAGGAGTGGTTTAGAACAAACGATCAGTATGAGCATTTTTTGAAGATTGGTGGCATTACATTACTTTCAAAATATATATGAAAAAGTATATGAAAAGTATATTAATATAATATTTAGGAGACATTGTTGGGCTCAAGAGTTCTGTTCGAAATCAGGTATTTTCCACATTGTGAGTACAAACGTGCACATGCACCAGCTTTTGTCTACTGTATCATGTCCAGTCCAGCACAAATTATATCCTGTGAATCACTTATGCATGGGTACGCAATTTGAATCACGCACGGTGAAGGTAGACTTTACCAGTGGCAATGAAAAATACTACATACAGACTGTTAATACAGTGAATGATTACTGCTAAAAAAACTGACCATAAATAGTATAAGAATTGAGTTTTGTTTCATTCAATTTTAAGGGTTATACCTGTCTACTATGTCCCGTCTACTATGGAGAAGTAGTATAATGGAGTATATTTACATTGTGGTTTTTACTTTAAAAATCTACTATGTCCTCCACTACTTGTAACACCTTAGGCAGCCTGCCAAGGCCCAGATAAAAGTGATTTTAAAAGTCTACCAACTCCATTTTATTCTGCAGGTAGAGACAGAGAAAGAGGAGGGAAAGTCACGCATTTCACACTGCAATGTTTGCTTGGGTGAGCCATGAAAAACACAGATGCTATTTTCATCTGGGCCTCTGCCTTTCTTTTTTTTATTCTTCTCTTTCCCCCTTCCCTCCCTCCTCTCTCTTTTATTCTCTTACTCTATCCCTCTCTTTCTAACCCCCTCCTCCCCCATTCTTGGGAATGTCATTAAATTGTATTAAATAGCCTTTTGTCCAGAGGGCAAGGACCACCCGATATATGATAATACATTAAGGCCCCAGTGTAGCAGCCACTGAGCCGAAACCATCTTAAGAACAAGCATGGTGCGTGCCATTGTGTGTGTGCGTGCATGCATGTGCGTGTGCGCAAAAGAAGTGGATGGCAATGCGGGGAGAAAAAAAGATGGAGAAAAGGAGGATCAGGTAAGTTGGGGTAGAGGGATAGAAAGAGTGAGATATAGAAAAGAGAGGGGAAGGGAGGGAGAGAACAAGGTGGTGTGGCTGCCTGCCTGCGCATGTGGCTCTCTAACAACTGTGACACATACTAATAGAAACATACCTAATAAATTACGAGCTTTCAGGGTCTGGCAAGCTGACATTTTCTCCGTGCGCGGGACAATTTCATATCTGCGGCGCAAAGTCGAGGGGCTGCTGGACCAAATTGCATCACACAGAGATGCCAGAGGATTAGCATAAAAATTAACACTTAAATTTCAGCTTATTGTCAACCCCACTCCTGCACCGGCTGCCTCACAACAATCAATTCCTCTTAGAAATCTGATTAGATTCCATGACGCTTATTATCCCAGTCATGTCTGCCTGCCCCCTTCACTTCCACCACCACACACACACACACCATTGGCATAGTCAGAGTACTGGCTGCCATGACTGCCCAGACCATTTGTTTAAATGGAATTAAGGAGAAAGTAAATCTATAGGTGTGGCATTTCTTTTGACAGATGATGCCTCATTCTCTATTTGGGTGTTTGTCTTGAGATTTGGTCTTTAGCCTGCATAGAAATCCATCCCGACATGTTGATATTGTATCTTTTTGCAAGTCACGTTCATTTAAACTCTCTTGAATGCTTTGTTGCAGTGATGGCTGGTGGTCAACCACAAAATATGAGCCGTTATTATTCACCATTTTTCTTGTTTTCAGTAAGAATAATGAGCATTCGATTTAAGTATTTAGATTACAAACTCACTGATTTGCCTCAGTGTTATTTGTAATCAAATGCCACCATGGTTTTATGTCTCGTTTTATTTCCACCTTCCCCCCTTCGAAAATGAACTTCATCGCATCTCATCCATCCTCAAGTACACAGCCGTCACAAATGCTTTATGTTTACAGCAGAAAGCTGGAATGATGCAAAAAAAAAATCTCGTTTTGAGATCTCATGAGGCTGTCGCAATGAAATATTTGTCAATAATGCTTTCTGTTGAAGCACATTGCACAAGTATGTACTAAAAGCACAGCGCACGTTGGGTGGCTTTGGTAAGACTCTTGATTGTTTAGACAAATGGCATTTCATCGCATCCAGATGTCTTTAAGCTGTGCTCAACCACCATCTCTGCTTTCCAAGGCGCAGGCTGAATGTATACAAATATCTCCTCATAACTGCATTCCTCATCTGGGCCTGCAAGCGTCACAGCGCTCGTCACTGAGCTTGGATCACAGCCCGCTGTACGGGGAGTTAACATTTGATATTTAAATTTTTGGGGTAATCCTCACAGGGGCAGAATCTATCATTGGAATAGGGGCTTGATCAGTCTCCCTGCCGATCAAGAAAAAAAAAAAAAAATATGACTTTTGTTTTCAAGAGATTAATAAATGAGGTATGGAGCTTTTGCAGGCCAAAACCCGATTTCAGAGCAACACTAGTCATTTTAAAACCATATTTTATCTGAATTAAAAAAGCAGTATAGGAAAAGCACACAAGTGGCAGGGAACGAGGTGCGCCCTGGCCGGGACGGGCGTTATAACATAACACTGGTACAAAGGGTCCCGAATAAAGACGCCCACAGGGTTGAGAGAGGGAGAGAAGAGAGAGGGAGAAGGAACAAATCGTCTGATGTTCTAAGTGGATAACAACAGCTCCTGCTATGCAGCAGCGGAGGCGCAGAATAATTTAAACCAGCTATCCGGCTACCCCACCCCTCCTTCCCCTCCCTCACCCCCTGGCCACCCCTCTATTCTTATGTTAACACGGCTAAAGAGGAGTGGGCCACCCAGCAGCAGAGAGCAGAAACTTAAGTCCACGCTTCAGGAAAAATAATCCATCTCTCTGCCTCTCTCTTTGCAATGTAACTTTACTCACTTACACACACACACATACCGCTTGGTAAGGGAATTGCTGAAACAGATACAGAGAGGAGAGCACCAGTACATTTACTGTGCCTTTAAAGCATATTACTTTTCAGACCAGAGTTTGAAGAATAATAAACTCAGTGCTTAACTGGGCTATTTTCCCTTTCAGTTAACGCCACGCAACGGTAAGGCGGGGGCGAGAAGAATTCATAAGTCTTTAAATGCAGAGTAAACACTGCTTTCTTTGTTGATTGTAGAGCTCTGTTGTGTTTTTTTGCGGATCTTGCCCCCCTTCCCCTCTTTCTCTTTCTTTGTCTCTCTATCTCTCTTTTCCAATTTTCAACCAGAAGGGCTGCTGTTGTGTTTGGTCTCCAAACAGCACATCTGAGGTATACACCTCGCTGACATTTTATAGGTTCAAATCCCCAAGAATGGGAGAGGGAGAGAGTCATATTTTATACCGGCGGTTTATTTTAACGGGTGCTTGTAATTAACGCAGCATGTCCTCTATCTCCCAGCCATCTATGCCAAGGCCTTTATTTAAACAACTTTATTGTGAAATGTTTGCGTTCTCAGCGTTCGGCCAGGGCCCACACACAGAATATTATTTCATACTTCAAGGCGAGGGTGGGGGGTGGGGGTGTGTGGAAGGGGGGCTTTGGAAGAGTTTATGCTTTGAGCGGTTATTGTTTTTGATTACAGCAAGACTCTTTTTAAAATGGATCAAGTCCGGTAACCTTGCACACACACACACACACACACATACACACATACACACACACACACACATACACACAAACACAGTCTCACACGTCTACCGACTCATGCTGAAGTTGTGAGAGGCTGAAGGAGAACCTGTTTACAGAAGGGGTGTACGAACCTGAAGCCTTTGCCCGGGCCAAATGTACAATCTCAGAGTGATTTATGGGAGTAAGATCACACTATTTATGTCCAAATGAGAGCACTTGTTTAATGCCGCTGCTTGGGGGCTTCTTTTTGGAGTGTGTGTTTGTGTTCTTGCAGGGTTTAATGGAATTTGATGGGGAGACTGAGTGTTTACACTTGTCAAAATGACCCAGAGTTAACATGGTCCTCAACACACACAGGAGTTTCTCGCGGCTATCAATGCAACTTAGAAGATCAAACTGTGTGATATGAGCGTCAAAAGCCACGTGTTGAGCATGCTGTTGCATTTTGTGCAACAGATTGTCTATTTTGTGAGTAAATCTCTTGTGGTGAACACATGATCATGGCCTATAGTGGTTTCACAACATTTAACATTTCCTTATAAAGTCATTGATTTGATAACTTGGTAGACAGGAAGCCTCGCTTCAGTTTTAAATGTGGATGGCCAGCATGGTGTGAGCTGTCAGCACATTAGCAGTTACATTTCCACACATTCCTGCACTTCTGATTTGCCCTGGTTGATCTTTGTACATGACAGCAACTGCAGAGCTGGACGTTGGACGGACAACAAATGTATTTTAAAACCAGGAAATTAAAGTGCATGTTTATCTTATGTTCACTGTGTGGTCTTACGCACGTTTTAGTTAAAGTGGCTGTCATAAACAAAACCATAAATGCATATTAAAACCACATTCAGGTTACATTATGGACTTTAAAATGAGAATGCAACCCATGTGATAATACATATAATGTGAAAAAAAGTCTAGGTCAGTGTTGGAATATTTCTGATTCAATTCTTAGACCTTCATAAAACACTCACAGCAGTTATTCTATTCTTATCATTTCATGATCCGTGTCCGCATCCGTGCTTATAATATAATATCTTACAGTGCCGTACAGTGCCAGTGCATTACCATGCCTGCTGTCCAGCAGATCAGATGGATCACAGATTGCCTTGGGGAAGCTAAGTTTAGTATATTCTGCTTTTAGCACACTGAGGAGATTGACAGGAAAAACCTGTGAGACGGAGAGAATGACTCATGACAAAGGTTGTGAGCGAGTATAGCTGCACTGCTGCAGGCTGCTGAGCCACCAAAAAAAAACAAAAAAAAACCACTTGGATTCCACTCAGTTATACACAGCATAGACTCAAGGATTGAAGGCCAAACAAATTGCTTTTGACACTTCAACACACTATACAGCAGCCTCATCCCGCCCTTTGTGTCTTTTGAAATTCAACTACTATTTTCCTTTTAATACATATCAAGGAAAAACAGGGCCCAAAAATCAATGAGTAACCTTGGAAGGGTTGGTCACACTTCACCAGTACATCAGATATTCCCAATGCAACATAACACACACGCATAAAAAGGCTTGCACTCTTTAAACCAACTTTTTTACCCACTGAAAAAGCAATTGAAAAAGTAATGTGGCAAATAATTGCATACAAATGTAACTGTTAGGAGATACAATCTGAAAAGATAAAATCATGATTAAGTTTTAAATTTTAAGTTTAAAAACTTTAGTTTGTATTTATAGATAAGCAGTGTGGGTCCTGTGGTCAGGGTTTAAGAGACAGCGGACACCTAACGTGTCCTTAAGTCACTGAAACCCTCCTAACTGTGTTGTTCTCCAGCTGGCCCATGACCTGTGGAGGTCAGACCCTCACCGCAAGTATCACAGTCTAATGAAAAATGATAGTAACCAAAACCTAATTATCTCAAACCTAATTCAGTCAGATAGCTGGTTGTGGTCATGTTATTTGTCTACAAGCAGCAGTAGTGAAGATCAACAGTTGAACAACAGTACTTGGATGCAGGCTGGTGTTGGTGCCCTTATGTCTCATTTACACATGAAATACAACCTTTAAACCCTTGATGTCGGCCAACTTACCATAACAATCCCAAATCAGATTTTTTTACTGGGCCACACTGCATCACTTTAAAAGAATTTATGCAAAAGTACACTATTTAAAAACATGGCTTACTTACATGGCTTTTTAATTTAGTTGGGGACTTAGCAGTATGGACATAAACGTATGTTAAAAATGATCATCTTTACACATTTTTTGGTTGCATTGACGTTGATGTGTCCATTTTTTCTCCATCATATACACGTCATCTTGGAGGAATTGTTTTGAAATGGCCTTAACCTAGCATTCATTCATGAAATAACGGGACAAATTGGCAGTTTTTTCATCTTATCTATATGCAACATGTTGTCTTCACAAAACCAACCTTTTCATGGTTGTGAGAATGTATACAAACATATACATATGTATATATAGAGAGGAGACAAGACCTTATACCGCCACCAAAAAAAGCTGCACTGTATTAAAAGCTTGGTGATACCATGATGAGAAACACATATGCAAAAACATTCTTATTTTCCCTGTGGATTCAAGTGAGAAAGAAAGAATCTGCAAAACCATTTTATTCTGAAAGGAAGCCACCAGCATGATCCATGCTGGCCTTTACACTGTACGCTCACTGTAGCTGTATGATGATGTTGGTGCCGCTGCAACAAGCTACATCTCTTCGCTGTGATGTCTAAACGCAGCACAACACTTTCCTTAAACATAGCCTCTGATGAGTTAGACCAAAGTATGTGAGCAAGTGGAAAATGTGTGGTTCAGTTAAAGAAGTGTTTCTCATAAAAGGAGCTGCAAGGGATGCAGAAATAATCTCATTTAAAGAGTTTAAGCTCTTATCTTCTTGCTGTCGTTTTCCTTGCCTTGCCTTTCCTCCCTCTCCATCCTCTCCATTTTCAGTCCCCCGCCCCCCATATGTTGTGATGTGAGAGGCTATAAGGGGATAAAGTGAGGTGTAGACACTTCTTTAGCCTGGTGGAGGCCAAACAGATCGAAGACAAAGAGCACCTGGCTGCCGGGTGAGCCGCGCACTAAGAACTCCTATCCCCTCCTTCCTTTCTTATCATCTATCCTTCTCCTACATACTGTCCTTGCCCCTTCTTCTTATGATTTTACTCATGTAAGCCTTTTCTTTTTTTTTTTTTTTATGCTTACACAAATCCAGAAAATATTCTAACATGTTGGAAAGGCTGGTCTAAAACAAACTCAAAGAGTGCTGTGCTGTGCTGAGCTTTTTAAAGTGTAATTGGTTTACTGACTATTTAAAGGCATAACGTATAAACCCCACACACACTTTCTCTCTGCCTCACACACACACAAACACATTCCCAAGTGCTCTCCAGCCCAACAAGTAGGGACAGCGGCCATTCACCAGAGCTCTATCGATCGTACCTGGCTCCGCCAAACTCTCTACTGTGTCTTTCAAACCTATTCAATTTTTAATCACCAGTTTCAACATCAGAACAAGTCCCTGGACTGTCAAACACACACACACACACACGCGCGTGCTGTACGCACACAGGAACGAATGCAAAAGCCACAAACACACACACACAGCTGAAAATGCACACAAAGATTTAAAAACATGCATAAACACACCAGTACTCTTACTACCCACGGTACTTCAAACACCCTTATCTCTCCATCCCTGCAACACACAAGTACACACACACACCTCCCTTCAACACACATAAAAGATACACATGCATACAAGTAAGTTATAAAGCATATTCCTACAGATAACAATTCAAAACCAGGGGTT
Source organism: Lateolabrax maculatus (assembly GCA_031216445.1). NCBI lineage: Eukaryota > Metazoa > Chordata > Actinopteri > Acropomatiformes > Lateolabracidae > Lateolabrax > Lateolabrax maculatus. The sequence goes on along the minus strand of CM062198.1, from coordinate 5,140,423 downwards.
GTTCTCTCAGTGCCAGCTGACAAATAATATTTAGATCTACACACACACTGAGACTGTTTGTGTCGGTGATTGTGAGAGAGAGAGCCATATAAAACCATGTTATCACCTGGCCCTGTCTCGTGCCATGCAGCCCCAGACTGTAGCCAGCCTTGACCTTGGGCTCCGCTATATTCATTACATCATTAAGTTACCTCTTCATTAACTTTTCATTGTTTATGGAGGAGGCATCGGGAAGGAAAAGAGATGGGGGGAGGCGGTGGTGGGGGCCTTTTTGTTAAAAAAAAAACCTTATCCATAGCTGGGCATCTGGGCCCTGCTCTCCTTGCTCCAGAGTCCCTCCCCTGCAGGGTGAGGTTTGTGGATGGTTGCTGGTTTGAGTCTTCAAAATGAAAAACTGGGGAAAATGGGTGGGGAACTTAAGGAAGAACACTCAACAAATTCTGCCCTAGTGCCCATGAACATGGTAATTAACCCCCAACTATAAGTCACGGGTAGGGCACCATTCTATTAATGACTTAAAGCCAACAAAACACGGATATAGATGCAGGAGACAACTGTTTGTTTAAGTTGGATTCAATTGACAATGACCGCAATTGTTCCCTAACCTTAACCATATAGTTTTTGTTAAGTTGCTCACATTATTGACTGTTGGACTGAGAGAGAGCCTACATCTGTTTGCCTACTTGTCTTTTGCTTCTGATCGCAGGATTTTTAACATAGTCCTACAAACTCGTCCACGGCTGCTTGTTAAATGGTTGCATATCATGGGTCAGTTGGGGTCAACTACATTTTTAATTGGGTGTAATTATCATCTGGTCTATGCGGACTGGGTCTGAGTGTCCTCGGACCTCTTTCGATAAGATCTCTATTGTCAAAAACTTATTTTTGCATGTCGATTTCCGGTTAAATCTCTTAAGATCCCCAACTGCTTCAGTGTTTTTGGGCAGCTACCAGGGAGACTGCGTGTAACTCTGTGGAGTAGGAGCAGAGTGTTACCGGAGAAGAGCAAGAACCTCAGTCAAATTTCAGTGGGTAAATAAAGGTTTAAAATGTGGCATTTGGCAATATATTTAATGTCCTTAATGTGCAATGTGACTTTTGCCCACAATTTTTGAGATGTGAAAATAGGCGCTTGGAATAGAAAAGTACCGACAAATTTCATGATCTGTTACCATGAAACATCATCCATCCATCTATCTGAAATCGGATTGTGAACATATTTGTGAGTGCTGGCCTTGTAGCCACCAGGCGCTGTTGTGCTTCCACACCACTCTGGTTTTCTGTCATTAGCGATGCATCGCCCCGACCGCAGGCACAGATTGTGTTTAAAAAAAAACAAAAAAAGCAGTCCTTGCCAGCCACCATCTACCATTGCAGGCCAATTATAAATGGGAAATCACTATACAGCTTTGCTCACTAACTCTCCCCCTCTCACTCACTCTTTTTAACGGCAGTGCCTGGCCAGACTCCACTGCTTCTCTTGAATAACATGTGTAGATGGCCCTTTGTGTTACAAGCTGCTGGACGCTTGTTAGTTCACACTTTTTCACAGAGAGAGCTTAGAGGGGGAGAAAGAGCGATAGACGTTTATACTTTATCTCATTGAGCCTGTTTCAGTGTGATTCTAATTTTGTAATCCTTCTCAAACACTTTTAGGTGACATGAGCGGAGGTCAAAATGTGGTTTTGTGCAAGTGTTTAGGTAATATTAAAATGTAAAATTACTATTGAAATACTGAACTCTAATAAACAGGATAATGTACCTTTAAACATGCTGAGTGAAAGCTTTATGCACAAAATGGAAATCAAAAAAGAAAACCAGAGCAATTCAAACAGGGGCGAGGCAGAAGGAATGGGTTTCTGTTACAATTGCTGCACAAACATACCTATCTTTCTATCTGTGTTTTGGTTTCTACTTTTACTCTCCCCACACACTCCCAATCAAGAAGATTTATGTTTAAATAATTCTTTCATTCATAAGAAAAATAAAGGAAAGGGGAAAAGAAACCAAGGAAAGAAAAAATAAATAAAGAACACAAACAGCTGATAATGACTTATCAGTATGTTTGTGGTTTTGGATGCCAATTAGTCCAAAATCACTGCTTTCCTTTAAAAGTAGATTTGAATGCAGACTTAAACAAATCAGCATTGATAACAAATAGGTTGTATACAAATCTCCAATCTGAGATGTATATTTGCTGTGATTGGAAATTTGCTCTTCCAAATCGAAATGACACTCAGATTGTTACCTGATTGCTAATGTCTCCCGTCTCTGCCTGGCCTGGCTATTCCCCCATTGTCTCTCCCTGTCTCTTTTTTATCTGTGTTGCCTCCATTTCAATCAAACCCCATGGAAATGGTGACCTATGTCATGTGACCAGGTACCTATTATCTCATCAAGAACAACGACTACTATCGATATGGAATTCTCAGATTTGATTCCTCAAAGCCGGAATCCACCGACTGCAACTCAAATAAACGAAACTCAAATTCAATAAATAGCTGAGGGAGCACTATAATCCCATCATGATGAAGAACAGCGAAAGACACAAAACTTTACACAGGAGTCAATAAGGAAAGAAGCAAGGGAGAAATAAAACCTTGTGCTCAACTAGGAGTTTCAGGTATGAAATAACATAAGCCATGTTTTCGGTATCGAAAACGCCTAAATGGATGATTGCAACGACATTGCGTGCATGCATACCACACACAGTCAGTTGGTTGATGTTATTTTGCAGGTCTCGTTTCCCAGCAAGTTGTACTGCTGAAAGTGTGCGAATACACCAGGCCACTTGTTTTTAGTCTGGTTTATTGTGGTAGCAAATGAGATGTGGAATAATTGGCAGCCGTGACTTAATGGCCAGATCAGCAGAAAAAAATGTTTCCTTCCTTCTTTCACTCTTTCCTTTTTTCTTAATTTTCCCTCCTCTTAAAATGGTATTTCTATATCCTGTACTGCCTCTCTTCTTCTGTTGGAGTTCATCTATCTCTACATACAAGACTTCATTTACTTACAGTAAAAGTTATTACCGACAGATCCAGTGGCAGCTGTAAAATCAACAGCAAAAATTAATTTCGGTAAGCTAGCCAAACAGTAATAGAAAATGCCAAAATCTCTTGACCAATGTCAGAGAACTAGAAAGAAGGAAACAAAAACAGTCTGGCCATACAAAAAGTTCTCTCATAAAATGAAGCTGCTCATGCAATTTAACCAGCCAGAGTTGATGAATTTGAGGTACTTAGAAAAGTGATGGACAGCACAGCTGAGACTGCTCAATTTTCATCAAAGCCATTTTACCAAAATTGTACTGTGGTCAATGAAACAACTGGAACAACACATTTCTATCCTGTTTTCTCAATGCTCAAACATGAAGTTTTTTTTTATTGAGCATTGAAATATGAATAAAGCATAGTTCGGTGTTTGATTGCCTTAAATTGGACATTTGAATGGAAATATACAATACTATGTAGAGACCAGATCCTTAGGTAAACGTGTTTTGGCTTAGGATACAGTAAGTACAAGTATTAGGTTAAAAAAACAAAATCAGAGTTACAAATAAGATATTGATATTGATTCATCATTTTAGTCTACGTGTCATTCTTGTTCGGATCAATTGCAGGATGTTTTTAGCAACATTAAGTGACAAATTAAAACTTCTCCTAAACAGCAGACAGTGGGCACTCTGTCCAAATAAATCTGACTTCACTGACATATGACACTTTCTCCACCCTTATTGTATCCTTTGGTATTCCTGTTAGGCACATGGATGTACTGTGCAGTGTATAGTTCACTGACATCAGATTACAGGTATTCCGGGTACTAAAGCAGTTTCTCAGATAATTACCTCTCTGTCTGCATCTGCCATTTTAGCCGGCAAGGTGTGAAGTTGCCATATGCACCTGTAAGGTGTCAAGGTCTCCCTGTTCATCGTAATCACACACTCAAAGCCAATCCTCCTTCCTCGCCAGATGAAATACATACAAGGTGCTTCAATCTCCCAGCAGAGCAACAGAGTGAGAAAGTGAGGTAGAGCATCAGAGAGAATGTTAAGAGTTTTGAGATGAGATGGATTTTTGTCTATCTGACAGGTAACATCTAACCTGTTTTCTTCCCTGTCTCAGAGACAGTTGTGCCTGCCTCACAGCATTACTGTCAAGCTAATCTACGATGGAACCACTCTAACTTCCCCTCCTCATGTTATCTTGTGTACAACACTTCGGAGCAGGCCCATTTTTAAACCTGTTGGAGTTTTAGGGACAAGTGTTGCAAAGTAGTTTTGGCTATAAATTCTGTGATTAAAGTATAAAATCAAGGATATGTTTCACTGGTTCTCTGTTTAAACGAGAGCAGACTGGGGTTTTTAGAGAAGGTTAGCATGAGGTAAGTGTACGCATTATAATATAAAAGAAAATATTTCATATTTAATCAAATGATTAATCTGTGGAAATGATCAAGAGCGGCTGATTTCTGAACTCTGAACCAAGAATATGAGTCTGGTTAAACTTTTCAGAGACGCGTTTTCAAATTGCATTATCGTATGATTGTGCATGTGTCTTCTGTGTACTCTGCTGCGGTTTTCTAGTTTAGCGTGACGCACGGCACAACACTGACTGACTCCAAATGATACAGCTCGACTTAACAAGTGAAAGCAGAATTCAAAACATTTCAAAACAGGCGTGGGCGGTTGTTACAACTGGAAATATGAGATGGTGAACAAAATGCAGAGGTGACGACTTGGATCAATGGCACTGGTGCTAGCGCTGAGGGTGCAGTGTGTCGTCATTAGACCACACACAGACCTCACGCGTACCCGCAGCAATCAAGAGTGCAGCCGTCGCTATCTGACGGGGAGCACCACTAGGGAAATGAGGCACCGTGTGTGTGTGAGTGTGTGTGTTGTGCACATGTGTGTGAGGGAGCGAAAGACCTCCGAGCCCTAGGGATAGTGTGTCACATAAGCTCCATCACAAGGCCGCTTTATTGGGCCTGGCATGGGTCAGACCCCTACTGTCATCTTCAAATATGCCCGCCACCTGCTCTCTCTCTCTCACACACACACACACACACACACACACACACACACACGCACAGCTACCCACACGAACATGCACACGCACGTGCGTGCTCGCACACCCGTACGTGTACATGTTCACCACACACACAAAGACACACACACACACACACACACACACCCATACATACACAAACCGGCACACATGGCTTACAAAGAATTCATCTGGTGTTTTCTGGTAATTGCAACAAAAACACCAAATCAGGACGTGTCATATTCATTTCCCAGGACCCCAGAGTGGAGGGCTAATTTCAAACAGCCTCCCCCCCTCACATGCGCACCTCTGTCCTTTTTTCTCCACCCGTCCTTCTTCTTCTGTTTTTTTATCCTCTCATCTCAGAGGGGGGAGAAAAAAAAGCAGTCTTTTATACACCAGCAAGTTTTGCAGACAGTTATTTGCTTAAGAGAGGCCAAACTGACTGAAATTCTTAATTCGTCTACCCAGAAAGTGTTCATGCCACTCTGCCTTCAGATTCCACATGTCTAAGATATACGCCCAGGCCTCTGTGCCAGGGACTCAGACGCCAATAATATAAATTAGCAATGCAATAAGATTTGCAACGCCGCCACAATCAGCCTTGAATGCATAAGCAAATCAGCCACTTTTCTCCTCTCTTTTCCAACAAATGCCAGTCTAGTTTTTTTCCTAACAATTTCAATACAATTTAGATTTAGTACATCTGATAATGCAGGCATGCTTTATACAGTATATATGTATAGTGTACATGTAATGTGTGTTTCTGTATGTAGTGTATTCTGACATGTTTGTCTTTCTTTGCATCTGTAGTCCAATTTTTAGCCTTTTGAACATATGTGAATGCATTTATTTGCTACCCACATACAACTGGCACACTGAACTCTCCATTATTACAAAATTAGCCCACATGCGTAAAAAGCGAGCGTGTGCGATGAGCATCTACAGTATTTGAGTTTCTTTTTTTTCCTCACGACCACAAGTATGGTTGTGTGTATGACCGTGTGAATCAGTGTGTGCATGTGTCTGTTCTGTGTGACAGTGTGTGCGTGCCTGTATATGTGTGTGTGTTCCCTGATGGAGATAAGTCTGAGTGGTTAGGAGGGAACAGATGTCAGCTGGTGTCGGCTGCCAGGAAGACTGAACAAAGCCAATCACGTTACCTTCCTGTCCAAAACGCATGGCAGACGGAGACCTGCATCTAACAACAATTTGTGGCATTAACTCTGAGCATGCCACCCTGCCTGCACCCCCCACCTCTCTCTCTCTCATACACACACACACACACACACCCACACACACACACACACACTTAAATACACACACCACCATCATCCTGTTTGGAATAAACCTGGTAAACGACTGGTGGAGATATAAAAGATTGCAGGGGGAACTAACAAAATGGCGTCTGTAATATGATCTGCCCTTGTTGCTACAGTAGCTTAATCATTCATAAGCCTGTACAATGAGTCTCTACCAGGGTCCTTTGTTCCTTTTCAAAAACTATTCCTAACTGTTTTCCTTTGCAATCTATCATTCATTAAATCAGATATCAGAATGTTGCAAATTGTGTGTTTCTTTTTTTTTACAACAGTCTAAGCTCATCAAAAAACAGCATTTAAATTAAGTAATGTTCCCTCTTTTCCTCTCCCTTCAATTTCCCTCTGTGTCTCTTTCAATCTCTCCCTCTCATTCTTTCTCTGTCGAACACAATCATATTGGAGCAGAAGCCAATAAAATAGCACCATTGTAAAAAAAGAAGGAAAAAAAAGAAAATATATAAGCTTTGAGAATTTTATAAATTTCTCATTTATCAAATGCCTTTTTAAGTGTGTGAATGGCTGTGCCCCAGAATAAGTCAAATGATCTCTAAATATAATAGCAAAGAAGCCACTGCTATGGGAGCAGTTAGTGGAGACCGCTAACCGGCAAAATGCTTAACAATATTCGGTCTGTCGTCTTTTAAATTTAAAGGCCCACAGATTTGGAACACCCTGCCATCAGAAACAAAAACATTTACTGACTTTAAAGCTTTCAATACTAAGGCAAAACTGTAGCTTAAACAAAAGCAAAACTGTGAACACTGATGCATAGGTTTATATAGCATACATACTTTCCCCTGTTTGTTTTACTGTTTGTCTCACTGCTTGTATTAAGGGTGTTTTATTATGTGTTTTATCTCTTAAAAGCCCAAACAGGGACAAGACTGCCAAGTACCTATGGCTTATGTATTGTCCCTAAATTAATAAAATAAAAATTACAAATTAAAAAAAACTCATCAGTAAGTTACTTCATGTGCTAGAATTAAAGTGTGAAAGCTAATTTGGGAGAAACACACAGATCTTAATTATTTTGGAAGAGGAGAGTGAGTCATGCAGAAAAAGCATATTTACCATCTATCATAAACAATAGACAGTAGTGAGAGGAGAGACGTACACACCCACATATGCATGCAAAAATATCTAAATTACATTGTAAATAAGGACATATGTCAGAAATGTCAAATATCATTACCATTTTATTAAACAAATGCAAAGTATAATTATATGTACAAACAAAGCCTAGAATCTGCATATGTTGATTTAAAATTATCTTAACTAAGATCAATTTTAAGAGGCCTGCAATCTCAATGACAATATGACAGAAGTACCAGTAGGGTCCCTGTCATAGCCAACCCGGTTTGGGAGGGGGCTAACATGAATAGCTCTGGTACTGAGACGTCCATTTGGGCTAAACGCACATAGGTGACTGGAAACACCAAAACCGACTGACGCAACTTTAAAGTCATGTGGGTGGCATCTGATCCAGTCCAGTATGCTGGACCAGACCGCACTTAAAATGCTCCCATCTATGCAGAGACAGTTGAAAATAGAATAAGAAAAACAGCACAAGAAGACACACTTTGAGATGACAGAGTAAGCATCCAAATGTGTGTGTGTGTGTGTGTGTGTGTTGGAGTCGCCTTGGCATCTTAGCCTTGACTGACAGATCCTTAGAGATTGTTACAAATCTGTTGAGCTTTGACCTCCCCACTGAGTTGTAAAAACCACACTCCATTTCCCTTAAGACTTTAACAGCCTGCGCAAGCGGTGTGTGCGTTTGTGTGTATGTGCACGTGTGTTTGCCTCTGTCTACGTATGTGCACGCCGTGTTGGTGTGTGTGTATGTGTGTGTGTGCAGCGTAACCCTGAGGTTAAAGAGCAATCTGCAGCCAATTAAGCGCTTCACTAGGAAGGCCCAGCTTCCATGAATGAGAGGAATGCTCTACAAGCTTAAAAGAGAGGGACTTGACTCAGTGCTTTGGAAGCGGTATATGTGTGTGTGTGTGTGTGTGTGGGTGGTAGTTGTGTGTCATGGTTGATGTTTATAGTGCAGGTTTGTGTGCTGGTAACAATTAGGTGTCAGGGAGCTAATGTAAGGGTTTCACCACAGTGAAGTTCACCACATGCAGAAGACTGGCTTTGAACCGGGCAGAGAGTTTGAAAGCAGCAGTCTTGACCTAAAACTGACCAGCTACTGAGCCAATCACAGACTCCCAACCTCTAAAAAACAACAGGAGCGGGGGGCAGAAGTTTACTATAATATTGATATGCATCAATGTGTTTGTTTCCCTTAAATTATTTTTAGAAAAACTGTAGTTTTTAATGTTTCGACTTTATGATGTCTTTTGTGTTTGGTATACAAGAGTGGAAAATTTGAATTAAACTGTCAATAGTAAAAAACAATTAAGACAAACAGTTACCTCGTGTCCTGATCTTATTTGATAATTTTATTTACAAGTAAAGGACTGAAAAATAAATCTGCTGATGTGTTTCGGCATGAAGCCTTCATCAGAGTCAAGTCAATTTGTATTTAAATAGCCAAAAACCACAACATATGTCTATCCTTAGATATCAGTATCCTTAGAATAGAGACGTGGTAAGTCATGACAGTGTGACAGTAAACCAGCCTGTTCAACACCAGGACCCTGAAACTGAAGCAGCTACATTTTATTACACTTGTGCTTTTCCTACTGTCAAACGTCAAAATGTCAGCTGTGAAAAAAGGCCTATTGAACACTGTAGCATTCCATACTTGTTTTCAGAATGTTCTTAATTGTGTGTTTGGTTGTGAGTGTTTCTTTCTTGTGTCAGATAGATATAGAAAACATAAATATGGTCATTTATTATACGAAAATTACATTAAAGGCAAGAAAAAAGTAGATGGAACAAAGTGAAGTGAGGAGTAGTGAAAGCAAGAGGGCAATGAGGGAGGAAGGGAGGCAGAAAGGACTCTAGGGTCGAAGTCCATCCTGCTCTCCTTCTCCCCCACCCCCCACCTGCACCTCCTCCCAGCAGCCCCTGCCATCCATCAGTGGGTGAACAGAGAGGATCGTGGGCCCGGAGTAATGAGCCGTAAGCCCCCTTACATGTGTTGACGCGTCGCTAAATAAGATCCATTTACCTAGGCTACCGCCACCGCGCCCCACCGACGACTGGAGGAGAACGTGCCGCCCTTCCTGCCCTCACCCCGCACCCCCCACCGACGCGCCTCAAACACACCTCTTGTCACAGTTGTGCACGCTGGCTGTTTCTGTGCGCGAGCCTACTTCTGTTCTTCCCCGGTTAGGAGTATCTCTGTGTAAATCTGCCTCTGTGTGTCTTAGTGAAAGAATATCTACGTGTTTGTGTGTGAGTGTGTGCAACAGTGGTCGTTTGTGCCTGTGTGTGTGTGCCTGTGGGCAGGGAGGACGGCATGGTGATCCAGTTACTCAAGACAGACAGAAGCAATCGTTCTCCAGTTACAGAGTTTTCTCCAAGACTTGAGGGCATCACTGTCAAGTGTCGAGGCCATCAGGGAAGTCTCGCTTTAGACGATTACACTCAATCTGGTTTGTGTGTGTGTGGGTGTGCCTGTGTGTGTGTGCGTCCGGGGAGGTGGGAAATAATGTGACCTCCACTGCTCTAGATGGGACTACACTGAGGGTTACTTATTTCCTTTATGAATGGTTTTGTAGTTTTTTTGTGTTTTAGTTTTCAAAACTGTAAAGTTTTGCAGCTGCTATTCAGTTTCAATCATTAGGATTACAGCCAATAGAAACAGAAACTGGATCAACGGTAATAAGGGCCTGGTGAAGTGAAGCCATCAGCTGAAATCTAACACATCAAAGTAGCTACCCCCTTAAAAATTTCAACCAAAATTGATGCACAAACATCCATGTCACAAGACCAGACACAAACTCTCCACACTTCAAGAAGCATGTAATACTCAGAATGTATAGGTAAAGTATACACATGCGTGTATGTGTGTGTGTGTGTGGGTGTGTGTGTGTGTGTGTGTGTGTGTAGAGCGGGATAGGGGGGTTAATGCAGGAAAAAAATCACCATCTCACTTGCTTTAGAAGAAGCTATTTCCTCTTGGCTTGACTGTCCTACCACTTTCACAGCAGCCTAGCTGGCTAATGATGCATTTAGAGGTGGCATTGTGTGTGTGTGTGTGGGGGGGGGGGTACACTGGTAAAAGGTGTGTGTCATGCTCAGCCACTATGTGAAAACAATCCAGTGTATGGGAGCGAACACTGCTTATACAAAGCATCCTCACATAACAAAGGAGAAGATTGGTGAGGGACACGGAAACAGAATGGGACGGAAAGGAGGAAGGAAACATTTTTTTGCAAATTATATAAAAAAGTAAAAAAAAAAAAGCAGAAAAGTGATACAAAGAGAAAGAGCCACGGGAAAAATAAAGAAAGAAAACAGGCAGAAAAAGGGACAGATGAGTGAGCAAGGCTTTAGTAGCGCTGTTGGGGTTGAAAGAGAATGCCACTAATAATGAGATGTCTATTTTACCCACCAGCTCTCTGTCTCTCTCGCTGCTACGCCTGTTTTCCTCTGGCCCCCATTATCAGTGCACTTGAACCCGGGGATAACAATGAGTTCACAGAGATTGAGAAGTGCCTAGGCCTTAATTGTATGTATTTAGTCACGCAAACAGAGGCAATGGCCTGAGAACGCCTAGTTAGCCAATGACATCATTTAGCCACACAGCCACTTTAACTCAATGGGGCTGCTGTGGCATACAGCTCTCTGTCACTTTACCCTATCACTGCCTACCATCGCTCTGTCTCTGTATCAGTCTTTCACCACTGAAAGATCCACAAAATGATACTCTCTGAAAATCTCTTCAATCACTATCTTTTTTTGTTGTTGTTGTTTTGTGTTTTTTTTCTCTTCTTTCACAAAGTAATTGTATCTATGACCTTTTTCACACCTCATTCTTGTTTGATTTTAACTTTTGGTCTCGTAGAAATTGAATTTTACTCAGCTTTTGCACATTTAATCTATAATTAAATGTAACCTATTGTAAATACCTAACATAACATATCTATATCTTTTCTCAAACATGAGAAAACAAGTGTAATGTTTTAAAGATAACTGTTTTGAGTCTAGGGCCACAACTTAACGTACAATGATATAAAACAGAGACTTTTGGCAAATTCTCACATATCAGAATTTAGATCTTAGATTTGGCATTTTTGCTTGATAAATAATCCCCCCAAAAATTTGATTACCAAGACTTCTGTTGATCAGCTAAACAATTTATCAACTAATAGTTTCAGCAGTATTTGAGTCAAAGCAGAGTTTCTTTATGATTTTTAATAATTAATTTTGTTTTATTTTCTCTGTGCTTATGTGTTTGGATGACTGTCGTGTGTGTGTCTGTTATTGCGTGTGTGTCTCTCTGTGTGTATGTGTGTGTGTATGTCTGTTTGTTTGCATGCATACTTTTGTCAATCAATGGTGGTTGCTGGCAGTCACAAAGATGATGATGGCACCGAGATGTTAGTGTGCCTCACTTGCTCGGCACAAAGAAGGGTGTGTGTGTGTTTGTGTGTGTGTGTGTGTGGGTGTGTGTGTGTGTGTGTGTGTGTATGGGAAGGAGGGGTGCTTCTCAAGCAGGGATGTCAGCACTTGAAAAATCAATCACCATCTGGGCTCATTTCATACAAAGGACAGAGGGAGGGGAGGATAACTCACAAACACACACACACACACACACACTTTTTGCATCTTTTATTTCATGCAAAGACAACAGAGGGCAAAAATGTACAGCAGCGAGGTGCCCCTTGTCTCCTGCCCTTCTGTTTTAAGTGAATGCCTCACTCCTCGCATGCATCCTGCTGGTATAAAAGCAGGTGCAATTTCCTCCTCTGCCTCGCACCTCTGCCTGGCCATTTTCAAATCGGAGGTTGCGGTGAATGAAGTGAACAGTGAATGTACAATTGAGGAGGGAAGGGTCAAACATGGAGGGGTGTTTTCAGTGGAAAGTACTGACCATGCTGGGGCCTATCTAAGCCATTAGGCCTGTGCTATGTGAACATGCTGCACCAAGGCTGGTGTGCAAGGTCACCCAAAGCAAACAGGGATAAGAGGAAAGAAAAGCAAAGATTCATCTGCTTGACTTAGCACCTCAGGTCAATGGGTTTACCTCCTATTCACCGCAGCATGGTCCTCATTTACAGTTGCTGCTTTAACTCGCTTTCAAAACCTGTTTTCAACTTCGCATAAGGCACTTTTATATGAGAAAAGGGAATGTTTTATGCAAACAAGAAATTTCTTTAAGTATACACAAAAAGCGTCAGAGGTTGAAAGCGTGTGTGTGCATGCGTATGTGTGTCTATGTATGTGACATGATTTTTGCTGCGGTGCTGCCTCCTTTCAGTTGCACAGCTGTGTGAGAAATACCAGTGGCAGAGGCTGCTGAGGCAGCGAAAGCATTTAATACTCGACAAACAGTTATCTAAGCCCACGTCCAATAGCTAGACATCACTGTAATGTGACCTACATACTAAGTGAATACGAAATTTTTTGGGATATCTGTTGGGGTGCGCTGGGGGTACTGGGCACAGGATGAGGGTTTGGAAGGGAATGTGAACAGAACTCATTCAAATGTCAGTAATAAAATGGCAAAGTATTCCTTTTCGCTCCCCTTTTGCCTCCTTCCCTTCCACTCTTACTCTAATGCCAGAGCAAAAAGAGAAAGTACAGTATAATGTAACAGAACATATTGTGCCCTCCTAGGTATTGAACTCTCCCTCCTTTGTTCATTTTTACCCTCAGGAAAGAGGACTTTCTCCCCTTTTGGTGGAATTAATGAAATGACAAGTGGAGGGAGGCGCCATGTGATTGTCTTTTTTTTCCCCTTTTTTTTTATACGGGGATACAAGAGGTTAAAGCATCTCTCTCAGGGATGCAGCAGAGGATGAAGCCACCAACTCTGCTTTCACTGAGAGAATAATGTCTACTTACTGTTCCATATAAATTCCTTTTCAGTTCTCATTATAAGTAGTTCTAAGGTGATCCAAATTAATGATCTCTGAGGATAGGAGCTTTTATAGAAAAATAATAAATAAATGCCATCTTTTCTAATACTAATGTAATTTGTGTTTTGATCATGATTATTTACCTCACCATTTAACACCTTTTGGTTGTATGGTTTCACTTTCTTACTATTTTTAGTGCCAAAGCAAAAGAAGGGCAATGTTTGCATAATTTGAGGCAGTTTTCACTTCAGAACAATTCTGATAGGTTTGGTCCCAGTTTCAGCCTAAAAATTGATGAATGCACACATGCACACACACACACTCACAAGTACACAGTCAATCTGCCGGGCCACATCAACAGAGCAGGTGTCCTTAGTAATGCACCATCGCGCACTTGGATCTCTGCATCTCAGAACAGAGGGAAAAGGGGGAGGATGGAAAAACAGAGAAAGAAATAAAGGACAGTTAGAGGAAAGAGAGGGAACGAGTGTCAGTCGTGGAATGTTTGCTAGCTGCTGGAATTTGGAGGCATTACGAGGGTCCGTCACACAAACTAGAGGTAACCCAAACTTTGTGCAATCTGACACACCAGTGAAACTTTTTAGTTTAAATGCACCTAATTTCCTTGCTTGAGAACGCAGATTCCTATACTTGTTATTTTGGGGATGATCAAAAACATCGTGATGATGTATTTTCGGTATCCATATGAGAAATGTCAGGAAGATGGGCCGCAAGCCCGACTGAGGAGAAACTAAGCAGAAAGACATGTACTTAGTAAAGACCATGCCTTTGCCCCCTGCTGAGTCTCAGCTACATAGTACATAAATAACCATTATGAATCACACTGTTTGGTCTCACCCTGCCGTTTCTCAAACAAGATCCAGTTTCCATTTAGCCACAATGGTGATGAGCAAGCCTCCTGCGACGATGCACCATTTTGAGAAAAGCAAACAAAATAAAACAAGTAACGTGTTTATCTAGTGCTTAAATTTGCTAAAATGTACAAAAATCTCGTAACTTTATCCAGTCTGCACAATCAGATTTTCAGCTGCTCGGTGTTTACATTTCAACTTGTCTGCCTAATAGGCTCACATCCCTTCCAAACCTACACAAGGCCAGAGGGTGAACCGACAACAAAACAGCTACGCAGCTTAGATGAAAAGACAAACTGCTGCTCAAATAAGACCATTAGTTTGCACAAAAGAAGAAGTCTGAGAGGTTACCCATCTATTATCACAAAGAATAAGACTGTGACATGACAAATCTTTCATTTGGGAAAGTTTGCCCAGGTCAAATGTGATAAAATGGGGTTGGAAAAATCCAATATGCCAATTAATCATACCATTAGCAGTGCCATAGAGGCTTGCCTGTGTAGAAGCCTGTTGCCTTTCCTCTTTGGCATCAGTTCAGAGGCGATGTCTTGGGTGGTTCACTCGCATCAGCCTCTGTAGCCTAAGAGATTACCCTACACAAACTTTATCCCGTGGCAAATCTATCCTTAGACCACGCATTTTCAAACCTTGTAGCAGAAATCAATCCTCCATTCAGGGAATCTCCTTTGTAGAACTTAAATACATCCCAATGTGTCCATAAACAAAGGCCTCTACCCTTCCTCCTCGCTCTCTGTGACACTTTAAGTTTAGGATTCCTCAACAGGCCTGTGGGTGGGTTTTTCATTCTTTCCCATTCTTCCTTTATTTTGCTGCTTCTTTAGAGCATTAGGGCGACTAGCCATTGAACTACAACCGCTACTATAAAAATTCATCAGGATTAAAATGACCTCACACACAAAATTAAAGTTCCCCAATGTACACAATAAGGGCCTGTATCTTTTTTAAGACATTCTCAGCTTCCTTGGGAACAGGATTGTTTCTTGACAAAGTGGTCTCGACTCAACAATGAGCACCTTTCAGACACACACAGGGACTGCCTTTAGAGCTGCGGAGAGAGACGGATTTCACATATCAATCAAAAGAGGGAGGGGGGAGAAAAAGGGCCCTCGTCTGGTGAGAGTGGTCCTCCAGGAACCATGAACAGATTCGAATGGAGTATATGCTTTTCTCTCTTACCGCCACTATTCATAATAACAGAGGACACAGGAGTAGTGGAGAGGGAGGGGAGGTCCTCTTAACACCTTTTTTTTTTTAGACTTGTCTCCCCTTATATGGGGACTGAAGCATGGGTCCTCAGCCTGGCCCTGAAATAATAAGACTATAGAGGATGCCTAGATTGTACAACATTGAAAAAAGTTGCTTTGTGAAGAGGCCAAGAGGGCCCACAGTATTCAGTCTGTGTGCAAGCTTTCATGTTCTTGAGTTTGTACATGCAAGGGCCTGTATGTGTCCCTGTCTGTGTGTGTGTGTGTGTGTATGTGTGTGTGTGTGTGTGTGTGTGTGTGTGTGCGTGTGCCGGGGGGGTGGGGTGGGGGGGGTTCATTCCATTACACCTGCGCGATGGCATAATGAGCCTGTGAGTGTGTGCACTGGGCCACAGCCACCCACTGCGCCTGCCATGCACACCACTGCTGCTAATCGTGTTGAAAATGAATAAGGTGTCAGAGTAGGGAATTCACAGCTGTATTAAAGCACCTCAGCCCAGATATAAGGTACATAAAACAAATTAAATTATATATAATATTCTATTGTAGAATAGTTCTGACAGCTGTATTAATGGGCGGACCTCAAAGGTCTTCTTATTAGGTCACTGGCTACAGGTTTCACCTTCTAAATGTTTTGAGCCTGATGTATTCAGATCATCTCAGAATCATAGCTCATACGAATACAGAGAGAATAGAGTGGAAGAGAATTGACTTCAAGTTTTCAATAATTATGAGACATGAAGTTTTTAAACATCAAAACATATTCAGTAGGCTATTTCACACCTGCAACAACAAGAAAGTTAGACATTTTCCAAATAAATATCACCACTATCTATTGCTGATTCAAACAATATACATGCAGAAAAATACACATTTCTAACAAAGAGAAATGGGTTTAAGCTCTGAAGCAGGTTTAGTCTTTAAATTGCATTATTTTGAGAATTATGAGACATAACAGAAAACAGATAAGATATTATACTATAAAAGGTACAACGATTATTATTATTTTAAAACTAGAAGTTGTATTTTATTTTTCCACAAATGACACTAATATATTTTTTGATGGATTAGAGGGTACTAACATGCACCTACTGTACACGAGAGGGGAACCTGAGAGATTACCCCACACATTGCCTCCTGAATTACATCATTTCACCCTGCTTGGACCCCAGTCTGACATTAAAGTAGATCTCAGTGTAACAGGGGAAAAAAATATTAGTATTCACTGCATGTATGTGTGGCACATGTGTGCTATTTTTATATAGGGATGCTGTGAAAGTGTGGAATTGGGGACAAGGCAGCCTTGCACCGGGCCGTGACACAGACTTATGTTAAACCTAATTAGATCATGATAATAGCTTTAGGGCCCCAGTGATCAATGCTAGAGGTCTGTGGAGATGAACTTTCCTTAAGTTTCACGCTGCACGCTGGTTGTACTCAATTTCTTTCACACACACACACACACACACACACGCATATCCTCTGTCTGTTTCACTGGTTTGCCATGTAGTGTTGTTAATGAGTACAATATGGTTAGATTGATATACATGGTCAGCGTTGGACTAATTCAAATTTTAAATAGCCTACACCAGTGCTACATCCACCACCATTATGATGGATAGGATTCAGTATTCCTTAATCTCGGAAATTCATTTATCACCTATAATGCAATACATCCACAGTGTCTCCACATCGAAGAAAAGACACTTGCTGATTGTGAGCTGCTTTCCGTCAGCAACCCTATAGTCGAGGTCTAGTTTACAGCTTGCAGACTCCTCGGATCACTCACGCTGAAGACAAAGAGGTTTCCTTATGCTTCCATTACTATCTAATGTAATTTGTGTAATGTAATATTTCAACACGTCTGTGTCTGCTGACATGCTAGCTAGCTGGTTTGTGATTAGTCTTGATACTGGATGCTTTGGGAATCCCTGCACGTATCGGTTGTGGTTGTACCAGTTGTTGACTCTCAAAAGCTTCCTCCTTCTGCCTTCTTCTCCCTACCCCAACTCGGCAAGAGGTGCAGAGGAGCGCACTAAGGAGACGAAACTCTAACAATAAAGATGCTGGCTGACCAACCAACAGTAGCTGACGTTTGCTTGTATTATATTGGTTCTTTGCACACTGTAATTACCTTTGGACAAGCTCCGGTTTGGAACTAGCATTCTTGGCTTTTCAAAAACTCACCCACCCCTTTAATTCCACAACTGTCAACTGTTCAGGCTGGTATGCACTCACTGAAGCCCTGTAGGCTATATTTGTGTCTGGTCAAGACACATAAGAAACATTGTCTTTGAATGCACAAAGTAGAACTTTATTCTTGGTTCAGGTTTTTTTTTAAAAAATCCGATTAGTCTTTTAGAACCTCTGCCATTACACATTTTGTAGAATTGATATACCAGCATTTAAACCTTCTAAACTAAATAGATAGATTTAATGTGACATTTTGATCAAATGTCCCATGGTCTAAAGGCAGTTTCAGAGGGTTTTTTTTTATTCTGATGAGATTACACCAGCACAGGGAATTTAACAGACCAAATACTTGGAAATGTTCACTATGAAAACAGTCAATTTAAAGTCCAGTATTGACAGAGCTAATGACTGGAGAATGCCCACTTTGCTGACCTCTGGGTTGTTGCCAATAGTGTAAGTCTGTTTTTTCCATTGTGCTGGGAAGGCTAGATATCTAGAAGGTGTTTCAGAAAGAGCCAGTTGGGTTGTTTTGGGTATCTGGGAATCTAGGTTGTTTCTTGGCTACCTCGTTATGGAAGTATTGCGGGTTTATATGTGTCTAGGGGCAAAGACAACAAGACTACTTTGCTTAACCTGTTGCCACCATGACTTGGCCAAGACTCGGATAAGCTTTGGAAAATAGATGAATGGATATTGACAAGAAATTGGCTACCAGTACCTCTTAAAAATAATCTATATCGGCCTTTACAAACCCATTTAAATTCAACCATAGTGCACGTGTTACATGATTATGTTGACAAGCATGCATTTTTGTGTGTGTGTGGCAGCAGTACTTGCGTGTAGCGAGGGGTGGTTGTTCTGCTGCCAGTGCTGCTCTCCACCACTAAGGCCTCATTTCCAATAACATAAAGGATTTCATAAAAAGTACTATTTTCCAGAGGTCAATTTGATTCATTATCTGTTAGTGCTGGGGCAGTTTGTCTTTTCAGTGGCAGTACCAGGCCTGTTCCAGTCTGACATGCTATCCTGCCCTCTGCCTAGCCCTGAGATGACGAGTGGTATTCTGCCATAGTTGTTTGAATTTGATTGATGCAGTTTTTTGAAAAAGTGTTCAGGGAGGAACTCATCATATTGGAAGTGGACAACACAGACTGAATAATTTACTAAACGCCCAATCTCAGCAGCAGATGTGCCTGTCTATCAATAAAACAAGCTGTCTAGACAAAGGTATACTGGATCATGTAATGGCCCTCTGAAACCTTCTAATGAATAAAGGTTTAACATCATTTAAGATACAATCTCCCTGAAAGGAGAAGGCATCCCTCTGCATGGTGTTGAATGGTGAGGTGTTAAGCTTTCCATGGCGACATCTATCTCTCGCCACCACCTTGAGGGCATCTTTTAAGCAGAGGAATTTAGCCATTATGTGGCATTAACCTCATTAGAAAACACTCTTTAGCTGCTCCAAGATAAAATTGATTTACAGCTGCCATTTCCACCACTGCTCTCGATCAATGGTTAAACTATCCCTTTTATGGCCCTGTGCACACTCTCTGCTCTTTTCTCCAGTTTTCTTTAACTGCTCTTTAATTTCATCCCCCCCACACACACACTCTTGTCCTTGTGCCAGGCATGTAGTCACAGAGTGGAAGAGGGCTTTTCTCTATTGCCCCATAGTCAAATATGGGACCGACTACATTTTTTGAGAGTGGATAAACACGATAGAAGATCAGTGAACCAAGATTCCTTGAACCAATTAGGCACAACGTTGCTGTCTTACCACACTCAGCTAAATTTGCATGGGTGGTCCTAATTGCAGCATATCCTAAAAAAATGTGTTAAGAAAAATCCCAATGTGTTTTCCTTTCCATTCTTACCAAGGTTGCTGCAGTTATCCACAAATTAGGAAATATGATGGGCCTAAGCAGCTGCAGATGCATGGACATGTTTATAAAACAGACTTTAGTGGAGTCCTTGGTTATTATGGCCTGGATCTTGTAAGAATATGGGGCTTAGAATGGTGTCAAGTTGTGATTGTCATTATGGAAAAGTAATGCTTTAAGTGAAGCTTAAGAAGTGGATGGGACAGGTAGGTGTTACAGTAATGCGACATGATTCTTGGAATTTGGCCTACCAGTGAACTTGCCTCTTAAACATAGACAGCAAAGTCCCTGAAAGATCATTGCTGAGTGCTCCATACTTCACATGAATAATGTACGTTGAATTAGTGTACAATTCTGTTTCGACAGTAGACTGCTAACATGATCTTACAAAAAAGAAAATGGAAATTAGCAGCTAACATAAAATCCACAGCCCATGTCTAAACAAAATCTTTGACTCTGTGACTAATTAAGGGAGGTTTTTGTAGAAGATTGGGAATTTGGATGCCACAAAGCATAAAGCACAAAGTTTTGAGCAAGCAGGGGCCACTTTCCACATGAAGTTGATGGCTAAGATTGTGTACAGCTAAGCCAAGCAGAAAATCCACAATCCATGTCTGTGTGGCCAAATGTCAGTATATGCCCGCCCACCTCTGACAGCTCAGGTTTATGTGGACGTTTAAGCAAAACACGCAACGCTGTATTTCTTTGACAAATCAATACGACCACCATTTCAGCGCTCCTTCCTTCCTTCCCTCCCCCCTCTCTCTTGTGCTCACTCTTTTCTCATCTCCCTCTGTCTGGGAGAATTGATCTGCATGGATGGAATGATATCAACCAACGGATAGAGTGATATGCCCCACTCCCTCCTTCCTACCCTCCTTTCACCGCACTTTTGACACATAAATAAAATATGTGGCCTTTTTGTTTCGATTCGCCTTGGCGTTAGTTTTGAGAAAGGAATATGGTGCACAGGGCTCACATGGAGCTGTTGGTAGACAAGAGGGAGCTGAGAGTCAGCTGGTTGCCATCACTCACTGCTCACAGGCGCCCTACAAAATCCCCTGAACTTTCCGACACACGCATTTGTTAGAGTGACGCAGTCAGATTCTAAAGAATGGCATTAGAAAATAATGTGAGTGCTAAATTATTCAGGCTTTTTTTTTTTTGCCATAATGCCTCACTTTACAACCACACACAGCTGCACACACACACACACACACACATATATATATATATATATATATATATCCTCCCACTCACATCTGAATTATGGCAGATCCATTTAGTGTCAGTGTCCAAGTTTGGCAAAGGAAAGGATGAGAGAAGGTGCTGTGAGAGGAGAAGAGTTCACTAACTCTGTCATGCTTCTGCATTAAGATGCCAAACCAGCATCGCAGTCAATCCCCACTTTAATATCAACTGAAATAAATCACTACCAACCCTACATGTATTAGGCCCTGCTATTAACAGATGAATGCAACATGTTCATCCACACCTTGGTTAGATATTCCTGATATGATGGCTAAGGCATTTCCACAGCTGGACAAGAAATAGCTTCTAGGTGAACTAACCTCGCGTCCTCGGAGCATGCCAGAGCATCAAACCTCGGTCTCACAGGCCTGCAGGGTTTTCCACTTCGGTCTGTCAGACAGACAGCAACACAGAGGTTTCTAAGACTCTAACTTCTCCCCACACCTTCCTATGCTTCAGTTGCACTTTTTGCACTCCATTCCCTGCATCTGAAGCCCTCAAACGTAGGTAAGATCACACATACACACACACAGACCCCCCCCCCCACACACACACACATACACACACACACACACACAGACACACACATATCCTATATTACATAACAACGGCCACGCTGAATGTACAGCTTCAGGTCTAGACACTGGAGAGAAGAATGACACGAGAGACAAGAGACAGCCAGCTTGGACTTAAAGATAGGCAGAGTAACCCTACAACGACGGATAACTGATGGGATTAAATAGGAATTATCTGTTCATATGCCTGTGGAGGCTCCCTGTACGTCCACATACAACGTACGTCCCAGCCAACTGTTGCGTGTGTGTGCCCATTAATGTGTGCGTAAGTGTGTGTCATTATCATGATCATCCTCATCCATCGTCATAGTGATTGTCATCATCACCCCACATTGCATCATAGTGTGCTGTAACCTGCTGCGCGGTTCTTTTCTCCTCCACTTAGGTTTCACCCATTCGTGCAAAACTACTGTCACTAATAAAGACCTGAAAACCAAAACGAGTCTGCACTCATTATTCCCTCTGCCTTCCTCTCCACCAGAAGTCTCCTATCCCTTACAGCCAACCCCTCATGTCCTTCTCCCCCCACTCCAACCCTTCCCCTTTCCCTCCCTCGCTTCCTCTTCCCTGAAAGCCCTGAGTCACCTCAGACAGTGAGTGGGGGGAGTTTCTTAGACAGCGTGACAGTGTGCTTAGCCCCGTTAAGCCAGCTTCAGCTTCAGCTCCGCTTCTGGTCGGGACTGATCAGGGAGCCCTGGGAGAGAGAGACAGAGAGAGAGACAGCGAGAGAGAGAGAGAGAGAGAGAGAGAGAGAGAGAGAGAGAGAGAGAAGATAAGGAAAGTGCTGAGTTCACCGCCACCACTGCTCCCCTTCCCTCCCTCCCCTTCTCTCGCTGCTTCGAGCATCCCCTCCTCGGGAAGGGGTTTCCCTCCTGGAAAGAGGAGGGGAAGGTGAATCGACTGCTGCTCTGCTGACTGCGCTGCAATAACCTCCGAGTACCTCCAGCTCTCTGCTCATTCACCTACTCCTCCTGCTCACCAACTTTTATTCATCCCGTTCTTTAGGCCTTTAAAGATTTAATGAACTCGACGTGAGTGAAAATACTACTGTAAAACTACAGCGCCCATTTTCATGTTAAAGAATGAACAGTGCAATAGTGTGGCTCACAGATATGGTTTCAAACGACAGTGGAGCTCTACATAGGGCAACCTGTGCTTAAGGTACTGCAGTGACACCTCCTGATGTCAGGGAGATGGGTATTGATGTTCTATTGATGTTTTGTTTTTTGCATGTTGATAAGATTGGCAGTATGGTTGAAATCAACATCACAATATCACAGGAATATTTCTGATACTGATGTATATACTGCAAAATGGAAAATGTTTTAAAAACTCTTCACACCTAAATCAAAATCTGCAGAGACATAATTTATTTAGAATCATTCATTTGGACAACTGAATTTAAATAAATAATACATTGTGGTCATGATGTCATGATTTAATTGAAAGTTGTTAAACAGTAATGTCATATCATTGTCATCATCGTAATCCTGTTATATCAAATGCTATGAATGCATAAAGTAAATAATCAGATATTGCATAAAACTGATTTTTATGTTGAGTTGATTTTATTTATATGTCCAAAATCACTTTCACCTCCAATCTGTACAGCATATAACACCCTCTATCCTTAAGGATGAAGGGGAATCATTTTTCCCCCAAGAAACCATGACATGCAAAAGATGCTGTATGTACAGGATAGACAGAAATAACAATAGTAAAATTACAGTATGTAGAAATTGAGTATTTTAAGACTGTACGCACCAGCATCCAAACATAAAGATCCACTTTATGCTGGTGGGTCTTGCCTGATGATTTCTGTGAAAGGTTCTCATAAATTATCTTTCAGCTATAGGTTCAGGCTTATAAAAGTAATGATAATAATTATTAACATAATTTTAAAAAATCATTACTATTTACTGTATGTTAATTAGGAATAGACATAATGCTAATGATAATGTTGTGCTATGTTAAATGTTACTACATTCTGTCTTCTGTCAGGAGAGCCTGTGTAGGGAACTTGCTTTCCACTCACAGCAGTTTGTTTTAAAAATCTGAACTCCCTCTGCACATTAAGGCATTAAAGAAAAAAAGAAAAAAATACAGCTCCTGCTAAGATCTGCAGCTACATATTTCATGCACTAGATATCCAGGTCATTAAGCAACATTCTGACACCTCTGTTATTTACTATCCCAACCGGTTTCCCACCTCGTTTAATCAGACTTTACTAAAACCCGCTGACTCAGAGAGAAACCCTCTTTCTCTCTGCTCTGTTTATGTTTATCTCCTCAGCTCCATTCTGCTTGCTGCTTTTCTCTCTTTCTTTCTTACTTACTTACTCATATTTTCCAAAACGTCTATTTCACATGTGTCTGGGGTTCGGAGGGGCTGAGCCACAGAAAAATCACAAAAGAACAAATAAAGTGGAGCAAAGTGTTTTTTTCTCTGACATGAAAGACGAGTTATCAAAGCCAGAGAAGGTCTCAGCTATGTGTTGCGGCAGCCACATTCTGTAACTTACCCTATCGCAGCAGTCAGGTGATAAACGCGTAAGTTCGTGATTTTGACGTGTTTTACCAAAGGAACTATCACAACCCTGCATCTCCTCATCCATCAGAGGGTGATATTTAAAACATCCAAAGTGGAGTGCACCGTTTTTGCCTTAGAAGTGGTTTACCTTCGATTTTCTCTGCTGGGAAGGGATCACTTGAGACAGGAGGAGGAGGCGGATTGAAGTGAATAAGATGTGGCTCAATACACGTTATCTTTAATGGAAGGATCCTTGATGGAGGGATTCAAGGGAAAAAAATGAGGGAAAAAAAGCAGAGAGGAACGGAGGGGGAAAAACGTAGACATAAAGTGTTGACAGCTGTGTTTGGTGCGGTCAGACTCTGGGGTCAGGTACCGACAAACACACACACAAACAAATGTTCAAACGGCACACATATATTAGCTGTCCCTCGCTAAATGGAAGCTGGATGTAATATTGTTCTTGTCACAGCGGCCATCTGATGTCAATTTCACACAGCGACGGGACCCTCCACAAGCTGCTCTGTACACCAGCCACCCCAGCACCAAAGAAAACCAACACATACAAAAGGTGTACTAAAGCTACGCAGTTGCGTGTACTCTTTTTCTCTCTTCCCCCCATGTCTCTGTCTACCCCTCTGTCCTCACACACACGCGGACACACACACGTACACACATGCACACACTAGGATAAGTCATGAGGAAATGGATGCCCATGTTTTGTGGGACCACCTGTTCATCCTGGATACAAGTCTAAGAACCCAGTAAGGGTTAACCCTCATTGTGGGAGGGAGCCAGGATTGTGTGTTTGTGTGTGTGTGTGTGTGTGTGTGTGTGTGTGTGCATGACTTCATACGTGTGTGTGTGTGTGTGTGTGTGTGAGCGTTGGCACTGCCCCGTCTGAAACGTGCCCCATGAGTGGCAGACTGGCTCAGGCTGTCCGGCTGGGAGGGAAGAGAGCCCACTGCTGGACCACCTCCCCGGCAACACACACACACACACACACACACACACACACACACACCTAATCCTATGCACATTCCGTGGGGAGCATCTTTCGGCTCCATCACCCATACTAAACTACCTGCTCTAAAAGAAAAAAAATTAAAGGAAGACAAAAGAAAAAATGTATTCATTTTTGGTCAGGGGTTTGGACAGTTATATAAATATAGTGATAGTGATTATGAACAACATTAAAAGCTAATTCTATGACTAGATCAGGCTATCTTTAAATACTATAAAAAATAATACATTAAAATGTATGCATTTTTTCACTGAAATAAAACATATGTTTTACTTTATCTAAAACAAACTAATATCCTACCGAATTGAAACTGTTCTCAGTGTCAACAATGCAGCCGCACATGCCATGCGAGGCTTCCAGTGTGAGGACTACAAACTCATACCGACCTGCAGAAACACTTACCACACACACAAATAGATCCACACAAACCACTTTGGATCATGGCACCTCTCATCATTCTCATCCCCCCTCCCCCCACAACAAATAATCACCTCCTGGGAGGCAACGAGATGGAGAAAAAAAAAAACAGCAATCTTGTCTTTCAAACGAAAAGGGGAAAAATATTTTAAGGGGCAATGAATTTCGTGGAGCTGAATAGGATGTTGGTACATGTTTTACTAAAGGAAATATAATGGCAGACTATTATTAGATCACATTAATCACGAGTGTGCCAAAGGCAGTGACAGCCGCGCTGAAAAGGATTGAAAACGCTGGTAATGGATATAAATTACCCATTGTGTGATAAAAGGATTTTTTCTTCACTAAGAAGGTAAAAAGGAATAAAAACACTGAGAGAGCCACTAAACGCTGTGTGTACATATTTGCATGTGTATATGTGTATGTATGTGTGAGTGTCCTGCCGCCTGTGTGTGTGTAATATGTAATAATACAGGGTTATCAGTGCAGGATTAAAATTTTAAGGGAATCAGATAGTGACAGTGAGGCCTCGCATTAAAGGCGCCAGCGACAGAAAAGAGGGAAGGATTAAAAACAGATTAAATTGGTTTGTAGTGACGGAGATGAAAGAAAGGAGAAAGAGAGGGGGGAAGGAGAGTGTGTTTTGACAGAGGTCTGTCGGGCTTTTGGCATGGTGATAATGAGTCACATCTCCTATGCACTGTTATTTATCGCCGACTTGGCTCACAAACAAAAGATCAATAATTTTGAGCAAATCTAATGTTGTCCTCGCCGCTAATGCGCTCGTCCATCACATCTGCCATCTCCACCAAGGAGATGGACTGATTCCCTGTTTATTTGGAGATCAAATGCAATTATATCACATGGCTCTAATAACAGAGGAACCACCCCCCCCCCCCCCCCTCCCCCCCACGTGAATATGTGTGGCGCCTTGGATCATGCCCATGCATATGTATATATAGATATACAGACATGCACAAAGGTGTCATGTATGTGTAAATGATAATATATGTATCGAATGGGCGATGAGTTGCCGCACCATTTTCCCGCATCAATCTTCATTTCTTCCTCAGACCTTGCCTTTGAAAGATGAAGTGTGTCAACGGCCCGTCCCCCCGCAACACAGGAGGCACACAAACATCCGTCAAAGCAACACACCCGATGTTCACCAGTTAGCCCTGCAGCACAGACAGATGAGAAGACAGCAGATCCTTCACTGACAACTAGCCCTGGGTGAGACACTTTCCAGCCACCTGAACTCAATCAGGCCCCAGTGGAGGCAGCATTTGGGTATTTCATTTCATCTCTGTCCCCTTATTCACTTGAGGTGCGTTTGATTTATCTCGCACGCTGGAATGTAAATCGCATTTGGAATCTAACGTTACTTTTGTACTGGTTATCTACATAGCAGCTGTTTGTTTTGGTTCTTTTCAACATGGTTGAGCGTAGCTCAGAGCAGAGGTTCAAGTGACTGTATCCACAGTGTACATTATATGCACCCACTCTCTACAGTGTTTAAAATCTACCAACTGTTGGGCTATGTATACAAATCATTTGGGGCCTTCTCTACTGTTCTTGGCACACCACAATCAAGCGCACCCCAGCACTATGACAGTAAAGCCGGTAGCAGGTGTAAGGCACTAAGCTCCTTCCCCTTCTCCCTGGGTGAGGTGTGAGGAGCAAAACAATGACAGACAAAGGTCACCTGGCCCACAACGACCCACCCGCTGAGGTGTTGACCTGCCGAATGCACCCCTGAGGCATTCTGAAGAGGAAGGAAGGAAGGAAGGAAGGATAAGATAAAAAGAAACAGTCTTCAAGCAAGCAAAGACTTGACAAACCAAAGTACAGTAGCAACAAAGATGTGACCAATGTCAACCAAAATAAGCAGAAAATGTGTCTGAGAATGATATCATGGCTATTATTTTGTTATTGTGTTTTTAAATGTTGTGATTTATTTATTTTCCTTATGTAAATCAGTTTGAATGTCTCTGTGTTAAAAATGTACTGTACAAATAAACTTGCTTTGCCTTCAAATTGCTAGTTTTGTCCAACCAACAATCCAAAGATATTTGAAAATAATTGGCATTTTTCTTGATGAATGACTTAAACAATTAATCAATTATCTCTGTTGGTAGACTATTCAATTAATAATTTAAACACTACAGCGCACATAGCAACTGTCTGTGATGTTCAATTGTTTCGGGTGTTTTGCATTTACACGGGTTTTCAACAAGCTGTTGTGTCAAAATCCGTTTTCTGGAGAGTGCGAGAGGTAGATCCTTGGTCAGGACCTTGGCAGGTGAAATAATAAAGCTTTGACATAAGGTAGAGAGCAGGGAGGCACACCATGGCCCAGTGCAACCCAAGGCACCTCCTAACTGCACCTAATTCTCTCTCTCACTGTGTCTTTCTTCCCCACTGTTAACACACCCAGACACCTACAACCATGGCAGATTTCCTGGATGTTCGGGGCAGTGTCAGGGCACAGCTAAAGGTCAACATTCCTGGAAGCCATGCAGAAATTGGCAACAATGTGCTGTTTTTACACTACACTTTTAAAAACACAATGTATGCAATGAACAATGCGTGAAACAGACAACTTCACCAGAAATAGTATCAAGTATTGTTTTTGAGGCACAGGCCATGGAGAAATCAGAGAGGGGCTGTTATAAATAGCCCACAAATGCATGCTGGGATCGTCACCTAAACTGTTTATTCCTTCCCCTGTTTAATTGACATCCGTATATCAGTGGTAAACATGCAAATATACAGAGACAAACGTGGTGTTAATGACACAGCTGCACACGCTCATCAGTTCTCTGGAACAAGAGTGACAAGGGTGTGCACAAACACACAAAATGACAGGTCAATGTCTCTGATTCACCCAAAGTCGGGTGAAAAGATGTCGTAGTCGACGCCGAAACACATATTACACACACTCATTTTGATCTGTCTGTTGAAATATATTAACACCTACAGCAGAAACACGTCAGACTGTAAAAGTTGGGTGTATTTTAGCTGAACATGTAATAATTCACCAGTGAAAATTGATTCCAAGTATCACTGTAGTGACAACCTTCTATATTGTTGTAATCATTATTGCCACTGACAGCATCACTATCATCATCAACACCGTCATCTGTAATCATCAAGCCCATCACAAGCCATATTTTTTTTACAATGAATGAGATGGGCAGTCAGTGGCTGGTGATGAAGCGGTGTTAGGATACGTTCACACCAAGCATGTCTGCAGCACTTTAGTTGAGCTCTAGATAATGCAGAACTTCAGTTCATATTGCCCAAGTGGGAATAGATGCGTTCAAACAATGCTATTTCAAAGTCTGATGATACCAGATACAAGATTATTTGGTGTCACTAGACTTTTACACCAGACAATTTGTACCAATTTGGACCTACTGTGCATTAAAAAGACCAAAGTTTAATCTTACCGCTAGTATTATCTAGCCATGGAATTCGTTTTTGTTAAATTTGTTCAGGTTTGGAGCAATCTGTCTCCACCTGATTTGATATGATTTCCACCTCTATCCAAATACAATGGACAATGAATGACATAAGCTCTCAAAGCACTGAAAAATAACCTTCAAAATCTTTAGAAGCATCATCTCTTTCCAGCAAACTGTGTAAAAAAGAACATTAATTAAATGTAATGTTGTTACATATATGTGTCCTCCTTCACTTAAATGCTATACTGATTAAGTTAATTATCTAATACTAATATTTACTACTGCTTTTTGATTGGGTAAATGCTCCACTTGCTGGGCTGTCATTGGTGTTTTGATTCAGGTTTTCAGTTGGAAAAACCCAGCAGCTCTTCTGGAAGAAACTGTCAAATTTCACCTATACTAACAACCAGAATCTGATATGGGCCACGCAGGGGCTGAATCATGCTATTTTAAGTTCTTTACCACCTTGTTTAATAATACGCTCACAAAGTTAAGGAGCTAAGTAAGTTGGGAAGCAGGGTCCAGTTCAAATTGAAAATGCAGTGCTGCTTGTTGGTGTCATCATCTTAAACATTTCCAGACCTCAAGGATACAGTATATGTGTTAAGTGTTCTGTGTTTTGTCAGCTGAAAAATCCCTTAACTTGCAGGATGACTCAAAACTCTTCTTCTTCCTTTGAACCTGCATTTACTACCTGTTCAGTATGGTTCAGAATAAAGACAACGATTCACAGTTATGATATCGCCACTGCATCTCTCTCACACAATGTTTAACCATCAATATAAACAGTACGGCAAGTTTTGAACTGTCTGCGACCAAATACTGTGTCCATTGTGATGAACTGTCTTGAGCAACATTGATATTGGCTTCTTTTGTTATTTTTATTTTTTTATTATCACTGGAAAGTGATGGAAATCTTCTAATCCATATGTGAAAATGTGGAAAATCTACTTTTTTTATTTGTATTTATTTTTTTTTCTTTTGCCTTGTCTGTCTTGGTAGCAGCATTTAGCGGTGAGGAAATCTTCTGACACGGATAATCTACTTCAGACTGACATCAGCCACTGTTGCTATCGATGCATCCCTATCTCACTGAGCAGACTGCGTACATGAAGCAGTCTGGGAGCCAGGCTAGACTGACACTGCAACAGCAGCCTTTGGTTCCCAGCACCTAACGCTGCGCTCGCAGCCCGAATATCGCCTGTGGGATGTCACCGCACTAAAGAGTCATGTCAAAGACCTTGACAACGTGTGACGTCTCCCTCAGCCACTGCTGTCATGTTCCCTCTGCTTCTTACTCCCCCCCCCCCCCGCTACTTTTTTTCTTTCCAAGCCTCTCTTGACTGGTTTGAGCAGGAGACTTTTTCCCTGATCATTTTAAGTTGTCATTTTTTTAAACACACATATCAAAGCCAGGAGTAGAGGGGGGAGACAGATGTTTCTCTTATGCCTTTCTACTAGAGTACAATGAAGCTTTGGATAGGAAAGAGAGAGACGAGTTAAAAGACATTTGCAGTGATCTTTTTGCAATCCACATCCTTTCTCCTGACGACTGGCAATACATCATTTGTATTGATGCAATATTAAATTTCAATATCGCATGTCAAAAGGTACAAAATGATAGATCATAGCCTAACTAAATGAATTATTAAAGGCCTACGCCGGCTGCGCTATCGGCTTCTCTTACAATCAGCTGTGTCAGAAGAGTGCAGTTGGTGATACTGGCAGCATTTCAAAGCTTTGTCGTTTTTCTTTCTAGCCGCATCCCAGCTTTCTTAATCTAGCTTTCTGTCACTTATTAATGTTCCCAAGAAACTAAAAACCACAGATCTTTCCCTCCCAATAATCAGAGGCTTAACTCACGTCCTTTTATTTCTCCCGAAAAAATTATTTAAAAAAATAAATGAATAAAGTCATAATTAAATATTGAATATTGAACAGAAGATAAGGATAAGAAAATACGTTCAGCTTTGTTAGATATGTTAAGAGAAAAGAAGAAGAGAGAGCGCAGCCATGGTTGAAGTAGTGACTCATTCTGTGTGATATGATTTATGTGCTCTTTATGTGCTCTGCGACCCTGTAAGTTTATCTCTATATTCCCTGTCTGATAGAGTGACTCCTTGGTTGTCTCCATGCCTTGCCACAATAACACTGTGTACTGGACTTGATGGTTGATCCTTATTTACAACCCAAGTCAGAAGGTTGCATCTTTGATGCCTTGTCAAGTCGTGGTTGACGAGAAAAGAGAGGGCAACAGAGGAGAAACGAAGAGGGGAAAGAGAGGTTTTTCCTACTGAAACGCATGGATTTAACAAGCACTCTGTGTGCACCAGCCTGAAAATGACAAATACCTAAATTAAAATGGTTACTGTTCTTGAAATCTTGATTTCAGTCATTATGCTGGGCCCCGTTTCCCTAAAGCATCTTACAGCTAAGATGATCGTAAAATCCATCTTACGAAATTTCCTTAAGATGTGTTTCCCAAAAGCATCGTAACTGAAGGCTCTTACCCAATCATACCCAATCTTAGGAGGCTGAAAGCATCTTAAGCTCCAGAACCAAAGTGATACTGAACCAAATTAAGAGACACAAACATGGTAAAAATCTATGTTTTTTTCTACTTTTTTTAATAATTGTACTGTTCTGTTGTGAAAGCACTCCTATCATAGAATAACCAACTGTTGTCACAGTTGTTAAATAAGGTAACAAACCCCACATTCACCCCCTGTTCGGGTTGATGATTAAGGGGTTTCAAAAATCTTTCTTTACTGAGCTTTGCTGCCACATTTACAAAGTAAATACATTATTTTTGTATTTTTATGCAAGTTATTAGACCAAATAGATTCTGTTTAATCATCTTTTAGCAAAGTTTAACCAAAATTCTATTTTAAAAAAAATGAATATATTAATGGTGTGGAACATATGCAAACTTGGAAAAACGGAAGGCTCTTTCCTATTTAGTCTCCATCCAAAATACACTTGAGAGTGAGGCAGCGAATAAGCTGTGAAATAAGTACACCTGCTTGGCGTCTTACTTGTCAGACAATTTTTAAATTTCTCAATTTGAAAAGGAGGTTTAAAGTGAAATTAAGGATGTTAAAGCAAACTCTTGACCTTGGAAACAGCAGTTTCTTGAGTCAAGAACTTGCTGGCTTTTTGAGTTGAGATTTTTATTTTTAATTTTTTGTCAAAGAGCCCATGTAACTTCCAGAGCAGTCAATGTTATAGAATTATGTGAAAATGCTAAAACATAGAGTAAAAGTGCATCAACATGTCAGCCGAAGAGACTCAGTAATGCCAATAACACAGAATGTTAATATTAGTAAAGATTAACCACATCGTCCAAGAAAGAATGTTGCTGCAAAATTGATACGGGCAAGGGGTGAATTTAGTACTTAAGGGACATTTTGGAAAATAAACTTATTCACTTTCTTGGCAAGAGTTAGATTAGATGATCACCACTCTCATGTCTGTGCACTAAATATAATGCTGGAGCTAGTGGATGGTTAGCCTAAACCTGCGGAGCAGAACTTTTGTCTGAGACTGAAAAGCAGACAATGAAGCAAAGCTATTAGTTACAGTTACACAGTTTTTGCAGTAGTAGTCTGCAGTCTCATCTCAGATTCAGCTCAGACTAACGGCCACGTAAATCACAATATAATAAAATACGACCATTGCTGTGCACTTTCCTTTAAAGGACACAGTCACACAGGTTCAACTGCTGCCTCGTTGTGAGTTCATTTCAGGGCTGTAATCCTAAAGAGTCAGTTTCTATCAAAAGTTACATACTTTGAATGAAGCTTGGTGAAATATATGCAGAGCAGAAGGGCCAAGCTATATGCATATTTCTGTGTGCTTGTGGCCTGCTCGAGTGTTAATTCTCCTGTGCATGTGTGATGTCCTGATTCCCTAACCCCCCTGAGGTTTTAATTGCAGGGTCCAGATTGCCGGGGCTGGTTAGGGCCTGGCGACCCCCATGAGAAGTCACAGCCTCCGTTTAGCTTCCAGATCCCATGCAAACGAACACAGGGCCCCCGTGTTAGCGTGCTAGCAAAGGCTGGCAAAAATTCAATTTTCATCCCCCTTTTGTATCCAAGCCTGCTGTCTTGCCCTAACGATGCTCTCTCAACCCCCTCCCCTCCCCTCCCCCCATTCTCCCCTTCTCTAGCCTTCTCCCTTCAACAACAGAACACAGTGGAGTCGTTAGGACCCTCTCTTCATTACTTCAAAAAACCAATCATTAGACACCAGAGTATATACGTAATTAGAAAATCACTTCCTTTGCAATCCCGGCTAAGTAGTTTACATACTGTAATTACAGGGACAAAATCAATTTTTAATCATTTCACTGATTGGGCTCATCAGCTCAGTAGGAACATTGTATCCTGCTTGTTGTGCGAAAGCAACATCTGGGCTAAAACAATTACCCTTTTGTGTTCCAGAGCGGCTCTGAAAATGCCTTGCTGTCACTTCCCCATGTCGTGGACGCTCTCTTTCTATCTCTATCCGTCTCCAGACGCCGTTTTCCCTTCGCCTTCGTCTTTCTTTCTTTCTCCCTCTCCCTTTCTTTTTCTCTCCCTCCCTCTCTTCTTCTTTCCCTTTCACTCCCTGCCCTTGACTTGGACATGGAGGATCACATTTAAAGCTTTATAAATCAATATGCTATAATAAGCTGCTCTTGACAGAGGGGGAGAGAAAGGAGGGGAAAAAAAACAACATATTGCTTTTTTAACACCTCTTGTGTTTTTGTTTTTTCATGCCCCTGTTGTTATTGTCATTGATGTTTTTTTCTTTTTACATTGTTGCCTTTTAGAAAACAGATTTTGTTTGGCCCTGCAGAAATATCACCTTATTAACATGTTTTCTGTACACTATGTGAGGTGGAAAACATATGAAAATGTTGATAATAGCTTTAACAAATATGTAAAAGCAGGAGATGACAATTCGCTCTCTTCTTGTTGAAGTGAGACATAAATACATAACCCAACTTCCAACCGTGTCTTCTCTCCTGGTATGTTTCACCCTTCACCGGCTAATAAAATGCTTTGTATTCTTGTCTGAGAGAGGCCCGATCGATCCACATTAGTCTGAACTCTCTCTCTTTCACTTTGAAAACTCAGGAAATCAGATTTCAGAGGGGGGAGAAAAAAAATCAGTTAATGCATTGATCACTCGGGCTGTATGCAAATCACATTTGCCTCTATTTTTTGCTGATCAATAGCATTAATTAACGGCTTCGTTTTAACGGCACCCCGCAATCCCGTCAGACACCACTGTCGACCTCAGAAATCATCTCCCCCCCACCCACCCACCCATCTCTCAGTAGCCATGGAAATGAACGGCGCGTGGCAGGGGCCATAAATCAGGAAATCCAATTTGACCATGAGCTCCAGTACTAACAGTAAAATATGAGCACTAACATAGCACACAGGTAGGTCATCCCAGATTGGGCATAATATTATTTATGAAAAGAAAGTTTACATGAGTGCTTCTTCAACTTTTTCAAAAATGTGTGGTGTTCACAGAATGTGTGAACACCACACCCTCTGTGCTAACCAGCCTAGCTGCCGCTGCCAGGGATGCTAGTGTGTGGGATTAATAATGGACGCTTTTTGAAATTATTATTATTCCCAAAATGCTCTTTTGTGATTTGCTTTGAAGGGCGTGCATGTGTGTGGGTGGGGGGTGAAGGGTTTTGGGGGGGGGGGCGCTTGCTTGCTCATTTGGAGAGCTTTTCCAATTATACAATTAGTCAGGAATGTAGGCCAGCGGCCTTGGTGCTCCTCCTGCTCCCCGACCCTGGAAAGCAAGTGCCCTCGTCTCACTTTGTATATACAGTATCTGTTCTCTTTCTGGCTTGTCAGGAAATACATAAACAGAAATACACGTAAAAAAACAGAGACATTATGCAAACGCAGACCTGAAGTGAAAGTGGCACCAGCTCACAGTCCAGGAGGTGGTTGAAGCAGACGGTGTCCCAGAGGAGCAGAGCTAACAAGCGCTGCCCTTCTTTGTGAATTGGGTTGCATGTGAACAGCCATGGCAGCGGATTGTGGTGTTAATAGATAAAGTCATAGGGTCAGGGCATCTAAGGTCAAATGTCGTGTTGAAGGGCTTTTTTGTAAATCCACCACCAACTTCCACCATGCCTCTTAACCCCGCCACTTTGGGATGATGAGTGTGTTAGTGGGATAGCACACACAACGCAAACTACTTTTGTTTCCTTTTCTTCTTTGGGATGAAGTGATATGATAAATTGATTTATGATGAAGGACAAATTGTTTTACAATTTGGCCCCCTTCTGATTGTCCCCTCACTCTTGCCTGCCTGCTACAGAGCGCGATGCACTGGGTTTAATACGAAGCAACAACAACAGCAAAGTGCCATCTGTTGGCATGCGGATTTTCTGTAATCTCTCTTTACTGATTACAACAATGACTACACGAACCTCTTAAATAATTATGCCACAATGTAAAAAAAAGAAATAAAAAAAAGCTAAATAATTATAATCATTAACTCCCACCAAGTCTGCCACTCCTCCAGCAAATGAAGGCTGTCAGAGAGGGAGAGACAGAGATAAAGAGAGAGACAGAGGAAGAGAGAGAGTTTTTTCTTCTGCTGTGATGCCAATCATGTCTTATTTATACCAGCGGGGTAGAGTACCACACAGCAGCAGTCTTAACCCAACAACATTGAAGAGGAAACTGTGGGAAAATTGACCCCTCTCCACCCACCACCCCTGCACCTTATGTTGTTCTTTTTCTGTCTTCTTTAGGAAAAACATCCTAAAATGGATTGTTACGTTTGATCGTTTTTCAACATCAAGTTGATATTTCCAGCAGTGATGTCAGGTTTTGGTGTACGACGATCAGAAAGTAAAATACATAAATAAAAATACACCTGTCTAGCAATTTGCAATCTGTTAAATAGGGAAAAAAAATCAGTTTTAATGAAAGTGAATGTGACACCATTGTCAAAAATTGTCTAAAATGCATTACAGCCAGAAGACAGGTTGTGTTGGAGTAAAAGTCATGATCAGAAACACAACCCAATGTTCACAAGTCAGCTGTCCACCTACCGACACTCATAAGGCCATAAACGCAAGAAGCAAAAGGTTTACACCGTTTCTTTGGGGGCTATTAAAAGGCATTCTGGGAAATGTAGGAAATCCCTATAAAGAATTAGAAGCCACGCTGAGGTTATGTGGGTAAACCGAAAAAAGTAAATTGCACTTAAATATTCCTGGAATGTAAGAAAACATCATGATTTGATGGTTTCTGGCAATAACACTGTGTCAATAGTGTCCAAACATCTTTTATTTAGGATATGGTTTCCAAATGAAAGATTTTTACTGCAACATTTTAAAATGCACTTCAGAAGTTCAGAAATATTTAGATGAAGAAGTAGGTAGCACTAACACAATATAAAAATACTCTGTTTCAAGTAAAAGTCCTGCATTCAGAATCTGTAGTAGTAAGTAGATATTTTTAAAAATGTAGGCCTTATAGTATCAAAAGTGTACATTATGCAGCAGAATGACCCCTGTCAGAGTTATATAATATTAATTTATTTATTATTTTTGCTGATGCATGTAATGTAAATGATGTGTAAGCAACATTTTGATATTGTAGTTGGTCAACGTGGAGATAATTTGAACTCCCGCTATGGAAGTTTGTGGTAGTTTAATCTATAAAATTGTAACATATTTTATAAATTGTTCATATCTAAAATCTTAATATGCAAAGTAACTTCCAACTATTGCTGTCAAGTAAATGTAGTTGAATAAAAAGTAGAATATTTGTCTATGAAATGTAGTGTTATTAAAGTATAAAAGTACAGTACTTCAGTGTATGTTCATGTACTTTAGACCGCTGCTAAAGGTACAAATCCATTGGAAGCAACTGCCTTTCCCCATTTTTTCTGCAGCAGGTTTGGTATGTCAAGGTTTTACGTGTGTTTCTGTAATTGCTCATCCGTGCGTGTATGTGCGTGCAGGTCTGTTTATGAATCTCTTTCGATATAAGTCATCTGTGTGTATGTGTGTGTGTGTGTGTGTGTGTGTGTGTGTGTGTGTGTGTATGCGCCTGCAAGTTTGTGTGTGAGTGCTTTGTGTGAGAAATGGTGTGAGAACGCATCAAGGGGAGCATGTGTTAGCTCTGCTTCCAATATGAGGGAAATCTGTGGCACATACCTCCGATATGACACAAGCCAAAACGACATGACTCACCCATGCTATATTTGATTAATAAAACTACAGCCGGCAAAATGTGTTTCAAAACAACAGACCATTACCAAGGCCCGGTTTGACTGGAGAAATGTAGAAACATATTATTGTTATTAAGGTATGAAGACAAAATGTTTGTGTGGAGCATGAAATCTGATCAAAAATGATATAATCTGAATGTTACATTTGCAGTTAAATATGTCTTCATTTTTCACTTTAGCAGGCCCATGCGAATGCAGGGGGATAACACACAGGCCGCTGTCTCAGCTTGTCCTGAAGAGGACAGCTGCCATATATGTTCCATCCCTGCTGCTCTGAATCTTATAATAAATGTTATAACATGAATTTCCCAGCTTCAAGAGAAAAGGTTTCCATTGATTAGCACTTTACAAGCAATCAATTTTTACAAACCCGCTTGACCCCCTCGTCTCTTTCTCCGTTTCTCAGGAAGCCAACTCTCAGGACGATGGTCTATTACGAATTAAAGGAATACAGAGAAGTGAGAGTGGATGAGTAATTATTGGAAAGGAGGGGGAAAGGAAGAGAAGTGATGTCGGAGAGACGTGTGTAGATTTAAGGTGAGCAAAGACAAATGTGAGGTACCTGAGAACAAGAGAGAGAAAGTCTTATTCCTGTCGCATGAGCACGACGACGACAATGGCGATGATGATGATGATGGCACGCTGATTACAGACAACCAGGCGGGATGAAGCATCCCTAACCCCACAAAGCAGAGATATCCCTCACTTGTACTTGTCATATGATCTCCCATCACTCATTGACACACACTGACACATGTGCGGTACACACACTGTAACAGCCCATCACCATGAGAGATAGGGTGGCCACGCTCCTCCAGCTCCAGGAATAATGGCTTGCACCTGTTTACCATGTCACCTCTGTTTGCTAGCCATCTCCTTGAGCTATATAGAGAGGATCTGACGGCGTCGTGGCTTTTTGACAGACAGGGTGGGTGGGGGGGGGGGGGGGGGGGGGGTTAGGGGGTTTTAGTATCCTTGGTCAATATGTGATGAAAAGGCTGGCACAAAATAAATTTTTTTGTCTATGTCATGAGTTAGGATTTTACAACGTTCCATGTTTTTAGTGTCATGTTACAGTTACAGAGTTATGAAATTTGGAACCAAATTGGAGTGATCTACAAAGGTGTGATAACAATACAATGTCAGTCCTGTCAGGAGACTAGCTTTTTTTTTCCCGATTCAACTCTTTGTGCTAGTAAAACTAGGCGATACATATTCAGGACCATTTCTCTCCTGGACACACACACGGGGAAAAAACATGTATCTGTCTTTTTATTTAACTCTTGGTTAGAGAACAAACAAGAGCATTTCACAAATATTCAGACTATTTCTATGAGTCCCCTTTTCCGTTGGCAAAATACACAGATTTGCTAAGCCAGCGCTGAGCGTGACTTTTGCGATTAAACTGACAAACATTTCAGAGAATATATCCTGCTGATTGCATCATCTCAATTTCAGGAGAAATTCCCAGTTAATCTTTAATGAACACCAAATTAATATTTTAAGCTAATCATCTCAATAGTTCTGCATCTGGACATCCAGTATTTGGAGCAAGTAGCTTGTGAAAATAAGGTTGTAAAAGTAAGTAGGCCACAGCTGTTATTTCAATGTGTCAGATCCATTTAATCAGCATTTCATATCCTCTTCTGCTCATCTCATTCTCAGGTTGTAGCTGCCGGTTGTGAACATTACACACAGGTCACAGGTCCCAATTGAATTTTTGAGTTTTAGTTATTTATAAATGTAGTTACTTGAAAATATTGAAAGCTAAACCTGTTCAGATTCAATAAAAAAGCACCATTTTGACAGTGGGCTTGAATCCGACAGCAGTAATATCAGTCAGAGGTGTCTATTTGGGTGTCAGTTTGTGACATCAGCACCATTTCCTGCAGGTCTTGCTGCTACCAGAGGTTCAAAGACATGTGGCATACAGTAACACCTAAGATGAAAACATTCTCAACTGCTACCATGAGTGCTCATTTTGCAGGCTTTGTCTCAAATGCTACTTAACTGTCAAATCACATTCCTTTGGATGGTTGTCCTGTCCCAACATGATGTCCATTGGGAAAATAGGTGAAACCACAGAAACTATGAACAAAATTTCATAGGATCTTTAACATACTGTACAGTATGTTATAGCATCACCTTATGCATAATACTTGACAACATGGGCAAAAATCCCCAAATAATGGTGCAATTCTGCAGATTTTAATGCAAGGTTGATGACACACGTTCACCAATAGTTCATGTCCACTTGCAAAGTTCAGGTAAACTAGGTGACATTCATTCACTCTCCATCCACCCCACCACCCATACAATCAGTGTGTCATATTTCACTACGGTGTGCATGCACGTGAGTATACATATATTGTGTGATGGAAGCCTAAAGGGTTCGTTGCTGGAAGGATGTCCATTCACTGTATCTGATTGGCTGGAAAAATGGAGGTGATGATTGTGAAAAGCTCTCTTCTTTAACTTTGATGTACTCCAGAGCGAGCCACTGACCCGCCAACAGATGCTGCAATGGGCAACTCCCAGATATGAATATCTCGGCAGTGTGACCGAGAAGCATGGCACTGCTTAACAAGTGCATGCGCAACTGACTTTCCCCAGATAAACAAAGATTTAAATGAAAACAAAAGATGCATGTGTGGGTGGGTAAGTGTGACAGACACCTTTAATATCCTCCCCTTTCCCGTGATCAATCGGTGTGATCGTACCTGTGTGACTGCCGCCGCTCCAACGAACGCCGGATGTCAGGAAGAGTGCAGACAGCTCCACGGAAGGTGGGACGACAAGAGTCTGTAAACAAAGCACACACACCAGGAAATTCACAGTCACCCACATTTGAAGCTTGACAACTTTGCAACACTGTCAGAAATGAAATATTGTGTGCTGATCCCCCCCACACCCACCCACCCCCCAAAAAAACTCCCACATCTTTATTTTTCCCCAAGACTTCCTGTGAGGATGTGATGTCATTTACACATCCTCGAGTAATCCCACAAATATATGAACTGTAATTGCTCGTGTATATCAATCTTTTACTTTTTTCATTTTTTCTTCGTATTATTACTTTTTAATTTCCAGTTCAAGATGAGGGAATCATACTGGGACACGTACTAAGATGCGCAAGGTTTATCATTTGAGGTTAAAATACAATGTTGGGGGGAGGAATAAACAGGAAGCTTTGTTCTCATAAGCAGAA
This sequence comes from Lateolabrax maculatus, assembly GCA_031216445.1. Classification (NCBI taxonomy): domain Eukaryota; kingdom Metazoa; phylum Chordata; class Actinopteri; order Acropomatiformes; family Lateolabracidae; genus Lateolabrax; species Lateolabrax maculatus. The sequence goes on along the minus strand of CM062198.1, from coordinate 5,100,165 downwards.
AACTGTGAGAGGAGTCTACGCAGCACAGCAGAGGATGTTATCTGATCCAACCTCGAATCCCCACCGCTTAACGCCAGAAAAATAATCAAGCCAACACAAAGTATGTGAAGTGAAAGACTGCCATTCCCTTTAAAAGTAGCATGTTACTCGGTGAGTTGCATCTGAGCTGAGGCCTCACTGAGAGACACAGAGAAACTGACAGCAACTGACTTTGACTTTTGATATGATTTATGAAATTATACAGGATATATTTCCAAAACCCTGCAAAAAGTTAAGACAGAAAACCTGAAAAAGTAGCTTTGTTCTTTGTTGAAGCTAATTTATCTATTTCTACGCAGCTGACTAAACTGCTCCTGATTTACCTTTCATTTTTGTGACATTTCAAACGTTTGCTTAAATCTGTTGAAGTTTGCTTAGACGGTAATCTGTGAGATCTTGGTTTTGTGTATTTACCTTCAATCTTTAGTGCTAAACGTTCGATGCTGTGTTTTTTCTGCACTCCGCTACCCAAAGATCACCTGTCAGTCACAATGTGAGCAACACTGCCGTTTCTTTTCTTGGGTTTCTGTAGGTGGCACTCTTTTCTGTGATTCATTAATGCTGCACGTTATTACTTCAAATTTTGACTGGCAAAGAAGCATGGGCCCAGCAAATTCTCGTGGCTATTCTGGATGTGGAGAGTCAGTCAGGCATGGAGGAGCTGGCTCAGTCCTGCAACGGGGGAAGGGGTGGGGGGGGCACAGATGTGGAGGGTCTGCAGGAGGGCCACCCAGATCTACCCACCACTACTGTTTCAATGGAGCGTCAAGAGTAAAACTCACACTCACATGCAGGGAACACACACACACGCTCACACACAAAGCCACGACATTGCCTTAAGTCACAATCTAAATTGGCTCCCAAGGGCATACTGACTACCTTGTTCACCAAAGGCATTGTGTATGTTTTCTGAGTGCTTAGCATATGCTGCTGTAACCTGAGATCTCTGTTTCTCTCTCTCTCTGTTTTTCTCTCTCTCTCTCTCTCCCTCTCTGTCTCCCTTGCATACACACATACACATGTACACAAACACACATTGTTGCTAGAAGTTGCTCTGTTTTCTCCCTTTACGTAATTCCCATCAGGCCCTTAATTAAATTCAAAATAGTTCACATCTACCTATTAAACCATGTTGCACCTACCGCCCACCAGACAAACCTTGAAAGAGACACAAATACGGGCAAGGTGATGGGTTGGGGGTGGGTTGGTTGGGGACACCAGAGCCAGGTTGTCTTTTATACGGAAAGAAAGTGGAAGAGAGGAGAAACTATAAGGAACTGGCAGATCACAAGCAATGAGGACTGTCACATCTGCTTTTTACACTGCCGTATGATACTGTAATACTGATGTATAAAAGGTAAACATGCTGATGTTCTATGCCATGTGAAACTACACCAACATGTTGATAAAATGTGATTGATGACATGTCTATCAGTCAATCAAATCACTCAAAATGTATCAGGTTGATTTTCTGGACACAGGGAGTGCAGGGGCTGTTTTGCCTTGAAAATTCCAAAATGTAATGAAATTTTTCTAAATTATACAAGAAAATTGTTGTTTTTATGATCAAAAGTAAACATGGAGTCATATAAATAGCTTGCAAACAACATTCAAAGGCAGATATAGACATGTTATTGTTCTGCCAGAATGAAATATCACAGCAAAAGCTACTGACACTTGATCGAATCTGCTACATCTATGATTTGATATCAAAGCACACAGCAGAGTAATGGAAATAGCTAACATTTTAAGACAGTCTAACCTTTCTTGTGTTTACCTTATTAAAGAGTGTGTACCTTAACTGGTAGTGCAATACACATAGGGGGGAAAAACAATGTGTATAAAGCCGGCAGTGTTTAAGCAGGCGAACAGTAAAGTAATAGGCAAGAGCAGTGAAGTGTTGATTCTACAAAAGATGCGGGGGAAAAATTGCACCTTAGTGCACACACGCACACAAGCAAACACACATATATGCACATACACACATGCACACATTCCCTCCCCCTCCTCAATATACTCCCACAACACGGCCGGCTGCCTGGCAGCCGAAGTTAACATTTTCAGAGAAAATATTCCTTGCCTCCAATAGTCCGATGTAATTCATTTTCCATCTCTGTTCATTAATCATTGTTAAAATTAGTGATCCATTTCTTCCACTCTGCCATCTGCACTCAGCTTCCTAACAAACATGACACCTCAGCGCATAATAAAAGCTGACAGCTACGAGGAGGCCTTTCCAAGTAGCTTTCTGCATATGTGCACCTCCACGACTTGATGCCGTTGTCAGACAAAAGTAGATTATTTAGACCGCTGGCTGGAGACAACTCGATACACTCGCACACACGCATACTCAAATATACATGGACGTACTGTATATGTATATTTATGTGGATGAAGACTACATAGCTAAAGTACATGTCAAAGAAGCAAAAAAACACACACACAAATGATCTCCCCTACGTTTCTCAGCAGAGGAGAAAAGTGAGGAAAATGATAAAAAGGGAAAGGAACAAACATACAAAATATGGGCAATCGTGAAACCCAAGAGAGCGAAAGAAACAGAGAGAAAGAGAGAAGCCTTAACAGTATCCTGTTTACCCCTACAAGCCTTTTGCTTTAACTTCTGCTAGTGTTGTAGCAGTGTTGTACTTTTCCATTTGCATTGGCTTCCAGCAGCTGTGGCATTTGTGTGTATTTGTTGTGATACTATATCAGCTGGGCTACACCCTGATCTTAACTCGGCTAAGCTGAAAGGCAAGACAGCGTGGGACAGAAAGAAAGAGATGGTAAAGAGAGCGTGAGTCACTGGGCCAGACGATGCCCCCCTCACAGGTCACCCAGGCCTCATAAACACCTCTGATTCACATAAAAATACCTTGATGGAAAGCTACTCCCCAGATGCGCCTGCAGACACCCGGTAGCCTGAACACATGCAGTTTGAGGTGCTTAGAAAGTATCATGCTTATCGTACACTGGAATACCTCAAAAATTAATTGATTTCACCTATTTTTTTAAGTATTCCAGTGTGTTTTTTGCACACAGACTGATAGCTAAATCAAGCGTAAAGCAAGGATGCACTCTAATATCTGTGAATTTTACAACATTTTGGGGGTGAAGAGGTGAAATAAACAGGTACAGCCACATCAGAAACCCAGGCTACGAGTAAAATCTTTTACACTTTACACTGTACATTTACACAATCAAATGTGTTATTTATTGCATCATTTCTATTATCACTGAATAACTTTTCCATCACAAACCAGTGTAAAATAATTTAAATATATATATCAAAAAAATCATTCAAAAATTCACTAAGAATAAATTTGAAAGCCACCCAAGTCTCTTTCTCTGACTCTCTTTCTCTCTCCCTCACACATGCACGACCCACTCACGGTACCTTCCCCTAGTCTCTTGTTAACACCCCCTAGACTGTCCCTTCTCACGTCCACACACACATATGCACGCAATACACACACTCAGACACACGCACGGTCAGGATCCCTCCCTGGCGAGGTGTGTGTGTCTCTGCCTGAGGCACAGCACATTAATCTATATAATGCCCTCAAAGAGAAGGCTTTTTCACACCGCTAACTGCCAAGGACTACGAGGGGCAGCGGCTGAGCCATGATTCAGCTGTTAGCCCAACTGGCGTCCCTGCGCACACACACTCTCGCACCCCCACACCCCTCCCAACACACACACACACAATATGTTAGCAAGAATACACACATACACCCTTCGCTGGCAAGAAAGGCAACACAGACACCTTTGTGAGCTCACACAGGGACACACTCGCCAAACTAGAGCTGGGTATCGAATCTCAATACGTTTTTGGTAAAGACCACAATGTGTTGAAAAGTGTGAAAAAACTGGCTTGCTCAAATTCATACTCTTCTTTACTTATTTCTTAATCAGATGGTTCCTGATTTCGGTCAGAATTTTGACAATTGTATACTGTATTTTATTTAACTCTTGTATGAGAACATTGAGAGGTTTAGCTTTTTTGGTAAAATAAAATAAATGTTTTGCAGAAAAACACTGTTATCAAAGTTATCAAAAAAAAAGTATTGTTTTGGTATAACTAAGGTATAATATGGGCACTAGTATCAAAAAAATCTATCTAGATCTAGTGTTGCCTGTACGAGTGAAAGCTCATGGTTTTGATTACATACATAAAAGTGTTTACGGTAGCTGCAAAAGTTGAGAGAGTCTGCCATTGAATTTTTTACATTTGACCAATGAAATTCAGAAGGCATCCAAACAAAAATATGCAGAAAAAGCTGTAGCGGGCAGCACATCCTTCACCATCCGCAGACACTACAGAAGAAGACGGGCTCACACGGGGACACGCTGTGGGCTTCACCATCCTCAAATTTCAGACTGTAACCTCTTGCCAGTGTGTGAAGTTGCCCAGCGTAGATTTAATATTCATTTGTTGCACGGAGGGCCACAAAACAGACAGCTCAGAGCAGTGATTGGAGGGCCAGTGCTCAGAGACAGACGGCGAGCAGAAGAGCAGCTAAATCATCTTGACATTCACCAAGAAGTAGCCACACAGAAAGCTACTGCTGCTGTTAGTTCTCCCATCAACTAATTTGGTTCTACTTAACCCCTAAACACCCCATGCACACACACACACACACACACACACACACACACACACACACATACACACACACAGAAGTGGACACAAGGCAAACAGAGGCTGACACACACATATGCACACGCACGAAAGCACGCACACACGCGCCTCACAGTGACACATTTAATTCCAGGTTCTCAGCACATCTGAATTACAGCAGGTTGATGAGGGAGAGAGGGCCAGGCCCCTCTGGACTGATTAGCATCATTTAAGAAAGCCTTCCTTTTTTCTGCCCGTCTCAGCAACCTCTCTCCCCCCTTTCTCTCTCTATCACTCTGTGCCACTCCCCGGGCGACCCACCACCCTCCCAGCCTACAATATGGGTGACAACCGCCAGCACATGTCAATATGGAGTACACTCATTTACATCCAACACAGGAGGACGACTCAAGTACCCGTGCCTCTGGAGCTATTTTATTCATTCAAGTATTCATAGACAACTGCTTGTTAGCTTTAGATTCTGTTTTCTAAAAGTGTGGACAGAAGGACATAACTAACGCATATATACGTCAGGCGCCATATGATGCAGTTTTTTTCTGCGCGTGTAAAGTAAATAAGACAGAGCCTGTTTTATTTGTGCATATTTCCCCCCTTCTAAATTATATAAGCCTTGCACATGGCTTAAAATTTTGTAAAGCTTTTCTCAAAATCCTACTTATGGTTGCCATTCTGTGCCAAAAAGTTCATCTGGCCTGTAAATTTAAGCATGGATTACAAATATTCAAATCATGAGCTTACTGTTCAAATAAACATTTCCAACAGGGAGGGGAAAAGTTGCAAGGCATACACTTTCAGCATAATTCCTCCTCTGGCACCTCCCCTCCCCTCACTCCTAATAAAACAACCACACACAAAAAAAGGGGGTTAGGGGTGGGAGGGGGGGACAAGAAACGCAAAAACAAAAGACAGAGTTAAAAGTTTGGCTTCTTCATTTACCATGCGGCTGGATAAACAGTGTTGATGAAATATGTAATTAATGTAATTGTAACCACCTATGCAATTACAATCAGCCGGGTGGGCTCGGCTGTGGCCCCCGGTACACCCTGCCATAGGACAATAGGGCACCTTATTACAGTTTTAAAAGGGGGAGGGAGGGAGAGGGGGTGAAAAAGGGGGGAAGCTTAAGCTGGTCAGCTGCTCACCACATGGTAGAAATAATAAGGACTGAAGTCACAATCATTTCAGCTTTGGTTTAGCTTCGCTGATCACTGCACTTTATACTGGACAACACAAATACCTGACAAACTCCTGGGCATCCGGGGATTTCTGAGCCATATCATCTGTGATATACATATCAAATGACTAAATACAATGTGTGACACTAATCTGCAGTGGTGGAGGAAGTATGTGCATCCTTTTCTTAAGTAAAAGTTGCAACACCACACTGTAAACATATTCCATTACAAGTAAAAGTCCTGCACTGAAAATGCCATTTAAATAAAAGTATGTATTATCTGCAAAATGTACTTAAAGTATCAAAAGTTACCCAAAGCAGAAAGATTGCCTCTATGAATGTTTTACTATAATTATATTATGTTATTGATTATGTATAGCTCTTAGTTTTTCTGAAGAATTCAAAATCACCTAATTTGCAGATACATTCATATGACAGCAATGTTATGTTGTGGACAATGAAGTGCCATGAAATAAAAAAAAGTACTTGACTAAATGCACTTAGTTACTTTCCACCACTTTTTATATCTGTTAACACTTACACTCTGCGTTTACACTTTTTAGTGCACAGTATGACCACCTGCTTTTACACAAACCTTCAAACGCCACCACCTGCAACCACCAAAGACACTCAGAACAAAACCAGTCCTGGTACCATGTGTAGACAGCTACAAATTATGAATGAGGAAAAATGGAGGATCGATATAGACAAACAAAATATCAGCTGGGTAAAGACAAGTCACAATTTGGGTAAAGGTGCAGGCCAGTACCCTGGTCGGTTCACACTGACAGCCGGTGTTATCCCAGGGATTAAAATAGACTTTTCTCTCCTACCCGCCCCTGCCCAGCATTAAAGTCTTCCACATTTGCAAAATTGCAAACAGATGCAACTCAAGTACCTGCAAATAATCTGCCAAGACCAATTTCAAAAGGGAGATTTCAGAATATGTGGGAGTCATTAGAGGGAGTATTATTTCAGCGATGAGCGCGAGAGGGCCAGCCGTGTTTCACCCAACCAGATGGGTTCTGCTGCCTTTTATTCAGGAAGAAAGAAGCCGACGTGTTCTTCATCTCCCTCATTCCCCCCAAATGAAGATATATAACGTGTATGAAACAATTACGGCAGAATATTGGAAGTTTCAGAAGCAACCAAAGAATGTCAAATTTCCTTTCGAGTTTCTCAAAACAATCTTTTCATCTTCTTCCCAGTGAGGATGCTTTCGGATGGGAGCTGAGGAGGGGAGGGCTGGGGGGATTTTCAATGTAAACTAGGATACAGACACAGAGATCTGAGGCTTTTATTGTTTTGTATTGAGTGTTAAATATGAAAAAGAATTAAAAGGTAGACGCCTTAAAAGGGGCCTGTGGCGTATGTAAATGAAATATGTTTCAGAGCCATAATTTGCAACTGCTGCTGTTGTTATTTTTCAGACAGTTATCTGAAGTTTTTGTGGTCGCCTCAGTGCAGCTTTAAAGCAACGCACAACAAAGCGTTTACCAATTAAAGACGATTTTAACACCAAGAACTGCAGCAAACTTCATTACATTCTCCATCCAGCCGCTGACAAAAAGCCTACCAGAATGCATCTTTAAGTGTTGGTAATGAATAATGTATAATCAAAACACACTTTTTGTTTTCTCACACTAGCCATTCACGACATCCACCAGCCCATATAACAAATTAAATGTTTATATCAAATGGAATTTGATTAGGTGACTATTGCTAGTAGGTTATTATTGCTAGTAGGGAAGCTGAATAACAATCTAAGGCACTTTAAAAAATGATCAAAATCACCAAGCTCTTGAAACAATACACATTCAATCAAATTCTTCATGATTGTAACAGTAGGAAGCATTTTAGGCATTCCACCCACAACAAACAGGCTTTGTTCTCCTGTTATGAGAGGCAGCGAGGGGACACAATCAAGTGCGTGAGAAAGCCAGGAACGCAGGATTTCAAGCAATTCCTCCCTCTTTCTCTTTCTCTCTTTCTATAACCCCCCCCTCCTCTCTCTCTTTTTTTCAGGGTCGCCCATATTATTTGCTTCCTGTCTCATTGTAGCTGGCAAAAAGAGAATTTGGTAATTGAGTAGTACAGAACATGTGCCCTCCCTGCTCGCAGATGACAGATGGATTATAAAAACTTCAAAGGCGAGCATTTGGAGCACCAGGGGAGAGATGCTAGGTATTTGAACTATCATTCTTTACCCAGGAGACAATGACTGCCTGACATGGTGCATACATCAAGGAATAGTGCAACGGCACAGACATAATCCAACACACACATGCACACACACACACACACCCCTCCTTTTACTCCTTTCCCATCTCTCTTCCTTTTCTTCTCCCTCCCTGTGCTATATATTTAACATCCTGTTCTGAGCAACTTTGCGCCAAGCTCAGGAACATAACAAGTGGGGGGTAACACCGAAAGTCTGGAGGAGAGAAAGGAGGTGGCACCGGCAGGGCAAGGAATCTTATCATTGCATTTTTCTTCTCTTGACTTGTCACCTTTGTGGGCTTTTTGCCGCTTTCAGGTTTCAAACTGTGGCTTCTCCTTTACCGGTCGGTAAAACTATCAGAGTTTAGCTTTAACTGTGGCTTTGTGTTTTAAAAAAATACAGCCAGATTAGCAGGCCTTTGAGGAAAACTGTAAGCACTACTGTACTATAAGTGAAGGGGAGAATGGTGGGCGGCGGCGCCTATAATCATCTTATAAGCATGATTTATGAAAAGGGCCATCTGCTTTGCCTTACTTAAGCACGGAGGCAACCTTTAATAATATAAGGACACGAGGAAAGGAGGGGATAGTGGGGGGTGAGTACAAATGGGAAGGGGGAGACTGTTCGACACAGTGACACGCACACACACAGTGATTTCAACAAACTGGTAACCCGAAAGCAAGTACCCATCTCCCCTCCCTCTCCTCATCCTCTTCTTCTTCCTGTCTCTTCTTCTCTTCAGCATCCAGCTATTAGTTCAGATGGCAGCTAATCACTGTTGACCTCCCGTCACACCATTTAACCCCAGCCCCTCCTCTTGACCCTGAAGGAATTAGCAGCCTCACTGTAACACACACTCACACTTCCATACAATTCACAAACTACCTTGCACTCCCTCTACCTACAATTCTCTGCTTAAGTCCAAAGAAAGAAACTCTAGAGTATGATTCTTCAACAACTCATAGATGCATAGGATCCTACCCAATGCATCGTTTCATCTATAAAATGTCCAAAATCGCAAAAAAAAAAAGTGCCTATTACAATCCACTGTCCAAACTGACATATTCAAACTGCTTGTTTTGTCCAACCCCTAAAGATATTCAGTTTGGTATGAAGAAATACTAACAAGCAAATAATTACATCTGAGAAGCTGGAACCAGTGACTTTTTGGCATTTTTGTTTCAAAAATGACTTAAAGGATTAATCTTCAGATATGTAGCAGATTCATTTTCTGCCAATCAACAAATCAATTAATCAACTAGTAGTTTCCATCAAAGATGATGTCTTCAAATTGCCTCATTTTTTCCGAATCAACTGTCCCAAACCCAAAAAAATTAAATTTACAATAATTTAAAACAGAGAAAAATACATTCTGACATTTAAGTAACTAAAGCCAGCATTTGTTTTTTAATTGATTTAATTATTGATCATCAAAATTGTTGTCGCTTAATTTGATTGTATTAGGGTTGCTTTAAGCTGTTGTTCATAGGGAAATAAGGCTGTTGAAATCCCTAATTATATCCTTAAATTGCAACACAACCTGTCAGGTCCTTTGGACAAATTAAAAAGCAAGGAATGAACTGAAACCTGCTAAGTGATATCATAACACATTTCACACATGAACGAGAACGTTTCAAAGCCATGTGGCTCTGACTTGATTGGCAGCACTTGCCCTTTGGCCTTGCTGTGACCTGGAAATGGTTCCCAGCACGACCTTAAAGAGCGACGATGGCAGTGTTGGGAGGAGGAGATAGATGGAGGGGGGGTAACATAATGAGGCCATACGGCATATACTATTGTGCTACAAGCCACATACACACATTTCCACATGTGCATATAGAAACACACACATGCCCCTCCCCGTGTGGTCACCTTTTCAGTGTCCATCAGGATTGTCGGCCTAATCCTCGTCGGATCATCTCATCAATGCCTAGGCTGTTTATGTGTAATGGATCCCATCTAACTCCCTCTCTCTCTAACCCCCAGTGCTCCCCTTTGCCCCCTCCGCCCCTTCCACCCCTCCCCTGCCTCCCTCCTGGTCTCTCAACCTCCCCTCTTTCATAACCATTCTCACTGCTCCTCAAAGGAATACGCCAGCTTTTTTATTTCCTTATTTTATTTTTATTTTTTATACAAATATGCTCTACTGAGCTACTCATTGATGTGCACTGTGAAGAAAGGCAGCAGATTTATCTCTGTATTTAATGTTACAAGTGGTGTCAGTACTATAAAAGGAAGAACACACTGTATATAATTATAAATAAAACAAAAAATAAATCCACACTTTATTCCCAGTGGTCAATGCTCTGAGATATTTTATATTACAGACTGACTGAAAAATAATGTTTTCAGTTAAAAAGTGTATCGTTAAAAAAAAAAAACAATTAAATGCTCTAAATGTGTGGTTTGTAGATTTCTCCACTTGTTGAGGTCAAATTGAATTGATTTTCAATAAAACGTGCATAGATACTACATATCTATCCTTATAACCTTTAATCAAAAACCCAAATTTTGTTATTAGGGTTATCATTTTATGTAAAATCAAACTCTACTTTTCATAGAACTCAATTTTGGGAATGACAGAATTCAAAATAAATTCCAGACTTTTGGTCCGCCGTATAATTTTCTTGACAAACCTGTCACGGAAACTGTATAATTGTTTGTCTTTCCACCCTTTCCATCCTTCGTTACTCTCTTCATCCTCCTCCTCCTCCTCCTCCTCGAAGCCTCGCAGCATGTGTAAGCAGAAGCGCACGTGCTCCCTTCGCCCTCATTACGAGCTAACTACGCTGTTAGATTAAAAGCGTGTACAGAGAGGAAGACAGAGTGAGAAAGAATGAGAAGAGAGAGGGGGAGAGAGAGAGAGAAGAGGAGGAGGAAGAGGTGGGGGGGGAGAGAAACAGGCCGAACCTCCATAATTAAGATCACTTCACAGATTACCTCCGGCAACAAAAGCGCGGCAAGCGGCCGCCCGCAGCCACAGAAATTGGATGAAAAAGGGGTGTCGAGGAGGAGACTGACCTCCGCCGCTCTCCGCCGGGCTCCACACGAACACGAACCACGGCTGGATCAAATGCCCCTCCCAGCAGTAACTGACACACATACTGTAGACACACACACACATACACACACACACACACACACACACACACACACACACACACACGACAGGTACTGGTACATACTGTAGAGCCAGAGAGACGGCGAAGCGAGAGAAAGCACACTTCTTACAGACAGAGGCAGACACACACACACAGGATTCAGCACCTGAGGCCTTAAATTTTATTACAGGCCACATATCAGAAAACACACACAGACACACACGTCTCTGCTAAGTACACTGCCTGGAGAAGCGAGCCATTCGCTGGTGTAGACATCCCTCCTCTGAGCTGACTAAGTCTCAAAAAACTCCTCAGAGTATGATGCCACTTTCACATTATTTTGAGAGGAGATGGTTGCCAAGATAGCAGTTATCAGTTACAATTTATTTTTAATATTTAACAATAACGAGCAGCTCCTTATGAGTTGAGATACAAACACTGCGCTACACCCACATATAGGATCACCCATGGGCTTCCACAGTGACCAGCTGTCAAACCTTCCCTCTGAGAATTTCCACATCCTAGCCCTCAGTGTTCTTCTGCACTGTTCACCTCGCCCTCCTCAGTCCACCTCGCTCCCACCCCGCAAACCAACCCACGATCTCCAGTGAGCAGAGGGGAGGCCATTTACTCTAATCACAGGGATCCAGCAAGAGCGCCTCAAAGCCCTCGGGGGCTGATCGGCAATCAGAGAGAGGCTACAAGGGAGAGAGAGAGAAATAAACTCTACCTCAACTTCAGATTTGTGGAGCAAACCTCTCCGATCCCTAATCCGAAGCAGCTCTGTTGTCCTGTTGGCGGGATGAGGGGTTTTTGGTAGGATATGAGCAAAGAGTTAAAGGACTTCCTGTGAAAGAGTAAGTTCTGGCCAAGGGGTTCACGGGCAGGTTGAGGCTTGGTCAGGACAGGAAGGGGGCAATAAGTGTATACGTTACTGTGCGGTGGCACAAAATTAGCTTACTATCTGTGTGGCTTTTAATAGGGCTGTTTTAGCAATTTTAATGACTTAAGAACTCTTCCACAAGGTTGAATTTTAGGCTGAGAGGATAACTCTTGTTTATTACAACATGATCTCATTTTCATAGTTTTGGCTTTCATTTCAATCAGGTACAATAACATTTTACCCAAGTAATTGCTGAGATTTAGGAAAGGGGCGAGATTACAACAAGAGGAAGAGTGGTCAGTAACTTGTAAATATGACAAAATATCAGATTATCTATGCCACTTTATTTTGAGGTAAAACCGAACACCCAGCACACCTGAAGTGTTGGTTATAATCCCTAATTGCATTAAAAAAACTGTATATGCACACAACTAGTACAGCAAGGTTTAGGAAACCAGTTTGTAGACCTGAATACCTCTATATAGACTCCAAGATGATTCCCATTCATTCAAATCAAAATGCAAGACTTTGCATTGAGATGACAGCAACACATAAAAATAATTTTTGTAAGCAGGGAAGTTTTACAAATCTCTACAGATCCACTGGCAGTACTTACACCATAATGGTGTTAAGCAGGTTATGATGTTTGTCATGTTCACCATCTTAATTTAGTGTTACCTTGCTAACGTTTGTTAATTAACACTAAACATAAAGCACAGTCTTGGCTAATGTCATTTTTGTAGGTATTTGGTCAGAAAAAAAAGTATTGGACAAAATCACATTTTAATCTTTCCAGACATGCTGATGATGCTAGATGAAAACAAAGTTAGTAAAATTCATCCTGAGGGGAACATGAATGTGTATACCAAATTGCGTGGCAATCCATCCAATAGTTTTTTATATTATATTCTAGACCAAAGTTGTTGGCAGTACTGTGCTTGGTTACTGAGTTACTGAGTTGTCTGCTCTTGTCTCTTGCTGTTGCTTCTTGTCTGACTTCTTTTTAACAATGTCACAGCATCCAAGATCCCAGCAATTGCTTTGATAAGTACGATGTTATCGTAACCTAAAGGGATGGTCAAATATATGAAAATAAGATCCAAGTTGTAATAAACCTGAACAATTCATTAAAATGTCACTTCCATGTCTGTGATTTGGTGCAAAACCTCTGTTAAAATACTGAGTTACTATTACACACTGCAGTCCAAACTGAGAAATAAACAAATTCCAAGTCTTTCATTTCCTTTTCCTATTCTTTCTTTAATGGGTGCCATAGAGTGACAGAAGGTTTAGAAATAGCAAATCTGTTCAAAATGACCCCCGAGTTTTTGGGACACACATTGTGAACGGGTGAACTCCTTCCCGTCGAATCCCACCCCCCACCCCCATCCCTCCCAGTCTCTGTGCAGATCTGACAGTCCTGTTTACCAAAGCAGCCGACAGACAAGCCGAACAAGGACCCGGGCACTTCCACTTAACTCTTTCCCCATTACTACGATTGGTGTGAACGACACAACAAAAGAGACAAAATGCAGTTCTGAGCCGAAGAAAACAACTGCAGCTCACGATCAAGAATAATAACAATAACAAAAAGACAAAGATGAAAACAAAAGAAGAAGAGGAAGACAAGGAGGAGGAGGGGTGGTGGGGGCTAGAGAGAGAGAAGATGATGAGGTGGGCCGTTTGAAAATAAAAATAAAAAAGATGATTTGAGAAAACTGTCGGAAATTGCGGGAGATCTGTTAAAGGTTTCTTTTCCAGCAGAGTTGGGAGCGCATCTTATGACTTAAAAAGAGGTATTAAAGAAAGAGCCAGGCGCTGGAGGAATTATCCCACGTCGGAGAGCTCTCTTTTTATATTCAACCCGGTAATAACGCAGATAAATAATAGATAAATAGTATTTAGCTCCCACCTTGAACAACACTTTTTAAAGTGGTTCATGAAAGACTGACAGCTTTTGGCGAACAAATGCACTTATACAAACACACATGCGTGTGCATGTACATGTAATGTGTATTTTACCTAATTAAATAAAACACCAGGTGGGATTGACTGATTGTGAGTGTGTGTATGTGGCTGTGTGTGTGTGTGCATGGACAGAAAACAGGAGAAAAAACAGAGAGAAGGAAAGATCAAATATTTTGGATGAATTTCATTATGTTCACATCTATCATTAGTGGTTTCGTCAGCAACTGATGGTTGGTTTAGGTGCAGACCAGTAAGGGGCTGTAGCTAGTCGGACCGATATGTTTTGAGAAACATATTACATGTGGAGTTAATTGGTGGATTTCTGATTAAACCGTATCTCTAGCAAGAGCGGTGACTCTTATACTGTCTATACTGTACAATCCCTTCTTTGTGCATCATAACAAAAAGCAGAACTGCAGTAAAGTTACATTTTTCATATAAACTTGGCTTATAATACAGTCAAAGTTCAGCATCACAAGTTCAGCATAGAATTTTGATTATTTGGAAACCGGGGTGGGGTTAAAATATTGTGGTGCCTATCAGCACCCACAGAGCTGTAGTCTGTTTCTGGTTCACATGTTCCAGGGCCAGAACAACCAGCTCATTACTCACAAATACACTATTTTCACCATTTTGTTATGTTTGTCACAAATATATTGTTTTGACGTATTGGGGGTGAGGAGGATTTTTTTTTACTGATAACTCTGGGGAAGGTCTTGCTTTTTTTTGATAACATGTATAGGAGATTTCGCCCCCTCCCCACTCCAATAATTTGTGTACAGTCCCGAAGCTTGTCTAAAATTCTGTTATATTTAACAGAGACCTTTTGCTGACTTACGGTAATGATGAACCAGAAAATAAAAAGTATGAAAAAGGACTTGTTTTAGGATATACTGTCCTCAAATAACAGCAAGAATAAACAAATAGACATGTATTTACCTTGTTTAAAAAATAAAAAAAGCACAGTAGCAACCCTTACTTTACGTCTCATGGCTGCTATGCCTCGGAGATGTGGTCGTGGCTGCGCCAGGCGTTCACAGAAGGCTGTGTGTTTAAATGCCTGGAATGCTCATTTGCCTTTTGGGTTTACTTATTTACTTTTGCATAAATGGAGAACAGTAATGTGGTTTTAAGGGGCTTCTCAAGGGGAAAGTTGTGTGCTTTTAAAATGCAGGCTTTTTTAAATGCTCCCTCAGTTTGCTATATTAAGGAAGGTTGATGATTAATGCAGCATAGATCTAATTTCTCATGATTAAAAAACATGAATTGGAAAAATAATGCCAGAATTGAGACGAGTCCCCATCCCACCCCCCCAACCCCCACCCCACCCCCCACACACAGACACACTCCACCCTCCCAAGCTCAAAGTCATCAGATAGAAAATGAGCATCCAGGCTAAAATGAGCGACAAATAATAACAAAATTCCCAATAGCCAAATATGAAATGTAAAATGACTGCCTTGATCAACTAGAGCCCAGTAATCTTCAGCGCCAGCCACAGCTGTACCACCACTTCTGTCACTTGAAATAAAAACCTAAACCTTTCAGGGCTTTCGATTGACTCTTTAATTCAGCCTGATGTGACATTAAAACCCTTTGGTTGACTTCCACTGGCTGTGACAAATGTACCAGCGCTTAATAGAGGTGTGCAGACAGGCCGGCATTTCAGTGACTTTTATCAAACCGAATTTATCAACGCAGGCTCCCAGGATCTGTGGCAGCAGCTTGTTCAGAAGGAAGCCTACAGATACCGTTAAGTACATCATCCCTCCTCTCTGTCTCGCTCCTTCTCCACTTCTGCACGCTGCGTTTCTGTCTAAGTGTTTTTTTTTTTTTTGCTCTGTCCTGTCATCACTCTGCCTACTGTATATTTATCTCTTTTCTCTCTGGATCTACCATTCCATGGATGTGGTACTTTGTAGGCTCATAAGAATGTCTCCTGACTGCCAATTGTCAAGTTAACTCATTTTACATTATACCAATTAAAATAACAAAAATTCCCAAATAACTCCCTCTGTCTGTAAAGGTGTAAACATCCTGAAGCAGTGCTCGTACCATCATGGGACACTGAAACTCTCCACTGACAATGAAGTAGTGTTACATGGGTCAACAGTGTCTTGTCGGGCCAGAAAATACATCATGATTGTCTTTTGTAATTTTAAATAAAAGGTCAATATATGTGAAACTGGTGCGTCATCTTAACCAGCTTGCAGTTCATTCCAGGAATTGTGTTAGAATGAGACACTACAATGATTATAAGGAAAGAACTCGCCGGTTTCCTGCTTAAAATGGGGTTTATATTTGCTCCAACGCCACCCTGACTGGGAGATGGTCATCTAGAGGAAAAGGCTAAAGGAGTAAAAACAAAAATATTCTTACTAAATCGATTTGTCTGTTTCGATGATCTCACAATTAGGCTACCATTTTACTGGAAATGTGAAAAAAGTTGTTCTCTATGAAATATTTAATCATCTTTAATTTAATCCAGTTAAAGGACGAGTGTTTGAATTTGTGATCACTTAAAGAAGAGGTTATTGTGATTTTGAGGGGATCTGAGACCTATTCCACAAGGTTCACCAATAAATCGGAGCTTGCAGGGTGTAGTACAGAACAACTAAAGGGAACTAACTTATTGTCGTGTTTGGCAGCAAGTCCAGCAATGACAAAGGATCGTGATTGGAGTGGCAGATGGTAGAAAAGAAAAGACAAAAAGAAATGATAGAAGGGAAAAATGAGAGATAAGAGTGGGAGAGAGGATGGAGAGATGACAAGAGGCTGCGGTGGAGAGACAGAAGAAAGAGGAGTGAAATGGTGGAGTGAGTAGCGCGATAAGGAGGCTTTTGAAGGGTCCTCTCAGATGCAGGGATTGCTCAGTTCAGCGCCGTCAGAGCCTCTGAGGTACTTGAACCTTGCCTGCTTTTGCTCCACCTCTCTGTAGAGCTGCTGCCCTGCAGGCCACCTGTAAACCGCTTTGACACATGATCCACTCCCACGGATGTAGAGTGGAAACACACACACACACAGAAACCGCTGCTTGCAGGCAGCTAAGCACGCACAAACGCTTTAACGCACCATCAACGTTTGGTTGTTTTTTAACATTAGCACTCGATTAACAACTGGCTGTCCCACTTTTGAATGGAGGGGCACTCACAGCGGAAACAAGAGAGCTACCTAATAGTCTCTCTCATGACACGTTGATTAAAAAATGTAGCTTTACTCTTCTTTTTAACCATCTCTCACTGTCACTTTTAAGCAATAGATCCTTCAGGGAAACAGGACAAATAACCTGCTGTTATTACCCATGGCCCTTACGTTGGCGTCAAAGTGGCACTAGGAGGATTTTAACCTACACCTTCGGCCGAGGGAAACAGGACACGTTGGAGTTTAATTAAACAATTAGACGGATGCCTTGCCGCAGCCACAAACAAGTGGCAGGGAAAGAGAAAAAGGCAACTTTGAGGCAAACACACGCATACAAATGCACATTAAAAAAAAAAGAGTTCCTAATTCACAGGAAAATACACATACATATGTAAGAAAATGTGCCATTCAGTTACTGCAAGAAAGCTTTAAGCAACCCCCACCACCCCTCAAAAAAGTGGAGACAAAAAAAAAAAACGACAGCTTCTGATTAGGCATTGTCAAAATATTTGCGACGGAGGAATTCCACCAGGCGAGCGCAGAATCGGCTCCTCTACAAAAGAGCCATCTTCCCTGAGTAACAAGTTGGTGCAATGAGTGTCGACAGAAGAGGAGCTGAAATCCCCCCCGGGCTAGAGAATATCCCGCTATTGTAGTCTTAACCCGCGAGACCTGGCGGGGAATGTACAGCTTTCACAGTCACTTCTCATCCTATTTGTAGCACTGTCGCTGATGTGCGAGCGCCTGGGCCAGAGCAGGTCGTCCCCCCGAACCCCCCCCCGTCACTCTCTGTCTTCCTTATACTTTAAGTAACCAACACCTTTCCCAAGTCCAATAAATATTTGAAGGGGCATTCATCTACATCGTGTTATTTTCTCCACCCCCCCCCCCCCCCCCGGCCCTCACACCAAACCACTTTTTTCATCTCACTTTTTGTATTTTTTTGTTCCACAAGGCAAGTTTCATTAAAGATCCAATTATGCAAATCATGTGCTGGAGAGGCAGTTGAATATGCACTATAATGGTGTACAGTAATCGTTCGACACAATATACGGCATCCAGGGCCAGATTTACGAGCGCAACAGAACTGCAACGCCTCCATCCTTTGGTGAAAACCTCTTGATCATAATTAAAGGTGCAGGAGTTCTCTCCAGCATCCTCGCTCCCTCCCTTTGCTCCCTCTTTTTCTCTACTGTTTCCCTCTTTTCCTCTCCCTCCATCTTGTGCTACTTCAGCGTGCTCATTAGCAGAGGTCTGGGAAGTTTACAGAGGTCACATCCGAGAGGTAGACGAGCTAAAGAGCAGACATGACATGTGCGATGCAGTCAGTGATGGTATGTGAAGTGGGTAATAGACATAACCTGCCTCGCACACATATAACCTTCCATCTCATCAACACTGGAGGTATTTACCACAGTCTTAGCTGAGCGTGACTGAATGTTAAGCAGTAACAATTCTCTGCTTCAGGACTTCTGATTGATGTGTGCTTGCCCGTTTGTGTTAAGCTGTTGTCTACGGAAATGACACAGCTGAAAACACAGCGCCTTTCGACACATCAAAAGAGAAAACGGTCCTGACATTGCATGACGCATCCTTAAATCCAAAATGCTAACGAACTTTGAGGAAAAAAAAAAAACCAAACTAAAGCCAAACTCAATAATGCCTTAATGCGAAGGGGGCTCAGCAGGGAAGCCGGGGCAAACAAAGGAGGAATATCACGGGTTGTGAGGATAAGGTGTTTTAAATTTTTTCAGGACACATTCCTTGTTGGTGTTATGCGAGCGCCAACTGTATACACAGACAGAGAGAGGGAAGGGCAAGGCCAGAGCACTGCCTGGACACTGGACTTTCTCAAGGCTGAGCAGTTAAACTATCCCTGAAAATGCACTCACACAGTATGCGGGTTCACGTGGACGTATGCACACTGTTGCAAAACTGTTGCAAATGCTGACTCCCACGCTCACCGATCTGCGTGCATTCACATTATCAGGCTTATTTAAAAAAAGTCCAGTACTGAAAGCAAGCAAACGGATTGTGATGGAGAAAAAGATTTTGAAAAAAATAGATCCTCCTTGCGCCCACATCCATGCCCACCTCTCCCTCTGAGACCACTTCAATATCTTCCTTTCCTGTGTTACCGTCCAGACCCCCCCCCCCCTCCCCCACCGACTCCCCCAGCTGCCCAGACAGGCAGACGCTCCTTGTGATGGCACCCCGGCATGAAAGGACTGTGTCAAGCCTATCTGTCAGCACCTCATCTGCCCTACACTCTTTATTCTTAGATCAAAATTATGTCTTTGATTACCCCCCCCCCCTTGACCCATCCACCCCACTGCTCCTGCAACATTTCAACCCTCAAACCTGATCAAGCTCTCAGGGCAAAGAACATACCGGGAAAAACATACACTCAAACTCATAAGTAAAGCATGAGGCATTCACACAGCATAATACAGCACGCAAACACACAGCAGGGGAACTGAACATAAACTCTCATTTAAACAATGATTCCGTAAAGCTGATCATTCATACAGCAAGATTTTAATTGACAGCATATTCATTTCTGGCTAATTGTATCTTCCATATTTCCCATTCCTTTTCATAATATTTAATAACTGAGACAGAGGTAAAGCGCTTTTTTTTACATTCTTTTACAGTCCGTTTCACTTTGGTCCTAATTTCTAACAAAAGCAACACGTTCAATTTACAGTTAAATAAAGAATAACTAGAACATCAACACTTCATGTAAAGGACCAATTGGTTGACAAAATTAGATCCTAAAAAGGCCTGATAATGAGAAAATGTCAGTGGCACTAACTTCATAAACCTTTAAGGTCCTTTAAAACTCCTTTGATTTATCACCATGGCAGAATAAATCATAATTTCTGTTTCTTCTAGATGTTCAACATCACACCTTGTGTGCTGGTAGTAGCAAAAAAATCTTAACAAACATATTCAATGACAGAAATTCAAATGTGAAAAATGTCATCGTTTCAGATTTCTGTCTAATGTGTGTAATCTAGCGTGTGATGTTTTGTGGTCAGGGCAATCTCTTCTTGAGTTCACATCCCACATTTGATTCAGTGCTTTCAATTGTGTGTGTGTGCGTGTGTGTGTGTGTGTGTTTGTGCGTGCGTGCGTTGCACGGCAACTGCAAGCCCAGCTCGCCAACATCTTCCCCTCTCTGGTTTGAACTCTGGAGATCAAGGTCACGGAGCTACAAGGCTCAACCCAGACTAACGCCTGTGTGTTACAGTCCCTTCAACACCCTCCTTACCCCCCCGCGGGACACACACACACGTACACAGACACACCGGAATACGCTGCCACCTTGCCCTGTTGCCCATTAGAACCACAATGGAAATGAAGAAATGACAGAGCCAGTATCCACAGCCTTCACCCAGAAGGTAACAGAGGGGGGAGGGGTTGCTTTCACAATGACTGCACATATCAATTAATGGCTGGCTGATGAGCAGAGCTGGCCTGATCTGGCCTGCCCACCACCGCCCTGATCCCAGTGGACTGGGAGCCCTGGCCTCGCAGCCTGTACAGCTGGAGCCCTCTCCCCTATAATTACATGAGAGGGGGATCAACTAGCCACAGTGAGGCTGCCTATCTGACTGTGGACTACACTATGTTGCAGATGCACATATCAGTGACTATGGTACAGGATCATTTGAATTACATGTTTTCCCATTGATTATACACACATATTTTCTGTGCTGCTAGATTATGTAATTTGCACGACCACTTCACTGTGGGTTTGTGTGTTTTTTGCGATGGCACTGGGACGTCTGCTCATGTGCCGCCTTCTCTATGTGCATTTGTTAAACAAGTGTGTGATTTTTCATACTGTTTTTTCTTTCCTTTAAAAAAAAAAAAAATCCTAATTGTGTACATGTCAATGCGCAAATAATTCACTGTGTGTCGGACTGACAACGCGGCGGCTTCAGTCGAGTGGGTCTCCTCCACGGTGAACCGAGTGGCTGACTGACTGACTGACAGCCTGGTGAAAAGAGGACAGATTTGATGCCATCCTCTGCATGCCATGCTCTCTTTCTCCCTCTCGCTCTCTCTCATCACTCCCTTCTCCCTCATTTTCAGATGAGAGATGTGTATTGCCACAGTCAGTCACGGCCCGCGGCCCCCTTAGCAACGCTGACACCGGCACAGGTGGGAAAGCAACTAATACAAGATCAACGGCGACCGCTACAGACTGCCTCCCAAGAACAGATTTTGAGCTCCGTCGGTCAGAAAGTTGCAGCACAAGAACGTTTCAAAATACTTCTGCTGTGTTTGTGTGTGCGTGTGTTCTGCTGTAATAAATCTCTCACTGACTAAAAATAAAACACAATTTATCTATTTGACTTGCCATGAAGTGAAGATAAATAATGCTTGAATATTTTATAAGAATAGTTATTTTAATGACAACAATACTGATAATTAATTGCATAATTTATTAGTGAGTAGTATGTAATATTCAATAAATTAAATAAATGTAACCTGACAGGTAGATGAATGCAAAACAAATCGTAGTAGGCCTAATTCAAATTAAATAAATTGCTAACACAAATCACTGAGGCCTTGACACTAAATTCACTGCATACATTTCTCTAAAAGGCCAGTCAGCAAGACAAGGCCTTTTCTTAAACACACTGTCTCTTCCCAAATATTTTCACCCGAAAAGAATGACAACATTTCAACTTGTAGCAGCGCAGAGAGGTGCAGTAAAGGGCAAACAGGTCTGTGAGGCAGCCTGAACTGTCAGAGGAGCGGGGACAGTTATCCATTTGCTATTTCATCTCCAATAAGGGAATGTAAGGAGCTGACAAAAAGGGTTTACGCCCAGACACTATTTCAGACATAATATCCGCCCTGTGCATACCATTAAACAATGACAGCATCTCAACTCACACAGTACATCTATTTATCCCTTTTCCTTGCACAATGAATCTGAGGAAGAGGCAACCTCTGTTTTTTTTTCTTTCTTTTGGCTTAAGACAACTTCAGGAAAGCTTAGAGAAACAGTGGGAAACAACGTGACAGACATTGTTGAGTATTTTAAGAAGGATGACATGTGTCTTCACAGCCATTGTGCAGCGCTGGTAGCTGTTGGAAGTGGCTGGATAACCCAGGTCAGATCACTCAGGGGTCAACTCGACTTCCAAGAAAAGGTCCTCCCCACCCAAGACGCACGGTGAGACAGGGGCTTTAAGTGGGATTACAAGTCTCATCCCTGCTATATACGACTGATAATTCAATATTGCCCCGTCATATAAGCGCGAATTCGGACATGTGAGACTCGGTGTGGGAATTCGGCAACCGGTTGGAGATTTTTTTTTTAGCACACACGAAAGGCGCTCAACCTGCTGGAGCCTTAGGATATCCCGAAATTAACACTCCTCTGGTAAATTAAAAGAAGATAACCCGGAAACTCCTGAAAGCACGAGTGCAATGACATGTCATACACCCGACCTCTTCCATCCCCTGGAAAAATATTATTGGCTTATGGGCTCCGTCATTTTATATTTCCACAGTAACGGATGTCTATCTGCGACTCGCCTGAACTTTCTCTCCTCTCTGTTAAAAAACCATAAAAAACAACAACTCACATCGCCGCCCCCCACCAGCGAAAGTGACACCGGTTCGCAAAAATGTAAATTTCACCGTTGGTAATATGTGCCTCAGTCACATATGACATTTACCCCCCTCGTCTGAATGCCATCGTAACGTCTCCTCAAAGCATAATGCAGGGGCTGCTTATTCATAAGAGAGGTCGATCACTGCACAAAATGGCAGGTCTCACCGGCTCTTCTTCCATCTCACAAGTTTTGACACATGGTGGCAAACGCACCGGTAAACTTGAGTCGCCTTCCCGCAGTCTTTCAGCACAAGTGCAGGTTTCAGTCGAAAGTTTTCCGTGCACATTCTTAACGGGAACACGGCTGGACTTTTCTGAAAGTATCGTACTGTATCGCTGATCTGTAATGCGCAATGTCGCAAAGCAGTGCGCCCGAACGCATTTTTACGCATACGCAGTGTAGAGTAAAACATGCAACGATAAACAAAACTTATTGTAATTAATTTTCTGCTAAAATAAAAGGAGTTTTTTTCACGCACTGAGTTGCAAGGTGTCGAGCATCGCAGCCCATGTTGGTCCCAGCTGCTATTTCGTCGCCGTGCTTTTACGATCGTCACTCGCTACGGATAATTGCACTGTTATTTTCTAATCATGATTGGGGAGACATCAGGGGCCCCCGCTGCTATGCACCCGCTCAAACGACCCCAATCCTCCCCAAAACTGACTTCCCAGCGCGTAATACACTCCAAGCCCCACTCGTAAAGCCCCACTCGTGTACTATAAGCTCCACACTTCTTCTTACCTTTTAAATTTGGCGAAGCGCCGGCTAACTCCTGTGCGTAAACGATGCGTTGTGAGAGATAGTGTTCATTGAATAATGAGGCATGTCCATATGATTTGACCGGATCATATTCTTGTCGGATGACGGGGGTGCTGAAAAGTGCGCTTCGGACCTGTTAAGGACTGTCCACTCCTCGATCCTGTCCCTACAACTGCTCCCTGCCGCGCATCCCGAGTTCGAAATGAAAAACACGGCTTTATTACTTGTCCCTCTTCTTGATTCTCTGTCCCTCTCTGTCGGTGCCTGCTAAAGGTAAACGTTTGCATTGATGCCGATCGCCAGGCATCAGCATATTCCCTTCATCTTTCAGCTTGGACTCCCCCTATCTGGTAGGTGAAATGCATTGTACCGTTAAAAAGGCACTCCATTGTAGAGAGCAGAGCCGGCTGGCTGGATACAGCCCGGGTCTAGCGGTATTCGCCGTTGACGGGGATAAAAAGCAGCTGGTGAGCCCAGCGGTGTACAGAACCTCGTTTAAATAAATAATCCCCACATCGCTACATTTCCCCTGGTACCGTGGCAAGAGAAAAAAAGCCGATACCCAACCACCATAGTTTGTTTCTGACCTTGAACTGCCCACAAACACTCTTTTATTTAAAAAATCTGCCCCCTGTACATAACCACTCACGCACAGCCAGCCTCGCCGCTTAGGCACCGTGTGTTAAAAATTGGCTCGGATAACAACCCCTCCGGGTAAAGACACCCAGGTCACAAAATTACTCCAAAAAGTAATATTCCTTACCTTTCAAGTGGACTGTTTCAAGCCTTTTACTCTTCTCTTCGTCTTAAAAAAAAAAACTCCAGGATAAATGAGTGTTGCCTCCTGTGCGTCCTGAGCGTCAGTCACCGCTTAAGAGAAGTAATGAGTGATAAAAATGACGCTCATCTATCTGCACTGTAACCTTGTGGCGTATTTAATGTAAATAAGCGCCGTTGTGTTGCCAATCCCCACGCATACAAACGCAAAACCGCTCCTCAGGGACTCGCTTTTGCCTTTTTTTTCTCTCAATGTATTGACGAATTTATTCTTACTGCCTGGGAGCGCAATAAGGAATGAACATAATTATTTGAAAATGTGATATATCAATAATGTGACCAGTCGAATTTGTGAATGGATGCATTTTTACACACCTCTCTGAAGATTTTCAGAATGCTCCCACTCTGCCTGCAAAAGAATCAAGTACTTTTTTTTTTTTTTTTTTTTATATTTCCATCAGGAGCCCTAAACTTTAAGTTGGCACAACTTTTTGCGACGCGTAAAAAAACACACACGACAGAAAGACGTCCCGCATAGGCCGAACCGTTTCTTGCAACTAAAACCTTCCTTGCGGGATGGTTTTGATATATTATGCTTCTATAGGGGGGTGGAAGAGACTGAATAATGCAATTATAGATTCAGTGTCCCAGCGTTGACAAAAGACAGGGCTTCAATAGAGGCTTTGTTATAGGATTATATAATGATTATGGGGTAATTATGGGAACGGTTTGGTAATAATAAAAAAGTATCAAGTGCTCTCTTGCACGGACAGCTTGTTTTCTATAATGTAAGTGCATGAGTAGAGGAGTGTGATAAGACAGACAGACAGACAGACGGTGCTGCTGACAGCTAGTGGCAGGATGACTGCAGACAGCCCCGATTATTCAAAATGTCGAACCGAGAGACACATTAATGCCACTGACTGAGATGCTATCAAATGTCCTCAGAACCGGACATGGGCCCACAATGGAATATCTCGGGGTCATATTCATAGCAGCCCTGTGCGTAACACTCACCCACCCGCCCACCCCCTCATCCCAAACACACACACACACCCGCCCTCATCATCCTCTCCCCTCTCCACGCTGCTTGTGCCATGCTGTATGTGTCAGAGGGAGGGAGGGAGAGAGAGAGAGAGAGAGAGAGAGAGAGAGAGAGAGAGACATGTAAATGGTCACTCTGACAGAGACCACATGCCACTCCATCTCTGGGTGAAAATAATCTGCACTTTACAGCATGTTAGAATTATTATTATTTCAATCACATTTAGGCATGTATAGCAATCTGTTTGTCATCAAAAACCGCCATTCGGAGAAAATGTTTGCCCATTTTTTTTCCACCTTTTTGCACATGTAAAGACATAATTATTATTAGGCATATAAACTGGCTTACTGTTATCTGTCTCTTTCTTCTTTTGACTTGATTTATACTTAATATGTATGCTTTTTTACAGATATTTTCACACTGGTGAGTCAATTTGTGTGTGTGTGTGTGTGTGTGTTCTCTGCTTTCTTCCCCTTCCCAGACAAAACACATCTTCCTCTTTATAAGATACTCCACATTCATTATGCACTATGAAAATCAGATTCTCATGCTGCTCCTTTAAATGGTTATATGGAATTCAGTTTGATGTGTATGAAATCCTTTTTTTCTTTCCTTCTTTTTTTTTTGAGCATTTTCCAAAAAAAAAAAAAAGTTTTCCTCCCCTAAAGAAATTAGCATAACCATTCCCCATCAATAATATGGCTATCTCTATGGGAGTGATAGCAGCAAGCAGTAGGGGTGTTCCTTTTGCCGATTCTCCATGGATCAACAGCGCGTCATCAGCTCCTTTTGAACTTGTTATAGCAAGTCAAGTGATTCTTTATCGGCTGACAGCCCTGACAATGCATCGGGGATGAGAAAGCAGGTCAAAAGGAAGTTGCCATATGGACTTAAGCATGCAAATTTCTAACAATACATAGCAGTGAGGGTTGTACTCTCACATGCACACCACCATATACGTGTAAGTAGCCACACAAAACTGTTGCCAGTCGTATTGTACAGGCTGACATGGATCTCAGTGGCTTAAATTAATTGTATGCAGAGTAAGTAGTATGAAACAAATCTCAGGCTTTTAAGTTGGTAAAGGACAACTATAAATGCATTGTATGATTTTAGTGGTTCCTATTGTCTTCCAGTGGTTACTGACAAGGGGCTGAAGCCACTTTTATATTAACTAAGGTGATGAAAATAATTTTTAGCATCAGTTTTATACATATTAATGATATTTACTTGTGTTTGCAGGCAAGTGTGCTGCATTTCCTGCCATTTAACCTGTTAATAAAACTTCACCTAAGTCTGAAGTCCTAGAGGGTACAACATGAAACCTAATTGTTTATTTTATTTGATAGAGTACTGTATGTGAGTGATGGACATTGTAAAGACAGGCAGGAAAAAGTCTGGCAGTGCTTTAACTTGCAACTGCAACAGGTGCAACAGCATCACATTCATTTCTGTTACCCCTGAGTACTGTTTTACTTTTCCATTTCTCCAAGACCTCTAAACTATTATGACTAGTCCCATGCTTCTGAATTATACGCATTGACTATCAGTGAATAAATTAATGTCACATCATTTAATGTTTTTATACAGTGTAGCGCAAAAACACAGTAGTGGCCCACATTTTAATGTACTGATTGTCTTGCTCTGCTTTTCTGTGTGCCATTTGGTTTCATTCAAAATGAATGGAAACTGTTCAGCAGGCAGGGAAGTCAATATATCACAGAGAGAGAAATTGGAGAAAAATGTGGTGGTGTACTGCATATCTGTTGAAGTGCACGGCCTGTGTTTTTGTGTGTGTGCGTGCGTTTGTGCTGAAGGGATAGGAGGCAGAGGGAGTGTTGGCCGGCAGTCCTGGGAGGGTCATCACTGCCTTATTACTGCCATGTTAGTGACTAGCAGCTGAAGATGGCTCTGCTCCTTGCCCCTCTGTTTGGGAGTCATCCAAGACAGCGTGCTCCAAAAACAGACCGGCCACTGTTCACTTCTCAGATAGATTAAGATGTTATTCCACTGCTCTGGCCATCTCTATCTGACTCTCTGTCTCTCTTCCCCCCTTACCAGACCCAAATCTGCAAGATGCCAGCCTGTTTCTCAACGTCTCCAGAGGCCTTATTGCTAATTTCAACTATTAGCAAGTAGACACAACAATCTAAGAGCATGGGTGCAACATGATAGCAAGATTTTCATGCTGTTGTTTGTACCAGTTTAGAGGGAACTACCAAATTATATAGTTGGGGGTGAGTGTGTGCATATGGCAAGTGTAGTGTGGGTCCATGTTTGTGTATGTATGATGACTGCATGCATCTTTAAAGCCAGATATTGTGCCCTGTTTATATTTAAATGCAAACACAGCCGAGACTTTGGCTTCCCCCGAGGAAAAGAAATGCTTTTCTTTACTTCAAATTGAGTTTCTCAAAGTCTAATTTGTAGCAACCCTTTGATGAACAAATGTTTTCAGACTATCCTGCTTTAATGAAAAGGGAGTGAGTGCAATTTTAAACAATCTGAAGCTCTGAACCCTCTGTGACTATAAACTTTAAAAATTAAACTTTAGAATTTGTATCAATTACTCTTTCAAGTTCTGACAGGGCCTTAAATAAGAGCCAGGAGCGCTGGCTATGGAAAACGTTTACCACACCAGATTCATTTCCACTGCAGTCGTCTGCTCTATTGCTGACATCAATCCCTCATGTGAGGCATTTACGTTTTTAACAAATACACACTAAATACACACTACTGTCTCAGGCTCTCCCCCGGTGACTGGGGTCAATGAGTGTGCATGTTTGTCAGCTCTGATCGTTAATGAAACGCTCACACAAATATAGCACAGGCAAATATTTACAACCCAGCCTGGAGATTTCATCGCGGACAAATCTGCGATTCTTCAAGAAGTGCTGTATTTCTTTATTTGCCGGGACAGAGCGTATACTAAAGATCAAACTTATCCAGCCTTGATGAATGTGGAGGAGCAGGAAGTATACTGCCTTTGACCTATAACCAGTGTGATTTTAATTTAAATCATATGAATCAACATCAGCCCAGAGCAGAAATGAAATATATCTAAATGAAAACATCTGACTCTAATTGATTAAGAACAATGTTCTGCATAGTAGGTCTACAATATCCTTGTTTTGATACTGATTTGATTTCTCTTTCATCCATGACTAAGGGAAAAGGAACTGCTGTGTGTTCATGGATGTGTTTGTACATATCTTTACTTAGCCCCAGTTTGTGCCTCTTGTGTGATACCAATACATTAGATTCACAGTGCAAAGCATCACATTTTCAGAAATATAGTTAATCGGTAAAAAATCGATAAAAAATATTTTTTTCCTGTTTCTCAAGTTTCAACTGTATTTCTGAATCCAAGCAACAATGGTAGCCTTGCTTAATTTGTACAACATGAGCCAAAATTAAACATTTATTGATATATTGGTACGCATTGTTGTTACTTTGCAATACTTTTTTTCAATAATGTACAAATATTTTGCTTGTGTTTTACAACAAGATGAAGGACTTGAGTCATATCCGGCTACCTGGACCGGAAATAAAGCTGCAAGTTGAGAAATGCACAACTGTAATACTTTTTCTTTCAGTATTTTGGAAATACCTTCAGAACAGCAGTAAGTAAGTAAGTACTATCTTTTGGGTTTTTCAAAGATCATCAGGTATTTATGCTGTGGCTGGAATGTAATCGTAACACAATGGAAGCACAAACTGGGGTTAATCGTTACCCATATACGTGTGTAAATTTGTGTTGTTTCTTTGTATTCCTGAAAAGTAAAACCAATCAAAAGTGTAATACCAAATGGGAAACTTATTGATGGATTACCTCCTTACTTTGAGTTGACAATTAGGACAACACTCAAAGCCCTAAAACTAACCCCCCAACAGTAAAATAGCATACTTCACCTCCACAAGGACTCGCCCCACCGTGCATTAAACTCACCCACAGTGACAACATTCGAACATTCTCATCTCCTGGGGGATCTAAGCGTAGTTCCAGATTTGACGAAACTTTTTCGATCAGTTTCCCAGTCAGTTGTTGCCCTTTGCTTCAGAGCGATGTCTGCTTTTCCCCTCAGGAATGGGTAGGCACTCTCATGCACTACCACTCGCTGTCCCCTGTCCTCTCACCTTTCCACCAGAGTCCATATTTCCTGGATAGTGTGTGATCATATTTTACTATTACCTATCAATTGGTTTCTAATCGCAGTAACGAGGCAGCTAGCTGGCTGGTGACAGAGCGCTAACGGCCTCGCAGGGAACATTAAGGAGGCTGGGTTATGCTGTGGGCCGTTAACTACCTACAGGCGCTGGCTAATGGCTCCAAATGACCTCCTCAGTGGCTATTAGCACATAATTAGAACCTGCAGACCAGTGGTGACCTCCGCCAGACACACGTGATTACTCCTCTCCCCCTGTGTTCTCCCATACTCTTCTGCACTTTCCCCCTTTCCTTCCCTTTCCTTTCCTTCCCTTTCCTTTCCTTTCCTTTCCCTTTCCTATCTTCATTTCTCTATTCCTCCTCCTTCTCGTCTCCTTTTCTCTAATGCTCTGTAGGATTACATTGACTCCCTGGTGGGAAGACTACCACTAAAATTAATCTCTTTATGGTGCCCCAGTACAAAAATACTCCACAATACTGTAGGTCCTGGGAAATTGCATTAGGAGAGAATATTCATTGCTACATTTGTACATGGTCTGATTATTGGAATGAAACGGTTTCAGTGTCAGAGTAAATGTAATCATTTTATAAAAGTAAAAGCAAGGAGTGAGCGTTGCAGCTTAAGGCCCCTTTTACCTTGCTAACAATTGCCAGGACCTTCTTGACCTGATTCAGCAGCACTTCCTTAAATCAGCAGATAAAGCAGCTCTACAGTGAAAAGAGAAGCTAAATGGCAGATAAAGTGCAAGGTGCTGCCACACCACAGAAGGGCTCAGTCACAGTAACCTCTGTGTACACTTCAGAAACAGTCTCCTGTTACCCAGAACAAAAGAGACGCTTTACTAGGTTAGTGTCAGCTCAGAAGCAGCAGGGAAACAATGAGAGAACAACAAAGGAATGTGCTGATTTTTTTGTGTGTTAGGGGAAAATGCTACACAGTACCAGTGCCTTAAATTATCAGTGAATTATCTCTGAGCCTGTGGGAATTATGTGGGTTATTTGTAACAAGCATTCAAGGACAAGTGGGCCTTGTGTTACAACTATGAGATGAATACTAAACACAAAAAAATTCCTGGCCATCTATCTATCTTTCCAGGCCATCTTCTAGCCTTGGAAATAAGAAACAGGTACATTTGCTCCATGGAGTTGAAGATGAGTGAAGCTGGTGATGACATATTATAGAGTGAACACTGCTGGACAAATGCTACTGGCACTACCACCGACACAGTAAATACAGCTGTTGTACCCTTGACCATGTCACTGGCTTGGCACAGTAGTGCAGTATGGTAATGCTGAAAAAAAGCAATGGTGCTCAGTCAGTCTGTTGTGAAAGCCGTACAGTCTTCAGGCAAAAGCCCAGAGGACCCGACTGGACACAAAGCAAGTCAAGAATCCATACCTTGTTTCAAAGTTGTGCCTCGCTGGAACCGTTAAAACATCTTTAGCCATGCAATCCAAACACAGTAAATGTCCCACTTAAATATAGCTCAGGAGTCCATTTGCTGATCTAAAGCAGTTTTAAGAGCTGTCATGAAACAAACAATATTTGTTTTTAAGCCTGCATTCATTTATTTTTTTGGCCACAATAAACTGTAAAAAACAGCTTTGGCATATCACCTTATAAAGCTGATATGGCTAACAGTTACCCATTTACACATCATGCAACAAGTTCAATATTCACTCTCTTTCAGCTCTGTTTTGGTCTCCACCAACTCCCAAAGGAAATATCAGGCTTTTTAGCTGCTAAATGCTACACTATATTTACCAGCTAGTTGCTAACTTTGTCTGGATACTGTTTCTGGGGATGTTGTCGCTTTCAAGAGATTTCTGCTAAGCACAAATGTCTAGCATAGACTGTATAAAGAAGTGGACGTAGCCTCCGTGACGTCATCCATTGGTTTGTGAACGGTCGTTTTGAAGCTGTATGTTGGGCATTTTGGTCATCACCATCTTGGGTTTTTGGAGCCAGAAGTTATTTGGATGAGAGTGTAGCACTGCCTCTATCTTGATTGGTGGTCACCATGGTAACAACTTGTCAATCACAAAAGGCTATAAATCATTTGAGAAGTAGGGTCATTTTCTCATTGACTTTCATACAATCAGACTTCTCTTGGCAACCAGTGGAGTCTTCCCCTGCTGGCCATTAGAGATAATGCATGTTTAAGGCACTTCCGCATTGGCTTCACCTTTCAGACCCAGAGGTTGGTCCTTGGTTGAGGGCATTAACCAAAAACAATGAGCTGAAAGATGCTAAAATGCTTTGTAGAGCTGAGGGGAAAATGCGATAATTCTCTGTGGGTTCATCACTACAAGCTACACCTTCCACATTATACATAGCCATTTTGTACATTTTCTGCAAACAAAAACAAATTTAAGAATTTTAAAGATGCTAAAATCTCAAACATTATACACTGTGGTTTTAACAAAGGCACAGGCTGTTTAGCCAACAGTCCTCCAAATTAAAGTCTGATGAATGTTGACCGATACTTTCTCTTCATGACAAAAGACCTCCATTGCCAGAACTTTTGGTGCTAACCCCTTAAACAGGCAGCACTTTAAACAAATATTTTTAACAAAACAATAAAAATGTAGCAGAGTTTTTGGCAGCTATCTTGATGAAGTTGCTGATGGTTTCCTGTAGTGGTCATTGGTTGTACTTTCAACAAGCTACTCAAATAGCACCAGGAGCTACCAGAATGTTCGGGATTCCTTTGTGGTAGCCCCGTGGGAGGTGCACTACCGACTAGCACTGCTGGTGACCGGAGAAAGCCAGTCATGACTGGTGGGAGTACATAGTTCATTGAGCTTGAAGACAATATTAGGCCTGCAACGTGGTTGGTGCACTTTGTTCTGATGAACTGTTTTCATTGCCGGCTTTTATATTTTTATTTTTTCATTCCTGTGTTTGATTATTTGATATTGTTGATATTGCATTCAGCCGTTCATGTGTTTCATTGCTAAATATCTATAGCTACAGCCTGTTGTAAAGACACGGTTCAAATCCTGTTCGAGAGGCATTTTAAACCCACTATTATATTCTGAATAGGTTTAATAGACTTTTGGGTGTTTGCCTTTCTCACCAGTGTTTCACGCAGGGAACACTGTAGAGTAAATATAATTCTGTTAGGCCTCTCTGGGGTTACGGTCATACCAATTTACAAATCTTGTATGGTACAAACTTTTGAATTCATAGTAGGATAATTTTCCAGATTGATATAGAGTAGTGCTAGTCTCACATTCCTGCTACTGTGACGAAATCTATAAATATAGCTTGATTATTGCCACTCACTGCTACTAAACAGGTATTAAATCAATACATAGCATGGGCAATGCTCATATCTTAACGAGTGTTTTTTTTGTAATATTATGGCGTGGATTCAGTTTGGGAGGTAAAGTACTACAGAATGCTGGTAAGGTCATTGTAGTGACACAGGGAGCATTAAAAGGACTAGATAGAAATACAGTCATATTGCATGACTTAAGTTACCACTTGACTGTATTATGAGTTACTGTATACAGTCAGGTACCACAACATGCATCGGGGGTAACCCCTAAAGATAAAGCTCCTCCACCAAGACTACATCACTGTGATCCTCCAAGGGTCAGACCTGTGCTCTATACAGTGCCCACCAGAGGCTGAAGCCTGCTACTGCAGGTGAGTGGAGTGCGGGGGTGGGAGCCTGTGTGAGGCCAAGCCAAGAGGTCTCCAGAGTATTCAGATATCCCAATTTCCTGTCCTGTGTCATCAGGTCTTAAGAAGCCGTTTTGGACTGTGTCATGAGTTACACACATGCACCACTGCACGCACACTCACACACAGTCACACACACTCACACACACACACAGACAGACATATAACCGCAGTCCTCACTGAATTAATTTGTTTTCATTTGCCCTCTGTCTTTGCTGGGAAAGAACTCTTAACCAGAGGTCCCTCTATCTGCTCATAGGAATTCATCTTCCAAATCAGCTCACTGCTGCTGTTGTTGCTGCATTTCTTGCTTTTTTTAAGATATGAGGTCAAACAGCCTTAAATCACAGTGTACTGAAGATTCACACAGTGGATAAATTCTTTCTCTTTGGCACAACATATCACATAAGTACAGTGGTACTCCATGCAAAAATATTAAGAGTGTAAAGTTGCACTGTGGTTGATTGTAGGGTCATGGCCTCAGTAGGGGCCAATTAGCATGGTGAAGGCATTGTATCCAAAAATAGCCTCTGGTTTGGATGCTGACTTGTTTCGAGGGGAGTCCAGCCGAGTGTGGTACAGCAGCTGTGCAGCTGTGCAGTGTGTCATAGTTGGGGATGCTCACAGAAATTTACAGGCAGATATGACAGACATATTCAATAAAAAGATACAGGGACATGCAAACACCCATTCATAGGCACATACCTACGTAAGAAACATACAGACACACTTGGATGCACACATGCAGAAGAATAAGAAAAGGTTATCTCTAGTGCACAACTATAAAAAGATGCATGTGAAAGAAAGAAAGCTTTAGCCAGTAAGCGAAGAGAGAGACATTGGAAATTGCACTTCCATGTCATCCATCTCCTGGAGATGGCTGCAAACCCCTGGACACACTTAATCAGGAAAAGGGCACACCTCCGAGTATCCATTCTTTTGTAATGGCATTACACCGCAGAAGTAAGATTTAGAGATCCCTTAATGTGCCAGAGTCTTCTGCATAAAAGTATATACAAAGGTTAATATTGCAATAATATGTTCCTGGAGGGCATTGTAATCATTATCTCTCTGGTGGTATCAATTAGAAGCACTTTACTGCAGGTAATGACTAAGATTCCGGTACAAAATGACATTATTATTATTATCCCCATCTATAATTTCAGAGTGGATACACAAGACATGGGAAAAAAAAGAGAAGCATAAGTTCAACCAAAGGTAGGCTTAAAAAGTGAGAGGACTTTTACTGTGGGACTCGAGGAAGGAAACTGAGGCTGGATCGCTGATTCGAGTGAGTGGGCATGTGTGTGTCTACGTGCATACACATGTGCACATGTGGATGTGCTAGAAGTTTCAAAGGGCCAAATAATACACAAATAAAAACGTGCATCCTCTTATTCATGGCTTGATTGTCTGTCCCAGTTTCCTCAAAGCATCTTGTGGGTTTGCATGAACGCATGTGTGTGTATGTAAGCAGAGGGGGGACCAAGCGAGAAAGAGAGATAGATCAGAGACAGAAAGCTTCAACAACCCGGTGGCAAATATTTACATTTCTCAAAACACGGGAGTACTGTTCTTTGCTCTCCTCTATTTATCTGGAGAGAAAGAGTGAGGGAAAAGTTAGAAGCGTCTGAAAAGATGTGTATTTGTGTGTGTTTGTATGTTGTGACCTTTGCGCTTAGCTCCAAACATTCATAATGAGTGCTCTTCCCCTTATTGACCCCCTCATCAAAAACATGAATAATTGAGGAATAAAAAATGCTCTTGGTTGTTCCACTTGGCATTAGGCACAGAGAAGCAGGCCCTCAGACTTTTGATTTAGCTGTTTTATATTTAATAAGCACACACAACAGCCTCCAAGGCGACTTTTTTTAGAAGAATTTAATTGGACGTCAGTGACATCCATCACAGGGTTGTCATGGCAGTGACCTTTCCACAGAGGCTATTCATAACCAGGAAGTTACATGAGCCGGGTTGCTGCCTACTCCGTCACACCCACAACAATGACGCTCGATCCGTCACACCACCCTCCAGCTGATAAACCTCAGAAGTGCTCACCGACAAACAAATTTGCTCATCATCGCCAATGTTAAGATAATATTGAACATTGCTTTCTACTATTTCACAGCCGCTTCCGATTTGGGTTGATCTCTGAACTGTACTGTTAGGGATAATAACTATACCACCATGCTGTTGGTGGAAGCCTCTGTCTTATGTAAACTACAAGTGGATGCAGCTTTCATATGAGTGGCTCCAAAGAGCACGGAGCCCTGGGGCTTTAATTCACTCAAAGCTATGGAAAAATCCCTGCAAGTTAAGCGAGGACTGATGGAGGGCAAGATATTTGGTCAGTGTAAAAAATGTATAATAGGTCCCTAAACTATCAGCTTAAAGGAAGAACAGATAAGGGCCTGACATAATTAAAACTAGATCAACTTAGGTCGAGGTATGCAGTGTGCCAAAGCTCATGATAGAACCCTTTCCCCTAGTCTTTTCTTTATACACATCTTTGAAATTCAGAAATGTTTATTGATGTCCAATTTAAAGTTATTCCTTAAGAAGTCAGTTCTGGTTGATCTGGTGACACCTGTGTTTACTAGTGGTAACCGCAACTGCATTTTAATATACAGGCGTTCCATTTAAAATGTGATGACCACTGGTGGTAGCAAACACGCCTTGAGCAGTTCCTCTGTCAGAAATGAAACAGAAGAAGAGCAACTGATGTATCTGTTTACAGTACAACCAAAAATAGATGCATCCCATCACGTTGTTTTAATAAATAAGACTAAAGAACACAGTCAACAATAATTTTCATATGTGCTTGCACTGGCATTGTTTTCCAGTTTTCATCTAGTACTTCCCTGCATTGTTTCTTGTGAATCTCTTGTTCATGGGTATGCAATTTTAATTCCCAATGGGAGACGCGGATGACACCAGAAACAATTAAAACTACTATATAAAGAGACAGTTAAAGAATGCTAACACATTGAAAGGAAGTTGCGGAAAATATGCAAATGCATATCAAAAATTAGGTTTAAAATAATGACACAAAGCTGCATTATTGTATTTTCTTTTGGCCACTGGGGCAGGTCAACAACCTGTAAACACAAACATGACCAAGTGCAGTCAGGTGATTATTCTCTGTGGGTTGCTCAATACAAGTGACCTCTTTCACATAACACATAGTCATGTGATCCAATAATTATAATATTGTATTCATTTTAATATAAACATATTGGCTGCAACATATAGACACCTTCAGATCTCCAAGACAAACACATCACAGCTGGACTTGCTCTTGATTGGCCACTGAAGAACCCTTCCAGACTGAATCAAGGTAGTTTGGAGCATTTGATCTGGAAAACTTCCAGTCAGCAGGTTTGTTTCCTTTTAATTAGGCAAGCTGGTGACATAAGCCAATCAGAGCGCAGTATTGTGGCGGTTATGCCTGTGAGTATGCTCAAATGCATTCAATTAATATCCTTTTAACTTAACTACAGGGGGTAGACAAATTAATGTAAACACTTGAAATAGGACTTTGAAGTAAGTGAATCATTATTGCAAGTGTTGGGTTACACACCAACCAGCAGTAACTGTCATTGCCCTACCCACTGTATATATACTGTACATCTGTCATATCCCTGTTGGTTAGTTTCAACATCCTCTTTATCTAAGCAGTTATCCTGTGTTTTGTATATGCTGTCATTTTCCAGACTGTTGACCATGACATATGAAGTAGATGCAGTTTTGTTGACCAGTGCACCTGCAGTTTGGGTACAGATGATTTGGCCAGAGCTCTGTTAGCCGTCACATGTTGCTTTGAAAGCTCGCATATCAAAGCCACGTTTGCCAGACCTTGTTTACCTTATTGTCCGAACTGTGTATATGTATTTGCAAAACAGCAGGAAGACCATTATTCTTATACTGAGCCA
Organism: Lateolabrax maculatus; assembly: GCA_031216445.1. NCBI lineage: Eukaryota > Metazoa > Chordata > Actinopteri > Acropomatiformes > Lateolabracidae > Lateolabrax > Lateolabrax maculatus. Next base: position 5,062,985 of record CM062198.1, on the reverse strand, counting down.
CGTTCAAAATCAAAATCATGGAATCTAATTAGTACAGGACCTTTAAAGCATCATGCTGGAGTTAAACAGAGGAACAAATAGTGTGGTGAAAGGCAGTGGGATTCAGATGTACTGCACGCTATAGCACATGTATACAGAGAATAGGTCAACAATAATAAAATGTCTCAGTGTGGTTGCTTTTTTAGGAACAAATGCTGTTCTCCAGATTCAAACCTCAGCTACAAGGAGAGGAAACACAAAACTATGCTATATGCGCCTCCCCCACACATCTTTTTCATCTTTTTTTCAGTCCATGCATTTTTATAACCTATTTTGGTAATTCCAAAATCTTTAAACACGGTAAATGGTAAATTGAGTACGAAAAAAGAGGAAGAGATTAGGAAAAAAGAGGAAGAGATGATGTGCCTTAAGGTACAACCAAAGGAATCCACAATAAATGATTACAGTAAGTTGAGTGGTTAGCTTCGTGGCAACAGAGCAATAGGCTGAGTCTGTAATGTTTAACTGAGCAATAACAACACAAAAGAGGGAGTTATAATCTTAAGTGTCTCCTATATTAGTGCAGATGAATCTAAAGTTAATACGAACAGGGGCGAGGTTATAGCACCTTCCTGAATGGCGCCGCAGCGCACCACGGCACAGCGGAGCCCAGAGGCAATAGGCAGAAACATAAGAGAAATGGAAAGGCTGAGCAATTCACCCAAAGGGATTAGATTTTAAATAGATATCAGCCCATATATGATTCCCCTTTCTTTTTCTTGTCTGTAAGTGGGTGTAATTTGGAGTGTGTAATGAAGGAAAAAGGAGCTATAGGTTAATCTCATTGACCTCCACACTCTGGGGACGATGGGTTATAGCTAGGAGATATACACCCATCTCCCCTGCCAGCTAGCTCAGCCTGCCCTCAGAGAGGTAATGAAAGTTGTGAAAGTGACTCAGTGCACGACGGGGAGTGGGCGCATACATGAGCACAAGAGAGAAAGAAAAAAAAGAATGGGAAACCTGAAGAAAGTGGGTCTACTTTGTTAGCCTTATTAGAGTGAAAGAAAAGACAGTGGTTTTAATGTTATGGCATAATGAACATCCACCCCTAAAACAGAATTTACATAATGATTTGGATAAGATATGTGACTGCAGTTAGCAACAGTCTGAAGCTGCTCCATTCAAACAAATATGACTGTCGCTATGTAGGCGCAATGGCAGAATCCAACTTAATTGTCCAGGGTTTGTCTGGTTAGATATTCTTTAGACAGTAATAAAATTAATTCTTTAAACGACTTTATACATTAAAGGCCCCAGTATGCTTACTCCCTTTCCAACAGTGGAATCGGAGGTGTGAAGGTAAGCAGGGTTTGAACTTCACTCTAAAGCTCTCTTTCATTCTTCACACAATTACTTCCTTCACTGAGGAAAGGCTGTCCGGAAGTGTGCACTAGTTATCTTCATTTGTACGATCCATCATGTTGAGACTACAAAGACACTGAAAAAACACAAAAATCTTGAAGAGAGAGCAGCAAGGCAGTGAAATGCAGCCCAGAGGAGGCTATGATGGCAGGATTTTTGCATGGCCTTTGAGTGTGGCCATTCAATACAGGCAACACTTTTACTTCTAGACGTGGTTGGATGAGACATTGTATGTAATTCTGTGATTCATTTCAGTTATTAAATGAATTACAGCCCCTGAAAACTTGAACCCTGAAACTCTGATCTAAATTATTTTTTCTATAACACAAAATATTCATATATTATTATCATTATTATTATTAAGCAACAATCGGTTAAAAATATATGTAGGTCTTATTTAGTAGGAGTTTAACAATCAATATCTCAATAAATTTGCTACATCAGGACTGTACTGTAAATCCTGATTGCTAAATACTGATCGGTGCACAGAAGTACATGACATCACCAGTCATCAGCCAGTGAAAAGAGCAACAACAACAAAAAAAAAAATACAGAAATCTTGGATGTGAAATAACCAAAACTATATTAACTTTGGCAGAAAACTTTCTGTTCATGTAGGACACCATCGCTCATAGTAAGAGGCTGGTTGAGGAAATACTTTGAACCTTTATACCTTCGTTTGTTTTTGCGTTTCTTTAGTAGAGACTTTTTTTCAGAGCGCTTTTTGCATTAAAAAAGTCTTTATACACACCACATGGTGTGGCAACATTTGAAGGTTGTCATTTGACAGCCATAGCCCAAACCAGACTAAACATGTAGACAGAAGTAGTAGTCGAGGTACAGTAGCAAAGATTTGCCAATCTGAGGAGTGCATGCGTTAAAATGAATGTGTGTCAAAGCTAACAAATAGGACTGTGGTGCATCTTGATATGTTGATGCCAAGACAATGTGTGGGCTTACATGTAAAATAATAATGGATGTTTTGTAGTACTGTGGCGATCACCAAAATTATTTTGGGCTCACTCATCTCCAAACACCCACCAGTCCTGTCAACCAGTGATATGGCTCTGATTTAGCCGCTTACGGCTAGTCCGGCCCCTTTACATCCTTTTATGATAAGTCGCACATATTAGTATGGCGTCTGATACCGGTGAATAAAGAGTAAGGAGAAGTTAGGTCTCCACTTTGCCAGCCCACCTAGGCATTTGAACTGCGTTAAGTCTGCGTTCGTTCCATATGCCATGAACCTGGCAAATCAGCTCTCATCATTCCAAGGAATCCATCGAGGATCTGACAGCTAAACGTGCCTGTAGACTCGACAACAGCTAAATAATTACTCACCATGGTACCCAATAAGCCATTTGTCCTTTGTTTGCCTTTTCCTTCTTGACTAAAAACTTTTTTTGGGGGGAATACTTATTTATTTGTTTTTTGTTTTTGTTTTTTTCAAAATGAGTTGTCGCTTTGTTGAGTCAACATAACTGAATTGAACTGATAAAGATAACTGGGAAATCCTGGAAAATTGGAATATATTTTGTTATTTTATAAACGAAACTGAATTATTTAACTTTTTTTTCGCTTTCCCATTTTGCTCTAATATGTCCATTAAAAATTGAACTGATGGTGTTACTGACTGCTTATGGACACATTGCCACCTCTTACTTTGGCAGTCCACTACTGCAGCAGTTAAAGGTGCCTCTCACTATCAACTCCTGAAAAGGAACTTCCATCTTGGACACTGGTCTTCATACAGGTTAACGAGCAACTCCTTATACTGTATTTGGTAAATGTGAAATTGGAGCTCTCTCATGGATGGACTGATTTGGACATGGTCAGTACCCATGGTTGTGCTGCCTCCTCAAGTCTCGGTAGTGTAGGGGACGGGGAGGTACTTTTTCCAAACCAATAAATTCAGCACACCAGGTGGGGGGAGCCTACCAACCATGTTGCTCTCTTCTTGGCAAATGCACCTTGACCATACAACCTCCCTTACCAGAAGTTTGAAATATATGTGAAATCTTTGAGTCCCTTGCTGGAGCCAGTGTTCTTAGCTCTACGTCTTAACAGTGGATACTGACAAGTGGAAATGGATCCGGATTCCCGAGCCATGACGGCTTTCTTCTATCCTTACGACCTATACCAGTTCAAAGTAATGCCCTTTGGCTTGAAAAATGCCCCTGCCACCTTCCAAAGGTTCATGGATATGGTCTTAGGAGAACTGCACTTGCTTTGTGTTCTTGGATGATTGACTCATAGCAACATCATTTCAAGGATGTCCAAGCCATCATGGACAAGCTCAGGCAGGCAGGCCTAACTATAAACGTGAAGAAAAGTAAATTCTTCAGTACCTCCCTGACAGTCCTTGGACATGTTGTGTTTTCAGATAAGATTCAGATGGACCCAAAGAAAAGGCAGTCCAAGACTTCCCAGTGCCCACCAACCAAAAGTCTCTTGATGAGTTCCTGGGCATGGCTAGATGGAACCATTGGTGTGTGCCACATTTTTCACAAATTGCAGAGCCTCTCATTGTCTGGAAAAGAAAGGGGGTCAAGTTATGTTGATCACCAGAATGCTAGACTGCTTTTGACACTCTTATAGAGCATTTGATGAATCCTCCTGTTTTGGGACATCCAAACTTCAATCTCCCATTCCTAGTCTACACAGATGTCAGTGAGGTATGCTTTGGTGCTGAACTGGTTGAACAAACAGAACTAAGTAACAAAGAAATCCTGGCTTATTGCAGCCATAGTCTCAACCCAGCAAAAAAACTACTCTACTATGGAACTTGAATGTCTGACGGTGGTTTGGGCTGTAGAGAAGTGGATAGTTTACTTGGAGGGATGCCTTTTTATGGTAGTAACGGACCACTCTCCACTGTAGTGGGTGTTCAAAACCACAAAACCCAGTACCCGACTGATCAGGTTGGCTCTCAGGCTCTAGGGGTTCACCTTCACTGTAGAGTACAGATGGCCTATCTAGAGATCCAAGTGGCTGTAATGAGTCTACTCAGAGTCCATTTGTGCCACCACTGTGTCCGACATGCCGGAGTCCCCAAATGATCTATCCATCTCCATTGAAGTAGTGTGGAAAGCCCAGCAGAAAGACCTTGAATGTCAAACTGTTTATTAAAACTTTGTAGAGAAGGGTAAAATACAGGTGAACACCATTACCATTTTTAGCATATTTAAGGATTTAATCTACCGGGTTGTAAGGTTGCCTTATAAAACCATGTACCAGACATACATACCTGAGAGCCTTCAAGCACAGCTTCTGACAACATTCTGTCAAGATTGTCTTGCCAGCCAGCTTGGAAGATACAAAACCTACCACAGGATGCAGAGTCTTGTTTACTGGCCAAAACTGGGCTGGGATGTCAAGCAGTATGTGACAAATTTCAATGTCTGCCAACTTTAAAAACCCGAAAGCTGCAAGCCAGCAGGAAAACTAAAACAAACTGGGGTATGTCGCCCCTGCAAAATGCTGTGGATGGATTTGATGGGTCCTTTCCCCAGGAGCTCTAGCAAAAATCTCTAATTACTTGTTTCGTTACTACTGAAGGTGGGTGGGGCTCTTTCCTTTAAGGAAAGCTACAACTCCATCCCAAGTCCATCTATGGGTTCTTGTTTGTGAGTTAACTGAACTCAATTGTGACTGGAAAAATGTTCCTATTTGAGTTTTGTTTTGTTGGATAAGCGTGAAATCTAGAAGTGGAGTATTCTTGTTGAGTGAACAGAACTGAATCAAACTGATACTGATAACCTACTAATATCCCTTTTTCTAATATAACCTTTGAAATTTTAACTGATGGTGTGGTTGAGTTTATTTAAATTGAGGGAAGAAGGATGTTGGGCAAATTTTTGTCAACTGCACAACATTGTTTGTCTGTGCTTTCCATGACTGTTACAAATCACTGGTGGACAATGTAATCTGTTAGTAGGAAGCTGGACACATCCACATAAAAAATGTCTCACCCACAGCGATGGTACACTTGGGAGTCTGTGTAAAAGCAAGGGCAAAAATTTTGCTGAACAGTTGTCCGCCAGGTGCACCATCTTACTGTCCTCAAACTAGAAACCTTAATGTTATTTTTAATCTGATAACTTTGTTACAGTCTCAAGTGCTCCAGTGTGATAACATCCCAGACTTGCTTCTCAAGTTTCTGTGCCCTGAAGATAATTCTTTTCAATGAATATGACATTAACTTGGGAATATTTGGTGTGTATTGCAAATAAAAGTATAAAGTAAATAAAGTAAACTCTTTGTCCTCTGTAGACATACAATGCCCTGTGTCCCTTTCTAAGATACTCATCTGTTGACGATTGTGCATGTGAATGTTATGGGTCATTATGGCATGCATGTGCACATATATTTTCCTGACGAAGTCTGCATGTGTGTGCACGTGCCACTTTATGACATAGAATATAGTGTACATGCATAAATCTGTGCATGTATAGGTGTTTGTCAGTTGTTTGTGTGTGTGTGTGTGAGTGTGGGTGCGCCCAGGCTCTGGGTGGTTTGGCCTGTCCCTTCAGTTCAGCAGATAACCTGCTCTGCTCCTCCACTCTGTCTGACTTTGTAACTATATCTGTCCTTACCCTCCCACAGAAATAAATAAAAGCTCTCCTGCTACTCCCACAACATAAAGGGGAGGCATGCCGCACATAATCGTTTGAGACCGGGACAAACTTGGCCCATTGATATCTGTGTATTTATTACGCCTATGGCAATATAAGGCAGGGCAGAGTGAGATATCAGCTTACCCAGAGAGCTGCAAGAGAGAGAGAGTTTAAGATAAAGGATATTTAATATCCAGTTCACATCGGCAGGGGCCTAAGCCTCTAATAGCACTTGGGGTTTCTGAGCAGGTAATGCCTTCATCTTTGTCTAAACACACTTTTATGGACTTTAACTGTAATGATATAAAGAGAGAGGGGGTCACAGATAAATGTAGCGTAATGGCTCAAAGCTGAAGATTAGCCATGTATCCTGTCTAGGGGATAATGCTTCAAGGCAGTTCCTCCAAAAGGTGTTATCTCCTGCCGAAGAAAGACGAGAGAGGAGGACACACACACATGCATACACACACCCAGACACATATATTAAATAATAACCTCCTCTTCTCGCTTGCCTTTTTTTCCTGCCTTTCTTTTAACAGCGCTTTGCATTTTGTCACATTGCGTTACAATCAACGGCGGCAGCGTTCAGGCTGTAATGAATCTGTGAAGCCTATGTACATGTACATCATTGGTGACAAACATTACCGAGGGCCTCCTACGTTCTAGGAAACATTACCTTCGCTTATTTGGTGTCTAAATGATAATGAGCATTCACATGATAACCTATATCATCAAATTTTTTTTTTTAAAGAAAGCGATGCATGCACATATTCACACATACCATGCAAGAGCAACAGCAGCACTTAAAGGCCATTTAGTGTTATTTTTTTACAGATCAATCAGGTGGCCTCTTCATCCATTAGAGGAGGAGGAATCAAGCAACAGCTACATGGTTATCTGGAAGTGTGAGTGAGGGAAAAGAATAGTGTTGTTGTCCTAATTATGCACCGGGGTGATGCATTATTTACCAATCCAACATACATTGGCAGAGCTGGATATGAGTAAAATAATTTATGACAAGATCCTTCTATCTATCTCTTCTCTTTTTTCTTCCTCTCTCTGTCCTCTATTTTAACCCCTCCCCCACCCCATCCCTTAAATCAAACTTCAATAAAATGTGCCACCCCTATTCATTTTGCATGAGGCCTCCCTGAAAAACAACCAGGACAACGAGATCTGTTATTCAAAAATTCTTCAGACGGTACAGGGTCAAAACAACAAAACTGTAGCAAGGAAGAAAAGTGGCGGCCCCTGTAACTCTATAACTCACCTTGGGCTACTGCAGCAGCCTTAAAGAGAAGACAGGGAGAGAGAGAAAAGACAAGATGCCACCCCAACTCATCTTGATTAGCCAAATCTCTATTGCCAGATTCTTGTTTCTTCTTTCACATATCTAATAGTCTTTCACAAGGCCAACGCTGTGACCTCAGATGGACCTTGGAATGGATGTGAAGCTAGTCTAAGGGCTTGATTAGATTTGTAAACTCTAAAGCCAAAGCTGCACCTGCAAAGTTGTATTTATTCTAAGCCTTTAATGATATAACTCAAACAGTCTCATCTCTGTGATCTTCAACTCCATTGAATCCAAGCCATGGGCATGTTAAGGTGAGTGGAAACCAAGTTCCAAGACTGTGCCATAAGGAAAAAAAATTATCCAGGCTTCCATGTTTTTTGGATCCATAGAGCATGTGTATTTAAAAGTCCCTTTCTGGCTGAGCCACCTCTCTGGGGCTTTTTATCCACATTAGCCGTGTGACTCTAGGAATGGCATTGTCGGTTGCTTTGTTTGTCAGTCAACCACTTTGGTCAAGACTAAAATATTTCTGCAACTAGTGGATGAGATATTATTGCCATGAAATGTTGTACAGTCATTCATTGTCCCCAGAGAATGAAGACTAATGGCTTTGGCAATCCCCTGACTTTTCCTCTTTAAAGTCCCACAAGTAGGTCAAAGTTTTTACGTATCCAGTGAAATATCTCAACATCTATAAGATGGAATGACACCAAATTTAGAAAATTTGGTGTCATTCATGTCCCTGATGATGATGAATTCTTTGAGCATTTACATCAAATGGAATGGTCAAAGTTATACATTCCCCCTTAAAAAGTTGCCTTTAGCTAGCGGCAAATTGCTGGAAATATAACGTAAATAACACAGCAGCGCACTCCCCTCATTTTTTTATTCACATACAGGCAGGAGACGGTAAGATGCTTTCAGATAAATTAGTTAATTAATAAATGCTGTTATCTTTTTAAAATGAGAAGGCTGCAGATCATTTATCTTAATTCCCAGATATGTTTCATATTGTATTTCAGTGGACTATGGACACCAGTGAATGGTTTGGGTCACAGTATACTGGAGCTAGAGACCAAAAATAGTGCATCCTTTACTTTCATTCAATAGAGAATCGGTTTTGAATTGAGAATCGATTTTGAACAACTCCAGTCTGGTTTTACACCACATATGTTGAAAGTTTCCCCTGAATGTTTATAGCAGAGTAGAGAAGCTCAAATATATAATTCAGAAATTGTATACATATGTGTGTGTGTGTGTTATATATGTTATTTAGCTATTTATTTTGCTTTTATTTATTCTTTGTTTAAATGGTCAGCAATTGAATTATACTTAACATACAGTAATGATGTTTTTTAAGCTATTTATTATTTTTTTATTTATTCTTAATTTTCTCAGTGATCATTTCTAGAATTGGTTGTCAACGTATAATAATGTTGAATATTCTTTAATGAAGTTGTTTGTTTAAGAAAGCAGCCTCCTGAACACCTTGCAAAATCAATGCACAATCCCCATAGAAAAAGTCTATTTTCATTCTTGCTCTAAAATCATTATATGTATCGGCCCTCTAAAATCTGTACAGGTCTCAGAAATCCTATATTGGTCAGCCTCTATCATTAAGTGGCACTGACGTGTCAAATGGCACCTGTACCCATAGCCCTGTAGCCTGGGAACCAGATGTATCTGGGAGCTCATGTTTGATTTGCTCTGGCAGATACGTCTGACCCCTCTACCATTCAAACTGATTTCTCTGCCATTTTATTGCGCTAACCAATCACAAGAGTTTATCTAGTATGAGGCGGGTTTAATACGATGACTGACAGAGAGGAGCACCGTTCAGGCATCTTTGTAAATATCAAAGATGGCGCTGCCGATACGGGGTGTTTATTGGCAGTATTAAATGGACTGGACAGTAAATTTTCTCTAAAAGAAGAACAAACAACTGCACTTAAACATTATGTTGATAAGAAATATATGTTTACCAATCTTCTGACAGGACGTACCGTCCGACAGGAAGGCGTTTTGTTGCTCTGATTGGTTGTCTCCGCCCGTCAATAAAGCCCCTTGGATATCCAAAATGAACTGAGAAGTTCCAGACTATTACGCATTTGCGAATTAGTCTGGTGATGCAAGGCTAATAGCCCTGCAGAAGGCAGTAATGAATGGCAAGGCCAAAGATTTATTAAAGGGGTACTCCAACAGTTTACTATTGTAATTTCAAAGAAATGGGTGGCTATAATCCCTAGTATGGATCAAGCTCCACCCCCAGTTTGTTACGCAGTCTTTCTGTTATAAATTTGAAGCCCCGCAAAGTTACCACTAATGACATCACCAGGGTTATTATCTCAGAGTCAATAAACCTCCTACTGAGCCACAGAAGACAATATACAGTTTTTTTTCAGACTGAGTAGCACTCTCCATGACTATTGAACTGAACCGTATGTGTAAAATCATTGATGTTCCCCATTAATGAGTTGGGACAGCCAAGTGCAGCGACTTATCCAGGAAGGAGGGAGTGAACATCTGTGTGAATCCAGATATATTTAACCACAACTTTTATAATGCACATACACAGTGGCCCTCCATCTCTCAACAGCTGGGAGCACTGCTTTGGTGCACTGCGTATATTCAAGGTATAGCTTTGAGTGTGCCTGCTCAAAAGGCTGCATATCTGTAAAATTGCAAGAGAGAGAGAGAGAAAAAGAGATGGAATTGTTTGTGTGTCTGTCTGTATAACTGATTTTGTGGAGTGTGGTGAGTTCACGCACATGCATATTCTTACAGTATGCCTGCGCCACCTTTGGCTAATGACAGATGCAATAAAACATTTGTAAAGGATGGGACCATCCATCATGTTGTGTAGGGCACAAGGCACCAGGCAAGCTTAAAAGCACAAACAAGAGTCCCCCGCACAGGGCAGAGAGAGACAGAGAGAGGAAGGGTGGGATAACTAAATTTATATCATATTACACACTGAAATGTGACCTCGTAATGACATCAGTGAAATTCAATCAAGTCCTTGACTCAGTATTACTTAAGGTAAACCAGTGTCCTTCCTGATGTGAAATGAGAAAATTGAATACAGTGTTGTTGTTTTCTACTTACAGCTTCAACTGTGGATGCAGTTTGTGTGACAGAAACCAAATGTGGAAAAGGATTTTACCAAAGGAAAGGAGGGTTCTGTTCAGCAACAGCAGCAGCAGCAATACTTATACTAGTGAACGTATGAGCAATTGCAATAATTCCAGATGGTTTTCACTCTAGAAGTAGTATTAGCAGTGGTCGTGGCTGGATTAATGATAGCAATACCAGTGGTAGTACTAGCAGTAACATTGCAGTAGTCAGTGTTGGACAAGTTACAAGAAAATATAATTAATTTCTCATTACTTATAACTTATTTAAAAAGTAATTGCATTGCTTAACAAATTACTAAGTAATTAAATAATTTGTTAGATTACTCATTACTCAGCTACTCCATCACAGCAGCCTTCAAACAACTCCAAATACCCTGTACAAACATTATTTTATCTATTTATTTATTTATTTATTTTTGCCACATGGAGGTAGTGGAATGGAGTGAAACATCATAAGCTACTGTGGCAAACAATTTAGAAAAAAACTGCCTATTTACACACTGAGCAGATACGGATGCAACATTAACATACATCTGAAGTTGGGTGTTTGGCAACCTTACAAATGCATGTCCGATATTCACTCTTGTTTTAGCTCTGTTTTGGTCTCCACCAACTCCCGAGAGAAATATGTGGCTCTTTACCTGCTAAATGCTCCATTATGTTCACCAGCTAGCTGCTAACATTGTGTGTCTGCCATTTGTTGCTGAGCAGGAAGTGTGCAATTGGTTTATTAGAGCTTTATTTGCTAAAGATGTCTGCCTGCTGGAAATGGTGTTGTCTTTGATTTGTTTGTCACAGCAATGGATTCATTGTTAATATAAAAATGCAGTTTTAGCAATATAGAAACAGAAAACAAGGCTCAGTGGTTTAAGGAATAATACATTAATACTACTACAGGTTGTTGTAGATGTATAACTATTATGGGATATTGAAAGAAATATTTCCTTCCCAATATGTTGTACAACACAAACCTTCCCATCCAATATCAGAGATATCATGCAACACACTGGGCTGATGAAAAGTAACACGGATTTAAACTAATTCACAGCAGTGGCTGTCAATAAGCAATACTGCTGTCACTGCATTAATATCTACAATGACGAGCAACTAGACAATAAGAAACGAAAAACCTGCGTCTTTGTGACAATTTTGTTCTGATCAAAGCAGCTGTAGCTACAGGAGACGTGGATTAACAGCCATTTAATGATGAAGTAAAGTTTGTGTTGTGTTGCACTTGTTTGGTGTTTGTTTGTCTTTCCCATCCAGGTCTGAACAAGACAAGCCAGCAGAGTTTTTTTTTTTTGTTTTTGTTTTTTTTTGGTTACAAACTCAAGGGTGTGTTTGATAGAAGGCATGCAGGCACAGTGTTGCCTGTTGAATCACATCATCAGCATCAACAATGAAAAAAAGGAAAAAACGGCAGGCAGATATAAATGAATATTCCTCACCTGTCTGCTCATGTTGACTCCTCTTGTTTGGATTTCACAGTGGGGGAAAAAAATAAAGGCGTATATTTACTTTTAATTGAAAGGAAATTAAAGACGCATCCACATCCGCATGTGACAAAGGAAGATCACAAGGCTCTGGAGTGATGATAGCTTTTGTTTAAGATGGATTTCATAAAGAAAACCCCCCACTGATAATGATGAAAAAAAATCTTGGACATTTCTCCAAATACAATTACCTCAGCATCACCTGATTCAATCAAATGCATTTGCATTCTGTTTGCATGCAGTGTTCCGTGAACCGGTAAACAAGGCAGGCAGAATAAATCTGATGTGTTTTCATGCTTATGGTTGCTCTTCTGTTTGTTACATTTTATTCTGAGTATTTGAATTTTTATGAATTGGTAAATAAATGTAGGCATAGCTGTGTGGATTGATGTTCTGAAGTTGGAGGGGCATATTCTTGCAAGCCAAAAAAGAAAAACTGGGAATGTTAGTTCATGTTTTGAGACAGATGTTGTTTGGCCGGCGACATGGCAGATTAATATTTGACTGTGTCTGATGTGTACTTAAGAATGTATCAAAGAAGATGCATCATTCTGGGGCCTACCAGGGGATGTTGCAGCTGGCATGATGACAAAAAGCATAAGGCCAGACTTGGCACCAGTCAATCATATGCTTACAGCCTGAATAGTTGGACAGAAATGTAGTAATGAGACCAAGATCTTGTTCACTTCTAATCCCTGACCTTCTTTCTCCCTGGACACTTGGAACTTCAGTCACACTGTACAAAATACTTGCCTCATCTTTTCACATACTTTATCTTTCTAATGTTGGACAATTTGTTTGGAAAATGTTCAAGAGACTCATAAGCTAACAGACCTTTAAAGGAAGGCACATCTGTAGTATTTATTGTTTCACCAATTTAATATATAAAGAGGACTAAGACACTACATAGCAAAGTAACTAAATCTTTATGCAGCGGTAGCACCCTATTGTCCCTCATCTTTGCTGTGGTTGCACTGCACTTGTACTGCAGCATAGCATGTGCTACAGCATGATGCCGGTGGGTAGCATGTTGAGGAAAACTGTACGTAGCCACACAGCGGCACAACGTGCTGCTTTACCACAGCTCTAGTGTCTGCCATTGCTGATGTCTGTTGCACCCTGTGTGGACACAAGGAGGACTTCAACCACAGCTACTGCTCTGTTAATGTGCTGCTAGGCGGGCTGTGTAGATGTGCTGTGACACGTACTGCGCTGTTGCATTTCTCAGATTGATGTGCGACCGCTCTTGACTGCTTAGTTCAACACTCAAAATCAGGACGGCAGGTTTAAATGACCTAGATATAGGCTATATCTGAAATCTGATGCAAAAGTCAGCAAAATATCAGCCTTTTTTTTATTTGACCAATTACTTTGTATAATTGAAATTTTGGAAACAAAACAAATCACAAATAAAGTTTTTCTTATTGATGTATTGTTAAAGATTAAACCAACCGGATACTTCTGTTACACAAAATAAAGTTGTTTTTTTAAATGAAACACTTCACAGAGGGAAATCCCTCATTGGCTTAACTGTTGACAAACCATGTCCACACTTGTATGAAAGGTCACAATTAGATACTATGACAAGGCCCAAATGTTGGGAGCCACTGGATTAAACTACCCAGCAGTATATACAGTATAAAGTGATTTAAATGAGCTCCACCATGATCAGATACAACATTAAAATGCTGCTTATATGTTAATGAATTACTAATAATAATTCAATAAAATAATATAAACAAATAGTATTCACTCTGAAATTTTAACATTTGATACTAGTAAAAGTAATAGATCCTTAATTTAATTAAAAGTAGAAAAACTAAAATGCTATGTATACACCATTACAAGTCCTGCATTCAAACTTTTACTCACTTAAAAGTATTTACAGTAAAAGTACTCATTAAGGCAGAATAACCAATTTCATAATGTTTTATTATTTTTTTTATTATGGTTTTATTATTACTGATGCCATAGTCTTTTATTGTTACAGTTGGTTAAGGTAGAGCTAATATTAACTATTTATACTGTTCAGTAGTTTAACCAATAACAAAGCATCATATCTTATAAACTGGTAATGTGTGTGTATGTAAAAGATCAGTGTAACTAGCAGTCATATCTGTGTAGTGGAGTAACTTTTCAACTTTAAACTGTAACTTTTCATTAATGCTTCTACTCTGGTGTTGATACTTTGACAAAGCAGCCAGTGGCTATTGTGGGATAATGGTAAATGCTGAAACAAAGTCTAAGAGTAGCACAACTTAAGAAGAATCCTGAAGTCATAAAATTGAACTCACTCAGTTATCTCAGTAACACAGCAATATTTATCCAAAGTTTGCAAACATTAGCTAATGCCAGCCCCCGTAAACTGGTCATACCAGACCAAATAGAGGCTGTAGCAGCAATTGAATTAGGGTGCATTATATTGCTTTAAAATGCAACTTTTCATTTGTTAGAAGGAGAATATGTTATTTCTGACATGGTGTCATTTAAAGTCAAGCATCACAATAATTCCACCACTGCAAAATAGGAATCAGAAATGTTCATGAATAGTAATTCCAAAGTGAGGCTAAAATTACGACTTTCTTTATCTGGCCTGTAATTATCTCTCAGATTCTCCTCCTCCCACTCTTGGCCGTCAAACCACTCATCTTGATCCAGCTCCATACAGGAACACACAAGTGGGGTCAAAGGCCATTACCATCATGAAACACTATCACTCCTCTTCATCCATTAATACAGGTAATAATGATCATCTCCCTGCTCCTGAGATCAGTGCTCTGACTGATATACGGCCCAGTTCTAACAATTAGATGAGTGCTTATTTGCCCTGTGAGTTGTATCTTTTTTACTTGTTTAATGTCACGTCTATTGAAAATCAATTATACGGTGGATTAAGTTTAGTTCAGGTTGCTGATGTCTTAGTTATGATACAGTGTTAGCTCAGGCACACTGCACATACATTAAACATATAGTATAATATCAAACAATGGAATGGTGGTGATGCATATACATTAGGAAATACATAGGAGAAGAATGTACAGTATCATCCCTAAATGTAGAGATTAAAAAAATAATCTGCCAGGTAATAACAGACACATCTATTTTTGCAGCAAATGTTTGAGAATGTAATACGATCACATTATGTCAATGAAAACACTTACTTGTGGATATTTCCAACATATCCCTGTATTCCCTTAGGATTTCTAGCTGCTTATTTTCTATGCAATATGACTGTTTCCTTTCACGATCAAGTCCCCAGGCAATGAGAAATAATGGGCCTACAGTATATACCCCTAAGCTTCAGAGCAAAATGAAAAACAAAGAGCCAGAGTCAACCTTCAATAGACAGATCAACTGTTACTGTCGTGTAATTGGTTAAAGTATGCCATCCACAAAGAACAGTTAAAAGTAGAAAATGAATGGTTTCTTTTTAAAATTGTAATCTCCTCCTTTTCCATGCACAGCCATTACACGATGAGTCACAAATAAGCACATATTTTGAAAATCTTTCATGTTAAATGCTGGTAACAACATCACAAGGCTTAAATACAGTTTGTTCACAGACAGTGGAAAAAAAGCAGGGGAACAGAGTACAATTGACAGCATACCACTGAGCTGTACTGTAATAACTAAGGAGACTATTTACCCTTAATTGATATGGCCTTTCTTACCATGAAAAGAACAATTATTTCTAGCACCGCACGCTTCTTATGTGCACAGTAAGCTATCAACACAAAGTGCCCTGAGTGAAATGAACAAAACTCACCATCAGCCTTCTCCAAAAAAACGGAAAAAAAACTGGCAGAGCCTTTTTCATCTTTTCTTCTTTTCTCTCATTCCCTCTTGATATAAAAGTGCCAGAAACAAGCTCAGAGATGATAAAAATATGGCAGTGTAATTCCAATTTAATATATCAATGGTATTTATAAGGCATTAAAGTCAATGACACATGTTGAGCAACAGCATAAAACAAAGAGTCCTTGATAAAGTGGATGCATACCACTTTCATGGCGCACTGCATAATTTAGTTGGAAAGCATCCTTATGAAAGTCAACAGTGCTGGTTGGCACCATGCAGAACAGTTTTGTTGATCACACAGATCCCACTCTGTTGAACCCTCACTGAGTCCATACTTAGACTGTATTAAGTCAGGACAGTGGAAATACACAATGCTATGAGTGCACAATGACTAGGAATTAGGAGGAATAAGGAATTTATTTCAGCTCTCTTGCTATTTAGTATTTCGCTCACTAACTATGAAATGAATTGGGCAGAATTTGAAAATAAATTATACTGATCATAACTTAGGCTTTTACATATGCAGCACAGTCATCTGAGACCACACGATTTCAAATGATTACAACAAGTAAGGCTTAAAATGTAATTTTGTAACACGTAGGACCTCTTGACAAAAACAACTTTAGTGACTCCAAGGCAACTTAATGAAAAACCTATACATGAACACTCGTGCACACTTGTGTCAAAGACAGCATGGCATTTTGTTCCTTCCACTGTGGACAAGCAGAGCACAAGCTGCTCTTGGTGAAGAAATGTATATGACTGTTTGTTGTTGGGCATTGTTGCTTAACTGTGAGTCTAAAGGAAGTCCCTGCTCTTACATTCTTAGAGAAGGACAACAAAATGCGACACGTTTAGGTGTGTTCGGACAGAATGTGAAACAAATGTTTGTCTTGTGTTATTTGCACACATTTAACCTCTGGACTGTTCGTTCTGTGTGTGTTTAATCACCCTTAACAGAAAATGTACTAACATGTTACCTTAAAGCTACCAAGATGTGGCATACCTGGTAGTTTACATTAATATTAGAGCTGCGGTTTTTTGAAGAGAGATTGCATTTGTCTCGCTGATAAATTTGCTGAGTGATACGTGACATTAGTAGGGGCTGAGTCCAGTGTTTTTATTTTCAGAGCTTTGAACATCAGTGTACTGTATATTATCAGTGATAATTTGATGCGTCAGCAGGAGGACTTTTCTTATATCTTAATAACAGATGGTTGTTAGAATGCTAAGGCTTAAGATACTTGAGATACTCAAGTACTGTCTTCTGTAGTTAGTACTTGGTAGCAGACAAGCCATAGAGTTTTTTGATACATGTTTTAAGGATTGGGTTTGAAGTAACAGCAGAAACCTGGAGGATCCAGAGTAAGACACAATCCTGTACTGATAAAATATATTGGTTTAGGGTTAGAGGATATGTTTGCTTTCATCAAATATACATGTGATTCCTTTTGTTCTTCCCAGAAAATTATATTTTATGATTGTCCGTGTTCTAACATTCAGGCACAACTTTCACCCCTCCCTGTACTCCATATTTAAACACTTTGTTTATTTTGTGGCGAAATAGAAAAGTCAGTGCGGTAGTACATAAAAGCAATCAGTCTGCATGATTTAACAAGAACTTGAGCCCATTAAATGAACTCCAGCGCTATTGGAGGAAAAACGATCCACAGCACATCAGCAGTTTCCCCATCGTCCCCTAGACAGCCAAAGACAGGGTTTGCTCTCAAAATGGCACTTCTGCTGGAGAGAACGGAGGAGTAGGAATAATGTACAGTGCGTTATTTATGTACAACATCTCCAATGGAAAAACAATTAAATGAGATTGATGAAGACAACTGGGTGGGTGGGGGGTGGGGGGGTGTTGGAGGGTAGTTGGATCTGACTGTCTATCCCTGTTTGCGTACCTCCTGGAGGCACAAATGTCAGCTTTGAGCAGTTTGTGGACTCCCCACTAAGCTCTTGGCCCGCTCCGATCCAGACTGGTTCTATCTTCTGGACTCTTGGCATGCCACGTACGAGCCGTGGCCATCAATGTGTCATTCAAATGCCATGGCTTCACAGCCACCACTTACTTCCATGCTCATGGATATCAGGGTTAGTATTTTGTACTCACGCTTATCTGCAGTGGTAACAGTCTCTCACTTTTACTGATTTCTAGATAAATTGCACTATATTTTTTACTCCATTTCCGGTAGGATTACATGCAGACAAGCTTATCTTATCATAGATAAAAAGATTCAGCTTCAAATCGTAGATCACCGACATTACAGACAACTGATAGTTAAGAATGCAAAGGTCACAATAATGATGTGATCATGTGATTACTAGATTATTATAAATACATATTAAAATAATTCATGGTTGAGAAAAGGGGCAGAAAGGATTGGTGTCGATATTGTCTACTAATGATACTTTTGTTAAAGACTGTGCGTAGAGTCATTTGTTAATGGTAATGGTTAATTTCAGATTAGGCCTCTGTAATCAGTCAGACAACAGTTTATTGTTTAATGTAAATATTGTCATCAAATCAAAAAGTATGATGTGTCATACATGACTTAATAGTTACGACTGTAACTAGCATTATTTTTACCATCGATTAATCTTCTAATTACTTTCTTAAAATAAATGGTCTATAAAATGTCAAAAAAAAAAAGAAAAATATGTAAATGTCCATCAGAGGTTCCCAGAGCCCAAAGTGGTGTTTTGTTTTGTCTGAACTGCCTAAAACCCAAACACATTTAATTTAGTGTAATAAAAGCCACTAAAAACAGAAAATATTCACATTTGATGAAATAGAAACGATTATTTTTTCTTTAAGAATTGATTAAACAATCAATTATCAAAAATGTAGCTCAATGTTTAATTGATCGACTAATCTAATACATGTGTTTTTATAAAGAACAGGTTTACAGGATTGATTTTCTTTTTTGAGTGAAATTTTAAAATGTTCATAAAATTCCTGCTATACACACAATCCATGAACATTAGTGGCAGATTTTATCTGCACAGGGGACTGAAATGACACGCTCTAGTAATTATTATTTTAGTCCACCATCCCTTGTAAAACAAATCCTTTCCAAATAAGGCTTTAGGCAACGATCAGATGGGACTGTTTTAATGCATAAATGAAGCTGTTAGCAACAGAGAGCAAAAGGTGAAAAGGTGCAAGATGACATATCATTCTGTTTCCAGTGAAAAATCTGTAAACTGTCTTATTTCCTTGTATTACTGAGCTAATGTGAAGGTACAATGAACAAAAGACTGAGTGAGTCTGGCTTGCTACTAAATTATAGAGTAAGGAATTTGTTCTGAAATGCAGGAAGTAGAACGTCTTCACAGAAGGAGCACAGCACCAACAGTTTTGTCATCTGGTCCAAGATATCCCTCTAGATAGCACTTGTTTCACAGCCTTTACTTGTTTCACAGTTTACATATGCAAAAGGATGTAACTTTTGCTGAGTAACAGCCACTGTAGCCACAAGTGAATGGTAAAACTGTAAAATGTGTGTTTTAATAGTAGCACAAGTACTTCAGTAATGTCAGTTACACAGCAACCACACATTAGCCAAGATAAGCTTCTGGTCATTCCCGGCGAAACTGTAGCAGTAAAACCCCTGAGTGTGTTAAACTGTGGAGAGATGTAATTTACTTCTTATAAATACAACTTTTAATTTTTAAGTAGCATAATTTGCAAAACACAAAAAGGCCCAGGCCAGTGCAGGATCAAGGTCTTAAAAGGCACAAAAAAATATATATCTTGTACGTTTAATATGATAATGATACTTCAGAGTGTGGTGGACTTTTCCATGCCAAAGGGCATCTAGTATAGCGTTAATTCACATGGTGTAGAAAGACAAATTCACTTTCAAAATGTAACAAATAAACCTCTCTTTTGCAACGGTTTGTTGTTGTCACCCCTTTTCATTGAGGCATTAACTATTGAAGACAACTGCCAACAAAAGTGATGATGCCAAAAAAAGAGAGGGAAAAATAAAGACACAGCTAAAAAAGTGCTGCTACTGTAAAACGCAGGTATTGTTTAAAGATAAAGAAAAAAAGAGGAAGAAGAAGAAGTGAGAGTATGGAGCCGGTGGCGAAGAGAGGAGTGACAATGCTGCTGCTAAACAGCTTTGGCAAGAGATGACAGGAAGCAAGTGAAAGAAATAAACAGTCAACACACTTTGTTTCTTCTACTTAAAAATATCCTGTCCCGTTTTAAATCCTGACACATTTTGTGATGGGGCTGTGTATGGATGAAGGGGGTGAGATAATATATTGGCGGAGAGAGGGCTAGCTTTTCAAACGGCTCAGAAGCGACAGTGTGTTTTTTCCCATAGCTATTACTACCATTACAATGTGAATCCCAGGGCCCCTATGGATTTGCTTTCTATGTAGTGCCAGCACTTGCTAAAGAAAAACCCCACATGGAATAAGCTAATCCCTTTCAAACGGGTCGCGGCCGGCGCGGACATGACTTTGCAACGAGTGAGCAGTGTGGCTAGGGGAGCAGGAGGAGGAAGAGGAGGAGGCGGGTGAAGTCATATGCTCAAAGTTTGGATTCAAAACACTCGCCCCTCTCTCGGCGCGTCTCCCTTTGATCCCCACCGCCAACTATAATAATCAGCTTCTCCTCCAAGTATTTATCAGATAGAACACAGACAAGATTACATCGAGAGCAAATATGTGTCCCTATTATCCTGCCAAAGAGGGACTCGCAAGACTGACAATAGCAGAGGTGACAGAGTGAGAGTTAGAAATGAGGGTGGAGAGGAAGAGAGCAATATGTAGTGTAAGAGAGAGGGGGAAAGGTTGTTGTTGAGTGGGGAAGAGCAGCAAAACGACAACTCATTATCCCAAACCCAAAAACATCCCAAGCACACACAAACACACACACATACAGTTTGCACTCACCCTCGCAGTCAGATTTTGTACACCACTTTTGTTTGCGTGCTCCATCTCTGTCATTTTGCTTTACTTATTTATGAGACTTTACAAGTTCCTTGACGGAGATGCAGAGCTTTGCAGTTTATGTCTAATTTAGTAAATATCCTTTCGCCAGTCAGGCCTGTCAGCCATTGTTTTTCTCTCTTCCCTATGTTCTCCCCCGTCCCCATCTCCTCCTCGACTCCCCTCGTCTCTCCCGTCTCCGGTCGCTGGGTGACAGAGAGAAACCAAGCCCGCATCTGAACGATACATATTCTCTCTGATTTGCGCCGTTTTGTTGTTTGTGGGCGTCACTGTGAAAGTTTAACTTCTGAACTGTGTGCCACAGACAAGGCCAGGTAACTAGTGTGTGGTGCCAGGCTAGTTGTGTGAAATGTGTCAAGCCCTCATTGTCATTTAATGTAGAAGGGGGATAACAGCCTGCCAAACAGGCAAGTGCCTCCACACAAGTCTCCTTTGCAGTACCCTTCGTTAACGATCACAGCATGGTGGTGGCGGCATACAAAAGGGAACGAGAGGGAGGGAGAAAAGCAAGAACAAGAGCAAGAAAGATGAAATATATTTTGAATGTTTTATGGAAAAACAATCTGACACAAAGTAATATTCATCTCCTACGAATCCAATATTCTTTTTGGAATGATATTAGACTGTATCTATTATATCTTCCATTGTGTTCCCATCTGCCCTTTTCAGGATCTAAATTATGTGCATTAGTACGTAAATGGGCTAATGCCTGTCTGTATTTAGCTGGCTACATGCCGTGAATATATTCTCTGCTTCAAGAAGTAATTGGTAATTACAGTGGTCATTTAGGCAATCACTGTCTCCCCGAGATTCATGTCATTCTTAAAAATAACTAGCTCTTAACCTTTGACAGAATTCTACAGAAACTGTTCATCATCGCCCCCGCTTTGATTAATTTTTACACACACACACACTTGCACACAATGGGCACAAATACGCTCAGAAACAAAGATGGACACACACCTACAGTATCCACTGACACACAAGTGTGTACGAGTACATAGAACTGGACACACACACACACGCACACCATCAGGCCATCTTCATATACGAATAGAAAATGAGACTTCCCACATGGAGGAGAAGACAGAATATCCCATTAGTTCCATTTCATAAACAGTAAGACTACACACACATATATATATATATATAGGTCATTTCACTTATCTGCCCCTGTGTCCCTCCATACATCCATCCAACTCTCTATCACCTTCAAATTTACACCGGATTTATCTCACCTCATTCACAGTAACGAGTTAAGTCTTTTCATCTATTCCATCCTTCCATCTCTCCCCAGCGCAGCCAATCCTCTGTTTTCAGTTCTCAGTTTAAACAAGCTCTTTCAGACACTAGTCATTTCCATGCATAATGATCCTCCATAGACAGTGGTGGTGGGGGAGTGTAAAACTGGTATTGTATGTGAGAGATCGTCAGGTTGGCGATATAAGCATCAAAATACTTAACCGATTACTCTGATGCCCTCCATTACCGAGCGCTCTATGTGACTCTTTTGCATCCCCAGTGGCTTCTGTATGCAGAAAAATGTATCATTGTTTACTTATACTGTCAACACCTGCATATCAGCAATTTTACAGTCATAAGCGGGCACAGTGAGTGTTTCATAAATTCTCCATATCCCTAGTACTAGTTTTATGAATCTTTAATGTGAGAGCCGATGACCTCAGTCCTGATGTATAGAGTAAAAGCCACAAGGAAATAAAAGCCTTTTATAATGATGAGTAAAATGTTTAGACACAAGCTGCCCCCTTAGAGTTGTTAGTCAGTTCATTGGCTTCTGTGTGGTCACTTTTATTTCTTTGTTTTCAATGATTCTGCTCATATAAGATAAAAAAAAATGAGTTTTGATTTCTCACAAATGATATGAAATACACACAAATCAAAGTACTTGCAGAAAGGTAAACATTTTGAAGAATCTAAAATAAAAATTCCAAGCAAAATAAATATATGTCTTTTGCAGTCAAAAATCATTCAATTATTGAATCTGAATTTTTGAATTATTGAAAAGAAGAAAAAAAGGGTATTTTGAGTTGCATCAAAAATGCTCCTTTAGCCTCCAGGGGCTTACTATAGTTGTGTGTGCTTGCTGCTAAGGCTGCTTTACCTGTGTACTCCACCTGACTCGGCTAGGCTGCTGATGTTACTAGCTCTCGCACTCGCTGCCTCACTTCCCATGCCAAACTCTTGCCCGTGTGCCAAAGGATACCGAAGGGACCAGTTGGGGGCTTTGGGCACGGCAGATTTGTTCATGTACCATAGTTAGACAGTAGACTCTGCTATTTGCTTGTTTGTCTGTGGATATTACTCCTAGCTCCCTGCGTACTTTGACGAGACTCACTGCTGCAAGTTGGTTTATAGTTAGACAACTTTTAGTGCCTGTTAGTGTTAATAATTGTATTGTACTTGTATCTGTTATTTCTGCTATTGTCATGTCATGTTCAAACATGCATAGGAGTTGGTATATACTTACATACCACACCATTAGATTCTCACACAGCAGGTGAAGCTTGTGCATTAATTACAGGGTTTGGTGGCTTGAGCCCCAGCTCCTCCTGTCTATATGTCTAAGTGTCCTTGGGCAATACACTGATCCCCAAATCCTGATGCTTAGACCAGCACCTTCTATGGTAGTTTGCTGCCATCAGTGTAGGAAAGTGAATGAGAGGCAAATTACAAAGTGCTTTGGATAAAAGCCCTATATAAATGCAGCCATTTGCCATTTAAATTACTGCTTTATGGTAATACAGTTTAAAACAAAATCATTTCATTGGCTGTATGCAAATAAGTTCCTTGTCTATGTAGACAGAGAGACAACAACATTCTGACTGGTAGATGTACAGAGAGACATATGCATTTCAACAAAAAAAGAATCAATAAATAATTATATATATATACATATATATAGGCCTATATATTTTTTTCGTTTTTGTTGAAATGTTTTTTTTTTTGTACACTGAACCCTAAAATGTGATTTGCACACCTTATAATTCCTCGCTCCTTCAACGTTTGTCCCCACTCAGACGAAGAAATTAAATTAAATGAAGTCAAAGAATAGTCCCTGTAATATTAATGAGACACTGGAGTTTGCATGGTATAATTTAAGATGCCTTTTTTACATGCCTGACTTACACACAGCTCTGAATTACGCGTTGTGAATAATTTGAAATTCCTCTGTCTTTAAGTGAGCAGATGTACCTGCAAAATGTTCTTTTTAGTCTCAGTGGGGCTACAATAATGGGTCATTTCCCAGCAACTGTCAGTACAGTAAGCGATACCTTTTGAGCACCCCATTAAAGAAGTAATCAGGATCAAGCTTATTTGTTTTCATCTCATCCTAGTCACTTTTTAATATAAAGTGTATTTCTTTGTTTCTTTCTTTTCATTAGGCTGTTAGCCTAACATTATAATTTCCTTGATTTCAGTGTTCTGCTTTGATTAATAATTAATCGCTGAGTAGGTCATGTCATGAAAGAAGAGACAATGAAAAACCCCATGAAAGTCTCAATCCACATTTACGTGCTCATTTTTCTGATACACCCCTCTTCAGCCACTACAGTCCAGACTGTTTGTCTGAAATTTCACAATATGTGCTCACTTACACTTCAGTGAATAGCATTAAGTAGGAACGCACACAAGCAATCAACATATTCATCTTAATACATGAAACAGCATCAAATCCTTTGTCAACTAAAGCCCCATGCACATGGGCCTAGTGTTACACAGGGACTGAATGGAATTTATGGATCACTCCCAACATGTGTCCTGAAATACATCTGCACCTTGCACCTTACATCAGATGACATTTTGTCTTGTCACAGCAGGACAATCTAGGTGTTACTAACATGATGGCTCCATTCCATTTAGAGTGACCAGTACAGCTTTCACAAAACAAGGGCCCTGGAACTGAAATAATAAATTATTAGTTACACCTGTGTTTGACATGTCAAAAGCCCACAGAGATAAAGGTACACGTGCAAATGCAAGACACTGACCAATAGCAAGCCATCTCAACAGTGCTGACCTTTGAAGAAACTCAGAGCCACAGAAACCAAAATGGAGGAAGCTATCGTAAGTTATTAGCCCATCCAATTTTATATAATCGTCTCTGATGGGAGTATAAACTGCTCCACAAAAGAGAGTGCAGACAGTTAAACAACAAATATGTGTTTTGTATAAATGTGTAAACTTCTTTTCCAAGCTGCGACTGTGCCAACAACCTGCTAACTGTCAGTCACTAGCTCTGAGAACTTTTTTACCCTATTAATTCATACTTTATTGAATAGAAGGATGTGTCATCCCAGGAACAAAATATCAGGGGGGAATAAACAGCACAGAGAAAAAAGAAAAACCCTCAGAGAGCTGTTGTGACTGACTAGCACTAGCACGTTGTTGGCTTGCTGTCTACAGTAGTTCACAACCAGCCCGAGAGTCGTCCCCACGTATGGATGAACTTTGCTGTGCCACTTTCTTGTGTGACCGGGCCTTGATGTTGGGTCCATCTGTCATGACTGGATGAAGATGGTAACTGTAGGCTTACATGTAGAAGAATAGGAGTTTTTTAATACATATAAAAAACATAGCATTATGCGTGTTTGCCAAAATACCCCACTGTAGGGCATTTTTGCTTTATGAATTATGTATATAACAGAAATATTATCTGCTAATTCATTAAGCCATTAAAACAACATAAACTTGAATAAGAAGCCTTTATTTTTTCAGCACAGGCTTAATATTATCAGGGAAGCCTTCAGTCAATGATTCAACGTCTTAACAATGATTGCAAAGCACTGGATGTCCACAGTGACAATCAGTATCATGTCAATAAGGGGTTAACATTTGTATGAGCTCTCAGTGTGACTCCACACTTGGATGACTTG
Organism: Lateolabrax maculatus; assembly: GCA_031216445.1. Lineage (NCBI taxonomy): Eukaryota > Metazoa > Chordata > Actinopteri > Acropomatiformes > Lateolabracidae > Lateolabrax > Lateolabrax maculatus. Next base: position 5,037,380 of record CM062198.1, on the reverse strand, counting down.
TGGCCCATTTAGCCATGCCCATCAGATGGCATACTGGTTGATGGAGATAGCAAAGTGGATTTGCCATGATGGATGTGACAGAATGGCTGAGCAATTGTGGGGCCTTTTAAGCAGAAACATTTATACACATCAATATTCATCCACGCACCTCTCTAAACACACTATATATCCTCATCAAGGCTGATAGCAAGTATGAATAACAGGGCGAAAGGCTGAGGGTGGACATTAAATGATGTTAACTTAAGCACGTGTGTGTATTTGGGTGGACGTTAAATGATGTTAACTTAAGCATGTGTGTGTATTTGTGTCCTGTGCAGTAAGTGGCTGATAGTAAAGAAAAGGCGGAATATGTGTTGAGTGAGTTCACTCTCCACTTGAATTCAATATCTTTTCATGAAAGGTAGAGATACTTACTCGCCCGACCCTGAATCCTCTCTAGAGAAAAAAAAAAATCATCACTGATGGATATAATTTTAGAGGAAAAATGAGTCAAAGAGGCAGAGAGAGGATATAAAAGCAGATTATATTTAAGCAGTAATCAGGACAGTGAAGAGCTTGGGAGATTTTAATATGTTTAAATGTTCTTAATTGGGCTCAGAGTGGAGTGGGGCCCCCTGAAAGCATCCACCCAAAACAGTGCTCTAAAGGTAAAAGCAGATTGGCTTTTATTGAATTGTAATGAGAAGTGGGAAATTGGATGTTAATTCTGTCCCCGGAGTAAGTGAGCACTCCCTATGCTCAGTGCGAGGTGTAGTTGTATTGGGGTCGTGCGATTGAAGTTGTGTTCCACCTCGTTCAGTTATTTAAGGTAAGGGGGAGGGCTTTGTTAAAACTTAATGAATTTTGTGCTTGGTGATATATGTGCCAAAGAACATTTGCCAGTATTTGAGTGTGTGCTGGCGCATATTCGCTGGCATACACATTAGCCCTGAACACACACACTCTAACTCATGATGTCTATAGACGGTGTGATCACGTTTAGCGCTGACACTGCTGTCACCTTATTGAGGCCTTGTAGGAATTACACTCCAAAAGATTTGCTACAAGCATACTCTAAACACACTCTGAGCTGTGTTTTTCCGCAACTCTGGATATTATCAAGATTTCACACTGGGAAGGGAAATATTAGTGTGGCAAACATATCTGCCAATGCAAACTTGCATCTAAAAAGGCGTAGCGGCGGCGCAGCTCGAAAACAGCATTTCCATGCACTCTGTCCCTTTGAATTGTAAAATCAGCTTGGCAAAAGAAGCGGCACCATAAAATTCAGCTGTGGTTTTCTTTCAGCCAAAGCGCTTTTCTTTTGTAGGGAGGGGGAGAAAAAAGGAGGGAGAAAAGCCTAGGTCTTAGCTGTGAGAGCAAGAGTGTGGGGAAAAGCATGGGTCCATCTGGCAGCGGGAGAGACAGCTTTGTGGAGATCGGGTCCAAGACACACTGCTACAGAAGGGTCCCTCTCTGCGACACCTGCAGAATACCTCCGAGCTCCGACTGCCTGCCTGCTTGCATTGTTCTACACAAAGTACAGGCATATGCCGCCACAACCTCTGGTCGCCCTCGCCCAAACCTGGTAACAGAGGATAGGCCTCTCAGATTACATTATATCCTTGCGCACACATGCACAATGTGTGCACATGCAGAGACCGCAGTCACAGCAGCGTCCTGTCATCCTGTCAGCTGTTATTAACATGCATAAATGTATCGATACAGGGAGAGAAAGAGGGAGAAAAGAGTCTAATGAAACAAACAGGCACAGATAATGACAAGAAGAGGCAGCAGCAGAGCAGCTAGAGAAACAAGAGTATGTGTAAGAGAGAAAACGTAAGAAAGATCGAAAGAGAGAGATGTCTCTTTTATTTACCCTCATGCTTCAGTGCTCCTCGTTAAGAAGGGGGAGGACACGGGGGCCATATCACCCAATTTGCTGCCCGTGTCTATGTGTTTCTCAATTGATTTCTCTGACAAAGTCCGGAATCATTTTTCAACTCTCCTTCATCCCGTTCCTCTCCCGTCCCTGTCTGTCTCGTTCTTTATCTCTTTCTCTCTGTCTGTCTTTCGCTCATATATCAGGGCACACGCCACCTCTCTGCTCTCATCGGTGTTTGAAAAGGGTGCTTGAGTCCCTCGGCTGTGCTGATGGTACATATTCAGCACATGAAGATGTCCGTGAGACAAGCATAAAAAGTGCATAAAATAGCCATCACACGCGTTAAATATAGACTATTTCACAGATGTTTTATGAAAATGAGAATTAGGACATGCTTGAAGCACACTGACGACAAATCCTCTCTAAGCTTTAATTAGGAACCGTGTAAAAAAAAAAAAAAAAAACACCCAGTCTACCGGCACGTACAACTTTTAAAGTGTATTAAATGCTGCAATCATATTTAAAAACGTTATAATCTCTCTATATAATTAGAATTTTATGCGTAATTGAGAGTGCGAGTCACAGGTCAAGGTGAGTGTTAATTCTCACACAAAACCTCATCTGCAGCACAATGACAACACTGCCACAGTTAGATTAATGAAAACTGCTAAAAAGTACTATTATTATTATTAGGCCTAAGACGTTCTCCTGCAAAAATAGGACAGCTGAAACAAAATCTCATATATATCTATATATATCTAGATATATATATAGATATATATGTGTGTGTGTGTGTGTGTGTGTGTGTGTGTGTGTGTATTATATATTTCCTTTTCAGGGCTTTATTCTCACACTCACCCCACAGCTAATAGCCCATAGCATCCATTTTTACAAAGCTACTGTATTGATCAAAACAGCTCTGAAAAAAACAATGAAATAGAAAACCTTTATAATACATTCTACAGAGCAGAAATAATACCTCGCTATCAGAGGGTGAAAAGAGCAAGTCATGAGTTTAAAGCAAAGGAGTGTGACAACCTCTACCTAATTTTAATCTTCAACCAAGTTTTATGTGTGTGTGTGTGTGTGTATGTGTGCTGTCAATCAGACATGTTGCCAGTCCTTTTTTAAAATGTGGTTTTTTAATGCTGCACTTCCATTGTACTGGAGTGGGAGCAGAAATCTGAGACAAATACTTCAAAACCCTGGACAAATGAAACCAAAACTATCTGCCTGGCTTAATACCAGTAGAGGCAAGTGAGAGAAAAAAAAATATTCTCTAACCAACCCTTTAATATTTAAAAACAATATGGGATCAGTTTTGCCATTATGCACCACACTTAAACCATGGTTATCATCTGACTCTTTTTCTCTTTCATTCTGTTCTGTTATTGTAACAAAAGTTTTTGACTACCCAATAGAGATTAGATTATCCTCCCCAATAACATTTACGCTTTACTTTTGCCCCAAATTCCTGCCATTGTCTCAATCGCCCATGAGCCATGCCAGTCCCTAAACTAAAAAAACACTTTTACTTAATTTTTTCTTCATTCTCCATGCACACCCCCACCCTACCACACACGCCCTATGTCTAATATGACATATATAAACTAATGTCAATATAAAGTGAAAATTAAGTATGCTAATTGGTTAAATATATAGTTGTTCTGTTCAAAATAGCTTCATTTTAGGCTGTTTAAATAATTTGCTTGCCATAGAGCATTGTTTTATTCTCCAGATGTCTCTTGAGCTCACTTAGTGCCACCACCATGTTTGACAGTTTTTCCCTGCAGGTTGGATAGGTAGCTCCCTCTGTCCACGACAAGAGGTAAGCTGAGCAGCTTTCAGTGTACGTGGGGTTTAGGTGTTGTGGTGGGCTCTGACTGTGGTGAGGGCTGGAATGTTTAAGCATTTCTTTGAGCTCTATTTTACAGTGACAATTCTCTCCATCACATGCTCGGACAGTCGCTGTATCTGGCTGCTGTGCACCTCGAAAACTTTTTGCCAACTGTTTGCCAGAAAGTGTGTTGAGTTACTATGACAACCGGCAACAGTGAGGCGTTATCGCCAGCCTTAGCTATTTAACAGTGTCTTTAATAGTAGAATTTCGATGTTGCTGTAGCAACAGTGCTTATTCTATCTGTTTTGATGTGAAAAAAAATTGTTAATGTAAATGTTGCATGTTGTGTGCCATTAAGTGATAAAATGCTACTAAAATATATAGTAAATTTTATGTAAAAATTTGTAATGAATCTTACGGTAGTAAATTTAAATGATTTGCAGCGGATTGTCAGAAGTTATGACAGTCCTGCTGTGCTGAATTGGAAGAGGCCTAAAACAGAGCGTTGGCTATCAGGTGATCACTCGACACGGGTCAAGTTGTTGGGCTGATCCCATGAAGAGGCAAAGGGCCACTGCTAACAAGACCACTTATGGTGGTGACGACTTTAAGTATAGCCAGCCATTAGAGGAACATTGTTCACATTGACTCGAGTGTGAAATGATGTGTGGAGAGATAGTGAGAGGTAATATTACCATTATCACAGGGTCATCTCAGGAAGACATTGATCTCGAGGATTCTTGTTAACACTGAGTAGGAAACTCTTACTTGTAGTAATACTTACGTGCTTGTTAATGCTTCTATTGTATGACTAAGTAAAGCCTCTGCATGCTAAAAAGCAGCAAAAATCACTGGATGTGAGAATCTGAGCAGAAAGCCCTACTAACGCCTGTACTATTTATCAATCAACGTGACTCAGAGTGAACGATGTATCGCTTTCCGTAGAATGATGGGATTTAGGTTTGAAATGTGACAATTTCAAGTGTCAGATTATCGGCAAGTCAATGGCCCCGCAGAGCCGTCACTGACACTCTACTGGCCTCTGTGTTGGGTTTACACTGATACTGATGGCCCCTATTGATCCGAGGACAGCTCATGCGTTTCAGATAGCTCCCCCCCCCCCCCAGGACCCTGCCTTCCCCCTCACATCATGCATGCCGAGATAAAGGCTTGCCAGACGTGAAAAGTTGCAGGCCAAAAGTTTGAGCTGAAGAAAAAAGAAGAAGAAAAGAGGAAAAATGGAGGAAGTTTAAGCTGTGGAGCCCTTCCCCTGAAGGCAAGCTGGCCTGCCATCTGTGCAGGCTCTCTAGCCATAGCCACCACCCCTGGAAGAGAGAGAGAGGAGAGAGGCAGCAGGGTAGAGGCAGCCAGGGAAGGAGGGAGGGAGGGAAGGATGGAGAAAAAGAAGGAGAGACAGACTGGGAACATGAGAGAGGAAGGAGTGGAAGAGAAATTAAGGAAGCAATAAATAGACAAAGAAATAAGAGGAAAAAGAAGAGCTAAATAAACTAAGGTAGCATCATTACTGACTCCCTTGTCTGAGGTCGACCTTTGGAACAACCCACTAACCCCAACCACTTCTGAAGACAATGAAATAACCTCTCCCTTCAGGTCTAAAAAGGAGAACCCACTGCGGCCTTGAGAATGAAAGGCAGCTCTTGACAAGCGGACATGAGCTTTGCTTGCCTGCCACTGACTCCACTTTTTAACCAAAAAGGATCCCAGTTTTGTTGCCTTTTTTTTTTCCTTTACTCCCCTTTCCTGGGAAAATCTGCCAGAGCTTATCCATCGAAGCCAACACATGAACTTTCAATCAGGGATTAGCCGGATTTTCCAATGTGGATCTTCTTTTGTGAATTTGGCCAGCGTCGCCTGTGTCGTTGGCAAAGGGAACGTAAATAGAATATGATCCCTGGGCCAAGGGATTGCCTCGCTTATTTCAAAGAAAGACTTCAAAAACAGGGCCCACTTAGCCTGCTCCATGAGTGTGATGTTTCTGTGGTTTTGAAGTACATCCTCCACATCAGACCACCAAAAAAGTCAACGTAAGCATGGACACGCACATGCTGCTCTAATGCACTTTGTCTACGGGGACAAAATAAATTAAAAAAGGGAACAATTTGGTTTTAAAGAGCAGGAAAATGAAAGAAAACTGCTCACACCGGTGAGTGGGGGATGGCAGAAATTTTGCTCTTTGCTCTACTGGTGAGTATGACATCCCTCTATCTCTTCTAACACCCCCCACCGCCCACCCCTCTATCTCCATCTTCTCGTCCTGCTCCCTCCTCTCTTCTGTCACCATTGTCCCCTCTGCTGACGTCCAGTCTTCGCAGATCTAGATGCTAATCCTAGCTTACCGTGCTGGCGGCTCCGATAAGAGAGGCCCCGCCATACGACAGCAGTGTGTGTGACTCCCATAGACACCAGTGCTCTATCAGACCACTCCATGTGGCCGCGGGCCACCGCCGAAGTTGGACCGTGGTCTCTCTGAATGAGTGTTTATATGCAGGAACACAAATGGCACACGCACGCACACATGCATGTACAGCCACGAAGAACTATATAGAAATACTGAGGCTGCTGAGATGCACAGACATAAAGAAAAATTCAGATACAACAGCTACCCGAGAAGATTTAAACTTCCACATGGACAGAAGTTTTATCTTAAAAAGGAACAATAGGCAAATATGCCACCCAACTGAGCATTGTGTTTGTTCTTTAAATGTCAGAGTGAAAATCCCCCCTACTTTGAAGAAGATAGGGCTTTAATCAGCCAGCTAACGCTGTTGCATCCGTCATTCGCCACTTGGCTCGGCCATGGCAACAGACTTAACAAACACTGTATGTTTACTCAACAGCAAGTAAAAAGATTATCTATAACTTCACTCTGCCTTCGCCTCGCTTTTTCTCTCTGTCCGTCTGCCGGGGATGGTTGATCTCCTCATCTCGCCGTCCCTACTGTTGTGAGGTCCTCCTCATCAGCCTCCCGTGGGGTAGTGCTCAGGTGTGTGGGGGGGGGGCTTGTCATGGAACTGATGCAAGTAAGGGGCTACAAGGGGCTTAGTGATATCACGTTTGCACGTTCTGACACGAAATTTGCTAACAATATGAAATTACACATTCTTTCCCCGACTTCTGTCCCGTTTTTCCTCTGTAAAGCACAAGAGAAATGCAGTGAATCTAGATGAGCAATCATTTTTATAAGGTCACACAAACGGAAAAAATGCCTTCAGCTGAATGCCTCACAGAGTGACTGACAGCAAGCACAGGGTTAAAGACTCGCACATGGCTCAGGGGCACGGCACAGCAGTGAGCCGCCTTTCTCCCTCACCTATTCTTGTCCCGCTTTCTTCTTTTTAAAAATGTTTTTTTCAGCGTGGAGATCCTTGTCAAGCAAACAAACTCTTCTTTTGTTTGAGTGTAAGAGTTGCTTGTTTCCCAGTTTCTCCACGGTGGTGTGTGGCGTAGTGGTGTGTGTTTTTGTGCACACAATTTTGTTTCTGGAACACATTTATAGCTTATAAGAATCTGTTATACCGTGTATGTGTGTGTGTGATTAGGGTACAGTATGTGTTGCTGAGGCTCCCCTTAGGGCCTGAGGGTGCAGTGTGTGTGCGTGGGTGTGTGTGTGTGTGTGTTTATGTGAAATGTGAAAGGACCCTCCTCTTTGCCCACCTATCTCTCTCTCAATGCCACGGCTGAAAACCACACTAAATTGAGCCCTCAATGTTTATTTTTACACTTTGCATTGTAAATTAAAAAAAAGAAGAAGAAGAAAGGGGGAAAAATAAGTAGGATGGAATTTGAGGTATTGTCACAGCTACATCTTTTTTTGTAATTTGTTTCCCTGCAAATGAGATTGTTCTCCTTGACTAAGAAAGTAAATGTTACAGCCCAGAGCACACAGGAAGACGATGCATGAGAAATCTGCGCAATGTGTGTAAGAGTCTCTCTCTCTCTTTGTGCGTGTGTGTATGTGTGTATGTGTGTGTGTAATGGAAATGCTCACTTGATCTTTTATTTGGTAGCACTTTTCTCCAAGTGGTGCTCACATGCTATTATAAGGCATTATAAGCGCTCTCTAAATGGATTATGAGCAATTGTAATCATGATAATCTGTACATAATGTAAAATGCTTTACACACTGAACAATGAAAAACTATTGGGTAATATTTTGCGGGGCAACGTTAGAGATAATAAGTTTCCCAACACAGTAATGATCTACTACATACTACATTTAAAATAGTTTATTTCCTTACAAAGTTCATATCACATATAAAACAAACCCCTTTTAAATATAAAAAATGTACACATGATTTTCAATTATTTTACTTGTGAAAGTGAAGATATCACAAGGGAAAACAGCATTTTCACATTGAAACACGTTACCTGTAGTATGTAGATGTCTATATGATGTGATGGGGGGGGGGGATTGGTTTTGTATACTGTATGTGTTGCTGGAAGATGAATTTTTGATGTTTGATAATTCCATGATATGGAAATGAAAAAGAACTAAACAAAATAACATCACATGGGAAAAATCAATTTACATTTAATGACATATATTTGGCCTATTTTTTCCAATGGAAATTATTGTGCTTTTCACTCCACAACAGTTACTGCTTACTTTGCAGCTCAGAATTGACATATAAAATCTATAATAAGTTAATATTACAGACAAATGTATCCAACAGTATATAAAGTAGTTACAATTAGCCTCCAGCTACATATTAAATGTTAATTAAAAAAACATAATATGATAGTATTATAGTAGGTATATGTTCAGCTGCACAATGAGTACTTATGTACTACTTTAACTACATTTTGAAGATAATACTTTAGTACTTTTACTTAGGTGAAACTTTGGCTGCAGGACTTTATTTTTAATTGAGTGTTTTTACGGTGTGGTTTTGCTGCTTTTAATAAAGTAGAGAATCTGAATACGTCGTCCACCACTGGGCCAAAACCTGATTTGTGATTTGCACAATCAAAAGTGCTTAAAATAATTTTACTAGGTTCTTTTCATGGTAGTTTTGCATGAAAGCACTGAATTAAGTAAATTTTATCTTGTAAATGTATTAATACTAATTCCTAGAAACAGAGCTTAAAGAATGTGTGGTGTAGACCATTACATGTAACATATGGATGTTAATTTCAGTCTGTTAAGCTATTAGACAATGGATGAAGAAAAACACAGAAATCCAGAAAACAAAACATGAAGTCATGATTGAATGCTGATTCTTAGCTAATATGTACATGTCTAGCATGAAAAATATCCATTACATCTCTCTCTCCCTCTCCTAACTCAGTCTTGTGCATGCAAGCATATTTGCAAATGTGGTGTGATCTCAATGCTAGCCCCCCCTTATCCCTTTTAAATGACCATCAACCACTTAAATACAGTATATCCCCAAAGAGTTGATTAAGCAATTCATACATACAAAAGGCAGCCTATCAGCCATACTTAAGATATGGGCCAAGATGTCTCCACATTTTATTTCTCTAGACACTAACATGTTATGAGGCTTCTCAAAATATGATACTGCCTTTAATGTATTCTGCTATATTGCTCTAAATGCTTTCATCAGTCTTTGAATGGTGAGAAAATATGCAGTTTCATTATCTTTCAATCGTGGGTGATGAATCTATGCCAAAGGCCTGTAAACTGTACATGTGATTTAGATTTGTGTGTGTGTGTGTGTGTGTGTGCGTGCACGACCACAGCTGTGATTCTAGGCTGATGTGTGGTTCCATATGTGAATTCTTTAAAAGTCTGTGTATACATGTGCTCACATGTGTGTGTAGATTAGTGTGTGTGTTGTTAAAGGGGATGAGGGAAGAAGGGAGGGAGGCACAATCTTCTCTCCTCTCTGTCTCTCCACAGTTATTTGTATCAGTGCTGCGCATCACTACCTTAAAGTCTCCATTAATCAATCTCCCCTCCTTTTTATTGTATCACCATGCACTGTGCCGAGATTGCTAAATAAAAAGACATTTCTGTATGGGGAGGAAGGGAGGAGAGAAAGGAAAAAATGCAACTGTATTCATTGGACCTTAAAATGTTTTGATGGCTTCTGGGAGCCACATTATATTTACATAGGAATGTGTCATTAACGTCAATGGTGCAGCAGAAACTATTAAACTAATACAATGCTAAAGCCAACAACCTTGAGAATTTGATTAAAGGCCTTTGTTGAGTTTTAAAAACGCTCCATTCTCCGGTTAAAACAAAAGACTGATGGATTCGGCTGCGGTTATAATTCAGCTGTCAACTTCTATTGACGCTTCTGACTGTCGCAGCCAGACGACATTTACATACTTTATATATAGACCAAAATGAAGGGTCTGTACGCCTGCAATCATAATAGGAGAAGGTTCTGGAAACACACACACATATACACACACATGCAGCCACTGTTTGTCCTTCATTTCAAATTATCCCGCTGTAATTTTGAGAGAGGCTGCAGGCGTTGTTTGCTTGGCAAAGTGTTGCTGTTTTAGTGCATCTTTAATTCTGCTTTAATTGTAAAAGCGTCTCTACCCCCTCTCGCTCTGCCAAGTGCTCTTTAGTTCTTTGCTAATCTTAGACCTGAGCTCATCTTTGTGTGAATATTACGCCGCCCATGACCTTCTAGGCCTGTTTATTAGCTCACATGTACTGTGTGTGTCAGTGAGAGTGTGTGTGACAGGAGACCAAACAGGAGTCTTCTACCAGGAATTTGCTTTCCCTCTCCCCCGCTCAGTGCACAATATTGTGTATTACTACCTCGTAATTTACTCTTATAGTAATAGGATGATAATGTATGCCTATGAATGGGTGGGGGACAGGCAGTATCATATTTAGCACCTAGCTGTGTTATCCACTGATCATATTTTCAATGTAATTATGGAATTTCAGAAATTGCACGTGGGGATGTTTCGACAAATAGGAGCCATGGCAAAGCGAGACCCTATTTGTGTTTCATTATCTATTGGAACATATTTTACAGACATTGTGAGAAATTTAACATTGTTTTATCATACCCCCGAGATATCTTACACACCGATCTAATTAAAGTCACCATTGCCCAGTATCCTATTTAAAAAATCTATATATTCTATATAATTATGAAATGATGCATTATTTAATATATAAACCCCAAAGCTCCTCGCAAGTGGCGATAATTTTAATCAAAGGGAAATGAATAGATTCCCCTTCTCTTGGTCCTGTTTAGAGGCTTAATTGGAGAATGGAGTAATTCTTGATTGTTCTCAGAGTTTTTCTGGCCAAAATGAAAAATACGAGCGAGTGAATTAGTATGAAAGCATGCATGAAATCTAGTTTTAAATCATTTATGAGCCGTGTAACAAAGTGAATGTGATTACATCGACTTAGGCCACCACTTAACAAACTGTCTGTGTGTGCTTGTGTATGTTTATGTCTGCACACCTCACGTTTATGTGTGTGTGTGTGTGTGTGCATTCCATACATATGCACTCGGTTGGACAGCAAGTGAGCCTGTGCTGTGCCTTACGTGAAAGAGGCTGTATCATCAAGTTTTACGGGAATATTACACAGAAACACATTGTTGTCTCCGGTATTGTTGTTAAAGTAGCCCATTAAAATGCAAGCATGTATATTAAAGAGCAGCGCTGCCTTTTGATGGATAGTCGTCTTCCCATGAATAAGTGTGCATATTGATTGGCGAAAAAGGTGAAAAGCAGTTTGACACAATTATTTCTGAAAGGCCCTGGTTATCCCACATGATTTAAAAACCATTTTAAATGCCTGTCACTTACATTCCCTTCTATGAGACCCCAATGACTCCTGAAAATAATAATTATGTAAAATGTCCAGGCGATATTGGATGTGGCAGGCTCTATGCAGCCGCTACGATATGTATTGATATGCATCTAAAAGAGAAGATAGAGAGAATAAGAAAACCATTATCATGCCACAAGGATGGCTGTCTTCTTTGCCTCCATATTTTTGTCTTTCACTCTGGGTCTCTTGTCCAATAGATCGAGATTTTTTTAAGGCAGTATGTAGAGAGCCTTATTCGCCAATGAACATTAAACTGTTTAAAAACCTGCTTACATGCAAAAAGATGAATCTTGTTAGGAAATATTAAAGATTGACTGATTTACTAGCCTACTGGAGACTGGATTTATGATACAGTGACACTGTTGCGATGCAATTATCTGTACTTTTGCAACACAGACTAAGGAATGACAGGTAGGGATTTTCTCTTCCGAAAGGGTTTGGAATTGAAAGCCATTGTCAACCATTCATCCTCTTTCTCTTCAGTCTCTCTTATTTGCTGGATTAGAGTGTAGAAGTGGAGATTTTTCTTTAGGTTCCAAAATTTAATCAGCAGGAGACACAGTGAGGAGATAAAGCCAATGGAGCAGACTACCTGGATTTTACTCTGTTTTATACCAGTGAAAAGAAACAAGGTCCCAATTCATGGAAAACAGGACGTCACTAAAATGTATTTGGAGTGTTAATATATGAATGCACAAGCGGACAGCCATCTGATGGCAGTGAACATGCATCCTAATAGACAATCATTCTGCATGGAGATTAATTTCTAAGTAATGTGTCTTGTGTAATAGAAACAGCCTAGTGTATTATGCTGTTCGCAAGTTCAAGAGGTGACCAAAGATAGTGCACTTTCGGTGTGTGACAGCAGTTCTCCAACTCTGACTAGCTCCTTCTGGTTTCTCTCACGTGTGAAGTCAAACTTCTCAGCATGTCTTGATTCTCTTGTAAATCACTGCCATTGAAATCTCATTGCACCAAGGTTTTAAAGGGTACGTCACATTGGGATCAAGAAATAGATGTGTGATTAATGATTATCAATTAATCTGCATTTGATTTTTGATTTTTTTATTTTATTAATTGATTTTCCAGAGGTGACATCTTGAAATGGCTGAGTTTGTCTGACCAACTGTCCAAAACTGAGAGATTTAATTTACAGATAGAAAACAGAGAGAAACAAGAGATTGTCAAATTTGAGAGTCTGGAACCAGCAAATGTCTGGCATTTTTGCTTGATAAATGACTTAAACATTCAATCAGTTATCAAAATTGAGTATTGAATGAGTATTCCAACGGCGGGGGGGTAGGGGGGGTGGAAGGATGAAGACATGTGAGGAGACTGTTAAATTCATTACTTTTGTGTCTAAATTACTAAAACTTAGCAAGCTATTTTTTTCATCCTTATTTTATCTTTTAATCATAATTCCTCTCATTCATTTTGTTTTATTTACATTAATCTTGTCCTTTGACATGTCAATATTTTTCAGAAACCAGTGCATGTCAATTTGTAAAATTAAAATCACGTGTAGGCCTATCATAATTCTTTAATTAACACATATTAACACTTCTTTTATGGTGTCACTACCTGAAAAAGGAAGGACGGAAGATAACAGAAAATAATACCAAGAGCTGCTGTATGACAAGCACTGTCTCAACTACTGTACACCTGTTTTTTATGGGATTTGTGAGAATGGGCTGTGTGCAGCAGACAATGTGTGTGTGTGTGTGTGTGTGTGTGTGTGTGTGTGTGTGCGCGCACTTATGAGTGTGCATTTGTGTTTTTAATGTACTGTAGTTTTCACTAGCATCAATCATTCCGTACAATTAGCCCAATTCCCGCTCAATTTTCTGCTTTCTGAGGAGAGCAGCATTGCTGACTGCACAAACAGCTGTCTCTGACCAACACACATACACAAATATAAGTACAATCTCCTCTCATGCTTACAAAAGATTACGCACAACCCTCCTAACATGTACGGTGCACAGAGGACAGCAGGTGTCTTGTCAGAGGAGGGTGTGTGTGTGTGTCAGTTTTCTTTCATCAGCTATTTTTCTCTCCCTCCTTCGACTGGGCACACCTCGTCCTCTCCTCCTCCTCCTTCACCGCCATCAGCCTCAAGTGTCATTTGTTTACCATAGCAACCGGATTAAATTAGGGGAAGTGATTACGGCTTATTAACAACCAAACGCTGTCAGTATATTCTTATAATTTGGTATGTAAACACTTTGCCCTCGTAGCGCTCTCTACTAGAAATTGCTTTGTACAGTGTGAGGGGGCCCCCGAGCTCAGTCATAATAAAAATATAATTATGAATCAGACAATAGCCACTCGTAGTGCCCCCTACTCCAACCTTCCACCCACTGCCCCTTTATCACCCCGCCCTCATACACACACACCTACACACCCATGCCCTACCAGCAACACCCCCCCCCCCCAAAAAAAAAATTCCCAGGTACCACCAGAGAGCCACTTGTAATGAACAATAAAAATGCTAACCTCTTCTCAATTTTTCCCTCCTTGATTCTAACTAATAAACCCACTAGAATTAACATTCACACTTCATGTAATGAGGTTGGGGGGGGGGGGGGGCAGAAGGAAAAGGTGGGGGTTCAGACTTTAGTTCTCCATATTGACTGCTCTTGCCCTTAGCCCCACTTTGCATTTAATACAGTACTCGGGGCCAAAGTGATTGTCAAATTATTTCCTTGTTGTGTGGAGAGATATTTGTAATTAATATTAAAATTAAGCATTGCGTTGATGCCGGGTGGTGTATTATTACAAGAGCTGCTACCAAAAGGCCGCTGTGCTTGCCCACTGCGCTCATCTCATCTTATCTTTTTTCTCTCTCTTGCGTTGTGCATCAAAATATTTCTCTCTGCTCACCTTTTCTTCCATCGCTAACTTGCTCCTTCCTTACTCATATTTTCCACTCTCTCATTTACACTTAACCTCTCTCACTCCCTCCCTTCTCTTACACCTATCCTTTTTCTTATCCCTCTAATATTTTCTCTCCTTTCCCTCCCCTCTCCTTTAAGACATCAGTTATACACCCACAGATTATGTTTTCATGGGCTGTCCCACCGGTTTTGGCAGAGTGCTTTAGAAACACAGGATCATTTTAAATAAGCACCTACTCAGAGAAAAAGAAAAAAAGGGGGAGGGGGGTGAAGGAGTATGAGAGATGGAGAGAGAAAATAGAAAAAAGAGAGAGGGGGCTGCTCTAGGCCAAGAGAATATGAGCAGGTGCAGCAGGGAAAATGAGTGCTATAAACAAGCCTAGGTCCTCGTAATTTATCATTAATCTGGGTGCCTGTGCTTGCAGGGCCGGGTTTATTCTGCATGCTGATAGCCATGTCATATTTCTTATCGCAGATTTGTTTATGCTTTTATCCTTGTTTCTCAGGCTTTACACTTACTGCCATGGCACCAGCTATTACCATGCTGGCATTAGGGGAAAGGAGACGGAAAGTTGCATGCATGATGAGCCACAAACAAGAATGATCCATGAATGTGTCACTTTGACATCAGTGGATAAAACCGACACAGGAGCACAGTGGTTTTGTGGTGCAGACAAAAATATATGTTTCACATAGACAGTGAATTTAGCCTTTGACAGACATGACAAAAAGACAATCAAGCAGTTGCTGCTCCGATCGCAAAAATGTTAACAGTTGTGCCTGAGCTCGCCGTGGAAGTCCCTCCTTTGTACTGCGATAGCTGAGTTCCTCAAACTAGAGACAGATTGCCACGGAAATCAGTTCAACTTTAAAGAGGCTCAGATGGGCATCAAATCTGTCCAAATGTTCTGTACATTGACTACCCACACCAGATTTATCATGAATTTCTCATATTGGACTACTTCATTAAAAATGTTCCAACCATGTTTACTTGAATAATCAACCAACTAACTGTATCTAAAGCAACAACATGATCTACTTTGGAAAATTGTACCAGAGGCCTTACTATTTGAGTGACTGTCTCGAATGTTTATTTTTCATCAAAGTTAGGACGATTAGAATGCCCCCCTCCCCCCCCCCATCCACATTTGAATTGGTAATACTGCTTCTTTGTTTACTCTGTGCAATTTACTAATGAAAAATATGTGCAGAAGTTATTGATTCATGACCGTAATTGTTTAATTATTAATCAGTTTAGTCTTATATTAGCATTTTAAATGTAGCAGACAGCTTGAGAAAACTGAGACGCAGGTTCAAGTTTGCTTTTTTATGTGCCATCGGAGATTGCAGGAAACATCAAAGACAGACTTGCATGTGTTAAAACATGTGCGGTTTCAAATGCTAATGTAAAGATAAAGAATGTATTGTACAAAGACTTTTAACTTTAATTCAGTTGAAAAAACGACATGGTTTAAAAAAGGTTTTGCTATGATAACAGGTAAGAGGAAGGCCACGAGTGCATATATGAATCTTCAATGGCAGCTGGAGAAGATTACATGGTGTTACGTTATTAGCCAGCATTGATAAGATGTTTTGTGATCACAAAACAAGGCATTTTGTCCCCAAGCAAGAAATTATTGCCTTATGGTTTTTAGATTGAAAAATAAAAACAAAGAGCCATTTGCCATTAATGTATTGCATGAAGCAGATAAATTCATAGCTAAAAAAGGGCAAGTGGCTGATTGTTCAACTGCATGAATTTTAATAGTACCTGGAGATCATTTGTTAAAACCGTACAGGACTGTTCGTGACTCAGATCGTGGTCACATCTGTCATATTTGTTGAGTAAAACTTTTAGCACAAATCACCCACTGTGTTTTGGTGAAGACAGAGCTCCCCTGATGATACAATCCAATGTGAATCAAACTCTCAATCATTTCAGATGTAATTTGTTTTTTAGTTGGTGTGTGTTTAGTTTCATTCTGTTTTTCCTCTATATGCAAAAATCCTCTGGCCTACCTGCTGTCATGATAAATAGAAATGGAGGAAGGTGTCAAATGCAATTTCATCAAAAACTTTAAAGCTGCACTAATCTATATTTTTACACAAACAAATGATCAGATTACTATGTGTAATGTGAAAGGGTCGCTCATCTCTAATCCACAGAGAACTATCATCTGACTTTTCTTGACGTTTTAGCGTATTTCAGCTAATTGTTTTGATTTTCTGGCCCGCAAATTCCACTCTTGGAATTCCACTCCAAACTTGTTCCAGCTGAAGCAGCAGGTTTTAAACCCACTGTACGCTACCTACCCAGCACCAAACAGACTGACAGACAAAGTCAACAACTCTCTGGTGAACATAGTGAAGTATTTAGCTGCTAAGAGTCAGATACTTTCCTCAGGTGTAAGTATGGCAAATACTGGACTTATT
This sequence comes from Lateolabrax maculatus, assembly GCA_031216445.1. Classification (NCBI taxonomy): domain Eukaryota; kingdom Metazoa; phylum Chordata; class Actinopteri; order Acropomatiformes; family Lateolabracidae; genus Lateolabrax; species Lateolabrax maculatus. The sequence continues at coordinate 5,020,545 of CM062198.1, read as the reverse complement.
TGTCCGTTGTATAAATAGGCAATTGTTTGCTAAGAACTTTATACAGTGATAATATGTCAATGTTATTTTCATCTTGTCCTGCTGCCCCCAAGAGGCCAAAAAAGCTGTTAGGTGCAGCTTTAACATTTACCTTGCTAATTCACAAATTGATGATTTTAATGTTCTGTCTTTATACATTAACGTCACCATAATGTGCCAGTTCTCTGTGAACTCCCAACTCATTACTTTCCTCAGAATTTTATTCTACATGGTTTAAAGAACATCAACTTATTAACTTACACGCAGGCCAAGATTTCAAGTGATAACTCACTGATTTTTGGCTGTTTGCCCCTTCTCTGCATTCACACCACAGTCCCTAAAGCTACAATTTCTAGTCAACTGAGTCACTTAATAGAGGTACATTTAACTACCACATCTATTGATATGCTCACTGTAATCAGCAACTAGGCAATAGCATGGGAATGTTGCTTCAAGTGAGCATTCAAGTATTAATGCAAAATCACAGAAAACTACACAGAAAAACTTGGCATACTGGCAGCAGTTTCAGTGTATGAACAATACAAATCCATTGCTCTTAACTGTCAGGCTGTTCCAAAAGTTATTTCCATATGACGTGAATGCAACAATACACTCATTCTTCTTCTGAAATAAAAAGCGAGGACAGGACAATGATGTTTCCAGATGACGATGTGGGATTACTGTATGTGGGCCCTTGTTCTCACAGAAGGAAGGAGGAGAAGGAAAAAGGTCACTACAGGACTGTCACAGCCCAAGGTCAGAGTCTGTACTTATCCAGATTCAAATCAAGTGCACAATTAATGACGTAGCTCTGAGGCACCAAACTAATTTTCAGCTATGAAAACATAAAGGAAGTGTTTTATACCCAAATGAGATATTTGTCAATTTGAAAAATGTGACACCTGTTCTGAAATTGATTTCTGGCATTTAAAGTAGAACTAGAGAATGTTGCCTTCCTCAATATACATGAAATAAATAAAAGCAGTTTGAAAGTTACTGTTTTTTTAACAGGCCATTACTGTGATATATTTTGTGACTTGTATATTTAATTCATATTTTGTTTGTTTTCCTGCCTTGGCATGAACATATTTAATTTTTCATGATGGTTTTGGTTGTTATTTCACTTGCCTTCCAAACTAGTAATGGTCCTGAAATAAAACCCTTCAGACATTGAAACTCGGAACACACATGCTTTTGGAAATTACATCGGTGGATTTCTATCTAAACGTGGTCCCATCTGACGGAAACCCAGGTGGGGTAGCAGGTGTCTTCACTCTGTGACCAATCCCAGCGATTAATGGATCAATTAAGTTCCAGGTAGATGAGAAACCAGCTGCACCCACACCCATCCTCAACATAAGTGACCTATCTGTGAAGACCTTCATTTCAAAATGATTGCAAGTATGAAAGGACAGCACATTATGGGTTGTTACTGAGGTCAGGATTGGTGGGGGTACTATCCTAAATAATGTAATTTCCAAGCCACTGGTATATTTTCATACCCTGATATGTTTCAGTCTGTGGCATTTTGTCACAGTTCTGAAAAGCTGCAACTTCTCACTCATCATTTGTTCCAGTATCTCTGTGGACACTGTGTTTTTAAGAGAAATCAGCTGTCAGAGTTTGAGAAAGGGTTGGACCTGGTCAGCCGTCTAGTCAGTGTAGAGCTAGTTAAAAGGGCATGGAGACCGAGTGCAGTTTATTTGCATTTGCAATCCCAAAGCAGCATGCTTACTGCATTTAATATATTACAATTAGAATACATTGCAATCCAATAAAGCAGCACCACTTAAAAGTATGTATAGTCAGTTAAAACAAGATATGAATTTCCCAAGACTTCCTCAAGTCAGCGTATCCTGTAAACAAGGTTCTGTCTACATTCAGTGTTTCTCGCCAAAAAGTCCAGTGTGTATCCTTGACGCCTAACAAATGTGTTGAATGCATTTTTCTGCCTTATGAAATATTTGCAAAGCTTTTGAAAATTTGAAACCTGCATTGCCTTAAAGTAATCATTAGTTAGGCATGTTCAGAGTGAAAGTGAAGTCAAATTTAGAGGTTATGCAAATGCATATGAGGTCAATACAAAGATAAAGGTGGATGAGAATTTGCTGACCAGCACGGGTTGAGGTGAAAAAACCTCAATAATAAATAAATAAATACATAAATGAAGAGCAAATAAAGACGACTGTAAAAGCATTCTGGCGGTCAGGTGATGTGACACACACAGGTAACAGCAATCATATTGTACTTTTGTGTTTTTTCTGTCATTTGCTAAAAGGTAGTGTTATGCTCACATTATACATTACGCGTCTGCATAACCACAATATTCTGTGCAACTGAAATTTTACCCTCAGCTCCGTGTGTGCAAGACTCATCCCAATTTGCCACTTGCAATATTTGCATGACATTTGCTACCATTAGTTAATACTGATCATACCAAAACATGTAAGGCTGTAGCAGCAAAACCCCTTCATATTGGGTACGAAGAAAGAGAAAGAAAGAATGTGCCGTTTCTAGTTTCTTTCTAGTTACATAGTCTCACTTTAAAGAAATCCACTCACAAATTGTGATCCCTTTCATTTAAAAAATGCTGTTTCAATACAATGTAAAGCAATTACTAAAAAATGCATACGTTATTACTTTTTGAACAGCACCAGCACAGTGTATTGAAGCTATATTTACTCTGTATTGAATATTCAAAATGAACATGCAGACACACTTAATTCTAAAGGATTATCTAGGTTTGGTAGGCTACTTAATGACCTAGTTAGAGACTGGGTTAAGCTAAGAGCATCAAAATAGACATTAGCAAGACAAGCACATTACTTATTAGTGCATTTCTTATTACTGCTCCACTCTTACCCTCTCAGCATCTGTCTTTTAATATATCTATTACTGTACTGTGTTTATCTTAAATGTCTATCTACAGTTGAGTATCTCTTGTCATCTCTATCAGTCCATCTTTCCCTCTCATTGAAGCAGAGAGTTGGATTTTAAGAGTAAAGTTGTATTTAGTAGTTCCTCTTTGAACATTACATCCAATCTGTGATGGCTCATAACTGGTACCTACTTAAATGTTACAATGTGTTCCAATGCAGTTCTGTCCTACTTTCCACAGGGGCTCGATCACACACACACACACACACACACACACACACGGCCTTTACTCACACCCAAATTCACACTTTTAGACATTCACACAACACAAACAAACAGATGCAAAGAGGCAGTGATGTATGCTTGCATGAAGACATGCACACACACATTCAAAGTTGGTTACCTGAGCTTTGATGTGTGCAATACTGTGAATGACAGGATTGATTCTTGGGCACCAAGTTCATTTACATATTTTTACTTTTCTCACAGCATCAGCACACTTAATTTTTTTTTTTTTTCTACAAATTTTCCTATGCTGAATGCGCGTGTGTATGTGTGTGCACAGCCCACCGGTGAATGTGTGTGTCATAGTGTGTTATTACAGGGGGGAGAGGGAGAAGCTTGTCTTTTTCAAGGAACACCCCCAGAACTAATGTTCCACACCTGTGCACAGTGCAGCACTCTTTATCGAGCATCACAGGTGCACTGCATTAATTGTGGGAGAAACCATTTCATCGGGGGGGTGGGAGGCAGCAGTGGTGGTGGTGTGGGGGTCCTCCTCCACCTCCTCCTCTTCTCTGGCATGCATTCAATCACTCAATATTCACATCTGAATCATTTTAGCATTGAGGTTTTGAAGGTTTCGAAGCATCTGCATAGATGATATCAGAGGAAGAGCACCACCTATTCTTAAGTAGTGATTTATTTCTTTTATGTTAGTTTGGCATAAGTCTCAGAGTGTGTGTGTGTGTGTTTTTGTGTGAGTGTGTTTGTGTGTGTGTGTGTGTGTGTGTATGTGTGTGTGTGTGTGTCATTTTATGTGCGTGCATGTGCCGGCCATGCTGCTCTGCACTTATTAACAGGCATGAGTCTTGCCAAATGCATGTAACATTTGCAATGTTTCTTTGTGGTGAGGAGAGCAGACATTTGTAATGTGTGTGTGTGTGTGTGTGGGTGTGTGGGTGTGTGTGTGTGTGTGTGTGCGCGTGTGGGGCCTAAACACCTGCAGGACCCGGAGGTCAAACGTATGAGACTGCCCCCTCTGGTGACGCAATTACCATACGTAAATACCTTCCCCACACCCCTTCAGTCTCCTTCTCCCTCCTCCTTCTCCTTTATTCTCTCGTCCCCTCCACTTATTTTTTTCTTCCAACTTGGCTTAACCATTCCATTACATCACCTTCTATCGCTTCTTCTCCTTCTCTCCACCTCTGCAACCACCTCCTCTAATTTTCACCCTTCTTCTATCGCTTTATCCTCCTCCTCCATCGCCATCCTCTCTTTTTCCCCTCTTCATCTTTTCCCATAGACCAGATTATGACTGTCTGTCAATCAGTCCATTTAACATCTGCTCTGGGTAAGGCGAAGCAGACAATAACACATCACGGTCACTGAACTGAATATCCCTAAAGATTTCAGAAGAGGCCTTTTTTTTGCATTTTCCTTTACTTTTCTATCTCCGTATCTCTCTCTCTCTCTCTCTCTCTCTCTCTCTCTCTCTTCCTCTCTCTCTCCTCTTTCCCTTCTTTTTAGGAGGTCCAGTAATGAGTGACAAAAGGTCATTGGAGCATTGCAGCTGCTCATCCACTCGTGCCGTAATCCAAGGCACTCATGCCTGATTACCTCTCCAATGGTCAAAGGAAGGGGAGGGAGTAAAAACAATGGGTGCAAGGCATGAGGCTCCTCCGAAAAATATGGGCCAGGGGTGTTATTTTGGACGGCGCCAGTCAGAGAGAAATAACCCTGAGCAGATCCATTTATTCTTTTAAATCAAAATGTCTCGGCAGCGGCATGCAGTGAGGGGGAAAACATGACACATTTTCTCCCTTCCCCTCCATCAACAGCCATTTTGATCTCCACAATTGACCTTCCATGGCATCATTTACAATGAGTCATATCACAGCCGCAAAGTGTTAAAGCTGTAGCGCACTTGCTTGTGTGCACACACACACACACACACACACTTAAACACACAGATAATCATTCCCTTTTCTTGCCCACACAAGCTCGCAAGCACACACATGAAGCTGTGTTCCGAATGAAGGGTGTGTGTATGCACAGGCTTCGGCATTATCACACGCACACTTGTAGGCATAATAGCTTTAACTAGACCAAATTGTCTGCCTTCATTTGTATGTCTATGGCGACCCACATTCTCCATGACTCGCCCTTTGACAAAGAGGGGTCATTCCCCCAGCAAAGAAAATGAAGCCCAGTAGATATTGTTTGATTGGATTTTGCCTTTTCAAGGTTTCAGGATCATTACAAGAATTCATTTGAAGTGTTGCTGAAAATGAAACCGCGACCCTCTTCCCGCGTTTAATTATTCTAATACCACTTTCTTTTTGGCTCTCATTCTCTTTTTTTGTCTGTCTGCAAAGTGTGCCATTTCGAGAAATTAAAATCATCAGGCCAGCCTTAAAATGAGACCAGGGTGGACCAATTTTCACCCAGGAAGTTATTTTGTTTCTTCTAAGCCATCACATATCTCTCCTCTGCTTGTACACTGCCGCCTCCATTTTTTTTTAATCATCTTCATTCTCCTTTTTTTCCAGAAATCATCCCTACCTCCTCTTTTTCACTCTGTCCTCTTCTAACTTCCCCTGTCTTGTCTTTCCCCCCTCTTACGTTCACAGTGTTTCCATCACTTTCGTCTCATCCCTCCAACCCCTCTACCCCCACCCATCCACATTTTTAAACACAAGCCAGCACATTGGTTCCAAACCAAATGTGTTCATTCCAACATTTCAATAAATTGAGTAGGGGAGGCATTAACGTTAATCACAGCGACCACATTGTGCTTTAGACACGTCGGTGGGATTATGGATTACTATTAGCTGGATGGAAACCGATTCTTTCATTTGAATTCCGACTTCCTCGTCTTGCTAAAATTAAAAAGAGAACTAATACTTCTTGGACAATAATACTTCTTCTTGGACAAGACTTTGCTTTGCTCTCCCCCTCCCTCGTTCTCTCTCTCTCTCTCTCTGTCTCTGATCTGCAGGAACACCCAAGGAGCAGCTGATGACAGGCAACCTGACAGTTCACATCTCCATTCAAAGCCCCACCACATCAAGCTTATTGTTTCATTTAGCTAACTGATACCTCTGTAGCTGATAATGATTATTTTTCCTTACTGATGCTGATTACCAGTCTGTTTAAGTAAATATTATGTTACATAATATTATATGGTGACATTGGCTATGTCATAGCACTGCCAGATTTAGCTCTGTTTTGGTCTGCATCAACTCCTCCTAAAAATATCTGTACCTTTAGATTTGGGTATAGCTTGTTAGATAGGTAGGTCATAGGTTGATGAGAGGTGTGAGAATGAACCATACAAAAAATATACTGGTCGTAAAACCAGAGCAGTTAGTTAAAAGAGGCTAAAAAGTAATTAAACTGTTGGATGATATTTCTTTGTGATTGCAAAATTGACAATGATGCAATGTTTATATGAAGATGTCACACACGGAAAGTAAATTTATGATAACTTTGAAATCCCTTTTTTTTAATTGCTTGTTTAGACAGTAAACAAACAAACCCGATATTTTGCTCCAATAATTTTAAGACATTACACTGAAGTTAAAACAAATATATTTTGAGAACTAAACATATAAAAGGCCTGTAAAGAAAAGAAATGGCACACCTTTATGTGTATGTGTGTATGTGTGTGAGTGTGAGTGTGTGGGGGGGTGTGTGTGTGTGTGTGCATGTAGTGTACTACACAGTCTCATAGTGATACAGCATGCATGTGGGTTGCAGCACCGCAGGAGCTGTGTGGTATATATCTGGTCACACTGTAGACATGTGTAACAGATGGCCTGAGCTATGGGATCCATATTATCGTCTTTTTCATCTCTTCTTTACGAAAGGAATTTCCCTCCTCTGCTATCACGATTGCTGATCGCGTTAATAACCTCATGTTGAAAAGGGACTGTTAGAATATTAACGTACATTTGGGTGACATAGATTGACTCTGTGTCAGGGGGATGTGTAATCTTTGAACATGATCAGATACAGTCAATGAAACTTGATTTGAATTTAATATTTGCCCTTTGAGTAATGTGTTGAATTTAGTATTTCTAGATATAACAATTGATATTATTTTTTGGAACTTTAAATTCAAAATTTAACTTATTAGTTCTGCCTTGCCAAAGACACAGTTGAAAGAAAAAATCAAGAGAAAATACCCTCCCAACCCCCTCTTTCATCTCAAATAAGTCTATTGGGACTATTTTGAGAGAGCCAAGTGGCTGTGTAATTCACACAGTCACATATTTAACAGGAATAATCATTTCAATCCACTTCTTTTGTCTTCTCTGATTCTCTCCTTGAAATTTTCTGCAGCTGCTGGAAAAGAAAACGGCTTTTCACTGTATGGTCAATATCAAGGTCTGAGCGTGGGACAAGAGGAATAAGTGGAAAAAGATTTAACCAAAGAGCTTTTCATTTTTAAGCATTCATAATATACAATGTTCTTATACTGTATGTGGGTCGTAGAGAGGAAGTTGGGGTGGATGTTTGGGCATATAAAGCACAGGACTTTGACACTGGAGACAGGGGTTTCTTTTCCTAGCAGCTGGTTAGCTTAGTTTAGGATTAATGTCTGGAAATGGTGGAAAACAGCTGGCACGGTTCTTTCGAAAGGTAACAAAGTCTGCCTACCAGCACCTCTAAAGCTCATTAGTTAATTAGTCATATCTCTAGATATCTCTCTATCTTTATATGTTAAAATGTTTGGCAGTTTAGCTATCAGGCATACAGTGTCAGCCTTGACATTTAAGCTTTATATTTTAGTCAGATTTATGTTTGCCATATGAGGATGATAAACAACATCATCTGTGATTTACTGTTTAACAAAGGCATCCTGAAGTTTACCTCGAAAGATACCATTCCCAAAAACTTGCTTTGATTTGCATTATTTTAAAGGGAGCCAAATGAAATCAGTCACTCTCTCATTTGAACACTTGAATACCTTTTTAACTTGAACTAAGTTAAAACTATGCTCCTGCAAAAGATATATTTTTTGTTCTCGGTGTGCTTCTGGTAGGTCAGTGTTTCATTTTATTTTGATGTATTTATTTTGTGCACTAAAAAAAAAACAAAACAGCAGAAACACAACAAGCAGATTGTGCAGGTGAAATTTCAAAACCCCAAGAGGCTTATAAAGGGAATCTCACCTCAATAAGCATTATAAGCAAATACAAAGGTCATGTAATCCCCAAATTAAACAAACATACAAATATAGAATCAAAACAATTAATGTAGATATATGTATCTAACCATGCGCGTGTGTGTGTGTGTGTGTGCGTGTGTGTGTGTGTGTGTGTGTGTATCCCTGACGCTGCTGTCACCAGTGGATGGTATATGTCAGCCTTGACTACATGCTGGCTCCACTTCATCACCAGCTGCAGCCCAGCTCAGCTCCAGAAAAACTGGCAAACTGTTTGTCTGCCGGCCCGCTTGATGCACAATAAAACTGTGTCTCCATGAGACAGGCCTCTGCAGGCCCTGCAGACACAAACACACACACACACACACACACACACACACATATAAAATTTAAACACAAACATGCAGCCATGTGCGTACACAAGCAAAACCAGGCACATGCTCAGATAAATGTGCAAATGGACACACATTCACACAATGTCCTTGCAGGAAGTGTGTCCATAGTCATTTTGTATGTGTGTTTGTGTGAATATGTGAGTGTGTGTCCTTTATACCTTTTCTAGAGACAACTGCAGTCTGTGCCAGATACCCTCATAATGTTGGACAGGTGTACAACATGGTAATCAGGGATTTACGAGTGTGTGTGTGTGAGAGAGAGAGAGAGCAAGAGAGAGAGTGTGTGTGTGTGTGTGTGTGTGAGAGAGAGAGAGAGAAAGAGAGAGAGAGAGTGTGTGTGTGGGGGGGGGGGGGGGGGGGGGTGTGCATAAAGAAAGCGGGAGCAGAGACAGAGAGGGAGAAGATAAGGGAAAGCAAAGCAAGAAAGAAAGATGGCCAAGTATTCAATATTCTTTACCTCTGTCTTTTGCACAGAAACCTGTGCATGGACCAACCTACCAAATCTGCCAATTGTATGTGTGTGTATGTGTGTGTGTGTGTGTTCGTGTCTGAGTGTGCCGTCTGGACAAGGTCAGCCTCCTCTGTCCTCGCTGCCCCTCGACGCCTCCCTCATTACCCAATAACAGCCGATCACAGTCTTCCTCTTCGACCCCTCTTTTTTCGTTCTTTTTCTCCCCTTCTTCCTCTTTTACGTGTTAATCCCCCCCCCCCCCCTCATTTTCCTTCCCTCCCCTCCCTACCATTTTCTACCTTTCTCTGGCTGTGGAGCTTAAATGACAGGCTGTCAGAGGACACTGAGTGCTCTGGCCTGGTTAGTTAATGTGTTAGTTACAGACACACCTGCCAGTGAAAGAAAGCACCATCAGGGATATAGACTCTAGATAGCAGAGGGCAGAAGAAAGGGGAAATCGATCGATCAATCAGTCAGTGAACAAAGACATCAAATTTGTACTTGCTTAACAGCCAGCGGTGATCACTCTACACAGATCCCCCCCCTTATATTTTCATATTTATTTCTCTATTCACCATTACCCTGAATATTGCACTGTCCTCATAGATGCGCACACATTAGCACATAGCGCTGTCAACCTAAATGATACTTTTCACCATCTTTCCATTTGCACCTCCTCCTCCTCCTCTCGCCTTCCTGTGCTTTAAATTATTCAGATCTCTCTACATTTGATTTAGCATGCCTCCTGTCTGCCATTTCCCCCTCTTTTTTATACATTTCATTATGTTGTATGACTTTAGACCCACTGGCTGGAAAATGACAATTATTTTGCTCCAGCAGCCAGCTATTAACAGAGCTGAAGAATACATGGAGTGGCGTGCTGAGTGGGGACTGCAGTGTAAGATGAAGACACATGCATGCATACATACACATACACACATGTATGGATATACAGAGAACCACACATGCATATGCATAAAGTATAAACCAAAATACAAAGCCATGCATGTGTGCAGCTACTGTACAGTTTTCTTTTTTGTCTTTGTCTCTCTTGCCTTTTTCTCAGATACACACACACTACTATGCATACACTTACTGTACTATAAAGCAACAAAAAGCTGGCTTGTGTCTGGGACCGCATGAGGAATGATCCCACAGAAAGAGCAGAACAAATAGAGAGATCCGTCAATGCAAAGTAATGCCTTTTAAATGTACCTTTAGCGTGGCCGGGCTAGTGAATTCAACCCATATCTAATGGTAGCTTGTTTGGCCTTTTCATCAATTCTGCATAAATATATATGAGCCACAGGGAAACATACAAGGGGCCTAATAGAAATGAATGAACTACTCAACCATATATTTGCTGTGAGAGATATGCAGCTTGTGATTGGAAAGGGCATTCACTATCTGCAATATTGATAATACTTTTCAAATTTCATCTGCTTTTGTTTGCGTTCTGCGGCCGCCTGTTTAAACATGGTGAGAATTATAATGAGGCCAAACATTATCTCCACTGGTTGTTCTAGGCTGAACATATAAGTTTATCACTGAAATGATTCCCGTACTTTGGCTGCATTGTAGCGTTTCCATTAGAGCTTGGCTATCTGACAGAACTCCAACCAATCGGCAGCAACAGTGGCCCACGTCTGATGGCCAAGCAGTGCCTGAGTTTGTGACACTGAGCTGTGTGTGTTGTGTGTGCATGTGATTGTGTGTGTATGTGTGTGTGTGTGTTTGTGTGTGTGTGTGTGTGTGTGTGTGTGTGTGTGTGTGGGGAGGGGGGGGGGGGGGGGGGGTGTTTGGAATGTGCCAGGATGTTTAATTGTAACCATCTCTGATCAAATATGCTGGGGGACATTGTGAACTCACTCTATGTTACCTTGGATGGTATTTATTAAAAATCACAATTTTCTGTGTATTGTAAAATCACTTTAATTTCAGGGTTTTTTCTGAGATCCTGATCTGGCAGATTTTATGTTATAGGCTCCATACCAGACTCCAAAACATCAAATGCCTTTCTGCATTTATTTTTGTCCAGCATGGACTTTGTCCTGCTTTGCCTGTTTATCTCTAGGATGACAATCACAGCAATGTAAGGCTGACCTTTTTGCGGTAAGGCTGAAAATACAGTTCTGACAGGTGTAATGGGTCAAAGAGGCTTGCAGAAGAACATACACGTGCCCCTGCCAAGTGGCAACCTTCTGCATCAAACAAGCTTGTTGATTGATCCAACAACTTGTGAAAGGAAGGGTTCGAAACTAACAAGCACACATTGTGATTGATAAGAGATTGGTCGGGTGGAGTGGAGGTGAGAAAGTAAGGAGTTTGAAATGTTCTGTCTACTGAATGCCTTTCAGTTGACAATGTCTGAGCATGTGCGCCATTACCCCCTTAATTAAAAGATCATTACATCTTGCCTCCTGCCTTCAGACACGGTCGGATAACACGTAGAAGGAAATGGTTATTTTCTAGCACAACCAGTTCCTTACGTGTTCGGCTGTTGTAACAATGTAACCACAATGTAAGGTTGACCTTTTTGTGTTAAGTTCTGTTTAGATAACTCTGCATATAAACTCTGTAGAGCTATTAAGAGATGCCCATGGGTCAAAGAGACTTAAAGAGGATCCATTGTGCTCAGTTGTCATGTCATGACATAATATATAAAGATACATACGATTGGAACTTCTACTACAATGGTAATTGATACCATAGTCAGTCAACAGACCAGTGATTTATCACCTGGCTTTGATTCTTATATGGCCGTCTGTCTATATCATAACAGTGCTACAGGTGTGTGTAAAAGATAAGCAGTTGATAATGCAGTAAACCTTTATTCTTTTCTTTTCTATTCTTTTTTTTCTTCATTTCTATAATTTTTCATTTTGTTCTGCTTGATTTTGCTCTATTCTATAAAACATGATCCTCCTTGGTGGCGGCTGTCGGAGAGTCTTTTCAAAAGGTCTTCAACAGCAGTAGAATGCAGGGGTGAACTGTATTATATATCCTCTTAAGAAAGCACAGGAATCAGTCTTGCATGATTGCTCCGTATAGTGCCTCACAGAGAGTGAGAGAGAGCAGGTTATCCATGTAGAAATTGCACAGCAGATATCATACACCAAGCTCTGTCATGCACAAAGACACTGGAAAAAGTACCAAGACGATCTTTAATCCCGGAGTTGCTGAAATCCCCGACACACACCCTTCGAAGAGCAGCTCAGCCCCGCACAGGGACTGAGGGTTATTTGAACCAAAGCTTTGTACAGGCAGCGTTCAAACTCTAAGACCAGGGTTGGGCCGATGCCTACCATGGACTTATGGTGATCTTGGTGACTTGGCCAAACGTCGCAGCCCAGATCGAGCTGTGTCACCAGGGATAGACATATCAGAGGAGCTCAGTGAAGCTGGCAGATCATGATAGTCATCTTATGGAGAGGGGTCCCAGTGATTAAATCCAGGCTGTTGGATCCCACCCCCTGGCACTTGACCACACACATGCGCGTGCACACACAAAGACACACACAAACACACACATGAACTCTCACACACATACACACACAAAGATGCATGCGTGTCCAGAGTCCCAAACCTAGGATCATTAATATTTGCACATTATAACCCTCCTCTTTTCTCACACTGCTGCCACCAGATATACCAGCTGGGCCCGCCTATCCATTACCATAATGCCATCAGTGTGTGTGTGTGTGTGTGTTCATGTTTGTGTTTTTATGACTGTGTCTGTCTACGTGTAGTTTCTTGTGTGAGATTTTGTTGTGTGACTCTCTGTATGTAATGTACGTTCACATTTGGTGGTATTATTCTGTATGTCGGTGTATGTGATATTTATGTGAGCATCTTATGCCTGCCTGTTACAGTGGGCACGCATATTCAAAATGGATTTAAGGGCTAAATTGTATAATGATTTCTGGGAAAACAATAAATTGGGGTTCCAAATAAAGGCCATTATGGAAATGAGATTAGGGAGCAATTGAATTAGGCTGTAATCACCGTTTCTATATGTCATTACAATGCAACTTTATACAGCATTACTCTGTGCCTAGGGCTATAAATGACAAACACTGTTGTCTTTGAGGGGTATTTCAGTAAATCCACAAGGGGAAGGTTTAATTCAGATCCACTGAATGCAGCTTTACCTCTGGCACTTTATTTCTGATTTCACATTATTCCCATCGGGTCCAACAATAAAGATACATATTTGCAAATTTAACAACTCACTCCCATGCCGCACAACAAATATGAGTAGAGAAAAAAAACTCCCCAAATACACTATGGATGGCAGCATTTTCTGTACAGTAACGTGATCAGAGTTTTGTATGAATAGATTTCCATGTCGCCCAACCCCTCCTGAACAACACATAAACTGTAATGGGACATTGAGTACAATTTTAAGGATGTACTGTGTACACATAACAATAAACCAAATTCAGTGTCCCATTTGACTTTTATAAATGTCTTAATTTTGTTTTAAAATGTAATTTGACTTAAAATAATGATTAATGGCAAACACACATATTACGAGGTACTGAATAATGATTTATTGGAATTTGACTGATAACAGCTAAACTAAATTGGAACACATCCAAGCCATGTCATGTAGCCTCATGTCATTTCACACATGTAATTTGATGACTGTAGCACACACCAGCCATGCATACAGACAGAAGAAGTAGTCAAGGTTCAACAGCTGATGAACGATAAATCGGCCGGATCAATATCTTAACCAATATTAACTTATTGCAGATATTATGGTATTAGCATATATGTCAGCCAAAAACTAACAAGAAATTGCTAAACACTGAAATTCCAGCAATTGTTTTTGTAAACTATAAAATACCACTCAGTAGCCACCAATCTTTAAAAACCAAATTTAATGAATCGACTTAGAAAATGTTTGATTATGTTATATTTTTGCTCTATAAAGAGTCAGTCCACATCAGTCATATATTGGTATTGGTATTGGCCTCAAAATGCCGGTATCAGCTGGGCTCTTGTTGCTGAGATGTGCCAGTCTGAGGAGTGATTTAGAAGAAATTGCTGCTTTTTTCCGAAGCAATGACACATCAGCCCGCCATGAGACGCGTCAATGCATCAAGAGCCCACTGGTGTCTAAGGTTACGTAAGAACAATAAGTGCTGTTCGTGTTGTTTTGGCATGCATCATACCTCGCCGTCGTGGGTTTCCCCTCAACAAACAAACCAAGAATATATGGTTTTAAGTTCAAATGCTGCAAACTCAGTGTGAGTTTCCTTCAACGAGAGGAGCCAGTCAGGACGACACAAGCTGTGACTCCTGCAAAACATGGTTGCTTCTTCCAAAGGTACAAACTTTAAACTTAACCAGTTACATTCAGTCAGTTTGCAACAATGTGTCAGAATATCTTTGATCATATACATATATAATATAAAGATCATTCAAATTCCTGCAACAGGGACTATTAATCTCACCACCATGTTGCAAACAACACTCATACACCGCTCCCAGCACACACACACACACACACACATACACACACACACACACACACACACAGTCCATCATCACCAATGAGAGTCCTCTCCTCCTGTTTTCTGTGGTCCATGGGGATTTGTCAGTGCTCGTCAACCAACCGTGTCAACCGTGACAGTCGTCCAGATGTCTCCTGCTGCCACAGAGATGACAGGAAGGACAGGAGGAGAGGATGAGCGGAGGGATAGAGAGAGAGGAATATCCCTCATCTGACAAGCACTACAGTGGGACATCCGTGAGCAATCAAATTCAGAGCACAGAACTAGCCACGTTGACGAGCGCTAATAAAGTGGATTCCATGCTTGTAGTACTTCTGGGAATACACAAAGTTTATGAGAGATTGGCCTGTTGGTTAGCTTACCTGTTGAAGCATAACTCAGACTTTTTTTGCACATGCACCCTGTTTTAGGATCTTTTCAATTCTGACCAAATTCTCAGCAGCTGCTTCTCTATTGAACTATTTGCAGCTCTCCTGTGAGCAGCTCTATAGATCTTCTCTGGAGCCTAAGAACACTCAAACCTCTAAATGCAAACAATTTTAAATTTTATGTTATTTTTATTAATTTGTAACCATAACAGTTCATCTTGTGTATTTTGCATTGCTTTATACAGATGTGCATATCAAATAATATTTAAAAAACTTTTACCACCCACTGTTCGGCCCTTGGGACTCTAGCACTATGTAGAGCTTTCATGGAGTGCCAGTTGTATGAAAAGTTGCATGAATATGATTATGTCATATATCTAATTGTATTTCTAATAAGGTACTCTAGATTCCTAGTCTTTTTGGAATACTCCAATGATGGAATACAATGGGAGAAAGTGAGGGGTGTAAAAAAAAAACAGTGTAACATGCAAATTGTCAAGGAAAAAGCGCCCTTCTTGATGTCAACAGACCACCTCGCAAACAATTTTTGTAGCTTATTGGCGGAGGCGCACACTCACTTCTTCAACTCTGAAACAGCCCTTTCAGTTGAGTGTTTCCATAGTTTTTTTTATAAGCCTATGATAATGACACACACCTGTTGAATGGGAATGTGTGAAGTAGTTTTTCAGTTAAATACCTGTAACCAACGTGAACAGGAATATACAGCACATGTTGCACCTGCAGTCTCAAGTTTTTTATGTATTTGTCATTATTTAAATATTATACATGGTTAGTTCATACAGTGAAATAATTTGTAAAGCTGCAAATCCCCACGCCTCATTTTTTTCTGGATAATTGAAATTTATAATGTCAGCAGGAGGGTGTTCTCAGTTTTTGTGAGTTCATTGTTACTTTTGTCATGGTATTTACAGTAGTGGCATTGTACACATGTATACCCTCACATGAGCAATGCAACCTTTAAATTAAGTCATTCAAAAAACATCACAACCGTAACAGTGGAGACATGTTTTTAGATGTAATCCCACTGTTCAGAACTTTACCTACATCATGCACACACTGACAGGAGTTCCAGTCTCTCCTGAAATGTAAATTCAACAGCCCTGAAAAGCATTTTTGAATTTTGTGCAATACAATTGGGAAGCTGAACTAGTATGTGAAGTTCAGTATAATAACATTGTAGATATAAATATACTGCTATAGGCTACTGCTGTAAATTCATCTGTGGCTTACCGTATTTTTTTTACCTCCTAGAGAAACAATTTTTTTTTAAAGAAAGGCTTCTTGGACTCCGTTCTCAGCTAATTTAACTATATGCGGCTTTTATGGTTTGTCTCTAGCACGGTTAGCTGTTTACCTATATCACTTAGAACAACACATAAGTAATAAAAAATGTACTGTGTGGTGAACTCTTGCTGGTCCAACATTAAACTTGAGTGAAGAATTGCTAAAAAGTCACAGGTGGATCCCTTTGGAGTCATTTCCTAATCTTATATTTATAATATATAAGATAACGACATAAAGAAGCTCTTTATGTCCACAATCTGTGAAAAGGTTTTTGATCCGTTGCATGTAGCTTGACCACTTTAACTGTATTTATGTTGCTCACCAAATGATAAGTTTATAAAATACGGCAAATGGAGACCAAAAATGAGAGCAGATGAAAGGGAAACGCAGTCGTCAAAACCATGTTTTTTATGTGCATGTTTGATATAGCAATATAGCTAAAAACCAACACAGACACAACATTTGAAAGCACAATTATTTGCAGCGAAAGACGAGTGACCCTAACAGTTTCACCATCAAAGATTCACTACCCTGTATTCTCCTGTAACCACATTAAGCTCATAGGGAGGGCATGGCAGGGCAGACTTCCAGGAGGCTGGTGGCCTATGCCAAGAAGTGCTCTGTAAAGCACATGGTGAGAGCCTGCAGCACCAATCAGCCTGTACTGAGGTTGTCAATTGGCTCATTAGCGCTCATTACAGCGACCTCTTGGGCACCTGGGTGCCCTTCAGAGCTCTTAGGGTGGGGGGTGGGGGGGGTTGCAGGGGTAGAATGTTGGTTGGGTGAGGGGCAAAGTAAGGAAAAACAGAGCAAAAACAGGGCAACAAAAGACATATCCTATGTTTTTGTCTTGAATGAGATGAAATGGGGGGGAGGAATGGCAGGAAGATGATGTTAGGATAATGATGTTAGACTATATAGACTCGTTTTTCTATGCTGTAATGAAAAGGACCTTTACTGCCTCCAAATTGTAAAAAGGCGTTAAAAATGGCTTGCACTGGCACGGCTGTTTTTTTCTCAAGGTGCATTCTGGTTGAACACAAAGAGAATTTTTGCCTTTTACAATTTATTCAGGCTAATTTGACCACTGAAGTGTTTTTTCTGTCCGTGTTTATTTGCCCTAATGCACTGACAGTACAGACATTATAGCTATAACCCTAACCCAACACAGCTAGGAACTATTCTGACTAATATTACAACTGACCAAAAACTTCAGTACTTTGTATTATTTTATTATTGTATTATTGCAGTTTATTAGTTCTTCTTGTATCTGTGTGTGAGTGGACTCATCCAGGGGTAAGTGCGTTTTTTTTTTGTTGAAGCAGAAATATTTTCAAAAAGCTATGACTCGTCTTTGCCTTAGTTTGTGCTGCAAAGTTGCATTTGTTTGCACTGTGTCACCACTTTCTGTTGACTCTATATACAATTGCACTGCCACTAAAATTTGCTTTGTTTGGCCCTCAGTTGCCATAGTGGGTTTCCATCATGACATCACCAACCAGCATACTTATATATAAACATACCATGTTTGGTTATGAGTGTATCATGTGATCATGTTGAAAAGATGATCCAGGACACAGAATGTACAAAATATGACTGTTCATAACATTAAATGATGAGGTGAATCCAGGTCAAAGCTTTAATCCCTTGTTAATTTCCTTTATTAAATCTGTACTAATCACAGATGGAGATAGTGATGAGGACAAGCAGATGAGTCAGATAAGTTTGAATTTTTTAGACTCCTATTGCCACTCAACACCAGGATTTTTTTTGTAATTATTTCTGTATTATATTTGTGGTTTGAATCATTTGTGTTCATTGTATCCAGTCTAGGCTGTATTTAATTTAATGGGGTCTTCAGAGAGCAACAAGTTCAGCATCAATAGTAACAGGTTGAACAAAGCTCACACAACCATGAAATCAACTCAAACAGCCCCATCAATTTGACATCCTCTTACCTTACTCCCTCTGCTTTCTCTTTCAGTATGAAAGCTTTCACATGATGATAATACTTACCTGAAAGCTTTTCTTTATGGTGCTTTAGCTTTGAGACTCTTACACTTGAAGTGTAACACTTTCTCTTAAAGCTAAAGACATTTTAAGGCTTCTATCTGAGCCAAGGGACATGCATTTTTTGAAAGGAAGAGCTCTCATTTTGACACCAATAAAAGTAGACAGAACTGTCAAAAAATAGTATTGACACAGATAGTGTAGAAACAGATTAGAAAAAGAAAACTCTTTCAAAAGATACATGAAAATTAAAACGACAGAACATTTTTTTCCCCGGAGTGCTCCAACTCTGCCTGCTCCATGTGTCACCCGGGCCTACAGAAGGTGTTCCTTGCACATTAAATAAATCATTGTACTGCAGATTTTATCAAATGTAACTCAAACAGAAGTAAATCGGGTGCACTAGTGAGCATGTCTGGCAGCAGGACAGTGTATGTGCGATGAGGTCAGAATAGGCTTCAGTTTGTGTTCATGGTGTAGCCGGAGCCAAAAGTAGCAACAGTTACAGATGCATTCAGTTTTAAATAAACGCAGCAGTCAAAAGAGCCAGCTCAAGGCTGTTACAAGATGTTTTACTAGTTACTAAAATGGATAACACGTATCTTCTAGTTCTGCTAAGAAGGGAGGCTGAGGGAAGAGAGGACAGTCAGGGGCGATACCAATCACCCAACCTATACAGTAGCTGACCACACCCAAGCTACACACGCATTAGTAAACACTATTAAAACCTAGTGGATAATACTAGTGAATACTAGAAATAAAAAATAATTCAATTGGAGCACAACATCAGTGTAAACAAATTTCAATTTCACATCATATGGCTTATATTCATATTTCTCAATAAATACCAGAAAGTCCACACAACCCAGGCAGCCATAGGTTTGTGTGTCTTCCAGGAACAGCTCAGGTCTCGCCCCTATACAAACAAAAACAGCAAGTCAACCAGTATTAAGTATATGCAGTCTTTATCAACATTAATGACATATCTCAGCAGAAAACGCTTTTTCAGCCCCAGGATTGTCAGCTACTCTGTTCTGTTGTTTAAATTATTACAGCTGTATATTTGGGATTTGTTAAATGAAAAATGTGAAATATACTATCTGAACTTCACCTTTTGACACTTCACAGCATTTCCCTTACCCTGGATCTGAGTGGGTTGCCTCCTACAAGATGCCTGCTACACTTCAAACGTAGCCTTTTATGAACCAAGAACCCCCCCCCCCAAACACACCTGGTTCTCCTTCATCAACTATCATCTACTGCTAACCCAAACCTCACATGAACAGTGACATCACTAAGGGGAGGAGGCAGCTAAGACACAGAGCAGAAAAGATCATCCACATCCAAAGCAAAATACCATCAGGTAGGAGCACTGTTCTGTTCTGTGCTGATCTTTTTTCAGCTAGCGCTTTTTGTTTCCAAAAACTCTCTTTGAAAAATGTGGTAAAGCAGGAGAGCAGGGTTAAAGGTAGGATGGAGTGGCTCCTTGGGGAAAACGGGGGCATTACAAAGCAGTGCTGAAGTACTGAAAGGTAGGTAAGTAGGACAATGTCCCTTTAAAAAGCAGAAAGGGGAGGAAGAAGTGTGGGACATAAATTTTTAGTGCCTTTACAGAGGAAAAGTGCAGAGCTACAGAGATAGCAGGCAGTGATATAACAGGGTGAGGGTTTAAAGGAGTGTAAAGGCAGCTCAGTGGAACATAATCCAAGAGGCCTTTTGTTCTCTTTGCAACGTGATACTGTTGGTTCATAAAAAAGCACTTCAATTGAGCAAGTGTATTGAGTGGGTGCATGAATTTGATTTCATTCCAAACAGCATTTCTAATACATATTCTGCTCAGGTGTCACCAAAGATGAAATACAATTAAGGGACCTCAATCTGATATAACATGCTGCACACAGAAAACTGGTAAAAAGGGACTGAAAACACTAGAGCTGAAAATGAGGCCACCAAGAAGAATACATACATTAAAGCAGCCGATTCACAATATTTGCTCTTCACATTATTCTTACGACAGATTCCCACCTGGGAGCAAGGCTGCCTTTTAACAAGCAATGTCAATGAATGTTGCCTGCTCTTCACATGACACAGATTTTTATCCTTGAAACGATTAAATCCAACATCAGCCCCCCTTTTTACTGCGTCTGAGATACCGTCATAAATGTTTCAGAACCAGAAACAAAAACGGATAAATACTAAACTCCCTGCAATGGGGATAAGGCCCCAAAATATGTTTTGGAAACATAATCAGCATCATAGCAGCTCTGTGTGCCTGTTTACATTGTGGCCTCTACCATCGCTCCCCTCTCCTCCAACAAACAAGAGGACGGGGGGATGGAGGAGAGGAATAATAAAAAAAAAAGCAAGAAATATCTTTTGCATATTATTTTAAGTAACTGTTCAAATTTCATTTCAGAATGGTAATCCACAAAACAAATATGTAGCGGCATATTTTAAAAAGGGAGGCTCCGCTCGCTTCAATTTCCTATTGTGGCGTTCGGCGTGTGTTTGCTCTTTGTGTCTGTTTGAATTGATTTGCACAGCTCGGCAGACAAGGGCTGAATGCTCAGACCAAGAATCCATAATTTCATATGATCTGATAGTTCTGCAGTATTAGATTGATTTTTTTCCCCTCTCCCTCTCTCCCTCTCTTTGGTGTTGATGTTAACAAACAAGCTGAGGTACCTGCGCTCATGGAACCAGAGGAGAGCAAAGAGAGGCATTTTGCTCAGGCTAAGGTGATAATGTGGAGACGGGGACATGTTTGTTTGAGGAAGGGGATATGTTTGTTATGTGTTGTTTTCTGAGGAGGTACTTCCAATCTAGCCTATTTAGTTGGCAGGCTGTGGTGTCTGTAGCCCAACAATATCCCGGACTGGAGGCTTAACACGCTGCTTATCTAAAGCTGTTTAGGTCTGCACTTAATGCCCATACTGCTATACTTCATATGCTCAAGTGCAGCAGTCCTTATGTGTCACAGATGAATAGATCAGATATTTGTTCTGATGGAAAATAAGATATTCACCCACGATACTGTAGGTCTGTAACATTGTTGGACTCATAATTCAAAGCACTCTTACTGTAACTCAAGACTGTCATGCTACTTGGACACTGTAGCTGATTAGACTGTTTTTTTAACATTAGTCTGCAAATACAACTTGATCCGGATTAGGAATACATCATGGTTTTGGATAAAGTAAACTACGTGGTTAATGTTAAGGGACTGTCATTTTCTTGGTTTAAAATAATAACTACTCGGTAGGTAACAGAAACAGCAGCCTCCTGTAACAAAGTTGAATGCTTTGTTGTCTCAATGATATGGCGCACCATGTGATTACTGCTGATAGTGGATACTTGGATCCACTCGCATGTATTAACTCCTAGATGAGTCCTGGATGGGGTCTTAATTACCAAGAACTGAGTAACTGAGTAAAAGGCATGGTGATGCAACACTAATAAACTGTATGCACTTTGATCTATAATGTCATGTTATTTTCAGGATGTTGCTATTGTTTTTATATTTAAGTGTATGAAGGCTAGTTGTGGTCTCTCCCCCCCCCCCCCCCCCCCCCTCAATCGGCCCCCAATCGGCCTTTGATGAATAATGTATTTTTGAACTGAACTGTATTGAGGATCACAACATGAAAAAGTCATCAGTATTTAGATGATGTGGAGGTGAACAATGGTATTTGAGCAGCTGTAGACAAGTGATGGTCTACTGCTGCAAAATGGAAAGACCAAGATCTCTTACAGCCCTGACAAACAGTGCCTTATCAAGAAATCTGAACGGCAGGAAAAATGCATGTTGTATGATTTATACTTGGCAAAACAAGAATAAAACATATTTGCACTGTGCACTGAAACAAATGAGGTTTCACTCTATATCGGGAAAATCAATACAATAACAGGCTCTGTGCGCAACGCACCCTGTGTGCATGCTTAATAAGTATTAGCCTCCTGCACTGTTACGCTGAGGATACAGCTTGCAAAGTTACATATTATGATATGAGGGACCTTTTTTTCTCTTTTTAAACTCCAATCTCAAGCCTCTCGTTTGGGATTTGGTTTGAAGAGTGCGGTGTTAAGTACTAAAACTACAGTTCAGAAGAGGCTTATGCTAAAAGAGTCATCCTGAGACACTCACCCACCGCCTTAAAAAGAGGGGGAGAGACAGAGAACTGTGATGCTATCACCTTCCTTAACTCCTGTTCGCCCCCACGCACCCCCATCCATCCCCACCTGCCGTCAACTTGTATGCACCTGTCACAGACTTAGAGAAATACTTAGCTCCTGCTAACCGGGCAGGCAAACACCTCAGAGGGAAGACTGTGGGTGGGCAGGTGTGTGGGTGTGTTGGAAAAGACATGGAATGAGAGAGGGGGAGACAATCAGAGAGAGCGGCTCTGAGGCAGAGGAAGAAAGTAAGTCAATGATAGAGAGAGATGGGGATAGAAAAGAGCGATTAGGTTGTAAAGCGGTAACATCCTCTGAGCATTCTCCTATCAGTGGGGCGACAAAGCGGAGTGAAGCCCAGGTATTAGCCTTCCCTCTCTTCCTGTCTCACTCACTCTCCCTCTCAGTCTCCTGCCACGTACCTCCTCTACCTGCCGCCGTCTATTTTAAGCCATTCCTTCAACGCAGCGTGTCAAACAAGCCTGAAATCCCTGCTAATACTAGTTACCCCTGAAACACTGATCTTACTGCCCCCCCCCCCCCCCCCAACCCTCTCTGAGAGGAAAAAAGTTAAGGAGGGAAAAAAAAGTGTTTTGACATTGCCTTTACATTTTGAGCTCATTAAATCCCAGGATCTGTCTCACTTCTACCTGGATTTTTTTTTTTTTTATTCTCAGAGATAAGCCAAATTAATATGAACACGCCAGGGCCGGTTTTAAATGCTTTGTGTTATCCAAAGCCCTGTGCTCCATCTCCCACTCGCTCACACTCTCTCAAAGTTATCATGGGGCCAGTGATAGCCTTTAAACAAGCAAGGTGAAGTGCTTTAATTAAAACTAGCAGGGTTCCACGGGAAAAAGGAATGGGAAACGAAGAGGGGGAAGTCTTCATAATTTATCATACCAAAGGGCTTTCCCACTGGTGGCTAAAGGAAGAGGGAAATGAGCTAAACATCTCTTAAGGAGAGGCATGAAAGATGGCCACTTTAAAGAGATGCTCAGCTTCCCGTGCATTGAGCACACACCTTGGAGACAAAAATGAAAGCCTTTTGATGTACGGCTGCTCATACAGTAGGACACGATATATGCTCTGTACAGAATGCTCTCATATGGCTGGTCTCACTCTTAAAAGTAGTGACACAAAATCACGATTAAAAATGGGTCTGTGTGCCGCTTCTGATGTTAAGTGCAATGGTGCACTTAACATCAGGGAGAAACCCCAGTGCAAGCCATGTAAATCAATCTGAGTTATATTGCTCTAAACTTTATGCAATATACCCTCAGCTGTCATTGCTTCTATAATGCACATTTACATACTGTCTACACAAACATGCACGGATAGCACCATGTACACACACATGCAGTACACGCACAAACTCCCTCACACACACACACTCGTGTATAAGAAATCTATTGAGTGTATTTCTCCTTGCCAAGGATTTTCCTGAGTCAAAGATAATACAATTCCTTTTTTTCTTATTTCCTTACAATACATCTTTCAGTTCTGCCTTTTGCGTGCATGAAATTCATTTTCTAATGGAAATATTTGTTTTGTAAATCAAATATGTATTATGCACAGAATGCAAAGCACAAATTAAATTATGTTAATGAAATGAAAGAGATATGAAATGCATATTTCATGGACAAAACATAACCCTGCCGAACAGCCATTTCTTGATAAAATCTTTAAACACAATCTCATTCGGAGAAAGACATATTGCCATGGCAGATAGCACCTCATTAAAATGGTCTCCTTTAATATCAGTGCTTAGTATATATGGGATTGTAAATAACCACTGGGGAAGAGGAACCAATAATGAAATACTGTCTTTAATAGCTTGCCATTGATGTCAGCATAAAAAGTCTACTAGAGGAATATTGAAAATTGGGTGTGCACACACATATAGTCAAAAGCTGTAAATGATTGCATATTTAAATAGAGCTGACTAAGGAAAAGATGATATAGATATTAGTAATAGGCAGAAAATTATGCTGACCTTACATAATTCCACAAAAAAAGCCCAGACTGTTTTAAATTTTATATTGGTTACACTTAATGAATAATAGATTCTGTAGCTGTTGTTGTGCAGTCCATGATGTTAATAAAAGCCTAAGAATAGGAGCCCTGCTCTGCCCGGCCGACTAGCAAATGAACTAGACTGGCTTTTCAGCAGAAATAAATACAGCAATAAATACAAAAGGAGGGGGAGTTGGGGGGTGACGGCAAAGAAAACGGGAGAAAACAGGGGAACGATAGCGGGGGATAGAGAAAGAGGAAAGATACAGTAAAAGATAGAGGGAGGAAGGTGTAAATAGACAGAGGGAAATGTGGAGAATAGGGCAGGAAAGAAACAGTATGGACTTTGCTGCAGCATGGTGGTGGATAGATGGGGCTTGTAACTGGACTTGACCTGGTGCATACACAATCACCAGTACATACAGCACATGTGTGTTTTAAAGTTTGATTTGGTGTTTGTTTTTGCTTTGTTTTGTTAAACCACCTTTATCAGTTTAAAAGAAGAGTTCGACCTTTTGGGACATACACTTCTTCTCATTAAGAGGTAGAGGAGAAGGATGACATCAATCTCATGCCCTGTGTGGCTGGGCCGTGGCAAGGCCTACTTTAGGTACAGGAGGAACTTTGAATGGCAATGACTGTTTAACTTCATATTAAAAAGAACCAACAAGAAACCAGCTACAGAATACAAAATGTATTATAGATTATGATATATTTAAACAAGCATTACAACTGTATAAATGATTTAAAATCTGCAGTAATTTATCTTAAATAAATATATTGTAAATACACTGAGTGATAAAAATACAAAATTTACAATTAGTAATTATTGAGTGTTAGCCTTCTGTAATGGGGGGAAATTAACACCTGGTAAAGGTTGCTTACCTCACACATTTGTGCCCTGTTCACACACAAGTAGAAAGAAGTGTAAATGGTAAAAACAAGTGCAAAATAACCACACACACAATTACGGGGACAGGGAAGTGTAGGTGAGGGGGACCTATCACCGCCCAACCCCCAGTCGTGGGACAGGCGCTCGCACCACTTGGCCTCCAGTACTCTTTCACCACAAGGCACAAATAACTACCACTGCACACTGAGAAATAAAACTCAGGCAGAGATGTAAAATAGATCCAGGAAAAGTTTCCAAATAGCATAACCTCGACTGCTTGTGTATTAGGACAACAATTTTGAAGTACAGAGGCTCGGGAGGGACATCCTCACTACTGCCTACACTTGTCGTTAAGTATGAAGCTACTGCCAGCAGCCGGTTAGCTTAGCATAAAGACTGGAAACAGGGGGAAACAGCTAGCCTGTTTTTGACCAGAGGTTAAATAATCTACCTACCAGCACGCCTAAAGCCTACTCATTAACAGGTTCTCTCTTTTATTTAAGCCTTAGGCCTACATACACACAGAGGGTTATGTGCCTGTCTAGCAGTTAAGTTTGTGAGCATTAAATTTTGGTTGTTTTAAGTCTGTCTTCTAACAATTCTCAAATGCCACTATACACTGCATTATTGGTTGTGTGTAGCAGCTTGTTCCCCTGCCCCCAAGGGACCAAAGAATCAATTATTGTTGCCATAACTAAAATCTTTCAAAGGATAGGTTCACAGTTTCTCAAGTCTGTCTAAATACAATAGTCAGCCACCCATATGACCATTGAAACAAGTTTTGCTGCTAATCATTCCGCAGATGTCTTAAATTTATGTCTTTAATTTATTAAACTCAAACTGTACAGTAACTTCAGATAAACTTTTTTGTTCACAGGAAGTCAGGAAGGGCACCTCACTATTGTTTAAATTGACAAAATGGCATCATTGTGGCAGCATTTTCATAAATATTAAATTAAAACACAACTTTGTAGTAATTTAACGAAAAAATAGGACCATCACTTTTCATTATTGGCTTTGCTGTAGTGTGCCATCTGTTTTTATAACAGTTTAAATATTGGCCGGTGAAGCTTCTATTAATTTCACCTGAAAAAAACAGTGCAACAGTGCTGAAGTTAAGCTGGTAACTTTCTCTTACTTCTCCCATTGCTCCAAACCATTACTATAATTCTGCAAATGCCTTTTTCCTACTGTTTGTCTATATTCATAACAAAGGGAACAAAGCAAGACTGAATAAAAAGGTCAGTGGTCAGCTTGTCGCCACTGGGCTGAAACAGATGTGACAACAAACATTGCAGGGCCCATCACATAAATACAGTGATCTTGTTTTCCAATTTTGATTAACAGATTACTTATTTCAAATATGCTCTATGCTAAGAATGCATGAACCAGCATTGTCTCCACTGTTTTTCTAATTACATAAATGTCATCTATCTCTACCACAAGCCAACCTATTATCTTGTTTCCACTGAGTGAAGGGAACTTTCAAAGTTACAGAGATTATTGTACGTGACATTTTAGATCATGCTTAAAAGTTTAAACAATATATGATGAGTTGAAGAGTGGAAGATACAAGGAAAACAATTCCGAATCAATCCTTTCTACAGCAAAAGTTTTTGCTGCGTGTTGTAGCAAACACGACAAATTGGGAAATATGGAAAATGTGGAGCTCCAAAAGATAAATACCAGGGACCAATATTGTTTTTTTGTTTTTTATATCCATAATAAAATCCATGACGGTTCTATACCAAAATTCCTCTCTATAAACACATACACACACCAAGTCTTTTAATCTATATTGTAACAAGCACATGCCTATTTCTAAACACCTTTCAACGTCACTCGAGTGCTTTATCCAATAAAAAATAATCAGATTAACACTTTTTAATTGTGTTTTAGATAATTGTCATTCTGTTCCTCTCTTCATAGGCAAAGGGAAGGCGTACGAGACTCGCAGGGTCTGAGACAGAGAGGGACAGGGGAGGTGAGAAAAGGAGAGAAAGAAAAGGCAGGAATGTGATAGCGGTGTAAGAGAGAGATGAGAGAGAGGACAGAGAGATTGACCTACCAGTGCAGTGCAGAAAAGAGAGTCAAGGTGATGTGTGAGGTAAATACTGAGAGATAGCAGATCTGCTATCTTGAGATACTGTAGTGACTGTACGAGAACCAGAATTCCACAAGATCATTTTATTTTGTTCCTGCATTATTCCTATTTCTGCACTGCATTACCCAGAAATCATTCATCAATCAAAGCTTTCAAGCGCTGTGACATGCCTTTGTTTGACTTTCTGTGGCTGGCCTCTATTTCCAACAGATGTTCCACAGCATACTTATATTCTCAAATAAAAACTGGTATTCTGATAATGACTGAGTCAAATAAATTATTGAGGGTGTGGTCGGGTGAAGTAAAATCAGAGTTGAACATTGAGGCAATATGATGTGAATATGTTGGGGACGGGGTTTGTTATTCTTTGGGGGATTTTTTATACATTAAAAGAAGTGAGACCACGTTAAAATGAGGAAACTTTAAACTAACCTAACTGCAAAAAAGAAAAACTGTTTGGGGGGTTGATCCCTGTACTAAAAAAGCTCATATGCTAAATTCATCAGCACTTATTACAGTCATGTCATACTCACCACTCTACTACTCTGAGTTTCACTTTTGAACAGAAATACTGCTGTTAATGCAAAGTCAACGCTTGATAAATTCCGCATAATGTACTTTTCCACAGCACTAGTATCATCAGTATAACAGCAGACTCATATCATACTGACCACTCTGCCGCTCCAAGTTTCTCTGTTTAATAGAGATACCGTTTTCATTCACTAATTTATTAAAGTTGTGCTACTTTTCCATTTCTTCAATAGATGTTAAGGTGCTGTCAGTGAAACACAATAATTCCTGCATAGATATTTCACATTAAAAATGTTTCAGTGTCTCAAAGTTTTTAATGTAAAAAATGTACAGAAAGTGTTTTCTTCGACAGTATCTAAGTAGAAGCAATTGGAATTATTTAATGAACAAGAATATAAGCAAATTAAAACAGCAACAGATCTTTTTAAATGAAAATTTTAAATAATTGTTTATATCAAGTGAGAACAGACATGTTATTACTTGATTATTCAAACTGGGGAATCATCAAGTGATAGATGCTGTATGAAATCCAGACATAATACTGATACAAAACAGGTTATTCTTGGATACAAAAGGCCACTGAGAAGACTCTGGGTCAATGCAGAGACTGTATCTAGTGGAAGGAATCTTTCCAGGAGGACGAGGAGGAGAACGTTTGTGAGTGTCAGTAAGGGGGAAGGTTTGTCGAAGAGCAGGCCGATTCTTGACAGGAGGTCACCACACTCAATCACTTCATATCAACCTCACATTACACACCTAATTTACCTCCTGCTCCCCTCCCACTCATCCTTTCTCCATTGCCCATGAACTTGCCCCCCCCCCCACCACCACCACACACACACACACACACACACACACACACTTTCTCATATCCTCCAGTGTCTTTCTGTCCTAAAGGTGGACATTTCAATTTGCATTTACAGCATTGTATTTTGTATTCTTTTGTATTCTTCATAGCAAAGAATGGTGCTTGACCCCTAAGTCAGTCATTTTATCTGCCTAAAATGATCTTTTAGATATTCATTTCACGTGACATCTTGTTTTCTGTTTTGGTATTTGACCTTTCGTGACCTTTTACATTTAAACTGGAGACAGTGTTTCCAACCAACTCATTAACGGAGTTAGCTTTAATTATAAGTGCTTAAATGCTTAAATCTGCTAGCGAGTTCTCAGTTCCGCCGACAAAATCGACAGCCATCAGCGAGACATGACAAGCCTGCTTTTGTTTGCTTCTGAGTGAAATCACAGACCATTTGTTTCCAAAATTACAATGAACCTTGGTTAGTGAATCTGCCTCTGTTATCATTTTAAACTGCCTAAATGTGCCATGCTAGAATGGAAAGCTTGATAAGCATAGCAGGGATAATGGTGCACAATTGGGTCAGGTTTCTACTACTTTATTATAAGGCACAGCTTAGACCTTTACCTAAAGGATAATGCTGGTACTGTTGGGTTTTTCTTTCATAGTTCAGCAATAAGTTGCAAAGTTTCCAACTTGCTGTGAAGAATGTGAAAAACTATAAGTCTTGTTATAATCAGGAGGGCAACTTTATGTTTCAACCACTGTGCTGAGGTTTCTGTTAGCTATGTATGAATGGATTTGCAGGGAATGTTGTCGAAAGGCTTGCCAAGGAACAAGGAAAAACTCGCACTACAGTGGATATGGTTTCCCACTGATCTGATTATAAAAACACAATCAAACTGGAGGCAAACCTTCCATTTTTGGCCCAACATGGGGACACATTTTTGCAAATTTGCTAGTGGTAGAAGGGCAGCCCTATTAACTATTACTACTTATGCACAGCTGACTGACCACTTGGTGTTGTGAATAATAGGCTGAAGTACTGTAAAGTGGCAAGAGTTTGAATACAGATGGGTGATAAATTAAAGGAAAAGCTGAATTATTAAGTGGCAAAACATAACAGATGTAGATATCTGATACAGGGCTTGAGGGCTCATTGAATGATGTATTAAGAATGAAAATTATGTGTGTCACAGTCACCTGATCTCAACTGAATTACTATAGGAGATTTGGGGTGACATGCTAGGCAGCACTCTCTACCGCCATCATCAAAACACCAAATGAGTGAACATCTTTTGGAAGAATACAAATACATTTTATGTTGGTTTTTTGTAGCCCTTTATGTCCCGTGCAGTGATGGAGGAAGTGTTCCGATTCTTTACTTAAGAAATAGTACTAATACAACACTGTAAAAATACGCTGTAACAAAATCCTGCATTGACAATGTTACTTAGTTATGTAAATATAATCAGGAAAATGTACTTAAAGTAAAAGTACTTAATGCAGAAATATGTCCTGCGTGAATGTTCTAGTATTATATATCATTAGATTATTATTACTCATGCATTCATGTAAAAACTGGATTTTACAATTGATTTGTAGTTGGTTGAGTTGGAGCTCATTTTGACTATTTTGTATAGGACTGCAACTACTGATTATTTGTATTATGGATTAATCTGCTGATTAGTTTTTAGATTAATTAGTTTGTAAAAAAATCTGAAAAGTGTGACAATTATCCAGAGCCCAAAGGAACACCTTCACAATACTTGTTTTGTCCATGCAATAGTCCAAACTTCAAAATTATTATAAATAGCAGCACATCCTCAAATTTGAGAAGAAAAAAAAATACTGATTATCAAAATAGTTTATTAAACAAATTTTCTTTTTGTACAATTTTGTAATTGTTTCAGCTGGACTTGTACATTTTCATTGTGGAGTAAATAGTAACTAAAGTAGTCGGATAAATGTAGTGTTTATAATATTTCCCTCTAAATTGTGGTGGAGAAGAAGAAAAAAATGACTCAAATAAAGAACAAGTATCTCAAATTTGTACTCACAGGCCTTGAGTAAATGTAACATTGCACATAAAACCTCTTTCTGTCCTCTATGTCCTGTCATCTGTGTGTATCAGAGAGAATTGTATAGTGTCTGACTGACATGTGGCTTTATTGCAGCTTCTGTGTGGGTTAAACTCAACACAATATTGAACTTTCAGGTCAAGTGACACAACAAATGTGTGGATTTGATTCAGATGCTTTTTTTTTATTTCAGAAGAAGAGCTGAACTTTCAGAAAACAACAATTTCACAAGCCCAGTGAAAACCTCTTGATATTACTGAGGTGCATACAGTGGAAGGAAAAGGAGCTTCTATGTATGCTGCTCCTGATTGGAATATGTTTCAATCAGACATAAAACTTTGATTGAATTACAGTCTCACTAATCTGGTTGTCTGTGTTTCAAAACAATTTATTCAGTTAGAATATTAGGCTATATTGTGTTTATCAGTGTTATCTGTTTTATGATTTTATGAATCCATTTTATGCTTTTATTTTGAAAAGAATTTGAATCTATTTTGCATGTTTTTATTATAGTTGTTTATTGCTTTTAATTCCTAAACTTACTTTATCCTTTTGATCATATGTCTTTTGTGATCCTTGAACATTCTTTTTCTAATTCATCATGAATGTGTGTTATATGTTCTGTAATCTCTATGTGATGGTCCTAATTTGGCCTGTTTTGAGAGACTGAAGTGATACTTTCTAACATGCCTCCATCTGAGATAGTTGGATGTGTGAATATCTCCTTTGAAAAAAAAATAGCCTAGGTACTGTGAAAGAAAGAAATACATTTTTAATCTCAGTGTCTTTATGTTTTATGTAGGCTATGTAAAAAAGCTTGGTTCTAATGCTTGTCTTGTACCAACTTACTTGCCTACTTGAGCAACCAGCGCTACTTTTAAAAACAGTCTTACTGTATGACAGTGTAGAAAAAACAGCTTAGTGCTACAGGGTGAAATATCGGCCTACAGTGAGGAAAAATCAGTCTGCAGCCTAGCTCTGATCCATGCTCTCTTAACACAAACCATTGTCTCCACCAGTCCTCTTCTCTTCCTCCACACTGAGTATGGGAAACTTGGTAAATGTAGACAAAGGCCATATTGTGATGAGTTGACGCATCGTTTCTGAGTGGAGGACAAGAGAGAAAGGAACAATGGCACAATGAATCCCCATTTTCACAAAGCTTAAAAAGACCCAGGAAAAGAAGTTCTGGGGAAAAAAGACGTTCAAATTTAAAAATGGGACACTGCATATAGGCAATTAACACCATTCTTCTACTTTCCCTTTGAATCCTTGAAGAAAATACTGTTGAAGAAAGGATACCAACGGTAAATTTGGTGGTAGAGAGAGGTGACCTTGTTAGGTAATTAACATCTTATTCTGAGTTTAATTAGACAAACTAAATCAATTCAACCTAAGTATGAAAGGAGGGCGCCTCTGAAAACAGGGAAGGGAGAAGGAAGGTAGATTCTGTTTTAATTGTATGAAAGCATTAAAAATGCACCTGTTCGCCGGCAAATTGCCTCACTCATGGAAATCCACAGGGAGATGCAGCCCCTATTCAAAATAGCATCAAGTTGTTAAGATAGCTATTTATGTGATTGGGTACAAGGAAAAAGGAAAACAGAGGTGGGGGCAGGAAATCTAAATTGTGTTCCTTGTTGTTCACAGTCCCCCTTGTTAGGGATTCTAAACAATGCCTGAGAAACTTTTTAGATTTAGCGCTTTGTGTCTCTGTTGGCTTGTCTTCGCCAGCCAAACCCTGTCTTAACCCCCTTTGGTGTGCAGCGAACAGATTCTACCTCCCCGCAATCATTTCCTTGATGTTTTCATCCTCTCTCTTCTCCATCTTTCTTCTCCCTCTCCTCTCTTCTCTTGAATCCCTGAGCTGTTGCTTTATTTGCATCTGGTCCAAAAATAAAATAAAAAGGGCCCTGTTTCTCGTCAGGATGTGTTGAATGACAGGCCAGTGACAGGAGACTGTATATGAATCATAGATTCATCAGAAATTTAATTGAGATTGGGTCCAGGGGTCATGAAGTTAACGTAGCGGGGAAGCGCTGGCCTCGTAACCATGATTGATAGCATGACAGTAGCCGCTCAGCGTTGCACCGGCACTTCCACACGTGTGGTTGCCTACTGTGTGTGTGAGTGTGTGTGTGTGTGTTTGTGTGTGTGTGTTTGCAAGTGTGCTGGTGGATGACATGTTGTGTCGTGGATGATCTCTGCAGCTAACACGGTTGACAGTTGTATTTACTGGTCAATCCATCCTTGGTTCTCCATACATTCACTTTTCTGAATGTGTTTAGATGTGGAGTTGTACAGTCACATACACTGTTGTTCATAACTGGAACCTTTCCATCAAAATGTTGCAGTTATATTTCATGAAAGAGTTTTATTAGTGTTTTAGAGTTTTATTAGTATTGATTTTAAGGTTTGTTTGTACGTTAAATTGTGCGATGATACAATCAATTTTGATAGAAAATGAACTACTGTGTGTTTTTTGTGCTGTTAATGAGATAAAAAGTGACTTCTTTGTGAGCATAGAAAATTATACCACAGGACAGAGACTAAAACTAAGTGGAGTGTTTTTAGTATTGCACTTCCATAAAGTTGGGGGACTCAAAAGACAGGCTGTGTAGTGACAAGTACACTGAACCTAATTTGTTTTTTTAACCCTAACCCAAAAGACCAAACTAAAAACTAAAAACTGATCTTGTTCGGGGACTGACATGTTTTTTTTTAAATTTTCTATCAATTAAATTTTAATGTTTTATTATTACTATTATTCACTTTATTACTCATTTTTATTTCATTTCTTATTTCCCTCTCTTTGATGCATGATTTGCCCTTTAAAAAGCTCACGGACCTTTGAAGTGTTCTTAAGCCAAAAAGCATCAGGTGTATTGTCAGTCCATTAGTTGAAAATAAAATTAACCAAAATTACCAAGATATATGGTGATTCTTTGGCCTTGGGACTTTATAAGTGATTAAGGGACACAACACATGTGTGGATTTGAAAATCAGATGCTTTTTTTATTTCAGGAGAAGAGCTAATCTTGAGTTAGTGTGAAGGCATCAGTCAATAACTGGAAGTTATAGTTTCCTCTTTGTCATATTTACCACCATATCTATGCATCCTGAATAAACCTCAGTCTCACCACTGAGCATGTCTTCATTACTCCACAAAGGCAGCGTGTTATTGCTGAGCAGTCTTTGCTGTTTGCGCTCGGCTTGATACATCAGGATAAAGAAGAAAGAACCTGTTTTTCATGCAGCTGAATGCAGATAAGGACAAATACAGTAGCTAGGCAAACAAACAGCAGATGCAGAGAGTGTTTTGTTGGTCTGCAGTGAAAACAAGTAGTTGCCAGGGTGGCAAGGCCTGCTGGTGGTTGGAACCCACTGCTGGTTTCCCATAGCCAGACTGCATGCAGCAGGTAGTGAGCATGCACTCGCTGTAATTGGCCACAGTTGATGCTCTAATAATACATGCCTCACCTCCTGGCCCTCTCAAGTAGAGCCTTTTCTCTGCTTTTCAAGAAAGGGACGAGCACAAAGCTGAGAGAGAGCAGGAGAAGAGACATACAGAGAGAGAAAGATATAAATAAAGAGAGCCAGGCCACCATGAAAAGACAGCCAGTGAACAAAACCACTTCACCTTGCATGAGACGAGCTCCGATTGGCAGCGCTTCATCCGCCCTCAATTATACAGACTAATTAGAGTTTCACAATTTTCTTGTTTGAAGTATAAAGAAACTACAATGGAGGTCATGTGAAAAGCTCTAATGCAGAGCGTATTGGTGTAAAGAAATCTAAGACTTTAATCCAACACTACCATGTGCCCCCTACGATAACATGGAAGACAGAGTTGAAAGAACAGAAGACGATATAGTGGAAAAAAGAAAAAAAAAACACTAAATGATGTCGTCCTCTTCTCCACCCCTCCTTCCTTAACTCCTTTCCTCCCTTCATCCACGCTTTCCTCTCTTTTTTGTATTTCCAGCCTTTTTTTTTAATTTTATGCCATCTGGCCCTCTCATCTTCCACCGTAAAAAAAAGAAAACTAATTCATGTTCCGAGTCATCCACATGATGAATAGTGCAGGTCCAGGTGCTACTGCTGTAAAAAAGGAAAGAGAAAGAGAGAGAAAGAGGGAGGGACGGCGAGATAGAGACAGAGACAGATAGAAAGACAGAGACAGAGTCAGAGAAAATTACATATGTATACTAATTATGTATATAAGCCATTATAAACAAGGCCTTCTTTTAAAGGATAGTCTCATATTTTTTCAAATCTACCTTAATACCTTAATCACTGAGAAGCCTGTGTGGCCGAATGTACGGAGTGCCGAGGTTACATTTGGGGCTAATATTATCCTTAAAATCTAACTGTTTGTTTTATAGATATCTTTTCTGCAAACTGTCATCCTAAAGTCATGCTGTAAAGCCACGCGGCAATCTATGGGTCTAAAAAGTGTGGCCTCAGGAAGTGCCTTAAACCTGCATTCTCTCTGATGGCCACCATTGGCTGCAAAAAAAAGTCCGATTGTTAGAAGTTACTGAGAAAAATGACCCTACTTCTCACTTGATTTATTACCTCAGTAAAAATTCTTCGAAAGAGTTTATTGTCTCAATAGCTAGTTTCAAGTCTTCTTCGGTACAACAGGATGTTCATTTTCAAAACAATGGTCACATTTAGACAGATAAAGCAGCGCATGCCTTAGGGCGGGGCTACTTCTGGCTCACAAAAAAAACAAGATGGCGACGGCCAAAACGCCAAACTCCCGGCTTCAAAACAGCCATTCACAAACCAATGGGGGACATCATGGAGGCTACATCCACTTCCTTTATACTGTCTGTGTGTGAGGCTGCACTTCAACACAGCAGAGCTCTCAGTGAACTGCTAATGCGAAATGTCGGAATGCTAACATGCTCGCAACAACAGTGTTAACCTACTGATCTTTAGCAGGTATTATGTTTATCATGTTCGCCATTGACCTGAGGATGACACTTTATGGAAATGGATCACAGATGTTACTATTACAATTCATTCATTCAACGTCCGCTGTGGAAAACCACACTGCTAACGTCAGGTTGAAGGCTAGATTGTTAATGAGCTAGTCAGCACAATGAACAGATTAACACATACCTGTTAATACCATTTCAGTCAGTTTAGATGGTCAATTGTGCAGTTCTCACTGCTCCCCTGTAGATGTGTTTGTTGCCATTGTATTAAAACAGACAAATTCCACACTAAAACACTCCAATCTTTAATTTTTAAGGGAGACCAAAATAAGAGGGGTTTGTATTGACAACATTCCTAATTTCGCATTTGAGCCTAGACACCAGACAGACATTAAGTGAAGAGGTGAAAATTAAGATGGAAGCAGAGGGGTGAGATTTGAGCATTTTTACTCCTACTCACTCTCAGTCTGTTTGTCCGATTTTGTCCCTCTCTATCTTTATGTTTTCCCTCTTTCTCTCATTCAGTTTCTTACTCTCTCCCTCCCTCCAACTCTATCTCACTCTCTTGCTAAAAAGTTTTCTATTGAGGGGAATTCAATCACCATAATGAATCTGAAGCCAGGCAGCAATTTTCTTCACATGAAGAAATTCTAAGAGGTTATGGAATTTGTAAAATGAATAGCTTGGGGGAGGTAAATGGCCACGTGTGGCATATGTACAGTGTGGAAGAGTGTGTGCATATGTGTGTTTATGTAGGTTTGCCACTTACATGTGTGTTGTGTGTACAACAACGCGTGTAGGATCTTTCAGTTACCCTGGGACATAAGGCGGTTGTACTATTGAGGACCGGTCATTCGATGTGGAAGTTTGGAATTCTGCCGATTTTGATTTGTCAGCATACCATATGTGATAGTGAGAAAGACGACTGTTAGAGATGTTTTTCTCTGTTTGTCCGCTTTTTTTCCCCCGTAACAGCTCACCTTCCTCTCATGTTCCCACTTGTTACCTACCTGGTTCTCAAAGTGGGGCCCCAAAATCTGTTGCAAGAAAAATCTGGGGGGGTTGTACAATGTTTAAATAAAGTCAATTTTATTTGTATAGCGCCAAATCCTAACAAAACTTATCTCAAGAACATCTTCACATAGAGTAGGTCAAGAACATACTCTTTAAAATATTATTTACAGAGCCCCAACAGTTCCCACCATGAGCAGCACTTGGCGACAGTCGTGAGGAAAAACTCCCTTTTAACAGGTAGAAACCTCGAGCAGAACCAGGCTCTGGGTGGGCGGCCATCTGCATCGACCCAATTGGGTTGAAAGGGGAAGAAAGAGGGGGAGAGGGGAGACAGAGCAGGAGGAGAGACAACAAATCAGACTAATAATAATAACAACTGCAGCAGTGAGTGTGGAGCAGGAACATGGGGGCAGTAGACGGCCTGCAGTCACAGATCCAGAATCTACAGCTCCAGAGGCAGAAATACCTGCAGAAAGTGAGAAGGCCAAAAAGCACAAAAACTACCAGGGAAGAGGGAGAGGAGGAGAGAGAAGCTCAGTGCATCATGGGAAATTCCCCAGCAGTCTAAGCCTATAAGCAGCATAACTAAGGGCTGGTTCAGGACTCACCTGAACCAGCCCTAACTATAAGCTTTATCAAAAAGGAACGTTTTTAGCATACTCTTAAACCAAGAGAGGGTGTCTGCCTCCCGAACCCAAACTGGGAGCTGGTTCCACAGAAGAGGAGCTTGATAACTAAAGGCTCTGGCTCCCATTCTACTTTTAGAGACTTTAGGTACCACAAGTAACCCTGCATTCTGTGAGCGTAGTGCTCTAGTGGGGTAATACGGTACTATCAGCTCTTTAAGATATGATGGTGCCTGACCAATAAGAGCTTTGTAGGTGAGGAGGACGATTTTAAATTCAATTCTGGATTTACAGGGAGCCAGTGCAGAGAAGCTAATATTGGAGAAATATGTTCTCTTTTGCTAGTTTCTGTCAGTACATGTGCAGCCGCATTCTGGATCAGCTGAAGAGAGGCAGTCTTTGAAGTCTGTTTTATATGGGTATTAAAGGACATGTCCTGATCAAAGATTACTCCTAGACTCCTTACAGCGGTGCTGGAGGCCAGGGCAATGTCATCTAGAGTAACTATATCTATAGATAATGCGTCTCCAGAGCTGTTTGGGGATATAAGAGGATATTCAAGCAGAAAAGTTTTTTCTCGCTAAATTACAATGATTAAAATTCTAATAGCATGTCCAGTAGTTCATGCTGATTTGTGTCAGACAATGAAAAGTACAACCCAACGTACAAGTTTAGCCACTCACTACTGCAGAACAGAATAACCTCACCCACCTATAAATTGGCAAACATAAAAACAATGTTAGGCTGAATACAAACTGAAATTAAACAAACAGTCAATTGGATCTGATTTTCAAGCTTTGGACTGGTAGCAAGCCAATGATACTGGGTCCCATAGTTTTGTTTTAAAGGGTTTAAAGTCAAGTCAAAGATTCAAAACCACGGTCTTACCTGATTCTGCGTAGGGTGTGTTACAGGGGTAATCAGGAATGCACACTTCCTTATCATCTTTGTCAGCTGGCCAATTGAGTAATTTACAGTAGCTGGCAGACATTTCTTTAAATCACCATAGAAATGGGTTCTAAAGATGGAGACAAGTAAAGATTCCAAAAGTTCTTAGGACCACCACTTTTAGCAATGATTAAATGACAGTGGCACCACTTGAAGGGGGTGAATAAGAAGAGTAAAAGTTTTAACAGTATGAGGATGAGGATGTGCAAATTCCATGACATATCACCAGTGAAATGCAGCTCACCCACAGGTATAACCTTATTTGGCCAAGGCTTAACATTTTCACAATATGAAAAATCCAATATCGTTTATAATTCTAAACCTCCACGACTTCACACTGCCTGGTAACATCACACTGTGTGCCATTATCTGACAACAATAGCTTGCTCTGTACATACACCACCTGAGCATTCTGGTCAATAAAACCACAGAGAGACTGTGGAGCTGCAATAGAGATGCCAGGACTGGCTGTTGCTGTAATGAACTCTTAAGACCAGGAAGCACTGGCTGTGTGAGTGTGTGTGTGTGTGTGTGTGTGTGTGTGTGTGTGTGTGTGTGTTTGTGACCATGTAATAGCAGGAGTGCGTGCACGTATGTAAGTGTATGCACATTTTTCAGTGCTAGGGTATAGACACATATGTACATTTACGGTTGCACGTCTTGTGAGCATGCATGTCAGACAGTGTGTCTGTCTGTGTGTGTGTGTGTGTGTGTGTGTGTGTGTGATCGAGCCCAGTAGCTCATCAGTGTCAGGGCTGAAAAGGTTGTGGGATGAATGAGAGCAGAGAATCAAAGAGAGATTACACGTCTGACCATGTATCATCCTCGATATATTGAACGCAGCCTTTGTGGAGATGGGGGCCGCTTATAAAAAGTGGCATTGTGCGGCGGCTGAAAGAGCGTGTGGGCTCAACTCCATGACTAATCTGTCCCCTCGCATTATTTTATTCAATCTTCCCCCGACTTTATGTCTTCGACATTTTTGCTACACTCAGTAACTTTGAGTTGAATGGACAATTTTAAAGATTTTTAAAAGGCGTTTGCTCGGGCCCGTACGCTGAGAGAACAAAAAAAGAGACTATCTCTTTGTTTCTGTGTATAATTTATGACTAAAAATGGTCCTCCGACTAATTCTAGCGGGCAGGGTAAAGTCTTGAGCACATTCTTTTTAGACTCAATATTGAAAAGAGTGTTGAATTTCTAAAGGGAAACATTTGATAAAACATAAAAGGATTCCCTTTCTCTTTCTTGCCTCTATAACCCACTTCACCCTACGAACTCACTTAGACAAAAAAAAACACTTATATTCACTAGCACGTTCACACATGCATATGAACACACATTCACTGGTACAATTCACTCTCTCCAGCTCTCTTCCTCTCTACGTACACTGTGCTTGATCCTAACTGGAAAAGGAAGTCACATAGTCACCCGTGTGACTCTGAATGACAGAACCCACCAGTAATACAACAAAGAAGTGTATACAGCATGAGGAGAGGATTTACCCCATACCACTTACTGAGCTCAATCTAAAATTAAGAGCAAAACACTGAAAAAACAAAACCCTGTCACACTTAGCAGGATGAAAAGTAATGATACGATAGAGATACTTTGCACATGAACAACCATGAACCATACATGGCATACAATATTCCACAGTACAGCAAAACTTTAGTTTGGTATTTATTTAATATTTCCCACAAATACAGAGATATATATTATCTGCCACACCAATTTGCACGTTTTTGTGACATGTCAGATACATATAATAAAGACCTTGTGGGGGTTAAGCACTGCTGGATGTTTTGGTCCTCTGACCGCATAGCAAGGCTGCTGTTTGGTCATGGGTTAGTCTCAGCCAACATCCCTGAGACCACATGTTTGTATCACTATTATCAGTGTGACGAAATTTTCAAACCACTGTCAAAAGAATTAAAATGGCTCCAGTGTATTTCCTGAATGGATTGTAGGATGCTCCTTCTGAAAACATTTTCCCCTTTAAAACTATCTAACTTTTGAAAGAGAAACTAAAACAACATAATTTATTAGCACTGAAACGCACCCTTGCTCAATCAGTACACTAAGGGTTTTAGCTGCTACAGCTCTACTTGGTGTGGCATGAACAGTGGATTATTGTGGCTAATGAAAGTTAAAAGCAAACTTTGAATACATTTTGCTGTGTAACACACTTGTTTTGGATTGCTGTGCTTACAAAACCTCACTTTACTTTTTATGACTGATATTTTATTGATTTTATAAGGGACAAACAGTAAGAAAAACAATTGATTTCAAAAGAGAAAAGTCATTTAAGAACTGACTGGTATTAAGTTTCAACTGTTCTGGGCTATGACACAATATGTATTCCTGCAAACAGTTTCTAACGTGCAAAGAATAATAGCAATGCACCTGCAAAGGAATTGAAAAAGGTGACTGCAAGCGAGTAAACAATGTAAACAATGATTGGTGAAGTTGGGAAGCATAATCTGGTAACACTGAATTACTTTTGTTTTTTTCAAGCAAGGTTGTGTAGCTTTCAATGATAATGACAAAAGTGCCAACTGGAAGTCCACGAGGCCCTTGGAGGCAAGGCAGGTAGCACAGGTGGAGGGGGAGGTGGGGACAGAGGCATTCTGTCGGGGACGAGCATTAAACACAGCACCCGCAGGTCAACAGCAGCCGCAGCCTCCGGTGGAGAATGATGGACGCTGGCAGGCAACCAGAGGCCCAGGCGAAGACATGACGCTGCGCCTCGTAGCCAAACAGTAAAAGAGAGACAGGGGTAGCAAGGCCAGAACTCACCTCCGCTGCACGTCGTGACCCAGGCAAGACACCCTCAGCATGATGTAGACTTGCAAGCTATTTGCAGCTTTGTATCGTGAATGCGTAGAACAGAATTACACAACTTTGTGTTCACTGATCCTCAGTTACAATACAATATGCATTTCATACATGAAAAGATAGGACACACGGATTTTAACTGGGGACGTCTTGATCTGCAGTGATACCACCTGCACCACTTTTATTATATGCAATACGAAGTTTTCTTTTATGGCTTTGTCTTAATTGTTGCATGTTTTCATACAAAAGGAGCGTCAGAGCTGAATATTTGATGATTGCAGTGTTACACACTTTACGTAGTCTTGATCTAGGTGTTTACAGTGGTCATTTATATTTAATAGTTCTGTAAATCTACTTCTTTAAGTCAATTATAGCACAACATAACAGGTTTAACAGTCCATCTCCAAGCCCACACCGACTACCTTCAACAATACAAAGACACTCTCATTTCAGCCCTGTCCAGCTACTACTCAGACCTCATACACACTGGCTCCTCCAACCCAAAGACTCTTCTCCACAATAAACACACTCATCAAACCCAGGGACAACACCTCCAAATCCTTCACAGTGGACAAGTGCAACTCCTTCTTCTCATTCTTCCAAACGAAAATTGACACCATCTACAGCAACCTGAATACCTCCCCCACCCTTTCCACCCCTCCACCTGCAGCCCCCTCTTCTACCCCTCAGCCCCTCTCAGTTCTCCCCTGTGTTCCCAATGGAGCTGTCTGCCTTCACAGTAGGAATGAGAAGCTCCACCTGTCTCCTGGATCCCATACCATCCAACTTCATCAAGGACTGTCTACCAGCCATCTCACCACTCATCCCAGTAATCATTAACTCCTCCCTCAGCTCCGGCTCAGTCCCGGACACACTTAAACTGGCTGCTGTCACCCCTATCCTCAAAAAACCTGGACTTGACCATGACAACTTGAGCAATTTCCAGCCCATCTCCAATCTACCATTTTTGTCAAAAATACTGGAACATGTTGTCGCCTCACAACTCAAGGTCCACCCACAGCACAGCACTGAAACAGCTCTCCTCAAAGTCAACAACGACCTCCTCCTCTCCTCAGACTCTGGTCACCTCAACATTCTCATTCTCCTCGACCTCACTGCAGCCTTCGACACCATCAACAACAACATTCTTCTCTCCCACCTAAAATATCACTGGTACTGCTCTTTCCTGGCTAAAACCAGATCTTACAAACAGAAAACAGTTCATCAACATCAACAACTGCACCTCCTCCAACGCTCCTCTTTCACAAGGCGTCCCCCAGGGTTCAGTGCTTGGTCCTCTCCTCTTCATCCTCTACTTGCTCCCTCTTGGTGACGTCATCCGTCAACATGGTCTCCACTTACACTGCTACGCAGATGATGTCCATCTCTACATCTCCACCAAATCCATTACCACTGCCACTCACTCCACTCTGACCAACTGCCTCACTGACATTAAATCATGGATGCAAACCAACTACCTCAAACTCAACTGTGACAAATTTGACATGATCATCATCGGTCCCAAATCCCTCTGTAAAAACCAGTCACAACTTCTGCCTCACCATCGACAACTCCATTCTATCTCCCTCCCCACACATCCGCAACCTCAGAGTCATGTTCGACAGCAACCTCTGTTTTGAACACCACGTTAGCCAAATCACCAGAACTGCCTTTTTACACCTAAAAAACATAGCCCGTCTCCGCCCATCACTCTGCACGTGTACTGACAGGAACTAGCAAAAGAGAACATATTTCTCCGATATTAACTTCTCTGCACTGGCTCCCTGTGAAATCTAGAATAGAATTTAAAGTCGTCCTCCTCACTTACAAAGCTCTTATTGGTCAGGCACCATCATATCTTAAAGAGCGGATAGTACCGTATTACCCCACTAGAGCACTACGCTCACAGAATGCAGGGTTACTTGTGGTACCTAAAGTCTCTAAAAGTAGAATGGGAGCCAGAGCCTTTAGTTATCAAGCTCCTCTTCTGTGGAATCAGCTCCCAGTTTGGGTTCGGGAGGCAGACACCCTCTCTTCGTTTAAGAGTATGCTAAAAACGTTCCTTTTTGATAAAGCCTATAGTTGGGGCTGGCTCAGGTGAGTCCTGAACCATCCCTTAGTTATGCTGCTATAGGCTTAGACTGCTGGGGGACTTCCTAGGACGCACTGAGCTTCTCTCTCCTCCTCTCCCTCTCTATCTGTACGCATTCCTATCCCACTAATACAGGCTACCAACTCCATTTCTTCCTGGTAGTCCTTGTGCTTTCTGTGTTTTTTCACCTTCTCACTTTCTGCAGGTATTTCCGCCCCTGGAGCTGTAGATTCTGGATCTGTGACTGCAGGCCGTCTACTGCCCCCATGTTCCTGCTCCACACTCACTGCTGCAGTTGTTATTATTATTAGTCTGATTTGTTGTCTCTCCTCCTGTTCTGTCTCCCCTCTCCCCCTCTCTCCTCCCCTTTCAACCCAACTCGGTCGACGCAGATGGCCGCCCACCCAGAGCCTGGTTCTGCTCGAGGTTTCTACCTGTTAAAAGGGAGTTTTTCCTCGCCACTGTCGCCAAGTGCTTGCTCATGGTGGGAACTGTTG
This sequence comes from Lateolabrax maculatus, assembly GCA_031216445.1. Taxonomy (NCBI): domain Eukaryota; kingdom Metazoa; phylum Chordata; class Actinopteri; order Acropomatiformes; family Lateolabracidae; genus Lateolabrax; species Lateolabrax maculatus. The sequence continues at coordinate 4,976,647 of CM062198.1, read as the reverse complement.
GGTCTCTGTAAATAATATTTTAAAGAGTATGGTCTAGACCTACTCTATGTGAAAGCGTCTTGAGATAACTTTTGTTATGATTTGGCGCTATACAAATAAAATTGACTTGACTTGACTTGCTCATCTGCTGCTGAGACTCTGATCTATGCCTTCATCACCTCCAGAATCGACTACTGCAACAGTATTCTACTTGGCACATCATCCAAAGTCCTAAACAAACTCCAGTACATCTAGAACTCTGCTGCTCACTTGCTCACCCACTCCCGCTCCCATGATCACATCAGCCCTGTTCTCCAGAACCTCCACTGGCTCCCACAACGGATCCAATACAAAGTCCTTCTCCTCACTCACAAAGCCCTCCATAATCAGGCCCCCTCCTACCTGACCGACCTGCTCCACCACCACACCCCATCCCGCAGCCTCCGGTCCTCTGACACCAACCTCCTGTCTCTGCCACTCAGAACCAAACACCGGACCTGTGGCGACAGAGCCTTCTCCATAGCTGCCCCCTCCCTCTGGAACTCTCTCTCCAAACACATCCGTGACTGCACCGAACCTTCCATGTTCAAATCAAAAATCAAAACTCACCTTTTTAGATTTTGATATGCGATGAATGTACTATTTTTTTTTTTTTATGTTAATGTATACTTTGTTTTAGTGTGAAACTTTTATGATGATTTTATTGTCTGTAAAGCGACTTTGAGTACCTTGAAAAGCGCTATATAAATAAAATGTATTATTATTATTATTATTATTATTATTATTATTATAGTCAACTTTAATCATATAAACTAAATCAACTAAATCATCACCAGTGAAAATGCTGAGTGGTTAGTAACTTTGGAAAACCACTAGCCACACTGGCAGGTGAGCAAAAAAGCTTGCCTCATCTTTATCTGCCACCATGTCCCTCACATCCCCCTGCTCTCCCTGGATGTGTCCTCCTCTCTCTCTCTCTCCCATTGTTTCCATGTGGGATGGTTGACCTCTCTCTCCCTCACTTATTCTCTGGTCATTGGTCTGGTCTCTGGAATCAATCAACACACATTAAATGTCAATATGACAACTTTCCTGACATTCCATTTGTTTTTATTGGTGCCCTTGCATGACATATGTTTTAGTGGTCATTGGATGTTCATGGATTATGAATTTTAACCGGATTACGCAAATGGCAAATTTTGTTTATCCCCACTTGGAGAACAGAAGTGGCGGAGTGTCGATTTGGTGTGCTGCGGCAGCACAACACATCTCAAAACAAGCTCACAACGTGTAGGGTGATAAAAACACTCACCAGCAACATTCACTGTCCGGCCAATCTTCTCCCACAAATGGGCTTTTCCATTTCTGTTGTGATAGTTTCTGAAGGGAGAGACAGTTTCGGTCCAATAGGACATTTTTCGGACTATTGGGGTTTCAGAATAATGGGCCGTCGGGACGATGGACTGGCACCCTGTACACTACGTGACCAGCACCACAATCAAAGAAAGTTAGCCACTAGCCAGTGAAGAAAATCATACATTTAGCAGCCAAAGAGCTAAATATTATTATCAGGAGTTGGTGGAGAACAAAACAGAGCTACAAGGAGAGTGGTTGTAAGGTGGACAGGAACACGACTCCAAATGAATGCTAATGATTCTGTGTCTGCTGGATGTTACAGGCAATTCTTTGCTAACATGTTAGCCACAACAACTTTTTAAGGAGACAAGGTGTCAAATTACCTAATGCAGTTTTAATTTTATTTAATTTCAGTTTATTTGTTCTTGTGTAAAAAGTGTAAATAAAAGTGTAAAATTCCAAAACTAATGAAGGTCACATGGATATAATTAGATCCGGTTTATCATGGTTTAAGATTCTCTTTGTAAACAGACAGTCTTCTAAAGATACTGCTACATTCAGACAATGTGTGATTACTATTATAGAATCAAACTGAGGAAAAGGCAATCTGACTAATGTGGTACACAATACATCACATTATAATCTCTCCATTTCCAGTGCCACATATAGACAGCGGGTTACGAATAGCATTTAGGCTACATATCTGTGTAGCAAATGTGGGTCTTGTGGGAATTGCTGTGAACAAATAAATTTAAGAACCAAAGTACGGTTCTAAAATAAACCAAACCAAGCCTACTTAATTTAAAAAAAGATTGTCCAGTACATCCCTGTTGCTATTTAGTATACAATTTCTTAATCGAACAAAACTCTGCATCAAAAAAGTATAAAAAACGTGAAACAACCATGAAGATGGAAAATCATGACTGCAAAAATCTGTTTCCAAGGCAAGAGACCACTGATTAAATGGTAAAAACTTCACACCGCAACTACTGTTACACTGTCATCTGTCAATTCTCTTACTCTTTTTCTTCCTCTCTCTCTCTCCCTCATACACATAGAGACAGTCAGATATGAAAACACACACACACACACACACATTAACACTCCTCTTTACCTTCAAAAAGCCAGGGGAAGGGAGTCGGCATGCATAAATAGTCTAAGTGCTTATATTTCTATTCCTGCTTATCCAACTGCTAACAAGACCCAGTTCACAGTCAATGAGCTACTTCGGCATTCATGAGGATCACTGACAGTCACTTTGCATTCAACGCCAATCACAAACAGCAGAAAAAAGAGCACACACACACTAACACACATAAAGAAATTTGATTACAAGAGGCATTCTGCAGTGCTTCAGCATTCCCCAGTGTTTTACCAAAATAAAACAGGCAACCCGTACCCATTCAGGCAGTTTGAAGCACACACATACATGAGTATTGCAACAAGCAGGAAAACATGATTACCCTCCACGCATTTAGAGGTCACTGGCATTAGGAGATTAGGTAAAGTAAGCAATCATCATTTGGATATTTGATGATGAAACTATCCTGTTAAATTGATTATAGTGGTGCACAGGGCAGGAGAGGGTGACAGCCACACCTGGCGGCATACGGAGTGTGTGCGTGCGCGCGTGTGTGTGCATGTATGTGTGTATGTGCGTGTGTGCATGTATGTGTGTGTGTGTGTGTGATTTCCTATCACATGTCATAATGGGCCATACCTGTCCTCCATTCCTTTGTCCATCCTCTGTATGCCTGAGGTTTTTCCTCTAACTGTGCAAGCATTTGCAAGTGTTAGGGTGTGTTTGTGTATATCTGTAACTTCACAATAGATATGGAAGATACTTCTCTATTTACTTATTTGAAATTTCCCCTCAGTAGGGAAACCCATGTATGCAGTATACACACACACACACACACACACAAGGAAGAGAGGAGTCTGTCATGTGGATGAAGAGGTGATGAGCTTGCCATAAAATATGTCACAGTGTACACAACAATGTGTGCTTGTGTTTGGGTGTGTAGTTCAGTTTATTTTTGTTGTGGTCATATGAAAGCTGATACTGGGACAGACTGATTTATTACCTTACGTCTCATACTGATCGGTCAATCTGCAAAATAAATTATTTAAAGAATAGTACACGAGTAAATGTACTTACTCATTTCCCCACTGTAAACACTATCAAAGTTAATTTCCACTCCAAGTGCCACATCACAGAAACTGTATATTTACTTTATAATGGGCTCTTTCTGTAGTTTAAACGTAGTACTCCTTGACACTCACCAGTGTGTAGTGTTAGAAATTAACTCTCTCGTGGTGTCATTATTAACTATACAGGTTTTACCTGTAAAGTGTAAATTGTTACACATTAATATCTTTAAAATCACACCTAATACAATAAACAGTGAACCAATTTTATTAAATCCTGCACATCATGTAGCAATCATATAGCAAATCCAATCATTATACATACAAATCCTCTATTTTTGCTAAGTCTTGTGCATGTTCAGTGGGATGACTTGTAAAATAAAATGTCCTGTAAATAATGAGTTGAATCTATCGCTCTGGACAGTCAACATCTTTCCACTTTAGCAAAATGCAAAATCTAAAATTCAAAATATGTAGCTTTACCTAACAGTAAAAGCAGAATATATAGTTTTCTTTTTGAAACTGCGATTTTGAAGATTTTATTTTTACTGTAACATGCAAATCATAAAATGTGATGCATTTACTACCTGGACCTAGTTCAAGTTCAAGGTTTTTTTTGTAAAATGCACAACAATTACAGTGAAGAAGTTGTTGGCATGAAATTCTTAGTTCTCCGGTCAGACGTAGGTATATCTATGGGTAGTGGATCTCTTAGACTGAAGTAAAGATTGAAATATGAATTTAGTGAACTGTAACTAACAGAGCTATGTCAGCAGACAAACACATTTTCTGTCTTAGGATAAAGTTACATTAACTTAAGTTAATCATAGCAAACAATTAGCCTACTACAGCAACAACAAGCTCCAAGAATGCCAGCTGATGAAAACAGTTTCAATGGTATGAGCATGACTACTTGAAATTATAGATGCAAGAAAAATCTTCACAAATATTAATATACTGTAAATTGCAAAGATTGAGTTTTACAACACACTGACCATAAAACTACACATAAACATAGCCAACATATGCTAATTAACTAATTAGTGCCTTTTCTCAGGAAAAAAAGTAACTTCTTAACTTGTCATTATTTCATATATATTTAAAATAATTGCACTGAAGGTGATGATGTCATTACTTGCTAAATGGGAGCAACATCAGTGGCAACAACAACAACAACAGTAATATGATAAAAATTACACAGTAATTTCATTTCAGTTTTCTGTCGAAGTGTTATCAGAGAATAATAAATATATCTCCGTACACTACCAAATAAGAATAGTACTAAATATTTAATACTCTCAAAAGGGACATAACTAGTAGTCTTATTTATGATATATTAACTTGGAAGGCCGTGTTTCCACTACATGCTACGGCTTGCCTCGCCTTCTGGTACCAGGTACTTTGTTTTCTGTCTGTCGTGACATCATCTTCAACACGACAACGCAATAACCCCCTTTACTTTTACAGCAGTTGAGAAACCACACACGGGAGCTTTACTGTGGTCTTGAGAAGCTGTACAGTTACTGCTAAACTGACAGTTTCACTGCTAACCTTTTCCTCCTCTCCACTCACATCCACCATCATTCTCTGCCCCTCGGTCTCTCTCATTTGCTCAGCCTCACACTCGCTACGCACACACCTTATGCACTGCCCTATTCCTTAAAGGAGCTACACTACTCTTAACAGACAATATCAAAGGGATGGTGTCATTCATACATCTGCTTTTTTTTAAAAAAATCTTGGTTGAGTGAATAAAAGAAAATGCGGCCGCTTGTGATGGTAGCTTGACTATTGACAAATGGTGGGTTTGTGTCCTGTGCTGCGCGAGTGACAATTTTAGTTACAATGCCCACTGACCAATCAGTGGTCTGCAGTGTTTCACACCACCTTTTAGAATCGGCCCAGCTCACTTGGAACTCGACCAAGGTCATACCAAAAAAAGCACCAGGTACTGTCCACAACTTTTATCAATGGAAAACCAAGTGGAGTGGAGTCGAGCTGAGCCGGTACCACGCAGTGGAAAAGGGGCAAGCAGACACAAAGCAACGTTAGCATTCATGTGGTCTCATGTTTCCGGCCATGTGAAGAACCACACAACAAATGTGAGATAAAATCAAAACAAGGACCTAGAACAGGCTACAAAGCTGCAGAGTTGGGTGTTAATTCTGTGTGGGTTCAGCACTATAAGAGACTTTCTCATTATATACCATCACTTTACTGGGTTGAATATCAATTTTGATTAATGTAAATGTAAACCCTGTATGTGCAGAATTTGTATGTGAATGTAGTGTTTGTCAGATTATTGTGAAGCGTACATTTTGTTCATTTTTGTTCTTTCCAATGCACCTGATACAACATTGGAATGATTCTCTGCGGCTATACAAAATCAGTGTCTGGTTGTGTAAAGGAGTTAACTGCATCTGACATGTAACCAGTACTCATAGCTGGGCAGGAGTACACTGAAGAGAATGTATGTAGAGTGCTTAATGAAGGATCGTTTAGAAACGTGACCTCAAATGGCACAATTGTGGAAAAAAGTCTTATCTGCAATGTAACTTCCCTTTGCTTTCTTTTTTTTTCTTAATCAGAGACATTATACATAATTGTATTAAATATATAAACATAACCTACTTAGAATCTTTTTTTTTTCTCTGAAGAGCCCTGTGTTTTTTATACTTTTCCCACCCAAAACCTTTGTTCATTTTTGCCTTTTCTCAGTAATGCTGAAGTTAGGGTAAGTAGTGGGTGAGACAGTGTTTTGATAATGCATCTTAAATCTAAGAATTACAGCAGGTTTAAAAGTTAAAAACATTATTTTCAACATTAATATTATTGCTTAAATCTAAAGAAGTGTTGAAGTGTAGTTTTCCTGGGTAAAGAAAACATTCTCACCTACATGTACCACGCACGCACACTCACAAAACTAGCTGCTGCTATATCCGTCGGCAGCTTGAGATCTCAGTTTAAGCCCAGGAGGAGGCAGAGAGAAAACATGCTGGAAATACCCTGAGTTTAAAGTGCTAAAGTGAAGACTAAAACACAGATTTATTCAGCAGAAGCCAAAGACCAAGGGAGAGTTTTAACACATTTACACCAGAGAGCCCTCTGAGGAGAGACGCACCAGTGGGTGGTTGTTTGAGAGCTTATTTGAGTATGTACTGTCTGCTTGTGTGTATGCTTGCGTGTGTGTGTGTGTGTGTGTGTGTGTGTGTGTGTGTGTGTGTGTGTGTGTATGCGTGCGTGGATACTCCCATCGGTGCGTTCATTTCTCTTATCCGTACACCCACCTTTTTCTTGGTTTCAAGACAATCTCCCAGGATGCCTATTCTACATTAAACAGTGCTTTGAAGACAATTGAGCTGAGACCCAGGCTGATCAAGGCTCCCTTATCCCTCCCAGCACATCTATTATCAAAGCCTTCGTACCATTACCGTCATTATACACTATGTATTATTATTATTATTTTGAAAATGCAGCGCTGAGAGCAGGCTAGAGACGGGGGCCCCCGTAAACAAATCTATTATTGGTGATGAATTGCATAATAACACAGGCATAATGCCGTTCTCTCACAAAACTGGTGAAGGTGCTGAACTGGAAAAAGTACCCCGTCTGTAAAATTTGAATAAACAATGGGCGAGAGGGGGAGAGAGACAAAGATGGAGTGGTCGTTAGATGGTGTGTTTTTACTTGAAAGCTAAAGACTTTGCTCAGTGCATACTGGTCCCTTGCCATCATGTCTGTTATCAGCCATCACTTGCTTGTCAATGTAGATTTAAATGGAACCATCATTGAAGAAAAGTACACTTTGAGGTTAGGCTTCTTTGATGACATCTGTATGTGTAAGAGTCTTGAGTATTTTTACATTGTTGTTACTTAAGTAAATGATCTTAGTACTTGTTCCACCACAGCTTGGGGGAACTTTGTGTAATTTGGTCATTACAGTTTACATTTCAGATAGCGTCAGATGGGGAGGGGGGGGGGGGGGGTTTACTGGTGAAGTTTGTGTTTCTGAAGGTGGTTCAGTGTTCCACTGCTGGCCATTACTGCTCACACTAAATAATCAGTTCAGTCCATATTACATCCTGTGCTCAGAATGCAAAGACTTTAATGAAGTGGACTGTTTTGTTAAATCAGTTGCTGACTGCAAAGTAGCACTTCCAATTTACATGACAATGTTGCAGATATTACCTTAATGCCAGGCAATATCTGATCTACAGTCTTCTGTACGTAATATTAATTGCAGTTTATTAGAACGTTTATAATTATATAATTATTAAAAATATATAATTTTATGTTGTCTGTTATAGTAACATTATACCGTACTCCAGTTAATTTCTAAAGTTAAATATTAATTGAAAACATTTAAACATTGATGCACCAGTACCTAAAAATGTATAATATGCAGTGGAAACACCAGGAAACGTCGAATCTTCATATTATTGGAAGCAAGACTGACTGTATACCAGACATTTTCAGCTTATTATATTCAACATTAGGAATGGTGATCGAGCACCATTAATCAAAGTCCGTATCTAAATTTGTACTTTGGTTTAATGTTAGCATGCTAACATGCTAAACTAAGGGCCAATTCATGGCTTCCACATCCATGTGGCTGTGAGAGTGTACGTGGGTCAGCGTGATGTACTTGTGACTAACCTCTGACCGGTCTACTGTACTCCTGGAGTTAAGTTCTGAGAACATGCTAAAAAGATGAAAGTGGTTTAGGTAGACTGTTGGCTTGTTTCCAACTTGCCTGACTTCTTGTGTTTCTTGCCCCATTAGACTTGTAGCGATGGTACTGTGTTCCAGTTTGGTCCAGACTGAAAAAATATGGACCGCTGTGAAATTTTATTCACGGTTCCCAGACAATGAATCCTAAAGACTTTGGTGACCCCCGGACTTTTCCTCTAGCATCACCATGAGGTTGACATTTGCCGTTCAGAGTGAAATATCTCAACACCTATTTGATGGATTGCCATGAAATGTTACACACATTCGTATTCCCTCGGAATTAATTGTAATAACTTTGGTGATCAAAGGCCTTTTATCCAGGCCAAAATGAATCAAGATTATATATTGTCATATGCTGCAGCTGTCAGCATATGAGTGGTATAGAGTCTATGGCGGTACACTGGTATCCTAGTTTAGTCATCCAAATAGTAGAGTAGCCTATGGAGTATACAGCATGTCAATGACCCAGCTCCATTCCACACACAGAATAATGACAGCTGTTATACTACATATATTCTCTTTCTCCTTTTCTGTCACTTTCTTCTTCTTATGTCTCCTTCTTCCTCTCTCTTGTGGGTCAAAGAAGAACAAGAGAGTGAACAAATGTGTCAGTGTTCCTCTGCACACACTCACAAACTTGCTAAACCACCCCAACCGCACCCCCACCCCAGCCCCCCAGTGTGCAGACACTGTTTAGCTATGCTAATTTGAATATATTTTTGGGTCAATTGTGCGCTTACCAGAGACGGCCTCCACGCCTACCCTTTGCCGAACAATTTAAATTTTTAATATTCCATTTAATTTATATGGGCCAACACTGAGGCAATCTGACAATGCCAAAAAGCCGTCTGATTTTTTTTTTTTTTTGTAGAAAAAAAAAGGGATTTCTTTCATAGAAATTCCATCGCCCTGGTTTCTGCCCTTCCCTCACCTGACTCCCTGTTCTTATCTATCTTAAAACCATTTCACCTTAAGAAATAATCAATAAAAACAATTATGAGATCCAAGCCTAGCACCAATGCGCTCTCCTCTTCCTCTCCTCTTCCCCATCTTTTGTTTTTTGTCTCTCTCTTCCCCTCTCTATCTCTTTCCCTCCCCACTCCCTGCTTTTATCCTCTTTTCTCTTCTCCCACCATCCTCTCTCCTTGGTGATTCACCGGGTATAATATTTAATTATACTCTATAATTTATGCAGGTTATCAAACTCTGAGCGCATCATTTTATGTACATTGTGTAAATTGCTTTTTTCTCTCTCCCTCCCTGTCTCTCTGTCTCTTTCTGTCTTTTCTTTTACAGGCTTTTTTTCCCCCCTCTTGGATGGGAGGAGGGTAAATTCTTTGCAGGCATAGACAGAGATATTGAAGCCCGGGTGCAAATGTGAAATGAATAAACAGGCTGGATCTCTTCTTCAAGGGCCTAAATGAGATCTGCACAAAATAATTTAAACTAGGCCCATTCATCAAGCCCAGCCAGGCAATGTGTGTAGCAGCGGCCTGTGTATGTTGTCCATACTGTATGTGTATGTGTGTGTTTGTGTGCTTTCTGTGCCCGTGGCAGCGGCAGTAGTAGTATCCTTCTGTAGAGAGAGAATGACAGAGATTAAGAGTGAAAGACAACCAAATGCATACTGAAAATGAAGGTTTTATAGAAAAGTTTAGAAACATCTGGGAAGTGAGCCACTTAATGCATACTCACATGCATATTCATAATGATATACCTGCAACGCATTAGCAAGCTCAAGAAATGTCCCTGCAAAGTCCGACAGTACATCCAAAAAACCTAATACACAGAACAAAATGTTCTTTAGGCCAGAGTGTATCGCCATTTCTTCACAATACCACTCCACTAATGTCAGATTTTTCTTTAAAGGTGCGGTAGGTGAGATTGAGAAGAGAGTGGACTTTGCCTGAGAATTTTAAAGAGTATCCTACAACTTCCAGGTCCCTCCCCCTCCCTCTCCGCTGCCTTCAGCTCTCAGTTTCAGCAAATATAACAAAAAGTTATTTTTATAAAAGTTACCTACTGCACCTTTAATTGTCAATATCAATGTCATGGCAGAATGAGTCAGATCTCTGTACTAATTATGGAGAAAATAATACTTGAGCCAACAAAACAATTAATTCATCTTATTTACGTTGAAAAAAAAAATTGCAGTGATGGGACATGGACTAATAACATAAATTACTTGATAAGATGTACATGCAGTGAATGGAACCATGGTAGTACCAATCCAGGTAATCCAAAGTGATTGGCAAATTTAGCTATTCAAACAAACAGAATAATCAGATGACTGAAAAACAGTTAAACATGAATTGAAACATTTAAACACAGATGTTTTGGTGACAGCTTAGCTGATGTCACCAATACACAACAGGAATTTGAATTGTGACTTAAAATGTAATAATACTTTCTGTGTGGGTCAGCGTGATATACCTGTTACAACCCCTACAAGTGCCCCACTGCACATGCGCTAGAAAAGTATGTGATGTAATGTATTGTATTTCTCATCCATGGTCCTTTTAACGCTGTTTAATAGCAGTTCAGCCTCATGTTTTCTGAAGTGCATCTGTGGAACAGGTCTGCGTATCAATACCCCCCAATTGTAGTATGTATAGTATGTATAGAAGCGTATGTGCATCCGTCGTCTACATGCAAGTCTGCAGCTGCCTGCATCCATCCTGGAGTATGATCAAGGCTTAAAATGGTTAACATGGTTAACATCGTACCTTCAGCATATTAGCATTGTAATTGTGAGCATGTTAACATGCTGACGTTAGCATTTACGTCAAAGCACTGCTGTGCCTAAGTACAGTCTCACTGCTGGCAAGGCTGAAGTGTCTTAGGGCCAGATTTATTAGCACAAGTAGCACAAATGTGGGTTATCACAGTCCGTGTATTCAGCTCCATGGTTCATTTCCACCTGTAAAAAACTGTTACTCAGTTACTCAAAATATTACTCATAAAAGTATAATATAATAACCTTTATGTCTAACTACTAATGCAGAAAGAGACATTAAACATGTTCATGGGAAATTAAAAGGAGGTGGAGTGACACAAAAAGACAAATCAAAGACACAGAAAATACACAAGCCACCACAACGAATGGGGAGAGAGAGAGAGAGAGAGAGAGAGAGAGAGAGAGAGAGAGAGAGAGAGAGACAGAGCAGCAGGTCCAGCAGCTTAGAGCAGAGCAGGTGATGATGGTGTTAATGTGACAGGTGTTAAAAGTGAGATGAACGCGGCCAAACGCTCACTTAAATGCTTAAACGTCTTATCAAAAGAAAGAAGAGCACAGTTGCCAACGTGTAGGCACACAATATTATATATTCAACATTATATTAAACAGTAGTAACTGTAATCCGTAAAACAAAATAGCTACCACTAGATTCTGCACATGTAATACCATTCATTTGTTCTTTGGTTGTCCATTAAGGTTTTAGTAACCTGACTCTAATTACCATACCCAACCTTATCATACTGTTTCAGAATAGTGGGCCTCCAGCCTGAATACGTCTATGGGAATGCACACAGACACACACACACACACACATACACACACAAACATCCACACCCTGCTTCTCTCTTTTTTTTACTCTCTGGTGTTTTAAATGTCATTGACCTCAGGGCAAAGCACATACCATCTCAAGTACACATCAGTCTTCCACTAGGACACATACACACATCAACATACTAATCAAGTCTCAGTGGGCTTCCTCACTCCCTTGCCTCCTCCCCTCCTCCCTTCCTGTTTTCCTTTTCTTTCTGTACAAGTGGATTGGTGGAGACCTCATGCAGGGAAAAGCCATTGGCTTGGTACTTACACAAAAAAAGAGGTTAAAGGGACAGCTGACATCAATCAGTCATGATATTCAAATCTCACATTTTCCCACTTACATCAGTCACTGCTCTTTGCTGTCATGATTTGCAGGCCTGGCAGTGTGATGTAAGGTTGACAGTTATACCCTTTTACACCAAAATTAGCTCATATATGCAGGTTTTTTAAAGATGGGTAAGCCCGCTAAAAATAGGCGATTGACTCGTTTCCCATTGCCAGTAGACGAGTTTGCCTTTCTGTTTTTATTTTCTGCTGTCACATTGAACATCACGGACACACTGGAACACAGGGTCACAGTAGAAAGCGCCATGGAGGCCAGTGACAATATTATGGTGGTTACTTTTTTATGCTTTTTACTCTAGTCTCTCTTTCAAACTCCACACCGACTAATTTGGAAAGATGTTCGAGAGCTGCTAGAAAGGAGAGAGATGAAATTTTGTGGCTGAGATGACAAAGAGTCGCAGAAGTTACAGACAAACTTCAACACGCATCAAAGCATCGCACCTGAAAATTAGTTTCCATCACGGCTGATCGGAGCTGGAGCCAATAAATACCCATGACTACTGAAGAGTCTTTTGACCGGGAAATAAATGTTGATTGTACCCTTCCCCACTGAAGATAAAAGCCAGATGTTAGTGGGTGTTAGTGAGTTTTTTGTCCAGTGTGAAAAGGGATTAAGAGTGTTTAGGTCATGCTCAGGAAAAAGCACTTTCCTCATCCTAAACGATGTTACTATTATTAATGAGGGAGTGAATGTTTCTCCTTATTTCACCAACAGCTGTAAATATTTGTTTGTCTGGAGGTTAATGGATGTCAGCGGTGAAGTCAGATTTTACCAACAACCATCCATGTGGTAAAACTGTAAGTGAGAGTGAGAGCAAAAGAGAGAGAGAGAGTCAACATATATAGTACAGTACAGTACAGTACATACAGTGTACATCAATTTGTTTTTTATCCAAAAATATTGATCACAGTGCAGACATGGTGTTGTATTGACAGTCAAAAAGATTTGATCTGGAATCCAACAGCGTTTTGAATAAATTAATATAATATGCCAAAATGCCCCCAGCCTGCCTTAATAGCCACATGTCAAGTGCATAGGGAGTGGTACATAGGGAGCTGTGTGTGTGTGTGTGTGTGTGTGTGTGTGTGTGTGTGTGTGTGTGTGTGTATGCGCGCGTAAGCAGCTACACGAAAGTGACATGCATGATAGGAAGTGCAAAGTACAGTAGGGCTTTGAAAAGAGGAGAGGAGAGGAGACGAGAGGAGAGGAGAGGAGAAAAAGCCAGCATGTCGCTGCTCTGTTGGAAATGACATCATAGCAGGAGTTAAACAGCCACCGTTTACCTTGATTTATAATCCTTCTCCTCTCCCTCCCTTTCCCTTCTCCTTTCACCTCTTCTCCACCTCCTCCCTTCTTCTCCTCCATCCTCCCCACACAGAGGGGCGAGGCCAGACTGCTGGGGAGGGGACAGAGCAAAAGAGAGAGGATGGGAATTATGGAGAAAAAGAATGGAAATAAATTAGACCATGAAAAATGAAGCATAGCATTAAGAATGAATGAGTGAATCGATACAGGAGTGTTGTTCTGTTGTCAAGCAAAACTCCTAATTTGCATGTTGTATATAGTGTGTTCACACTGGATAAGAGACTGAAATAAGTATACTCAATCCACGCGGTATACGGTACATGACGGACACTATATACTCCCACAATGCTATACACAAAAGAAATAGAGAAGTAAAAGTTCAAACATATTGTGGGTGGTGGTGACACAGCTCCAAAGAGATCTTGAAAAATAAGTATTAAAGAAGTATTAAATCCTAAGAATGGCATTAAGTTAAATTGACAGTGACATGCCAAAGTCGCAATTTGATTGACTTGGAACGCTGCATGTATTGAATCATTTCCTGTCATAAAATGGATGTTGTAATGGTTAGGTGGGTTTTTAAACTAACAGCTATACCAGTATACTATGATGATTAGTTTTTAGTACACACTGTACAAAAGTAGAATGTAGTATGAATTTGGAAAAGAAAATTTAGGTTAGCAAAAAACACAGTACAGCTGAGTCAGTTTTGTATTTATTTGTCTATAAGTGAAGGTGTTGGACTTATTAAAATGTGTACCCGATAAAGGCACTAGATGAAAAGTGAAGGGATCACCCAAGTTATTGCAATTCATCCTGAGGATAACATTAAAGGGTATACAAAGTTTCTAGGCAATACATCCAATAGTTAAGACATTCAATCAAAATCACAAATGTGTATCTCATGGTGGTGCTAGAGAAAAAGTCAGTGGTTCACCAAAGTCATTAGGATTCATCATCCGGCAACCACTTTGTAGTGCATAAGGCCTGCTTCTCCCTGCTCCCCCTAAACCAAATCTCTAACCTTTTCACCTCTCCCACTCTCCTCATACATTGAAAGAAACACACAGGATGTTGGTGTGTGTAAAAGAGGAGGGGCAACATCTGATAACACACACAAACCCCTCTGTGGAAGCCCTTTTCCATTAAGAGTCTGGCTTCAAAAGCATTCTTTGGTTTCAGGCCTCTGCCATAACACCAAGTAACAGACACACCAAGACTGTTTCCCTCTAAAATCTGCATAAAGTAATCTCAAAGATTTTATTAAAAAAAATGTATGTTAAGTCACTTTTTACCACCGGATAAGGTAACATAATAGTGATTAAGCCTATGGCCCACTGATAAAAGCCCTTGCATTTACAGTATTACGAACTAGGTGTCAGTGGCAACATTACCAGGAAAAATCACAAGTGGCACTCAGTTAATGACACATTTTCCATCACCCAGCAATGGTTGGTCCCCCAGAGAGGGTAGGCGGAGCTAACGCAACACACTCACTCTTCAACTCACTTTGTGGCAGGACAAGGGTCAACTCCCCTGGAAGGTGCACCTCCAACGCAAATCTATAACTGATTTGGACATCCTTTGTCCACTCGCTCTCTATTCTCTTCTCTCTGAGCCTCTTCCTGCCCGAACTATGTCAGCCCGCATGTCTTTTCCCCTGAACTGAACCAAAGAATTTGAGATTAAGTAGTGAAACAGCAAGGACTTGCTGTAACTTCTCACCGTGCCGGCCCCAGGAAATGTTTGGCCAAACAAACCAGGCCGCCCGACACTGAACCACCTACAGCAAAGACACTGTCTGAGCCCTAGTCCTTCAGCTCACCCTTCCACATGCGGCGGTATCCTCAGCAACTGACCTAAACAACCAAGGTCTGACTGGTGTGGAATCACCAACTCTACCTCAACTAAATGCGGCGTTTGCCATATAGCTGCATTACAACCTACATCCACCAGCTACATCTGGTCGAAGGCTTTACCTGCCTGAATGTTGAATGCTCCCCTGTTCACGGCCTTCTGAGAGCTCCAAAGGACTGCAGAGCGTCATGCCTACAGCTGACTGGCAGGATGGACCCCTGTTTGAGCTGAGGAAGAGCGCCTATGGCCCACACAGTCATCCTGCCATCATCTTTAACTGCATGGTATAATAGGTACTGTCCATTCATCATATTATGAACATGGAGTGTTCCATAGCCTTCTTGCTAGAAATTGTCCACTTCACCTCTCCAGGTAGTATTAAACCTAAACAGTCATAGATATCCTTAAATCTTGCTTTGTCATGTATTTTCCTGAATCATTATTTGAATCAGTAGCCTACTCCCATATTCTAAGTTGGTCCAGTCATTGATCACTCTTTTGCTCTCCCACCTTTGGTATTAAGAATCAGTCTTAGTGTCTTAGTGGCTTGACTAATCAAGCCAACATATTATGATAATCTATTTCCGGGTTACTTGTCAATATTGGACCTCATGAATCAATCAAGAATACAAGAATGTCAAGAAAAAAATAAGTCAATTAATTTGACTTTCTGAAAAGTTGATTTTCAACAGTGACCATTTAAATAAATGAATTGATGATTGCATGAATGAATGTTCAATATCCCAATCTTGACTGGTGTATGTGTATGGATAGAGAAGAGAGAGAACAACATACAACACAGTTGCCCGGGGCTGACTGAAGCTCAAGCCTAAATTCCTCATGTCTACCATAAAACAGTCCAGCATTCCACTACTTTTTGACACACACACACACACACATTCAGTCACACACCCTCCCTTCACAGTGGTGGCAGCACTTCACAAAGGAACCATTGAAGGGGCTCCTTCAGTTTAAAAGTTGAAGAGTATGTCTAATTTTGGTCAGAGTTCATTAGGCAACACAAAAGTGGGAGCTTGCAGAGAACATGAGGACAGTGGCAGAGGCAAGTGCTTCATGCCAGGACTGATAAGAGCAGACAGAAACTACAAAGGCGCCTCTCTTTCAGAAGGAAAGGATGAAGAAGGAAGAGAGGGAGGAGAAAAGGGGGAGAGAGAAAGAAAGAAACCAAACGGCAAGCAAAAGTCTTGGCCCAGAATGTTGTATGGTTTTAATACATGCATGTCAGTGTTTGTTAATGTGAGCCAGCGAGCCTGCAACACACCAATATTCAGCTGTGAGAAAAAAGGGCAACACAAATGTAATGGGAAGCAAATAAAAAATGAAATACTTTAAGTATGACTACTATATTAGGGGTATTAAAATGTCATCACGTCTAAGTGAAAGCTTCATCGGAAACAGGACCCAACTTTATGTCAAATGCAAATCCACCCTCACAAGTCAGATTCCATCCCCTCATTATGAGGAAGAAATGAAGAGCTTATAAAATAAAAATATAAAAGCAACAACAGCAAAAGCAGAAAACTGCTTTAAGTACATGTCCTCAGAATCACCAACATTGTTGAGTAGAGAGTGTGAAGATGAATGCGGATCTGCCCATGAGCTCTGTGTTTTTGCTGTAACTGGGATGCAGTGTTGCTGCTTTAGTGCAAGGCCCTGAGCTGAAAATGGATATTGGAGATTAGATCTTTCATCTGGAGAGAGCCATGTCATTTTCTTATTTTTCTCTCGTATTGATTCTGGCCACTCTGAGCTCCACATGAACAAACCCTTTCAGGCTGGGAAAGGCCAATCCAGAGCTGTTCATATTCCCTATTTATAGATCTCGCTATACTATAAGAGATGTTACAGCAGATAGGGATAAGATTTGATAGATAAATGTGGAATGCAGATGTGCTGTGAGATGGATATGCATTACCTTGTCCAGTGTTTTATTCTAAGGTACAACTCATATATTACCATATATTCTACACTGCATATACCAAGAGTCTCAAGATTATGTGAATGAATGAACTACTTTTGCAGCCATCTACTGACTATTGTGGCAGTCAGTAGTTGTCAGGTGTAAGAAATGGATTAGTTTAAAAGCAGAGGTATTACATTGATCTCTTTCTTTCTGTCAAACACACACAAGCACCCCTATCACTATACCGCTACTACATTATTGTCATATATCAGTCACACATCCAGATACTGGCTCCAGTGTGTTTGTAGCAACAAATCTTGTTTTTCATTGCCTGATCAAACCATCCATATGTGTGTTGTCTGATTTGGTGCAAGACAACATCATTTTCAATCCCTTCCAAGACACAAATGACCAATGCAAAATCAATTCTGACCATTTTTCTAATCTGGCACTGCGATGTGTTAAGACAGGATGAGTGTTGAATTATTCTTTATTAATTATTTGCACAACTATAACCAACCGTGCCAATATTCCAGCGGCATATTTGGGGTGATGTGTATCCATATTTGGGATGATGTAAATTTGTATTGTGGAAATTCATATGCTGCATGTAGGTGCACTTTCTTTTACTACTAAGATACCTCAGCCTCTCTGCCCCCCCCCCCCTCACCTGTTGCTGCTTTTAAAAAGGGTGAAAGGAGTGCATGTGATATTTTATTTTAAGTGAAGATTTTGACCTGCCTATGTCACTACATGGATGGATTCATGGAGTTGTAAGGATTCATCCCCATGGATGTCATGGATATACTGTAAGTACCAAATGTTATGGAAATCAATCCAATTGTTTTTGAGACATTTTAATCTGGACCAAAGTAGTGGACTGACCAACCAACATTGTCATCCCTACAGCCACATCACTAGTGGCAACTTTGGCAACTAAATACAAAATAGTGACTACACCCAAAACATTTTTACTTACTAATAAACCTCTATGTACGACCTTCCCACTGCAAAGGATAATCACATGTCGTGGATAGGTGGATGGATGGGTTTCCATTTATTACTCATCACAATCTGTCAACAGTACAGTATTGACCATATCTTAATAACTTCAGCAATTAAAATATAACTATATATGTATATATATATATATATATATATATATATATATATATATATATAAAGTGAAATGAAACGGCAATTCAGTCTGATTATCAATTCAATCTCCCTCATGTCTCCACACACCTTACCTTCATCATACATAGTCACATATTTACATAGTCACAATGCTACACTTCACACTGATGTTTGCACTTGTGCTATAAAGCATACTGTACTAATTCTTTAAGGTTAAGGAAAGATAGTGGCTTGGGTTTAAAAACAATTCTGTTGAGGGCAAGTGGAAGATTGTGGTCATTGTTAAAGGAAACCAACCTTGACAGTTTCACTAATGTTAGCCGGGCTCACAGGAAGTAGGCTGAGAGGCTAAGCCTGCCATTGGCAGAATATTTCACTTGGAATTCTCCTTCCCTTCCACTATCTGCGTGTTACCGTTTTCAAAGTCCGATGCCCGATGTTGATCCGTTTTCTGACACGGCCATCGTCAGTCGGAGTTAATTTAGTACATCTTTTAACTCTGGCCGTGGTACCCGCCACTGACATTGACATCACTGTACACACCCGTTCCACTTCACCAGAGCTTCTGTGGTATCGGTTTAATAATGTTCTGCAAGAGCAACATACAGCTATTAATTCGTCTGTGGTTTTAAAGTCCAGTGAGCTCTTCCAGAGCTAAAGTATCGGGCAGGCTTGACCTCTAGGGACAAATGATCAAGTTATGTTTGTCTTTTTATCAGTAAAAGTCGTATCACATAGTCGACGTGACGTTTACAGTTTTATGTGGTTTTTGTGGGGATTCAGCCAGTTTAATGCTAAATTAAATGACCCTCCCCAACACTATTTTGCAAGGGCACCATTGCTGCATCATGGGCTTAGCGCCGCCCAAGACAATTGTGATTGGTTTAAAGAAATACAGAAAAGCTAGAGAGTTTTCTCCCTGTATACCAGAATGATAATAGGTTCAGCCGGACCTGGCTCCAGCACTGGCAAAGTGCTAAAACAAAGTGTGAAGACTGAATGTAACAATAGATCATTTCAGGCATTTGAGCAAAAATCCAATGCTGTAGTTTTTCTGGAGAGGACAGTCCCGGTTGTAGCCGTAACATGGAGCCAGTGGAGTGACAGCCATGCTTCACCCACCCCCACGTCACTCTGCCCTGGCCTGGAGCTCCATCAGGCTGCAGGTACAAGGTCCAGTGCAGCTTTGGGCTAATTCCTTTAGCTAGCGAGGTCCATCCCATAATGACTATCCTCAGCATATGCTTCAGCCACCCACTCTCTTCCCCCACCGCAGACTTACCCTTGCATTGGGAGCTAATGAAAACAAATGGCTTTTCAATAGGCAGACAAACCTATTTCAGACATTCATCATCAGCCTCATAGATTTCTAAAATCCCATCAAGTCTGTCCCTGGCCTACACCTCACTTTGTCTCTGGCTTTCTCTCTTTGTCCGTCTGTCTCTCTCCCCTCGAAATGCCACTCGCAGGCTGCAAACACAAACTTTTTAACTTTTCAGCATCATTTATACAAGCTCCACGTAGAATAACCCACCTGACAGTTATTCACTCACCATTGACAGAAACAACTGGACAGGATAGTATTGTCCAGAGACAGCAGAATGAATGGAAACCTGCTGCTAATTTCTGTGAGAGGTGCACGGCACTGCTCTGAGATTCTACAAAACTTTCACATTTTCCATAGCAAATAAACAAAAATTTGATTAGATAAGATCAGACTTTAATGATCCCTGTGAGGAAATTGGGTTGTTGCAGCAGCACAGAGAAGAATGTACTGTAGATAAACAGGACAGATATAGATTATTTGAAGAAAATATAACAAATATTAAGTAATAACAATGCAAGAACATAGTAACAATAATCCAACAGATATATGTGAAGCGATAGCATTTTCAGAGGTAGGGAGATAAAATGTAGGTCATGTGCATGACCTGAGATCAGATTGTGCATGTCAGACAGAGGTCCCGACTAGTACTAAGCATAGCAAATTAAGTCTGAATAGAAGCATTTTTGTTATTCTGAAATCAGCTCTTGAATTGTTTGCCAGAAGTGCTTTTAATATCTGTCCTGCAATAAATAGGTAGAGAAATGTGCCAATCAGCAATTTCCCAAAGGCACAAGGTTGCACAAACCTTTAGGGTTGTAGTGGTCCTTCTGCAATTCCAGTTCCAGATTCACAAATTGATAAGAAAAGGTTAATAATCATGTTACGCAAGGCAATATTTATTGGCTTATTTCTTTTACAATCAAATTATTAATGCAAACAAATGCTACATCTGTTTTATGATGGCCATTTCCATGTAGTATTTATGATTTCATCAAGGTTATCTCTGACTGGCTTGAGACTTCACATTTATAAGAGAAAGCCTGCGTTAAAAACTGAGGGCAGGCTTTTGAATGATGTGGGTATTAACTGAATATTATACAACATATCATCGTTCTAGATGACATTAAGTCCTGTCCATGCTATCCAACGAAGCCATTTCCTTGGGGAGTTGCAAGGCGACTCAAGCTCAGACCCCAGGGGGAGTCTCAACCAATGAGTACATCTTATAAACTGTTTGTTATATGAAGGTTCATGACTTCAGTGGCAGTGTTTTCCTGCTAGATAAGATTAAAACCCATGTTTATTACAATAGACAAAACTTCTCATAGGTCTTCTCCAGTTTTGTCATTTTAGAATAGAAAGATTTAAGTAAAAACAACACACAGTAGGCCTATCCATGTGTATAGTTAACACATACATGGTTAAACCAACAGAAACTAATGGGAAAATCTGTCCCAATGTTAAAGAAATTTTTCACCATCATTTTTGAATTATAAATTTAATTGTAGTGGAGAAACAAGAAATAAAATACACAAATATTGTTTCTAATGACTGAAAATGAGTGTATTGGGGTCTGAAAGGTAAGAATTGTTTAATTGTTTTGTTAAAATTGGTTGTTTTTGTTGATTCTTTGCTGTGAGATGATGATTGATTGGAGGTCACAGTTTGCTCACCTTTTTTACGTCAGTGCCTGAAACCCCCCCACTGCTCAGCTGAACGAGTGGCATACAGAGGGACAGTCATTGTAACAGCAGGGCTGACTGATGGGCAATGATGATGTCATTGAGTGCCAATCCTGATCAGGGTGGTGGATCAGTGCCAGGCTGCGGGTGGCCGTAGCAACCAGATGCCAAGGCAACAATGCCACTCAGCCAATCAACGAGGGGAGGCGCAATGGAACATGGCAGGTGCATTGTAGAGGGATCTGTGCAGTTAACATATTATGAGCATTTGCAACCATCTTAAACATTGTTGTTCGTTATTATTCCTCTAATGCCTGTGTTTGAAGAAAATCCATCTTACAACATTAGATATATATATTAGATATAATCAATTTGTCATGCTCAGTGCATTTGAGGAGTTAATTTGTCATGCAATGTTACAAATTCTTTTTTTGGCAACCTGCATTTCTGTCTGTGGTAAACATGTAGGCGGTATGCATGTAGGCGGACAGTAATACATTGTACATTTTCTAAATGAGAGAAAGGTTGTGAGTGAAAGCTACAGTAAGGTATTTCACCCTCAACCTTTCAAGCTGCAAACTGTGGTTTTCTTAGGTAGCTTCTACCATTACGTGGACCAACACTGGTGCTGTTAGGTTGCTCTCACACCTGCAGTTCAGCTCATTTGGTCCGGAATGAGGTAAAATGATCACCTTTTCCATGTTCAAACAGACTTAAGGGAACCAACAGGAGAAAACATCAAGTGACTGATATATGATTACTCATTGATTGGATCACGATCAGCAGATGGATTAGTGTAGTTTTTCGATTCTGGTAAAATCATATATGTACTTTCAAAACTCCCCGTGGTTGGTCTGCTCTGCCTTCTGCTCTTCTTCTGTCTGATCCCATCCTCCTCTGCTGATCCACAGAGTAGGAATTAACCCCTGTGTAATTACATGAAGGGGGTCAATGTGTAGTCAGGTTGGAAAAGTGTTAAACACTCCCGGTCTCTCATCTAAGTGATATCAAGAATGGAAGGATGAGCATGTAGATGGATAGACAAGTGGATCATAGATGAACAGATACCTGAATGAATAACTATAACATTCTCAATCATAGGTCTCTGTTGACAGACCTGCAGCCAGATATTTTTAGGAAATCAGATATATGGTTGCAATGAAAAATTAAACGGATATGAAACATTTTGCTACCAGTAACTGAAAGTAACTGACCCACTGTGTGCTTTCATTATTCTTGTAACTCATATTCCAAACCAAATTACAGTGCTAAGGCAATTCATCTATCTCTGTCAATCACACAATAACCTATGTAGTAGACATAATTATGTCACTGTATTTTAATAGCTCACAGTGTACCATTAAACCCCATCTTCAGCTGCAATACTGACCACCATGCTTTCAAAATAAGGATACATTTGTAAAGCCAGCCGAGAACACAAATTAAATATTTCTCTCTATGCAAATGTAGTGTACACCAGATCTTTGTGGAGGATTGTAATATGATAGTATGGAAATGTACAACAGAAAATATAACATCAAAATAGCAATTTTATACTTAAATTAATAATTTTTATCTGTATCACACTGGCAATGTGTTCAATTTGCTGTTTTTGTGTTTTCTCTCTCTCTCTCTCTTTCTCTCTCTCTCTCACTAGGTAGGAGCCCTCAGCAGCAGAAGCAGGAGTGGTGAACAGTTTAATAGTGGCGCTGCAATAACAATAAAATGTCATCAATCTGTGGGCGCCTCCTGCCTCTGTCACACCAAGTTTGTACAGAGTAATGACATTAGGCCCGGAGTAGCTGGCACATTGCTTTCTTAAAGGCACCGCACCTCCCAAACAAACAAACGTTACACCCAGAGAGAGAAATGTGTGGGTTGAAATAGGGAGGAAAAGGACATGCAGCAGGATGGAGGAAAAGAGAGAAAGGAGGTAGAACAAGGAACGAAGGCATAGAGGCAGAGAAATACTAGTTCCTGCGGCAGCCATTTTGAATTTTGATTACACACCACTATACCCAAAACTGCATATACAGCTCAGTTACAGTATGTTTTTATGGTTTGTGTATGCAATGCAAATGTCAATACGTCAGTATAACCATTCAAACAATGCAATCATATATAACACATACCAGCAATTGGCAATATGGGGATCAGTACCAGTCCGCTAAACCCAACCCAACTCTGGTCAAAGCATAAAACATCATATCTAAATTTGGACATGTTTGTTTACTTGCATGTGTGTGTTTGTGTGAACGCCTGTTTTACACATACACGTATAGGTGTGTATGTGCTTTTGTGCACGTGTGTGTGTGTGCGCATGCTTTTGCATTGGTTTGTTTGTGTTCATGTGTGCCAACATGTTCTCATTGGGGTGTGTTGACTAGCATCCATCTGCATGCCCGCTGGTGACACATCAGCCAAGAGCCTCCATCAGTGACACACACACTTGGGGGATGGGGGCAGAGGGGAGGGGGTTTGAGGGTGGGGGAGTGGGGGGGGGACAGTGTGTGAGATGGAGACAAAAGTGTGTGTATTAGTGTAAGAGAACGAGGGAGGCAGTATGAGAGAGGGAAGGGTCTGGCCAGGCGGCATTAACACTGTGTTGCCTGAGGCCAACCCATGCCACTGATCCTGTTTCTAATTCACCCCTGCTGGCATTGCTAATGCCAGCCACTACCAGTTACCACACAATCTGCTCAGAGGACTGCCCAGCCCTGCTCAGTCCTACACCCACATATACAATAATCTGGGCTGGGCTATGCATAACGATTAGCATCCTGCTCAGACCTTACATCTCCTCACACTGAGAGGAAAAAATGATAATATATTCTGACTCTACAAAATAAAATGTTCTCATTTAAAGCTTAAAAAACAACTCAAATTCATCTTGTTTTTATCTCAAGCTTAATCGTATTTTGTATTGTTCTTATCTTCCAGCTTTACCGGGATTCAAATCAGCGTTCATCTTATTTTGTACTATATTTACTGCATGGATCATTCCAAAAACGATGTATTTCCACGGTGTTTCATAAATGTATCTCAGACCTGGTTACAAAATGAATGCAGCACCAAAATTACATGTTTTTTCTTTTTAATTGAATCTTAAAAATGAAATTTTATGGAAGCATTTTACAGAATTGTGTTGTTTGATTGTCTATACTACTGTTATTTGTATCATGGTATATCATGTCCAATTTTATCTGTTAGACACTATGCATGTCTGTGTTTTTTATTTTCATGGAAAAAGCACTAATGACCATAAAGAACATATAGCCTAATGATGATAAGAGCTGATGGCTGTTGTAAATTTCTGATGACCCAACAGCCTAAGAGTATGAACCCCAATAAAAGTAGGTTTTCACAAACACACTGTCCTCTGGAAGGGTATGAAGCAAAGACTGGGCCTGGTTCTGGTATGGCCGGTCCTTCTACACTTGTCTGTTTTTCTCCAACCCTTCCCTAACCTGTCCCCTAGCTGAATGACTTCTTAGAGATGACTGGCATTGTGTCATGGACATTGCTCAGTGAGACTGTCCCTTGTGGAATAATGCTCACATCTCTGTGTTCTGTGGAAGGAAAATCCGAGGAGCTGAAGGTAGACATCCCATCCTTTAATGACTCACAGGCTACCAACTTCCTCCCCAAATCCAGTCCTGTGCAGAAACAGGAAACTAATCGCCCTGAAGATCAAGAACATGGTGGAATATCTGAACAAGATATTGTACAGTGTTTTTACTCTAGCACAGGGGAGACCCTCCCAGAGTGAAGCTAAAATGTGGACTGATTTCTATGTAAAGGACTCGGGATGGTTTTTCTGGGAAAATCCTAAGTATGTGACATAAGGCGCACTTCCGAGTGCCTTGCCTCTCTTCAGCTCCTCTACAGCACCCAGAGTGCGCAATGTTGTCAACTTGGTGACTTTCTTGTTGGATTTGTTTCTAGAGTGCTAAATTTCTAAAAAGAAACTAGTGTCCAGCTTTGTAGATACCAGTTGTGTATTGTGCGTCACTGACAAGACTACACTAATGCTAGTAGGCCTGCTACAAGCCTGCTGGTAAAACTATCTGGAGAAATAAAGTTACTAAGAGGGTCTGAAAAGTTACACTAACAGCGTTCAACACCAGCTAACGTTCTTAGAAATGGAGTGTAGATGTGCTCGGCCTGCCAGATCAGCTTGTGGTCCTGCGTGAAGAGAAAGAGATCTACATCTAATGACGTGTTATTGTTTCATATCTGTTTGTGTAGAAAGTGTCAGTTCATTATTTGTGTATATATCATGTTAGAGTCCCACTGACCCAAGCTGCTCTGCTCCTGCTTCCTCCGCTTTCTAACTTTTTTTTTTTTGATTCTCCCCAGCTCTCTAACTTGTTATAACATAGCCATTGTCTCTTTTTTACATGTAATTTCTTCAATTATTCTACTGATTAGGAAAATTTTGTCTTATTATTTGTATTTTAATGTATTTCAAAATAGCATATGCAAACCGCAGGAAACTTCACGTTATCAATATTCTTAAATGGCCAAAATAAGTACAAATTATAATATTTTATATTTTATTTAAGTACAAACACTGTTTTTGTTCTGGGGATTTTAGATGGATCCAATTTGTGTGTGTGTGTGTGTGAGAGAAAGAGTGAGAGATAGAGGGGCTATTGCCAACTACAGTTGTACGTATTGCAAATATTGTGATCCAGTATTTTGACTCTGGAAATAGAGACCATCCATTTGCATGTGTGTGTGTGTGTGTGTGTGTGTGTGTGTGTGTGTGTGTGTGTTTCGATTTAGGATTGTCATGATGTATAGGCCTGCTTTTCAATTTGTATCCTTTTCTGTTTATTTTTGTTTGGAAAACAACAGCTAAGTGTGCCTTAAGGCCCAAACTCACCGAAAACGTCTGACGCACACATTTTGAAGTACACCTATGGTTTTTAAATGGCCAAATGCACACCCAAAGTGTTATGAGGCACGTCAAACTGCCTTGATGGCCCTACTCCAACCTTGTTTCCATTTTGGAGCGTCAGATGTGGACTCAGCAGTGACAAGGGTCATCCAGCTGTTTCACATTTCAGGCTGTGTAATCGAAGTAAAATTAACTTAGCCTACAAAATTATGAAATGTTTATCCTTTTAACGCCAATCTGAGTTAACCACACACACACTGCCAGAGTTGTTTCAGAACACCGCCATGCTGTTTTGTGGGGGTGGAGTGGGGGGTGTTAAATAAAAAGAAAAAAAAGAAAACAGCAATGGCTTTACTTTTGTTGATTCTATTGTATTTGTAGAGTCATTAGGTTCTGTAAATGCATTGTGGAAACGATACAACGATGCGTTGACATCAAAAGAAAATGTACTTTTGAATACTGAAGTATTTTTAAAAGCAACTTAAGTAAAAAGGTTGCTTTACAGCTATACTACTATATAGCTTAACCATTGTGTTGTCACATGTCAGATACTAAAAATAAGAAAATTAAAAGTTTAGACCGTTGCAAGTTACGTTAGACCCACAACTTTTAATTTATCATGAATGTTTACTGACATCCACTGGTCATAAAACTTAAAAGGACAGTTCTGTCCAAAATCAAAAATGAATATTTTTCCTCTTACTTATCCATCTAGATTGTTTTGGTGTGAATTGCCAAGTTTTGGAGATACAAACCGTAAAGATGTCTGCCTTCTCTCTAATATAATGGAGGTAGATGGCACTCAAAGCACCAAAAACGTTGCTTTCAGTAGGCTACAGCAAGACTGTGGCGGAGCCTATATGATAGAAAAGCCTAACAAGCATCCAAGAAAAGTTTGGATGCAAGATGCGTAATTTGGGTTTGTTTTTGTTGGTGAAATGTTGTATTGAGGTTTGAGGTTTTGAGAGTTTTTTTGTTCCTGGGAAGAGGATTGTATTTGTTAAGATAAGGACTCATTAGTAGTTAAACTGTGTGTTTTGTATTGAGAACTGACTGTATAATACACTTTGGGGACTGTGTACTAGAATTCTTGTGTGTTTTGTGTTTCTTGCTGTCTGGTGGTGCCTTGTAAAATACCTGGTTGTTAGTGATTGTTACAGGGCCATGTACTGAAAGACATGAATCCTTTGAAGGCACACAATACGTCGTAAGCACGCTTTAACATTTTTTGTGTAATTACTCTCTCTGCCAGAAGGTGGAGAGAAAACTTCCACACTCCAGCTTCGAAAGTTTGAACTTTCTATGAGTTTTGTTTTGTATTAGGACACGTACATTGTCCCAGCTTAAATGCATAGGTGGCCATTATCATTTTCAAAAAGGTTTTTATGTATTTTATACTTGAAGAAATGTTCCTTAAATTTGTATCAACTGTCAACATTTAAAAAGAATATTATTAAAAATGAAAGTTGCAGGTAAGCAACTTCTGTGTCACAGCAGGGTGTGCGTGCATCAGGCTCTGCACCCAGGAAGAAACAGAGCAAGAGCAAAATAAAGCATTTCTAATGTATTAAGCCTTTTTGAGACATGTAGGCCTTTGTCTTTAATCTGATGGAATCTGATTTGAATGTCTGAGCACCTCTGCTATGTCTAAGCATCCTGGTCACTTTAAGGTAAAAGTCATGATGTCAACCTTACTCGGTCAGACCTGGTAACACTTCAGTAACACTTTCAACATTGCACAAGTCTCAGGTGAATGCCGTCAGATTACAGTTGAGACTGCCCAAGGTATAACATGCAAAGAGAGAGAGATTCCCTCTAAAATCACAGCAATATATTCTGCATATCGATCTCTAAATCTTATGCACAGGAAATAAAACCCAACAATAATACAACAAACCACATAACATTTGATGAGTGAAGGTAAGACAGATTTATGTTCACAATAAAAAGAAACAATGCAGATATCATAGATACATAACTTACACATGTCTTATGTATTTTTTTAAGCATATGGAAATATACGATTACTAAAACGATTGAACACCAAAAACATTCACAGATCTAAAGTTTATGTTCACATCAAAAAGTATCAATGCATGTGTCAAATACATGGCTTACACACTCTTATCTATATACATGACATACAAAACATAGCCTACAAGGTCTACAGTATCCTAGTTGCTAATCATTACTCATTATACAGCACAGCTCAAAAGCAAAAAAGGGATGAAGAACTTCTCTCAAACAACTAGCAGTGGACCTGCTGCACAGACTCATTCACAAATCACATGTCAACAGGTGACTGAACATCCAACAACTAAAAAACTTTATCAGAATCTGTCTCTGCTGCTCTGCTGACTGAGTCCATGTGGACAGGACACTATATAAAATAACTTCAGTGTCCAAGCAAACAGCCTACAGTACATTATATGATCTCTCACTGCATTCTTGTTCAGGAGAAAAATTCACAGACCGCCACAGAGAGACATTTAACATCAAGAAAGAAACCAGTGATCAAAGAGACAGAGAAGGAGAGAGAGAGAGAGCCAAAGAGAGAGTGTGTATGACGCCAAAGTCCATTCTCCTTTCTTTCATGGAGATGAAGTATCCATTTCATATTTAATGTTCCACTGCATGTGTTGCTGTGATGGTCATTTTGTTTGTCTGCTGACAGAACTCCATCGCAGCAGAATAGTCTTACATAAACACTGGAGTTGATATCATTAGCAACACTGGAAAACAAACTAACTCTCTAAGTTGTTTCATTGAAATGATGCTGATAACTTTCTGTGGTTTGTGGGAAAGTCAGAGTATGACTTCACAACTGACCTCAGAGTCTCTTTTCCAGCCACTTGTCTGTTCACAGATACACACTCACATGACAGTAAAGGCTTCTAAATCTAATGATGCCAACTTCACCTTTCTTCCTTTTTGTAAGGCTGCAATATCATGTTTGACCACACACACTGGCTGAAATTTAGCGGCTGTTACAATCCAGAGGGGCGTTGTTTCATTCATTTGAGGAAACCCAATAAAAAATGGGGAAGATATGGCCAACAGTGAAATAAGTGTCTGATATTTGACACAAGGAAGGCATCTCCCGTCCATGACCTCTTCATTACTATTGAGAACTCTGTGGTGTCCCTGTCTTGGACCTCAAGGAACCTGGTTGTGACACTGAATGACCAGCTGTCCTTCGCTGCTGACATTGTTCTGGTCCAGGCTCTTGTCATCTCACGCCTTGACTACTGCGATTCATTCCTGGCTGGTGTGCCGGAATGTGTTGATGTACTTGTATGATTCTTGTAATCTGTGGGTTGTATCCACATGGTTGAATTAACTTATTGTAAGTCACGTTAGATAAAAGCATCAGCTAAATAAATGTAATGTAATATAATTGCCAATGGCAATGGCTGGTTTTAAGGGGTCGTGGGGTGCAGCTGAATCAGGGCTTACACTCACCATGAGGTAAGAAGATTTTTCAGAAATGCTTGGAGTCATCGACGGGTTTGCTGGTATGAAACAGAGAAAAAAGGACATCTAAAACCGGGGCTTAACTTGTATTAAGTGAGTTGTTTGAAGTTGGGCACTAAATAATTTATAACCTTAGTGTTGACCCAGGCATCGTTGAGAAACTCATAACTAGGTAAACTAAGTAAAACACATATACATTGTGTCTGCTAATCTTAGTGTAAAGTATAAGCTGGCAATATTGCTGATGTTATCCAAATTGTTCCACCCTCTTATTAAGCTGTGTTTCTGAAAGGATCTATATAGACATTCTAAGGACCGAAAGCACCAAGTTTTGAATTCATGCATTGTTTCCTGTTTTTTTTGTTTTGTTTTGTTTTTTTTTGTAGTAGTCTCTTTTCCTCTCGTTTCAGATACTTCACTTCCTGTGTTTCCCGCCTTTAGGATTGTCTACACCACCCTGATTAGTTTCCCCTGCCCCTCATCATCCTTCCCTCCCTAGTGTATTTAGTCTGTTTGTTCCCCTGTCTCTTTGTCAGTTCGTCTCTGTTCATTGTGGGTTTCCGTCCTTGTGTTTTGCCTGTGCTTTTTAACTGTTATCTGGATTTATACCTGCACATGCCTGGATGCCTGCACTTGTTGAGTATTGCCTTATTAAAATCTCTAAAGATCAGCCTCTGCCTTTGTTTCCGTGTGAGTCCTTCCCATGTGTTCCTGGCTTCCAACTGTAACAGGATTGTGTTTTTGTTTTTAGGTTTACAAAGTAAAATCTAGGATATTGATAAATATCAGATCAAAAGTTACTATGCTATATGAATATTTTATATTAATGATATTGATAATAATTATGTATCAGAAATTTTAAGTGACAGTATTTTAAGGCCTTCGTTAATCACTATAACCAACCACACATGTTCTAAGTTATTATGAGAATATTATAATATTATTATACAGGGCTTACAATGGTAAATTGTGAACTAATAGGCATACTTTTGGCAATGGCCCTTACTGTGTTTGTAAACAATATTACCCCAGTATACTGGACATATATTTGTTCTGTGTGCTGATGAGTGATATCTTATATATTTCAAGATATACCTGTGGATAAAAAACTAAAATAAGAGACAGAAGAAGTGCTTGGATTCAGTACAAAAATATTGTTGTTGAATCGTGCAGAATGTCCAGGGGACATTAACTAACATTGCACAACTTGTATAAAAATATACCAAGGGACAATATTGAGACAGGAAGGGACCATTCAGAGACAGAAAGTGAAGATTTGGAGACAGAAATTGAGGCTACATATGGTTTTATTCAAGAGAAGGAGCCAGCAGAATTCGATTTTTTGCTTGGGTTTTTACAAATTCCATGTCACAAACACAATGAGTCCTCCATTACATTTTCAAACTCTATTGGGCCTTTTCAACCCATTATGCAATTCTCCATAGAACAACAAGGGCACTATTTTCAGATGTGCTGGTCTTAACAGCACCCCTCTTACAATATTGTCCTGAGAATGATGCTGTGTACTGCTTCAGCTGCTGGCAGTTTCTGAAGCGGGCCAAACGCAAAATCAAGGACCACTGCAGTAGTGAGTCACACATGTTAAGCATGGTCAGGTGGAATGCCTATTAATGAAAGCTAGTGGACCATGACATGCAAACTTCCAAATGAAAGACTAAATAACAGAGACATTGTCTCTTGTTTAACTGACATAACATTATACATAACACAACAAGGGATGCCCTTCAGAGGTTGTGATGAAAGCCTCTCAAGTTCAAACAGAGGGAACTTCCTAGAGCTGGAGGAATTGCTTAGCCACTATTTCGATGTCCTCAAGTTTCATCTTGATGCAATCAAGGAAAAGCAAGCCTGAGACAAAAAGACGAGCATCTCTCCTTTCCTTTTAAAAGCTTTGGCTACTTACATGAAACGGGTTATACAGAGAGCAATGTGTGACCACAGACATGTCACACACTGAGCAGGCATTCTTTGCTGTCCGTTATGTGCATGACATGGCCATAAAGGAGCACTGCACCCAGCTGTGTAATGTACAGTCAACAACAGCAGAAAATCTTGAAAACTGACAGATGATGAATGTGCTGAAAGTAAAAGACATGTATGGCAAGGGTTATGACGGGGTTGCCAACATGAGCGGGCCTTACAAAGGTCTTAAGTACAGATGTTGTAGTTGAAGAAACATTCACACAAAGTGCAAAGTCAAGCATGCAATTTGTGTGAATGTTTCCCTTTCATTGAAAAACTATTTGTGAAAACACAGCAACGCATTAATCCAGGCCAGCGCAAAGCTAGAGCTACAGAAACTCTCATACACCCAATGGCGCTGTAGAGAAAGGGCCCTAAAAACTGAAACATCCTCCCTGCCGTTTTGCATTGCCTTGAACATCTGACGAAGAGTAGGCCACCTGATCTGGCTGCAGGAGAAGCAAAGATGCCACTACAGTGTCTCAACTTTGATTTCAACCTATGCCTGGAAATCATATCACCTGTGTTCATGGAAACCACAGATAAAATCTGGACCTAGAAGCTTAAACTGTTGTTGATGGTGTCCTGAGAATTTATCCATCTAGATTAATTTGGCGTGAGTTGCCAAGTTTTGGAGATATTGGCTG
This sequence comes from Lateolabrax maculatus, assembly GCA_031216445.1. Lineage (NCBI taxonomy): Eukaryota > Metazoa > Chordata > Actinopteri > Acropomatiformes > Lateolabracidae > Lateolabrax > Lateolabrax maculatus. The sequence goes on along the minus strand of CM062198.1, from coordinate 4,944,295 downwards.
TATCGGCTTTCTCTCTAATATAATGGAAGTAGATGGCACTCAACTTGTTGTGTTCAAAGCACCAAAAAAGTACATTCGAAAAACTCAATAGCAATGTATCTTTCCAGAAGTCATGACCCGGTTACTCAAGATAATCTGCAGACCTTGTTCTGAGCAGCTTCATGTAGGAACTATTTACTTTCTACCAAACTACACCCACCAACTGTATCACTATGCCGCGTCCCTACCACTGACACTGTTGTTTGTGAGACGGCTTGGTGGGCCAAGAAGACGCTGGCCGCAGGTAGCCGCCGTTAGCCTACTTGCCAGGATGGCAGCTCAGCAGCTCAGTGGCGGAGCTTTGAGCTTCACGAGTCGAGTGCCATCTACTTCCATTATATTAGAGAAAAGGCAGACATCTCTACGGCAGATATTTCCAAAACTCTGCAACTCACACCAAAACAATCTACATGGATAAATAACACTACAGGTAAGAAGAAAAATATGTGTTTTTGATTTTTGGTTTGACCTGTCCCTTTAAAGGCCCACAGGCAGACAAAAACCACAGAGAAAATGGCATCAACATAAGAAAATATAGAATGTCTTTTATAAATGACCACGTTAATTATAAATCATTCTAATCATCTGCAAAATAAGATGTGTTAATGAATAGTTCAGTCAGTTTTCTCAACACACATTGTCTAATGATCAAATCTGTGTTTCATACTCACACACACAATCATGTGAATGTGTGTGCGCACTTGTGTGTGGGGGTGCCCTCTTTTAAAAATTGAACCACTGCCCCTTCAAATTTCTGGGCACGTCCCTGTTGTGCACTGTCGGATATTATAAAACAGGCAGCAGGATTCGCCATTTAATAAAGTTAAATGATGAAACTGATGTGAAAGTGTATTATTGGATTTGCTATGAGAAGAGGGAGTGAGCGTCCCTCACGCTCATGACAGTCATTAAGGCTTCAACGGCAAAATAAGTTTTAAAATCCATCAATGATGCAGCCTGTAAGAGAACAGAAAACCTATGTCTGAATTACAAAAAGCCATCACTTTAACGCAGAGAAGAAGCCATCGATGTTGAGTAATCCATGTCTGAAAGGGTTTTATAATTGTAGTTGTAGGAAGACAGACGGAGCCCTCTACGATACACTATCCTGTTACTCCATACTGAACTTCAGTGGATGCAGTGGTTGGTAAACGGCCCCTTTTACAGGGCTCGTATTCACAGGTTTATTCCGTGTTGGCTGGCTGAGCGTACATTATGCAAATGTTTCGTGCATGGCATGCACAAGGATGAAAGGTTAAACCCATAGATCCCTATTACAGGGTTCTGCCTGTGTTCATAGAACTAGAATTATAACACATAATCATTGTGTCCTCTACTTACGTCCCTGCGTTTAGCAGTGGTATTGTAATTACTAATTGCGTGTGACACTTTCAAGGGAATCAAAGTATATATTTAAGAGAGATGGAGAGTCGAATGGAAGTTCCTCGGGCACTGTTAAGGAAATAACATAATCCTTTATTTAAACTAGTGTATTTTTCACAAAAAATACAGTAGGATTTATCCTTCAAGGAGTACAGGCAAGGCGATTCATCGACAGTAAAATATTGGGTAAAAAAGGTGACCTTGAATATCTTGAAACGGTTGTTTTCAAATTGTACTTCAAATCCGTTAGATAAGAATTCAAATGTTCACTTGTATTTTTATGTCTTTGGTCCTGGCCGCATAATTAATTTATTGACTGATCAAAGCAGAAAACAAATGACTCTTTGTGATCTTAAACAAGCAGGTTTTTAATAAAAGCCTTTTCCAAACTAAAAGTCCATGATATCTTTGCTGTTAACAGGCAGGCCACAAGAGAGTAGGACACAAAGTCACTGTCACACAAACACATTCCCTCTCTCCATGTATGGGGGGTGGGGGGTGTGTGTTGGTTGCCTTGGAAACACTTCAGTCCAGATAATTATTACTGTAACTGTCTCTGCACCCCACCTATAATAGAAATTGATCATAAATTATAATCACTGAGTGGCAGCCTTCTGTTAGGGCTGCCTGCTCGCTGCTGCCACCCACTGGGCAGCAGAGTAAATGCAGGACACAACATGAAACTGTGGAGCTGCTGTTCTCATTTCAATGCCCCCGTCCGAACTGACACAGAAAAAAGACCTATGTCTTCTTTTCTTGCTTTGTTTTCTTTATTTTTAGTAAATCATTTTCACTGTGAATGCCAAATCCAGATGACTATAACAATCATTTAAAAACATGAATGGCAGAATGGAAATATGGCATCATGCTGAATATGTTTAAATATTTACAAAGGCCTATTCCCATGGCCCATTCCTAAGTAATCAAAAAACAATTAAATATTCTTCCCGGTTGAAAGTCGCTTTTTTGTTTGTTTGTTTTTAAAACAAAATAATTCAGTGCCTTATAAAGAAGTAGTCTGGGGTTGAGTAGTAATTGCAAAGTGAGCGCCCTACTTTTTCTCTCCCCCTTTGTGAGAACTGGGAAGGAACAACCAAAAAAATGAAAAACAAGGGGAAAAATGAATAAACAAACAAAAAATAAATAGCATTAAGAATATAAACTAGCAGCCAAAGGAAATAAGATAATTGCCTGGCTGTGTATTTATCATGTCCTTTGTTTAGCAATCATTCCACAAAAATGATGAGTTTCTGACCTTCAGTGTGATAGCTATAGCATGAAGTTTTGTGTGGCATAAGACTTTTATTAGTAGAAGACTGGCACTTTCTTTTAACTTTCGCTGTCAATGCCTTTGCATGAGAAACTTTAAGCTATTCATCACATTCATATCCTCACAGAAACCTGCCTTTACATTAGCGGCTAAATAGCTGATTTTAATTCAGCGTTTTCCTATGAAGTGTTTTCTGATAGGAGACGGGTCTGCAACAGAGGTCTTCACCACACCGCCAATTACTGGCAATACACAACCGCCTTAAATCAGCTTCCGTTTATAAACAAAACTTCAACCTCAGCGGTCAGATTACTGTAAAACAGCAGGTTTAAAAGCCAAACCTCAACAGAAATTCAGGTTTCATATCTGGTGTCAACTCTGCTCACGTCTTCTGTTTTAAAATGAGATGCCACAGCATTTTACTTCCTGCAGCCACACATGGATGAGCAGCAAAGTTTCAGGCTGTTCAAATGACCTCAGCATTATGATTGTAACTCTGCAAAAAGCTTGGCAATAAAACCTTTTAATCATCAATTGTTGTTTCTGCTGAAATCCCAGTCCATTTCTTTTCAAAGGACAGTCGGTGTCACACACAAAGAGACAAACACACGTACACACACCGACACAATCATACACACCGAATCTCTTTCAAAATAAAGAAAAAGGAGAAATCTTCTATCTAGTTACTGAACAACTTTAAATTACACCATCTCACAACTTCATTTCAAAAGAGAAGATGTGGCTGTTTCAGGAAGGAGGACCTTTGAAAAGTTGATGGCACCTCATGTTAGCAGTTTACGGCCAGGGGTTTTGCTCACTGCACAACGTAAATCACAGGTGGGTTTCCTCATTAGGCGCTATTGACAGGCCACATAAAACGGAATCTGTCGATCCTCCAAAAGGCTCGGCAGCCACCATCTAGCAGGCCCTTTTGGTCTCCCCCCTTCCACTGCCTCTCCTCCTCGTCCTCTTGTCTCTCTTCTTTTCTCCACCATGCATATTTCAGATCAGGGATGGATGTCAGGCGGTGCGTGGGAATTATTAATCTCAGGTTCTGTACTTGTGGTGAGCTGTTTAAGGATTCATACTAACAAAGGGCAGCGGAGTCACGCAACATGGCTGACAAGGCCTGTCTTTCTATCTCCATACCTCCACCTGTCTACTGCCTTTCCTTCTCCTACACGCACACACTTGCACACTTTTTTGTCTGTTTCTCTGTCACTCCTTGCCTCTGTCTCTCTCTCCGGCTGACCTTTGGAGCCGCTTAGGTTCACAAAACACCTCCAAACAGCTCCTCTCTAATGGCCTTCTACTCAAACAATCGGTAGAACGACCTGACGAAGATGATTGATCTCTGACAAGCGGCTCGATGCATTCCTATGAGTCATTAGATCAGCCTGAACGGAGAGAGAGAGAGAGAAACAGAGAGATAGAAAGAGAGAGAGAGACCTATTGGAGAATTGGTACAGCTGTGTGTACAACCAGACCAGGCATTTATCTAATGTCAAGACGTGCAGACAACCTTTAGTCTGAGTTTGATGTTGGAGGATCTTTGGAATGACAACAGCATTCATATCCACACTGGCATGCTCAAGCTCAGTCCTATGCACACACATACACACTTGTTTCTTGCAGAATTAAAGGCACTCATATATGTGCTGAGATTAAATGAATCTGTAAGAAGAGAAAAGACATAGAACACCCTCACACACACACATACACACGAGCAATCGGCACTGAAACAGTATCACTAGAGCAGCTCAGCGCTGTGGAAAAGAGAAATGTCTTCTTTAAAGATCCTCTTGTTGTGTTGTCGCACTGGGAGATAAGGACGGATTAGGCTGAGAGACGCTCTGAGCTGAGACACGCAAACATGCTGTTGAACATGGAAGGGAAGCACCAGAAACTCTCTCCACAACCCATCAACACACACAAGCACACACACACACACACACACACACACACACACACACACAAACAGTGCTGTACAGTACAGAAACTCACTTTTAGATGGGTGAGCACCAAAAGGTTTGCCATGGGAAGACTGAAATAAATTCCAAAATAATTATTTAGAAATACAGAATTGTGTATTTGGAGTTTTATTTGGACAGTGATGTGCAGGGCTGGCTTTAAGTGTGAATTGTCAAAGGTTTGGGCTACGTAAAGCTCTACAATGAAGCATGCATTGAAATTTTTAATTGAAAGCAAGGGCCATCGGTGAAATGCCCCTAATTTTCTTTTAAAGCAGATTCAATAAAACGTGGACAAAAAAAGGTAAATAGTCAATAGACAGCAATAGTGTCCTGGAAGGTAGATATGGTATATATGACACACAACAGTGAGATACATAAAATTCAAAGTATCAATGGAATAAAAGCCAGTAGTTTCAAACTTAGGCATACAATCATTATTTTTATCAGTACTTAACAGCTAACTCCAAATTTAAAAAGCTGAGGGTAATTCTAAAAAAGTAGATGATATAAGTTGACTTCAGATACAAATCTAATGCAAAGGTTTACTTCTAGCTTTGTATTAAAATCAGATGTCAGATGCACATTTTTACATCTTCATGTGGTTCGGCTCTAGACATCATTAAAGAGCACATACCTTTCATAAAATAGCAACAATGAAAACCATTTCTACTGAGAAACATGTGTGAGACACGGAGAAACTTACACATGGACATGCATAGAATGTGTACACACACTTTCTGAGGCCCCAGCTGTTGTGAAAAGGCAGAAATATGAGGAAAGGAGAGGAGAATAAATTCTAAAAGTAGGTGAAAGAGTGAAAGACAATAATTCCCTCCATCTTTCCATTAGCGACCTCTTAGAGTTGATCTAAAGGGACAGGGTGTATCGTGGCTCTTGGTTCTGATCCAGACACTTTCCCCTTCATCTTTTCCACAGATGACTATCATCACGACTCACACACTTTTTATCACATGGCCGCAGTGACATGAAACAAAAAGGGACAGCTGGATACACCAAGAATGTAACGAAAATCTGAAATATGTCTGATCCAGACTGGGTGAATGATTAGTGGTGGGGTGGAGGACGGGGATAATGATATGATGATATGTATGTATGTTTGCGTGTGTGTGTGTGTGTGTGTGTGTGTGTGCGTGTGTGCATATGACATGGTGCCTGTTTGATGCCCTTTTCTTCACCCTCCCCAATTGTAATGTCAGCTCCATTTTCAAAGAAAACACCATTTAATTTCTTTACTATAGATACACTTATAGACACACCAAAACACACACACACACACACATGCAACCACGTTCCTCACACTTGGCCGCCATCTGAACAAAGCAAAGCAGCTTTGGGTCGAAGGTCAGCCAATCGTGTTGAGGCTCATTTCCTGGTTGCTTGTGTTTCACCCTGGTATCTGTGATACGTGGCCCTTCCAAACCGCTACAGCTATAGCCCGAATAAACGCTCATCCCAGACAACTTCCTGCTTTCATCGCTGTCATCAGGCTCTATAATCCACAGCACATGTGGTGGAAAAACATATTAACAACAGTCGCTGGTGGATAAAAACAGCTGGGACAGGGATGAATGAGCAAGAAATAAGACGCTCGATTGAAATAAATACAGTGGAGCATGTGGAGGATCCAAATAGACTGTAGACTAGATAGATAGATAGATAGATAGATAGATGGATAGATAAATGGATAGATAGATAGATAGATAGATAGATAGATAGATAGATAGATAGATAGGGGACAGAAGGGAAGTTTCAAGGAGAGGAGGCTCAAAGGAGCAGAAGGAGAGAGCGACAGACAGAGGGGAAAGAAGGACAAATGAGGGTGAATAGAAAGAGTGAATAATGGAGAGAAGGGGAGAAAAATGAGGTGGAAAAAAATAGAGGGGGAGGCCAGATTGAGAGGAGGAGTTGAGGGAGAGAGGGAAGAGAAAATGTGGCTGGAAAGGGGAGTATGTGGAGACAAATGTGGAGAAAGAGATCTCTGTGTATCTATCTCTGTCTCTCTCTGTGGAGATCGAGAGCTAACACGCTAGCAAGTGCGAGCTCGTCAGTCTCAATGTCTGTTTCCTGTTTACCGAGCCGCTTACTTTCCCTGACATTTAGTTCTCAGCACTGTATGTCATTCCATTGAATGAAGTTTTATTGAAGATGGGAAAAAACTGCAAGCGTGAACAAACCCTTGGCAAAATGGCTCCATCAGTGGCAAGTATTATCCAATATTAACTCTAAGATAGTTGATTCAGGTAAGTTGAAAGGAGCTATGCACAGTTTGTATGTAACACTGCAAATGTAGCCATTATAAATGATGTGACTACAAGGCAGCAGTTGGGGTAATCATGCCTATACACTCCCATGTCAGGATAACAGAGCTTTTAGCAGTTCGCCATAGCATCTGGTCATGACATGTCAATATTGCGTGCACAACTTGTTTCCACTGCCTCCAAGTTGCCAAACAAATTGGTGATTTCATGTTAAAGGTTAGGATTAGGTTTAGGTTCGGTGAGTAGAGGGACTGGTTTGGGGTAGGCCATTAGTTGTGATGGTTAGGGGCTAGGGAATGCATAATCGATAAGAGTCCTCACAAGTATAGAAAGATGAACGTGTGTTCGGGGTAAAGGGTTGTTAAGAGGTGAAAAGGAGTGGCCTTCAGCCCCCTCAACCTTCAACACACACACACACACACAGACACACACACAGACACACACACACTCCATCCACCTCCATCCACCACAACCACAATCCAGTCTAGTGCCAAGGCAGCACAGATGCAAACTCCCCCCTGACCGGGCGACTGCCAAGGCGCCGCTTCCGAAGCCTCTCCACCAGCTGGAGACTCTCTGATGAGGCCAACACATCCATTTCCCTGGTAACCGACGAGCGCAGTCACACACACATAGGCATACACGCACTTGCATATAAACATGTATACACCCATGTGAATATGTATATGCCACACAGGCGTGGTGTCCCATCGACGCCCCCTCCCTCCGTGCAAAATCCTCCTGCCCCCCCTCCTTGCCCTGTTTGCTGCCAGGTCTATTATCACACAGGATGCGTTGCAGGGCCACAACACAACAGCTAGACACAGTTACACCCAGTTATCAGACATATGCAGTGAACACAGCCTACTGTTCTGATTAACAGGACCCAAGATGTCACCTTTGCTTTTCTATGCACTTCAAAAAGTCAGATTCAATTTGAGGCATATATAAAATATACAATTTATTCATTCTAATATGTAAAATATGTTAAATCGACATCGGAAATAGTTTATGTTAAGGGAAGACACCCCTGTTATAAATATGGTGTATTTATAAAATTAGCTAAAGTGATTCCATTATGTTCAGTCTGACTCTGACAATTGAGGAGGAACCTTAATGTCTCAGATGTCAATTTTTCATATTCTATAAATATCAGAAAAGGCTACATTTTTATTTTTGGCTCCAAACTAATGAATAGTTCCTCACATGAATATCCTAATTGGATTACCAAAATGTTTTGTCAAAATACACAGATCATAAAAAACCAAAGTGCAATCATTTGACCAAATTACCTTGAAATCTGTTGTTGGCCCTACATGTAAAATATAAGAATAAAATCTAAAATATCTATATAAATCTAGTCTAGACAACAAATCCAGCACTTTGATTGTGATCGTCATGTAGTCTGGGTCAGTGTGTCTGTGTGCCCAAGCAGTCATCATCTCATCCATCCACAGCGAAATCTGGCAGCAAACATAAAACGCAGAAGAAGAATAAAGGTGCTTTGTAATCGAGGACAGAGGGAAAGATGGAAGGAAAGAAAGAAAGAAGTCGAGAGGAAGAGGGGAACAGTGTTTATTAACAAGAGGGGAGGTGGCTGCTAAATATATCATCTCCTCAAAGAGTGGAGGTCAGACATACAGCACCTGTTTGTGTCAGGCCGACTACGAATGGCAAGGAATAGCATGGCATGGCATGGAATGGCACAGAATGAGACACGAGGAAGGAAGGAGAGGAGGAACGTGGCTGCTGGAAAGGGATCAGTGGCTGAGCTTTAACCTTGGGGCTCTTTATGTTGGAAAGGAGAGGGCCCTTAGCCTCCTCTGTTGCGTTTACACACAAAGAGCCAAAGGGGGGTCTGAGGCTTCCACCACCCTCCTCACCCCTTCTTACATAAAACGACTCCACTCGCCGTCTGAGAGACAAGGAAGGTTCGGCGATGTTCATGTCGACAGAGCCCTGCAAAAGCCTTTTGATGTCCCTCTTCTTTTTGAGGGGACCGCAGAAAGGCTGGAGGACTTTTGGATGTGGTGCCAAGAACAACAAGCGAGGAGGCAGCTGTGTGCAAGAGGAGGCGGATCAGCCCAGGAATCAAAGATGGCTGGCGAAGAAAGGAAAATAGCATATCAAAGGGGGGGGGTCCCACGTAATTGGAGTTAGTCAGTGTCTTTAAATAAAATGACTTGGGCGGAGGCCACCGAAAGAACATACACACAAGCAAAATGTCTTCCGTCAACAGAAGGGTTTCTCAAAAACTTTCACTTGATTAATGAAATGAATGAACTTTACAGCTTATCCACCACTTTTACAGATTCTAATCACATCACAGGTTTACTGTCATTAAAGACATTATACAATATTTTTACATTAATAATGGTTCAGTTTACTATGTGTAATGTCACAGGTCTCTGAGTTTTTAGGCATCTTTCAGCTCATTGCTAACGGTCATTTAAGAGGCAGGTTTACCATGAAAATATACCATTGGTTTCATTATGGGAACTTTAGAATCCAATGTTTTTGGACCTGTGTTGTTGGAGTTCCCCTTAACAGTAAAACAACAATCCAGAACTTAAAGTCCAAATCTGAAAACGATGGTCAATTTCACATGTAATTTAGATGTTGAATTTTTGGCATCATGTTTACAGATGAAAAAATTTGTTCATTAACTAATTAGAAAATGAATCAATAACTGGTTTATCTGATTTATCAGTGTCATCCAGCAAATCAATATGAGGAATTTGAGGCTTTCACTTTAGTAACTTGATGGGCTTTTGTTGTTATTTACTCATAACATACATACATATATATATATATATATATATATATATATATATAATAATAATTATTATTATTATTATTATTATTATTATTATTATTATTTCCTGTACTAAACAATTAAGTTGAATTAAGTAAAATATTGAATGAAAATGTAATTTATAGATTAGTCAATGATGAAAATATTAATTAACTGCAGTTCTGATTGTATTTGTGTCATATCATCCTTTGATTATGATAATTATAATGTACTCACAATGTGCCCTAAGAGCAATACTTAAAGCACAGTGTGTAAACCCAGTATCTCCCCTCTCTCTCTCTCCTAATCCGCACAGTTAAGTGATCATGAAGTGAACTTTATGCTACAAATACACAGTTTTTCTATGTTCCACACTCCATTACAGCTGGTGGGAAACAGCCTCTTAAGACATATCCAGACGTTTCCCGAGGCTTAGTGCCCCTAGGGCCTCCCCTCTCTTCGCCCATAGCAGGAAGAAATCAGCAGCTAAAGCAACAGCATCTCCTTTCCCTGCGGCTACTCCAACCATACACATGTACTGCTAATGCCTGGAAATCACATTTCCCCATCACTTTACCGCCATCACTTAAAAGCATGCCTTTTTCCACCAGTTTAAGACAAGTAAAGAGATTAAAAGGATAACACAGGAAAGAGATGTTTTGTCAAGACAGTTTTTAAAGGAAGCGTCTTAGAGAAAAGAAATGTAATTGTTTAAGGTCCTGAAAAAACGAGAGAAATCATCATGTCAAGTCATAGGGTGGCGTTACATTTAAATAAAATATGTTTAAATTATATGTTTAAAAATAGATACATAATTATAATAATATAAACATTTACATAAATGGACATATGTACAGGAAACATGTGTTGCAGGAGAGTACATACCCTATTTAAGTTACACTAAAACACAGTATTTTCCTGAGACATAATTCAAATTTTGGCAAGCAACTGGCAGGTAGCTCTGGCTCAGTAAACTTTCAAAAAACTGTCTTAGTAGAAACAGAGTGAGGGATTGACATGTTAACAGCGTTGTATGATCATCTTACTACTTCTTGTCTCTCATTCTGTGTCCATCTATTTATAATAATATAAACATTTACATAAATTCTCTCCTCTTTTTATCTGTCCCTCTTTCTTCAGAGATGAAGAGCTGAATTCGACCTCCACCATTCTGCAGACAAACCTAAGATCTGTATGCAAAAAATATACATTTCAACAAGCGATTTAAGGGGCACCCTTAAGCTGCAGTGCGTCTGGATGGGCTGGCTGCTCCATTCAACATGGGGTGTTACACCAAACCTATCACCAGACCAGAACAGTGATATTGGAAGATTATGCAAAAGTGACATTATTATTATTTTTTTTACGTGCAATGCAATTTTTATTTTGGATGGAAATCATTAGGTGCAGAATTGTCGAAAATAAAGGTAAATTTTAGCAAATAGGGCTGTTTACGCCCAACCAGTGAACCAACTCACAGGTCAAAAGAAGCAGCTGTGACTCCATGTGCATCTGCAATCAACTCCCCAAACCAAATGTTTACCGCCACCATTTTTAAAATGAAAAAAATTCTTTGATATTCATGCATGGCAAGTAGATCTGGTCACATTCAAGCCATTAAATCTACTATTGAAAAAGAAGAGGATAGTTAAAACAAAAAAAGATTCAAGTGGGTGGGATTTGAAGTGACATATTTGGATCAGAATCTGGTGACAGTTTGTTGTTGCTTAAGTTGCCAGAGCATGTCAATCAAATGTGATCAGACCACATCACAATCCTGAGGAAGAGTTTTAGACTTCAACTTCATCTTTAATAGTTGCTTATTCCGCTCTTTGTTCAGTCATAAATATTTCATTTTCAAGGTCTTCAAAAAAAGATGATTTACATTAGAAAACAGTTAATCACTTCATCAAATGTTGCTGCAGTGGGAGAAGGTTATATACAAAAAAAATCCAGTCCATAGATATTGCTCAGAAGAAATTCTCTTGCCATGTGTGTCCTCCATCCACAGGAAATGACGAAACAAAAATTAAGACTCAACTGCACAGAGTGACTTTGGTTTAAACCATCACAAACTCACCTGGTCAGTAAACATGACTGCAGTTTACTAAAATCAGGCTGCAGCTGTGGGTAGTACAACTAGACTGTTGTCTCCTACTGCCACTTGGTGAGGAGAGTGAACAAAGTTGCCAAGTAGGTTAAATTTCAGAGACATTTTCTCAGTGGAGATGGCAGGGTAAAGGCGTTGAGAGGTTGAAGGTGTGGATGTGTGAAAGATGATTCTGCATACGCAATATTTGAGTCTGGAGAGAAAGAGGTGTGGAAAGAGGATACCGATGAATTTTCGTGTGGGGGGGGGGGTCATGTTGAAGACAGGGTGAAAAGGGAAAGGATGAAAGTAAGTAGGAGGCAGAAGAGGAGAAGGGGCAAGACATCCACCCTACAGCAGTGTGTTATGATCAGCTGTCAAGTACTCACCTCCTCTTCTCGTTTGCGCTGATCTAAACCACCTTCTGTTTTATAGGTGTTGCCTCTTTCCCCCACCTTTCTTGATGTTTACTCTCACCTCCTCTACTCTTCCTCTGTTCTCTGCTTTTGTTACGCTGCCTTCCCTCCTTATATCTCCTTGCCTGAAATCAGTTCATTCACATTGTGAATTGCTTCACAAATAAAAACCCTTGAGATGTGGTGGCGGGGTGATGTTGCTGGTGTTTGATGGTGTCTCATTTAGAAAGATTTTTATTTTTTTATTTTTTGTGATTCAGTAAGTGGTTGATGAACGAAAAGTATTTAACCAGATACTGCAAATCGGTGGTGTTACGCTTTGTGTTTACAGTTTGTGTGTCTGGCACAACAGAAATGTGATCAGTTCTATTTTTGCTCAGATGCAAAATACAGAAAGCTGTCACAATCCCAACATGTTGTGGTGTTAAGACATTTACTTTCAGCAGTTTCTCCACTCACTCATCACATAAGTAACTCCTGACTGATTTACAAGTGAAGAGAATTGGGGGAAAAAAACAACTTTAGCACTTTTTGTGCTTACAAAGCCTGATGAAGAATGGAACGGAGAGAGTATACAAAAGTGATAATGAGTCCCCTTTTCAGTGATGAGAAACTCATTTGAAACTGCCCAGATTTCTCCTACAAAGAGACACGACACCAAGGCTGCATGTTCGCGCTGTCTCCTCAGAATGTGCTTTCACAGCCTCAAAATCATTTGCGCAGAAGGAAAAAAAAAAGTGATTTTCTCTCTCTCTGGGTAATTCTTGCTGCTGTGTCTGTCCACCGGCGTCCGTCTCCAACTGAATTGTCTTCAATCGTCTCCTGGACGCCTTCATGGGGGATCTCTCAGAATTACAAACGCACACCAATACAGATGTATGTCTGTTCACACAACAGTCAGCAGAGTCAGGGTGTCGGACCGATGGATTTTCATAAAGAAATATATTTGAAATGAAATCTGTCGAAGGCTGCTTGCGGTAAACACTGTCATGTCAGGGAGACAGCGAAGCCCTACAAGGCTTTTCCGCCTAAAGGCTCCACTTAAAGCAAATTATCATTTACCTTTCGACGCGTGCCAGATCATTAGGCAGGGACATTAAAACCAGCCACCACAGCACCAGAGGGGGCCCGAGTGAACCGCTGCCCGGTACATAGCTGTATGGGAGTGTGTGTGTTTGTGTGCGTGTGTGTCGGTGGGAGTACGTGAAAGGGTGTGTGGGCGCATGCAGGAGCGCTTGTGTGAGTATTTTCAAAAAAGTGTGTGTGTGTGCGTGCGTGCTCGGCGACATCAAAGGGGCCACCAGCCCTGGGTTTCGCCATGTGCCCAGAATCATTTGACACAAGCAGATGCATCATTAAAACACTGCCACACTTGCTGGCCAGGCGAGAGACCAGGCAAGTCTCTCATACTGACGCACATTAGCATTTTTTTTTTTTTTTTTTGCCCCCATTCTTTCGAAACGCTCCCTAATTCCACAAAGACACAGAAATGCAGGAAGGTTGACAGATCCAGGATGGGCCTTTTCTTTTCCATTTTCATATTTTCCCCATGACTTTCCAGGAGAGCCGTGTGAGTTTCGACAAGCGTGTGTGATTCTGGAAGGGGAGTGACGTGGCGGTGGGGAATCGGCTGGGCATGTCGAACAGTGTGTGTGTGTGTGTGTGTGTGTGTGTGTGAAAGAGACAGTGCCTGCCCTAGCCATGGCAACGCGGCCCTTCTCATTAAATCAGCCAGAGCAGCTCGTGTCTGGGGTCGACGCTGGCCACATAATGCACACACACACTCGCAGACAAACACACGCGCTCGTGCACACAGAGGGACAGCGGGGCCGACACCGGGCCAACGGCAGGCCTGTGATGTGCGGCCAGAGGATAGATGTGGACAGACCTCACCTTCTTCTGCTCCGCCGCTGCTGCCGGGGAACACAAACAGATGGCGGAAGCACAACCGCCTTTCTCCTTACCCCTTTCTCACTTTCTTCTCTTTCTCTCCCCCTCTGCTCTCAAATTCCTCCTTCCTCCCCTATCCATCCATTCTTTCACTCGTCTTTCCCCAACTGTCCTGCCCGACACGAGGAGTTGCCGTCGAGCGGTAGGCGAATGGCAACAGAAGAGTGACGCAAAGTCTGACATGAACCTAAAAAAATGTATTCAGACTATGACACATTAAAACAAATAATCAAGATGATTCAATCCTGACTTCAAAAAATAATTCAAGCTGCTGTGGACAAACATGGTGGTTTCCTATGTTAACAGGGTCTTCTGGTGCGTGCTGTTAAAGTTCCAGAAAACATTCGATGGGTTTTCTGTTACCTTGTGCCTTTTGAAAAAACTTGACTGCTATGGCTCTCGTTATACCTCCAACTGTATCAAAACTGAAGTCAAATCAAAGTCACAAAAATTGTCCTCTAACAACATCTGACAGCTGCAATAGTGCGACTTTTTGGTGAGCCGTAGCACGAGCGTCATACACCTCAGTTTATGTGTGTGTCTGTACACCAACTAAGATGTGGACTAATCTTCTGCCTGACATCTTTTCACATATTCATGTTGAATTGGCTTCCTACTCTTGTTTTTTTTCTTTCACATAGTGAAGAAAAGCTTGGTAACTCAGTTTTTTATAATGTGTTTTGCAACTCTTTCATTGATTGCTGCTAATCACTAAAACACCATTCAGCCTGTAGCTTTTACAGGCACACTTCTCTGTCTGGGGCTTAACTAGAAATCATCATTAGTCATCCAATCATTAAGTTGCTTTATAGATTTACAAATGTAATTAATTCCAATAGTACTTTTTTACAGTGGTCAAAAACATTTCCATTAGGAGAAACATGCTGCAGCTTCAGATGCCAATTCAAAAACACATATGAAAATCCAAAACACTTAGTAAAGCAAATACAACTATGGAAGCATGCTTGACAGCAAACAAGCTGCAAATAGAGAAACGATGCAAAATCAAAAACTCACAAACCCCGAAAACAAGTTCAACAGCAAAAACGCTGCATATCCAGGCGACACAACCAAAGCTCTCCAGGCCCTCTCTCTAAGGCCAAATGTAAGAAAGAATACGCATCTTTTCTATGTCGCCGCTCTACTCTACTTTTCTTCCTGCTTCAAAAACTCTCTTATCTGGTCTCTCTCGCTCAGGTCAAAAAGCAAGCTGTTCCACTTGGTGCTCCCCCTAGAGGCCTGAAGAACTTCCGTTGTGTCGCCTGGATATGCAGCGTTTTCCTGTTCCATTTGTTTTCTGGGTTTGTGTGTCTTTGATTTTGCATTGTTTCTCTATTTGCAGCGTGTTTGCTGTCATAGCACGTTTCAATTGTTGTATTTGTTTTGGATTGTTGTATGTGTTCTTGGATTGGCATCATTTCTGAGGCTGCAGCACATTTCTCCTAATGGAAATGTTTTCGCTTGTTGTAGTATGTTTGCCCTTGCAGGCCACTGTACTTTTTTGATTTTAAGTAAATTAAAACTAAAGTTGAAGCTGAACATGCTTTGAATGTTGTTGTTTTTTTGTTTTTTTATGAAGAATTTGAAGTGGGTTAAATGATAATAAAAGGTAACGCAAACGTGTTGTCCCACTGAGCAGCTTGTGGTTGGATTAAAAACAAATAAGAGTGTCTCTCACAAACACACATAAACCAAAACTGTTTTAAGAAGAGAAGCAAGACATTTTAGAGTCAACATTTTACTGTTCCAGTCTCTGCGATTCCCAGAGAGGAAGAGGATGTTTGGTCCTGGCTCTCATGTCTGCTGTCCAAGGAACTATAAATACATACCTAGACACTTCTAGGTGAAAGGACGGGGCAATGCAAGCACACAAACACAACTAGCCAGAGAGAAAGAGTATGGGAGAGGGAGGGAGGGAGGCAGGGAGGGGTATGGCAGCCAAATAAAAATCTATTGAGCTTAACAATGGTGTTATAAAAACGTACAGAGGTAGTGTTTAACAATGTGATAGGAAGAGACGGGGGTAAATACCTCTGGGAACGATGGGGCTTGGCTCAGCTTCAAAGCCCTGGCAAGCACACAGCATTGTCTTTAAATTCACACCATTGTCTCCTTTAAACACACACACACACACACACCTCTATACATCTAAAATGATGATGTAGAGGGATATTTTGGGGGCTAAAACCCTTTTTGTTTTGATTCTCTGTACTGTGAGTCAGAGATGCTGCTGTAAAGCAGGAGGATAAGCTACTGATAGTAGACATGAAGTTTAGCGCAGGTTGTCTATGCAATCAGATCAGAAGTGCTTAATGTTAAGGGAACAGCTCTATATATTCGTTTTGTTGCTGAGATGAGAGCACTCTCACATCTGCCCATTAAATATGAAGCTGGAGCTGACAGATAGCTTAGCATCAGGACTCAAACAGGGAAAAACTTCAAGCCTTTGTCAAAAGGTAAAAAACAAATATGTCCCTCTAAAGCTCACTTATTTACACATTATAAATTTTGTCTTTTTAATCCTTACAAAAGGATGGTTTTATGAGGCTTAAACAAATTAGCTATAACAGGTTCAATTGGGTGAAGACGATTTGGACAGAGCCAGGCTCGCAGCTTCCCCCTGCTTCTAGTCTTTATCCAAAGATAGGCCAACCGTCTCCTGGTGCTTCATATTTAACAAACAGATGTGAAATTGGTATCAACCTTCTCATCTATCTCTTGGCAAGAAAGTGAATACGCATATTTTCTCTAAAATGTCAAACTATTCCTTCAAAGGACTCACCCTCCGCTGGAGTTTACAGTATGCTGTGACCTTAAACTGAATATTTAGGTCCGGTGTTGAGGAAAAAATGCTCCGCAAACATGCAGGTGAGCACATCCAGTTCATACAGTAAGCAGTCACCAAGAATACAGGACATGGTCCCACAAGCGTTAATGAAAGAGGATTACAGTCTAACATCCAGAGCACCCTCATGTCGGTGATCCTCCAGCTGACTTACTACCATCAGACTTTGCAGAGATGAGCTTCCAGCTTAAATAAAATAGATAAGTGCACAAAAATCCCCTGCATAAAAAGACGTTTGGCAGTAAATAAGATACAGGAATATTTTCTCTCAGCCATTCTGCAAACCATACAGAAAATGCTCACAACATACTTACTGAGACTGACGAGGTGTTGCCACGAATACTTCAATAGTACCAGCAATAAAGTGCAGATTTATGGCAAATGTTTTCATCGTTTCGCCTCTATCAGTGCCCCCGCTTCAAAATTAATTATTGATTAATCACTTTGCTTTTAAAGCAAAAATGCAGACCAGCAATATCAAACTATCACAAAAAAATGATTATGCCCCCAAATCGCATTTATCTGGCCCATTCATTACTATTGTATTGACAAGGACCAAGTTGCTAATCGCCAAAGCAAAAGGAATAAGAGCTGTCAGCATTTCTGTTCATCGTGCTAAACCAGATATATACAACAGTTAATGGATTGATCAGAGCAGGAGGCAGGGATGGCGAGGCTAACTATGTAGAGGAAAGCGCATATGCATAATCATCAGTTTGCTTTAGTCTTAAGTCTACAGCGAAACAGCGCTGAGACATGATAACACAGATACTGTGTGAGTGTGTATGTGTGGGCATGTGCATGTGTGCCTACAGCTCAATTGCCAGTGCAGGCAGCCAGCAGTAAAAGGTCAAGGCAAAGTTTAGATGGCATGTACCAGGGGCCTTAAGATATTCATAGCCAGCATTTTAGCCTGGAACATAACGAGTTGGAACTGGTAAATATTTGCTGATGGCCTGAAAAATTCCAACCATACTGGGAACCTATTTTGAATACAAAAGATGTCGGGGCAGGATGATGATAAGAGAGGGGGGGGGGGGGGGGTGGTACCTGATAGCTAATTAGTACATTTGCCCAAATAATTAGAATGAGCGCTCATGGCTGATATCACACAGGAGAGTGGTGTGTGTAGCATTCTGAATGGGAAAATCTGCATTTCATAGGCTGCTGGGCGCTTATAATCCCGCCCCTGGGGGGCCTTTAATGGACATATTTACCTTTGCTGCATATTGGTTGTCTGTGATTAAGATTGGCAGGTTGATGCACCAAAGAGTGTGCACTTCCCAAAATTCCTACAGCTGGTAGAAAGGGGTCCTCAGGCTGTTAACTGAGTGGGGGTAAACAAATAACACAGAGAAACGCAGCTCGTGTGATTCACCCCCACCTCTCACCAAGGCTGAAAGAGCGAGGTCCACGTGTCTTTTAACAGCGCCTGGACACACACACATTACACTATGCAAATAGATACTCCGTCTCATTATCTTGTCCTTTAAGGAAAAGACGAACATGGCT
Organism: Lateolabrax maculatus; assembly: GCA_031216445.1. Lineage (NCBI taxonomy): Eukaryota > Metazoa > Chordata > Actinopteri > Acropomatiformes > Lateolabracidae > Lateolabrax > Lateolabrax maculatus. Next base: position 4,925,745 of record CM062198.1, on the reverse strand, counting down.
GTTTGTGGTGCTCCTATTATTATTACCTCTTCACTTATAATTCAAATATGGACAGTCAGGAAATAGATCAAGGCAGAGACGTGAGGATGGAGGGAAGGGAAAAGAGGATTTAAGAGAGAGAAGGGAAAGAATCAGAGGCACTTCATTTGCCACCTGCACAGGATAAATGTGCAAGGGTTTGTCTTGGTGGTATTAATGCGGACATATCAAGGCCTTCCAGCTTCTCAGCGTATGCAGACACATGTTAGAAGAGCCCATTGTCATAATCTAGGTGGCAGAGTTTTTGTCTTGCCCCGTCCATTGTGAAGTTAGAGGTCAGAGGTCAGTGGTTCAATTTCTCACTCAGAGACAAAGTGGATGCTTGGCAATATCAGGGTTTGAACCAGAATTGAGAATATGTTTTTCTGTCTATGCAATGGGTGAGCAATATGAGACAGACCTATAGGAAAAGAACACAGGGATAGGAGTTCAAATCTGAATTAACGACAAGCTACACAGGTCATGCATGTTAAAGCCATACTAAAACTGCACTCAGTCCAGCTTTATCTGCTGTTTAGGACAGTGTTTGGATTTCACATTGTGTTGATGCCACACTTAACTGTGTGGAAAAGATTTTGCACCATAATGTGACACCACAATTTTGATTGCATACGGGAAGGGATCCCTCTTGTCTGTTGCATCCCTTTGTTTGTGTGGTATAAAAGTTGCAAACATTTGAGCCTCAGCTGGCAGGATGAATTTTTTCTGACAAGCAGGTCTTTAAGCAGCACAAGTAAACAAACTAAACTCTATAACATAAGACCATGTGGACGGATTTTAGGTTAATGGGCCCCTCGATTCTGCTGTTGTTTGAAAACTGCACCTGAACTTCAGTATTTTGTTCACGCTGGAAAGAAAGGCTGCCTAAATCTTCTGTAAAGCTGCCACAGAAAATCCACACTGACACTCCTCGCTATAATGTGAAAAAAAAAAATTAAAAATTAAAATGTGTATATACAGTATACACTGTACATACCAGGAGAAAAGAGTGTGACTGGGACATACTTTTGACTGAGCTCTTTCACTTTCTAACAGTTACTTCATACAAAGGCTCTGGCTTAGGGGCCTCCTGACCCCTTGGACCCCTGAGCCTGTGCCTGCTTAACCCATTCACTAATCCAGAAGCCAAATACCTGCCTGAGTTGCGTGTGCATCAGTAAATCTTAAAAACTGTTTAAAGTGGGAAGTAAGAGGACTTGATAGCTCCTGCTGCTGCTGCTAACTCTGGCCTCAAAACGCACCAGAGGATTAACGCTGCTCTGAGTGCAACGGGTGGCCCTACGACTTAGAAAGGTAACTGATAACCATATACTGTGCATTATTTGGTGTTGCAGTTTTTTCTTTCACCCCTTCTTTACACAGAAAATCAGAAAGCTGGAAGCAGAGAAAGACAAATATCTAAATGGTGGGTCTGTGGAGAAGAGCAACAGAAATATCAGAGAGATGTGAGTTGAGAAGATGAGAAGGAAAAACAATTGAGGAGACGGAGGAAGAGGAGGGTGCATTTAGAGGACTAAGTGGGAGTGCTGTATGAAAGGGTTCTTATTGGGTTACTGTAACTTAGACCCGGAAAGTTTTTCAAGGTCCTCTGCAAAAATATAGTCTTGGAAGTCTTCACCACTTTGTACAAGTCATCAAGCAAATTTTTTTTTCTACCTCCTCTCATCTGGCCAAGACAGTAGCAAAAGAGGAGGAGGCGGGGGAGGACATGGGGAGTCTACATAACTGAAATAGAAATCTGAAATGGAAGCAAGGATACAGATCAAAATGTAATCCTGCTTATGGCTCGGTCAGGCTAAGGAGAGAGAGAGAGTCGAAGAGAGATTATGTGATACTGTGATACCTCACCCTATCTTTACAATTAGTTTCCTACAGGTGCAGCACACTCCAAAATCACATTGAACAACTTCTCTAACAGGGTCAAGGAAAAGATGATTTAAGCCTCTACTATATTTACGTGCAGGGCTACAACAGCATGCCGCAATTTGTCTTTGTCTTGCTGTGTTTTAGCAACATCTGGCGCCCAGAGATTTAGGTTAGACAGGTAATTAGTGGCACATATTTGTCCTAAAGACAGGTGTATTTTCATTTAAGAAACACTCCATCACTTCTCCGGATGGGAGCCTGTTTGTTACACTCGATGTGAAGGAGGCACACAAGCTCTGCAGTCCACAGCAGACACAGAACGCATCCGTACGGGTCCTCAATTTGATTTTCATTTCAATGTTTTTAGATTTTGAATGAGTTTGATGATAGAAGAGACGCTTAAAAAAGTAATATCGCCATGGGTCCATTGTGACATGCCACCCATGCACTGGCAAAGCCCTGTTTTCATTACACAACCCTTGTATGACTGCAATGTTTGGCACCGACTATCCCAAAATGTTCTCCTGCTTAAGTATGAGGCATTACTCTATGTTAACAACTTCACACAGGATTAAATATCTAATATCAATGTCGTGTCTGAAAACATATTTTTCTTCATCTTTAAATCATTTACTTACGCTCTTTCTGCATCACAATTACCCCATCTTTCTTTCCCCAGCAACAATACTTATCCTCATGTTAAAATAATGCATCTAATTTTAATGCATCTAAATATGTTTTAATATCTCTAAAAAAATCGGACTTTCTAGTGTTTCTATTTTCTCTGTTCTATTCTCCAGTCATTCCTGTCTTTGTGATTATTGCAGCTCAGCAGTCTGCTCCGCTCTCGTCATCAGCCCGTTCCCTTTGTGTTTCTCCGCTCTTTAACTTTATTCTTCCCTCTCCAGACGAAGCTGTATAGTCTTTTAAAATGGAAATGCACTTCATCATGGTCACTTGGCTCATGGTTCTAATAAATCAAGGGCCGTCCACCATTCCTGCTCCTCGCTGGAAAACAAACTGCTCTTGGACGGATCTCCTCAGCTGCTCCTAATGGAGGTCACATTCACAGAGACACATTTACTCGCACGCCTATCCAAAAAAAAAAAAGGAGCACACACAAACACACAAGCAAGCAATGCCATAAAGTAGGGGAAGATTCATTTTAATTGTCCCGCCAAGAGAAAATCATTTCATATGTGGTACAATGGACTGAAAAACACTATTACTTTAATATTAACATGGACAAATTGGTGTGATTGAGTAGCACTAATACAAGTCTCTATTATTAATGGTGTAGAATTGGTTGGGTAAAAAGATCTATTTATATATTGTGAACTACATTATCATCATCTCTATATACTTTGAAGTGAGATTTAGTTAAATGTCATGAAGTATACCTGCAGATGCTCCATGTATACCATATGCAAACATGTCTGAAACACGTGTGTGCATGCATTAACTAACATGCATACTGCTCATATTCAGTTACTTGCAGTTTTTATATTTAGTGGCTTTGGCATACACATCCTTCAAGAAAATAGGTTCTTCATCTAATTATTTTAATGTATTTTTAACTAGGGCTGAAGCTAACAATTATCAGTTTTCATAATTAAAATTGTCTTAATAATTGATTAAGCGTTCGGTGTATTAAATGTTTGAAAATAGTGAAGAATGCCTGTTACAATTTCCTAAAGCCCACGAAGACATCTCCAAATACAGATATTCAGTTTACAATTATATAATATACAGAAAAGCTCATAAGTGAGAAGCTGGAACCAATGAATGATTGGCATTTTTGCTAGAAAAAAGAACTGAACTATTAATTGATAGAAATCGTTGCTGATTCTTTTTCCTGTCAATTAACAAATCAATGTATTGTTTCACTTCTAATTTGATCAACACATCTCAATGTCCATGGCGTTTCATATTTTCCATCATACTGACCAGTAATTATCCACCCCATGTCTGCAGTAGCCACTTTTAGATTCCTGCTGTGTTGTGCAAATTAAATGTTAAAATGTAATTGATGCCTTCGTATGAAGGTAAAGCTCAACTTGAAGCTTACATTTGTTAAGCAGCACAGTGACTTACAGTAACATATAACCAATTAGAAGATTTCATTAAATTAATTAGAAAGGGCTCCATCACACTCCTCACCTACATGCAGATATAGGTCATTATGAGGCATTAAAGGTCATTACACTAATCCTTATGATACCATGGTTAAAGTCAGGTTGCCCATATATTTTACTTACATACAGTAGTTGATTTATTGCCACTGTCTTCATTACAGATACTTTTTTTCCTTCAGAAGTCTCTAGTGAAGTCAAACTGCTAAATGTGCTGGCCTGCACAAACCAATACCCTCTGTAGCCACTTTATCCATAGAAATATATTCCTCCACATTTAATTGTAAGTGAGGGAAAAAGAAAACAACAAGATCAATTGTGATTCAACTCATTCCTCTGAATGGAATTATCAGCACACAAAAAGAAATTCAAAATGCCTCTGCTGTACAGGCTCAATCAAAATATTCTGATCCTAGTTACAGAAACTGAATATGTATGAACAGCTCAAATATGCTGAATTTATTTTGAATATTTAATGAGATATAAAATATAAGTCTATTTCAGCAACTAATAAAATCAGTCTTGTATGAATGTGCCATAGATTGAAAATGAATGGTGAGAGAGGGGCCAGACATGAGGGAAGAGGGGAGGAGGAGTAGGAGTGGTGGAGAGACTGGGGAGAAAAACAAAGGGTGTCAGAGCTTCATCAACATGCTATAACTGAGTGGCACGGCCATATTTTCCAGCATCAAGCTCAGTCAAAATACCAATGTGCAAATCGGAGCGCCTCCCCTCCATCTCTCCATCTCTCCATATTCTTCCAGCAGCTCCCCCACCTCTCCCTCTTTCTCTCTCTCTCCCTCTATCTCGCTATGTGTCCAATCACACGGCAGTCCTTCTCAATAAAACAAATTAACTGATTAGACATTTTAATCTCAGTTGTCTTTGACCTTGTAGAATATATTACTGATGTCTACATCGCTGAGAGCAGATAATGCGGCAGGCAGCTGCTTTTCTTAAAGACAAAACTGCCCTTTTTAAAGAGGAGCCAGACACACAAGCTAACAGGTTGGGGGCAGAAATCACCCTCCTCCTCCTCCGCCTCCTCCTCATCGCCACCCTCCCTGACCCAATACCCCCCCCACACACACACACACACACACACACACACGCTCACACTCGCCTCCCTCCCTCCCCTCCCTGCAGGCAGCCAGCGGGGAAGGGGTTAAGGCGGAATGCATTAACAAAAGAAAATTATAGCGTAAACAGTTCATAAAATCTCACAGCCCCTGATGTCGGGGCTAGATCATTAAATTTCTGCAACAATTAGACCTTTTCTCACGGCGGCAAATTGGAGCCGTTGCCATGGCAAATCCGAGCCCTTAAGTCATATATCTTTGATTGCGGAAAGGTCAGGCGCAGACAGCCTAATAACTCAGGGAGCTGTTTGACAGATTTCATCCAAGCATGATCACATAACAGAGCCAAACTATGTCGGCAGTTGTTAAAAGCAAAGGAGGGGTCAGCGGTAAGGTTGGGGTTATGGAATGTTTCTGCTCGGCTTGGCCCAGCCAGATAATGTTCCTGACTGACTTTAAATCCACTGGAATAAAAAAAAAGAAAAAGAAAAAGAAAGAAAAAAGCTTATTTCTTTAACTGAGGATCAGTGGGAGTTCTTTTTTTCACTTGACCAGACCCGGATTAGGCTGTAAACGGGGTGATGTTAGGGATGGGTGATTTAATGTCTGTATGATGTAAAAAAAAAAAAAAAAAAAAAATAGAATAGAATAGAATTAAGCAGAGCAGAGCATTAGAAAATAGAAAGAGATGAGCGGGAGTGACTGACAGTGTTTTGAGACACCAATGATGAACCATGATTTATTTCCCGTTCAAACACATATGTTGAGGGAATTGAGATGGATGTGAACTGGTACGGTGTGGGATCGAGCGGCAGGCTGCAGCTGAAATCCCTGTCATCGACTCGTTTAACGACCCTGACACACAGAACTTTGAATAACAATCAGCTTCTCCTGACTCGGTTAAGACTACATGTCTGATACTGTTGGGTTGTTTAGAACCCCCCCCTCTCTGTACCACCCCTCCTCTTTCCTTCTGTCTCTGTAGGCAGTGCTGGCATTTCAGCTGTCTATCCCAAAAGGCACCAGCTGAGAAACAAGTGCTAATACCACCCCCTGCTGGAAGAAAGATGCTACTGCTTCCTGCTCTGTCCCAGGTAATGCAGACAGACGGGTACAGTGGGTGGACAAAATAATATGAACACCTTATAATACAGTGGAATCTCTAAAAGCAACACAAACTAAATCTCTCTGAACAACATTTCTCATTCAACAAAACTGAGTATTATAAGCTCAACAAAAATTACATTTACTGCAGGTTTGCTGTATTGGATTGCTTTGGTACTGCTGTTACTTGGTCCACCCCCTGAACTGTATATGTGCTGTACAATACCAGAAAACAAAAGGCAAGTGAACCTACTATAGCCGGATTAACCCACTATGGAGCCCTGGGGAAAAAACTGAGTTGTTAGGCCCTCACTGACGCCCCATTTCTGACGCTCTCTGTGCATTGTGTATGTGCCCTGTCACCTCCCACTAAGTGCAAACTGCAGCCTACATGAGGCAACATTATATTTTACCTTCGACACACAGTAAAGGACAGGTACAGTGCTACCTGTACCTGTCCCAACTTTAATGTGTGCCAAAAAAAACAAGCAAGTTTTTAAAACAAGGGTTTCATTCAGAGCCCCTTACAAGACATGTCTCAGGATTAGGTAATGATGCAGGACTTGTACTATGGTTGTTTGATTTCAGCTGTGATTGTATATGCACTTTCCTAAATCATGTTCACTATATTTAGGAAAGTTTTGTTCCTCAGACCTATAACAGGTTAGATTTATTTAGCCAAACTGTTAGAGCCCAGGAAAGTCTGCATATAACAGCTTGGACAAGGTTCTGGTGCTGAGGATTAAATGTCATGAATAAAGTGAGTAAAAATTTAGAAAAGGAGGGAGTAACCATTATACATTTAAACCAATTGACATGCAATGGACCTGGGGCTTTTAGGAGCCCCGGGCCCCTGGTAATTCACCCTTAGAACCTCTCCTCTTGGAACCAAATCTACAAAATTTAAAAATACTAACAAAATTCTGGAAATATATTGGTGCAAGTATTTATGATTACTATTTTTTTGGTGAAATAATTATATACAGACAAACAAACTATCACCTTAGAAGAAACATTTTTTCTTAAATGCTCATCTAATAATTTTTATTCTAAATTTAAGACTTTATTAAAATGAGGTTTCTGGACATTTCTTGGCAAATTATTTCACTCTAGATGATAATAAAAACCCTCTGATATGTTAGATTTCACATGCATTCTTACTAAATAGACAATAAGTGTGGGTTTGAACACATTTGAAAGCTATCCACCTAAGATGAAATAGAACATACTTGCGCATTACTACAAAGAAACAGTACAAGAAGTAGTACAAATAATGTCTTCTATGATGGAAAAATATGATCAAATGTTTAATAGACTATTAGAAACAAATGTGCCACAACTAAAAGCTGTAAGAAGAAAAATAAGATACATTTTTGTATAAAGGTGTCCGTGGTCTGTTAGATATTAGACAGTGTTTTGTATCCTTAAACCAATGTGGACCTATGTGAGTATTTATTTTCCTCTCATTTGGACAGTGACATGTTTTTTTTATTTTTGGCTCTCTACCCCAGCACATTTGGATTTTAAATGAAACAATGATCCTGTCTTTCAGCTGTAAGGACATCTGAGGGCGAACAAGGATTCAAACAAACTACACAAACTTTTTCACAGTACATGATAGTGCCACAGTTCAGTGCCGTTCTCTCGGGAAGCAAAACCTCCTGAAATTAACTCGTTGATCTCATTGTTTAATTTCTAATCCAATGTTCTGGAGTTTAGTGCCAATGCAATGAAAAAAAAGGTGCCGCTGTCCAAACACTTCCAGGATACTCTGTATATACCATATTAATATAAAAATGAGACTCAACTCTTTCCAAAGCCAACTGACACTCCCTTTGTTAAGTTAAGTGTTTAAAGACAGCTTGCATAAGCGTGAGGATCCATGTCTGTCAGCACAACCCCTCCCCTCTCCCTTCCCTCAGTTGGGACTGGAAGAGCAAAGGCCACTGGGACTTGTAGGACAAAGGGGAGGGGAGATGCTTGGGGCTAATGGGGAGGTGGGCTCAGCTGTGACACAGATGTCTCTCTGGCAATGAAGTCTTTAATATCCTTTCCCCGAGTCCCACCATGAGTCAAAGATCTCCTAGAGCGCCTTATAGCTTGTCTCCTCCCTGGAATTCTGGTCCCACAGTGGATACTCAAGCCCCCGCCCCTAGCACAGAGAGCACTGCCACATCTACACACAGTGTGGTGGGGTTTCATCCTACCATTTAGGTGTAGAATTCCCAACACTCTAGATTAGGTGCAGAACATTTTAGTGTGTATTCCTTACCTGCACGCAACATGCTTTTTCAAGCTTTAAAAAAACAGTTCACCAGGGATTGTGACATCATTGAAGCCAAAACCTCACAAGGCCATGTTCAGGCAGACAACTGCACTGCGTGGAAAAACGCAACACAATGAGTTGTCATCTGCTTAGGAGCTGAGTTGGTCAATCAAATATGTGGTAGCACATATTCATGGTAGATTACTTTGTAACATGAGTGCCATGTTTTGGATGTTAACCTCACAAAGATAAAATGATTGACACTGTAATACGTTTTGTAAAATCTGGTCCCATAGTATAATTGTGCAGTGTTTTGCCTTCTGATAAACCTTCAAACTCATGAAACTCAAACCGGACTTCCTGGATCATATCGTATAGTCTCACTGGTAGCCCCTTGTGTAGTTTTAATGGAGTTTTTTTTTTTCGGTCTGAGCGGCTACTTAAGAAGGATGCTGGAGAGGACGAATGGGTTAACAAAGCTTGTGCCTTTGATGCAGGAAAATGCTGTTTGTTTCGTTTTCCTACCAACTGTTTTTGATTTCTTTTAACAGTGACTACAATTGTTCCTTAACCTTAACCAAGGAGTTATTATTTCAAAAGCAAAGGTTTGTTGAGCCTAACTTAACTTACAATAACAGATTGTTTGGCCATTTGTGGGCAGCAGAACTGAGTTGAGGACACAACACTGACATCACACCTTTTAAGTTGATCTGGTGAACTTGTTAGCGAGCAGTTGCTTATTTCCGTGCTTGCATGATGCGAGAACAATGGCGATTCGTGTGAGCAATGTGTTGGTGCAATCCGATATATGTTAGCTCGCACACATAACATGTCATGAGAAAGGTCACACCCCTGTCCCGTCCTGCCAGTTCACCCTTTTTACACAGACATTTGTTCGGCTTTGTTACTACCTCCACTGCTGGCACAAAGGCGGATCAACAATGCCCCCCAATCCGTGTTTACCTTTTACACAGAAAGCAAGGTGGAATAATGGCCCAACATTCCCGCTTGAACAGGCTGTGTAATTGATTGATTGATTGTATTTATTTGATTATTAAAAAACGCATATACACTGCATTGCAGTCATTACATACATTACAAAATCACATATGATGAAAACACACTAAAGCCTGAAGGCTTATTTCTATTATGGTCCTCTAGTACAACATTTACCGCACACAAAATAACAAAGCAACGACAAAACACAAGCAAAGACAATACAATCAACGTCTAAAATGGCAACATGCTCTTGTTTTTGGTAAATGTAAGATTTAAAATTGAATATGCTACGTTGTACTTTGTAATCTTTTTTTAAGGCCACTTTAAATGTGTTTCAGATTTGTAGGCAGATTACTGCTGCACTGTAGAGAAATGTGTTTTAAAAGGGGCTGTTGTTTTCAGTCATTTGATACATTCTTAATATAAAAATATTGATAAGCCACTTATATAGCCACTTTAACCATTGTGATGGGAAATCAGAAAATCATCTGATGAATATTTTTTGTAAAAGTGATTCGTAATAGTTTTGGAAGGCACTAACAAATGTTTTTAAAGGTCATCCGAATGATGTATTTTGTTGTCTAGTTTCAAGTACTTGGGAATGGAACACTGGTTTCTATTTTAACCCAACTTCTTGTACTGGACTGTAACATGTAACATTTTTCATATAAAAATATCTTTCTTAGTTCAGTTTTCAACTGTATAACGAATTATGATTAACAAATGAAGACCCATACCCACGGGCAGTTCTGTTCATATCATTTTAGGACCTAGAATCCACAGAATAAGCTGATGACTCTATAAAATCACTGGGTGTCTTTAACATTTTGGCATTCACAAATATGGTGTCTTTCATGCTAACACAGAACATTTCACAAAAATCCATTTTTGTCACTCCATGAGATCTTGGCACTCTTTTAAGTTTGCGACAAACTTGTCAAACATAGCGGTGTGTCTTGTATTCTGATTGACAAACAATTGTATATAAAGGGTTTGGAATTAGTTTCAAGGCCCCAAGCATGCTTTAACCATTTTCAGTGCACACAGTTTCTTAATCATAGAGTTTCTTGGTATTCTTTAAGAGGCTGTGGAAGTATTTGGCACCAAATTAGTTGAGCTGATTCACAATAGGTATTTAAACAACTATATTACACTCATTTGGTGCCTCGAAAAAGTTATATAATATTTCAGACAGCCTATTTAACCACAAGTGTTTTGATAAGTGATGGTCAAAAGTCACACACCACAAGGAGGTAAATTGGACTGAGAAGGAAAAACCTTTCAGGTGGTGCTCCTGCTTCCAGAGTATCACTCAGTAAAACTACTCAACTTGCTTGTTGAACAAAACCAGAAGAGCCAGATAAGGACTTATGGGTGTAAGACACGTGGACAGTGACACCTCATACAATAGGGAGAAAGGTTGGGCTGGAGTGGAGGGGTCAGTTAATTAATAGGAGGAATTTTAAAGCGAGCACATATCGCTCCCACGTACTCTAAAACAGCAGGAATCCATGACAAGCAGCTCATCACACACTTCACCAGGAGGAGAATGTGTGAGTGTGTGTGTGAAAGAGAGAAAGAAAAAGAATAGTGGAGAGTAGGATCATGAAGCAGAAAATCCTTTGTGTGTGTGTGTGTGTGTGTGCGTGTGCGTGTTGCTGCTCCGCGGGCAGCCAGGCAGCTCTCTTCGATGAATGTTGCCTGGGGTTTGTCGGGCCTCCCGCTGCTCCCCGGCACTCCAGGCGTCGGTGAGCAGGGAGGTAATTCGCTGACACTGTGTCACTTGTGATAATTGGGGAACGTCAGCGCGCTCGCTCACCTGTCTCAGCGCAGGTGCTGCGATGTCATCGCCCACCAGAGAGGAACAGCTCCTCTTCCTCATCTTCCTCCTCCTCCTCCTCTTTTATTTCTCACCAGCCAAACAGCTGCTGTTCATGTGATTGAGAGAATCACATGATGGAGAAAGAAAACAAATTTAAAGCTGTGTTTAGTAATTTATTATCTTTACCGCCCTCTATGTGTGGCTGGTGGGAAATGCAACGACACAATTTGAGGTTGCATTATAGTTGTGAGTTAAGGGGTTACAGCATTTCTGCTTGACAAAATTGCTGCTGTCTATTTCATACAATCAATGAAAGAACGTAAACACGGCCGCTGGACAGAATGGTCTCATATTCACTAAATATCTACGGCGGGTACCAGCTAGGATCTAGCTAGCTGTTGCAGTAGTAGTAGTAGTCGTAGTAATGGTAATGGTAGTGCATTATTAAAAATAATAACTTTGCAAAACAAGTAAGATGACAGAAAAATAACAAATTTCATCATAATTCTTATGTTACATAAAACCACCAGCAAGCGATCATTCATTTTAAAGAATAAGTCAGGTTTATTTAAACTTGTTTCTAACTTTTGTAGCTTCAGCCATCATTTCTATCTGCTATGATAACACTGTGAGAAGGGGAGTTCTGCATTTATTTCTTGCAAAAGCAGTGTAAGGACAGGCCTTCTTCACGGCGTTATTGCAGGATCTCTGTGTAAAAAAGGGCTACTGGTTCTCTTGAGTTTGATGTCACGACTCGACCAGATGTTCTTGTACAAATGCTGAAACCAGCCCAGAGCTACAGGGTTAATTTCATCAGTCAAGAAAGAAGACAAAAGTTAGGGAAAAGAAAAAAACAAATGTCAGATTAGGCGAGAAGTGAAACAGGAGGTGAGGGAGCCACCCGCAGAACAAGGCAAGAAGGAGCAATAGCCAAACCACTTGGGAGTAATGGTCTGTGAGGCTAATATTTCCTCTGTCTCAGCTGAACCCTGAAGGAGAGGGGGGGTGCTCTCTTGTTGTCGGTGTGATGTTGGGGGGAGGAGGGGGGCAGGAGTGGGTCACCTGTAATGGCAGAGCGCTACATTGCGGCCATTCCACACTCATTATACCATTTACAATTACTGCTACCTATCAACCCCCCCCACCCCCACCCCCCCCAAACTCCCCAAGAGGCCAGTCTAGCACCGTGACTCAAATGAAGTGGATAATTGTGTCTCTCTGTGGCATATCATGAGACAAGAGAGTCAGACAAGAGAGGAGGAGGGAGCAGAGAGAGGGACCAAACAAGAGAGAGGGAGAAAGAAATGTTGAGACAAAGAGATGTAAGAAATGTAAAAACACAGATGTGTTGTAATCATGATCCCTTAGACTTTAGCAGCCCAGAGATTTAATGCAGCACTGTACACTGTAATGTACGTGCTATACTTTGATAGAGGTCAGACTGTCGTGACTAATTTTGTGTCAAGGTATACAGCAATGGCAACACTTTGAAAATCAATAACAATCATCTTGCAGTCTCCAGTCAAGTGCAGAATGAAATGTTAAGAACCGCTGGGTCCCAGTATGTTTCAAACAAAGTGCTGGTCGGATTCCCTAATGGCTGAACTTCCCAAAACAGACGATCTGACACATCATGTGACAATTGGCCAGATGTGCGAAGGCGAGAAAGTAGGCAGGATTTGAACTTTTCTCTCTGAAACAACTGTATACAACTCTGTGCAACACCATGAAGCACTTTGAGGAGAGAGGGTCCGAACACTCGCTCCTTTTTATGATGCAAAGAAAATAAATGCAATCAAACAGACAACAGAATCACCATGTCTTATCTCAAAATGTTACCTTATATTCAAATACAAAGATTAGAAAATGCTGCAAAGAAAGGAAAATCAAAGAGTTACTACAAGATACACATAGTAGGCTGATATTCCTTGCTAAAGCACAATAGACAATGAAGCCTGGCATAAAAACATCCTTCAAGTGCCTCAGAGGAAAGGTGGCACACTTGCCATCGACCTGATGCGTCTTGTCTCTGGGGACCTCCAAGTCTCTTCAGGGTCTAAGTGTTAAGGACTGATGTGGATCATAAGAGCAGCTTCCAGATACTGATGGGCTAATGACAGTTACCATCCCCAAATGGGAAGCCTACCACTGTGCATTCAAAATGGAACACTTCTTATATTTTGCACATAGGGTGCGAAAGAAGAATTCATGAATAGACAAGTTAACAAAAATAAAGATTCATCTCATGGCGTCTCTTGAATGCTAAATATAAGATGAAGGCCAATGATTTTAGAGCAAGCCCAGACAGACTTGTCAAACTTTGTGCCATTACTATCCTTTGTCTTAGCACAGTTGTCATGTACAGCCTGTACCCATATGAAATATTAATTTTGCATAATAACTTTCAAAGGGGAATAAAGCACATAGTTAATTATTAATAGCATGTGTATTCAAGGCATCTCTCTTTTTTCAGACACACCAAAATATTCCCTGACAGTTGCCACTCGAAGGAAGAGAATCCCCATAATGCCGCGCTAAAGCAGAAATTAAAATCACTAAACACTGATGCAAGTTCCACGAAACATCTAACCTACATTTCACAGGTATCAATGGGAAATCAACCGACACTCCACATGTTTCGGGTCTTTTCCCCTGCCTGCCTGAGTATTAAAATGATACAAATGTAACAGCAGTTTTGGCATAGGCTAAACTCCAGGATACATATGGATCTTTTTAAATTTACTCAAAGTTCAAGATTTTGGGGGGTTCAGTTCTGAAACATTAATATATTATAATTATAAATGTGTTACGGCCAACATGTTAGCCAGCAGTTGCCTATTTACACATGCAGCAGACCCAGAGCGACATGAGCGTCCACGTGGATTGGTGCTTCTGGCCACCTGATGAATGTAAGGTAAATTCCTATTAAGTTTGTTTTGGTCTCCACCAACTCATGAGAAAAACATCTTTACAGGGCTGCCACGTTTGTAATTTAGTTTGGAGAGAGATTCGGTATTGGTGAAGTCAACTGAGGGTTTGTGATTGGCCAGTAAGCACATCTGTGGCTGCCCAGTATGCCAGATGGACTGTCCGACCTTTTTTCAGTGCTTGAGAAAACGGACATGTAGCGTGAGAGGGTATGTAAAAGTGTCAGTTGCGTGAGTTTACACATTTGATCCACTGTAATATTACAATACTAATTACACTTTTAAGCACCTGTCACTCAGAACAAATTCCACGTTTGAGATGTAGCGAATCAATGAAACAAAAGGCTAGATTAAGTTATTTACTTGGTGGCATTTCGTGTGTGTGTGTGTGTGTGTGTGTGTGCGTGCATGCGTGAGTGCGATTGTGTGTGTGTGTGCGTGCGTGTGTGTGTGTGTGTGTGTTGTGCCTGCAGACAGCAAGGCCAAGGTCAGTTAATTTGGAGCGGCTACGTCATAAACCTATCAGGCGTCAGTAGGGGAGGAAATCAAGCAAGCCGCTCTGATGAGGGGAAATGCTATCTGCTAGACAATGGATATCTCATTTACTGCATTTCTGTCCCATTTCAACACACTTTGTCCAGAGCCCGTTAATATGCACGTTATCCGACTGCACTGAGGGGGTGTATGGAGCGGGCGAGGGGGGGGTTTAAGGGAGGGCGGCTGAGGCGAGACGGACCATTTCACTGTCAATTTACAGCAATTCCAGCCGTCAAATATGAGAGGGAAAAAGTGAGAGTACTTCCCATTTTCTTCCCAGATCTTTTAGTTTAATTCAATTGGACCTTTCAATACCTTATTTATGACACACAGGAAGCATTCGCCCGATTGCATTATGGGGAGTGTGGGAGAGATAAAGACGCTGATTCTTTAAAGCTCTTCGGCACAAAGGGAGATAAAAGCAGATAAAAAGAGGAGTGTGTTTTTCATTGTGTTCTGTTCTGTAAGGGAGGAGAAGATTAGGTCGCTTCATAATGCTGCCTGTCTGTGTTCAGGAGACAAAACACAAGCTAACACATTTAACTAAACTCAGACCAGGGCTATATTTGACTTCTCTCCATGTGCTCAAAGTGACGACACATCAAACTTACACCTGGAAGTTATCAGGCCCTTCCATCAGTGAATCAAAGTGTTTAAAGCCTTTAGCTGAGGGTATATGAAAAGTTCTCATTCTTTAATCTCTGAGCATGTAATAGACATGTTTAAATAATCAAGACACCAATCAAAGCGATTACTTCAGCAGTCTGATGAGAGTGAAGCCCTAAAAACGTAGAGGGGAATTACGGCAAGACAAAAGCAACAACTCTGGCCCGCCACACATGAATAATAGGTCAAATGTGATCGAACAGCTCCATCTCCAGCGATGGCGAGCCGTCATATCTCCTCTTTTCCAGGAATCTCAATCAATAAGCAGTCACTAATGTGTTTGACTGAGTAAGCTGCCTGAATCCATATTTAAATAACGGGGGGAGGCATTGTTGCACACATCATCTCCCCCAAGTTATATGTGATCATGCATGACTTCATTCATGTTTGAGATTCACAAGGATTCCTCGTGTCTTTAACCCCAGTCCTCCAGGATCACAACCTCTGCACGCTGCCTACACAGGCCTTCAACACAGCAAAGCACAGAGGGAGGTTGCCAGATACAACATAATAAAATGACACATTCCCTTACTGAGAAGCACCACCACGATGGCTTCAGGCGCTACCTTTGTCTCCATCACAGCGATGACTAAAATCAAGCATTGTAACGCGACACCCCTGATTTCATGCAATGTGGTGGATTATGGATATGAATTGAACGCTCGGCTCTTTTTTTTTTTGTGTTCCAATTTCCAAATTAGGATTTTCTGCCTTCATAATGACACAAAGCATTCTCTTAGTCAAATCAATGGCAGCTATTTATATGAGTAATCCCTCACCCAGCACTGAACTGCCAGAAAAGAGGGACGGCTTTTAAAGTAATGCTGCAAAACAAAAGGAGTCACTAAATGAATGCGAATTGGCTTCTCTGTCTCTCTGAATGTCCATCTCTGAGAACACGGTTCAGCTGGCCAGGACGAGGAAACAAAACAGCTGTTTAAGA
Organism: Lateolabrax maculatus; assembly: GCA_031216445.1. Classification (NCBI taxonomy): domain Eukaryota; kingdom Metazoa; phylum Chordata; class Actinopteri; order Acropomatiformes; family Lateolabracidae; genus Lateolabrax; species Lateolabrax maculatus. The sequence continues at coordinate 4,909,365 of CM062198.1, read as the reverse complement.
CAGCTCATTTGGTAAATAACCCATAAGGCCATGTTCACTACCAGTTAAGCTTAGAATAAAATGTTCAAATAACTAGCCCTCCCCTCCACTAGCAGCAGCAGCTCATTCCTCTCTGTCTTGCATTTCAACAGAACAGGGCATGAATGCCTGACAAGTAGGCTATCATCCAAGAGATCATTAAGCACAAGGGTTGAAGTGCCATCTTCAGTGCCATGGCAACAGGGTTGAGAGATGAGATAAAAACAATGCGAGGCAGGAGGCAGGAGGCGGGGCGGGCGCTCAACGATCGCCACTGATCGATGGATCCTCTCTCTCTCTCTCTCTCTCTCTCTCTCTCTCTCTCTCTCTCCCTTTAGAGGCCCGGCACAGGAAGGGGAGGCTGGAACGGGGCTTTAGGGCTTCATAGGTGCACTAACAGTGGGAACTGTCTCTCTTCAAAGCGCCGATCGTTTTCTTCACAAGGGTCTAATTCAACATGTCAAACAGAGCATTTGCATGGGAATGATTATTTTTACTTTGTAGCGAGGCTGAGCCAGAGGCCTCACATCTGCACCGGAGAACAGCAAGTGTGGTACGCACAGATTCTGTATCAAACCAATTTGGCTGATCATTTTACAGCTGTTTCTAAAAATGGTTCATGACCTCACAAATCCGGGTGTATCCGACGGTCGCTGTGCCGCAATCCAAACAGATCAGCCAGACTGTACTATAGGTTTGTGAAGCATAAGCACTTTTTTGTGAGTGTGTGTATGAACACAGTATCTATTTACCTCTTCTCTTCCTACATAACAGCCGTTTCGAGTGTGATAGAGGTGAGCTGAGAGGAGCGAGTGTATTATCTTTTGCAGCTGTCAGCACTGTTCGTGGTTTTGTGCCGAAGCTCCACGGGGCTCCCACTAAATGCCATCAGGTTACGACTGTGGTTGTTTGCTTTTTTAATTATAGCAGGAATGCTTTTTGAAGCGTGCGATAAGCACTCCACGGCTCCCCCTCACTCTGGGTGTTGCATGCACACGCAGCAGCACCACAAACACGCGCAGACATGCAAAACGTACACAAACCCAGTTTGGGTAGTTGTCTCTCTCACAACATGTGCTAATCAATCTGTTGAGAGCAATCTGTCAGGAAATCTTTAGCTTTAAACAACCCACTGTGAATAGGGATGAGGCCCTTTCCATGGGGCAGGGCACTGCAGGGACTTAGCAATAGCTGTCTTTACGCATCCCAGAGTGTCAATAAGGATTATGAGAGCGAGCTTTTATCTCTTCAAACACACAGACCAGTCACTCATTTAAATGGATGAACAATTCAGGTCTGCACAATAAATAAAAAAAGAATATACTTCCATAAATACATTCAAATCCCAACACCATTCAAATTCCAGCACCATATGCTTAATTTAAGATCTAATCTCCGTTTTTCTATTTCCACCAATTCACGGAAGGCAAATCTTTGTACACATAGTTGTTTAAGACCTCAAAGGATAAACACAGACTACCTATTGTTGATGGCAATGCACCTTTATCCTCAACTTAAGACCCACAGTTCCTTTGAGAGTGCTCCTGGCAGATGCCGTATGCAAAGCAGGTGCACTGAGGGAAACATGCCCGACAAAAGAGACATTATTGCATTTCACAACCTCCCAAAAAGACGAGCGGAATATTAAAGGTGACACAACTGTATTTACACATCATTTCAATAGACCTAAAATAACCTAATTTCTATCTTGCTCTATCAAATAAAAGGAGGCAATAAAATCTGCCAAGAGAAGAACAAATAAAAGCAAATTTTGACATTTTGCTTTTCGACGCCTTCCATTTATAGGTCAGAGGAAACACCAGCCGACCTCTCATTGTTTTTAAATGCCATTTTGTAAGGCTGGGAAGCAGGAATTAATTAATGCGTGGGTAGCTGCCACTGTCAAGAGGCAGCACATTAAAATCAATGATTAATAAATTCAAAACACACAACAAACTCAGCTGGGAGATGAAAATAGTATTGTGTGCTCCATAGGAAGCAGCCCCAGTGCGGGTCCTCCCACTGAACGAGGCGTCCACTCAGATGGCTAATGGAAAGTAGCCGGTGCCAGCTGTGTGCCTGTGAATAAAATCACTTTAATTAAAGGAATTACAATGGAAAAGGAACCGGGGATGTGTGGAGTAGTATCGACAGGAAACGGTCTCTCATGTGTGACACACACACATATACACACATTATGAAATCCCATAAAGACTTGAAAGAACAGAGTGCCTTTGTGCTCGCATTATTAAATAGGCCTAATCCACACATGCTCTATTGTACTATACAGCTCTAAGATCTACTCCAAATATGTCCCCCTCAGTCTAAATTATAAGGAAAGATACAGATACTTCTTTTATCAAGCATGACATGAGTATGGAGCACTTTGCCAAGAATTTCTAGAAGTTCTGGGTTTGCCACAAACGCACTTCCATATCTAGATGAAATTCACAAAAGGCTCTTAGGTGAACATTATTGGAACAATCAAACATTTGGCTCCACTGGCACCCCAGAAACAATGTCATACAGTATGCATTTCTGTATCTTTCCTTGCAGTGGGTTGAGAGCCTGAGTGAAGTGAGAACAAAGTATGAGTCAGTGTTCCATACTTTTTATGTCCCTCCACTTTGGTACATAGAATATGTGATGTAACATTGTAATGTCAGTGTGTGTGTCTGTGGGTAAACACCAGTACTCAAGTGCAATCATTGATCATAATTTATACCAAAGTATCCTTAATCCGCCTAGAGTGTGTGATCGGATTAGATTTAATGCACATTGTCAAAAATGTTAATTAGAAAAGCAAAAATATAAATACATTATGTGCTCTGTGCACATACAAGAACTGTGCAAGAACTGTTCTGGTCCAGTCCCTGGCACAACAGGAATTGTGCCTGATTCCTACACCTCATCTCACTAGTTGCTGAACTGTTTGGTGATATCACAAAAGACTGGAGAGTGCCCGATGGATTCAATAGAAAACATAACATGGTGGTTATTATTATTATAGACTTTAATTTTCTTAAAATAATTAAACATTTAAAAGAAGAGAAGAGTAAAAACTTGGTACACGTACAATGTAATAAACATTTTGACTTGCTATAGCAGGAAAGGCACAGGTGTTACTGTTCAAAAGGTCCTGCATAACTTCCATTACCCCCTTGTTCTCTGTCAGATTTAATAATCGCTGGTGTTATTAGCTGTATTCCTTAAAGTTTGCATTCAGGTTGCTTATTTGTATCCACACATAATTAACCCATGTTATAACGTATTTGGCCACTAGAGGACAGTCTTTGTGTTTTTAAATTGAAGCAATGCAACAGAGGAGTTTCTTTCCAAACTATTCATACTTGATTGTACTAGCTAATAATTTGGATTCAAAGTTTCACACTTAATCTGACTATTTAAAGGTTTAAGAGTCTAGTATGAATGTTGTTGGGTGTTTTCTGTTCATTTGTGCTTTATTTATAGAACCACGTCCATACCAATAAACAGGCTCAAGCAGTGATAGTTAATAGTCAGACATATATAGTCACCTGACTGGGATATAGCTGTTTGTATCTGTGCATTACTTTGCCTTAAAAAAAAATAGCTGAGACTGCATCCTGGACCCTGTCATATATGCCCTGACTGACACTCTCAATTTTAAGAATTAGCAATTACAGTTCTTCATTCTACCTGGATTTAACAAACAGAATATTATCTGCTACATCCCTATTGAACCTCTCTATTTCTAATAACATAATTAATAACTGTATTTCAGATTCAGTCCAGGACACTGATGCACAGTGGTTCACCAACATGGCTTACTGTGACTTTACTTCACATCTGCTTTTCCTGCAATGACAAGTTAAATAGTATTATGTCTACACACTGTGTCCATTCAAAACAGGGAAGGCAACACATCACATCGTGACAACTAAGTGATGACTGTCAGAAACGGCAAACACAATTCCTTTTCTTTCCGTGTGTCTTCTCAGAGGAGGGAGTGTGAGGCTCCTGTGAAGGGAAATCTGCGGTTCAGCAAGTGGTCCTGCATTTAATTAGAGCAGCCACAAGAGGGAGGCAGACACACATTCAAAACAGCATGACAGAAAGACTGGCATGTACATCAGGAGTCCCTGAGCATTTCAACAAAGGCATGTGGGTTTCTGGAGGCTCCTACACAACCAGCGGCCCTTCAGAAACTCAAGTTGATCCACTGGAAATCAAACAAGATGTTTGTGATTACCATACTCCATGAAATAAACTCATCCCTTTGAGTTTTTGAAAAAGAGTCAGCAATCATAGGCCTTGTTATGGTTGATATCTCACTCCACTGTTGTAAATTAGCCTAAGTCAATAAAATATTTAAGAGTAAGAAGAGAAACTGAGTCAGCTGGTGACATCAAAGTGTCTGCTAATATACACTGGAGCAACTTGTTTACATGGGATGGTGGCAAGGCCCTGAGGGATGAGGGAGGCCTGGCCTGGTTCTAACTTTGCTCAGCTAGAGCAAACAACACCATCGGCAGCGTCAACATGCAGAGAAGAAACTAACCACTGGAGACAAGTCTGGATCTAGCACATGCAGCACATGTTAAACAGAGTATATTATAGCAAAAACAACAAAACCGCTGCAATAAACAAAGCAAAGATGAACTTTTAGCACACGCTGCAGACCAGTGATGAGGCCAGGCTCTAGACCTGGCCAGCTGCACGATGCTTATACAACGGCAATTTTTCAAATCTTTTGGATACAGACTTGTTTAGAATCCTCATCTGTACAACTTGGCTGAATTTGGTCACAATGGAATATTACATTAAAAAGATATGGCAGTTAATAAGTAGTATGGGTTAGGGTTGGGGTTAGGGTTAGTTTATTACAGCGTCACCTTGAGGTCACTGAGTGTCACTACATGTGCCTGAGTTCTGGGTGGAATTTGCAACCCACCTGCCAATTTTGGTGTTTCTAGGTCTTGTGGTTTTTGCTGCACAAACACTTTTAGGAGAGAAAATGTTTCACAGGGTCACAACAGGCAATCTTTGACTTGATGTGACCTTAATGAGCTCTTGAAAACATATCACATGCATGAGTTGCTACATTGTTGGCAAGTAGGAACTTGGGACTTGTGACTTACTGACTGTGCCACTGGGGAGACATGTTTTCATACACACCTTCTCACAATTTGAAGCAATGACATCACTTAAAACAGTTACAACAGTCAAAATGTTGGTGATAATTTTCTGAAAGAAAAAAAAAATTCTGTTGGTTTCAGGTGTGACCAAACTTTTGGCAAAATAGAAAATATTGTGCATACAGTACTAATTACAGAAAGACTAAATGTCACTGCAGACTCATCATTTCATATTTCTGAACACCATTTTTGGTAGCATTTGAATACAGACTTAAAATTATAGATTTTGATAGATTGAGTGACGACTTCTGAGCTGATCTCAGGTTGCAGTAAGGCTAACTTTGGTCACACATCTGAAACATATCAGCTCTGTGGAACCTACTTTCAAGTTTGGAAAATTAATGTCTAGAAATTTAGATTTGTTGTAATAAGCCACAACTGCTTTAATCAATCATTGCCAAATTTTATGCATCAACTGAATCATGACCCTAGACCCTAATCATGCAAACCGGATTTCGTACGAATCCACGCAGCTAATTACGAAATATAAAGCGATCCAATTTGAAAAGTAAAGTAAAGTGCATCATGCCACACCTTCAAAAGTTTGTAGTTCACAGACAAACGGTGTTTACCCGAAAACATATTAATACATTTTGTACGGGGTCATCTACTGATGGTATTTACCAAGTTTGGTGAAGATTAGATAAAATATGTGCCAAAAAGAGACATACAATTTGTATACATATACAGGAAGTTGGCCTATATCAGTCAAATCAGCTTCATCCAAGGAACACACAGTGCAAGTATTGTTTTGACACGCATCACGCTTCATGATTATATATAAACATAAAACACATGATGACCAACCACACGATGCACGATGCGTGATGCTACAGGTACAATGTTTTTATTGTGTTAAGCATTCCACATGAAGCAGCTGTCCATTAAGTAGCCTATGAATAGTTGAGCACTTGTAGATTTCAGCTTTCAAACATTACTTCCATAGACTTCCCTTTATAAAGTTTAATACTTTAAAAAATATATAAAATCACTGAAACCTTAGAATAAAGAAAAGTAATAGCACGCATCTCATGAAGATGTACGTTTTGAAGTTGAAACGAAGGCGAAATAAAGTATAAAGAGGGAAGATAGCAATACTCACTAATTTGTATTTTCTGAAACTGAAGTGATCTATCAGTTGGGCTCTGCTAATTGAATGACATAACAGCTTCCATTTGGTGGCAGTACTATTTAAATAAGTCCAGATTGGCCTCTTTGTATTTGGGTATCAGGCAGATAAGGTTTGAAAATCAAACAAAAAAACAAAAGTTAAAAAAAAGGTAATTTAAAAGCTCATTTAGATTATTTGGAGTGTTACCTTTCTATATTTAATGGTTGTCTTCAAGAACATTTTTTATATGTTTCAGAATATTTCACCCCACTAAAATGTCATTCAGTATAACAATGTTTATCAAAAGACTGAATTAAATCAAACTTTCAATGATAAAGACTAGTGAGGTATAGAAAGTTGGACATGGAAGAATTTAAAAAATCTGTTTATATGACTTGAAATACCTGATATATGTGATTTTATTATCTTATCTATTATAATGTCTTATATTTGTTGATGTGCATATTTCAGAACTTTCAAGAGAGAAGTGAACTGTATTGAATTTGAACAGGGCATTTTAAATATCATTAAAAATTAAAATGATCCATATAAAAACACACTGTATGCAACGGATTGCATTATAATAAGAGTTTGCAATGAATAAATAGAAGAAAAACTAAGTTTTTGTGAGCTTTTCTTGGTACTGAACATGAGCAACATCCTTCATTATTAATGGTCAGTAATGGTCTAACCCTAACATTTAGCTTTTTACCCTGTTGTTGTTGCATGAAACCATTTCAACATTGCCCTGCTCTTGTCATGGCTAACTTCGCCTCCCTGGAAACTGGATCTGAGTTTACCTTTCTCTACTATACATCTAGGAATACAAAGGTGCTTTAAAATGACTACATTAAATTTTATTGAATTCATTAAATGTCATGACCTGCATGACATTTGATGAGATCCATGTTTTGGGACACAAGTATACCACATATCAGAATATTTGTTACACCAATATCATAAGAATGCTTCTATATGTTGTTGAAAACACAAAAAATTACACCAAAGGCATTACATTTTTATTCTATTTTTGTACATTTTTAAATGGTTTTATTAGACTTTTGCTTGGGACAGGTATACTGAATTTACATGTTCACACTTTAGAGCTCAAAAAATCCCATAATTTATAATGGTTCACTCTTAATGCATTACTGCATCAACATAAGAAAAAAAATAGATTCATTTGTCATGTTTTTTTTTAAATTTTTTTTATCAAAACTGAAATACTCCATCACAGAAAATGTACACATTGTCTTTGACCCATTTTTAATTAACAGATTTCAGAATGTCTGTTTCTTTCATTTTAATTAAGTGACATTTAAAGAGTTGTGTTGAAAATGTTGCTTATTATAAGCCTACAGCCATGGGTCAGTTTTTCAATGGCTTTACTTTAATATCAGTGTATTTAAAATCACATATTTGACTAAAAATACTGTGTGGAAACTAAAAGATCTGACCTCAGATTTTAATTGTAGTTTTTAATAGTTTAAAAGTGCAGCTCATGTCAAAATGTGATCAATTTGACATGAACTGTAAATGACTCAAGTTCACAGTGCAACAGTAAGGCGGAGCTGTCGAAGCGGATCTGAGGAGGAAACAGTTTCCGTCTGACCGGTTGACTGTCTGACTGCTAAACCTGAAAACTAACCTGGCCAGTCTGGCTCTGTTCGGGTTACCTGGCTGCACTGAGCCTGACATTAGTGAACCTGTGTAACTTGTCACAAAACTGGTCATCAACTGGCTCTGTTAACTCATAAAGTACTTAATATGAAATGAGATGAAATGGTGATGCTTGCAGGAAAATTGTGTTAAAGTGACAGCAAAAGGTGATATCCAACAAGGTGAAATGTGTACAGTATAATCACATAACTAGAATAGAAGCTATTCTAGATAGCGATAGAAACACAATAAATAAAGTAAGGCTCAGACTGTAAATAAATATGGGAATTATATACTGACTTTATTATGATTGAAGTTGTTTTTTTTTTTTTGTGCAGACCTTTTCCTTGTCTGCATTGACAGTATGAGGTAAGACCTTGTATCTTTTACCAGATAAGTATCATACATTTGAAAAATAAAGTCGCCGCCTTTGCTGCTCTCTCTTATTGTAACTCACTCAAGACACCTCTGGAGCTCTGAAATAACTGAGACCAAATTGTAAAACACGATTTCTGCACAACAATTGTTTTTAATTCTAAAAATAAGAGCAAAACCATGTCATTCTAAGGAGTCTGATGCACTTTCGTAATGGTGTATTTGTGTATTTCTTTCTTGGTGAAAATAGAATGCATTTCAATTGACAGCGCCACACTGACATCTAGTGAAAAATAAGCCAGAGTGCATCTGTGATTTCTTAAGAAGTAAAAGGGAATACTGTGGAATGAGTCACATTGCGCATTAACACAAATAAGATTTCATGAAAATTTAAGTCAGAACAGTACTGCATTTCAAAAAGGCTCGTCACTGCAAAACCATAACACAACAAGATAGTTTAATTAAAAGAATCCTCAGAAACAGTGTAATGGAAAATATGTAGCAGCATTTTATTTAAAAAGTCAAATAGAAATCTTACATTTTGGTGGTGGGGAAACAAACTGCAGGTTGGGATTAAAATAAAAGTTAAATACAATCAATATTTTAGCTTCTGAAGCCCGGCTGGTTCACCTGTCCATATAGGTAGCCAAGCTACTGGTCCCTAAGCAAAACACGGCCATGTTTTGTCCAATAAAATGGCAAGAGTAGAACCAAAAACAAGAGCCACACACACACACACACACACACACACACACACACACACACAGTCCCCCTATATCATGCAAAGCCCACTTTTATAGCAGCACATAGAGCCAAACATGACCCTAGGAATAGTTTTGGGGCAATTGAGGCCACTGAAAGAATAAAAACAAGACACAGACACACATGCAATCAAGTAGAGACTCAATAAAATGTCCATTCAATTTGGCCTCTGCATAGAAAATAAAAATAGCAACCACTACAAGTAGGTGTGGTTGGTAATTAATGCAATTTAAAAAAAACAAATCTCCTTGAGCCGTCCCATCCCTAACAGCCCTTTGCTTTGTATTTTCATCCAAACTGGAGGGTTAAATAAGTAAGATTCCTGTGGGGATAGGGACCATCCAGAATATTTGCTCACTGTGCACTCCCCCAATTTAGCCAACGTCACTGTGTGCATTCACTACACAGACATTAAAATAATCTGGATCCAAGTAATCTGCATGACTTTGAAAGGAGACGATACTATTCCCATCCATGTTTCCCTACTGAAAATCCATAGTCCAGGTGTGTACTGATACTGCAGTGGCGGTGCTGTTTAGAGTCAACACATCGGAGTTGCATTTCCTCCACTTGCAGCTATGATGTAAAAATCTAATTAGGATTTGCAGTTGTCTCGTCAATTTCAGTGTTTGCTTCGCTACTTTGGAAGGCGGAGGATGGAGTACGCATCCTCGGTCTGATTTTCAGCACTGCGGCATCCACTCTGACAATCTCTTCAGTTTTCTCACTGCTCAGCGGTGGAGTCAGGACACCTGAAGGAACGGGACAGGTGCTGTGACGTTCCAGCTCCACATCCTGGTAAGAGTAGGCCTTGTCCTGTACACAGCAAAAACACACACATTAACTGAGCTGTCACTAGAAAGTGGTCGCATGACATGTTCATCAGGAATATTTTGTGACATCACAATTGGACGCCAAACAGGGCTATTAAGCAAATGACACCAGCATTCTGTGGAAATGTGGCTTATAAAGGGGAAATCTCAAAATTGTCTCCATCAGGCATTATCCCTGAAAATGATGCAGAATTGGTTGAGGAGTAGATGTTTTGAAGACATCAACAAGTCTGAGATAATCAGTGTTGCCCTCCGATTACAATACTTTCACTTACCAGCCATGTAATGTAGGAGGCATGGGTCTGGATGTTGTGCATGTCATCTGCAGGGATTCCTGTGAATGTTCTCATAGGCGACCCACCAACCTCCCGCATCGCTATGGCGAACGGCACCATCCACCTCACGCACTCCTCTACCTCCACCCTCTTCAGAGCTGCATGGACAGAACGGGCATAGTGATTGAGTCAGGGTAACACCAGCAGGAAACAAACAAATACAAATATGTAAATAAAATAACGGTATATTTTATTTTAACTTTTGCCACAGAAACAGTACTTCTCCAATTAAGATGATTTATTTTTACCTGAGACATTTTCCACCAGCTCCAGAGAGGAGAAATGAAACAGGGCTGAAGCAGCAAGGACGCCATTGGAAAACTCAAGGCAACGCATATCTAGCATACACAAGTCCAACAACTGAAAAAAAAACAAACAAAAAAAACAGAGAAAACCAACTGTAATTAAACATTAGATCAATGAAATAATCCTAAATAATTCACACTGAAGTTTAACTTTGTCACTTCCTTGGACAAAAAAGGTTGAGAACTTCAAACTTCAATTGGGCAAATGAGGTGAATTTACAGTGTCTTAAATACTGCTGACTGGATATTGTTCTCTAATATAGCTCTAGTTTAAAGAAACTACAAAGAGTTTTTACATAAAAATGTAGGCGTCTCAAGTTTGAAGTTAAAGTGTTTTTGTTTTGGGATTCAATGAATCAAAACGTGTTCCTGATCAAATAAACAACATTTAAGTGGAGCTGCATGGTGCTGCCTGCACTTTTGTCCAACACGATTGACGTTAGAACTGGAATCAGAGAACCATGAAATTTGATAAGAGACAACTGAACTGCTCAGCGTTCAGCGAACACAACTGTCTCTGTCAAACATCCCAGATGAGAAAGAGCTTTGTCCAGAATTGTCCAAACTCAGTCATACTCAACGGAATATGAAAGGACATGTTTGAAAAATCTTCTTTTTGGCAATGTTCTGTATTAATGAAGTATCTCATGGATATATCAATTTATCAGACACACACACACACACACCTCTGCAATCTGTGTGAAGGTAGCCTGGGGATATTTGGGGATGAGCAGCTCGTCCGTCTCTTTCAGGTAGGCCACCTGCATGTAAACATTGAGCCAGGAGATGGGAGTTTGTGGGCTGAGACTCCATTTCAGCTCCTGTGTTAAGACCAAAAAAAGAGCAGACAAGCTGTTGGTGTTGGATAAGTGAAACCTTCACCAACAGCAATAGGACTACATGCAACTCCAAATCTAAATAAATTGAAGTCATTTTCCACGGTTCCAGATTTATAACAAAGCAACATGCTCTAACATCATAAAATTAAAGTAAGAAAACACGTGTTGTTCTCCATCAGTGATTTAGGTACCTCAAATTATTACAAGAGCCATACTATTTATATACTAGGTTCTACCAAAAGTAGATCAGTTAGGGTTGATTGGGTATGATTGACGTGTGGATGGATCCATGAGTAATGTATGTATGTACTGACAGAGTGTGTCAGTGTTATTTACCTTCATAATAATTATTTCCATACTGAGAATCTCATCTTCTGTGCAGGCTTCATCAGTAACATAGGCAAACTGGTGGACCTTGGGGGGATACATCTCCTGGGAGAACAAAAAACACAGGATGAGCATTGTAGCAACCAACCATACCAACCTGCAAAATTGTAAAATGTTGTAGAAGAAAAGGGGCAATGCAACAATGATGATACACCTAAAGTAAATCCACAACAAAGACTAGAAAGAACTACAAGCTACTTAACCAGGGATATTTTACTATCCCACTTTCCATCCTGTACAGTCCAACCCTTCTTACCTCCACTTTGGCAGCAATAAACAGACAGGTGATGCCTATGAGCTGCAGCGTTGACTTGAAGACATTTCTCTGTGTGGCCATGAAGCGATCAAAGTAGTCCTGGGCGAGGTGGTACGTCTCCCTGTGCAGCTTGTATACCTCACTCACCTAAAACATGCAAACAAACAGAACATCACTGCACATGTTATGTTTATTTCCTGGTTCAAATGCTGGGTCTTAAGCCTGTTTGGCTCCGTTTAGTCTTGGGAAAAACAGGTCTAAATAGGGAACACTGCTCCACCAGAGGGGTGTACCATGAAGCAAGTTCGACATAGACAGGCTTTCGTTGTGTAAGCTTGCTCGACAAACCTTAAACCCCCAATCAGAGATAACGGATATCACGACAGTGGTTATCAACTTAAACTGTTAACCCAAGCTTTGGTCATCAGGCGCTTTATGCGTTCCCATAAAAGGGGGCGTTTGGCAGGTCGCTTGACTCTTCTTTTGCATAAAATGGCGTGCTGCCTACTTCAGTTAAGAGGAACATGTCATTATAATGCAGAGCTATGAAGAGTATATACGCATTGATCTGTTATTTCGAACATAACCTGCTCCGGAGCAGGTTAGGTGTGCAGCATAAGTAGGCACGGCAATGCACCAAGGTAAGAAGTGAACAACCGTCGTAAGACTGAAAGCCCTGGAATAAAACCTGAAGTTACATTGCACGTGGGATCTAGCCAGGTTAAAAGAGAGCCATCTTCGTAATATTGAAAAATGGGTTTGGGCTCAACATGCCTCGCTAACCCATTAATCTCGCTTCGTAGTACACCCCTGAGGGCATCTCTTTCAATGTGTGATTGATTATCATTAGTCTATTGTTGACAGGAGGTGACTTCTTGACTACTGTCAGTGTTGACTAGTGTTGGACAGTGCAGCTCTATTACAGATCAAACATGTACAGTTGAAGAATTTTACCATAAACCTTGGTGAAAATAATAGAATAAGAATATTTGTGTGTAGCTTGAATTTCAAACAGAGCTGGATACAAAACAAACTGAGGTGTTATAGATGTCGCGCACATGTGACGCTTAACAACTTGTTGCATCCATAACTCTCCCCTTTCTCCCCTTGTCTGTCTGCTGCACCAGTACACACACAGTGCAATGTGGAGCTTGTTTTGTCATTTTTGGGGTTGTTGAGGGTACCTTTATTAGGTTATTGATACTCTCACTTTTCATTTGGGCTGTGGCGTCCGGATAACAGGAGATTTTTCGTGGCTAAATACTAGTTTTCACTAGCAACAGGATGTTAAGACGTAATTCTACAGTCATGAAACTTACTGAACATGAGCATTTTAACCCTTATATTGTCTACAGCTGCTGATAACAGAGCAGGAGAGACAATTTAATCATAATGAGCAAGTCTGTAGATGTTATTAAACTTGTCACTAAGACATGCAACAAACCTCCATGAGCCAGTCCAGGAGAATTGCCCTCATCTTGGGCTGCAGATGAGGATGCTTGTCCATCATGTGGACATCCCTGGTGTAGGTCTTATCCTTCTCCAACATGTTGCTCCATACCACATCCTTACTGGCCCAGCTGATGAACAAAACAGAGATGGACAGAATGGTAACTCCTGACTGCCCCCCTTGTTGTGCAACACGTGCAAATCTGTATTACTTGATTTTAAATTGTGATTTTCCTTGCACAGATACATAAACCACAAGATAATATTTTAGCAGTGATTACAGGTAAAGGAGAAAAACAGCTGCAACCACAGAAAAAGCAGAACTGTGAAAGAAGACATAAGGCCTTCATTTGAAACTCATCAGTATGTGCTTACAAGAGAGAGCCCGGGTGGCTGGATGATAGAGCATAACTTTACATAATCAACAACAGTACTCACCACAGCGCAGGAAGCGGGGCGCAATGCACAGGAGTTGTGAATATGTTGTTAAAGTTATAGTGGGGGAAGCCTGCGTTTATCAGGGTCACTGGTTGGTCCTCTTCCTGATCAGGTGTGGGGAGCCACCTGTGTGGACTTGTGTAACCAGCATCAGGACTCCAGCCCAGCTTCATAAGAAAAGAGGGACAGCAGAGAGGGGACACAAAGAAAAATGGGAGGGTAAGGTCACAGTAAAGAGACATGATGTGTAGGGACGACTCTCAAATATGCTGACTGCAAACATTAAAGCCTGAAAAGAGACCGTAACTTCCACTTCCTTAACTAGTGTGAATTAACTAATTACATTAACAGAACTGAGACGCGGGTTGAGACTGGGCTGAGGCACATGCTGTGAGATGACCAAGCCTACCTCGCAGTCACGCTGCTTCTTCTTCGTCATCTCTGCTACCTCCTCATCCACATCTTGTAAATACTGAGGAAGAGAGAAAGTAGAGAAACTGTGGAACTTGAACACAACTCAGTTCACAAACGAGCTCAGAGCTGGTTTGATCAATTTCCACAGCACAGGGGAGTTTGTTGAGGTAGAAACTGAATCCTGTCCCAGGGGTGTTTCACAAACACACACAAAAAAGCATTGATAAAATGTAACAGTCATATGCAGGACAATATCAGCTGCATCAATCAGTGATCCTTGAAACTGTTACTGCCCAACAAGGATTAATAGATGTGACACCAGTTTTACATTTTGGTCATTGAATTAGGCCTACATTTGCAACCTGGCCACGGCTGAAAATGGGGTTTAGGCCAGTTATTATGAGCGAGTCTTCAAGCCTTTCACACTACTTACAATGGCAACATCTGCCTTCCTCTTTCTCAGTCGTACTGTATTTTCCTTGGGCGGCTCGGGAGCAACAGACTTCTGTTCAGCCTCTTCCCTGCAACAACGCGGAACAAAAACGCAGCCGTAAGTCTCCCGGGTGAACATAAAACACTTTAACACGCGTGGATAAAACATGTTAATACGGTCAAAATAAGGTCCGATAGCAAGGGGCTAGCTCCCCGGGTGGCTAAAGCATCAACTCAACTTTCCTTTCAGTCGTCACTCTGACGGCCGCGCTCAAAAAGACTCATGGAGGAAATAAATAGGAAACTCACCGTTTTCCTCGCATTATACTGAGAGGGGTGGCTGTCAGCTTCGGAGTAAACCTGTGAAGGAGAAGTATTTTCAAGTTTTATTTGGAGGGGTTTAAGAAAAACACATTGACACACTCCCAACCCCCACTCTGAACTCCCTCCTTCTGACAAAGCCCAACTCAGCCTGGCGCGGGGAAATGGAAACGGTACGCGGTGTGAAAAGTGGCCCTGAGGTACCGAACAAGGCACCACCTTCGTGAAACGACTCGGTGACGACCGGCAGACACCATCTCATCTGCTCATCGTTGGTCCTTGGCGTATTTTTAAGGGGAACCTGGTTATTTTCTCCCACTAAGTTGGGACAGCTGGCTTGCCGCATAATGGCCGAGCACAGGCGCAGCTAGGACGCCTATTTCGTCTGTTCGCTGTTTAACATTACCTGCATCGACACCGAACATCCAGCCGAGCCAGCAGACCGCAGGGAGCGGACATCCGCACTAACTCACGACCCACGGTCCCTGCTGAAACTTTATTAGCCAGCGTTAGCTCCCAGAGTTGCAGCTGAAACTAGGTTAACTAACTCGGTGCAATGACACGGTTCCGTGCATCCACTCACCTCAAGACTCTGCCCTTGAAGTTCACTCTTGTCCACGTCTGAAAAAGCAGACTAGTTACGTTTGTTTAAGGTTAACTTCACCGCCTGTTGCTCAGACTCGCAGGCTCTGTGTGGAAGTGTGTGTGTGTGTGTGTCCAGGCCGGGCTGGTCCTCTGCGCTGGCGCCTTGTAGGGAACAGATGACTTGAGGCATCAACGTCAGGAGGAGTGGATTTAACTTGGCGCTAAACCCCCCTCCCTCCCTCCCTCCCCCCCCTCCCCCGGCTTCACCGCCTCTTTGCTGTCAGATGTCCCCTTCTTTTGCCGCAGATTCACACCTCCGGCGTGTGACGAGCGCGCCCGTTCAGCGCAGCGGGAAATGTTTTTCTCTAAATAAAAGGGAAAAGTGAGTTTGTACGCGGGGGGCGTGGCTGCGGCGGTGACAGCTGCTGGGGGCGGGGCGTCCGCAGAGGAAGTGCCCGGGCACCGCGTGGCTAGTCTGTCAGATGTAAACAAAGCCGCACTCCGCCCGGATTAAACCTGAAATAAAACGTAGCGCGGCGCAAGTGTCGTGGGCTGACGGTGCCGTTCCGTCCCGTGGACTCCGTCGATGGATGTCAGCCGCTGTCGCCCTGGGCGCGTCGAATATTTAGCACAAAATTAAGCATGTTAGCCTGCGGATGCTGCTTCTGCTGCCGGGGCGCCAATTTCCAGCACGGGTTGCCATGCCTAACCCCCCTTTGCACCCGCGCAAACCTTTTACAGGCTTGCTGCACTGCTAAATGCTTTTTCAATCCAGTTGGTGGGGTCATGTAACATAAGATCTTGCGTTCTGTACTACGATGTGATATTGATTTGAAGACGGTTTAATGTGTACATTTCTGTAAACAAAGTTGACCCTTGGCCGGTCACGTGATCCCCATGCTTAGAAAGACAAAAAACAAGAGTTTTTCCCCTCTTCTCCCTGGTTTTTCCACAACAACGGGAACATGAAGTTTTTGGACCTTTTCGGACGCCTAAAATCCGTGGTTATTGGAATGATTCATGTGAAAGCTTTACCAGGTAAGACTGCACTGACCTTTGCCCTCCAGTGTTCAAATGTACAGTTTTCAGTGGTGTAGCAAGTATTTAATTTCTTTACTTGAATAATAGTAGCAATACCATATTTTAAAAATACTCTCAACTGTGTGTATTGAGAATTTCACTTAAGTAAAATCATTGGCAAAATGTACTTAAGGTAATATAAAAAGTAAAAGAAAAATGGCCCCTGTGAATGTTATACGGTTATATATATTACATTAGATGATTTTTTAATAATGTGTGAGTACCATTTTGCTGTTGCAGTTGGGTGATGTCAATTAGTGAAGCAAATTGAAACTACTTTACTGTTATGTAGTTTAATCCATAACAATGCACCATATTTTAATAAACAATCATATGTTTTGTGTGAAAAATTGTAATTTGTAAAGTAACAGTCGAGTGACCGTAGTTGAGTAGAACGTACAGTATTCTCTCTGAACTGTAGTGGAGTAGAGGTGTAAAGTGGAATGAAAGACACAAATTTGTGATGTCTGACACTGTATGTAATCAAGTCTCTCGTCTATCTTAGGCACCCCCCTGGGTTGTATGAAAATGTCCCAAATCACTGAAGCAGCATGCAGGGAGGCAGCAATCTACCGTGATGCAGGGATTGTAAGTTATTGCACATTGTGTCAGTTCCTTACACATTCAAAGTCTCTCCAGGCAAACCAGTAACCATTGCTTATAAACCCTTCTTTTAGGATGGTTTGATCATTGAGAACATGCATGATATCCCCTACTCCTTCTTTGTGGGCCCTGAGGTGTGTGCCAGCATGACCGCAGTATGTGCTGCTGTGAGAAGCATCTGTCCATTCCTGCCGCTCGGCGTGCAAATTCTGTCTTCTGCTAACCAGCAGGCCATGGCTGTCGCTCTGGCTTCAGGTCCGTGTTTTACATCAGTTTGATTATTATTTTGCTGTAAATGAAGCTTAAACCTCTGCAGCCAAAGACAGATACAGAACAGAGGTCTTCAGTCACGTGTTCATCAAAGTGAAAACAGATTTTCCTACCAAACAGCCGATTCACTGTGTGTTTATCAGTGAAATGTAGTCAACTGTAGCATTTATAATGTTACTTTATTGTCACAGGTCTGGATTTCATCAGGGCTGAGGGTTTTGTCTTTTCTCACGTGGCTGACGAGGGCCTCCTGAACGCCTGCGCAGGGGACTTACTGAGATATCGCAAGCAGATTGGAGCCGAGCATGTACAGATCTTCACCGACATCAAGAAGAAGCACAGGTGAGATTATCATCTGTACAGTTTGATTAAGAAAGGAGAACCTGATGAGCCACTGATATGCAAAAAAGACCTGACAGCATATTTGAGACTTTATACTTCTGAATACAACTGTAGTGGTTCACTTAGAGCTACTTTTTCCTCTGATGATTCTGACATAATTGCCAATGGCGGGACTAACTACTGATCAAATCTCTTACTGCTAGTTAATGAAGATTCATACAAATAGCTTTGGGTTGACTAGAAAAAAATATCTTATATATATGTGTGTGTGTGTGTGTGTGTATATATGATATGTCTTTCAATTTTTCAGTAGTCTCAAAATTAATTTGCTTGACCTTTTGGCAAATTTAAATCTGTAGTCTTAAAAAATCACACCAGGGCCCGCATTTATCAAACTGCTGAAAGTGAAATTTTAGACTTAAGTGAAAGATTAAAGTTAAAATCCTTCACTTGTACTCTCACTCACAACCTGAAGAATAAAGGTTGCCTGATAGTTGAATGGTGCATACCCTATAACCACAACGTCCACTGTTCAATTAAGGCAAAGATTATGAAAAATAAATCTGGAACATCTCCTAGGATGAGTTTTGGAATGACTGGACAATATAAACATTATCTGAAGCAATATGCATAATTCATAGTTGGGTAGTTTTGGCTTCCTATTTGCAACTGCTGCTTTTTTTTTTCTTTTCTCCACACCCAATTTTCAAGTTACACTACTGTTTTTGCAGTTCTCAGCAATGCAAATGCTAAGAATAAAGCTGGCGTTCATTTTATTTGTTGCATCTTCCTTGTCTGCACTTGTCAGTGTGGTCCAAAGATATGCAGGTTAGTTTAATTGCCAACCCTAAATTGCCTGTAAGTGTAAGTGAGCATGAGTGGTTGTCTGTCGCTATGTGTTTAGCCCTGTGATTGACAGGTGACCTGTCCCGGCGGTGATCACATATCACTTATTAACATGTTAGGTTTTTTTTTTTTGTACAAGAATGAATAATGGTGGCCAATGGATGCTAAATTCTTGCCTCTGATTGGTTATTCCTTCTCTTAGCTTGCATTTGATTAATCATGTGATCACTTGAGAGCCGCTGGTAAAGGTTACTCCTACACTTACGCTGTAAGTAAGAGAGATGTTTGATTCTTATTCTTATTCTCCCTTTTTCTCAGTTTTATTCCCAACTAGTTTTACTTATTAGTCTGTGCATGCTTGTATATGTATACTGAATGTGTTTTCCCAGCTCCCATGCCCTGACATCAGATGTGAGCATCGAAGAGACGGCTCGTGCCGCCGAGTTCTTCCTCTCAGATGGACTCATCATCACAGGAGCCGCCACCGGAGTGCAGGCTGACCCGCGGGAGCTCGGAGGTACTGCCACAAAAATCTCCACACTTCATACAACCAGGATCCATATGGAGCTGCAGTGAAAACATATTAAATTATCATTTAAAAAAGAACGAAAAGCAACTCCCCAGATTTGAAGTACGACAGCCATATTCTGTATATACAGTATATAATTCATTTGAAGTTACTGCCCGGTCTGTCCAGCAGAGGACACCTTCACCTGTAGTGAGACCCTACAGTATGAGAGTTCCTGACCAGTGATCAGCAGTCACCCAATATGGCACCCATCTGAAGCCTGGCTGCACTGTGGCTCATTTTAGGAATGCTGGATATGCCCACTCCATGTGTCTCTCTCACACACACCATATATAGTACAGAACAATGCAAGCATTAATGGACATTAAGTAATGTAAACCCTGAACTCTACTGGGTGGGGAAGTTTTTTTATACAAACATGTATAGAAGCGCACACACAGTAAGAGTGAAAGTACCACTGAATAATGTTTTATTGGTTAGAGCCCTTAATGATGACTGGATCTTAGGTAAATCCAGTGGTGGAGAAGGCAAAGTACTATATTTACCCAAATACTGTAATTAAATATAGTTTTTAGTGACGTGTGTTACTTTAGAATCAGAATCAGGTTTATTGCCAAGTGAGTTTTCACATACAAGGTTCACCATTTCCAGTGGTGGACTGTAAGTACATTAGCTCAAGCACTGTACTCAAAGCTGCACTAATCAATATCTTTTTACTGTCTAGGTCTTCTACACAGCAGACATTTTGACATGTGACAGTAGGAAAAGCACAGGAGTACATAATAAAATGACTTAATTCCATTAAGCTGTTTCAGTTTCAGGTTGCCGGTAGTGTTCAGGCTGGCTCACTGTCATACTGTCATGGCTTACTGGGACACCTGAATAAAACAGAGCCATAGTTAATATTATTAGCATCAGCTGTGCTTTCCTGCTGTGACAAGTCAAAATGTCTGCAGTAAAAAAGGTTTTATGGCCTGCAACTTCACTTTCTTGGTTCTGTCTTACTGTAAAATAAAAAAAGTAAAATATTGAATGTAGGATTATTACTTGTAATGGAGTATTTGTACATTGAGGGGGTCTACCAGACTTTGATACTTCTTCAAATCAGATCAGTCGCCTAATCTGCGGCCAAGCAACCTGTGATGAAAGGCACCCAAGTTTGTATTTGCCATGGGTCAGTGGTTCTGAAATCTGGACTGTGTCTCTCTCATAGCAACACCAGGGCTGCTATTTTAAGCAGCTTGGAGCTTAACAGGCACACAGCCTTGGATTCATACACAAGAATAAACACACACACACACTTCCCCTATCTCTTACTGGGGCTCACATGCCAGTGTGGAGGTTAGCCTCTACTGTGTCCAAAATTCACTTTTTGTATCACTGCCGTGCTTGGTTAAGTCCCCTCTCACCACTAAAACACACAATGTGGGTGACATTCATGAACAGGCCCAGATTTTGGAAAGAGCATGCTGCACTGACGTAATATTAAATTTCATTTGACTGATTGTGTTAGAATAGATTTAAGATGCTTTTGTGCATCCATGCGAGACCATAAACAGTGTGTATTTTTAAAACCTGTTGTTGCTGCTGTTCGCTGTTTCTGCAGAGGTTTCCAAGTGTGTCAGAATCCCAGTGCTCATTGGTTCTGGAGTGACCTCTGACAACATTGGACGCTACCTCGATGCAAATGGAATGATCATCGGTTCTCATTTCAAGGAGGGCGGCCACTGGGCCAACGCAGTCGACCCGGAGCGAGTGAAGAGGTTCATGGGGAAGATACGTGACCTTCGACAATGAGAGGGAGGGTTTTCTGTCATTATCCTAGAGGCTTACACACGCTAAATCCCATGGTATGGTATATAATTACTGTATGTACTGTCAAATATTGCCATTAAACACATACAGCCACCACATTAAGAAAACAAGATTTATTTGCAGTTTTTGTGTACATTATATAAATACGCACAAATAGAAAAACATAATATTCAACTGTATTTACACCTGTGAGTTGATAATGGGAAAATTGTGTTTCTGCTGAAATGTACAAAATGGTAGAGTCAATACAAAACATGAACAGTGGTTTTGTAACGACTCCCTTCAAGGAACAACAAAAGGAACATTTATCTTAGGGAGTGCACAGAGCATTGTTACGCTTTGGCGTGATATGAATACTGTACAGGTCAGCGTGGTATGAAATGAACTTCTGATAAACTTGTCACAAGAGCGCCTAAAGCTAAGGCACACAATATAATACAACCAAGGAATACCCAACCAAAATGTGCCATACTCCAACTGCATCATATTTTAGTGCAAATATTCTACAGGTTTGAATTTTTCATATTAGGATCAGTGTCACACACTTTAACCATGAAAACACCTTTAGAATAACTTTCACACCTCAAATTTTCTATAAGCCCCATCCCTACTTATATCTAATAAATCTAAACAAGTCAAACAACTCAACCGTACTCATTTGATACAAAGTATCAATGTACAAAGGCTTTCATTTGAAAGTAACTGTGTTACTAATGCTGTCTAACCTGAGGTTCATTGTTCTCAGACGTAAGGGTTGTAGTGCAGGTTGCCTAGATTAAGATCAAAATAAAATGTGTTGCTGTGGTTCATTTGGCAGATGTTTGATCATTTTTCTGCACAGGAAGTGGTGAATCTCGTGTGCTTTAACAGCGTGAGGTGAAACAGTGGTGGAAAACCTGAGTAATTTAGAGTCAAGGCACTGTGCTGCACTCTTTGCAATGGTGGAGGCAACTTGACACACACCCTCTCACAAGCAGTTCCATCACTCCTCAGTAGTTGTAGAGGCGCTGGCAGGGCTGCTTGAAGTGGCCGTAGCATTTCTCTGCTGGGGAGAACCGGGTCTTAACCAGGTTCTGCCTGTGGAGGGCCCTGCGGCTCAGCTGCTTCCACTCAGCCTGGGTCCTGGCTGCATGTTCCGGCTGGATGTTGCTGGGCAGAGGGATTCCCCAGGCTGCCAGACGCCAGGACAAATGCAGCCTCACCGCCACTGGCCTGGACAGACACAGGAGAAAAGTTACAGTGTGTTGATGAAATATCAGGTGAATCACAATATGAGAGAGATAAAGCATTACTGTGCAGCAGCTCTGAGTGAATGTTGTGGCTCTTCTATCCATGTGAAAACTTATTTAAGATTTAGACCCCAAATGTGAGGACACTTTTGCAAGGTTTTAGATGATCCTCATTTCTGGTTAGTTTCAAATCTTGAGATTACAGTTAATATCAGAATTATGATCAAAATAGTCTTAATCTCTGTGTGTCCACGAACATCTATTGACTTTAGTGAAGCAAATACATGTCATCCATCCCCAAAACAACTCAAGTGGCCTAGAATTGTTTGTTAGCTAAGCATGGGAGTCAATTCTTGACCTTGTTAAGGACTTCTTCTCCTTTTAAAGGAATGGTTCAACATTTTGAGGCAAATGCTAATTTGCATGTCTGTCCATTAAATATGCAGCTACTGTCAGGAGACTAGTCTGTGGCCTTAACAATGCATATGGCTCCATTCCGCATAAGCTAACCACTACAACAGTGCAGAGGTACGATGTGCCAAAGAAGGTTGAGAGAATCCTGCGAGGCTACTCTGAGGGGTTCTAGATGAGGTTCAACTGTTGGAGAAAACACCACAGATCGGCAAAGACTAGAGGCAGGATTGTCACCGGGTGCACGATATCACTCATCCTCTTCACCGCAGCCACCCATCTCCTGGTCGAGTCAGCAGAGAGTCTGTCATGATGTCTACGGTGCTGCAACCACCAACACCATGACAACTCGGTCTGCAACAGAAGGATGATGGATGCTGGAAGACCTGGAGAACCTAGTCACTGGTCAGTCAGATCACTGCACTTGTAACCAGACGACGGTACAACCTCCTCCACTGCTGTCCTGTGGGGTCGACTGCTGGACTAACAGTGCTGTCAGCAGCAGGAGAGAAGCTCTGTGGTGCGCTAGGATTTTAGAACGGAACTATGATCAAGACTCACGCTTTTTATTTCTTTGACGGCGTGGTAATCTGATGTTTTCACATCGCAGGCAATGAATGAAGACATTAAGAAGAGTATGGTGCAGCTGCTCTGCAGGTGTGCTGGACTGTCATGTAACTGGGCGGCTGAGTATTTATTAAAAAAAGAAAAATATCTATAGATAAGAATGAGCGTAGAATAGCAATGAAGTATAGTTTTGTGATGCTTATACTTGAGTACTTCTATTTTGTGGTACTTTCTACTCTTCACAACATTTCTGAAGGAAATATAACATTTTTACTTCACTACATTCATCTGCCATAGTTATTAGGTACTTTTAGATTTTGGATTAAAAAAACCTACAATCAGTCAGTAAAATATACTTCACTGTCATAGATAAAACTACCCAACGAGTATAAAGTGGTTAAAATAAGCTAATTAACCAACTACAACTGTAAAATGCTGCTTACACAATAATACATCAGTACAGTTAGTACATTATAATATAATTATTCTATCATATAATACAGTATAATACTGTACTAATATAACAATGAACTTCTGCCTAAAGTAAATATTTGAATCATTGGATTTCTGGTAACACCTTGAAGTCACTGGGTTTATGCCACACATGCTGTTTGGACTCTCACTTATTTTGGAGAACGGATTACAACAGACACCTTCACTTAACTGAGTGCCTGTGAGTTGGTCAGTGGTTATTCGTTTTGGGCCCAAGATCAAAGACAGATGTGTGTGCGAGCTGGAGGTGTAGATGGAAAGTAACCTGGAGGTGTTCTCTTCATCTTCATCAGAGCCTAGCTCTTCCTCCTCCTCCTCCGCTCCACTCAGCCTGCGTCTCATCTGGTAGACAGACATGCTGGGGTGCTCAATCAGCAGGTTCTCCAGGGGGTCTGCCTCAGGGGCTGATAGCGGTTCATTCTCTGCATTAGGAACATCACAGTTCAAACATATCAGTTTTCATCCCACTATAAGCTGTGCCCTCACTGAGCCAAGGACCTGTTAAATGAGATCAATGACATATTGGGCTCTAGCAGGGTTTATCTCTCACCTGGGAGTTTAACAATGACCCATCCTCCCTCCTCAAACTCCATCAGCTTCTCATAAGTTTCGTCTGCTTCCTCAAAGTCCTCGCCGGCGTTCCCGAACAGATGAGACAGAATCTTTCCGATCATCTTTAAGCCTCTATTGCAATCTGTGAATAAACAACAGCAGGCAGGTGAACTGCAAGAATGCGCCAAGGATGCAGTGGAGATAAAGTTCCATGTCAGCTGATGACATCTAATGAGTTGGTTCAAGTAAGCTTCTCCGCCAAATCAACAATGTGTCTTCTTCAAATCAACAATGCAAAGGGCTCCCCCTTGAGGCTGTCCTAATAAACACCCCACAGACCTGTCCTCCATGGTAACCCAACACCTGCTTCCCTTACGCCAGCTCAGAAACCTGAGCAGCCTGACTTGTTGCGTCACTGTGAACTGTAACGGCTGAGGGAACGCGATGATAGGTTGAAATTACACTGATGGCAGCGATATTATATAATCTGTGATACTGGTTTGGACTTCTTCCATGAAGAAGGGAAGTCACTTTTACTTGTGACCTCAGGCTGCAGCTGACTGACCTTTTGTCCCAAACTGATTACCCTGTAACCCTTATACCAGCATCGTGTGAAACTTGTATCAACACTGTATGTTTTTTTGTCACCCCGTAGTACAGGTTCCCATGTCATTTTTGGGCAAATATTTGAATCTCTTAACATTACTATTATAATGCAGTATTTCACTGTCTTAATAACACTAAAACAAAGAAATTTCACCTTCACAATAAGTGAAAGTAGTGATCATAAGCTGATCTCATCCTATTTATCCAATACAGCCTGTGATTATATTTTTCAGTATTTTTATTATTTTGAATTTCTTTCCTTAGCTCTTGAAAGGATCCTCAAGCATATATAAATATACTGTGGCTAAAATATACCATGTTGCATCACACATATATTACCTGTATTGGTGCATTTCTGCTGTTGTCCTTTAAGACAAACATAGATCCATAAATAGACCCGTGTTTTCCCCCAGTGTCTGCATGCCAGCACCTCACCCCCCTGGTCAGACCCAGACATACTGCAGGACACCCAGATTAATGCAACCAACCCTGTCCATCTCAATCTCAGCTGTTATTTAACCCTGATATTCACTGAGCACAACAGCTGACTGTGAGGTCAGAGATTGGTGGGGTTATTTCCAAGTGGAGAATGTAGTCCTGCCACAACATACATTACAATACCGACTGTATTCAGTCCCAATAACAAGCGAGCAAAAGCTGGAAAGACAGCACACAACTATCGAAGAAGAGAGTAGTTAGAGAACAAAAGGCAAATTAAATCCAAGGCTCATACAAGGTCAGTATGTAACTTTCCATTATATGTTTACATGTGACTGACCTGAACCAATCCGAGGAGGTTTTTCTCCGGGGTAGCGGCTGTACACACTTGATCCAGCTACCTTGTTGCTTCAGAAATTGTTTTGATCTCAGAGTTGTTTATCGGCGAGAGTCCTCGCCGTGTCCTGGGACGTCACCAAACCACGCCCAGTGAGGCGGGGCGAGCGTGCGTCAGTCCCTGCGTCATGCGTCAACTAGCAAACCCGTCTTCTGAGGAGACGGGACGATGAGATGCTGACGGACGGAAATATATCAAGTATTTTGAAATCCTCCGCTTACGGCTGTAAAAAGGGACGATAATGTCTGTTACAACCAACCCCAGAGCCACTCCAGCATGCTCATGTGAGGCGGCAGCGCCGGGAGGGCACCAGAAAGCACGGCGAAAGCCTTCTCCTGTGAAAACACGCTAATTAAATACTTATTTTATTTTATAGTTATAGTTATATAGATGAATAAGCGAATGTACTACAGATAAAGAAACGACAAGCTAATTAACCCCGTCTGTAATTTTCAAAGAGATATTTTTATCGGAGAGCTCACTTCCTACTCTAAATACCAGCCATCGCTTCTGTCATTGCGCATGCGCATGAAGTTATCTGTTATTACAGACAGGAGTTTATCTTACACTAGGCTTTATAACTGTCACAAGAAAATCACACTTCTTGAGTTAACTGACGGGTAGATGAACTGGTGAATTTGTGGCATTATAACAGATAGACACAGATTGACATTCGTCTATGTAGTTTGAAAGTTATCATCTTGTCGCCATTGTGTGTTATATACTCTCTGATATAAATTCAGAAAACAGGAAGTAGAGCAATCCCATCATACAGTGCAAAGACCATTGTTTTGAATGAAACCGAATTGCATGTGGAGAGCAAGCAGGATCACTTCACACATTCAGGAGAGGACTGAAGGTAAGACTGGAGGTAACTGTAACAATTAGGTAATTGTCGGGGGAAGGCTGGTGACATCTGTCTTCTATCGCTTATCTCAGCTGAAATAGAGTCAAAGAAATCAACCTCTTGGGTGCTTGAAGTCATATTTTGTTAGGTATCAAAATAGAAACGAAACTTGAAATTGTGATCACTTTGAGTGAAGCCATCGGTTATTAAACCTTAAGTTCTCTTGTCTAAAAAAAACAAAAACACTATAGACCTTCTTAGTTTATATTAAGTCAGTTTATATGGACCCTCAGACCAGTAATCGACTGCCATGCTCACGAACGAACCTGTCACACCAAACTCCATTCAGAAACCAGGCATTCAAAAAAACTAAAACAATAATGTTGGGCATTAACAACGCGCACAATTTGACTTGAGATGTTTTACGAATTTACAGCAGCCACGTGGACAGTCAACAAAAATTAAGATTTGTTCAAATATATTTGATTTTGGTAAAAAAGTTGTAAAGTGCGGTTATTTCATGCTGTTTAGGCTACGTTGAACTCAAAACTAAAAGTGAAACCAAATTTCCCTGAGAGTTATGTAAGAAACGTTTTGTTTCTTCTCCCTAGTTTGTAGCCATTCCAGTTTCCTTCAAGCACTGTATGTCAATAATGGTAATTTGTTTCATTGCAAATGTGAATTTGCACTACTAAGTATTTTAACTATTTATGCACAAAAATTGAGACAGTTATTGGCAATTAAATTATTGCTACAACATACAACATGTACATAAGAAAATATAATATGAAAAAAAATACAGAGGTAAACTGGTATACAGTAGTGATAAATGTAACATTTGAAGTCATTATGTTAATATTGTACTCATTGGGCAGATAAAGATGAGCTCAATGACCTTGCCTCAAACTAACTGACTGCACCTGTAGAGCAAGATGAGGCTTTCTTTCAGTTTTAACCAAGGCTTCAACACGTTGTTATTTATTAGGTAAGACACCACAGTAAAGCTGACTGTCCTCTCTCCTGTCATGGCAGTGTCTGGACACAGGGATGGCTCCACGGATAGATGATGTCATGCGTCTGTGCTGTGAAATATCGGCTCATGATCAGATCAAGGTGGCGGTGAAGAACTCCACTAAAGGAGCTGTGGTGGCGGGAGGGACCGCCTTTGTGGGCGGGCTGCTCGGTGGACCTCCAGGGATTGCTGTTGGTATGAATATATACTTGGACAAAAACTACTGATTGTGACTTCTGTATTTCTGAAGTAGTCCACACTGAGGGGGGGGCTTTGAGATTTTGAGGTTTGTAGAGTTAAAATTAGGGATGCACCGATACTGGTATCGGTATCCGGCCGATACTATTCTAATATACTCGTACTCGTTAAAGTTAACCGATACCAATTTATTACATGCAATTGCTTTGCACGAAGACCACGATCAGGTGGCTTTTCATTTTGTTGTATTTTTTAGATTGGCGGCTAATTAGGAACAGTGTGGTTAGGCGAGTGAGACCGGCTGCAGAAGGCTACACACTAAACAGCATGTCAGCCGCGTGGACGCACTTCAAAATATGCGACGATGACAGAAGCAAGGCAGAGTGCAAACTGTGTACTCGTAAGGTGTCCAGGGGAGGGAAGGAGAGTACGTCGTTCAATACGAGCAATTTGATAAAACATCTGAGGACACATCATAACCCTGAGTACACCGAGTTT
The DNA here is from genome assembly GCA_031216445.1 of Lateolabrax maculatus. Taxonomy (NCBI): domain Eukaryota; kingdom Metazoa; phylum Chordata; class Actinopteri; order Acropomatiformes; family Lateolabracidae; genus Lateolabrax; species Lateolabrax maculatus. The sequence goes on along the minus strand of CM062198.1, from coordinate 4,880,937 downwards.
ACCAAGGCTAATGCAAAATCACAACAGCCAACTTTAACTCAGGTTTTGGTAAAGCGAGAAAAAATGTCAAGAGAAAATCCACGGGCAGTTAAAATAACAGAGGCTCTGACTCATTTTATTGCTCTGGATGACCAGCCACTGTCGAGCTGTGATATGAGATTCCCAGCCGCCCCTACATCACGGACGTTATCAGCATCGGTACTCGGTATCGGCAAGTACTCAGATCCAAGTATCGGTATCGTATCGGTTTGAAAAAAGTGGTATCGCTGCATCCCTAGTTAAAATACAAAACTTTGATTAGTATATCATTCAGGTTTACTTCATACAAGTATGTGCTTCAAGTGGAGTTATATTAACCCTTTAAGTGACCCCCTTGCCCCCCGTCTCCACCAGGTGGCGCTGTCGGCGGGCTGTTGGGCAGCTGGCTGACCAGCGGGCAGTTCAGGCCTCTGCCTCAGATCCTGATGGAGCTGCCACCCGCCCAGCAGAACAAGCTCTACAATGACATTGTGGCCGTCTTGGGCAACCTGGACTGGATGGACGCGGCCCAGCTCATCGCCCTTGTGATGGGCAACACCACTCTGCAGCAGCAGGTCACTGCTGCCTTGATTGGCTACATCACAAAGGAACTAAGAGCAGAGGTGCGTTATCAAGACTGAGTTCTGCTTATACATGGACTTTACAGGACGGTCAGACCTGCAAAACACAACCGGAGGCCTTACAACATATTTCTGTACTAAACTGAATAATGGACTTTCATGACAAATTTGTGTTTTCAATAATGAATGGATAGTGACCTTTGCACAAACAACATTTTGTATGACACACCTACAATTTTTGTCTTTTTGAACTCTGTAAAACATTGTGCCTAGGGAGTCATTTATTCTGAATTATAATATAATCTATTTATTACAGTTTTCTGTGTCAGGGTCTTTTTAATAAACATCTGCTTGGGAATTTCAAATAAAATAAACACAAGCTCAAGCTACTGTGCTTTTGACTGATTATTTGCTTGTTTAAAGTTCTCAGGATTGTAAGGGCACATTTTGAAAAACATACCCATTTATTAAAGATGAGTACAAAGTTTCAAAGTGTGCCTCCAAAAATATTTGGAGATGAAGGTCTGTGGAGACAAATCAACAACCTCTCCTGACATGCACCAGGCAACTTTTACTACGTGTCAGTTTTTCCATTCAAGTCTTTTATTTAATTTTATATTTACATTCCCCCCTTTGTGAACCATTAAAAGGAAATCAATAAAGGATCCTATTTGACTAGACCACAGTAGGTACAGGACTGCATTCACATGAACCAAAGCAATCTGATAGTGTACAATAAATACGCTTTGTCAAATCCTTAACAACTGACTAAAGTATGACCCACAGACAGGATGCAATACCAATACTGCGACAAGGAACACAGTGTAGATTTGACAGCTACTACTGAAATGAAGATGGTGAGGGTAGGACCTGCAATTTGTCAGTTTACACTTTGTTGGGTGAGGGAAGACCTTAAGTGACCCAGGTCAGAACTGAATGACACTCAACATTGCTGATGGGAAAAAAATACAAAATATAAATTCCTCCCCAGCCCAGTCAAATAGCAAAAATATCTCCATTTGTTGCTCTGGTTTTAACATCGAAAGTGATCATAAACTATGAAATTGGGACAAAAATGTTAGCAATCACCCCTTCACTTCTCCTGTGGTGTTGTAGCTTCTCTAAAACACAGGTGATGAAGAGCAGAAGTGGAAACAGACACCTGCAGAACAGACTTCTGTCTGAGAGCTTTACTCGTGACTCACTCGCAGACGGAGTGCTTTGACGCACTTGAAGCCAGCCAGCAGCAGTAAGGTTTGTATTAAAGATCCCTGCAGTCAACCGCACACAAGCTTCAAGTACCATGTGAGAGATGAGTTACATTGAACATACTGTTATACTGTATACTGAATCATGTTTTTTGCATTAAAAAGCAAGCTGATTTTTTTAATTCATAAAAACAACTTTTGGATGTGCATGTTTAAATGACATTACATTTTAATAGGAACAACATATGCATCATTTTCCTCAAATGCAGCATAATCCTGTGTCTGATACAGAGAAATACAAAACAACAGCATTGTTACAATTTCTAAATTTAAAATGGCAACCGACAGTAACCACTGAGTGTTCTGGATACAGTACCAAGGACACAAACTGGGTTTGAGTGTCATGGTTTAGGCCAAAATATCTACAACATGAAAACAAGACCCAGGTTATAAAACAACAGAATTGCTTTAAACCTGCAGTAACTGACGTTTTGGCACCTTGGGAGCAACAGAAACTAGCTGTAAACACACTGTAGTCATTTAACTATTCCATAGTACTGTATCCAGAGCAGAGTAGAAGGAACATCAGCGCTTACTGTCGAGTGGTCATTTCAAGCTATACTAGCTGTACATGAAATGTCACCCCTCAACAAACATAAAAACAGAGAAGGCACACTGTGACACTGGGCTGGCTGGTCTTCTGGAACACAGCAAGGATCTCATGGTATCATGGTAGCAACTTAGTAAAATTGCCTGTCACAGTAAAGCTTCTCAGGCACCCTCAAAGAGGGGATAAGGTACCCATATTCATGAATCATCCAAACCCTTTAACACAATGTAAAGATTTATTCTTATATTCTTCTTACAAATTTTGAATAATAATTCTGAATGAAAGCCTTTTGAAGAACAGTTTCACATTTTGGTACAAACGCTCATTCGCTCTCTCATATATGTGTGTTAAATATGAAGCTATAGCCAGGACATGCTTAGTTTAGCATGAATGACTTCCTCTTCCTTTCCCTTTTGGACAGAGTCAGTCTTTATGCTAAGCATCAAATATGCAATCAAGGATTATGATTAAAGTAATAGCAGTAAAACAGAAAATACACCGTACATTAGAAATATAGAAATATGTTTGGCAGTGCTTTGTGAATAAATGCATTTAGTCAAAAGTAGTGTGACAGTGTGGCAGTGCTTTAGACTTTAAAAATATTACTTTCGTCTCTTTGAATGCTCTTTCTGCTCTTGACAGAGTAACAAAAGTTCACAGGTACAACTGTGTGGAGTTTAGTAGATATTCTGGAAACAATATGAATTTCATCACTATCACTATTTGATACCTAGTGTTCTATATTGACTTTTTGCCATTTTATTTGAGTGTCTAAAATCTGTGTGTAAACTGTACGCACACTGTAGCTCCAAAATTCACACAACGGAACCAAAATTGTAGCATCCAAAGTCTATTTTTCTAAAAATATCACAATGCAAAGCGTTGCTTTTCCTCCTGAGATGACAGACGTGTAAAGTTCGTGAAGTAAAAATTCTGACGTAAAAGTCAAAATTCTCTTGTCTAAATCTATTTCATCTAATATTTTACCTACCAAGTGCAAAATGGGCGAGAAGTTGAGGAAAGCTTCCCAGTTCTGTGCAACATTTGTTTAAAACACTACAAGAATAAATGTCTCAGAACAACTGAATTAATTGTTGAAATCACTGGTAAATTCACAATCCTAGAGATTTTCAATTTACTTTGATGCTTCCTAACCCACTCTCCATCAAATCTTTGAGTAAGAAAGGCAGTACCCAAGCACCAAAAAACACACCATTTCAAAACTGTCTCAGACTTTGGAGCTGCAGAACACTGCAGAGTACAAGGCAGGTTGAAAGCAGTGACATATTAGTAAAGCTATGTGCGAAGAATACATTTCACTTCAGTTACCTGTAGAGTAAGTCAAATAAAAAAGAATTTACACTGTACAATACAACAGTTCCAATCTAGAGTGAGACTAGGAGAGTTCAGGTGTAAAAATGCTGGTGCTGTCTAGAGTCTAAAACTGTTCAGAGAGGAGATCACACAGTCTCTGAGACACAGAGTCCCTGCTGGTCCGGAGGGTGAGACGATACATCTGAATAGAAAACACACACACCGTTACACAGGCTATGTGATGGTTCAATGCAGAGATGAGTCTGTTTCTGTGTGTGCACGTGTTTCTGTACCTGTGCTTGTGTGTTGGGCTCCAGTCTGAGGAGGCAGCCCACCTGAGTGTTCTTAGTGTGGATGACTCCAGCTCCAACAAAGTTTGCAGGATTGGGATCCACCCCGTCCAGGAGAGCCACACCAAAACCTAAGATCTACAAAAGAATTTACAGAAGAGAAGGAAAAAACACATAGTGGACCTTGAGTCTTCATTGTTTTGTCAAATTCTACACCCTGGCTGACAAAGACTATCCCCTACCCACTATCACAGGGATGGTCACAAACCTATCATGCTGATGCAGACAATCAAATAAATAAAACCATCTGCATTGGAATTGTCTGAAGATACTTTTTAGTTTAAAAAGCTACTGTAGTTTAGTACTAAGTGAGTACCTATGTACAGAAAAAGTCAAAACCGGCATCACAATTATTCCGAAAAGCTGCTATAAAGTCATTTTAGACCAAAACATTCTTGAAGATCCTGCTGGGAGAGAGTTTAGAGGATGATGTACACTTTTTGAATGAGACATAAATAAATAGAACAGACAAACATACTATGCCATATCCTAAATGTATCACTAATACAATAAATAGAAAAGTGCAAAAGTGGAGCAATAACAATCAAAGTCAGCACTAAAATTAAATAAATTAAATTAATCCATCTCTATAATGTGAATGTTCATATTTCATATTATATATCATATTTATATCATATTTGAGTGGTTAAACAGATAACACAAGAACATGTCAAAATGACAAACAAATAGTTGTCTACAACAATGTCTACACCAGCAGTTTCCCTTGAAGAACTGATTTTTTTTTAAAATTTTTTTTACCTTGGCCTTGGTAACATCTGTGTCCATTGGGTGTTTGGCTTTGAAGATTCTCTGAACCTCTTGCTGAGGACTGAGGACACAGAGAAGCAAGAGGAGAGAATTATTTTTCTCTGGGAGGGGGGCAGGGCAAAATAACAGGAACATGTCACTACAAAATGCTTTCCACAAAAAACGGCAATACCAACAACCTGTTTGAACCTCATTCTGTTCATTTTTGGTATGACACTTGCATTTCTACACAACTTAAATGCCAAGATCAGTCCAAAGTGCTGCTAGGAACCATGGGACAGTGGTGCATGGAGAATGTAAAGTGAGCCTTACGCTCCAAGCTGTTTCCAGCGTTGGAAGAAGTCTTGGGACGTCATCTCCGTGGGCTGAAAAAACTTGTTCAGCATCACAGGGAGTTTCACTGCAATGTTCTGAAGAGTTCCACCGTATCTGTTCACAACATGCACAGAGTCCGAAATTAGCAAATATAAGTATAAAAACAATACACAAATATGCATTAAGACACCAACCTGAACTGGATGTTGAGTACTGGTGCATCTGTGAAATCTGATACACACTCAATGTTGATGATCTGCTGGACTTGAGCCCCACCTTCTATTAAGGGGTCTACTGTCTTAGCGTGGACACTCAGCTGTGGAGACAGTGGTCAAGGATTCTACAGATACCTGAAGGACACTAGCATACATCTTTTTGACATCACAGTTTGAGTGGTATGCAGACACAGCAGTCCTGCAGAACTGAGGTGCAAAATACTCCTCGGCTGGGAAGAAGTAGTAGTACTTGTTGATTTAGTTACTTGTTTCAAGTAAACTCCAGTGCTCCCTGTGGGCTGGAATGGGACAGTCATGTCTGTAACAAGAAGCGACTAAGCAGCGGAAAGGATATGAGTCTGGAGCGTGTCATGAGTGGTCACTGATGAGGAGAAGCTGAGGAACTGGGTAGACGTCTTGTTGCCGTAGAACACATACACACGACCTGTGGGACAACAGCAGGTAAACTATGTTTGAGTTCATTCTTTCTAAACTTATCACATCTGACCAGTATCCACTCCATTTAAAATGACATATAATTACTTATCCCATTTCGCACTTGATTCTTTTCATTACTCTCTAATAGATAATTAGAGGAGAAGTGAAGTATCCTTTAAAAACATCCTTTAAACTGATGAGGTCTGATAGATTTATAAAGCTGCTCACCCAAGTTCTGCCTATACTCAGACTTCAGTCCAATCTGCAAAAGCTGGTTCTCATAGATAACACCGTTGTTCTTACAAACAAACCTGGAATTTATAAGCACACAATTACAAAGTTACAACAATTTCAAAAGTTTGCACACATTTGTTTGATTTGTGACAAACTGTAACTCTAGCAGAATATTTTCTTAACATTTCAGCTAACTCATAAATTGCCGCCAGGCTGTTGGAATATATAAAGCCCAAATTACTGAAAGAGTGTTTACCAGGCAAAGAGGGTCTAGTAAAACACTATCCACTTCCATTATGGGAAATGCAAGATGCAGTGGTTTTGGAATTTGACCCATACTTGAGATTAAAAACCAGGATACCCCAGGCTCTACAGCTACAGCGCCCCTTTAATATTTAATGGAATGTAGATTAGCCAGTATGTGTAACTATTTACAAACTGCTGTAACCTCTATTTCTCTGGTAATTTCATCAACAGGCTCACAGTATGGTCCCACCTGGTGAAATTTTCCTCACACACATCTGTGGACGCAGGGGTGGAACTTTCGGAAAAGACATCAACTAGCAGACTGGCTGCTGCTGAAGGGGTGGAGTTGACAGTCAGCAGGTCTGTGAAGGGGTGGGTGGAACCCTGGGGGAGAAAGATCAGCAAAAATCATCTTCAACATACAGTGTCTACATACAACCAGTATTAGATGAGCTGAATTTAATAACATTAATTAGAGTGATCAACATCTGCCTAGAAAGACCATAGAGTCATATAACAAATCCCAAACCTCTTCAGGGGTTTATGTAAAAAAGTGAAGAGCAAGTGGGGGGAACATTGATGACCATGGGAGCTTCTAAGCAAAATACTTTAACATACAATAACATAAGAATCCATTGGTATAATAATAACATAAGCATAACATAATTAGATAATATAGGAGACAAAATTAGCTCGAGTGGTAAAGAACATTTACAATAAGTAATTAACTATACTACGTGTTTTTCTAGCTATCAATATACCATGGTGCCAGCAGAGAGCATGATGGGACTAGAGGAGGCAGGGCGAGGTCTGTTGGTAGGGAGAAGGTCTGCCATCAGTGAAGGAGAAGACTGATGGTGAAAGAAAAGGAAAGGAACAGACAGAGGAAAAGACAGATACGGGGTGAAGAAGGAGAAAAGACAAGTGAAGGTAAAGATCAAGGAAATCTAAACATGGAAGAAGAAAATGCCAGAGGCCAAAAGGCTGTAAACCAGTACTGAACATTGTACAACAATACACAGAGTAAGACTGTTATAATGTTGTTTGTGTGATGCAGGCTTGTTTAAGGGATTAAGGATGAATGCTACAGACAGTAGAATACATTGCAGGACATTTTTAAAAGTGCTGATTTGTATTGAGTTGAATTAAAAAACCTTAGGTAAAAAATAAATATTCGTATTTTATATATGTATTGTATTGCTATACTGATCAGATTTCACTGCTACATATTACAGCACAACTGTGGCGTTACCTTTTTCGTGGGTTCAGTGTTCTCACTGTGCTCGGTGCTGCCATTGACATTCCGCCGGGCATCGTTGATGTCAGGCAGGTTGCCAGGGCCCTTCTTCCTCTTCAGCTTGGCCAGGATTGATGACTCTCTCTCTGGGAATGGAGGCATCTCTTCTAGGACTGTGGCCTGTGAAGGGACGAACAGAGCGATACCATACTGTAAGCTTTATTGCTTAGGCAATACTAGGGCTGGGTATCGGTATTCAATACCTCTAAGGTATTGAATACCGAAATAACCCAGTACCAAGTAGTATTGAAACTTCTCCAGTCAAATTATACCTGCATTCAATCCTTTTTGTACCAAGATCTAGAATGATAAAAAATGATTATTTGTATGGTTTTGCTCACAGATCACCACAAGCGTTCTTTGATTTAATGCAACATGTGATTGGCCCACTACCCCAGCAGCTACAACCCATAAAGTATGTGGTGTGGTGAAGTCTGGCGCGATGTATTTGACAGAGTTGAAAGTAAAACATTTGAAAGTATGGCTATACAACACGCCTGTGATATTTGACAAAAATAACTGCATAAAAGGATTATTTCAGGAAAAACTGGGAATACCAGTAACATGATAAAGCACCTCATGTGACATTTAAAAATACACTGCACAAATAATAAAAAAAGATATTAAATTAAGTGCTCTAGACTTTAGACTGTTTCCAGTATTTTGTCCTCTTCCTGCATAATTCACTAACCAGTATGTCAGTGCTGGCGATGCAGCTGAGCCTCAGGTACTCGACAGCTCTCTGCTGAAGCTCCACGTCAGCATTGCGGAGCTGGCTGTCTGAACGCAGGACGTCTTGGATCGTGGCCTTCACTTCTGGAAACAAGTTAATGAACTTAATGTAGGCTGACAGCAACAGTGCCCGAGTTGGCACAGAGCACAGGTGGAACTTGGAGTGTAGAAGGTTGAACTGGACCAGAGGGCTAAAGGAGAAGACAACACAAAACAGTAACAGGTCAGCTCTAGAGGGAAATTAAGTCAATATTTCCTTTTATATTAAGCAATACTGGCTTTCACCCATGCTTCTTCTGCTCCTTTTCTAAGGTAAACACTGCAGCATTTTTTGAAGGTGTAGTTTAGCCACATTACAAAAAGACACATCTCATGTGGATGCTGTTTGTACCTGGAGCGTGAGTCCCCGGCAATTAGGTTACCAAACTCTCCCAGGATGTAACCCCCCACCTTAACCAGGTTCTCATGGCAGGCGGGCGCCTGTAGTGCCTGCAAATGTTCACAAAGCATTACGCATTGGGTTAGGAACAACTTGGAAGAAACTACACACTACTATCTGCTGTAAGATAGCATATCCATGTGGATCTCACATAGTCCTGCAACAAGGATACAATCCCTCACTGGTTTCACACTGTGTAGGCTCCTTAAGGATTTCTTGGGTAAACAGGTCAAAGGGTCTCTTTTGATTGCCACTGGTATAACTTAAATAACTTTTAGTCATCACTCTTTGGTTATTTTTCCTGTTTTTAAAAAAAACTTTACGTGAGGCTGTGTGGGATCATTACTGCTGCTACGGATGTCTCTGCCAATACAGAGTCTGACTCAATAATTTTTACATTTATATATTTACTTTTCCCTTGGTAATTCGGTGCACGGTGCACACTTATTGTATAGCAGGCTAACATTTGTAAGGCATATTGTTTGACAGCTGAATACCCCTGCATTAAGAGATGCATCACAACTTTACTTTGATGGCTTCATATAATATTATATAATGACTCACTCGTTCTTTGTGTGGTTCGAGTGTTTTAGCAGAAGACAGATGTGTGTGACAGCTGTTGCATCTAGAAGAAACAAAGGACTGATCCTATCCATTTAAAAAATGCCTGAAACAGCTCCAGACGTTCGTAGTTGCTGCACTGTACATTACAGCATGTTAGTCAGTTTTCTTTGCACACATTTAGCCCTTTTGGTGTTCACATGAAAATGTTTGCTAGGAAAAGTGGCCTTATGACCCTGTTGAGGTTGATGCTGACTGTGCACACTGACAGTCAAGCTGATCTATGATGGCAGGAATCTTCATGCCCACTAGGGTTGGTGCGATATGTACAAATTTTTCAACCGGCCACCGTCAGCCAACAACAACCGGCACTATATTCACGCAGTTGTGTGTGTTTGCTGTGTTTCTCTATTTCACCAAACTAAGACTCATTTGCCTTGTTAACTTATCGTAAAACACACTTCATTCAAACACAACAGAAACAAGATAAAACTCACCTAAACCATCTTGTTTAGTCTTTCCACTGTTTAAACAATCACCAACTCTGGTGACTCTCTCGAAATAAATCCTTAATTCACTGTAAAATGTGAAAATATTCTGGCTCTATACAATAGATATATTCTGATATATTTGTTCAATCGCCTAATCAACCCACCTCAAAGACGGTCTTGGCAGCATAGCCTTGGACATCATCTCGGTTTATGACAATCTGGATGACACGATACCACACCTCCTCACTGACATAGTCACCAGCGATGCGGATGAGGTTGAGGATGGTATCCACGTACCAGGTGTAGTCCACAGCATATTTTTCTGCCAGGATAGCTACCTTGAGCACCTGAGGAAGAGAGGCAACTGGCTGAGGGCAACAGCAACACACAGAGGAACTAAATGGTGTACAGTCCTATACTGATGACCCACTATTTCTTCTCTGATTGAGTAGTCGGCAGTCTCCAGGTAGCTCAGCATCTCTGCCACAATCTGCTTGGCGTTGCTACGGTCACACATTGCATAGAGCAGATCCACAGCCCGCTGGCGAACACTCACATCTCGCTCTGTCTGTATAGAAAACAAACATGAACAGAATATATGACATGACAAATGTCTCTGGCAGACTTTATCAGCTGCAGCTTCTTAAATTCCACTGTACTTTGTTATACATGCACTGTAATAACACCGGCAATTTTTGAGGCCATGGACTGTACCCAACCAGGACTGTTCAGGTGAGGAAGAGGGAAAGGAAGGGAGGAGTTAATCAAGGTATCAAGGTTATTATTCTTTTTTTTTGGCATATTGCTTAAACATGTATTACCTATGAAGGAAATACACTCGTAGCCATTGGAAAAGGAAGCGCAGAGATCGAATTAGGAGCAGTGGACCTTGACACGATCACCCAGCTGGACCAGGCAGACCAAAGAAAGTCAAGAGGGGAAGAGAGTTGGGTTAAGAGCTCACCTAACCCAGCATGAACCTAAGGCTGCTCCTGGCTAATGTCTGGTTGCAGGAAAATGGAATGGACAAAATGAGATGGGAAATCAGAGACTGTTGTGCCCAGAGACCTGGTACCATCACAATGTATATGTATATATGTATAATAAATGATTGCATATAGTTTTATTTATTTTTAATATAAATTATTGCATAAACTTATTCTATTCTAAATGTTATTATTTTAATGTGTGTAGCATGAATGGACTACAATTTTCATTTTGTCGTGCAACCCTGTGTTGTAAAATTACAAATAAATTACCTTGATACCTTGATATATAATGTTGCCTATGCTTAATGAGCTGTTGAACAATTGGGTCTAAAAAGTCCAAGACATAATTTTTGGTTTGATGAAGAATTCTGACAGAAAACTGTGATATTTGAAGTTTTTTTTAGAATGTTTTAGTAAGGCTAAGAATGACTTTTCGTGCCCACTCAAATTGTTTTTGGAGGCAATTCTTAATTAAGTGGTAAATAACCACTGAAAAGGTGCATAACAATTCAGTGGCACATTTCAGATCCCATAGCTTCCTACTGGTCAGATGGTTAAAAAAAACAAACATAGAAGAGCAACTACCTGGTTCTACAAGAAATCATCAAAACTGTACACATCATTGTAACATTAACCTGCAAAACCTTATCAAAAGGCACACAACTGATGAAGGACTCACCTTTAGGGCGTTGATCACAGTGTCTATATGCGTCTTTACTGCCTCATGAGAAAACTCAGAGCTGGCCAGTGTGCACATGCTCTCCAAAGCCAAATAACGGAGGTTGGTTTCCCTGTGCTGCAGAAACTGGCCTAGCTGGTTGCAGGCTCGTACCAACAGGGTGGGCTCACTGACAGACAAGATACAACAACTAGTGTCCAAATTCCAACACACATGTCAACATCCAAAAACCCACAAATGTTCCATAACATAGGAATGTGAACTAGTGATAGTTGGGTTTGCCCTGTGGCCTTGATGTGAAGTTTAAATAAAAAGCATGACTTAGTCAGAGCTTAGTTTTCTGTTCTCGGTGTTTTTAATGCAGTGTTACAGCCTGGGGTTTGCTACAGTTAGACTGAAAACTAACATCCAATGCAACATGTTGGAAACAAACTCTATTCGCTAAAAGCCTATTCAGTGACCCCATGGAAAAATTCCCCAGAAAACAAAATCAGAATTTCCTGATTTTCCTTTTTTCAGTAATTACGTGATGTTCCAGGAAAAGCAGAGAGATTATCACAATGAATATGACTAACCTGTCATGGTGGATAATAAGGGAGATTGCTTCAAACAGAACAGCATTCTTTGCATTGGAGTGCTGGACCTTCTTGGACTTGGGCGGCTCTTGGGCTTTATTGAGGATGGTCTCCAGACACTCTGTAAGACGACTTCGCAGAGCTGCATCCTCTGCAACAACAAAGGCTTTGGTGTTAATGCCTCCTAGCCTTTACTCTAAACTCTTGTCAAGATTATTACTTCAACAAACTGTAAAGGCTTCAATATACATTTTTTATAGTAACAATGAATCAAATCACTCTATGTAATGTCACAGGACAGAAACAGTAATTCTTAGTTTAATTGCTCTTATCGTATTGTATAATTTCTATTTTTATTCTTTATACTTTTTATAAATACATTTATATTCCTTTCATTATTTTCTCTATTTTTCTATTTTTCAACTTTAGAATCTCCTCTGTGGAGATCAATAAAGGTTCATCTTATTTTATGAATATCCACATTAATTTAATTTTCAATCTGGCTAGAGGTTGTTGAGATATGTTGCTGTGGACATTTTGCTTGTGTTGGAAAAACAAAAAATATCCCTTACAAAACTATAGAGAAACCATATGTAGACAGCCATTTCTCTTTTAACCAGTGATAAAGTTCCACTAATCACTTGTCAGGTGATAGGACTGTGTATGGTACTACAATGGATCATAATTTCTCCTCCAGATACACATGACTGTACTGTACCATACCAGGTGGAGGGTAACACTGTAGCAGGCGCAGCAATTTGACAGACAACCATGGTGCAGCAACAAAGTAGTACGTATAGTCCTGTAGGTCGATGGATGCGGAAGTCACGATCTGGACAAGCAAGAAAAAAAAAAACACATGTATAGATGTTGAACTCAGATTTTATCTTGAAGTTACGGAAAGACGCCTACCCTACTGAGCCTGGCCACAGCCAGTGAGATGGATGTCTTGAAGTCATCAGGACTCTTCTGGGCCAGAGTGGTAATAAGGCTGGTGGCTGCTGTTACCACTCCCTGAAAACAGACAAACACACCTTTATAAAAAAACTAACAGGAAATTATACAATCGACAGCACACTCAAAAAACAACCATATTTACTGTGCATACTGTCTGCTTTGAGTATACTTTATTTTGTTACCAGGTGCTGATCATTAAGCAGATGGACCACTCGTGCTGTCCATTCACCCATGGGCACAAGGTCAGGTGATGTCCGGTTGAGTCGGAGCAGACACAGTGCTGCACTCTGCTTCACGCTGTCCATGGTGTCCCTGATGGAAGCAAGCACCACAGAAATTAATTCATCATAATCAAACACAAACACGATATTCAAATTAAAATGATCATATAATCCTTAAGATTTTAGTCCTGGTTGATTTGGTGACACCTTTGGGTACCAGTGGACATAGTAAGAACATTTTAATAGCTCAGCCCAGAGTTTTGTGCAAAATTACATCAACCACTTGGGGCAGCAAAGACACCTTGAGCATCTACTCTGTCAGGAATGCAACAGATCTTTATAAGACCTCAAAGAAGCGTAACCCCCTTTCCACAGCAGAACAGATGCACAAGGTCTGGGCAATACATTTTAAACCAATCACGATATTAATATGGATAGTCTTCCAATATTGATTGCATCTCCATATAACAGATATATGCAAAATCACAAAATTATCAAAGCATGTTGATCAAAGTGTTCCACGTAATGAATTGTGTTCCACTGTTATGAAATACATGAAACAAAATCCTTTGTTAACCCTCACATGAAACGAAACCCATCTTATATAAGTAATTGAATTTTTTTTTCTTGGTTTGTTTCTAACTACAATTTTCCATAAATCCTTAACAGAAATGTGCAGAACGATATTATTGAAAACCTGATCCACTCTATGACTGCCCAAAGGTTATTTGGACTCTTGACTTGGACCTGTCTGTGATCAGAGTGAAGATCAAGGCCAACAAAAACAATCATATAGTAAGACTAAGCTTTAATCAGCACACAGTAAATAATAATATAACCTCAAGAAATCATTGTAGCCCTGCTTGCATACAAAGTCTGGTAATCTTCCAAATCCAAGTGTGATACATGTTGCTAGCAGCGGACTACACCACTGCACATTACAACAACTCCACAACATAAATTACTTATTTCACTTTGCCAAATTGGTTAGATTTTATGTCACCTTCTAGCCTGGCATCGCCAGACTAATTCACAATTACACATTTGTATTAGTCTGGAACCTCTCAGTTCATTTTTGATTTCCAAGGGGCGTTATCAACAGGCGGCGACAACCAATCAGGGTTGCAGGACAGTACGTCCTGTCAGAAGTTCGGCAAACATATATTTCTTATCAACATAAAGTTTAAGTGCAGTTGTTTGTTCTTCTTTTATAAATTTTTTTTTACCGTCCAGTCTGTTTAATACTGCCGCTGTAGCCGGCGGTGGAACGCTCCGTATCGGCAGCGCCATCTTGGATATTTACAAAGATGCCTGAACGGCGCTCCTCTCTGTCAGTCATCATATTAAACCCGCCTCATACTAGATAAACTCTTGTGATTGGTTAGCCCGATAAAACGGCAGAGAAATCAGTTTGAATGGGAGAGGGGTCAGACGTATCTGCCAGAGAAAATAAAACATGAGCTCACAGATTTGTCTGGTTCCCACCTTCCCTAGGCTGCAGCACAAGAGTATAAAGGCTTAAAAGCCAATGTCACACATCTATCTCAAACTAATACACATCACAGATTGGACAAATAATTACAACCAAACAACCTGACACACAACTCGACAACGACCTGCTTCTCACACATACAAAGAACTTTCAGAAACTAAATGTGTAACAGCTATTGCAGCTCTGTGCTAAAAACTAAGCTGCCTTCAGTACCATCCAAATGTAACCAAGAGCCATTACTGTCCAAGACAATTAAACCATTGACTACCATTTATCATTTCCCATTTCTATTTGTTTGACAGTTAGAGCCAGTTAAAATCTCTATGCATTGATGTTTATGTACAAACCCTGCCACCAAGATGCTGGGAATTTGAGTAGCAAAAGCCTCAGCCATTTCTCTGCTGCCCACATTGGCAATGCAGTGCAGAGCCAGGTTCATGAAGGTTGGGTTCCGGCTGGCCAGGTCATTCTTGATGCCGTTGTTGATTAGACGGATCAGGTCACTGTTAGAGTTCACCAGCACAGAGATGAACAGGTAACCCTAAAAGAAGACATGGGAAAATGCTTTTAGTGCAATTCCACCATATAAAACAGTATATATCAAGTTATTTGTACACCCCTTAGTCCCCATCCCTTCACACAAATATATATTCATGATAATGATCAACAAGCTCTCAAGTTTAGACACTGGGTGAACATGAGGGACAAACTTACAATTTGTTTCTCTGTGTACTTGTTGGAGCTGAGAAGGTTGACAGCCTCCATGTGTCCAAAGTCGATATCATGGCCCAGAAGAAAGATAAAGAGAAGCTTGCAGACATACTTTTTTTTACTGTAGCCGTCTAGAGCCTTGTCTCCTATCCATACACGCACAAATACACACACACATCCACACCCACACACAAAGATGGATTTGAATGTCATGACATGAAGTTACAAAGCATGGGATTTCAATGGTCTGACAGTGCCCTTTCAGTACATTTGATACACAATATAGGAAAACAATCACTGCTGAAGGCAGAAGGGCTTATAGGGAATACGCTAGAATGAACATAGGCCAGTGTGCTGAGCACTATAGGCAGAGGAGGCAGCTTCATTCTGGAGCAAACTAATTATAGGCGGCAGGGAACAGGTGGCAGGAGAAACAACACCAAGAGGAGCAGAAGACAGACACATTCACAGTGAGGTGTGAGAAAGTGGGGCCGACACAGCGACAGCCACGAAGAAAAAACTGGGAAGAAAGGGGCCAAGCCAAGGCACAGTCGCAAAATGAGTTAGTGAAGCTGATTAACAGCAACAGGAAAAGTTGTGTCATGCAAGGCAAAGGCTTTCATTCCAATCAAAAAATACACCAGGTTCTACGAATTAGTCTTTGGATGGAAGGACCTCGCGGCTCTCCATGCCATACGCTTCCCCATCCCTCAAGATTAGCCTGGTTTGTCAGAATTGTTCACCTACCTTTAAATTTGGAACGGATATTAGCCAGTTCTTTGTTTATCCTCTTAATCTCTGCCTCTTTACTTTTACCTGCAAATAGATCAAGATATGTTGCAAGTTATGTAGTGCTGTGATCACAAAAGATATATAGTGATCACATAAAACTATAAAGTTGAATAAACCATCCCTTCCTCCTTGTTTACACTGCTTTGCTCCTTTTTGACAAGCTCAGGGGGATAAACTACACTTGCTGTGTCCGTCATAATGGAAGAATATTCTAGTACTGGGTAGGACCCCTCCTTTGTCCCTAGAACAACTTTAATTGTTTGAGTGATGGATTTAACAAGGTGCTGGAAACATTCCTTAGAGATTCTGTCCCATGCTGTCACAATGGCATCACATAGTTACTGAGGATTTGGCAGCAAATCTACCACTCCACCAAATCCCAAAGGTGCTCTGCCGGATTGAGATCTGGTGACTGGCCATTAGAGTACCCTGAACTCTTGTTCATGGAATCAGCTTGAGATGACGTGTGTATGTGACAGTGAGTTATCCTGCAAGAAGAAGATCAGAAGATCAGAAGATCGGTTCACTGTGGCCATAAAGGGATGCACTGAGTCAGCAAGAATACTCAGGTAGGCTGTGACATTTAGCCTAAACAATGCTAAATTAGTATTGAGGGGCCTAATGTACGTGCTGCACTATTAGGCCTCATGGACACTTGTGTTGCCTGTTTTTTTTTTGCCCGAGTGTAGGTGTAACTATGAGCTACTTTGTCAGGACCTAGTCCAAAGCTCCTTTGTATGTTGGGGTCAGGCCAAGGTTGAAGCTGATCTTTATTTTGATATTTGGCATGACTGTGTTTCCGTCCAAGCTCACCTCCTTCTGAATCATTTGCACATTGCTATTGCCTCTTAGAGACTTTGTTTCTAAAAATGATATTGTAATTTATTCCCATGAATGCTGCTTCGAGAAATCGATAATACACACACCTTTACATTCTTGTAAATAGATGCTGAGTCAAACATTTTTGCATAAATAAATACATAAATAAATACATACTCTAGTTCAGTTATACAATTGTCAAATCATATTGTAGTTGCTATTTATGAGTTGATATAAATGTAACTCATCGTGTTAAACAGGCATATGATATCATCTCATATCAATTGCAGGCCCCTGATTTGATTTGAATCGAAATCGTATTGTGGCAGACTTTGTGATATCAGCAAATATGGTATTGTCGTCCAAATAGTCAATATAATATCGTATTGTGATGAAACTTGTGATTGAAAGCCCTACTGTAGCCTGTTGTTTTTTTAAATCCTACCTACCTTTAAGTTTTGCCAGGAAGCCCTGTAGGTGAAAGCTACCAGTTTTTGCTACATTCCTATTCTCCTGTTATTTTTTTGGTATTGACAGGGAGTTTAGCTAAGTTTTTAGTCAATTCTATGATTTCACTTATACTCAGGGCCAGTTAGTTTGTTATTTTGGCCATGGCTCTCCCTGATGTATCACTCGAGCTTGCATATTTGGCAATACAAGATTAAACCGCTGAGCAACTTGACTCCTCATATTCGTCATCTAGCTTCACGTTACTCCCCTAGACCAACCAGGGGACGAAACATGATTTTGGACTCGTCCAGGAGCCAAACTGAGACATTTCCTGGTACTAGATGAAGTCTTTGTTTGCTGTATTTGTGTCCCAGCTATGCATCCTATTTTATAAAGTGGTGATGACTTGATCATTTTCTCATAATTATCAGATAAAGACGTTATTATTAGAAGATGTCAGCTTCTAACAAAATTGTAAGATACCATCTAATAAGACCATATAATTACAACATTTCTGTATAATAACTATCAGATATGTTTTGTCCCAATTACAATATTATAAATCATATTCACGGGATGTGAAAAGTCAACTCATAATAATGTCATCTTGTGAGTGCTGAATGTGCTTCCCCACTCTGACACAGGACTGTTCACAGTCTCAGATCCTCCATCAAACGTTCAGCCCGATCCTCGTGAGTGAAGCACTTGATGAACACTTGCCCTGATCAGGTCACTGCCTTTATCAGACCGTATTTACATCTCCATGGCGCAGAAGGGAGAACAAAGAGGTGGATGGAGATGTTAGGCAACTTGTTTGGCAACAGCTGCTGTAGAAATATACATGATAGCCTAGTGAACATGTGATATTTGAGTGTTTGTGGTCACAATGGAGTCTGTAATTATGTATAATTCTTGGGAAGGTGTAAGCTCTAGTTTTTAAGGCCACTTCGGGCTGCTCAAACTCTATGAGCTGTTGCCTCCTCCTGTCACCTGATATATTCCTCACCAGCTCTTCTTAAACTGCCTGTTAAAGCTGTTGGGAGAGAACTGGCTGGATTTCTGGCAGGAAAGCGTTTGAAAAGCCACGAGTGAGAGACACGGGAGAGGCTGCGGAGCGGACGGCGAGAAACCGCGCAGTCAGCGCTGCGGACGGTCCACGCCCTTTGACATCATGTTAGCTCCGGGCAGCTAGCGGCTAGCGGCGCCGAGCCGCTTTAACGCGATAAAGACACCAAAGTGTGGCGGCGCAGGGCGGAGGGCAGGCGAGCCGCGACCTGCTCACACACGTCCGGTCACCGACGCCGGGGACCGTCCCACCGAGCCCGTCGGTAGCCTGACCGGGGACGGTCTGAGTGTGGTAAACAAACTTACAGTTCCTGATGTCAGAGATGAACACGGCCAGGCCACGCATCCCGTCCCCTTTAGCGACTGCAGGCATTTTATTCACTCCCTGGCGTTTTCTCTCCCGCGTTTGAAACAGCCGAAAGTACGACAGGCCAACTTTGTTTCCAAGTTCGCCCCGCAGCTAGTGAGCGCTGTGTCCCACAGGGGCCCCGACATATGACGGACACACCAAGCACAGCGGCCGCGTCCGACTCCGCCCGAGCTGCACCGACGGCCTGAAGCAGGGCTGCGTTCCGTACATGTGGAGGGGCCCGACTCGGGCGGCCGGGGTGCGGTGGGACTGGTGGGACTGGTGGCTGGATTAACTGGTGAAACTGGTGTCTGAGGCAGATGTGTCGTAGGCGTGGCGTCGAGGACCCCTGGTCGACAAACCAGGAAATAAACATTCCGATTACTTTGAGTCTCTGTCACATTTGTCCGTGTGTCTTGAGACGTTACAACACAAACAGTTTGCTGGAACATATATTTTGGGGTCGACAAACATACATCAAAATATGGGGTCCCATCAGTGCCAAAATGATGTCGTTTGCACACTGTCTATGTCGACTGAACATGTAACAAAACATTTGTCTATGTTATTCATCTTTGAACTGTACTTCAGTCGTGACAAAACTCTTTTGACAATAAGATCGTCTATGTCGATGCTCACTTGACAAAAGTCTTCTGTTGTCTTGATGCTCCCTGTCGTCTCACTGTGTTGTTTTGTATAAAGTTGCTGAATGCACACTGTGCACATAAACTTTAGCAGAGTAAACAGGCCCCTTTCCTTATAACAACATAGTTAGATGTTGCTAGAACGCGAGAAGGACATCCTGCAGCTGATGGACAGGTAACCCGGACACCGGCTCAGCTTCTTTTTTTTTTTTTTTGAAATATTAAAACGACACAGTCAGACGACACATCGTAACGACACATCAAGAATAGCAAAACAGTGTAAAAACAAACAAACAAAGCTATAAAAAAAGAGTACTTTATTCACTTGACATTTCAGTACTTTTTGTAAACACTTGTACACACATAGAGTACATACATACAGTAATGTTATACACATTAAAAATGCACAGTATTTTAAAATATACTAAAATACATGCATACTACATACGTTGCTTACAGCAGTTTCAGCATTAAAATCTTTAAAACATTTTTTTATGGTTGTTCAGGAACAGTTTTTTTTAATGAATCTGGAATGTTCATTTGTGGTTAAAAACAAGAGGCTTCCCCCAGCTCCTTAATAGCGCTGCCTATGGTTTTATGGAAAACTTGTGCTGTGCGTGCAGCGTGAGATCAGATCTTGCTCTGTGCAGTTATCTCAGTCATAGGAAAAGCCGATAGCTCGGAATCGGGTTTATTGCCAAATAGGTTTTCACATACAAAGAATTTGCTGTGGTGTATTGGTGCGTAACAAGTACAGACAATTACAGACAAGTACAGACAAGACAAGTAGTGCAAGGTGCAAGGGTATGCATAAATATAGTAATTTGAAGTACTAGAGTACTAGTGCTAGGTAGTAGTAAGTATAATTAACAGTACACAATATGAAAAAATATTACTAAATATGTGCAATATATATTTTGTAGATGATAATGAATAAATGAATAAAACTGAAACTGTGAGGATTGTGCAAAATGTGGAAAATATTGTATGCCTTGCATGCTCAGACCAATACTTCACTAAAACAGATACAATACTGAAACAGTTAAAACCATTGTCAACAAAACATCTTTCTGGTAAGTGTACTCCCAGTATTGAATGCTTCAAGTAGGTATATTGGAAAGGTTTATGTGTAGAACATTCAGAGGTTCGACATCCGACATGGAGGTGATTGGTGCTGTGTATCACTGTCTCCACCTCCTCTGGTGAGCTTCACAGGAGGGGTGGTGAGTACTAAGTATGACCTAGCTTGTAAAAAGCAGATGTATCTGCAAGAGCATGAGCTTGCAGATTTGCCTGGTTCCCAGGCTAGAGAGGATGCTGGTGCATTTCCAACCCATAAAAGATGACCTAATTTGTAAAACAAACTGTTGATGAAAAGGAACGAGTCTAGGTCAAGTCTCAAGTCTTTTGGATCAGGTCTTTAGAGGGCTAGTCCAAGTCAAGTCGCGGCTTTACTCTGCCACAACCACTCCCGTAGGCTCTGATGCATTCACAGGGTCAATTTCATTGGCCAATTAACAGTCCACAACACTCACACAAAGGCTCAGAATGTAAACACTGTTTGTTGCCCATTTTACTGTCAGAAAGGTTGAGATTGAATAACGTTCTTTGAACATATTCTACAACATTTAATTTGTTGTGCTTACACAATAGTTTGTCAATATACAGTATAATGTGCTCATACCAGTGGCAAATTAAAAGTTTGTTTAAAATTCACATCTTACACATTCTGTAGAGGGAGGCGTAAAGTGGCCTGAAATGGACAGTGGTCCTTCTCATTATGTTCCTCATCTAAAGAGCTGACATGGTAGACGCATAATTAATACATTTATCTTAATCTATAGTTGTGCAACTAAATTGGATTACCAAATTATCTCGAGCAGCATCTTTTCACTTGTGTCTTTTCCCTAAATCCCTTCAAATCATGTTATTACTGACTACAATAAGGGCGCATAGGTAAGCTGCCATTAGCATTATTGATGTTGTCCCATATGTAAAACAGTATGTGACATATTAGTCTATGAACCCCCACTTAAACTGTGTGACAAGCGTCTGCACACACACACAACTTCTAACCTGCTTTATTACCAGTCACACCATAGCTTATGTGTTCTTTTCTGCTCAGACACTGAATGCACATGAATTATTTTTATTGGCAGCAAATAATTTATTATTTATTTATTTATTTATCATTCTTCACAACAGTCTCTTGGTCTCTTTTTGAGTTTCACACAAGGAGGAGCCTATCAGCCTTATTTAGAAAAAAAGTGATTGACTGCAACATGTAATGTACATTCATCATCCATGTGAATTATTTCCAAACGTTTCAGTGCTGACAGGGCATAGCTAGTTAAATAAAGCAACAGAAATAATAACGTGTGGTTGCAGAATGATCCTGCCCAGAGACCATACACCAGTGGAACAGACAATACCTCTCAATGCTTCACAAAGACATGGGCTCTCTAATTGTATGAACAGAGAGCAGATGGATAACACTCTAAGATTGGTTTTCATTAAGCTCCTCAAAGGAGCGGAGCTGCACCCAGGTCAGATTGACCTCTCAGAAGAGCCTGGCTGCAGATAACTTGTTACCAGTAAACCTGCATCAGTGATTTTCTTCTCAGAGGGTATCTGAAGGTCAGATCCGGCTGTAAATGTATTTCAATATGCCAGGTCTCATATGGAGCATGCTAAAAACAGGCTACTGTTTCAGACAACATTAAAGAACCAGATAGAGACTTCCTGTCTCTTGCTATAATTACAATCACTCATCATAGATGGATTACTGCATGTGCAAAGTGGGCATGTTACCAGGAACCTCGAGTGGCGCTTGTCCTTAATGTTTATTTTATATGGGTAGAAATATGTGAATAAGGACTCTGTTTGTATGGAATTAGGCCTACATGGAAATAAAGATATAATATAAAGGTGTGCTTGTGTAAGTGTGATGTAAAGCAATCAATTGAATAATTGAGTGGATATTAGGTGATGCACACGTACTAACTGCAATTTCAACACGGAAAACCACACTTGTAGTGGATCAGCCAAGCAAAAACTTAAAGACTAGACCTACAAGCAGTTATACTGGAGTCCAAGCACCAGACCAGAACAAAAGGCGGACCATCTTGGGACAACTAGGAGGACGAAGTAATCTCTGAATAGGCCTTTAAATAGCTGGTTTAATGTGCATTTGTTTCTATGCTTGGGCAGGTTGAGATGTCCTTCTGCAGTGCACGCAGTGCCAATATCTGCCCTAGCCTTTGACTACAGGGCTGTGGAGTCTGTGCTGACACTATTCTCAATAAACATAATACATTTTGCATCTCATTCATAAGTGCTGACTTGTGTCTTAGTTTAGGTACTGTTTTCTCTTTTCTCCAATAGACTTACAAACTAAATGTCAAAAATAATATGTATATATTAAGTTATTATTCCATTCACTGATTTGTTTTTCACTATATAAAGAAACTTCTAAACCAACCATAATGTGGTGTATAAGTACATCTGTACATTTCCAAAAAAGGGTGGGTTTCTTGGGTAGCAACGCCAAGAAACAAAGATGCACCAACAAAGGCAGGGAGGAAGATTGTTAGCAAGTGAACATGGCTGTAGACAAAGAAGGTTTCAAACTGAAAAATCAGGATTGCAAATGTTTAATGAGGAAAGAAATGATTTGAACACGTTTGTTAGACCTCAAGGACACACACGATGCATTTTAAACACTTTTGTCTTAAGAAGAAGAACATCTGTAATGAATACTGTGACAATTCAACCAGTAGAATTTGTGTGGCCTGCCCCCTCTGCCAGTGATACAAAACATACGTAATTCCTGTGCTTCCTCGCCTCCAGCATCAGTTCATCATTCATCGTGTGAGAGCAAATCACTATGCCATATTCTCAGTCTTAGTCATGCGCACAAGTGGAGTCCTGATTCTGACCCTAACCCTAACCCTATTTGAATTAATTTAATGAAAAAATAGTAATCACACATATGTCAGCTAACTATGAATCAAGATGTACAAACTTAAAACAATGCAGTTTATAAGCACCTCTGACATGTGAAGAGAGTAGATAAAAAAGCAGTCACAAATCCCAAGCTATTCTGCGAGAATGTATGATTCACTCATTACTCCGTTTTTCCAATGGGGGAAACCTCATTATTTTCACCCCAAATGTTGCCACTGATGGTTAGAGCTTGTAAACATGTTGGTTACTCATAGCAGAAACATCACCCTGCAGTCTTAAGTGCATTTATGAGTCACCCACTAAAGCTGTTATAGAGCCATCCAGGTTACAGTAAGGGCAAAAGTAAATTTTGCCTGAATCTTACACATAAAGTTCAAATCTGATGAACTCTGACGTGCAAATTTGCACCGTTTAACAATAGCTGCCTGAACAATGTTGACCTTTAAGAGAATGGAGAGTTAATGGAGAAGCTATTGTAGCTTATTAGCAGTTTTGCACCATCCACTGTCAAGTACAGTCCAAATGAGCGGAAGTGTTCTCGCTCTGCCCATTTTATCGAGGGTACTTGGGGGCTGACTAGTGTGGCCTTGGGGTTAACAAGTATCCCCGCATGCATTTTTCATCAACCAGCAGTGATGGTGGAGGATAGTAGCCAGTCTCACCTCATTGCGAAGATGCACAGATGTGAGCTGTTGTTGCTGTTTTTCTAGCCTATTTGTATTTGCTTTCTTTCCTCTAAAGCTTGTTGTAACCTTGAAAAAGCTTGAAAAAGGAAAGGGATTTGTATACATAAAGCCTTTATGCTTCTACTGACTAAGAATTATTATACTGACAAGTAATTGTATGAGTTCTTCATGGCAACTTATGAAGCAGTTATCCCCCTCTCTCCATGCACCCTCCCCTCCACTACAGCTTCATAAATACCACCGCATATTGCTCTGTGTGACAGCACAGCTGGCGACTCGTACTGTAGCTGATCTTGAAGTCTTCTACTGCTGAGAGAGGCTGTCGCTTTCATCTAGTTTCAAGCTTAGCTGTAACTAGGCAGAACAACTTTACTGAGCAATAAGTATATATTACATTTGTACTACTTATCTAGAGACAGGCATGTACACCAAGAAGTCTGATGAACAGGGGCCAGGCAGAGGGAGGTCTCCACACTCGGCTTATGAGGAGAAGCAGCTCAGCAATGAAGTAAGTAGCACTAATGATGCTCGTATTCTGTATTTGTTGAAAAGCTTCAGCTAAAAGAATGAGCGGTTTTCAGTAGCAGTTTTGAGTAGATGTTACTTTGCTTTATTCTTGATTGGAAAGTTGTTTAATCACTAGAGCTGTGCAACAAATTGATATTTACATATACAGCTAATTAACCATCTTGGCTGCAAATGGACCTTAGCAGTGCACTTTTCCCGGTCGAATGTTTGCTTGGTGTCTCGTTCAACAAGCTGAGGTGCAGGACAGGTGTGTATGGGGTTCCATCAGTGCCAAAATGATGTCGTTTGCACACTGTCTATGTCGACTGAACATGTAACAAAACATTTGTCTATGTTATTCATCTTTGAACTGTACTTCAGTCGTGACAAAACTCTTTTGACAATAAGATCGCCTATGTCGATGCTCACTTGACAAAAGACTTCTGTTGTCTTGATGCTCCCTGTCGTCTCACTGTGTTGTTTTGTACAAAGTTGCTGAATGCACACTGTGCACATAAACTTTAGCAGAGTAAACAGGCCCCTTTCCTTATAACAACATAGTTAGATGTTGCTAGAACGCAAGAAGGACATCCTGCAGCTGATGGACAGGTAACCCGGACACCGGCTCAGCTTCTTTTTTTTTTTTAAATATTAAAACGACACAGTCAGACGACACATCGTAACAACACATCAAGACGACACAGACGACAGGGAGCATCAAGATGACAGAAGTACAGTTTAAAGTTGAATTGACACAGCCGAATGTTTTGTCTGGTGAGCATCGACATAGACGATCTTATTGTCAAAATAGTTTTGTCACGACTGAAGTACAGTTCAAAGATGAATAACATAGACAAATGTTTTGTTACATGTTCAGTCGACATAGACAGTGTGCAAACGACATATTAGAAATAGAAATATTGTTGATATTTGAACTCTATTTAACGACCTGGGAATGAGAGCGGGTTGACAAATACACCCCTGGATTAGAAGCGCTGACTGTACCTTTAAAAATATAAATGTGTCCCTTTTGTTTTCTGATTTTCTCAAAAGAAAACACAGGACAAGTGATTTTCAGAGCAGATTTGTATACTGTAGTAGGGGGAAAAAAAAGCAATTGAAGTTAAGTTTGACTTTTATTGTGTTGATTTATTTGACTGCAACAAAGCCATGTGACATCAAGATGTAGTGTACTGTAATTTTGGAAAAAAATTAGATTACGTTGGAAGCCATTTCTATAAGATTGATTATAGTAAATTCATCGAAGCCAGGACTCTCAGGGGCAGCTTATGAACTTGGTCATTTAATGAGCTGCTAGTTGTTGTCTACTTTATAGCTGTTTCTTCTCTCAGCCCAAGATTTGGGATTGATTATGAAACATTTTGTGTGTAAAATCAGTAGTAGAACTCACAGAAAATGTTCTCATGCATGGTTCCCGGGAATTATGTCAAGACTTTCTGGGATATTAAACATTATATCAAGAGCCTGCTCAACAACTACGGTCACTATGGTGGCTGAGAAAAACATTAACTCTCCTTTTGGCTTTGGTTCGGTCTCCACCATGTCCTGTGAAAAATTACCTACTAAATGCTCCACTATGTTAACCAGGTAGTCGCTAATGTCGACAAGGCCATAAAGACATCATGCTCACCCCCATCAGAGGCCTCTAAACCCCTGGAGATGAACCAAGCCTATTGGTAATATCCGCTGTCAGTTGGTCTTCTGTATCTGACTTCTGAAGAGGAACCCAGTATGCAGAAGGGAAGACAACAGCAACAAAGGGACAAATCATCATCATCAAAATCGGATTTAATCATAACTGATTAATGTTGTAGAAAATTAATAAAATTAGTTACAAAAGTTTATTTTAAAGCAAATGTAATAATTGATCAATTCTGACCTTAATAAATGGGGTAATAAGTAAAAGAGGAAGTATAAGAGCTAGTGGAAGGTGCCAGGGAGGCAGAGCGGACACAGATGTCTGTGAAAGAGGGAAGTACCTTGCGCAAAACAGAATGTTTTAATAGCAACAATTGGGGAACCATTAGTTCAGGACATGCTTTAAATTGGTAATATAATTTACAAGAATTGGGGATGATTGTGCCATGTAGTCACCTGCACAGGTCATGTAGTCAGTCACGCCATCTCTTGCTCCACCAGACACCCTTGTAATTGTCATCCGAAAGAGGATGTCCTTATCAGGGACAGCAGAAAAGGTATAAAAACCCTATGAAGCATCAGTTCCCTTCAGCTGCTGGAGGACTCTACATCACTTTCATTCAGCTTGTAGATTGAATCATACAACCAGCTACACTGCAGAGGCAAATGCGGTAGAGACCGGCCAGTCATTATCCCAGTGGGAACTCTCTTGTCTAGTATTATATAATTATATAATTAGATATTATATAATTCTTGTCTCAGAGATTAAATATACTATTTATTTCTGCCACATTAGTTCGTCTGAAGGTAAAGTCAAGGTTCACTTTTTATTGGACAGTAACAGTGCTGTATCTGTGGACTTTGTGGTCTTTATATGTATTACCCCATTTCAATAATAAAAAAAATGGCAGTGTGGTCTATGTTAAATTTTTAAATTTATATTAGAGGCTGTAAAACATATAGGTATAAGCATATCTTTTGACCGCTTTCCTCCAAAAAGAAGTCTCTTAGTGAGATTATTTTGTCCAAGTACAGTAAGGTAGTTGAGTTGACGTATCACCAAAAGCTGCTATAATCAATATTTTTATATTAACATGGGATCTAATAGCTATATGAAAGGAGTCATTTATTGTTACAAACCCACAGAGAAATATCACCAACTTTGTAGTTCCCCTCAGATCTATGTAGTGATGTTAGCAGCTCCGGGAGGCAGCTCACTGTGCACTACCTGCGCTGCACCAGACAGTAGAAAAAGTTGGGGACTAGTGGAGCATGTTACCGAATATTTCTATCAGGAGGTTAGACCAAAAAGAGCTAAAACAGTCTCAGCTTTGTTTCTGCTAACCCAAAGTAGCAAAACAATTATAATACAGGCAAGTCCATTAAGTTCACTTGCCCAGGATGTATTTACAGTACTTTTATCTTGCTGCTTAGTGGGTCTGTAGGTCAATAATAGTTGAAGAACATTGTTTGTTTATTTAATTCAGTCCATAGGAAAATCCCTGATGCATACAAAATGTATAAATGTTTGTTTGTTTTAAGGTTACATTCAGTAAAATTGATGAGAACCAGGACAACAGGAGCATCTCCACTGGAAGCCCCAGCCACTCTGTGAAAAGCTCAACTATCATATTCTCACTGAAAAATGAAGTTGGTGGTCTTGCAAAGGCACTTAAGCTTTTCCAGGTTTGTGTTTCATTTAAAGTTTTAAAAGCATGCTTTGTCATCTTTAGATTAATAGTCAAATTGCTGAATATTTTTTGTTAAAATTAGCTTCTCTGGATGTTGCGTTTGGAAACTTTTCCAAATACAAACTTTTCACTTTTTTATCATCTTGTATATTTTGTATGTTCAGGAAAAACACGTCAACCTTGTTCATATCGAGTCTCGCAAGTCCAAACGGAGGAATTCAGACATTGAGATCTTTGTGGATTGTGACACTGACCATGAACAGCTCAAGGAGCTGACTCAGCTGCTAAGGAAGCATACTGATATTGTTGAGATTACTTCACTGGAAAACTCCACTCTACCTGATGATGGTAGGCCATACTTTACTTTTGACTAAGCTGATGTACAATAAGAGAATTTATCAGCAACAAATACCATAATCTAGGCCTGTCAACACACACCAACATCAGCTGTAACTGTTAAATCATGATTACACGCAGAAGCAGTAACTTGATGAGAAACACGCAGATTTAAAATAATTGAATTGAACCTGAATTGTTTTTCAGATATGGCTAGTGTGCCTTGGTTCCCTAAGAAGATCTCTGATTTGGATCTATGTGCGAACAGGGTTTTGATGTATGGCTCTGAATTAGATGCAGATCATCCGGTATGTAGTACAGACACAGCTGTTATGGAGTAGCTCTGATGCTTGTGGTTAACATGAATTTCCGTTTCTTGTCTAAAATTAAAAAAAAAAAAAAAAACGGCTAAATGGGTTTTTCTTTACTTTTATAGTAAGGAAATTATGAAAATGTAAACTGAAATTGTGAGTTTACTGTTTTTCAGGGATTTAAAGACAACATATACCGCAAAAGAAGAAAATATTTTGCTGATTTGGCTATGAGCTACAAACAGTAAGTTCCATTGTTTCTTGATTCTAACATAAAAAAACACATGGCTCTCCCATAGCCCCAAAACCATATCTGCTACATCTCTGTACAAAACTGACAAGAAATAAGATGAATTACCAACTACCAATCCAAATAAAATTCTATCAATGGTATTGAGAAATAAAACCTAAAAGCTATGCAAGGTAGAGAAAAAAAAAAAACAGTATGATAAAGCATCAAAGTTAAAAAGAGTTAAGTGTTGCACCAGTTAAATGTATCATACATGATCTATCATAAATCCTGCTGTAACTACCGCTGAGGTCCTTAGGGTCTAAACTTCATTAACTTTTACCACAGGTTACTCTTTTTTGGTTGTTTGATTGCTTCCCCAGGCTAGTAGTGAAGAAAATGTCAACCACAAATAAGAAACTTCAAGCTCACCTGAAGAAATGCAAGATATCCTTGACCACAGGTGGTCAACACCAGTGAGCTAGAGAGGGCAAAGTTAATGTAAGGAGCTTACCAGGTGTGTTTATTGAAAAAGCCTGCAGCAGGGACGCTATAAAAGCTTGTTGCTCTCAGAAGTTGTTGGTGTGTCATGCCTCTCCGTTATAAATTTAAAGCCAGCTTTAGTCAAACTGACACACTTTTATTACAATTTACTGTGATGAAGAAGCTGCAGAGACAGAGGATGATGACCGCAGATAATCAGACAGATCAAATATGCATTTAAGAGTAGATGGAAGCTACTACTCTGGACCATAGACTGTGCTCTAGGTTATATTGAAGTCAATAAGCTAACTACCTGTAACTTTTTCTGTTTGTCAGTGGCAATCCTATTCATCGTATAGACTTCACAACAGAGGAGGTGTGTACCTGGGGTGTGTTGTTCAGGGAACTCAACCAGCTGTACATCAGCCATGCCTGCAAAGAGTATCTGAAGAACCTCCCTCTGCTGACCAAATACTGTAACTACAGCGAAGACAACATCCCCCAGCTGGAGGATGTCTCAAACTTTCTCAAGGGTAACTGTTCAAACCTAAGCCAGTTTCGCTAATTTTGAGTGTCTCAGCAAATAACATGATACAGTACAAACAGAAATTGCCATGGCTTAGTGCTTAAGCCAATGCTGAAGTGCCCTCGGCAGCAGTTATAATTACTTGTAATTACAAGATGTAATTAGTTCCACAAAAATCTCTCATAAAGCAAAATGATCAATGTAAATTGTGTGTGGTCAAATATATCAGTTGTTTTAGATATTGAAAAGATTGAAAGATTTTTCTGCAGAGCTTTCTTTTTTAAATCATGGTTTCATACAAAACACGTTATTTTCTGCCCCAACTCCCAACAGTCCTAAGGTACTTACTATACTGAAATTACATTGTTTAGCCTCAAGAATAAGTTAGCTTCTACTATTTTACAATGAAGGTTAACAGACTTTTGTGTGTGGATTTCAAAGCATTGAAATTTCATACAGCAACGTGTCCACAAACTAATGGGCCTCATGCAAGAACTGTTCTGTATTCTTACCTCAAACTTCTCTTACTTTGAGGCTTGCTTGTGGTAGTGTCCTAAGTCAGATTCAGCAAGTCCAAGTCTTAACTGCACAAACTCATCTGTAAATTGCTTGTTTCACCTTGATGAATAGTACATGAGTTAGTGCATGTTTATGCAATTTGATCATTAGCAAAATTAGTGCTCCAAAATGCTCTATAAGGGTACCTTTTCGGTACTCCGTCAGTAATCAAGAAGGAAGGGTTTGATAAGCAGTTGGTTGTTTTCGCAAAGTAGTCCATGACATAATGAGAATGAGGATGATACTTACGTTCCCCTTGGTAGTGACATGCAGAAAGACCCTGAGGCAGCTGTTGGAGTGTGAAAAAGTCTGCTGAATTGGATATATGAAACACGGTTTGTACAAATATAGTATAATTTTATTTATCATGCCAAAATACTAATGCCCATACAATCTATGAAAAAAAAGTACATCACACTGACATAGTGAAAAGAATAATCTTTTTACATCAAATTTTATTTCAGTTTTTATTTTTATTTTGGTTAATTAAAAAATAAATCACTCTTACATGTCACTTAAAAGTAAATCTGTTTATGGTTCATATGAGGCCCATTGTTCCCGGTAATGTTGGTAATCCACAGATTTAGCCGTCAACAGTACTGTGTGTGTGTGTCTGTGGTGTGTGTGAGTAGAGCATTCAGGCTTCATCATTCGGCCAGTAGCAGGGTACCTCTCCCCCAGAGACTTTCTAGCAGGCCTGGCCTTCAGAGTATTCCACTGCACTCAGTATGTCCGCCACAGCTCAGAGCCTTTGTATACACCTGAACCGTGAGTACACATTTACTTGTTATGTCATACTACTTTTTGGGTATGAATTCTTCAATACAAGCAATACATGTGTTTACCTTTTCAAATGTGTGTGTGTGTGTGTTTGATGCAGAGACACATGCCATGAGCTGCTGGGTCACGTTCCTCTGCTTGCTGAGCCCAGCTTCGCCCAGTTCTCTCAAGAGATTGGTTTAGCATCGTTGGGAGCTTCAGATGATGATGTACAGAAACTAGCCACAGTGAGAAAACACACACACACAGACACACTAGGGCCATTCACCATCATTCTTTCTTATAATCTCTTGTAAAATTTGTTAAAACTGAAAAATATTTGTATTTGGCCAAAACCAAAGAGGAGACAAAAATTTAAGAGGTGCATGTGTTTTTTTGTCATTGACACTTCTACATTAAAATCCTTGTTCAAGGCTGAACAGCACATGTTATTGAAATCAGCTGTCATGTTCACATTTAGCTGGTTATGTATAAGATGCAACAGTGCAGCAGCTGACTGTCATATTGCAAGATGCCTTGCTGTTAGTCAACAGGGCAGGTTTGTGTACTAATGTTCAACAAAAGTAACTTTGCTCCCACAATTACTTCACTACACACATTTTGCCACAAAATGTTGTAATTTAAATTGTTCATCTGTCTGGGCCTTAAGGTTTTGCGTGTGTATTGCCAGCATACAGTAGCAATGGTGTGTGCTTTGCATGTATGATTAATTGTTGTAGTGTAGCATGTGGGATACCATAAACCACCCTTAAAACAAAAGAACACAAGAACAGTGATTACCATGTCAAGTTTTAAGATTAAATTGAAAATAGACAAACAAATTAGTCAAATATGTATTTACATTTTGGAACTTCTGCAGTGACATCTATTACTTACATTGTGTATATATGGAATGTTTTCTGTTTTATTCCAGTGTTATTTCTTCACAGTGGAGTTTGGTCTATGTAAGCAGGATGGCAGGCTAAGGGCCTATGGAGCCGGACTCCTCTCCTCCATCAGCGAACTCAAGGTGACATATGACCTGCTGCCTTTAGCTAGCTTTATACAGTATAAGTTCTTGTCCTGCACATACTGTGTATTTCCATATAAGTACCTACCTATTGGGACACAATTTAACAGTTCTACTATTCTGTGTATGTTTTAATCCAGGTTACTGTAACCCTGTTATAGCATTCAAATGCAGTTAGTCGAAACCGTTCCCTCAATATGTAAAACTGTCTCTTGTCTCTTTCCTCTATTAGCATGCTTTGTCTGGCAAGGCCCACATCCTTCCATTTGACCCCAGGGTGACTTGTAATCAGGAGTGCATGATAACTACTTTCCAAGAAGTTTACTTTGTTTCCGAGAGTTTTGAGGAAGCCAAGAACAAAATGAGGTCAGTAGAACTCAGCTTTGCAAATGCAGATCTTCCTTATAAATGTAGTTATAATCCACTCTCCAAGTTTTTACATCATCTTTTCTGCAGTGAGTCAACTATTCTAACCAATTGTCATTACCCAACACTGTAATATTATTAGAAGACCAAAGTTTCATCATGGCAACCTTGAACTACAGTTCAGCATTTTGGGAATTATTATTTGGTTTCTTTCCAAGTGTTAGATGAGAGGATTGAGACCACTCTCAGGTCCATGCATATACAGCTAGAAGCAGGAGGTGACCAGCTTATTTTAGCCTGACTTTTCTCCAAAACTCCAGGAAGTCAATGCACCTGGCTGTTGTTCACCAACAGTTACACCACAAAACTCCCAATAAAAACCACAAATTGTTGTTTTTACATTATTATTTGTGTACACATTAAAACGTGATGTTTTCCCCTTACTTTCAGTCTTTATGCTAAGCTAGGCTCATCACCTCTGGACTCTAGTTCCATACTTATGAAAGCATACACATTAAAGAGGTATCAATCTTCTCATCTCGGTCTTGGAACCAACATTAAATGATTAAGTGCATTTCCCTGTCGAACTAGTTCTTTACCAACAGCATCTACTGCATTTGGCAAATTTGCTTTTAGTCTCCATGATCTGACAATTTGCATTCCCAAGCATCTTGACCTTCACTTAGCTGTAATGTTTTGGCCAAGAAGGTAACTTACATTGATGTTGTTTATGCTGATATATTTGATTAAATTAAACTTGTGAGTATTTTAAGGCAGATGCTATTAGCACGCAGGTTTCAGTAGGCAACAATGCTATTTGCTGCAATTTGCTATGCAATGTATAAGGTTGAATTGTGCTATTGATATGAATGAATGACTTTGCTGCGTCTGCAGGGAGTTTGCCAAGACCATTCGGCGTCCATTCACATTACGCTACAACCCCTACACCCAGAGTATGGATGTCCTGAAGGACACCAACAGCATCAATAACGTGGTGAAAGACATCAGACACGAGCTGGACATTGTAGAAGACGCTCTGAACCGACTTAACACCTGAGAGTCTGTCTTAAACAACTTTTAAAGCACAAATGTCACCATGTATGTGAACAGAGTTTGGTTGAGAGAAACAGGAGGATGCACACTCATGTTATTCACTCTCAGAGATTTCCAGCACCTGCAGTTCTTGGACCCCTTAAATTACCATGATGGGCCATGACACTGATAGTGCAGATTAGCCTAGGAAATACTTTAATGACACTGTGCGTAACACTGATTGTCTGTAGCCCTTAACTTTAACTGATGCTAATAAATAAACACTCATTACTGGGTACGGTTTGTTTTTCTTAATGTTGCTGATGTTGGTCTGTTTTCTGGTTGCCTGGTTGTTTTTAAATATAATTCTGGAGGGAAACACTGAATCCTGTTTAGTTTTGACAGGTAAACAGTCAAACTTATGTCTTGTGTAAGGGATAAGGCTGGTGATGTTATTTCCTATATTATATATTCCTATATCCTATATTGTTCTTATTGTCAACAAGTCCTGCATGCAGACCAAAACTAGCAATGAAGGTATCCTACTAACAAATTTTGTTTTCTATCAAACCCTGATTCTTCTGTGCCATTAGTGCTCCACTGATATCCAAAAACTATTAAAAACACAACAAAGAGCTGTTTGTTTGTTTGATTTAAATCAATTACTTTTTGACGGATGTCTCTGTGTGTGGCCTCCATTTTTGTTGCCAGCCTTGAGCAACAATGGTTACAATACTGACCATTAAAAGATCCCTTCCTAATGCACAGAACACTTTTTTATGTGCATAGTTAAATGTGTCCCGGCCTCTGCTGCTTAATTTATTTAATCTGTCTC
This sequence comes from Lateolabrax maculatus, assembly GCA_031216445.1. Lineage (NCBI taxonomy): Eukaryota > Metazoa > Chordata > Actinopteri > Acropomatiformes > Lateolabracidae > Lateolabrax > Lateolabrax maculatus. The sequence continues at coordinate 4,846,403 of CM062198.1, read as the reverse complement.
ACACAAGTCCCCCAACTTGATGCACTGGTGAAAGAAGAGCTTCTGAGTACTTCTTTCACCATTGTACTTTTTACTCCACTACATTAATACATAAGGACAGATCCTTGTACATAAGGACAGATCCTTGACTTATGTATAAATGTACTGAAGTAAAAAATACAATATTTCCCTCTGAATTGTTATGGAGTAGAAGTATAAAGTAGCATATAATGGAAACACTCAAGTAAAGTACGAACATGTCAAAATTGTACTTAAGTATAAGATTTGAGTAAATGTACTTAATTATATTCCACCACTGACTATATGGTCACATTACATTTTCTGCTCCTATGTGAAGTTTGACAAACAATCCAAGTTTTTACTATTGACACACATAACTTTTTTAGTTTAAAGTTATGTCAGCTTCTAATTTTTAGTGTAACTTTATCGTCTTCATTGACCAGCAGTTGACGTTCCTTCCCCTGGATCTGAATTTTCTTTTGAAAGTTTCTCATCCTGTTTGGCCTTTTCATCTGGAGGTCCATCCTGCCAAAAGCCAGCGTTAGGTGTAGAAGCCTCATCACTGTCCTCCATTCGCCCTTCCCGCAAAATCCAGGAACTCTCCAATATGTTGCTGATTGTAATCCGCTGCTCCACAACAGGGTGCAGAGTGCTTTGAATAAGGTCCTTCGCCTCAGACGAAACACACGGAGCAATTGGGAAGTTGATATTATGCTGCATTTGAATACCCACCATCTTCCTAATGTTAGTGGAATCATAAGGCATTGATGCATAGAGCATCATATACAGCACAACACCCATACTCCACACATCAGACACTTTGGGGTTGTATGGAAAACTTTTTAAAATCTCAGGTGCTGCGTAGGACGAGGTTCCACAGTAGGTTTCACTCAGCACTATCCGCCCGTCTGTGTAAGTGAGCCTCTTGCTGAACCCAAAGTCACATACTTTGAGGTTGTGGTACGTGTCCAGCAGCAGGTTTTCACATTTAAGGTCTCTGTGGGCCACGTCCCCACTGTGAAGATACTGGACCGCCTCGCACAGCTGTGTGAAAAGCCTGCAGCTTGAATGTTCAGGTAAGGCCCCCTTGACATTGATGTGCTTCAGGAGGTCTCCTTTCACACAAAGCTCCATCACCACAAAGACCTAGAGATACAAAAGTGCACTCTGAAATATATGCAACAGAATGTATTGCAATGGATGAAAAATGATTTAAAAATGAAATTAGAAAAATCTGACCCCACAACACAAACCACCACCGTGGTCTAGACTGAAATGTATCGACAACTATAGTTGGATTGCCATGAAATTTTGTACAGACATTTTGATGATCCCATGACTTTTTCTCTAACTCCACCAGCATGTTGACAGGTTTTTGCTCTTGAGTGAAAGATCTCAACAGCAATTGGATGGATTGGCATTAATTTTGGTAAAGCCATTAATGTTCCCCTCAGAATGAATAGTAATGCATTTGGTGATCCCTTGATTGATTGACTATTATCAGGTCAAAATTAGTGGTTTATAACTAAGTACCTGCCAACCTAATTACACTCCCATCAGCTACAGCTGTACTTTGTGTTTAGTGCTTATAAGGCAATGTTAGAATGCCAACATGCTAAAACTAAAATGGTGAACATGGTATATATTACTTAGCATTGTCACTGTGAGCATGTTGGCATGCTGATGTTTGCATTTAGCTCAATGCATTGCTGTGCAGCCTTTCAGAGCTACTAGTATGGCTGCGGACCCTCTTCTTGCAAAGTTACTATCTATATCTGTTTATTTCCCAAAAGTGTCTGCATTCAGTTTTACACTGTAAGTCAGCGATTGGTAGAAATTGTACGGACTGCTTGATTTTCTCTGTTAAATGGTTTTATAACGCCAAATACTCCTCACAGAAAAAGTTAGTGGAAAAAAACAAATAAGATTTGCAATGGGCCATATTGAATGATTTTTCTTTAAATAGTTGAGTTTTTTTTTAAATTCTTCCTGACCACCGCACTTCTACAGGTCGAGTATGTATTATTAACAAAGTCACCTGGGATGATGTAGGGCACAGTCCACAGGCTAGGACCCCCACCCCACCAGCGTGAGACGAGGATGCCCTGTCTACAAGCACTTCCTATAGCCACTTCTACAAGGACAGGCCTGGACAGGTAGGCTTCCACCCATGCTTTCTGACACCTGTTTCCAGTGGATGAGAAACAGGTCCAGGGCAGGCTTGGATTCTTTGTTTACATCAATGATGCTGAAGCGCAGTCAAAGTAGATAGACAATGTTCTCCAGATGATGAATTTTTTATGTGAAGATGAAGACCAACACTATCTTGTTGCTGCTGTTTACATTCCCCCAGATGCTATTTCAAAAAATGCACTACAGAATTATCTCCTGGGTGTATTCATGTATATGTATATAAATAACTGTTAAAATAATAACAGTAGTAATAAAATAAAATAACCATGGCTCTCCAGGAACTTTTTATCATTCATCATGAATGTAAGGATGACCACTATGGGTTGAGTGGCTGAATTTTCTGTATATTGTTTTTATTTTAATTTATTTTATATTTGATCCTGTTCTATTCTAAATGTATTTTTATGTATGTATATGTTTGAAGGTGCAATAACTTTCATTTTATTGTGCAACCTCTCTGAACCTTGTTACGGACTTGGTCAGATGCCAGCCGTGGAGCCATCTATTGCCTCCCTCATTGTGTCACCTGATGAGGTCTTGAGACCTGATGCTCACTGTCCCAGGCCACAGTGTTGCATTACAGATGACTTTATAGTGAAGGGTTATGATATGGCGGCACCCATGGGCCGTGTCTATGAAGGTATTATTGTAGCAAAATAACTGGACACCTGTGATAGTGAAATTTGTAGTTGTAGAAAATAGTCACTATGAGTTTCCTTAATTAGTGATTTGTAGAATAGGATTTGTGCACCTGCAGTGAAGAACGTGTTGTGTTTGTGGGAGAGAAAAAAGGTCTATAAGTTTGCAACTCCAAAAGCATTTTTCTCTGTAACTTCAAATTTGCTGATACACATGTGTGACTATTTTCTACAACTACAAGTTCCACTGTCACAGGTGCTCAGTTGTTTTGCTCCAATAATACCTTCATACATGTCTGGCATTCAAGCCCGGAACGCCTGCAACTATGTCTTGTCTGTTATTGTCATAGTCCTCCAAGTGTTAAGCACTGCCTACAATTATGCAAGTAACTGCAGTTCTTTGAATTCTGTATGATCGCAGAGTTCTCTATCACTCAGAATCTTGGCAATAAGAAATGGTCATCTGTCATGATGACATGGCCTTATATACATTACGTCCTACACTCTGCGTCATCCCAGGTCACGTGACTTTGTTGATATTCAATACTTCATGGTCCATGTCAACGCGGTTAATGTAGTTGACAGTGTGTGATGTCTGTGTTTTAACTGGACTAAGTTATAACTCTCAATAAAGTGTGATATAATATTGTTGTCGTTTTTTTTTGACAAATATTATTAAGGGAAAAAATAGTGTTCTGTTCATATCCTAACGTATTTGTTCTTTATTTTACCTGTTTTATGTAACTTGATGATAATTAATTAATTTTCACTTTTTTCACCACTTTGTGAACATTTGTTAAAATAAAAAGGAGCCTTTTAAAAGTCAATTATCATTCATATTTAAGTAGGGAAATGAATAGTAGATAGGTGAACAACTTCAACATTCTTTGGTACAGTAACTCACATGTTGGCTGTACAACAATTTTAACTAAATACTTTATAAATTAAATTATTATTATAAAAATAAATTTAAAATAAGTATTACCTTGCTTGTGTGCAATTCAAAGATATCAAGAGTCTTCACAATGTTGGGATGGTTCAAAGACCTGATGATCTCCATTTCCCGAGACAGAAACTTTTCCAAGTCACTAGAATTGACCTTTTTTTTATATATAACCTTTATGGCAACTGTTCTCTTCAGTAGGGTTGAGTGTGCACTCACAACTTTGCCATACATGCCTTCTCCCAGGTTTCTCTTAAATGTATAACCACGGCTCTCCAGGAACTTTTTATCATTCATCATGAATGTAAGAATGACCACTATGAGTTGAGTTGCTGAATTTTCTCTAAAACCTGATCTAGTTTGTGAGTGAAAGCCACTCAGACTGGTGCAGTTTACAGAATCATAACATTATGACATCATTTTCTAGAAAGAGTGATTCTGAGAACTTTCCAACAGAACTCTATGTAAACTGTATGTAACGTAAATGATACAGTTCTCCCACAAAACAATATCCACCATTAAATATCTCTCAGATAATGTTCTACATATTTACTCCATACCATCCTGACACTTCTGACAGTTTCCAAAGCAAAAGCAGAGCATGAAGAAGATTATACTTCTGAGTGCAAGCATTTATTTTCTGAAAGTATCTTACAGTATCTTATACAATTGTTTTGGCTCAATTTTCACAATGGAGTTTGAATTAAAATCCCTTAACACAAAGAGCACTGTCCTTCCATCTTTTTTCATGTGTTCTCTTAATGTTTTTCTTGTGTTAAAACACGACATCTCCAAACAGCATCTCACATTTCCAGACTGAATATCTGATGTTGCACTCATCATTAAATGTTCACATTAACTTTGTTAATCAGGACAAATAAAGATGCCATGTGTTTAGACTCTTTTAGTTAGTTAATGAAATGGGAAATATGAATGCATTTATATAATCAGTAAAGATTTTGAACATGGATTTTTTTACTACCTGGGAAAGTAATGATAATGACATTACAACTGTCCACTTAAATAAAATCAATAAAATAAAAATGTTAAAATAAATTTTCGTAAACAATTTTGCATGTTGACATAGTCACAGTTAGTTATTAATAAAACTTAGAGAAATAAGAAAGTAGAAGAAGGAGACAAGTAGTGCAAAAGTCAACATAAGTATAAATAGAAAAATAAAAAAATAGAAAATAGGAATAGAAATATTTACAATACAGAATATAAAAAAATATTTTAAGTATGTGCAATATATATATTTTTAAGATGAAAATGAAAAAAACTGCAGGAATGTGGAAAATATTGTCCAGGGAATGTGCAACAGTGAAGATTATTTATATGTTGTATTTATTTAAGAACCTTATTAACCTCTGATGGAGTCACTGGAGGGAGCAACCTGACAGCAACTTCGTGGCACATGTTTGTGATCCTTAGTGAGTCCAGATGAGGTGATGAACAACCCACAATACCCCACCCTAGATCTGTGCAAACTGCAAAGGGTTCATTATGTCCTCCCAAGATTATTTGCTGTGGTGTCAGCGCCCTTGAGTAGTTGTAGCCTATAAAAAGACCAACTTCACACTCTATTGGTGGTGGAATTGCCGCTATTGTGGCAAAAAAATACCAGTGCCTTTCCGTTTCACAGGTTGGAATGTGTGTTAAATTTACCTGTATATAATCTTTAGGACAGAGGTGGCTGCTGGTGCAAGTGGGACAACAGGGATGGGACGCAAATGCAGACAAAGTAGGCAGAGCTGGTACAGTTCAATGATTTATTTACAAAAATAAGGTTCAATGCTTACAGGACCATAATCAGAAGAGGCAGTGCAAAATAGGCAAACAAATTCAACAATGAGCAGGCAAGAATCTTAAGTCAGAACAGACAGAAGATCAGGCAGGCAGACAGGCAGGCAGCTACAGGAGACAGGGTTCCAGGAAACAGGTAACAAGGTACAGGTGACAGGCTTGAAAGCATTAAACAACAGAGCAACATTGACAATCTTGCAGAGGAACAATGGATCTGGGCTGGTATATGTAGTTAGTGGCTGATGAGGGAATGAGGTGGGGAGATGGGCAGGTAAGCTACAGCTAACTCATTGGTCAATGAAGACTGTATCACTTTGAGGGTCAAGCAGGGCGTAAACAACACAAAAAATATAGCATGGGGTAAATATAGCATTGACAATTATGAGTTAACTTTACCCAGTACCAATGGGGTGTTTTTGAAGCAGTGCCAGTGTTGTGATGCTCTGGTCTGAGGTCAACACTAGTTTAGCTTTAGTGTATCTGTCGTCATGGAGACAGCAGGTCTACCTTGCAGGTGACACGTGAGTGTCTTTGACGGCAGTCTTATGCACTAGGGCAGAGTTTCCTTTCTTTCACATATTTTCGTCTTTCATCCAGAGACTTCCTTTTAAACTCAGGACACATCCCTCCTCTGCTGTTTCTCTCGGAGCTGAATCCTTTCCTTTTGTCTTTCCTCCTCCAATAACACCTCATTCTCTGCTTCCTTTGCTGCTAACTCTGCTGCAGCTTACAACCGTTTGGTCTTCCTTATTCATTGAAAAATCTATGAGGAGTTGATGATGTGAAATGAATTAGTTTAAGCTTAAATGTCCATTTTATACATACAGGAAGTGAACATCTTGACAGTTGGATGAAAAACATTTTGTTAGTTTCTCTGATCAAACTATCTGCCAATTTTACTGCTGTCTTTACAAAAATGACTGGTATAAACAACAGCATAAACAATCATTGAAACAGAAGCACTATGTGGTGTCAATATGTTAAAATATCTGTCAATCATTGTGGAAGTGTATCTTATTGTATTTTTTTTAAGAAGTCTATGTATTTGGGTTTATTTTATTCATTTATTTTTCTTATTTGATTTTAATACTTTTTTTTGTATTTTTATTTGTTAATTGGCATTTTTATTTGACCTCAGTATTTTTAAAATCATGGTTACAGCTGTTTTTTGTTTCACGCGAGACGACCGTGTTTCATAATGTCTTCCAGCAGATGGCAGCAAGATACAACATTTACCTCACATATTAAGTTATAAGAAAGATTTAATGAATTATGCTAGGTTTAAGCAATGTGTAATTTCAGTAATATGAAGAAACACTACATACTAAGAAATGTCTATGTCATGTGTTCTTATAATTATTCAGGAAGAAAAACTCAGACCAGATGTCTTTATAGCAATCAGGCATGATTACATTTCATGCCACTGTGTGCTGTGGGTGGCAGCAAAGGCAAGGACAAATGCAAGACTGCTTGTCCTGCACTGGCTCACATGCTTCTCATCTGTCTCCTGCAGATGTTAGTGGCTGCTGGGCCAGTATGATGCACTGCTATTTCAACATCAGGGAACCATAAGCCCAATACGATTACCTGCCTTTTATCTCTCCAGCTCTTCTTCTCTGAATAAACCTACTTATTTCTTTACTCAAAGCTTTCAGCTGCTAACACCTTGACAACAGGTGGTCAGATGAAAAGAGAGGCATTTCTAAGGTGCTGTCATCTTTTTGGATGTGGCCTTTTAGCTAATAGCATTAACCTGGGTCACTGGTGTTTATGATGTCCTTGAAGCTCTTTTAAATTCAGAAATATTCTAAACTTTGTGTTTTTCTCACACACTGTGACTGCTGTTCATTGGTGCACAAAACTCTGATAAATCTGGCTTCTATGGCTGCCAGTATTGCACTGTCAACTCCCATGATCCTAAATAGCCATAGTCATAACAATGCCTGCGACCAGCCACAGCACTTCACAGTCATAAAGCCCCCCTGGCACGCTCAATTTATCATACATTTTGCACTTTCACACTGTTCACAGAAAGACCTTCGTGTGGCATTAGTGTTAGTTTGTGAAGAGGCCCTCTGACACCCAGCCTGATGCACCTTCCACGGCTCGCATTCATGTCCAACCTGAGGGGAGAGGCGCGAGGAGAGGACCCCGGCACACAAATGTGGGCAATTTGGTTTGCGGCTGACACCCAGCGCACTGAATAAATGATCTAAATGCTCACCAGAGATTGTTTTGCCACTGCCGCCCCTCAGCGATGGCACAGGAGGGGGCAACACACCCCCTGTGGCCCTATGATGGCCAGCCAGGATGAATATGAGGAAATGAGGCAGACATCCAGTAAATAATAGTTGCCATCGTCCCCCTCGGCAAGCGGCAGGGCCGGGGGTGGGCTGGATGGGCGGGGGGGCCTCCGTATGATATGCCAGGGCCTGACATGGCACCCAGACCCAGAGCTGTCACCCCTGCGGAAACATCACCCTCGCCTCCACAATTTGTGCACTTAACACTTCAGTTGGCACATGACAGGTGCTTATTTCCCCGCACTGGCTTTTCCCCCTCACAGTGATGCCTCCGAGCCCAGGGCACACACGGCATCTGGTATGGATGTCTGTCCACGATGCTGCTCGCTGTAAAAGTGTGTGACTACACCAGTGATACTTTTCACATCCGCTCACACTGCATTTGCAGCCCAGTGAGCATGGCTACAGTGCGCTTGAATTTGTGTGTGTATGTATGTGTTCATGTGTATATGTGCACGACAGAAGAATCATGTGTCCAGGGCCGGACTGGGGTAATAATTCAGGCTGGGAAATTTGTCAGCCCAGACCAATTTCCACACATTCGAAACAGACCACGTAAACTGTTTTTCTGAAATGTTTTTTCATTGCCAGTAGCATATTTATTACTACACACAAAAACTGCTTCAAAAACAGCCTATCTTTAGTTTTCAGGTTTGTCAATTGCACTTCCATGCAGACTACAGAGATAAATATTCATATGTATATTTTTTTGTTCCTGAGTTCCTCAGAAATCTGACTTGATTTGGTGATTATCATCAAGCTCTGGTAGCTCTGAGTAACCAGAGCTACTTCCACAGAAAAATATGAGGCACAGAAGGGTCATGCTTTACATGATTTATTTCTTCCTTATTAATCCTTTCCAAAGCTCCCCTGACTTGATGTGCTGGCGGCTGTGGCTTTGGATATGGTTGTTGTCTGGACTCCTGTTGACATTAGCTAAGAACAACCAAACCACAGTCATGGCTATAGTCATAATTACAGCAACAGCATCATTCCATAATCAGAGCTACAGTCTGTCCTAATCAGCCTCAGAAACAGTCGGTGTGAGAGCTAGGTGAACATGTGCCTAAATAGCCACAGGTGAGGGTGCGCCCACTCGTGCTGTGGTCACAGCCAGTGATGGTCTACTACAAAATACATGCACGTGTCCATGGAGGCACTGAGAGTCTCATCATGTTGAGGCCTACATCAGCTTCCTAATGGGTATCTGTGTTTTGTGGCAGTTCCACAAGAAACATCTCATAAAAATAAAATAAATAGATTAGGATAAATATGTAAGAAGTCAAAACATCCCACTGTGTGTGTGGTGTGACACTGCTCCCCATTTATTTTATCAACTCTTGCTTCAATCTGCTTCAGCAGATAGGCAGTCCTCAATATTTTCTTTCTCATTTTAGGATGAAAATATATTATAAATATTGTTTATTTTAGTTTAGTTGTATTTTGCCTTTATTTGAATCACAGCCTGGCACATTGCGGTTATATGGTATGCATCTTAACTACTAGGTCACCGGATGCCTTGTTTTATCTCATGTTAAAGGCATCTCCACAAATAAAGTATTTCACAGCAGGTTTGTTTAGATGAAGGAAACAAAACAAAAGGTGATGTCAACTAAACATGCCAGAAATTACCTTCAGGAGAAAATCATTTTGCACTGAGACTAGAGATGTAAATGGGGCCAGCCAACAAGTAAATTTGATTTTCATACTGTCCTGCTAAATACCTGACACTGGGCTGTTGTGCATAACAAGTCATTCAACTTCAGTGACAAAATCTGTTGTACCTTTGTAAATGCCCTTAAAAAAATGGCAACATTGGCAGGATAACATTGCTTGTCTGTGTAATCCAAAATCACTGTTGAAAAATACATTTGTTTTCTGTTCTGACACCGCTATGGTTAAATTAGTTTGGGTGACGGTCTCAAAGGCACTGGCACTAATCATTTTTCATAACATTTTACTTAAAAATATGTTAATTTAACCCACTAGAAAGCGGAGTGTGAGGTTTTTTTAAAAACAGATATTCAAGAAAAAGAACATGTTTTCTGCTGTTGAACTTGGAATATTGGTTTAAGAGAAGATATTTTTGGAAGTTCCCACAAGACAAAGTCTAAATGTGAAAAAACAAGAGTTAAATAACCTAATGTTGTCAGCTAAACAAAAAGATCAGTGATTGAATGAGTTATGAAAATTCAATGTGGGAGGTTTCAGTAAAACTCCATTGTTTTTTTTTAAATCTGCAAACACAAAGCATGCTAAAACTTGAGTATATGTTAGCATTAAACATATAGTAGAGGTTTATGGGAATATTTTTATATGTACTTAAACTGAAGTACATAAAGGTCATAAACTGATGCAAATTAAAACTTTGAACTCATGAAAAGTCAAAAGAAAATCACCAAAGACACTATGGTACATCTTCTTGGAACCATGTAAAAACTTTGTGGAATTCTTTTCACTGGATAGGTAACAGTCAGTACTCTGGTGAGCTTGCATGTCTGTACAGAATTGCTTGACACACTACACAATAGTTGCTGAGATATTTAACTCCTCTGGACCAAAAAGGTAGACTGACTGACCAAGAGCCACACTAAAAGGTGTGCATAAAAAACTGCCTTTTGTGTAATAATAAAACATATACTCTAATCTAGGGTCAGACTGTGGCTTCTGGGTTTTTGCTGGCCACTGGAACAGACCTGATCAACAGTAAGGGCCCATTGTGAATATCCAGGCAGGAAGGCCTTGTGTGTTTATTGGCAGATATAAGTTCGGCAAAATTCAAAGCAAAAACAGACCATCTTTCTTCAGGACTTTCATTTAGTTTGAAGTTCACAAATGTTTGGAGTTTGGCAAATGCATTGGTGACATTGTACCGAGGACTACTGTGTGAACATTCCCAAATAAGAAGCCCTGGGTTAACGGGAAGTCGGTGCCAAGTGAACAGGCTGAAGTAGATGTCATCAATCTCGAGGTGCACATCAGACATCAGAACATGAGTTGTAGGTTCAATCCAAAAGGTGGCCGTCCTATGGAATCCCTATCCAATTAATACTGTATTAGGTCCAGAAAATTCTCCTAAGCCAATTGAGGTTGATTGTGTGGATGGATTGGGATGACAACCTTTTACTGTCCCTGCTTGTGCTCAAGTCATGAAAAATACAAATGAAGCATGCCTTTGAGTTAGATAAGCATGCAAGACCCTGCAGGACTCAAATCTAATTTTGCTTAAGGTACCTTTACTGTTTCTGTTCACAGTTTTCATTTGCAAGTTGGTTTCCTTTCACTTTTCAACATTGTATCATAACGTTAACATGCATATTAATAATATTTATAGAAGTTTTCATTCACTCCTGTTTTACTCATTGCCTCACTACTTGGTCATTGCTAAGCTCTATGCTGACCAATATATGTCTCAATGCAGAAAAAGCATTTGACCAGGTTGAATGGAAGTATCTCTTAAGGGTCCTGGAAGAGTTTGGACTTGGTAGATTTTTTATTTCAAGGTTATCTTTAATGCCAGGAACACAGGAGGAGAGGACTACAAAATACAAGAAGGGAGGCAGAGGGGAGGCAGATCATGACAATCACAAATCAAGATAACTCAACTCCCTTCTCCTTGCAGAGGGGAACACGGCAGGGCTGTCCACTTCCTCCACTCCCTTTTGCGTTAGCCCATAAGAGAGCATTAAACCCATAACACTGGGGGTTGTTGATCATAACATCTCCCTCTATGCAGACGACATTGCTCTCTTTGTGTCTGGCCCCGAGCAATCAACTCCACTACTACTCCAGCTTATTCGTGGCAAGGTCTTGGGCCGAATGATTAACTGGCAGAAAAGCTTATGTATCTATCAGCTGATCTGGCCCTGGTTTTTCTCACCACCACAGAGTTTAAAATAACCTCTGACAATATAAAATACCTAAGCATTATGGGTGGGCAGCCATCTGCCCCAACTGGTTAGGTTGAGAGGGTAAGAGAGAGGGGGGAGAGGAGAGAGAGTAGGAGGAAGGAGAATATAATAATAAGATTAATAATAATAATAATAATTGGAGCAGTGGGCGCTGAGCAGGAACATTGGTGTAGTAGGTGGCTGGAATCAAAGATCCAGACTCTACAGCTCCGGAGGCAGAAAAACCTGCAGAAATCAAAAGGAAGACAGAGGAGAGAGACGAGGAAACACAAAACTACAGGAGAGGGAAGATGTCATGTCAGTAACATGCAATAATAAGATAAGAATGCACAGAATGCAGGAGAATGGAGCGCAGTGCATCATGGCAAATCCCCCTGCAGTCTAGGCCTATAGCAGCATAAGTAAGGGATGTTCAGGGCTCACCTGAGCCAGCCCTAACTATAAGCATTATCAAAGAGGTAAGATTTAAGGATATTCTTAAATGTGGAAAGGATGCCTGCCTCCCAAACCCAAACTGGGAGCTGGTTCCACCAGAGAGGAGCATGATAGTTGAAGGCTCTGTCTCCTGCTCTACTTTTAGGAATCACAAGTTACCCTGCATTCTGTGAGCGCAGTGTTATAGTGCAGTATTAGGGTGCTACGAGCTCTTTAAGGTATGATGGTGCCTGACCATTTAGGGATTTGTAGGTGAGGAGAAGGATTTTAAATTCTATTCTGGATTTTACAGGGAGCCAGTGCAGAAATGGAAGAAATAAGATTTCTTTTCCTAGTTCTAGTCAGTACATATACAGCAACATTCTAGATCAGCTGGAGAGTCTTTAGACTCTTTTTGGGGCAGCCTGATAATAAGGAATTGCAATAACCCAGCCTAGAGGTAATAGATGAATGGACTAGTTTTTCTGCATCTTTTTGAGACAGGATGTGCCTGAGTTTTGTAATGATATGTACACTGCATTCGGTCCTCTAAGATGAAGCAGTAAATACATTTCTTCATCGGTAGAATTGCAACCAAATAGTATTGAATTCGGTTACTGGTATTTGGCCTGTATTCGCTAGGATGTTAATTTTTTTCATATTGTTGAAACTAAATTTCGTACTGACTTGCTCATATAATGACACACTTCTTGCAGCAACTGTACGAATAATCACATGGAAATTACAGGATGTTGCCAGCGCCTTGATGACATCTGATCTTATTGCATATATTCAAGGTTCATTCAATATATTCAAGTTTTATCATTATATATATATATATATATATATAAATATATAAATACAATAATTTCCTAAACGGCATGCCATAGTATGTATATATATATATATATATATATTTATACGTGTGTGTGTGTATCAATGTGTGTATGTATATGTGTATAAACATACTTTTCAGTAGGCTGACATTTCTGTATTAAAAATCCTTTGTTTTATTGGTCTTATGTAATTTTCTAATTTTCAGAGATAATGAATTTTGGGTTTTCATTAGCTGTAAGCCATAATCATCAAAATTAGAAGAAATAATCACTTGAAATATTTCACTCTGTTTGTAATGACTATATATAATATATGAGTTTCACTTTTTGAATTTAATTATCAAAATAAACAACTTTTCCATGATATTCTAATTTATTGAGATGCACCTGTTTATGGCCCTGGCCTCTAACACCATTAGTTGGCCTAAACTCCTGGATCAAGCATAGGCTTTTTAAGAAGAGGTATAATTACAGCTACCTTAAAGGACTGTTTTTTTATACACATATATATGCACAAGCACCGTTGGGAGGCAGCCTGAGAACTAAAGAGTGTCCCGGTGGATTGCAGGAAAAACGGGTAGGACCCAAACACAGAGAGGAGAGGAGAGGAGGCCGGCAGGTATGGTTCAGGCAGTTTATTGGAACAAAAAGTACAACAAAAATGTATGGGAGGATGAGGCAAACTGAAACTCCAAAATGTAACCAAGTCCAGAGCAGGCAAGTGAATAAAGAAGAGAGAAACAGGGGTTTGACTCCAAACACACAATGAACAGACCACTGTACAGAGAAACTTGACCTGTATATACAAGTGGCTGATTAGAGAATGAGCTGAAGGTGAGGAATGGGCGGAGCATGCAGGGCTGATGAGAGTGGAAACAGGTATGTAGATGACGGCAGGTCAGGAGAACGGGGCAAGAGTCCATGGCCTGAGAGCAATGAGCAGACAGGACGTGGAGACAGAAAAACAGAAATGTAGTAAGGGGCAAAGGACCAGATTGAGAGTTCCATTGCCAATGACTGCTTCCCTGTTTTTTTACACTTCTTCACATTATATGGAACACTAAAATATGCATGCTTGTTATGCATTCATTTACAAGGCCATTTGAAAATAACAACATTTTGATACAGTGTGTATTTGTACGTGGGTGCACATTTTGTGTCATTTATTGCTCCTAGTAAGAATATAGTACTTGTCCTTCATTTTCATACTGAACCTTCCACCCAAGCTGCTGCTGATTGTTTTTTCTGACTAGTTAAGTGAGGCATAATAATCATGGGACTTAATCATAGAGCTAAGAATGGATGCAGCAGGTTATGTATTTACTGCCACAGCAGCTATCGAATTAAACCCACATGTTGAAAATGTGGTGGATTTCAAAGCTAATACACTGTGTAAAAAAAAAAAAAACATCTCCCTGCTATTGATCAGAGTTCACAGGTTTCCTATTAAGGCTGCATCACAGCTTCGTTTGTATTGATTAGTTACATCTATGACAAAAGCAACATCAACACTGTGGTCAGTCAGTGAAATGACAGTAGTCAAATAGCTGTGCTTTAGATAAAGTGGAATTGAGTGACATAACATTTACATTAAATGGTTTTATTGTAACTGTAAATAGTTGGTGGAGTTGGTGTTGCTGAAGTATCTGAGAATACACCTTTATTGAAGCAGCTACAAGCTGTTTGGCCTTGAAAGTACCCACTCTCCCCAGTGTTATAAATAATTGAAGGTCCTGTTGAGACTGTCTCTTACCTTGGTGCCCTAAATGACTTTCCTGGATATTGTAATCACACTTGTCATGCTTAAGCCCTTTACTTCTTGTAGTCAAAGTCACGGTTTCATCCTCCACTCTCAAATCCCCTGGCTTCAGTTGACAATTCAAAAACAGAAGTGGGACTACTCTTTTTGTCCTTGTCAATCACAAGTAGTCTGACGCTTTTCCTGCAGGCCACAGTCAAGACTTCAGGGAGCGATTGTCAGGTGGCATTACTGTCCCACTAACGTTGCTAAAAGCCAGCTTTTTTACATTACAAAAAAAAAATTGTTGCTGCATTATTTAACACAGAGATCAGGCACAATTTCTAGAAGGGATCTTGAGTTCTAAAACGAACGGTTGTAGCCAAGACTCCTGGGTGATGGTGAGGCGGCTGTGAGGCACTGTGACAGGACTGCTTCAGTTTCTCCCTCACACATATACACGCACAGACACACATATACACGCACACACACACACACACACACACACACACACACATACATACCACGCACTTCTATCTTTAAGAAAATGTTCCATTGACTATGTTCAAACCCCTAACTCCAGCTGTGATCCTCATCACTATATGATTAATGTTAACCCTTAACCTGTCCTCCTGTCTGTCTATTTGTTGCAGACATTATCTCAGACACATGTGGTCAGGTTGTGATGGTACTTTGTGACTGATTATTATTCTGTAGTTTGTAGCATGCTTTCCAAAATCCCAACTAGGGCAGCATTATGCCGCGATGTTTGGTTCAATTGTAAAAGAGCGAAGCCGGTGTACTGACGGGCCTTCTTTACGGCCTTATTGATTATTAATCTCTGTGTAAAAGGGCTTAAGTTAAAAATTTGCGAGGGGAAAAAAAGAGCTTTGTAAGTGCATCTCCTGTATGAAAGGGGTGTATGGCTGCATCCCATGAGTTGTATTTTTATGAACTATGATAAGTCTTGGACCTATCTTTCTGTTGCACATGGTCGAGGGGTCCACTGAATGTGTGTTCGATTAGTTTGGACTTCTATACTCTTGTCACTACTACTCATGCTCCTTCTCTTTCTCTTGCTCGTATTTACACAATTTATTTCTCTTTCCAGGAAGTCAGTTAAACGGCGCCAATATGATTAAAGCAAGATTGTGTGAATCCTCCAAATTAAACACCATCTACAATTAAAAGATGTATTTCTATACCTTTCATGGACAGTGGCACTGCAAAGGTAAACTTTCACTCTAATAAATAAGTCAATTAGCAGGATTAAACATGGTTCTCTTTAATCGGGGGTCTGTCTGACAGGATGATCAGTGATTCCTCTTTGATTATTTCCAAAAGAAAACTAAGAGACATTTTGATGATAATCACATAAATAACACCATGTATAACCACTTATGTTGATTCTTGCCACAAACACTGGTATTGGTACTAGTTTTAAACAAATGCACCATTAAAAGGGAAAAGATAGTATATATAAGTCAGCATTGTAGCATTTTTATGCGCATTTTTAAGTTAAGGATAAAAAACGCCAGCGGAAACGCAAAAAAGTTCCCAAATACAGTCCAGCTAAGTCTAAAAAAATGTTTTACGCTTAGGTTAGGTGGAAAAGGTTAGTTCATCAATAAAAGCAAAATGCGACAAAGTGCAACGGAAACAGACTTAGTGAATAAATCCTGAAGAACATGAAACATGTTCAACAAACAACAAAGGGAAGTGACCAGTTTGATTGGCACTCTGTTGTAATGACATCAATTCGTAGCACCCTGTTCAACTGCAATGGCTTAATGGGATCCAACTGGAGAATTTGCGCCATGAGCTGTTTATTTCAATGAACTAACTACTAATGTTCACACAACGGTAGGGGGTGGAAATGCGCATTCATTTGCATTTGCTATAGCTGATCCCCTTGGGAAATTCATTAAAATTTGCACAAGATTTGGATGGAAACCTGACAATTGACTAAAAATAAATTTAATAGATTTGTGCGGGAAAACTACTTAATTACCTGAATGTAACTATTTTTTGGGAAACCTAGCTTTGATGGGTTGCCAGAAAACATCGGCCCTATCTAGCCAGAATAAAAGATTCACCGAAAATTTCCTGAATGTTGTTTTTAAGTAAATCAGTTGTCGTAATCCTGGATTAGCTAGTTTTATGCAATAATCTTGTAATAAAGAGGTGTGTATTTACATCTGTGGACATCCATGGTGGGTTTTTGGCCTAAATGTGGGGGGCATCAATATTGTAAACTGAGTTTGAGATTTCAGAAACCATCCAATGCCCAGTCAAAACAATGTGAACCACTGCTACTGATGTAAACAAGGTACTGCTAATAGTTCTAGTGACCTCAAGCCTTTGGTTAAAATTGATGTTCTGGTTAAATAACTGGCAGGAGTTAAAAGACTCTCTGATAGAATTGCATAGAAAGATAACACACACACAGTGAGTGAAACAGTGTGTCCCGGCATTAATAAACCATAGCGGACACAGTTTTGGTGGTGCAGCCTTCTAGTTCCTCTGTGGTGTACAACACAGGGTGTTGTGAGAAACCTGGTCCTGACAGGTAGGGAGGAGAGGCCAGCTGTGAGCGATAGCCAGGTGGTCCCAGTCCCAAACCCTCCAACCACATCAGCCCACTGCTGGCCTGATTGGCATTAATTGGCAGGTGGAGGGGGTGGGGGTCAAGGGGTGGCAGAGGGTGGGGGGGTTGGAGGGGAAGGGAAAAGACAGAGAAGTGAAAGAGAGACCGACAGAGGAGCTGGAGAAGCTGAGGGCTGTGTGTATCCGCCGGACCAATGTGGATAATATCATTATGAGCTATATTTACAAAAATAAAAGTCTATGGCTTGTGATACTATGGGCTATAATGCTAATTACACACTAGCTAATTACACACTGAAAAATAAAGAGCCAAAAGAGTTTCTTTGTATGTACACTGGGTGTTTAGGACATTTCAGCTTGTCAGGCACAGCTCTACACTGTCATCACTAGGACCAATTAGCCCTGATGGCCAGTGAGAGTGCTCATCTTACCTACTTCTGTCCTCACGGACATTTCAGACTTTGCCTACCCGATTTTTGCTTGATGTGTTTGGAGGGTCTCAGCTTTATGCTAATGTCACTGTCCCCACATGACTTATAGCTCTGTTGGAAATATTGCAATGGCCAACTTAGGTCTTATCTAGCCCATGATGTTATTATAAGGCACAAAAACGTCATCATTTTGCATGTTTTCTTGCATGCATGCGTTGGCTGTTCTTATTATATGATTGTCATAATAAAATACCCAACATACTATGCCTCACCATGGATGACAAAAATCAAATGATGTATATGTGAGTCATATTAAATGATTTTGTGTGAGTTCTTCTGCTATAATGCTGCGTCATAGCTTTCAGGTAATGTTTTTTTAACGTCATACTGAAAAAAATTAATCCAGACCTAATCCAGTTTTCTGTAATCTAAATCACGTTTGAATTGTCTGCAAGTTATTCTTTATACTTTATGAACTTTATGAGAACTGCCTCATACCAAACACATTCAACAAGTCTAAATATATACATTCAAAGCAACAAACCCATCAAACACGGTTTAAGTTTGTGGGTGGGAGGCCGGTGAGCAATCTCCAAAAGGTTGGTCTGGGTAGCATAAGAGAAGGTTGAAACTTGATACCAATGGCTTCTCTGGTATTGATCAGTTCCACAACAAAACAATTGATCAATTAACCTGCATTATATAATTTTTTCATACCAGATGGATGATTATGATGGCTGATTTCTTAATTTTAATATTAGGGCCAGTATGAACTAATGTTTCAGTCTAATTCCAATAGAGAGCAGAAGCTGCTTCAGTGTAACTTGAACAGACAGTGGGTCACGGTTCCATAAGCTTCCTGCTGACCATCAACTGTTGGTTGAACAGGAATCAATAGTGAGACCCAACATCACAAGTTTATGAAGCAGACGTACTTGCCTCTTAAATTCACCATGGCTTTTAAGGCAGCTGCTCGCAGGCCTGGCCTCAAGATAAACATAACCCTCATGACTCCCTGTAATTGTTTGTTGAACAGTTCAGACAAACCGGCTGAATGAACGGAGGCTCTCAATAGTGTCTCCTTGTCACTCCAGTGACAGTTACTTTGCAGCGACTGAAAAACATGTTTTTTTTCTTCTCTCTAGGATAAAAACCCTTTTATCCTCATGTTTTTACCCATTTCTTTTTTGCCTTAACCTGGGTGACTCAATCTTTTCTTCCCTCTGGGCTAAATTGATGGCAGTGCAGGAGTTAATTGTTCAGGCATGTGTTTGGCTTCCTGATGGAGAGTGGATGTGGATCAGGGTGGGGTCAGGGTTCACAATGACATGTTTTTTTCTGGGCACTGGAAATGTAGAAGAGGCCATGGGAGAGTGCTGAACATGGGGGTGAATTGGAGTTCCACCGAGGCACTTAAACCTGTCTCTATACAGCAGCCAACAAAAGAGAAAAATCATCTTACACATCAGAGACGATAGTATATCCAATGAGAGCTGCTGCTTCTTAGAAACTTTGTAAGAGATGACATTTTTTTTAAATGTTGAACACACAAAGAACCCCTATTGGTCTGCATGAAAGAACTGACTGACATACAGTAACATAACCACAGAACAGTTGGCTTTTAACAGTGAACTCTTAAGAAACTTCAAAAACTTTCATTTATAATTTCAGACAGCCACTGCTCAAAGAATTCAATTTCTGCCATTTCTTTTTTTAGGTAGGTTTTACTCTCAAAGGCCTATTTAAGTAATTTAAAATATTTTAATCCTTTATGTATTTTATAAATACTTATATGATTGAAGAATATACGGTGGCCTAAACGATAAGACTGATGTTATTCTAAATTTATTATTGTCAACAAATGCCATGAAGACCAAAACCAACAATCATCTCACCCTACAAAGAAGTAAAAAGGAAAAGTAGGCGTTGTCCACATCTGTGAAAAATCTAAATTCCAGAAGCACTTTTGAAAATAAATTTGAAATCTTTGGACAAACATTTCTCTCTTCTTCCTTATCTCTTTAATTGGCTGTTTAATTGATAATAGCATCTTTGAGAGTCGCAGAAATAAGTATATATACTGTATGCAAAAAGTATTCAATATGGAATTGGGACACAGCTTTGTGTTGGAAATGAGCCAGAATTTCTATTTTAGTTTTAATATTGTGAAGATTACTGATTTACTAATTATTAGCATGTTAATTAGTCCTTAGTTTCCAAAGCAAACTTATTGGATGCAGTGATTTAGTTCTGTATGACTTGGAGAATTTCTGTATTTGCTAGTGTTTTTATATTTTATATATATATATATACTTGTGTAAGCCTCTATGTGTGTGTGTGTGTGTGTGTATGCGAGTGTGTGTTGGCGTCAGCCTGGGCCCAGAATGGACACTTGGGTGAGCGGGCAGGATGAAAGGAGCCCAGGAGCCAGCTGGTGAGGCAACACAGCTATGTGATGGTTACTGTGGGGGCAATGTCTCAGCCCTCCTCATCAGACACCCGGCTAGCTGCAGGACAGCCCACATCAACGAACACAAGTTCAGCATCTCGTGGCATTACTTCAGCCAGCTTAAACCATCTTAAGACACCAAATTGCACTGTAGCTGGACAATGATCTGGGGTTATTTGTCTCAGCAGTTGTTGTTTAGTTCCTTTAACTTAGTTCACCGTCAGTGTGGGGTGAGTGGAGTCAGGAAATCGCGGGGGTATTTAACAAGGCTTGTGTAATTGATTGTGGCAGATCCTGCCAGCAAACAGCAGGTCCACGGCCCCTTTCACTGAGCCCAGCAGAGGGCCTGCATTGATGTGGATAAGAGAATTATCTCTACTCTGGTGACTCGGACTGGAGGACACTGGAAATTCAATTAAACCAATCTATGTTCTCAATACCCAGAGCCTGTGTCCTGACTGTAAAGCTTGATTTTGACATCTATTGTACAGCAGTCTGACTGGGTCAAAGGTGGCTAAAAGGTGCTGACTCAAAAAGAGAGGAAGTGAATCTTTTCCAGAGAAAACTTTTGATTTGGTGGGAGGTAACGTGTTATTTTGAGTCATATGTAAAGTTGCACACTTTTACTCAGCACTTCAAATAGTAGTGACCTAAGGGCCAGTGTTGTGACTCACTGTGTGGGCAAATAGTGCGGTTAGTTGCTATATGTTTTTTTACAGTCAAACCATTGATTGTCTCTTGTGGGAGATTTGCAAAGCATTAATAATTCGGAGCTGCGCAGAGACCGAGATAACCACGAGACAATCAGGTGGGGCTGGCTGCTTTGTGCAGCGATGGATAACAGTGAATGATGATCATGACTGTCTGAGGCCGCTGTGGTTTCACATTCAGAGGGTAGTCAGCAGGGTAAAGGAGATGTCTGGAAGGACAGCAGCACACATGATCAAAATATAAAGAAAAATGTGATCAAAATTCTGATTATTGAGTTCTTTTTTAAAGAATTTATTTGTAATGAGGTTTAGTTAAAAAAAAAGTTAAAGTTATAAAAAAAATTTCTGAAACTTTAACACTAATTGGTGCTTATTTAGTCATGAATATTTAATGTTATGGATAAAAATGTAAGATTAGAAAACCAAGTTCTCAGGGGCTTCAAGTTTTAAAACAATTACTTAGACATTAGATTTATATCTTAGGCATTGTATGCAGCTCATACTCCATTCATATTTCAAAATGCTCAGTATTGCACTTGTCAACTGTACATAAGCTCATTATGATCACATGTACAGTTATTATTAGTTATATAATGCATCATATAGCCTGTGGAGGCCCACTCAGTCCTATTGTATTTAACACACTACCTGTATTCAGTACTCTGAATGTCATGATCTGTGGATTGGGGGAATTGAAACTCTTAGAGAATAGCAGGAGAGGGGCAGGAATATCTGAAGGACTGGCAAGCATTGGATGCATTTTTGATACTTTATATCATATATAATATATAATCTATAATCGATTTTCAGTGTGTTTATTGCCTGATTTGCTCACGGCGAGCGCAAAACCATCAATGCAGATTGTGAACTGGTCTGCTTCCAGTCTGAATAGCCACACTGGTTAACACAGGCACCAAAGGGACGCGGACAGTGCTTCGCTGCGCTTAGAGTTACTACAAGTTAGAGAGCATGGGCACACAGCTCAACATCCAGGGGTGTGTGGACACTGGAGGAAAACTGACTGAGGGCACTAGGCCATGGGCACAGACCCCGCCGACCTCCCGCCATCTCTTTGGTTCTCTGACGGAGGTGCAGGGAACTGGAGCTCCACCGAGTATCCACACACCCATGGATGTGAAGCTGTGGACTTTTTTCTCTGGTGGTTTTGTGCCCCTGAACCAGAGGAAGTGCAGGAGGTCTGAAGGCTGTGTGCCCAATGCGGATTGCCCGCTGTTGGCTGTCTTCCAGTGTCCACACACCCCTGGATGTGGAGCGTCCAACATGTTCTGTGGGCCCTAGCTTGCCTCTCATCAGCTAGGACTGCCTCTTCAGCCCCTGTAAAGCCTCCAGCAAGCCCCTCTGACCCTAGCCTGAGAACCAGACGAATCTGCAAAATTATGTTTTATTTGCTCTGGCAAATACATCTGGCCCCTCTCCCATTCAGACTGATTTCGTAGTTACAGGCATGTGGCCGAGCCAATCACTATCGTTTACAATGTATGAGGTGGGTTTAATATGATGACTGACAGAGAGGAGCAACTTTCAGGCATCCTTACACCATACTATACAACAGGACAGTGTTTCATCGCTCTGATTGATTGTCGCGCCCGCAAATGTGTATTAGTCTGGCGATGCCAGGCTACACTGACCCAGGCTGTGCTACGGTCCTCCACCCGAGAACCAGATGTTGGAGGGGTTCGTGCTCACTGCTGTGTACCCTCTGTACGCTTTCCTCCAGTGTCCACACACCCTTGGATGTTGAGATGTGTGACCCTGATCTCTAACTTCTTATAACATGATTTGTTTGTACGGCATAGTAACATAAAAATAAAGGCACTTATTAGTTATTAAGAGATATATAATGATGAAACATACATTCCTATTGTATTTATATCACAGCACATATACAGTGCAAACTCATTTCAAAATACTTATTGCACTCTGATCAACTTTACATAAACTTGATTTGATGACATGTACAGTTTTTGGGTTAATACGAATTATGTATACATTAAAATATATGGAGGCCTATTCAGTCCCATGTATTTACAACTCATCACTTATATATGTATATAAAACAAACATTAATTTGAAAATGATCAGTATTGCACACGTGTTCAGGTTTTGAGTTGTATAGATTAAAACGTAATGCTGAAGTGCTTTGGCTCCCTTTCACTCCCATTGCATCTATAACTAAGGTCAAAGAGTTTTCCTATAATTATAGCACCATCCAAAATCATATGAATATGCATTTTATTCAGGAAATGCTTCATTTGTTTTAATTGTATGGTCTGCTTTACACAGACAGTAGATGTGCAATATTGGACTGAGGAAGTATCACATGTCTGGGTGATAAATGTCACCCCAGAGGTGTCTGGCAGAGATAATATTGATAATATTTAATTGACATATAGAGTGCATGTCTCCACAACTGCACTGCGATAACCCAATAATGTCTGACTGGCACTCCCCTTTGCTCCTATGTGTTGTGTTACACTCTGTCTAGTACTAACTGCATATTAATTCTTATGTTTCACCTTTCAGATCGAATCGTTTTACAGAACCCGTGCTGCCTACATACCCATTGCCAGTAAATGGATGATAAGCAGATAATGGTAAAGTAAAAGAATATCTGGGTTAATAACTGAATGAAGTCTGAGGTTTTACATTTGTCTGAGGCAGAGCTGCTTTTGAGGAAGAAATTATTTCTCTGGTTGAGTAAAACTTCAATGAGTGGAACCAAAGAGCTTCACTCTATGTCCCAATTGTTTACTATGTACAAACCTGTACAAAAAGGATTAGGACAGTGATATGACTACGATGTTAAAGAGCTGACTTTCATCTTTATGGGTGTTCACATCTGTATTGGGTCAACAGTGTAGCCTCTCAAAGCCCATTTTGACACATGGAACGGTGTCACTGATAGTGATGTATCCACAGAGAAGCTCTCGTACATTTCCTCTACCTCCTCCTCAAATTAATTGGTTTAGATAATCTGCTAAACTGTTTGTTTGTTTACAACCAAACAAGGCAAGATATGACATAGACATGATATACAACAACATAATACATTGACATTACTTTATTGTTACATATGAAAGAACAAAAATAGTTCTGCAAAACAATGGTGCCCAACTATACTTTTATTCCAACATTAAATATTTTTCCCCCCCAAAGAACATCTCTGCCTCTGAAAAATATTTGTAGAAATACAATTATTCGTTATTCTTAATTGTACAATTTCTATGAAATATTTCAGACTTTAAACTGATGTAGGCAGACTAGAGGGGAATGGGTGAAGACTAGAACACTAGATGTGATGTATAATGTGACAGCCACTGAGAGAGCTATGTTTTTTGCAGAAAACAATTTCTTCATGACAACAGTGTGTGAAAAACAATACAGCAGATGTGACCAGAATGGGGTGGAGAAAGCTTGGAGTGAAAAAATAAATGTTTAGTTTAGGAGATAAGGCATGATCATGATGCAGCAAGGACATCACAGTTCAGTAAGGCCCAATACAACACTTAATGCCTTTCTAACGTACTGCACTGGCTGAAAATACTCACAGGCCTCAGTCTATGTCTCACATACGCACGCACACACACACACACACACACACCCACACACACACACACACACACACACACACACAACACAAAACACCATCCCCCCTCACGTTTGTGGGTAATGGATTTTTATCAGGGCAACAGTATCAGGGCTGATTTTGACGAGTCCCTAGGCTGCTCTACAATTCCTTTTGAAATCCCTTTCTTTAGTAGTCTTGTTCAAGTAGCCTGAGGCCATGGCCCTCCGAGATCACAATGTTATTAATACAAACATGTCAAACCGCATGCTGAAATTCAAAACAGAGGTGCCAAAATGTCAAGGTGTCAAACTCCTGAAATATAAATTATGCTTTAATATTCCTAAGCACTACACAAAATATGCTTCAGTGAATAAAAAGCATGATGCGCACAAGTGTTTAATATTTCAGTGTAATGTCACCAATTGCAACAGTGGAGGGGATTCACTGACGGCTGCGGCCTTGTCTATGATGTGAATTTTCGAAAAACCCTACAGGATTAATGACTGGAGTTGGTATGCCACCCTGCCCCCCCCGCCCCCCCCCCCATGCTGCTCCAGTATGTAATCCCTCTGTAGAAAAGTCAAGGACGTCTGCTGAGAGAGCAAAACTGTGGCTAATTATCATCTAATATCCCCCATTTCTTTATTTTCTGCTGTACATGCTCACCGCTGTTTGGAGAATTGATTATGTGATCTACAATGACAGATGAATAGATCTATTTAGAAAATGAAGCCCTTTCTTGAATTTTGCTGCAGTTATGAATAGAGTATTTTACTGGTCCAGCTTTTTGTAAGTTCTACAATGAGATAGGGCTGCTCAATAAATCAAAAATGAAATAAATGTGACATTATGAATCTCATGCAGTACAAACTACTAATCAAATGATGCAAAAGAAAAAGTTGAAATCACACTGAGGTTATTGGAGATACAATGTTTCAGTCATGAACCCTCACGAGGCATCACATTCCCAATATGAGGTATGATAACCTCTACTTGTTTGATTTTTTTTTCTTCTTAGGTGTTTTTATCATTCTTCACCTTATAGGTTTGTTTTTTAGGCAATTTTTTTGATATTTTGTTCAAAACAATTGTAGTGCTTTGAAATATTGAACTCTGTATTTCTTTGATAGTAATTCATTCTTATGTACTTTATCAGTAGACTTGTGAAACATTGAATTTTTTGGTATGATTTGTTTCTGCTTGCTCATCTAATTAAAAAAATATATTTTTTCTGTTTTATTTGTATTTTATGACATGAATGTTTTTATTAAATATTGAAGTTGTAACTACCTCAGCTGTTTGCAATTCTGATCTCTTTTCAGACAGATTCAAGATGGTAAAAAAAAATTTGATGCAGCAGAACGAGACTTGTTCTCTTTTTTATTCCACACATTTTTTTCTTTGTCAAAACTTGGTACCTACATTACCCATAATGCAACTCAACCAGACTGTTTGGTCAGAGATTTAGGTGTGTTACTCTAGCCTGTAGCGGAGATGAGCAGCGGGCTAAAGAAGTCTGGTAAGTTCACTCCTTTCTAACTCCACTTGTCCTTTACATTTCTTGGGGGTTCTTAAGCCATATTCACATTACTGGTGAACTGTTTTGCACATGCACCCTCCATTATTTTGCATGCAACGTTTTGCAATGGTCCTGTGCTGAGGTTTGCGACGCAGAGCTCCACTGCATTCGAAGTTTAAATGTGTCAACCTTTGACCTTTGTGAGTGCAGCCCATCACTGAAGGATATTGGTTGTGCTGCGATTAAAGATGGAAGGCAATTAAATAAGGACTGTTTGTGAATGTACCTGTATGATAACAAAGTCATCATCATATTGACACCAAACAAAAAATATTCGTGTTGAGAAATATTATCTACTGTGTTCACACTGAAGCTTGTAGGTCTTCACCAAGAACAGATAATACTTGGTTGTAAAACTCGCAAATAGTTAGAAACTAATGCTAAATATTTGCTATTTCCAATACAATTATAATTATTTCCAATAATAATAGTGGCAGAGGAAGACGCTAGTTTTTCTGCTTTAATAGAAATAGGTCACACTGAACACTCAAAGGAAAAAACAAACAAAAGTTATCCCATCTGTGTTATGGTTTTCCTTTAATTCAAGCTGCACTGGGAGGACAGATAATCTTGTGCACAGGGGTATAAAAACAGGTTATTGTTTTATTTAACATTACAGAGGTAAAATTAACAGTTAATTGTGATATTGATTTTTGGCCTTTAAATCCAGCCCTGATACGAGACATTGTTACTTTGTAATTGCCTTTTTATTTCAATGGATGCAACTAAATAGAATGAGAAGTGGTAATATAAGAAAAAATAACATAAGCTGTTGTGCTATTCAACATCAACAGGGCCACTAATGAGCTTTGCTTTCTTAATTATGCTCTCCTCTTCTTCTGACATCTGTCCTCCATGCACATGAACACCTAATTGCTTTAATGACCGATAAGAGAGCCTCGTTACAATATCAATATTTAGCTATTCAGCTCTGTTTTCTCTGGCTGGTAGCAACCAGTTAGCATCTGCTGCACCAGTTAACCACCAGTTAAACGCCTCCACTGCACACATCCTAACTTGGAAAGGTGCCTGTCACTTTCAATGACCATTAACATCTGAAGTGAAGGCATCACGCATCTGTGACAGGAGAGGGTGGGAACCATCCGGTTAGGCAAAGTTACCTGATGTGTTTTGTCACCTCTTCCGGTTGCCTGAGCAGGCATTTGTGTTGGTGCGTTTGCTTCGGGGCCTGGGAGTGTCGGACTGCATCTGCTGTGGCTGCTCGCCGCCTGCCAGCTCCTCTTCATGACATCTGAAACTAGCCAGACCAGCGCTGGTTTACACATGAAATGCTCAGGCCACTGAGCCCTGTGAGAGCAAACTGTCAGTCAGCCAGCGTAGGACCTTGAAGCGCTGACCTGCTTGCTGAACTGAGCTGTGCTGCACACCTCTCCTGCACTGGGAGCGGCAGTAAGAGTATATAATAAACAATCTATGTGTCTTTTATCCCTTCTCTCCCACATTTGGGAATGCAGTTTTATTTCTGAGTAGTTTTTTGAGGAAGTGAGAAAAAGGGAGCAACAAGCAACAACACTTCATACCACAGTTGTTTTTTTCAGTCCTGGTTCATTTTGCTTTCATTGTTGTAAAGAATCAGATAACACAAATCCCCCCCCTCAAAAAAAAAAAAAAATGAAAAAAGATTTCAGTTAGATTAATCCATGCAGATAGTTTTGTTTTTATTTGTCCAGGTTTTGAGATATCTGCATCTGAGTGAAGTACAATACAATGGAAGTAAGTGGGTTTTTTTGTATGTGTGTTTTATTGCTCATAGCATTGGAAGACTTTTTGGAAGTCTCTTTACAGAAAAGGTGTCCCCTTTAATCCAGATAATAAACAGAAGTAAAACCAAAATCATCTGCATCGCCAGATACCACAAGAATTAAAGGAAAATAATGGACTTTTGGTGTAATTTAGGCAAACAGATTATTTTGTTAAAGTAGTGGTTATGAAATATATACAATTTTAAATTGTATTGCTTTAAATTCTGTTGATTTATTGAACTTGTGGTTGATATTATTTAGAAATATTAGTCAGATTTTTTCCACTTTGGACAAAGCCAGGCTAGTTGTTTCCCCCTGCTTCTAGTTCATATGCCAAGCCAGGCTAACCATGTCCTGACTCCAGCTCTGTACTACACACAGACATGAGATTGATATCCATCTTAAAAGAATGTAAGAAAGTGATTAAGCATGTTCTTCAAAATATTGAGCTATTCCTTTAATCCATAAACTTTTAATGCTAACAAATTAAGAAATATTAACATTACACTTTATTAAAAAATAACATGATAATCAAATTTAGAATGATGTCATTTTTAGGCATTTTTTAACGCAGGTTATAACAATAATCCACATGTAATATGCATGACACTTAAATGTTATATGGATGTTAAGTTTTCTTCTCTTGGACTGCATTCAAATGTTTTGTCTTTTTAAATGAGGGAAACTGTCTCTGTTGTTGTGGTCTCTTAATCTGGAATCAAGAGGTGGTGAAGATTGTGTGTGTGCACTCATGTATACTGTATGTCTAGATAGGAAGCTGTCTTGGTCTGCCAGTGAGCCCCGGTGGTGAAACAGAGCCAGGCACAGCAGATCACCCCAAACCACTGAACCTTACATTCCTCCTGAGTCCTGACATACTTATCTCCAACACATACCACTCCGTCAGGGGTCAGCTGCTGGCAGAGAGACAGAGAGAAAGACAGACAGGGAGGGTTGGGGGTGAGGGTTTGAGGGGAGTAGGTGCGTTGCGTCCCTTCATACCCGCGTGCCCCTCACTCTACCTGGAGGGGACGGAGGGGAGCTCGGAGAAAGAGTGAAGAGAGTGCTGTGCTGAGAGATGAACCCCTAATTATACGTGTGTGTGTGTGTGTGTGTGTGTGTGTGTGTGTGTGTGTGTCAGATCTGGCCTGCTGCTTTGCAAGGGAATGGCAAGGTCTATAATCCAGTTAGAGGTAAAGGGGGTGGGGGCGGTCGGCGGTCCGGTGGGTGTTTAGCCCCCAGCCCAACAGCAGGCCAGCTCACAGGTCATTGAACCCCCTTCTTCTCTTCCTCCTCCCTCCTTGCTCCTTAGCCGCCACCCCACCTCATCCCACCACTCCCCCTCAGCTGCCTCCCGTCGGGGGAAGATTACCGAGGAGAGAATATCTGAGGTCAACAGATAAACAACAGTCTGAGAGAAGTACAGTATCCATTTTTTTCCCCCTCTGTTTTCATTATTTTTATATCTTATATGGTAAAAAGGGAAGTGTTTGATCCTGCAGAGTTAAGTCTATTGCATGGACACTAGGAGCCCGGCTAAGCTCTTCAGAGACATACCTACAGGGGGCCGCGCTGTCGATAGCGAGGATGTGGATGTGGTGGAATTTGGGGGGGGGGGTGGGGTGCAAACAGATGCATACTCAACCAGGGCTCAGTCCTCCCATCTTGTTTAAGGCTTACAAAATTGTTGTGAAATTGTGGGGAGATTTTCAAAATTATCCCCAAATGCACTGATGTACTTCAAAAGTGACATCAAAATGCTGTGATTCAACACGTATATCTTTCAAAGTTGGTAATATTTGATATAAGTGCCTTTAGCATTCATGTAAACAACACAGATGTGACCAAAGCGGCGTGATGCCGG
Source organism: Lateolabrax maculatus (assembly GCA_031216445.1). NCBI lineage: Eukaryota > Metazoa > Chordata > Actinopteri > Acropomatiformes > Lateolabracidae > Lateolabrax > Lateolabrax maculatus. The sequence goes on along the minus strand of CM062198.1, from coordinate 4,816,629 downwards.
TCTTTGATCCCGGCGTCTCTGCTTTGATCTGGCTCACAGAGTAAAACATGTATTTTCCGAGGGGGAATACAGGCAGACGCCGCAGTGAAATGGCCCTGGCAGCATTAGCCAAACATCGGCTTAGGCTGTGGATGCAAACTGCCAACACACAACCCAACAAATTAACTAAACATACTTACCAGTCTCACATGTTTAGGGCAGCGTGCCCCGTGAGCCTTGAAAAATTGTGAGCTGCTGCTCTTCTAATAATGCATTTGCACCCCCCCCCCCACATTTGGAGATTAATGTAGGAAGGTTGACACGGGTTATGCTGATAGCCTATTTGTACAAGTAGAGACCGGAAAGAGCTTACAGAAAATTTGAGCCACTGAGCTAATATATCTGACCTCCAGGACATCTCCGCCGACAAGCACTGGATTTTTACCACCAGCGCGGTCGCAAATAATTTGCGCTAATTGGCTTTGAAGGCAATTACTGTGGAGAGAAGACACAGAGGAGGAATGCTGGGGAGAAAGTGGTGCAGGATGAAATGCATATTGATGGTTAGCATCAAAAGCAGGCCTCTTTGAAGTGCTGCTGTGGTGTCAGCGTGTGATGGGAGAGCTGATAGAAAAAACTGGACAGGAGACAGGTTCTTCTTAAGCACATGGCTGGCTGCTAGGAGAGGTCAACTACCCCACAGCAGTGTGTGTGAGTATAGACGTTTGTGTAGGTATTGAAGAGTGACTCTATGTGCTTAAATAAGAGCAAAACAATTTACTTCCCAATACTTTAAAATAAAACATATATATATATTTTTTTTTTACAAATGTAACTAAAATGCTAATAAATATACAATGAATATTACTATACAACAGATGACAATAGTTAGCAGTTATAGTTGACTGACTTTGGAACAACTACAAACTGGGTAATCAGATAATCATAAAATGGGCATATAGACCAACCACTGACTATGTAATGTTAAATGGCTACTACATGTTTTACTAATATGAAAGCTTTATTTGAAATGTAAATATGTCTGGGCATGACAATGACTCAATTACATTTTCAAGTCAAGTTTTCCTGAGGATAAAACAAATCATATGTGAAGAAAAGCAGTTAGTTAACCCTTAAGGTGGGCATGGTCCACCTAAATGACAACGATGGACTATTTTTCATTGTTAGACCCTAAGTATTCAAGCATTAATTTCAGTTTTGGATTTCTAGACTGCTTTGAGGGTAGGGAGATGGTTTCAGCTGAATACTCTGACATTCCTTGTATCAGGATATTTTTATATTTTATGACAGGGAGTTCTTTTTTGACCACAATGACCACAATGATCAAAAATATTAAAGTCTAATATATCTATAATCGATCTATACAAATATCACACAAATATAAACCTGTGTAACGTTTGTTACTATGTAACAGTATATAGTGTCAGGATGTTTACACTTAAAATAAAAATATTCAAACCCAAGGGACCATGTTGTAAATGGGTCCAGCATCACATCAAATGGAATAGGCATCTATCTTGTTGTGCATCCTTTTCACACATTTTATCCTTCAGTTTGTGTGTAGCTGACTTTATGACTAATTTCTACTTGTGCTACTGCTACACTATGTTTTATCATTTATCATTATTTTGTCTTCCTGTACCCACATGGCTAGTGTTCAGCAAAAGTAACATAGACACACTTTAAAAGTCTGTGTTTGAACAAACATGATGTCCAGCTATGAAAGAGAAAGAAAACTATGTCTATTCTAAGCAGGGTTTCCTGCAGTGTTTTCTAGCGTGTGGAGGACATCTCGCCTGGCATGACCACGTCTGTTGTCACAAGACAATGTGCTTAATTAAGCAAGTTAATTTGACCAGATTTTACATTGGCATCTGATCCTCAGTTTATGATAAAAAGATACAGTTTTTTTAAACGTGGAGCCCTGCACAAAAATGTGGATTCAAGGCTGCTCTCAAGTACCACCAATATTGTGGTGGCTTGAACAAAAAACAATGATCTGTGTTCCACCTACAGTATCTAACACTGTCATTTTGAGGGCAATTATTTGCCTTTTACCTGGGTTGTGTTTGTTTTATAGTATGAACTGATGTTCCAGCAGCCATCGGCCACTTAGTGTCTGTCACTCTGACTCAGATGCTAAGCACTGCTGTAGCTGGTAATTTCTCTCCCTTCTCTCACCCCTGGAGGGCAACAACAGGCCCATAAACCCAATGAGAGCAGGGCTGTGCAGTGAGAGAGAATGAGTGCTCAAAAATGAGAGAGATATAGTGTGCATGTGTTTCCGTGTGTGAGTGAGTGTATCAGAGAGCCTGGTTTAGTACTCTGGAGCTGTGAATGTGCCTTACCACTGGGCAGAATATGGGTCTCAGCTTGACAGCTGACACTATAATTCCCCATCGTGACCCCTGATAGGCAGGGTCAGTACAATATCACCATCACATTGGCCGCCATGGGCCAGCCTAGGGAGAGGTGGGGTTTGTTCCCTGCCTCTCCTCGCAGACACAATGTGAATCCAATTACCCGCTTTGTCTCTGGCCAGAGTGCAATCCAAGATGCATGGTGGGGAAACCCTGGGTGAGGAAGAATAACACTCCTGTCATTGCAATTTCACAACCCACCCTAAACTGTGGAAAAAACTATGTGGAGAGAAGATTTGATTCTGATCATGTTAGTCCGGCTAAAATATCTGAGCACTTTGGTTCTTGATATACTGTGTATGCATAAAGAAGTGGCTGCGATTCTAGTGGCATTGTTCATCGACTTGTCTGTGTATTTAATATATACCTCGAGGATTAAAAAGTATATCCATTTGGTGAAAGTGCAATGGCAATGAGAAGATTATAGAGTCGAATCATCTCTTGCACACAACAAAATATCCTCCTTGAGTACTTGCAATTTTGCACACTTTACACATAACTAAACATGTTGAGGTTACTGTATTGTTAATGTGATCGCACTGGTACCCATGTGCTCTGTAAAGGGTTCTGCCGTAGCTGATGTTCCTCCTCATAAATGTAACTACATGTCAGCTACATAGGGTGCATAAGTAAGCTAACTGGTCAGCTTGGGCTGCTTTGTGTTTTCTCCTACAAGTATTGTTTGTTGATAATGTAGACAATATGGACCAGGTTGGAGAGTGTCTGATCTTCAGTTTTTCAATGATGCAGCCATTATTAGCACAAAGCTACTCTTCATTGTGACTGTTCAGAATTTGGGAATATATTGATTGCACAACACGTCTGGTAATATTCAATATGTTTCTCTAAATAAATGATCCAAACCAATAGTAAATGTATCTACAGTATCGACAAGTATTACATGTGTATCTAAAGCCTGATATATCTTATTCATCTGTGCCATAGAACTCAATTTCTATACCCATTTTTGGACAAAAACTACATCAGTGAGCCAAACAGTTGCACTGGGTGACATGTCCCTTTATTACAATGAACGCACACACTGTTGTTTATTTTGACTCAATTCCACCTACACCATCCTGCAGCTCCAAAAACTCACTACATCCAAATGTGGATTAATCCACTAATGAAAATAGTCCCCAAAAAATGCATTATTTCCCCCTGTTTGAGTAACACTGCCCAGAAATCAATGGGACCAGTATAGGAATCAACAAAAAAAAGTGACTTCAAGTCCATTTATTGACTTATTTTTGTCTCACAACCAAACATGCTCTTGGAGGCACATCTTTGACAAGTGCTCTGAACATGCTGTGCCTTACAGCAAAGTAAATATCACAGGCTCATGTTTCTGCAGCCGCCTCTCTCTGACCCAACTTATTGATTTCCCCCCTTTTGAAAAATACATTTGAAAAAGGCCCTAAGCTTTCTGACACCGCTGAGGGCCCTGACACACACTGGCTGGTCTTGGGGCCCCTTGGGTATTTCATGGGACCCCAAGCAGCTCTGGCAAGAGGAGAGGTCAGGGGTCATCCTGTCAGGCCATGTCCTGCAGGTCCCCCTCCCCTGATACTGACGTCCAAATAAATCTCTCTCTAAGCCCCTTCTCCCGAACGATACAACATGAAAGAGGCACAGCCATTACCGCCGGTTACCACGGCAGACAAGCACCCCCTCTCTGTTTGTATTTCACTCCTCCACCTCCCCTTCCTTCCTTCAGCTCTCATCCTTATCAGCCCATCCCTCCTCCGCCTGACTCACTCCTTCGATTCTGAACTGTCTTTCCTTCCTGCGCCTGGAGAAACTGGCCTTGGATGACCAGTCTGCTTTGACACAAGAAATACGAGTACAATAGAGCTCTGTGGCTTCCTGGGTCCCTCTGTCTAATTCCAACATTTACAACAGCTCAAGGCTTTCCACTCAATCTCTCTGAATCTGCGTCAAGTTGTACATCATAAACACAATGTGGGATTCTGATGGAAATTATTTTAACACAACAGTTGGACATATTTACTTTATTTACAGTATTTGAATACATTGTTATACAGCCTTTTCAAATCTATACTTGTTTTATGTGTATACTTGTTCATGTTCTACTCTTAGCTTAGAGTTCTGCACAGAACCCGTGCCCAGTCAATACTCACAGGTTTAAGACGTGAACCGACTGAACGTCAATGGTACTGCCAACTTTGAGATACCCAAACCCAACCAGCAGCTATATTTCTGCTATATTTCATCCTTTACTGACTTTTACTGGCTGCACTATGTCTCTCTTTGCTCTTTCCACTGGACATCGTACATTTACTTGCAACACATGACACACAAACGCAGATGATTAGCATGTTTAGAGATAGAAAGAGAAACATTTTGTTGATTAGACAATATTTAATGAAGTATGTTTACATGGAATATTCCAGTGTTTTGCACCATCAATTCACTGACTGAACTGTTATTGTTACGTCAAGCATTTAGAGTCATTCCTTTCTAGGGCCTTATGGACATGCTTATTGATTGCCTGTCCCATCATTTTAAGAATTTAAGAATCAATTTAACTTGTCTTTGCTACTTAGTAGCTTATAAGTGAAATGCGGAAGTGCCTTAAACCTGTAATCTTTCTAATGGCCTGCAGGGGTCGACTCCAACGACTGTTGTCTGCGCTGTGTTCGTTTCTGGTTTTCCCCATGACTTTGCATCTACCTGCCCGCTCTGGACTTTGCTTTCTTTTGTCATTTTGGATTCTCTGTTGGCCTCACCACCCCGCAATTTTTTGTTGCACCTTTTTTGTTGGAATAAACTCTTTGTACCCTACCTGCCGGTCTTCTCTTCTCTCCTCTCTGCGATTGGGTCCTACCCCTGCTTACCTGCTACTCCCCGTGACACATTGGGGCTTACTGTGCATTCATCTTCTCTGAAATGTATGTAATTGCCATGACCAGCTAGCAGTATTTGGAGTACATTCACCAGACAACTCTTACATCAGGTCATTTGGATATTCCTTGTTGACTTCTTTTATTTAATTTGATATTTAACACACATTTTTCCAATGCATTGAGCATAAAGAGGAGGTTATCTATATGTAAGGTGCTGCAGCACCAATTATGGTTGTTTATTTTGACAAAAAATGCCTTTGTCACTGTTGGTCTTTTCAAAAATAAAAATACCCCTATTAACAAAATTGAATACTCATCATGAATTAGCTGGCATTGCCCACCTGTTGTGTACTTGATGATTCGACTCTATAATCTTCTCATTGCCATTGCACTTTAACCATATAGTTTGCCCTGCACCTAACTAGTTTATCCACTGCGGATTGATACAGTTCTCAGTTCTATTTCACTAAAGTTTGAACATCTTATACAGAGACTCTCTGCTCTCAGCAGCCATATACTATTACACTGTCACACTACATTATTATTTATTTTTATTTTTTTTGTCAAGGATTTTACTGAAGGGAAAGCACGCAAGGATCCTGTTACACTATTAGACTTCATCAATGCTCAGTGCATTCCAGGACTTATTGTGTGAAGTGTTCTCATTTCCTTTTTGATGTACTGGCATTCCTGCAACCAACTTTCTGTATCTGCAGTGGGCAATTTTGAGACTCTCCTCCTGAGACAAATATCAGTAACTTCAGCAAGTTGAACTTTAGAGTGACACAGTCTTGCGGCCATACTAATTATCAAGGGAGCAAAGGAGGAAATCAGGAGTGACAAAGTCCAACAGAGACTGCTGCTCGATTCATTTGCACTACATGTGAGCGTCAGAACTGCTGCTTCAGTCCTGTTTTGGCCATTGTGCCTCTTCGGCCACATTTCCACTTCCCCAGGTCCCATGCACTTCTATGAAGCTATGCAGTCATTGCCAGTCTCCATCCGTTCACCAGATAACCCTGGACATTCCCACCTGTCCCGGTCACCTGACTCCCACATGCACCTGCTCACCTGTTTCTCATTCTCCAATTATCCAATCAGTGTGTATATATAAATATACCAGTCTCTTTTTCCCAGTCAGTAGCCAGATTGTCGACATTGTTTTGTGCCTTTGCCTTCCAGCTTCTTATAAGGTACACAATTTATTTGTCGTTCGACAACACAGGATTGCCCAACAAAATGCACGTTGTAGTCTCAAATGCTCCATAAGAATAATAATTTAGGGTGGCATGCAGAAGATCAGTTAGGGGTCTTACAGCCAGAGGACTGAAACTGCTCTGTAGTCTGGTGGTACGGCAGTGGATACTTCTGTATTGCCTGCCAGATGGCAATAGAGTGAACAGGCTGTTGCTTTGGAGTTCCATCAGTGCCAAAATTATGCTGTTTGCACACTGTCTATGTCGACTGAACATGTGACAAAACATTTGACTGTCTATTTAACTTTTGGATTGGCGGAACCTCATATGTTTCTGTTGTCTTTTAATATCCAATGGACTCAGCGCAGACCCCTCATCTCACCAATATCCCTGTTGCTTGGTAGATGGGTACCATTGATTTACTGGGCGGTGCAAAGCCCTTTTTGCCAATTTGTGGACAGGTTGCTTTCTATTGCTTCACTTTAAAAGTTGACAAGAACTTGGTGTGAGAATTTTCCTGTATTTCTTAAGTGTCCTTAAGAAATACAGCCATTTCTGATCTTTCCTAACCATCTACCTGAACCTGAATCTGTACCTGTCTCCCTGTAACTATTACCTGTCCTGTTACTGTTAACCTGTGGGTTCTTGACTTCTTCTGTTTGGATTTGCTGCCTTTGTAACATTATTAAAATCACAACTGCATTTGCTCCTTTTCCTTGCTGCCTTGTACACAGCCCATGATCTTGAGTAATGTCAAATCGTTGGATGGACACTGGCCATCGTGTGTATAGAATTTAAACCACCAGTGATTTTAAAACTGTTGAGTAATCACAACCAGATCCATTAAGGTTTGACTTTGTTCACCAGTTAGTAAAGGTGGAAAATATTGTCAGGGGAAAAAAAATATGTTTTGCTTGTATATGAATACATTATTCACATACAACATGATTTAGTTTCAACAATACATTATTTAACATTAGAATAAAGTTTTTAAAAGTCTCGTATTATATGTTTTTTGCTGTGCTCCACCTCTGTGATCTTTAAACATCCAGGCCACCCGTAACACCATGCCTTGGCGATTGCAAACTGGCAGCTGGAGTGAGAGGTTTGTTGTGTGAAACCTATTGACTGGGCTGTCTACAGGTGGTAGATTGACATATTTGATTGACTTTACATAGGGAGGTGAGCTACCTGTCTGTCCAAATTCATTAAGTTGTTTTGTACATGATTGTGTCAGGATTTGCTTCTATTGATATTTGTGGTTGAAGGAGCATGACAGGACAGTACAGTGATTTTCCTAATATATCAATAAGCGTATGGAAGTCTATGGATGCCAATACTAAAATGTTATAATTACCATTTCTATTTTTGTTTGCACGATGTATAATTAAATTAAAATAGAATTTTTGAAAGGCAGTTTTCTTGAATGTGCATAACTAGAGTCGAAAGAAAATTTTAATTAAAAACTCTACTGACACTTTTCAGTGGACTCCCCAAAAATGGCACTTCTATAATGATAATAAAATTGAATGAAAATTAAAGGGAAAATTAAATGAATGGAGATTCCAGATTCTGAAAGGATTTCTTAAAGTGAAGGTAACTTTGGAGAAACCAGCAAAATAAGCTTGATTTTGAAAGTATCAAACCTAAAAAATCCCACCCCTCCCTTCAGGCCTCCCTGATAAAGGCCACTTGCCCAAAACACATGAAAGCACACTGCCTGACTCCTGCTGGAGGAGAAGTCCACGAAGCGGCAGAGACATAGACACTAATAAAACAATGTGATGCGCTACTCTCCCCAACGCTCTCTTAATTAGACATAATGTATATACATACATACATATTTGAGTATATATGTGTTGGGAGGGGAGCGCAGTGCATTGTTGTCATCGCTAACTGTAGTTCATGTCTCATTCACATGTAAAAAAAACCATTAATACAAACATTATCATAATGAACAGTACTCACAGCTGTCAAGCTTGCAAATTAGTATTGGAAAATTTTATTGAATGAGTTTGATGCAACAATTAGTTGTGGTAACGTTATCTGATATCAGGAAACCTCCAGTCAAGCGCAATGAGTCCATGGGCAGGGTGTGCACAGGCAGGCCGGTACGTAGGTAGACGGGCAGGAAGACCCTCCAATCATTTTTCTGGTGTATGGAGTTGTGGGTGGAAAACTCCTCTTTGATTGAAAGAAGTATTTTTTTTTTTTGTTTGTTTTAGGTTTTCCCTAAACAACATGGAAATTCTTAAATTTACAGGGAAACCGTTCTACACTCTGGGGGCATATGAATTAAATGCAGCATCACTGTAGACTTTAAAATCAACAGAACAAAGTAATCTGTAATGTTTGATTCAGACTACACAATATTGTTGTCTGTTAAAATGGTCACTGTGTCAGTGAATTCTTGACGTAACTCTGCAGAGCGACAGAATACATATTGGTCTCTGAATAATTGTAGCTTGCCATCTTTCACTACCAGCAATCAGTTGGTTGCAGTCAACGGGAAAGAGGTGCTAGGGACAGACTTCCAGACGTCTTGTGTTCGAAAAAGCATAAGTAAAGTCACCTTTCTGCTGTTTTACAGCTCCACCTGGCAACACCAACAACACAATTCCTCCTTCACTGCGCTATTTTTACAGTTGTTACATTATGGAATTTGTCAAAGTAGGTGAGAGAAGACAAACTTATTCTGACGCCCTTGTCTTTTTGTCTTGTCTTTCAGATGCCGTGAGGTTTGAGATGTGTTGGTTGTCATCCACTATGATACTACACATCAAGTCAGGCTATTATCAGGCTGATATCATGTAGTCTGAAGCCAGCATACCATTTAATTTTAGTGATGATCTTGGTTTCAGTGCTTTGAACCATTTGGAGATGTTTGATCAGTGCATTACAGTTTTTAAGAGCAAACAGGAGCACTTTTTTTAAAAGTTGTGCTGCAAGAGAAATGCTGTGACCGTGGCAATGTTCTTTAAGTAGTAAAAGACCATTATAGTGGTGTTTTGAACATGTGATTCAAAATTTAATGAAGATAACCCCTAGATTCTTAGATACAGATGAAGAGTTCAGAATGTTTGCTGCATGATGTTCTCTCTTTTGGCCAGTTCCCAAATGTATCAAAATCTGTTCTGATTATCACATGTTTCTTGCCCTCAAATTACTAATTTACCTGAAATACAATTGATTAGATTAAAACAGGAGTTGGATCATCAAAATATGCATTTTTAAACATCAAAATTAGAATTAGATTTAAACATTTTAATGTATTATTATTTTTTATTTATTATTATTATTATTATTATTATTGTGTGCAAACAAATAACATTATAATTGGATTAAAGAATCTCTTTTAATATTGGCAGCCACAGACTCCCATAGATTATCTGCAGGGTAAAAAATAGTAAATCATTACTTAACTGAGCCAGAAGGTCTGCCAAGTGGGAAAATTGAGCAAAACACTACTGCTGTGAAAAACTATACAGAAATGACCATCTTTAGTTAAACATTTGTAAGTTACTGCTTTACTTGCTTTAATTCAAAAGTGATGTGAATCCCCTAGCCTGTGGTTCACAGGCTGCATTCAATTGTACATAGAGTTGCTTTAACGCTGTTTTACATCTCCTTTGAGCTGTGACTTGGTAAAGTATTATCATATTTCAAGCAACTGACAGTGAACAGTAGTTCCAGTGGGTCCAGATAGGCCAAAAGTGTAAAGCCAAGAAGCAAATCATGGTTCGAAAAGAGGTCAAGCTGCTGAGTTTAACTGTTGAAAAAAACAAATACTTCTTTCAATCAAAGGGGAGGCAGAGAAAACATGGCGGTTTCCACCCACTGCTCCATGCTCCAGGAACCAGTACCTCACACTGCTCAGCCATATGTGTTGCTCTTAGCTGCTGCACAAACACAAGTTGCAGAGCCTGTCCCTGTCTGAGCCCATAAGTCACATTTTAGTCCTGACCTAAGGGTGCCAAGAGTGATGGCTTCAGGAAAGGGGGACTTCCTCTGAGAGTAAAGGGGAGCAGAGGGGTGGTGGTGAGGTATTAGTGGGGCAGGAAGCATAGTGTGAGGTAGTGCTATGAGGATGGCCTATTCAACACTTGTCATGTGGCCATGTGCATGTGCTGCTGGATCTCAAAGGGGACTTAAGGGAGAAGAGAGACAAAACCAGGGGAGAATGGAGACACACAGGAGAGATGGCTAATTTATGCCCTGGTATGCCAAAAAGTTGCCACAAAGGACTAATTGCATTCCCCTTATGGTTGTCAGATGTGCATCGGTCAGAGTTCGTAGAGGACACAGCTGACGAGAACCTGGTGAAGAAAATATGAGTTGGAAAGGGGCAAATTTCTTATTTCTCTCAGCTCCACTGAAACACCAATCCACCAGAACTCCATTCTATAAGCAAACCATGATGAGGGATTCTCAGTTTGTCTCCATGTAGTAACAAGCAGCAGAATCAAGTGCTGGTCGATTTGACAACATCCATGATTACCATGGTAACAGCAAATGTGGTTTAATACTTTTTCACTTGTTGGGCAGCTACGTTAAATACATCAGAAGAGCAGGTGTGTCTGTTCAGTGCAGTCAAACACACACAACTGCAGGACACAGGAAAAGGAGGTGGTTATATTGTGTCGCCTGTCGCTTGCATTTCTTCATCTAACAGCTCACTGTGGCTGCTCCCCACTTTTTTATTACTCCCTGACAGAGTTACAACTCATCTGCTGATGAAAACATACAGACAATTACTGTCTTGTTTTGTATACACACTTTTGATTAACAATCATGGTCAGCACTAACCTGCGACAAATACATAGCGTTTCATGTGACTACTTCACGATAAAATCCATTCTGTGTTTTGTCAGTTAAACACTTTTAATGTGATGCAGCAGCAGCCGGAAATGTTAAATTAGCATTAGCAGTAACTCAATCCAGCTTTGATATGGTGGTAACAGAGTGAACAGTAAACAGTGACGCTGATATCAATGAGGTCAAATTACAAATGGTAACTATGGATTACATGCTGCATCGTTTCCTGTCATAACTTTGTGTGTGTGAATCTGAATCAGTCGTCAGGCATACTTTATAGAGAGGCAGGTACATAATGTAAATACATAAAAAATGGCTACTGCAGAAAAAAATATTACTGTAAATAGTATCAGAAACGGGTTGTGATTTCATGAAAATCTTAAGGATTTTAACTTTAATAGTGCCAAACATGTTTTGAGTCGGAACCCCTCCCAAAATTTGTGATGTGAATCAGCTCTGAATAAAAAAAATGTAAACTCTAAATAATGAAAAAAAGTCAATAAATAATGTAAAGATTACATTATTCAAAATGTAAATTATATGTTGGTTTTCAGCATATCTAAAAATACTTTAAGACAACCACCTCTATTGTTTACAACTTAAACACAATGCCAACTTTGTTGGAGAGATTGGTGGCAGCAGCAAGTAGAGAGAGGACAGTGGCCAAAGCTATTTTTCACTGTTCATGTTGGTTCAACTTTTTTTTTTTTCAAAACTTGCTAACTGCCATTTTCTCTATTTTGAGCTACAACCTGCTCTATTTAGCTATGTGTTGAAATTAGAGTGAGTGGATAGCAGCAGCCAGTAGTGTATGGTGCATGCTGGATCTACGTCTTGGAGAAAACAACAGCCGGGTGCCGTGACTTTTCACAGATCTCAGTCTTGCTAAGCAGTGAGGTTACGAGGTTTGGTACCATCATACATGTACAGACACCAAAACTAAAACTTGTGCTCACTGGCTGTATCTGGCAACGCGTGCTGTAGTTCAGTCAGGACACTATGACAAAAATACTTGATCTACATGCAGTAGATATATTTGCAGTTATATGTATTTGGCGGTATGCTCTGTTCTGGGACCTCCCTGTCCTTCCAGGTGCATACGTGGAAAGCTTAAAGCAGGGAGAGCAGCAAGGATAGACAGGCTGAAGCAGCTTAAATAGGGCGCCCTGAATGAGATCACCAATAGATGCCTGGAAGGGAATCAGCTGATCCATCAGCTGATGAAGCTGGGATATTGAGCTGAGCTTGACTCCTGGCCTGCCTGAACTAGTCTCCCACTAAAATTACCAATCGTCATTTTTACCTTTCTGTTTATGTACAGATTAATTTAATGGGGTACCCATGAATTTGGGAACTTTTAGATGTGGAAGTAGGCTTGTTTTGGTAAAGTTTGGACATGGCCATGCTGATAGCCAGCTGTTTCCTTCTGTGCTAGTCTTTGTGCTAAGCTGATAATCATGTACTTAAAAGAATAGTTTGACATTTTGTTGAAATTCACCTGTTTTTTTGTGGAGAGTTAGATGAGAATATTTGATACCACTCTCATTTTTGTCAATTAACTATAAAGCTACAGCTAGGAGGCTTTATGCGAAATGTAAAAATTTGCGTTTTTAGGGAAAAATACATGTGAGGTTTGATATCATCACGCCTGTAAAGAGAATTATAATAAGACACTGACTGTATCTGGCAGCCCGCACTATAATATGCTTTAATATAATTTAATATAAGTACTGTGGATGTTTGTCAACAAATAGTTCCAGCATATAACTCACAAACTGACGCTTTTACATAATGTTTAATAGTGTCTAATATATTTGCACTATTAAAGGCTGTAAATTAATCAGTGCACTGTAGTCCACTTGTTATTTTTCAGTCTACATGTGAAAGTTCTTCCACCTCACCAATGACAGAATTTTCCCCATGTATTAAAAACAAGCTGCTGCTTCTTATAGTTGTGTTTGCTCAATGTAATCCTTAATGGTAGGGAAATGCATGTATTTCACCTGGTGTGCACAAAGGTTTTTGTTTGCATTATCAGGCACTGAGCACATTTTACAACATTTCATGACACTGGCTGTTACTCCAGATAAATAATGAAGACAGATTCTTGACAATTATCGGCTAACACCCTCTGAATGTCAAGTGACTCTCAAGTCATGAACCAAAAGGTCTTCATCAAAGGCTAAAGCCTGATGGTTTTGACAAGCTCTCCGCCCAAGTCTAAACATCTTCCTCGTGCCTGCCCTGTTCTGGTCCTTTACTCAGACAACCCCCACTAAAACGCCCCTTGTCTTTTTTTTTCCTTTTTTATGTCTTTCTCTCTCTCATCCTCTCTTGATAACCACCAGCATTCTGCAGGTTGCCTTTTCTGATCCATCCCACGGGAGAGTGGGGGTTATATGTGTTGGGGGGTTAAGATAGACAGGTGAGATGAAACTATGAGGAGGGTGGAAGGGGTGATGGAGGATAGTGAGTGAGTGGGAGCTGCAAGTAAGAGTTAGAAGAAAATGGCAGTAAGAGATGATAGGGGAGGTGGGAATAAAAGGAGGAGGGAGGGAGGGCAGGTGGGGAGGTTAAGGAGCACTGTGCATGTGCTTGGTGTCATCTGACTTTCAGGCTGGCTTGCTGATCTCCTCTGATGTACAGTACATGACATGGGCCTGGAAGCCCAGCCCTAATCAAGGCAACAGCGACTGCAATCCCCCCGCCCTTCCCCCCCTTCCCTTGATACAGCCAGGGCCCACGGGAAGGAGGCAACAAACCAGCAGCTGTGTTTGCCTCCTCTCCCTCCTCTCCTCCAGTCAGGTGGAATGAGGGGATTGGAGAGGACTGGAAGTGGAACAGAAGGGTATCTGAGTAAAGCCGGAGATATTTGCATGCCTCCCAACGCTTCAGAGCCTCCAATTAGCATCGGAGGCCCTGCTGCCGGCTGCGGGACCTAACCGCGGCTGGGCCAGTGGTGGCATTCCTGGGCCTGAGGAGGATTAACACACCCCTCCTCTGGATGGAGATGTGCCAGCGCTGTGACCCGACCATGACCCTGTACCCAATACCCTTAAGGTCAACTTTGCTCCATAACATCCAGTTGAAAGCTATGATTCTTTATTTGTTAATATTTCACCTTCAGATCAATTTAGACATGACAGAGAATCGTAGGCTCTAATGAAACTAAAAGTAAAATCACCTGAACTCAGTTCGTCCTCCTATTAAACTTTATAATAAAGTAGCCGTTTTTAGGGATATATTTGTCTACTTGACCAAAGGATCAACCCCCATTTTTGATACTTTTTATGGCGGGTATTATTTCAGCAATTGTCATTCAGCATATTTGCATTCTGTAATAGTCTCACTAGTGGTTCTCAAAGTAGAGACCTTAGGAGAACCTTAGGTAGCTGCTAGATTTATTTCCATTACTTAACTGCATTTTTACTGTACATCTTATCACCCAATAAAAACATTGTAACATTTATCGAGGAGAAAAGCTTAAGCATTGAAATCACTGTACTTAAAATGCTGTTTAACATGCAATTATGTCACAGCTAAGACACCACAGCCGGTTGTCATAGTGCCCCAAATTTATTTAATGCAGCTTTAACGTTTTGTTGCCCATAATGATCACCAGCTATATACTGTAAGCTAGTTTACCTATTTACTGCTACCATGAATGAAGGTATATTTAGGGAAGTCAAATCCAAAGACACCTATTATTTTATATATTTTGAAGGGCTGTCAAATTGACCGGTTAATTCCGATTAATTAATAAGAACAGAAGTTAACGCAAATAATGTCATTATATCAAAGTCTCTGTGAGAGCACCCCTTTTAGCACTCAGGGAGCCACTGATACCACAGGAGTGATATCACAAATGCACCCCTCTGATACCATGCATCACCACATTTGTGCTTAGGCGATATATTATTGATTTCTCATGCCCCTTTTAGATATTTCTATTCTATGCTTTAATCATGTGCAACAAAAATGTCATGTTTTTTAGTTTAAATATCCTTATTTGGGGTATTTTTCAAGCAAATATCAATATATGCGATTCATTTGATTAATTAATCGGCATATCATGAAAAACATTTTGAAAAATGTAAACGATTGAAAGCCCGAGTATTTTATCAATATTTCTTATCTGTCACTGTGTCTCATTCTTCATCCACAGTCTATTGTAGGGCCTACGTTTATTTTCTCTCTGTATGGCGCTGTCAAGCAAGAATAGATTCAAGTAACATAAATAAGGCATTTCAATCCTCATGTACACCTCTGTCCAGGGCAGGTCCCTGGAGGAAAGCAATAAGCAACCAGCAGACTCAAGCACAAGTACAAAGAATGGGGTTGAAGGGCCTCAAGTTCGCAGAATCACTGCTTTGGGAGTCGAAGCAGAGAAGAAATAAGTGTCTACAGCTGAACAATCAATACTGTCACTGTAGGATGGCACTGCTCAGAGATCTAAGAGCACCTTAGAAAAAGGACGCTTTTGAGTGTGTGTATGAGGTAGAAAGAGAGCATTTTTTTGGTGCGTTTTTATGTGCTAGCATGGACACGTGGAGTCTATTAACACATGCACTCATGCACTTTATGCTTTTGTTAAGTCTGTGAAGTGCTGTATTTCTGAGAGACAACAAACAACCTTAATTACAACACACACTGACACATGAAAGCTGTCCCTAAGGCTTAGCCTGAACCTGACACAGCTCTCAAACATGTACAGAGAGATGTGTTTTTCAGCTGTAAAAACACAAGTGCTAATGCTCATATGACAGATCAACAGATTTCAATACGGTTGTCAGGGGGCTGTGATTAATTTTTTACTATCTTTTAAAGATGCTACATGTGTGTCATTTTGAACATATTTCTATCATAAGTAAAATAACTATGTGTAATTACTGTAAACAAATGAGACCATGGTGGTGATGAATGAGTGCCTCAGGCCGTCAGTATTGGTATCACCAGTGTTTTTCTCAATAAACCTACATTTCCCACAAACCTCACTGCTTTAGGGGATCCTGAACTTGTTGGGCGTTTTTTGCTGTAAAGCATTCTTTTCAAACACAGCTCAATAAGACACATTAAATGTGGTGTATAGACTACTTGTCTTCTCAGTGAAGATCCTTTTAATGCAGTTCATACTGTGATGACCGAGTAGGTGTAGACATAGATGAAAGGTTCAAAAGATCTAAGTTAAACAATTCATCCTCTGGGGACCATGATTGTCTGCACCAAATTTGATGTAAATCCATCCAATAGTTGTTGAGATGTTTCAGTAACTACCAAAAAATGCAGAAAAGTAGTAGGATCACCAAAGTCATTAGAATTCTTCCTCCAGGGACCTTTAATATATGTAATAATAAATTATAATTATTATTTGATCACACGTTTATTTAATCCATTGAATAGTTGATGTGATATTTCACTCTGGACCAAACTAGTGGACCGACAGACCAACTGCCATTGCTGTCCCTAGAACTGTGCCACTAGCCTGGCTCCTAAAAATATAAAACCTTAACTTATTTTGCTATGGCTGCCCTCTAAGTGATCCAACATTGTGAAGTGACATATGTTTAAGAGACAAGGTGGCCTCTACATGTATAGATACATCTGTCTCCAAATGTATTGCCTTTGGTGACAACTGCTCAGTGCTCTTAGGTCAGTACCTGTCTGCCACCCAGGCTTTTTCAAGGTCAAGAGTGCTGTCCAGTGAGGAAGAATGTGGCGAGACACATACTTTGGTATATCTATCTGTAATACAATGTGTATTCACACACTACTTTACGGTGTACTGCGTGTTTTGTTGCTTTTCCTCAACAGCTGCTGTTATAATCTTAATCGCAGTGGCTAACTACCCGCTGGACATTTAAACTAATTTTAGTCATTAATCACTCACAGCCCTCTCCTTCTTTTAGCGACTTTTTGCTAATTTCACAGCTTTTTATTCTTGTTCAGTTCTGTTAGCTTCTGTAGCCTCCTTCAGCTCCTCAGCTAGCGATGGTTTCTCTCTCTTCCTCTCTCCTGCTCGGTGTGTCAGATGTTCACTTACTCCTCTGCCTCCTTTAGTGATAAAGGTTTGTGTATTAAATGTAGTTCATTTGTAGCATTGGAGGAGAGGCTCAGTAAACTAGAAGCCTGGCTCCGCACCATGGATACCCAGACTTTAGCTGTAGCTGGCCAGCCTCCTGTAGTCGGTGCAGACCGACCCGGTGCAGCTCCTGCTGGCCGTCCCCCGGCAGCTCCCAAACAGCCGGGAAGTCAGGGCGGCTGGGTGACTGTCCGAAGGAAGCAGAGCCCCAAGCAGAGACCCACAGTTCACCACCAACCCCTTCATGTTTCCAAAAGATTCTCCCCCCTCAGCGACTCACCCGCTGAGAAACCAACTCTGATAATTGGCAACTCAATCCTGAAAAATCTGAAATTAGCGGCCATTAAAATTAATGTGGAGTCTGTGTGTTACTATGCAAAGACAATGTCGGACTAGTTTTCTCTGGACCTGCCAAATCTGACCAGTGATGACGTGTATATCCGCATGTCGTCATTCAACCGCTGGTTGTTGAGGTGGTGTCCAGCAAACGATGTGGGCCTCATAGATCATTGGCCGTCATTCTGGGGGAGACCTGGTCTGATGAGGAGAGACGGCATTCATCCCACTTTGAATGGTGCAGCTCTCATATCCAGAAATTTGACCACGTTTATTAGTGGACCCACATCGTGACCATCCAGAGTTGAGACCAGGAGGCAGAGCTGCAGTCCTACACGCTTCTCTGCGCTTCCATTAGAGCGGATACCCACCCAAACCCCCATAAAAAACCCCATAGAGACTGTGTCAGCCCCCCGACCACTTCAATTAATTCAATAAGATTTAAACAGGAGTTACTCACAAAAACTTAATAAAAACTAAAACCACCACTGCAGCAGTACAACAAAATAAGAGAATTAAATGTGGACTCTTAAACATTAGATCTCTGTCATCTAAAGCTATGTTATTTAAAGTAGCTTTAATTAGTTTTATTCACCTTATATATGCTTCCTTTAGGCAATAGTATTAGGAAACACTCCATAAACTTTCATTGCTATGCAGATGATACTCAATTATATTTATCAATTAAGCCAGATGAAACCGATCAGTTAGCCAAGCTTCAGGCATGTATTAAGGACATAAAAGACTGGATGACCTGCAATTTTCTGCTGTTAAACTCAGACAAAACTGAAGTTATTGTACTTGGCCCTAAACACCTGCGACATGCATTATCTATAGATATAGTGACTCTAGATGGCATTGCCCTGGCCTCCAGCACCACTATAAGGAATTTAGGACTAACCTTTGATCAGGACATGTCCTTTAACTTCCATATAAAACAGACTTCAGGGACTGCCTTCTTCCACTTATGTAACATAAAAATCAGGTACATCCTGTCTCAAAAATACGCAGAAAAACCAGTTCATGCATTTGTTACTTCTAGGTTGGATTATTGTAATTCCTTATTATCGGGCTGCCCTGATAAGTCTCTAAAGACTCTTCAGCTGATCCAGAATGCGGCTGCACGTGTACTGACAGGAACTAGCAAAAGAGAACATATTTCTCCAATATTAGCTCTCTGCACTGACTCCCTGTGAAATCTAGAATAAAATTTAAAATCGTCCCCCTCACTTACAAAGCTCTTATTGGTCAGGCACCATCATATCTTAAAGAGCTCATAGTACCATATTACCCCACTAGAGCACTACGCTCACAGAATGCAGGGTTACTTGTGGTACCTAAAGTCTCTAAAAGTAGAATGGGAGCCAGAGCCTTTAGTTATCAAGCTCCTCTTCTGTGGAATCAGCTCCCAGTTTGGGTTCAGGAGGCAGACACTCTCTCCTCATTTAAGAGAAGGCTAAAAAATTTCCCCTTTGATAAAAGCTTATTAGGGTGGCTCAGGTGAGCCCTGAACCATCCAGTTATGCTGCTATTGGCCTAGACTGATTTCCCATGATGCATTGAGCTTCTCTCTCCTCCTCTCCCTCTCCATCCATACACGTTCTTATCCCAATAATGCATATTACTCCACATCTGCCCCGTAGTTTCTGTGCTTTTTCTCCCTCTCACTTTCTGCAGGTATTTCTGCCTCTGGAGCTGTAGATTCTGGATCTGTGACTGCAGGCCGTCTACTGCCCCCATGTTCCTGCTCCCCCTTAATGCTACAGCTATTATTATTAGTCTGATTATTATGCTGTCTGTCATCCTGTTCTGTCTCCCCTCTTCCTTTATCTCCTCCCCTTTCAACCCAACTCGGTCGATGCATAAATCCGCCCACCCAGAGCCCGGTTCTGCTCGAGGTTTCTACCTGTTAAAAGGGAGTTTTTCCTCACCACTCGCAAAGTGTTTGCTCATGGTGGGAATTGTTGGGTCTCTGTAAATATTTTAGAGAGTATGGTCTAGACCTACTCTATGTCAGTCAAAGTGTCTTAGAGATAACTTTTGTTATGATTTGGCACTATACAAATAAAATTGACTTAACTTGACTTGAGACAAGGATTCCAAAGGTCCACAATTGAAAATGTGACCGATTTAACTTCATAAACCGAGGTGATAAACAGCCCTCTTTGAGCTGAGAGATTTTAAGAACATAATAGTACATATTATAGAAATGAATGTACTCCAGAAGGAGAACAAAAGCTTTTGTCTGATTCTTTTTAATAAATATTACATCAATGGACAGATTAACTTGTTTGGGGGCCCCAGGGCAAAAATTTGCTGTTGGGACCATGGTTCCTCTAAGTTGCCAGCAACCAGTACTCCTGTAGTAGAATACTACCTGAGCCCAGGTTTTCTGTATGTCAGTTAGTTTGTGGTATTTATTCTAGAAAATGCACCATGTGAGCATAATATAAATTCAAATCTTAAAAGGTTTTTTAATTAAAAGTGTCAGGGACCCTCTACAGGACAGGGCCACAAATATACGTCCAGCTGATATTGGATTTCTGTTGTCCAAGTTCTGAAATAAACTTGCAAGTAATCAAATTACCTAAAGCCAACTGATACACAGTAAACTTGGGGCTTTTGGGGCCTCTGGAAGTCTTTTAATTATTTATTCAAATACTTTTTTCATCCTTTTTGAAAAGGTGTAATGAAAGTAAACACGGTGGATGGCCGCATGTGATTTCACGGTGCTCTGAAGTGGCACTTTTATCAACAGATATGCCCTGCTGCCTTCAGATGGCTGTTGAGATTTAACCACTTAAAACCTAGCCTTTAATCAACTCTACACTAACCCTAACCCTTTAAGTCAAATATGGCATGCTCACACAAAGGTAATGCATGATACACTGCACCAGAAATAAGGGGCACATTCCCCTGAATCATATGATATAAAACACATGATACTGAAAGAATAAGCTCAGAATTGGCAGAAATATATAACTATGTCCAGGCATTTAGGTTTTAAATGGTTAATTAATTAAAAGAGAAACTTTACAGTATAGTATACAGTATAAAGCAGCTGTTGACAACAGACACTGTAAGAGCTCATATATATATAAATGCAAACTTATTTAACAACATTCCTGCTATAACTACATTAAACTTGAATGTTTGATGATGATTTCAAAGCATACTGGTTTGAGAGTGTTTTGTTAAAATTGTATTTGTTTTGTTGATAAAATCACAAAAGTGACAGTGAAGTTATTTTACACCAGAACAGGTGCGGTTCTGACATGTCCGTTCTCAGCACAATGTCTGTACTGTACATGCAGTGCTGGGCACCAAAATACCACACAGACGGGTTAAGCACATTTCAAGGTTGGGAAAATACCAAACTGTTGGAGCACTGCATGCACTGGTCGTTGAGCTGTGACGAAAATAGGGCCCTAAGAGTCTGCAGTACAGCCAATCTAGCAGCTCTTTGGGGCAACACTTACTGTAGGCACAGCGATGATTTGAGCTAAATGCTAACCTCAATGCTAACATCCTCACAATGACAATGCTCACATGCTGATTTTAAGTAGGTATAATGTTTATTATGTTAACCACAATTGCTAAAATCGGCACTTAACAAAAAGTTAAGTGCTGAGGCTGATTACATCAGTTTTGAAGGTATTTGGTCATAACACAAAGTGTGGGACAAATAGACATGTTGACCACATGAGGAAAAGTGAATCATTCTGAGGACAGCATGAATGTTATGACAAAGAATTTTGCTCAAAACCACAAATGTTGGAGCCCAGTGTTACTGCGCATGCCACATACCATAATGTTGCTCGTTCAATTCCAGCCAGGGACCTTTTGCATGTCATACCCCCACTCTTCTCATATTTCCTGTCTGCCTCACAGCTTTCAAAACTGTCTGATAAAGGCAAAATGCCAAAAAAATAAATATTCTTGTTAAAAGTCAACCTCATGGTGGCAACAGAGGTGAAAACAAGGGATCACTAAAGTCAGCATAATTCATCATCTATTGACCATGAATCCCTGAAAATGTATATATCCAATAGTTGTTGAGATATTTCAGTCTGGACCAATGCGGCTGGGGGACCAAGTGAAATTGGCGTCCAAAGAGCTATGCAGAATCCGTAGCTAAATGAATGTGTATAAAATAAAGGACAAAAATAATATAAAAGAAAGATAGTTTTTTAATCATTTCTTTATACCTCAATTTAAATTGAAAATAAGGAGCTTTTTGTTATAGAGGAATTTCATGTTGTGTAAATAAGATACCTATCCTTGAAACAGTATTTTTTAACAACAATGGCAGTTCTGTCCTGCCATACATTGCCTTGTTGGTATGGTATTTTATGTTAGGAAGCTTGTATCTGCCCAATGTCACATGAATGAATCTGGCCCAGTGTCACCTCAATAGTGAAGGCGGAGCCTGAACTGTCACTCCAGCCAGTCACCTGAGTTGGTGATAAGCTGCAGGTGCTGCATGCCAGAGCTGCCTCCTGCAAAGCTGTGGCTGGTTTTACATGGTGAACTCTGATGTCCCGGTGTGTACTCTAAACATCGAATCTGATTGAGGCCTCTTTGAAAGCATTGTCACAAAACCGCTCCTCTGAACTAGCTGTGTAAGTGCCCAGAGTCGACATCCTTAATAAGAAATGTCATTGGTAAGTCAAGCACTGAATTCTAGCTAAAAATAATGTTTTAATTGATTAACCATCGGTTTTAAAGTTAAATATCTATTTTATGCCATAGGGTAAATTATATAAAATACATAAGCTTATCCAACATGTAGGACATGAAACAAGCTAAATGTCTACTTAAATCTTGACAACATTTTAGACTTGCTAAATTATGTTTTGCCAAATTCACAAAAGGTTTCTGATGATGATGAAAAGGCCTTAAATCTTATTTCATGAAGTTTACAGCACTGATGTTGAACATTGTTCAATCAACTTTGAAAAAAACATGCAATCAATAACAATATAGTTAATTAAATTAAACACATGAGTGTTTCTGACTGACTGCCATGTTTCTGTTAATAAATTGTATTTTTTTAAATATGTATTTAATCAGAAACAGTAAGGTAATGTTATAGCTTGTGATAGAGGTTTCAACTAACTGTGATCTGGCCGGCCGAGGCCCACTTGAGGTCCACAGTAGGATCCCCAGGCCATCCCCCACCCCCCTGTCCAATAATATAAACAGTGCATTGTATCATCATTAACAGACTAAACCAGCTTTGTGAGTAGTGGGTTGCCCATTAATGTAAGGGCTGGTGGTTTGATTCTTGCTCTAACTCCTGTCCTCATGTTGAAGTGTCGCGGAGCAGGACAGTGAACCACATAGCAAATGTTCTGTATTAAAATAACCTTAAGCAAATTGTACACTATGTAATTAAATGTTCGAGCCGATACAATAATATTTAAAATATATATGATACAATATGATTCACCCCCTATTTCAATGCAGTGCAATTCAACACTATACAAATAGTATAGTATAAAATTCAATTTGATGTGATGCAAAAGAATATGATGCTCTGCTAGTCAATATGGTGCGGAATTTTTTTTTTTTTTTTGGTTCTTCTTAAGCAAACAGCAAATGATAAATGAACAAAATAAAAGTACTTTTGTTTCTGTAGTACTGCAACTAAGAAAGCATCTCATTTATGCTGTTTCTAAAAAACGCATGGCTCTTTCACAAACAGGCCTTTTCACAAGTCCTTTTGCAGTGCAAAAATGTCCATGACAAAAGTTAAAATAAAACCGGGCCTGGGCCTTGCTATAAACTCAACAGTTTTCAAATGTAGAGAGACAAGCTATTTGAAGATTGCCCTTGCAGACACATTCAAGATGAAGATTTTGTGACTTAATAAAAATAAAAATAAAATCCTGGGTTGGCTGAGGATTACTTGAGGAGGCAGCAGCAGTGCGACATTACTTTTGCTAGCCTTAAACTGTCACTGTTGTTGTTGTAGTCAAAGCTGCAGACCAGCACCACCAGAGTGTAGGAGAGGAGAGAGTGAATATTTCAGCATGGTTGGAGGCATTAGTGGTGTCAGTGTGAGTGGTGGGATGAAGGTGCCTGTGTGTGTGTGCATGTGTATGTCGAGGGGGGGTGGGGGGGGGGATTGGTAGGAGATAGCAGAGCACATCTGGTGGGGAGGCAGCGGTGGTGGTGGAGGTGGTTGGGTGGGTGGGGGCCCAGGGGTGCAGCCCGTGGCAGCTCCCCTTCCCGTACCAGCCTCTAGAAGGGAGCTGCCTGTCTGTCGCACCCTGATTTATAGACGGCTAATGTCAGAGGAAAGCAATGTGGAAACTGTGGCATAAACACCAAATACCGGCAGAGTTTAGAGATTATGATTCAGTGTCTGGGAGGACTGCTCCTCCAACAGAGCTATGCCTGCTGCCTCTCTCTCTGGCTTATACACACATGTGGGGACACACACACACTGAAACACACAAGCATTCTCCAGTTCTTAGGGCTTATCTCAACAGTGACCTACGGCTTGCATTTTTCTGGGCAATTTCTTGTACTGTTCCCTTCCCTTTTTCTGCCTCTTGTGCTATCAGCACTTGTTCTTCTCTTTGGTTTTGTATGATATAGGCAACCTTTAATTCAGACTGTTGTAACAACCCCAAATTGCTGTGTTTTGTGACTGTGTTTGTGGCAATGTGTACTTTGTTGACTGTCCAAAATTGTTGACTTTCCAAAAGCTGTGAGGAAACACAAAGTAGAGCTTCTTATTGATACGTTCTTTTCTTTTGTATGCTTGAGTGTGTGAACTTAGAAGCTACACAGCTGCCTTGAGTGTGTGTATGTGTTTGCTGCTTATTGTGCAAGGCTGCACTGAGGCCCTGAGTACAGCAAGCCAGGCAACGAGTTCTCCCAGCATCTGAAACATTAATGCAGAAACCCGATTAGCCATGCCATCACAGGCCTCCTGCTCCTTGCCTATTGATTTTCCTTCCGTTCTCCCTCCCCCTTCAAAAAGCCGGGAGGGGAGTCTCTTAAGAGCCAGAACACCTCTCCTCCTCTCCCAGGCCTCCTCTGGCCCGGGCCTTCTCACCGATCCAGCCCTGCTGATTTCTACTGAGACTTCGGAGGGGCTATAGACTTCTGACGATAACCCTAGGTGCTGTAGGAGAGGGCTGGGGGAGGGAGGATAGAGATGGTGGGGGGGTCAGTCTGTGAGCTGTAGTGATCATGGAGGGCTGAATCGGCCTGATCAGTATGCCGGGGTGGAGAAGTGTACACTCTAGAGAGAGAAGCTGTGTAATCAGAGATGAAAGTTGTAAGGGGTCTGGTCAGCTTGACTCTCCCTCTCCCCTCTGGTTTCACTGACCTGGAGCGCTTTCACTGAGGGAAGAGATGAACATCTCTGATGGCTTAGCCCAGAGACATGATCTATCCATACGGTTGTCTAGCTCCTCACTGTTGATAAGGGAACTTGGCCGAAGTTCCCTGGCAAATAAGGTGCGTTGAGAAAGTAAACTACAACCCCTTGGAACTTTTTTTTGGAAAAGTATCTGCAGGTTGAAACTTTTTTCCAGCTGAACATATATAGCTTTGGCCAGGGTTAAGTAAAGACATCAGGGCTTGTCGGCATTTTGAATCTGTTGACTTGAAAAAATTTGTAGCTGTGGTCCTGGCATCACATCTGGGCCAACTGCTGTTCTATTAGCTTCAGTGACCCTTTTCTTTTGATCAGCCTGTCTGAAAAAGTACTCTTGGCATTTTCAATAAACAAATGAACATCTACCACAGCACTTGATATAAGAAATGAAAGCCATTGCCGTTTTAAGAAAGTAAGAAACAACTATATATATATATATATATATATATATATATATATATATATACACACCAAATATATTCTGCTTTTACAGATGATATTATGGATGTAAGCAAATCAACTACCATGTACACATTGAGACTTAACTTTTCTGCAACTTAAAATCAATACTTGGCCATATTGTGGCCAGGGACATCAGTGCCTTAAGAAATACTGAAATCACTCTGTGTTCAGTATAATTTGTATTGTTAAAGACAATCATAGCCTCCAGTGCAAAATATCCTCTTGGTGTTTTGATTGTGTACTTACCCAGAAGAAATCATGTAGGAGTTACCGCCTCTGCTTTAGGTTCTCTCAACCAGCCCAATGCTTGGCCTTACTTCCCTTTTATTGCTTCCAAACTGCACCGCTGCATCTTTGGAAAAAGCAAAAAAAGGATGAAACAAAAGTGGAGATGACCCAAAACTGTATCAGCGTACGTAATTGCATCAGGATCAGGAACAGCTTGTAGGAGAGTATTCTGACTCATTTCAGCATTTCATTCCCTGTATAGAACAGGTTAGGGCTGACACAAGATGAGCCACCTGAATTTGAATACAGTTTGTACTCCATAGATGAGTGTGACGATGACTAGACTGGATAAATGAGGGAAAGCGCTGTCGATTTGTCTGGTTGCTATTGTCTAATGCCTAACAGACTGTGTGTAGGCGTGTTAAAGTAGCTGTCACTTGCCTCATGAACATGATACACACTCTGTAGAGAGCTCTACATGACTAGATTGGCACTACATGGTAGGAACAACCTCCATTCCTGTATTTGTGTTGCAGAGTTGACGTTAAAAAACAATAAGACTGATCAAGAGCCTGATAAGAAATGAGAGTGTTTGGGAGGATGTTTCTCTGGGAGAATGTGTGTGAGAGAGAGAGAGAGAGAGAGAGATAGAGAGAGCAGGGCAGGAAGGACGGCAGCCAGGGAAAACCTGCGCTAAAACATCATTGCTCAAGGCATAATCGCTGTTAAATAGGTTGTTGACATACACAGTCGGCTGTGTGCAAACATCTCATTTGGCCAATTATCCTCTTTGCTGAGGTGGTGTGGCTAGAGTGTAAGTGAAGATTCGGCAGAGTCAGAGGGAGTAACTCTCTCCTGTGCTGTGTTAATGGAGCTACCAGATGTGTTTTAAAGGAAAAGGAGCAGGAGCACTGGGTGGCCTGCCACATGTCCAACCTGGGAATGTGTATGTGTGTGTGTCTCGGTGGGTGTGTATGAGCATGTGTAAGGATATCTTTGGCCATAACCGTGTCTTTGTGTGTGCAGGTGTACAGGGAGGCTCTAACATTTAGTGGACCACCCCAGGGTGCTAACCGCCACCACGTCCCCCGTAGGTGCTACTAACACCTACACACACTGGCAGAGAGGAGCAACAGCTTCCATCGCACTTGAAAATGATCCCGATGATTGATGATGCTTGGCAGGACATGATCACTCACTGTAAATTTTTCTGTTATCACTGTTTGCGTTCCATCTGTTTCTAGGACTGATAATTGAATAAAAGCAGGATGTCATGAGTGTTGTGCAGTAGAGAAAACAGAAGTCCAGAGCAGGCCAGAATGGATATGTGTATGAGATCTGAGTGTTTTCTTTGATTGTCTGATAGTCTGTGTGATTCCAAAGTAGTGATAGATAGCTGGAGAAAAGCCATCCCCCACCCCAGGCTGCAGGCCACTACTGCTCTAATCAATGACATGTTAAGCTGGCAGGCTTTTGAAGTGAGGGGTTCCAGAGGGGTGCTGAGGGGGTGAAGAGTAGGGATGTGTGTGTGTGTGTGTTTGGGGGGGGTAGTGAGTTGAGGGGTATTGATGATGTGCGGCGATGGGACACATGGGAAAAATGTGAGGGAGGGAGGGATGAAGGGAGTCCAGAAGTAGGCTTTAGGTGGGGGGAAGGTTGACAAGGAGTAAAAGCCAGTCTGGAACTCATCACATGAACTGGAGTGACTGGGCGGCTGGCTGATGGCTCGCCCTGATGGATCCCAACAGGTCACGGTCAAACCTGTCCTCAAACAGACATCACACCATGTGTTTTTTTCTACTCTGTCTACCTGTTTAACTCTTTAGTGAGTCAGCTTAATACTGTACAATGTTTGAGGAGTGGGCAACACTTTAGTGGCTGTGGTCCTAAACAAGTTTTAATACCAGTTCATTAAAAACATTTTCTTATTTTAATAAAAAAAAATGGAATCCCAGAACCATTAAGAATAAAAATGTCTTCCCATTGCACATTAGTATTATATGTGTGTCATTTTTAGGAGGCAGGATTGAAGATTTGCATCACAGAGAAAGCAGAATCAGTGTTCCCTCCAAACTGGTTTGGGACTGGGGATTTACAGGATAACTGTGGCATATTACAAATTGGGTTTTATTTCTATAGTTTTTGACATAATGTAAAGTGTTGTTAACAGGGTAACAATACTACAGTTTAGTCACTAGATGTGAATGTGGGTGCACCCAAAGTTTTGTGGTATTCTCTCATTGCACAGCCAAGTGCATAAAAAAATCCCCTAAACAAGTAGAGGAGGGTGAGTAGTGTCCACATATCTTCCACTTAGGTGTAGGGCCTACTTAGGTGCAGCACCTATGTGAAACCTTCCAAAACAAATACCCAAACACACAACCACACTTGCTACTAGTCATGAATCTTAATAATTAAAGGCAACGTTAATGAACGTATCAACATTTTAATAAGTGAAGCTAACCAGCTGCTCACAGTAGCTTCACGTTTACCTTACAGACATGAGAGGGATATTAACAGGAAAGCAGAAATGTCAAACTATCCCTTCAACTCTTTTCAGTGCAGACCACATAATAAACTCAACTCAATCAACCTCATCTTAACATTACTCAAATCTGTCCCAAGAAATTCTGTCTGTTCATATAATCATGTTTCTACGTATGTATTGGTGGCACATGTTATTAAGCAAAGGAAATTGGTTTCATGAATCTATGACCCTAACAATCAAGTTTAAAGATTTACTTTTTAAATAGTGCTATTGATATTCAAAATTAGAATGTGTTTGTGTATTGAATTGTTGCGCAGCAAAGATGAGAAGATTTAGAGACAAAAGAAATCCGTTTTGCTGGTAAAAATGTCTGCGCTCTCTTTCCCTCCCCGATCCTCCCTCCCCATCCCTCCATCTCTCAGCACTTGGAAAAAACAGAAGGGTATGTCACAGAGGAGCACGTTATAGGATATTATGTGTGCTTTTTGTAACTCAGCAAAGCTTTAGTTTGAAGTGTGAGTCTGTACTTTTGTGTGTAGTTTTGGATATGGGCTCAATTGTGTGTGTGTGTGTGTGTGTGTGTGTGTGTGTGTATTTGAGGTTGCATCTGTGTGCCTGTGTGTATTTGTGGATACTATACGTGCATGTATTTTTGTGTGCAAATGTGTGTGACTATGGATCTGTGTGTAATATTGTGTGTGTATGTATGTGTGTGTGTGTGCGCATGCACCTCTGTATGAATATGTACTTTTTGCTCTTGTGTGTGCACTTCTGTGTGGGTGTTTGTGTGTGTGTGTGTGTGTGTGTGTGTGTGTCTGCTGTGGAGCCCTGAGAACTTGGCAGCGTGTCAGTGGTGTGCTCCAGCAGTGAGGGGGAGCTGCTGTGTTTCTCTGCCCTGTGCTGGATCCCCTTTCAGCCTGACACAATCCCACAATCCCACAGCTCTGAGCTCTCAGCTGCAGCCTCCACAGCACCAGCGCTAACCCACCGTGCTCTCATACCCACCCAGATCACTGTTTCAGCACACCAGGATCTGGCCGCTGTCAGCGTCTGCAGTGGTGCTCCAGCACTGTACTTTGGTGGGAAATAGCCTATATTTGTCTGTTTTCACAGCAACACTATATTGAAATATCCTACTTTTCATATCCTATTCATCAGAAACACTACCAATGTCCACAGTGACTTACTGATGTAATTAAACAGCCAGTCGGTATATATTTCCTCACTACCCACCTAGCCATTCATAGTTCTGGTTTTGTCTCTGAGATGAATAGAGAATTTCATTTGAAGCATTGTAAAATCACTGGTAATGGGTTTTTACAGAAATAATTTGCTTTGGATAATTCACAAACATTACTGTGAAATGTTTTATTGGAACTACTTTTTACTGGACCTTCTAGGGAATATGACTGAAGACATTTTATTGGACTGAAAGACCAACCACTCACTATATATATATATATATATATATATATATATATATATAAAATAGACAAAAAAGAACATTGATATTGGATTGGATGGAGCACTAGTGTCATCTGAGTAAAATGTTTCAATATCCGTACTCGTGATGAAGGAAACTCGTCATTGGGTAGCTGTGTCCAAATCGTTCCGTGATAGGCCAGTTACACACCGAACCCCCCCCCCCCCCCCCCCCCCCCCCCCCCCCCCACACACACACACACACAGACTGCTGCAGCTCTGATGCATCACACAGAATCTTGCCATCGTCAAAGGCAGCCACTCTGTCCAGTGTCCACAGGGATTAACAACATCTTATGACTCTGGTTACGTTCTTCCAATTAATAATCAATATGGCAACTTCTGATCAACCCATTCCAATTTCAACCAACTTCCTGTTTGTCCTGCACATTTCCAATATAAGCACCAACGACTTCCGGTTTAAGCACCTGCCCGTCCCGAGTAGGGTTACAGATAATTTTGTTGGTTGAACAGGTACATAATGGTGTACCATCTCTACTTCTTATTTTTAGTCAAATTTTAGTTGACAAAAACTCTTGACATTTTAGTTTTATCGTAGTCATCAGTAAACTAGTTGACAAAAACTTTGTGAAATTTGAGTCCAGTTTAGTCAAGACTAAGTATGAGCATTTTAGTATGAGCAAACTGCTTCCAGGTTAAAATCCCCCTGAGGTCGTAGAATTCAGCTAGCATCAGGTGGGGACTGCCCATTGTTGTGATGGCCTATTGCTCCGAAAATACACACTCTCCCTGCAGTTTTTAGTTCAGTGGGGACTCCCGAAAAACTTAAATTGAATTGTGCTTTTTACATCAAATTATATTTCAATTATGAATAGGCAAGGGGAGCAGGTGGTTCGGCAAGAAGAAGAAATGGTTAGGGTCAGGGTCAGCAACGTTTAGTATCCAGCCAATTTGCTTTTCTGTCTCTGTTGTGATGGTAAACAGCAATAGCAATGGGGCTTCAGAGCAGTGGCCATTTGTTTTTGGGTTAATGGGCGGTTGGACAAATAGGCTTTCGGTCCAATGGGACATTTTTTGGACTGTCGGACCCATCAGGCCCCAGCACTGTTAGCTCTGCACTGCAGATCTGCCTGGATCTGAAACACAATCCAGGTATGCAGGAATAGAAGTCATGTCTTGTCTGAGGCATTCAAAGATTTTGTTTTTTCACAGTTTTTGTTTTTGTAGTTAACACTACTTGTACAATATGTTGAATACTGAAACAAACTATGAATCTGCTGTTCTGTATAAGTGCATTTAGTTGGTCATCATCCCCCCACCCCATGAGCTGGTTTGATTGTTGAACTGTAGATACTGCGCCAACATTCAAACTGCCGCTCACTATTTAAATGAATAACTCTTCATCAGCTGATTCCTTGATTAGTTGATTTTGACACAAGAAGGTGGACTGATTGAGCGCTCCCATCAGTGTTAATGTGCGTCATCATCATCATCAGCAGCTGCTCTCCCAGATGGGCCTTCACAGAAAGGGATATTGATTGGTTCTTCTCAGAGTGGTGGTGATAATGTGACAAACAGCAGTCATTTCCCACTGAAACATCACTTTGGCCCACTAGCAAAGCCTTTATCACAAGAGTATCAGAGGCTTCCTGGAAGTGCTCTTCCGGCACTAGGGACCCGACAGGCCAGCCAGTGGATCAGATGACACTGTTGCAACTGTCTTAATGACTTTGTGTCATGGCTCCAGGAAGTGACTGTCACAAGTCTTGGTTGGTAACTGTTGAAAGAAGTAGTGTAGGAGACTGTGATTGATTCATAATGATGTCAGTGATGAGTGATTTTGGCTTTCAGTTCCACAGAAATTTACAGTGATGGATTATAAGATTCGAATGGATTCAAAAACTAAATTGCTCACTTGTTTGTGAAGACATTTACTGAATGATCCATTCATTTTACAGGCTGACTACCAATACTGGGTTTTTGAGGCTGATACCGATATCAGTATTTGATATATCGGTCAATATTCATTTTGCAATATAAACACACAAGATAAAGTAATATTTCTGATCCCTGTCTTAGGGTCATTTAATTGTCCCTATTTAGGATGTAAATAATGAAAGGGACATTTACAAGTTGGAACATAAACAGCAAACTGCAGTGCAAATTAAATTTATTATCCAAAAATTGCAAACAACCATACAAATACAGCAATAATATAAGTTGAGATAAGAAGGATAGAAAGACTCAAATATATAAAAATGTAGCATAAAAAAATATATGAAACTATAAAACTCTAAATGACCTCAAACATCTTTGGCATTTCCGTACTATCTTTTGTTATTTATTGGCTGACATATATATACTGGATAACGTAAGATCGGCCAATAATGTTCTAACTTATTGATCTAAGTGCTACTTAGAGCGTCAGTATGCTTCAAATGGGGTGTTTGTCAGATCCAAGCAAAAGAAACAGACAGCAAGCTTTTGTGTGGCCAGTCGGAACAGGTATAAACACTTCTGCCTTCAGACATGGGTCAGGCTTCACATAGTACAAACTAGTTAATTTGAAGCATACTCAAGCATTCAGTGGGCCTTAAGGTTTGTCTACACAGGAGAAATTTCAGTCGATTATTATATTTCCATATCATGCATGTCTGATAGAACAGATATGCTTCTTTTTATTCAGTGTAGTTGACTACACAGGCTTCATAACACTTGCTCTTCAATCTAGCCGAATGTTGTTTTAAAGCTTCAAACTTCTATTTTCCTTCATTTTACAAGCGTAACTACAGCATATGTGTGTTGGGAGCTACCAAAATGTGGGTGACCTACGTTCAATATTGTGCCTGAACGCATCCTGTGTATACACAGATGGAGGACTGAAGCTTCTGTGCTGCTGACGTACTGCTTTCACTACTCAGGTGTTAGGTGGTATGAAATGACAGACGACAGACTAATCTGGCTACAGTGTTCCTTAACTGTATCTGCAACGGTGTGTGACTTGGTTTGTTTTTTCTGATCCAACTTTTCATTGCTTGCCGCTTGTTGCTGTGTGTACATTTCCCAAAGATCACCTGTCAACTAGTGTGGCATCTTTATCCTCTTATTTGCAGTTGAAATGTGAGAATGTGTTGATGGTGCTCTTTTCTTTGTTCAGATATGGTTATTGTTTCAAATACGGCTGCAACTAAGGATTGGTTTAATTATGGATTAATTGTTGAGTATATAAAATAGCAAAAGGTCACATTTGAGAATCTGGAACCTTGATCGTCATTTAAATGATCAATTGTTTATCAAGTCAATTTCCTGTCGATCAACAATTGAACAGGAAATGAAAGTAAAACGAACAATGGAACAACTGAAGTTGGAAGTTGGAAGTTGCTGCCAGAAATTTTATAGTAACACATTGTCCTGTTTTTGCCTGTTATGTACCTTTTGTGAACTTATACAAACAGCCTACAAGTCAAAGCAAATGAAGCATTTAGAAATGTGTCAAACCATCATATCGTATCCCAGCTCATTTAATATAATAGTGCTCAGGGAGCCACCCAGCTGCAGACAGAGACAGTGCCACATCAGCGCTGTGTGTGTCTCTGCATGTGTGTGCATGCGTCTCTCATCTGTGCGTGTTCATCTGTGTGTGTGTCTACGTGCTGTAAATGCTGATTGATGTATCTCTGGCTTTGTCAGCCCTTTGGCATAGGTGGAACAGGTGTGACTCTGCCACAGAGCGTGGCTCAGACAAGCCATATCATGGCACAATGAGGTCATTGTGCAACACAAACATTCCTGCACAGGGCCCTCGGACTTTTACAGGCTGGAGGTAGCCATCTGTGTGTGTGTGTGTGTGTGTGTGTGTGTGTGTGTGTGTGTGTTGCTCCAGGTGAGGGGGATTTGGATGAGATTTGCTGTATGAAAGAGATGTGTGCTCACCAGCTGCATGTCCCTACACACTCTCAGAAACACCTCCAAGGCTCAGACAAACACACACACTTACACAAAGACACACAGATGGGCCAAGTGACGATTCTCCGGTGTTGCAAAATCAGCGTCTTGTGTGTGTGAGAGTGGGCGTTGGGTTAAGTGGGGCTGGCTGGGTTTTTTCCGACCGTGTCACTCTTGTCTCGGATACAGTCAAGGCAGCATTGGTTCACGTGGGTCCCAGGGTCCATTAGCACAATATGGATGTTACTATGAGAATGAAGTCATCTAGTCTGACTCAGGCTCATTTAGTGGCATCTGTGTTTGTTTGGATCCTGGCTGACACTTCAGCCTCTGTGTCCGAACATTGAGACACTGCACATGTAAACTCACTCCTCATTTCTTTTTTTCCTCCTCCCTCTGCCTGTCTGCATTTTTCCTGCTTTCATCCTGGACAATGGTTGCCATTTTTGGTGGGGTGAGGTGAGGTGGACCATGTTCAGTGTGTGTGTGGGTGTGTGCGTGCGTGTGTGTGTGTGTGTGTGTTAATGTTAGTTGTGTGTAGTGCTATCCCCAGGGTTGGGTGTCTGGACTAGGTCCCTTCTAGGTGCTTTACAGTTTAACCAGCCTTGACTTGCTGTGTGGTGACATGTCTGCACTACACTGACTGGGAGGATCTGCTCTGTGTGTGTGTGTGTGTGTGTGTGTGTGTGTGTGTGTGTGTGTGTGTATGGATCAGAGTGGGTGTAAGGCTGGAGGCTGACTGCTGGGCTATGCTTGAAAGACTTCTGGCATGTGCTGGTGCCTGCATTTTTCACCCTTGACTGGAAGCATATGCTGTAGCACAATCGAGACAGTGTTAGACGGGCTTGGCGTGAGGGACCCAGGCGGCTTCCTCCACATCTGGCAGTGCTTGGCCCTCCTTCCAGGTGAGTCACGTCCCCCAGGAGGGTGGCTCTGCTGCGGCCCTCAGCCCCTCAGCGCCCGGGCATCTGGAAGTGTCTTGTTCCGTCTTGCAGTCACATCTATCTCCACATGCTTTTCCAATTTCATCACCCCCACCACCACCTCCACCTCCGCTGCCCCCAGCCACTCACTGACCCCTGCTTTGCCCCGATAACCCCCACCTCCACACTTAAGGTGGCATGGTTTAGCAAGACAGATGACCAAAAAGGACTGCACCACAGAGAAACTGTACAGACATGGAGGCCCCCGGGGTCACATTTCACTTACTTTCATAGTTTTGATCCATATTTCTATTGCTCATGATAACATTGTACTCAGTATGGTAATTGCTGACATCTGGGAACACGACAGCATCACTAAAAATAAGTTTGACATGGCAAAGAACACAAGAAGATGGTAGTCAAGTTTATTTGGAAGAGAAAAACTATGATCAACAGCAAAATTATTAACCCAAACTGTCTGTAAACTGATGGAAACTGTTGTATCCATCATCCATCACAGTTCACAGACTGACTTCCTGTTGTGCTCGCTTTCCGTTGAGATAATCTGGCTGTAATGTATCTTTGAATTTTCTTTCTGTAAGTATTGCCTTATAACATAACTTGTTTTAATTACCTAAAGGTATGATATGTAACTTTTCTGCATTGAAATATTTAAAAATGACTAAACCTATTTTATATATTTTATTGAGTTATGTACTTACACAGGGGCATTATTTGCACAAAAGCCAAGGTATGACAATGTGACATGACATCTCAGTGATGATGAGATTCGACAGCTTTAGTTTAGCTTTTAAAAAACAACACATCACACAACATATTTGGCTATTGACGTTTTACAAAAAGCAGTGTGTAGTCCGGGTCATATTTCAGATGTCTATGAGTTGTTAACGGCTCCACAAAATTGCATTTTTTTTTCCGACAAACTTCTCAGTCAGGGGGTCTAAACCAGTACTTTTCCTTTAATACTAGTACTAATACAATTACATTTTCCTGCTAATACTTATGTACTTTTACTTAAGTAGGATTTTTCATGCAAGACTTTTACTTGTAATGGAGATTATTATATTTTATTTGTGGTTGGCTGCAGAGGCTCTTTTTTTTTCAGTTTTACCATGAACTTTTTAGATCTTGGTCGTTTTTAACTATACATTTTAACCAGATGAAGGATTTTAGTCATCGGATGTCTGGCTCTTAAGTTATCAGAGAAACAAGCTGAGAAAATGTTAGTAGCAGCTAAACTTGAAGCCCCTCGTAGTCCTGTGTCCACCGAACAGCATTGGAGAAACACTGGTTTTTAACGTGAAACTCCTTTTAATCCGTGTTTTCACTGGTTTTACCAGCTTAATTTGTTCTGTAGAGGAGAAAACATTTGCCAATAATTCAGCTCCAGGTAAAAACCTCCTGAACATCTGGATCTTATGTTATCAGACAAACAAACTGACATGTGTACATTAGGCTCTAGCAGACACAGACCAATGTTAACACACATTAAGATTCCAATATTCACTCTCCTTTTAGCTCTGTTTTGGTCTCCACCAATTCCTGGGGGAATTATATGGCTCTTTAGCTGTTAAATGTACCACTATGTTCACCAGCTAGTCTGTGTTGGAGTCTAACTGTGTCTGTCTGCTGTTCGGTGCTGGACAGGTAGTGTACAGTGACAGCTGCCTGCTGCTGCTGGAAACAAGTTGATGAGGGCTGTTAGAACAACTAATTAATTTTGTATATTATTTATGCAACATCAGATAAAGGTAGAGTGAAAACTATGGAAATAGGAGGGAAAGGGGTTTGCCACTTTCCGCTGTTTTGTATAATTTTCAAATATATGCGATGGAGGATGGCATATTAAGTTTGTTGTTCAAAAAATTGATAATAAAAAAGTTCTTAAAACATACTGTTAGCTTGTTTACAACCTGTCTAATAGTCTGACTGCTCGTGTTTCTTGCCCCATCTGACTTTGTTGTAATGATTCTGGGAAATTACTTTGGTTAGTTTAATGTTATCATACCTGAAAGAAATGACCAAAAGTACAAAAAAACAATTTTTTTTTATGCAGTGGTGTTCTTGTAAGCATCAATTAACCTTTACTTTCAGTTTGTGTTCTACATTTTTTCTGTTTTCTATGTATTATTACAGAGATAATTTATAGGGTGTAGGCCAGCCATGCATGATGAAGTGTGTGTGTGTGTGTGTGTGTGTGTGTGTGCGCACATGTAAAGAGGAGGAAAGAAGAGGTGGAGAAGGGACCCCCCCCCCCCCCCGACCCTTAAACAGGAATGTCACAGCAGCCTGGGTAATTATGTCCCTTAGCCTGATGGCTGCTGGGGAGGCCCAGCTGTGGATGAGTGTGTGTGTTAGTCTTGGGAGGGGGCGGGGGAGTCGGCTGACTGGAGTTGCATGTGTCAGAGTGGATTGATTATGACACAAACAGATGTATGTTGGTGGAAAACATATTGGCGTCCGTGTGGAAAGGGTCTATCCTGATCATTAAAGAGATGAAAATAAACATCTTGCTTTGATTAACGGCGGACGTCCCAGTGGACTTGTCAGCCATGCCACGCAGAGGCTGTACATATGTGTCTACAGATTTTGCTTTTACATAAATGTGTTCCTGTTTAGAAACTGGTGAGCCATGCTGCAGCTGTAATCTGTGAGTCTGTGTCAACCTCTAGCCCAATCTAGTGGGCCGCCCATTCTTTCTTTTTTTTGGTGTCTAAATGGAGATCTAGAATGAATGATAGAAAATGAGTTGGGTTTTAGTTTTGGTTAAAACTCCATTGGAGTCTCTTTTCTTAAACACACAGACACACACCTACACACAAAATCATAGCCTCAGTCTCTCAGAGGCTATTTAGAAAGGAATGCTCCCGGAGTCTCACATTTCACTAAAGAAGCAGAAAAAAGGGGGAGAGCTAGCGACATCGAAAATGAGGGAAATGGGGGAAAAAAATCAAGTGGAGGCTCATTTTGGTCCATGAGGTTGTCGGGTGCATCTGTGTGTTTATGTGAATGTCTGTGCAATTTTAGCATTGTTTTAAAAATTGAAGTACCATAATGCATGTGCTGCTGAATGTCGTTATACAAGCATCTGGAGGGCTAATGAAGTCAGCTCTTTGATTCACTGAGAGTCACACATGGGTAAGGCTTGATTGGCAGAGGGTATGCCACAATGTGTGTGTGTGTGTGTGTGTGTGTGTACGCACGCGTGTGTGTGTGTGTGTGCCAGTGAGACACCCTTTCTTGTTTATTGTCCCGGCCGTCTCGGAGGCGACCCGGTTTCTGAGCCCTGTGAGAGAGTGTCAGTGTCAAATACAGAGACTGGCTGTGTAGTAAATAAACAATCCAGCACACACTCCTGGGATTACCACTGTCTCTTTGTCTACTCATGTAGAGGGCCTGAAACACATGCCCTGACTTTTAGTGAGAAAAAAACAACGTTAAAATTGGCTGCGTCGAGTCCTGCCAACACCCCCTGAAATGGGTCTTGTATACTGATAAGTTTATCTGAAGTCTTCAGTTCTGCAACGCCAGCCTTCCTAATGAGGCACCTCTCCTCTCTTATGTTGAAATGATAGCCTGAGAGAAGATTTTCTGTGTGCGCGCCATGTGAGCATCGATCAGCCCAGACTTGTAAAACAGCTTCCACAATCCAATTTTCTACCTTGCTGTATTCATTTCAAATTGCCTCACTGATGCCATCTTGGGTCAAGCTTGTTTGGAAAAAAAACAAGCACCTGTGAATCAAAGCTGTACACTCAATCAATCAAACATTTTGTAACTTGGCGTTTCTGTAGAATTGTTATTAGATTTTTTTGTCAATCGTGGCTCTCACTGCTCACGCAAAGTAAATGTAAAAAAACATCACTTTGTTTGCAACAGGATTTTTACCAGGAAAGCCAACCAGACCCCAGCTGCTGAGAACAGCAAATGTGAAGCTCTTATGATGACTGTAAATTGAAACTGTTGTCATATCAATCTGTAAGACTATACTCTCTTAAGGTTACAGAAAGGTTTGGTTGATCATGGTTTGGGTTAAAACAACTAGTTGGTTAAGTAGGGGTAGAGTCGTCGACATGGTTAATAAAAGAAATACATGGTTAAAGGAAAGTTCTGGTATTTTTTATTTATTTTCACAATTGGGGCCATTGTGACCAGCCTAAACCCAACCTAACCATAACCTTGGTAGATTTGGAAGGAACTGACAAATGACATTGTCCTGCTGATAGGAGCATCATATCATAAAATAATTTGGTAATTTTGGTTTTATTTGCCAAGGTTTTGACATATCTGTCTCTGAGATTTCTGCATCCAACCCCAGTACAATATAGGTGAATTAAATCGTTCTTTCTGATTTGCTCACAGCAACTGAAAAATAATAAGATAATCCTCACTGTCAACAGTTTTCACTGGAATCGCTTTCTTCCAAAGAAATATTTGTTATGTTGACAGTGTGTCTTGTGGATTTCACAACTCCAACCTAATTTTATCAAGGGGGAGGCAAAAATCTCAGAAATGGATATGTCAATAGCTAAACTGAGCAAATTCTTTTTTTCCTACCCCAATTCTTAATTGAATACTTACCTTCTTACCAACCCACCTTTTACCAGCCACAAGAGTGCAACGAAAGGGAGGAATAGCATTTGTCATCTCACAGTCCACCATAGCATTCTTATGGGCCCTTGGGTGCTGCTGGGCTCAGTGTCAAGACTTAACTGCTACAAGTCCCAACACAGCCCTGACAGAGCCATGCCACAACACAAGCCCTAAGGTGATCTGTCTCTCTGTCTCTGTGCTACCACATGCACACAGACTTCTAAAGCTTTAACTTGAATCATCATCCCCACGGCAGCAAGGTAGAAAAGAGATGGATTATGGAAAGGAGAAATAAAACACTGCAACACAAGTGCAAATTCAGCAACTCTAACTCCAATATATGTAATCAGAAGTATCTGAACCAGCTCTAAAGTGAATGTATGATGTTTAATTGAAAGAAAATAGTGTGGATTTAATCAAGTGTATTCTACTCTGTCTATCCCTCCAAACCACAAGCTGTTTCAGTGGCAGGTTCTCATATTCACAGGCTCCCTCTCGCCATTGGCTGAGAGCTTCACATTGGCTAGGATTACACAACTACACAACTAATAGTATGTCCTTTCTAGGCTAGGGGCTTCCATGGAAGTTAATGACTACGTATGCAAGTCACAATAAAGTACAGTTAAACCTTGCCATAGCTATGGCTAATATACATATAAATTATAGTGAAGTAGGCTTAAGTAAACATGGCACCAATACCAATGAAAAGTCAAAGGACCACCAAAGTTATTACAATTCATCCTCATGGGGACCTTGAATGTGTGTATAACATTTCATGGCAAACCATACAATAATTGTTGAGACATTTTATTCTGAACCAAAAATGTCATGGTGGATAAAAAAACTCAAGGGGTCACAAGTCTAGGGTAATCCACTGGAAACCATGATTGTCTCAACAACATTTCAAGCCAATCTATTTAGTAGATGTGTAGATAAGTGAAAACTTGACCAGCTTGTGGTCAGGTGATCGTCACCTTCATTAAAATGTATCCTCTGGGGACCATTTATGTCTGTACTAAATATATGTAATGTCAATCCATCTATTAGTTAGAAGATATTTCACTGAAAACCAAAAATGTCAACCTTATGGTCAGAGAATGACTGAAGTCACAAGACTTCATTCTCTGGAGACCATGAATGTCTGTACCAATGATATTCTCTGCATGGCAGTCCATTCAGTAGCAGTAGAGATGATTCATTTTGGACCAAAGTGGTGGAGTGACTGACCTAGCCAGATACAGCTGCCCTGCAAATAATGTACTGGAAAAAGCTTTGCCAGTGAACATTCAGGCAGCAATCACGATTCCTCCTAAATGTATTTTGCAAGGCAAATTATTAATGTATAAGTCTTTGAGGTGAAGACACCTAGGTAAGATATCCAAAATAATAGAAAAATAAGTAACAAATACACATGCAAAAGCTGTTGATATAATTTATTGTTATAAATGCCCATGTCAGCCCAAATGTATACTAAAAAAGAAACTGTTTGTTTTGTAGCTTAGAGACAGTACAAGTGAATGTGTTTCCTGGCTAGCATCTGCTTTTGGCTAAAAGAGGGCGATGTTCTCTGTTGTAGGTCAGAGCGAGAGGCAGCAGATCAAAGATGAACAGAGGCAGGGGGGTTAGATGTAGTGGTGTGTTTGTTTGGACCAGAGTTTGAGGAAAAGTGGAAAGTCCAGTGGTGGGTAATTGGTCTGTTTAGGTCTGAGGTCATGAGGGTGGCAACAGGAACACACCGCTCAGCCCTGAGCAGCAGATGGATACACAGCCACCACAGAGATGCTGCTCAATCTAATCACAACTAAACACTATGAAGACACGCACAGACCCTCTCTTCTTTTTTCCCTCTCTGACTCTCCCCTCTTCCCCTGCCCTCCTCCCCTCTCTCCGAGCTCTCGCTGTGCCCAAAGCCCAGGGGAGGTCACAATGTGTCACAGCAGCTAAGGCCTCCAGATGAACCTGTTGGTAAGCCCCCCCCCCTCTCTCAGCGCCACCCCCTACCTCTGAAAATACCCTGGTGAATACCCTGGTGGCTTGCATGACCTGAGGGGTTCAAGATCAAGCGGAAGCAGAGATGATCATGAAATGAGGATTTTTTTTTCCCACTCAAAAACACTTTTTGAAACCTGGACCTGTCCAGGCCATGTTCACAATGATAGCAGGCTTCATGACAGCAACTCGTAATTGGGCTGTTTAAACAAAAAGGATATTATAATGTACATACAGCAACTTCCTATCAGCATAATTTATTAAATACACTGTGATTGCTGTACATATAATACATTGTTCAGTTTTTTTTATTGTTGCCCATTTGTTAATTTATTCAAGTAGGTCTGGCGTTGTGCTGCTTCACAACTGCTTCACCAGGTTGGAGAAACAGTCGACCAGTCAGAGCTTTTTAAGCGGGATTACGCAAGCAGAAAAATAGCCACAAATCTGTGTGAGATCCATGCATCTGTACAAGTGGTTGTAAGTCTGCTTACTTAACTAACAATTTTTAAATCAACATATTTCCACTATTCTTGAAAATATGAAGTTGCAAAAGGGATGCAAAGTGAACTATGTAGGCTTCATGTGTTCACTCTGAATGTTGTAATTAAAGCTACTCTGTGAAGTTTTCTTGTGAATGAACCAAATTCACTGTTTCTGATCAAAATGCACCCCAAGGCCTCAAAAACATGTCTCAAACCTCATCAAAAAATTGCATTGTTTGAATCCTGCATTGTCTACATACAGTCTTCTTCGTCCTTACCTTAACTGGCACTTTGCTAAAATTCTCGTTGTGTTACTGCCCATGGTTGTCAATGGAACACTGTGAAGCTGCTGGCAATAATGTGTATTGCATTGCCCAGATGCTCATTCTCGAGATACTAACAAACCAGGAACTCACTTATAAAAATGTTGGCCCAAAGCACAAATAGTGGTCAAATATTCTGCAGAGCACCTTAATAAGATTCCTCTTTTTGAAGCTTTTGATAGCTGACATTTTATGCAAATGTGTAGTGTTTAAATTTGACTAGTGTAATGCCAGACATTTCACAAAAATTCCACCCAGGATAAGCAGGTATAGGTAATGGATGGGTGGATTGGTTTTACAAAACATATGTAATGAAACTGCATCATATCAAATGTAAATGAGGCCGAACATGGACCCATAAAGTGACTCATGAGTGAGCCACTCAACCTCTGTCCCCTCCAGTGACACCTATGCCCCAGTTTGATGTAATGACACCGGCAATGAAACCAAATGCCTGCTACAGTATGTGTGTGAGAGTCTGTGTCTGCTAATTTAGTTGTCACTGAGATAACATGGCTGTCAGAGGGGGGACAGAGATTAACCTAACTGTTCAGCAACAAATGCCCTGATCTCCTCTTTAGTGGGCAGCATCTCTTGTTGATGCTGATCCGCCCCTATGGACAGGGATGTGCAATATGTACTTTTGATAGCACCACCAAGCCACAGAAACACAGGAGACAGCAACAATATTTCATGTATTCCAGGTGTGTCCAAGCTGAGATCTATTTTAATACCACATAGGCATCCACTCACTTCTTTAGCAGCCATTCTAGACTATGGCACAGTTTAAAATTTGGCAGTGCAGAAATTTTAATATGTGACATCTTTTTCATTTCGACCCTTCATCTTTATGTTTCTTCAAAGGTCAGCATTGGCCAACAACTCAAATTTGCATGTCAGAGTTCTCCAAACTATACCAAACTGATAGTAGCAATTCCATTTTATCTCTAGGGAGAATGGGTGCATTGGGACGGACCATCCATACAAAACTAGTTGTTCAAAGTATACTGCCCTTAAGTCTTCACAGGTCCAAAGTTTAGAGCAGATCTGAAGACCTAAATTAAAAAAATTATAGATACATAATAATAATTTAAATAAATAAAAAATGAAGATCTGATCCAAAAGGGACCTAAGAACGGTTGACATAATAAAATCAAATAATGAGGGAAAACAGCTGGCGACAGCACAAGCGTTTTATGATCTTCTGCTCCTACTGGCAGGATAGCATCATTTGTCTTTGCTTTTTGAATGAGAATCAGAATAAGAATTGGGTTTATTGCCAAGTAAGTTTTCACATACAAGGAATTAGCTGTGGTGTATTTATGCGTAACAATAAACATAGAAAAAGTAAGAAAGTAGAAGAGCAAGTAGTGCAAAAGTCAAGAAACATAAATATAAAATAGGAATAGAATACGCAAGCATATTTCCCATTTCGGAGAATACAGTATGCATGTTTCCTGTCTTTCCCAGAATCAGATGAAAGGATTGATATCAATTTCATATTTTTGAGTTCAGAATAGAGAAGTTACTACTGGATTATTGTTTCTATTCCGTAAACGCTTTGCCCTCTAAGAGCTGTTGCTATTGGTTTTATCCCCCACACTCACAAAGTGGTGAAGATTTTTCTTTTTCTTCTTCTTACAGTATACAGTACTATGAGGATCTC
Organism: Lateolabrax maculatus; assembly: GCA_031216445.1. NCBI lineage: Eukaryota > Metazoa > Chordata > Actinopteri > Acropomatiformes > Lateolabracidae > Lateolabrax > Lateolabrax maculatus. The sequence continues at coordinate 4,772,954 of CM062198.1, read as the reverse complement.
AGCTCAGCTCCCAAAATTTATTCAGCATCAAGCATTAAAGTTAAGAATAGAAGAGAACATGAAGAAGTCTAGCCACTCTGAAGCTGTACGCTTGTACCCCACCTGTCATACCGACTACACCTGTTATCGGAACTTCATTCCCACTGCGAGCCTTGCCTCGTTGCTGAGCATCCCAGGCTAGCACCAACTCAAGTCAGTAGTCAACACCCCCTCCTCCTCATCTGCTGTGGTATTGTTGTCCTGAGGCCATGTCTTAGCAGGTTCTGTTCCGTCCTGGCAAGAACCGGTGGCCAGCGCCCTCTTGACCCAATCCCTCGCCGATCTGCCTCATTACGGGGCGCGGAGATCACGTGTCTTTGAATCAAGGAAACACAATAGCCCTTTTCAGGGCCAACCACTTTTTTTTGTCTCCACTCCACAACGAAAGAAGATATCTGTTGCCGATGTCATAATTGCGCTCAGTGGGGGACAGTAGACAGTAGAAAAAAGCACATGGGTGGAGTCTCATATCCGAGGTTGAGCACTGAGAGAAGGGAGCTCCTACTCCTGTGTCAGAAACATCATCCTCACGTTGAACGAGGTTAGGTGCAGTTGTAAAATACCTTTTTAGCTCAGAAAAAGTAGCACCTGCCTCAGGGGTCCAGGATAAGGGGGTTGCTGAAGAGGTGAGTTGAGTAAGGCGTGCAGCCCCACTGTGTCCCAGATTAACCTTCTGTAAAAGTTAGCAAAGCTTAGAAACTGCTGGAGTTGTTTGAATGAAGTGGGTATGGGCCACTCTGCCACTGACTGTCACTGTCTAGAGCCTGTATGACAGCAGGGGCATTGGTTAGTCAAAAGGACATGACAAGGTACTCAAAGTGGCCAAGTGTCATTTCCTTCCTTTATTCAACCAGGTGGTAAGCGTTTCAAAGATCGAGTTTGGAGAAGATGGTGGCTCCATGTAGTGTTTCCAAAGCAGAATTGATCAGAGGAAGGGCATATTTGTATTTAAGTGTTATGCTATTGAATCCACAGTAATCAATGTAGGGGTGTACAGTACAGTCTTTCTTAGAAACTCGGATGTATGTTGGATATATGTCTACATGGCTTCCTGCTCAGGGCAAAGTTGCATGGTGACTGGAAGACAAAGGAGCATGTGGGAGCAGATGAATGGCACAATCATGAATATGGAGTCTTGGTCTAGGGAATTGAAGAGGGAGTGGTTGGGCTCACCATTATCCCAACTTTCATCCTGCCATGAAGACTATGGAGAGAAATCAGTTTTTGCTCATCCCCTGGTGAAGCACTCATAAGGTCAGACACCTGTCGCGGAGATAAACCCAATAGCTCTTTGAGGGCTACACCTATGCTCATATAATCTGGAGTTACTATACGCAACTAACGATGAGGTGATAAGGTGATGCATTTCATATATAATCTTGTGTCATGTAGCTTTAAATTGTGCAGTTGTGTTTCTTCATTCCTCTCCCAAATTAGACTGTACAGAGGCTTGATATGGGGAATGATAATGCAGCAGATGTCCTTGTATGAGTCATTGTGCCCATGAATTGTCATGAGCTTTCTCAGGAAGTATTAGTTTTAGTATTTGCTAATGTGGATGGGAATATGAGTGTGTTTGGCAGGGTGTCTAAGAAAGCTGGGATGGAGTTTACTGGTCAAGCAGGGATGAAGCCTCTAGTCACAGTAGTCATACACTCCCCAGTTCTCCGTCTGACTCACATTTCCACTCATTGTATCTGGTTAGCTTCTGTCATCTGCCCACACAACCAGCTGAAGTTGGAAGCAAAGAGCATTATAACAGGACTGAATAGTACTGACAGTACCTGTGAAACTGCTCAGAGGCTGTTGATGTTAGAGAGGTCAGAGGTCAGGGCCAGGCTCAGCTACACAGCAGCAGGCCTGGAGCTGGCTGTGTCTTTGCTCAGGGACACTTAGATCCTCACATGAAGGTTGGGTTGTGAAAGGTTATTAGGATAAGTGACCACAAAGACTGGCGTCAATGCTTCAAAGTAGAATTAATTTTATGTCATCTGGATTTTAACCAAATTACTAGAAAGGAAGAATTTGTTTTAGAAATCAAGTACTGTTTCTATCTTTCACATTTAGTTTTTTGTCACCATGTAGTATGGGCAGTATACTTTTAATACATGTATCCACAAAACTCCAAAGAATATGTAGGAATCCATCTTTGGCTACTAAAAGGATTTTTTGTTTGCACTTGGAAGTTCACATCTGTACAGTTTTTGCTGCTCACCACATGATTGTTAAAGTGTTTGGCAACTCATTTGTCCTGCCAGTTGTGTGTATAAATTCACTCTTTCTGCTTATGCAAGCTTGATTTACAAATAGCAGATGTATTAAGAGAAGAACACTTTGTCCACTTCACAAAAGCTAAATATTATGGGAGGACGAATGTGGTAGCAGTCTTGATTTGATAGAACAGCAGTCAATCAATTTTTGTTTTTCTTATCAAGCCATTACTCTAGGAAAAACAGTGTGTGATGTATGCTTGAATATTCACAATTTAATGCACCCTTATAGTTTTATTGGCGGTATATTCAATATAATGTACACTATACTGTATATTCAGGGCTGAATATAAATGGCTGTTTTTTAAATGTGGACAGTCAACTGCTCAGCTGTTGTTGTTTTGAAATGTGCTTTATATGCTTTAAATTATTTAAATGATAAAATTTGGATTGGATTGGACAGGTCAGGTAGTGTTTCTTCATATTCACCATTGACCAACAGCAAAATAAGCAAACTGTTAACATGTTAACTACATGTTTTGGTTTAAGGTATTATGTACCAGCGAATGTTTTCTGTGTGGGACTGAAAAATATGGAAGGACAGAATTCAGTTTGTACTAACGACTTATGATGATGCAGGTGAGAAATTTGCGGCATTGTTGTTGGCATGGCGGCTGTCATTCCTGGCTATTTTTCAGAAGCAGTAGTTCACAAAAATGGCAAATAAATGAACACTTGTGTTTACCCTGAAACCTTTATTAGTGTTCACACACCTAGATCTGTATGTGGGGGTCTAATGCTGCAACACTATAAATGTGTTCAAATAGCTTACAAAGACCCATCTTAGTACAAACATGAATGCTTATAGCCTACATGGCTGACACCTGGGGGGAGTCCAGCACAGCCTCCAGTTGCATTTCATCAGTGTCACCCTCAGACCCCCCTTTACATACCCCTCACATTCCTTACACATGAAATATTGTCATTACACATTCCTTAGTTATAACTGACATCCTACTACAACTAGAAGCTTAGTTTAAAAGTTACAGTTGACACCCACTTCCTATCCTTTCTTCTCATCTGAGGCGATTTAACTTCTAAACATATTTTTTCCATGGTCCAGTCTGACATTTGTAATGGGCCACAGTTGAACCTGGTAAGTGGGAGTACTTGATGAATATGATAACTTAGTGTTAACTTCCATGTGGGGTAAAAACAAGAATGCGGGGGACTGAAAGGGAGATTTGTGAATCAGTCCAACACATTTTTGCTGTTCTGTTTGTGCATGTGCTCAAATTGGCTTATTTCCCTTGAAGAGCCACAGGTTAGGTCTTGCATAGAGACCTCGTAGTCTACTATCCTTTTATTCATGGCTCCTGGGCTGGTGAATATGTCTGTGTCCCCCGTCCCCCTGCTGAGAGATTCCAGAGGCTCCTCTCTTGGCCTCTCAGGGCTCCTGGGTCACTCGTTTGTCATCATGACCTTTGACCTCTGTAGGCCAGTGTGCCGGGAGGAATGTCGGAGATGTTTACCTTCGCTGAGACTGATGGTGTCCAGGTGGCTCTTTCTCTCTCCTTCTTTTTTTTTTTTTTTTTACTTGCTTTTTTTTCAATCTTGTGTTTTCGTCCTGAGCCAAGCGTCTTGAGAGCCCCACCACTCTGCTGCAGCCAGTCAGCCTGGTGAATAATGCAGAAGTAGAGAAAGAGTATATGCTGTTGGTGCGCTAATACTATTCCTATTTGTGCCTAACAACATAAGTGTCCTACCTGGGTCTTTGGTTTCAGCTTTGGCACATTTGTGGACGGACTCTTTACATTTGTGTCAGAATGTTTCTGGATTGTTTTGACTGGAAAGTAATGAGAGAGAGAGCTATTGATTGGCCCTCCGTCTGGGTCCAGTCAGAGAACACACTCATCAAAAGCTCCACTTCCCAGAGTTTGTTAGCCATCAGACAGCCAGCCGAGCGGCATGGCTAGACAGAGAGGGCATTCAGTAATAGGTAATGGACCCCCACTTCCAGCTCCCTCCGCCCTCCACTTCAACATGGTGCCATCTATCACTCTCGCACCGGACCTTCCCAGTGGCTCCTTGCTGGGTCCTCATCTACTGGAAACTCTTGGAAAGTTTCCTGCCCTCCCCTGCCCCCAGCCCCCACAGCCCCTCTAAAGAGCCCATTAAACAGTGTTGTAATGCAAACAGTAAGTCCGAAGAGAGCGAGGGCCAGGTGTCGGGTGCGGAGGGGATGAGCATCTAATGCAGCCATTACGAGTGGCGGGGCGGGTGGGTGGATTATCATAAAAGCATCTCCCCTCCCTCTAATGTGGACATGTCTGATCAATACCAGACTCCTGGGAGGGGATGAAGGGATGGACGGATGAAGGATGAGAGGATGAGAGGAAAGGGAGCAGCTTTATTAATCTCTCTACTGGCTGAACACTCTGTCGCCACACCACGGGATGGCAGCCACGGGTGGAGAGAAGGTACAAAACAGGAGGAGGGAATGACAATTTTATTTGTTATCTTAAGCATTTTACCAATATCGCCACTGGACTGCCCACCAAAGTAAAGAAATTTAGTTTTTTGTTGCTGGAGCAATAAAATAAAACAATTGAAACTAAGTCTCTGAGCAACTGAAAAAGTGGTTAAATTGGTAACACTTTGTTTTAACCCCCCCTACTTAGCATTTATAAACAGTATATAATCAATGAATAAGGGCTTTATAACACACTAATGTAGTTGTAAGTAGACGTAGACAAAGATATATTAAGAATTTATTGGTTATATTATTATAAGTTGAATTTATAATTCTTTCTTGTGAAGCAGCCTGTAGTATAATCAGTTAATGAATGCTAAAAATGCTAAATGAAATGTCTTGCTTATGAAACGCATTTATAAAATGCTTTAAACTGTTGTTAGTTTAGTAAACAGAAACTAACAACACTTTAGTCTGGTTGTCGGTAAAGTTTAGGTTTTTAATGTTTATTATTGTGTATTTTTAACTTAAATGTCTTTTAAGCTTTCTGATTCTACAGCTGTCACCATGTTTGATGTGTACCATGGTTATAGATGAGGTTCTCTTCTATAGAAAGGTTATCATAAAGGGACACTGTCCACATTTTTTTACACTACACTCTCAGTCACTCCCTTTAATACATCCTGTTGTCATTCTCAAATGGTAATGCTATGTTAAAGTTGCTTTCCTTTTTATAAATGTTGGCTGTACTGTATGTTTTTGTGGTTTGTTGCCACTTCTTATCTAATTGCCAGTTGGCCTGTAGATGAATTTAGTCCTAAAATCAGTGTCATTTTTTCCTTCCAAGAACTGGTAACATTAGCTAACATTACTGGCAGACACATAACATTACTGAATGCTTTGTTAGTGCAGCTAAATCAGCTTCTGAAGAAGAGAGATGTTTGGTGGTGCAGGGTAACGTTTCACCAATCAGGAGGGAGATGAATGATAATGAATGACAAGAAGCATTAATACAGTAACAACCATTTCTTATGTTAAGATAAACTGTATCACTTATAAGGTTTTGAAACAATCAATTCATGGGCAATTGTGAGGACTTTTTTAAGACTAAAAGACAGAAATTGACAGATTAATCAATAATCCAAAAAAAGGTTTGTGCCAGCCCTATTTTGTATCACTTCATCAGTTACATCCAGTAGTTCCCCCATGAAGTGTTCATCTTTATTTATATGAATGTTTATTGATATGATATCATGTAGTGCAGGTCTCAAGACTGATGAGCACCATTTGAAATGAAGTACTACCTGTTATTACTCTCCACTGAAGGACATACATTTCTTCAGAGGAATGCTGCTTGTCTCATCGGTTTACAGCAGCATTGATGTAGAGTGTGTGTAGTGTGTGTGTAAAAGAGCAGAGCTGCTGAGCTGTTTTTGTTCCTGCTAATGCCTTTACCTGCAGGTGTGTCCAGCGTGTCCTTTGGAAGGATGTCTTCACACCATTTCAGTGGCAGACAGGCAGCTGGTTCCCATCAGCTTCCCTCATATGGGCCAGACCCCCCCCCCCCCCCCCCCCCCCCACACACACACACACACACACACACACACACACACACAGCTCTGCTGTAGACTTATAAACTGAGATGAGCCATGTTGGAGAACGTCCCCATCACAGAGGACCCTACATGTGATTCTCACCACTGGGTGGAAAGTAACATTTAATGGTGACTCATATGTTTAATGGCCTCATTGGAAGTACGTCTGACAGATACATGGCAGTTGCAGTTAAAGTGGGAATGTAGTATGGTCTGTGGTTTCCAACACTGTCAGTAGTTGTACAACAATAGATTAGAAGTATTTCCTATTGAGCTTCCCACAGATGATCAATCCCAGATTGAGTTTAAAGGAGGCTTGTCTGCACTGCTGTGCTCATTCTTCCTGCCACTACTGTAATTGTGTTAACTGGTGTTTATGTTTAAAGGGCTTTTATCTTTACAGTGCACTGAGCAGCTTAGAACTACTAGCCAGCTACTTAGCTTGCTCAGTATTTAGGTTTCACACAACACAAGCTTGTTCACACAAATGACTAAAATATCCAGCCTTCAGGCATAACCTTACACAACAGTATGTGCTGTGGTTCACATGTCCACAGAGAATGTGCACTGGAGTCCTCTTCCAGCCGAGCCAGCTGTTGGCCCGTTGGCTCCCTGCACACATGAATCGGATAAAATAATTTCATCAGATGGGTTTTCTACACTTTTGTTATTGGACCAATTAGATCCAATTCAGATGAAAAAAAGAGTCATTTCATGGGTGACGCTCAGAAAAATGTATTCACCGTACAGCCGCTCTCTTTCCAATGATTGTGTGGGGAGAATGCTTTTTGGGCCTGCGTGCATCACGTGATGAACACAGAACTTTCAATATCCCATGCAGCCGCTACGCCAAAATCGCTTCACAACCCAGCTCCCAGGGGCTTGTACTGGACACACTGACTGTCAAGTGATTTCTGGGAAGTGCAGAAGCACCACAGCAGTGAATGCTGAAAAGATGGAGACAAATAAGAATCTTGCATTTTAAATCTAATCAGAAACTTTAAAACTGACATCCAAGCCTTGCTTCGTGTGTCTTTGTTTATCATTTGCCATGTGTGCGCTGTGCTTGGTACCATCAGTATCACCCCCATTTATTTTTACTTCTATGTCCTCCACACTTTACTCACTAACTAAAGAGAGAAGAATATACTCATAGTAGGCACTAATATCCTGTGGTCTTCTTTTAACATTTGAAGTGCACTCAGTGGCCAGCTCTGCTTTCACTAATGTTGTTTTATATAAAACCAATCTCTATGAAAGCCCTGCGCCTCCCACACATATGAGCAGTCCTGACCTCCCCTCATGCAGCATGGTGAAAGCGCTCGCCTCACCTTTTTCTTGTCACATCTTTTTCCATCTCCTTTAAAAATAATCACAAACACACTGTTGCGTGACTGCATTACATACCGTGTAACCACATGGGCAAGAGTAAACAAATGAGTCCTATAATGTTGTAATACACGATTGTGATTTCCATGCTGCCAAAAGTCCTGTCCCACACCAAATTCTTTCACCAGCTTAGATCCCTTGCCTCTCATTTTATAGCAGATATTGGTGTCTTTCTGCTCTTTGTGTGATTTACAGTGAGCCAGTGAGAGTGTCTGTATTGAATAATGGCATGGAACGACAGGTAACCTCGGGCCATTTGGCGCGGTGGCTGGAGTCTGGTACGGACAGTTTGCAGGGAACTGGGAGGTAATAGCTCCCCTTTTGGCCTTTTTTACTGTCAACTAAAGTGAGGAAAGGCAGGCCAACACTTAGATGACACGTGTGGCATGCACACACACACACACACACACACACACACACAGTTGTGTTTCCATCACTTTTGAGGACATTATATTGACTTGCATTTATTCCCTGGAGACTTACCCTAACCCAAACCATGACCACTTGCCTAAACCTAGCCCTAATCCTAACCCTAATCTTGACCTAAACCTAAACTTAAACCCAGTCTTTATCTAAAAATTTAATGATTTATGTTAAGGTTAGGGTATGTTACTTGCATTTTCTCCCCATAAGGAAGGCGAGTCCCCACAATGTGACTGTGTAAACAGTTTTATGTCCCCACAACATTAGTAATACTCGCCCACACACACACACAGACACACCCAAAACATATATAACAACTTCCCTTGAAGTGTGTCTGTGTTGAGGCAGGTTCTGCATGATACAGTAGTTAGCAAGGTGAGATAATAGCCAGTACAATTTAAAACAATGTGCACTGTGGCTGAACTTCAAATGGATCAAATGTGATTATTCTGGTACTAATAAGATGTACTAAAACGAAAATACTAGCAATGGTATGGTCTCCATGGAGTCAGATAATCACCAGTGCTTGCAGCTTCAATTGTAATTATTAAGTTCAAATTCATCTTTATGTGTACATCAATAAACTTCCTCCCCCATATAAACATGACTTAGGCCAGTATCGGTGCTTAAGATTATCAGATTTTGTACTGAAATTAGATATCAGATCATGTCACCAAGAGACTTTTCTGTGAGTCTTGGTATGTTACATGTGCCTACCAAATTTCATGCGTGTAGGTCAAACAAATGTGAGGGGCTTAATTTTAGCGACCTGTAGGGAGCGCTATGGAGCAATTTTTCTTCGCCCATGTCCAAGACCATTAAAATATCAAATGTTTTACCAGTTCTGAAGCATGTGCAAAGTTTCATGACTTTTCATGCATGTTAAGTCCCTCAAAAATGGAATTCATTTGGACAAAAAATAATAATAATAATAATAATTCCTTGCATTTCAATAGGGCTTCACGCCAGTTTGGCGCTCGGGCCCTTATTATTAGAACTCCCCTGTGATTGTATTTGTCTTTGGGTTGTAACAGCATTTCAGTCATCATGGAAAGGTAAAACAATAAAACAATGCCATGAAATTCTTTCATGTGGCTCCTTAAATCATTTATATCACATGTAAGTGACATATCTGAAAGGCCCAATCAGCCAAATATATCATTAAACCAATAATAACTGAGTGCAAGTGTACACACTAGCAGTATTTTCATAGGCTTCATCAAATAAAGACAGTGTTAAAGAGTGTGTAATGCTATCCTAAAGCTGCTCATCTGCTCAAGTACTCAAGCCCCTTTCGCTCTTCCCTGCAGGAAGGCTAATGACAGACATGTAAGTAGGCAGCGTGACCTGTTCTGCTGCACATGGAATTTTGCTGTGGTTTTAGCTGCAGCTTCTACGTTCAGCCCCCGGGGCGCAAATACGTCTGCAGTGCTCCAGCCCAGGGAGCAGCAATCTGACAAGCAGTGCAGACCTAATCCAGGCCAGGTCTGGGGCTGTGTTTGGTATGCATCCCCTAGGTATGGAATAAATACAAGGCCGGTAAGCAGATCTGCTTGCCTGGACAGCCGCCGGGAAGTGGAGGGCTTTCCAACCTTGCGTTACATGCCTTGACGGGATGTCTCTTATCCATATATGTAACCTCATAACATTTTGGGCTTTTCACGAATAAGAACAGCTTTGATCTCCTGTGGAAAGTAATGCAGTTTTAATGTCCAACTTCAAGGGCCATTAGCTGCATTTTTATCAGTTAGCAAGGCTGTTTGGCAAATTTTTGAATGTCAAGTCAGGGGGTGTTGCTTGCCTAGAGGTTAGAGAAGTGGCTTTGTGATTGGAGGGTTGTCAGGATGAGTTCTTCACTGGGAGAATGTGGGTGGGGAAAGTGGATGAGTAATACTCTTCCCTCCCTACATCGCTTCAGTTAAGTTACCTTTGAGCAAGGCACCGAATCCCCCACTGCTTCAGTGGGAAAAAGTTGAAAAAATAGATTACACAAGCTGTTAAACGATATAAATGTGGTGCAGTGAATTGCTGGGAAAGGCAGAGTGCTCCATTGATAGTCTCCACACAAATTAGGGTTTTTTAAAAGAAGGAAAAAGAAGGAAAGTCCGTTTTGCACTTTGGTTTACTGGACCTATGAAGTGTGTCTGAACCTGGTGGCATCCTCCCACTCCCACCCTCCCTTCCTCACTTATCTTGTCACAGGTAGAGCAGGCCAGGTTTTCCTGTTTAAACTTGCTGTGTAATTTGTGGATTAGCAGACGCTTCTAATGGCTAAAATCATCAGAGCTTTCAATCCGCCACAGAGGGTGAAGAAGGATGAAGAAAAGGAAAGAAACAAGACACAGAAGCAGAAGGTATAAGGGGTGGAAACCATAACTCCATAACTCTTTTGATTTTTTGATCTTGAAGAGGCTATTCAGCTATCCAAAATATGAATTTACCATAAATTAAGTAGAATCATCGTTTGTAGAAAACATTTAGGAATTTTTTCTTGATATTGAGTGGCGGCCCTTTTTCACCATCAGCACTGCAGTAGTGTCAATGCTTTACAGCTCTTCTCTAATGTGTTTGTGTCATTTTGCCGTTACCTGTTTTGAACATGTAAATCGTGTCCATGTCAACATTCAAGTTGTGGTTGTAAATGAGAAACTTAAGTTTAGAGCTGAAATGATTAGTTGATTGACAGAAAAATAAGTTGGTACTATTTTAATAAATTAATCTTTGTTCCAGCGTCTGAGTTATGAGGATTTGTGGCTATTCTTTGTCTAATGTTTTGAACTGTTGGTCAGACAAAAAAAGCTATTTGAAGATACCACCTTGGGCTGTGGAACCTACAATGAGCATGTTTTACTATTTTCTAACAAATTATAGACCAAACGATTAAACAAGCAAATAATTGGTAGATTAATGAATAATGAAAGTAATCGTTAGTTGCAGCCCTACTGAGACTTTCCTGAAAGCTCCAATATATCTGATTTGGAGCTTAATAATACGGAAGTGCCTGAAGCGTCCAAAAAACATGAATGCCTCATGTCAACCACAGTCTACCTATCTATATTGTAGTGCTAAATTGTCATTGCACAGTATTTTTAATCCTCACATGACCAACTCACAATCATACAACTGTCTTGAGTTGTCTGATGATGTGAACCTTTCCCGTCTCTACCCTCCATCCCATTACATTAATGTGGCATAACTCCCTTTGTGTTTTAATATAGATTTAATAGTTAATAGCATGCTGTCGTAAAAAAAAAACGATCCGCCCTTTGTAGTTTCTACATTTAATGTCGATATATGTGAAACTCTTCACTGCCCGCTAAACATATGCCTCGTTTGCTACTGCGGGAACTGTAATTTGTCACCTGTATTTAGCTGTTACAGAAGGGCTGGGCGTTTGTAATTTTTTCATTACAAGTGCCAATATGATACCTGAGGTTCAAATACTGATACTTGAGCAGTCCTTTTTTTCGGCACCTTACTTTGATTTAAAAAACAAAAGTTTCAAAGTTTTGAAATGTTATCCAAGTTCTCAAATACTGTTGTACTCCCTGAATAAATTAGTCTAAAACTGACAAACCTTCTAAAAAATAATTAAACAAGGTTACAAATCTGACCAGATATATTAAATGCCAGCTTTTTCAATACCCAGTGCTATGGACAGTCAGTACCAAAAAAGTGTTCAGGTCTGGTACCCAACCCGAGGTACACCTATTCCTAAGGATAACAGAGATTTGGTTTTTGTCATGTGTGAAGTCCCCCTCCTCCCGAGAAACACTCAACACAGACACCGACACATTCCTGACGGCACAAGGCATAACTTGTTATGGAGGCTGTTCACAGGGCTGTGTTAAGGTGAATCCAGACACACACACAGGGCTGTGTGCACCGAGAGGGGCAGCGTTGATTTAGGGCATTACTCAGACGGGGAGAGAGAGAGAAGGGAAGAGAGGGAGAGTCTCCCCTGACTGCATTAGGAGAGCCTCCAGCCTTTGTGATTCCTTTTGATCAAATCTCTGTGAAAGATGAGTGTCATGCCCTCTTCCAGCCAGCTGTGAGGGGACTGCCCTGTGACTCTGAGGGGGTAGACGTGTGTGTGCGCGCGCGCGTGCGCGTGTGTGTGTGTGTGTGCGCGCGCGCGTGAAAGAGCATGCACACCTCTATGTGTGCACGCAAGTGTGTGTGTTGTGTGTGTGTGCAGGCTAGGGAGGGAGAAGGCAGCTCCTGAGGTGAGAATGCTGAGTGGGAGGATCTCATTCCAATCCCCTGTGCCCAGTTTCAACACACACACACACACCGAACATCTTGAGTAGTTTAGAGCCAGTCCGCGGCAACATTAGGGGAGAGAAAGTAGAGGAGGCGTGTGCGTGTGTGTGTGGCTCTGTGCAGTGAGAGTAAAAGCACAGTGACTACTTCCTCTCTTTTTCTGTGGAGTGAGTGCTGGTGGCTCAGTGTGTGTGTGTGTGTGAAAAGACAGAGAAGCAGAGTACATGTGTGTCTGTGTTGTTGAAGGAGATGCTGCTGGGTGTGATGGCTCTTTTGCGTTAGTACTTGTGCGAACAGGAGAGTTGGAGCCAGTTGTTTTGTGGGACTCGCGGGGAATGGCAAACTCCACGGTATCCTTGGAAACATCCGACTAAATGACAATGGCTGAGGTAAGAGAAACGGCTTTTCACTGCTATTCTCTGTCTGCTCCGGCTCTTCTCACACACACCACCTGCACGCATAATCAGGATATGTTTAACTAAGACAACTGGAAAGAGTTTAGTGGAGTGACAGGCAGAAGTAGTGCGGACTTTAATTTTGAGGTGCACAGATTAGGAGACATTATGGATGTTTTGTGTTTTATGATTACATTTGTGTATTTGCTACTTTGTGTGTGACAAGACATGAGTAGAAACACGCTGACTTTAGTTTTGCTGTGATTCCAGATTGATCCAGATTGTAACAAGAAATTCTGAAGAAAATAGATTTTCTTTGGAATTTCTTGTTACAAGTTGTCACTTAGCGGCAGGGACATTGATACTAACTATTACTAAAACTCAGCTTATTCCACAAACCGCCTTTTTTTTTTCATTTAGCAAAACAAGCTAAGTTATCAAATGTGAAATGTTTCCTTAACACTAGCAGCTCATCAAGAAAGGTCTAAATAAAGACAATTTGGCAAAATTTTGATTTAAATGAGGAACTATCTGTTCAAAGAAAAAGTGAACACAATTCCAAGTTTGACTAGTTCTTTGATACCAGCTTTTGGTAAAAGTTTCCAGAACTCTGAGATTTCTGTAACTTTGAGTGGCTCTCAAGCACTTGAAATCCTACATGTGACTGATGGAGAAAGCAAAATGAGAGTGTCTTTGCCCAGTCAGTGTGGACAGAGATTGTCCTTACATGCCTTCCAAGAATCCAGAGACAACTCCCAATAAACAATAACAGTAACTTCACCACAGACAAGTCAAGCTTCTTACTCAGTTGTATATGATGTCTATTTTTCTCCTCAATTTTATCCTCTTTTCTTAAATTATACTCTGTATTTTTCTTTTGCCTTCTTTTGATTCATTCTAATCAATTCTATGAACTTTATACTTTATAGTTTAATCTGATTTTATTATGTTCAGTTATTCTGTCCTGAACACTACTTCCACCTTTGTCCTAAAGACTATAAACTGAAAAAAGTGTAATTCAAAGCATCAGAGGAGAGAGAGCCAGCCTCCAGTCCCTACCTGGACCCGTCCTCCATCCACCCGTCTGTCCGTCTGTCTGTCTGTAGTTTGGGAAACAGAACAGCCTGGCCTCCTGTAGCCTCCTGGCCGCTGGCCACAGCCTATTGGAATGTAATTTAAGAGCAGCCTAATGTTTTGTTGCAGCCATAATGTAACAATTAGCTGAGCTGTCTGTGTGGTGGTGTCGGTAGCAGCAAAACGCTCGCCCCATGCCTGTGTGTGTACACTTTGTGTGTGTGTGTGTGTGTGTGTGTCGGTGTGTGTGTGCGTGTAAATAATGCTGAACAGTTGGAGGAGAAACAGTTGTGGTCTATTCCCTGTTAGATTACTGCATGTCAGAGCAGAGCAGAGTGTCTAAACAGGCTGGAGTTTAACTTCCACAACAATACGTGATGAAAATAGATTCATAGTCCATATGGAACAGATTCTGACTGATCACCCAAGCTGAAATCAAACACGATTTTTACATTTTTTATGTTTCAGCTACTTGAAAAAGCCAATAGTAATTACTTACATAATTATTTATTATTTAATTGTTTTATCACATTTTTTATATATTAATATAAATCTGAAAGACACTGAGTCATTTATTAATTTTGATATAATCACTATTTTGAACCTCACAATAACCAGAAGATTAATTAAGGAACAAATGCAGTGAAACATCTCATGGATTGCTATGATTTTATAATATTTTATTATATATATATATATATATATATATATATATATATATATTATTTATAATAAGAGTAATCTAAGGCATGCTAAATAGATTATTAGACACTTTTTTATTTATTTAACCTTTTGAGTGAATTCAGTTTGGTATTAGTTGTTTAATCAGCCCTTATTTTACAAATATAAAATAATAAAAACCTTTATCATAAAACAAACAGAGTCTTTAAAATACATTTATGGTATTATGCTCAAGCTTTGCTATAGTTCTGCCATGTGAGTTGTGTTCTTTTTTTCCACATTTTATGTTCATCTAACAGGCTGCCTTTTTCATTTTCTGATGAGTGAGAGGCCATTACACCAGCAATCCATGAAAGTGATTTAGATTTATTTTGTAAGTGTATGTGTGCGCGTGTGTGTGTGTGCAAGAAAGAGATGTGAGTAGAATGGCCCTCTGTGGCTTTCGTTTAACACACTCATGTCCTATCTCTTTATTCCTGCTGCTATATCACTCTTTCCATCTTTTGTTTCCTCCTTCTACCTCCATCTCTTTCCGTGGGTGTCTGTCTGTTCTTCTTCAATGCTGCAGGGCCCCAGGACATAACACACACACACGGGTGTGCGTAGGGGCCCCTGCTCATCTTTACAGAGTTGTACTTTGTGTGTGTGTGTGTGTGTGTGTGTGTGTGTGTGTGTGTGTGTGTGTTGGTGGTGACTGTAGCCTGCCAACCTCGTCAGCTTCATTAGGTTCATGATGGTCCATCCGTGAGGGGATGGGGGGATTGGGGGGAGGCATGGTGTGTGTATCTGCTCCAGCCTTTTACCCCCTTCAGCGTCTCCTCGAGCTGTGATCCGCCCCTCCTGGCCCCAACCTACCCCCTTAACACCCCCAACCTCCACACACACAACAGTCACCCCTTGCGTCTGCTCTGCGCGGCCACCAAAAGGCTTGTGAGGATTTGTCAGCCAGATGTGACAAGATTGTCAAGAGGCAGGCGAGGAGAGAGGGAGATCTGATATTAATCAGAGCGTAGCTGGGAGCCAAACTCTCTCAGACTCAGTGTACTAACATGTTCCCCTCATTTACTCCCTCTCTGAGCCAAACACTCCCTCCGAGTTCCTAACGGGGAGCCACATACACCAGGAAGCCAACCAAACTTTGGCTCGCCTCCCTCCCCCCCACAAGCTCATTGTCTTTTAAGATTTTTTTTCTCTTTAAAGAAGCCAACCATTTTCTCATGGATATTCAGGTAAAGATTTGCTACCTTTTTTGTCTGCTTTGGTGTTAAAACAAGTAGTGTGTGTGTGTGTGTGTGTGTGTGTGTGGGTGTGTGTGTGTGTGTGTGTGTGTGTGTGTGTGTGTGTGCTTGCTCCTGATTGACTGCTGGATGAGTATGAAATAATGAGTTTTTCACGCTGTCTTTGGGCTGTATGGACTGTTAATAGGCTCAAACACAGCCTGTCACTACTTGCACTCGCCCAGGCTTTTCCTGGATTTGTCTTCTCCTTTTCAGGTCCAATGCGGTGTAAAAGGAAGGCTCATGGTTTCATTTTTTTTTATTCAAGCATATTTTAAAAGCTATTACTCACATGGAGTTTACTTTAAAGGAAGCTGTTAAATGAAACACAGGCTGGATGGCTTTGCGGCTGGGGCTTTGTGTATAAGAAGTTAAATATTTCATGTAAAACTTGATGTAATCATTTTAGAGAATATCCAAGTGAGTGGTTTTTATCTGGTGCTGTGTGTTAAAGTGCTTCCTCTTTCTTAGTGGAGTGACATTAAATCATAAGCTGAGGCAGGATCACATTGCCTGCTGGGCAGCTCATGTATCGTAACCTCACTTTAACTAACACTTGTCATCAATTAACATTTTACTACCTTGCTGTCACACATACACAACTCAGTCCAAGGCGTGATTTATTCATGAGACTGTATTCTCTGCTCATACCGCGCACACACACACACACACACACACACACACAAACAGCCAGTGATCGGCAGTAGGGCCAGGTGTGGTCAATATAGCTACAAGTTTTGGTGCTGAGGTGGTTTTATTGATGGAAGTCAGCATTATTTGTAGGGTGTCCGAGTGGTACCAGGAACACTGTCCTCCCACTAAATTCCTGAGTGTTTTCTGTGCGTTCTGGCTGGGCTAAGATATTTATTTCCTCTCTCTGTTCGTGTGTGTGTGCTTGCGTCGCAGTGTTTTGTAGTAGAATTTGGTAATTTAAATATAAATTGCCCCTTAATTTAACAATTAAGCTGTATTAGACATACGCTAAATTGTTCACTAGTAGTAGTTTTTTTTATAATCAAACCCCAAATTAATGTCATTCCGGCTTTCAATTGTGTGAACTGCTATCATATGTAATTTCCTTTAAATTAGTTAAATGGATGAAAAGTTAATTGTATAAATTTTTCCTGCAAATTTAAAAGCAGTTACATTTTATGTAATGATCACTTTTATTATCAATTTATCTGTTGATTGTTTTTACAGTTATTACTTTTTTTTTTGGTCATTAAAAAGTCAGAAAATAAAGTTCCCAAAGCAAAATCTGAAGATATAAACCATATAATGATAAAGAACAGAAAACAATGGCAAATTCTGACATCCAAGAAGCTGGAACCTAAAGGTTAATGTGTTTTTATTTTATTTATTTATTTTTGTGTTGATATATGACTTTAGTGATTAACAGTTTGACTAATCGACTAATCAACAGACTGCTCTAAGGTTCTAATAAAGCACCCTTTATTAAGGGTTTAGAAATTATAACTAGTTGCTCTATTCATGGTTAATAAACCATTTATTAATGCTTTATTGATCAATTATATACCATTCATCTGAACAACTTTCGGGTTGCCAGCCCAAAAGATTTTGTACACCCTGGAAATGCAAATGTTTTCTTGTATATGGCTCATAATTGGTTTGTAAAGCATTTGTAAATTATTTATTAATCATTACTAAATCCATTAGTTGCAACTTATTAACCTTTTATAAAGGGTGTCTGAGTAGAAAGGCGTATCCACATATTTTGTCTATATGTACATTTGTAGCCTTTTGATCTTGCAAATAACCATGTGACCAGGGATACTAATGGTTTGCATCCACTATTCCTAAAAAGAAGAATAGTTATGATAATGATTACAGCAATAATCAAACTCTAAATTGTATTGCTCTTTTCCCACATGAGGTGTCATTTCTAGTAGAGCTCCCAGCCTGTGGGTCTTTGCGGAAAGTTACCTGTTTTTAAGAAAATCTGTTCAGTTTGAACCTTAATTGGATAAAATCTGAGCCATGCAATTCAGTGATCATTTATGTTTCCCATCAGGAAAACTCTCACTTCCTTTATTTCCCCTGTGCCATAATTGTCTTGTTAACTGATTAATGGCTGATAGTAAAATCTGATCCCCTCTTACTTGGCCATCAGTCTCCCTCTTCCTCAGAGCTGTTGATAGGCCTGTTGTTATTCACTCGTTGGCACCAGCACCGCTTGTTTCCCCATTGAGTGTCAGTTAGTGCCTGGCTGCTGCTAATTGATTAGTTTTCCACCGCATTAGGCCAACAAGTTCCCGTCCATCCCCGAACTGTCTCTGTCCAAGCAGCTGTTCACTTCTGCTGAGTCTCTAAAGCACCATGGCTATTCCGGACATATGGCAGAATTTTATTTTAAGAGCAGAACAGAAAGGACTATTTCATTTCACTTCTTTTGTGTTTGTGTGTATGTGAGGGGTTTTCTGGCTGTAGCCCAGTGGTGGGATGAAGATGATGTTCCATGTTGACCCGGCATAA
Organism: Lateolabrax maculatus; assembly: GCA_031216445.1. Lineage (NCBI taxonomy): Eukaryota > Metazoa > Chordata > Actinopteri > Acropomatiformes > Lateolabracidae > Lateolabrax > Lateolabrax maculatus. Next base: position 4,754,643 of record CM062198.1, on the reverse strand, counting down.
CATGCTTTTTTTTCTGTTTCTGGCTTAGAATGCATACTGTAGTTTTTATATATTACCAGACATTTAATATATAAATGTGATCAAATAGACAACATTTCAGCATTGTTAAAAAACATAAAGTGGACTAAGAAAGCAAATTTGACCATTTCATGAAACAGCTGGGTTTTGAGTAGTAATATGGCAGATTCTAATGTGTCAATCGTTATGATAGTAAAGTTTTCTATGGAAATAATGTATACAAGTTAACCTTAATCTGAAGCCAATCAAGTCCAATACAAGCGGCACTGGTGTATTATTGCTGTGTGTGTGAAAGGTATTTGCATGTGTGTGTGAAATACTTTTCACACACACATGCAGGCACCTCTGAGTGTATCACTCAGGATTTGGTCGTCATGGTATACAGTCATATATCGTCCCTGGCCTCTCTTCATCTCACTCTTTTCTCTTTTCCTAACCTCACCTTCTCCCTCTTTAACTTCCCGTCATGGCCTCCATCTATCCATCCTACACAGCATGACCGCTGTGTGTAAAGTCTCTCAACCAAGATGCCCTTAACTGCAACAAATACACAGGCACAAAGGGATTGAGGACTGGTGGCGGAATCAAGACATACACAGGGAGACTGAATGTGCTTTCATAAAAAGAAAATAAAATGCTGCCAGTGCCATATAAATTCACACACATACAGAATCTATAGAGATAAGGTATTCAGAGAGACAAAGACTGTATATTCATAGTATCAATATCTACATTTATTCCGCGACATTCACATACATGTTTTTAATAGTATTTCATTCCTCCTCACTATTCAAAAACCTATTTTTTGACTTAGTCTTAACTTAGATCCACCCACAGTACTAGCTTATTCCAGGGCTTTCAAGTGCATTTTATAGTCTTCATTAGCAGGTAGAGTTTGCTCAGTTGTCATCACATGGCCTATGAAAAGGTAGAGAATGAACACTCTCAGATGAAAGAAGCTTTTATTTAATAAAAATGTTGACATGCTCATTTAGCTGCCTTCAATTATTCCCATGTACTCACAGGAATAAACTTTACCAGCAGCGGTGAGGAGACGGGCTTTTTTACCCCATGTTTTACCTTCCAGGCTTAATGCCAGCTATACTAACTGAGCCAACTGTCCCAATTCCATACTATGTGCCAACTGTGTATTGTACACACATTGGGAAAGAGACAAAATTTGGTATGTTAAAAAAAGTAATATGTTTTTTCATTACAGTGACCAATGAGCACATTTTTTTCATGTTTTAGCTGAAGAATGCCAGACGCATGTGCCCCCCCCCCACCCCCAGAAAAAAACTTAAGGCATTTATCATTTCTTCAACAACATGTAGGGGAAATGCTAATTAGAGACAAGTGTAATGTATTCAAGGTGTGTGTAGAGGTGATGGGGTTTGTGTGTGGCTGCACTGTTATACATCATTGATATAAAGAAAGCGACGTGTTAGCTTTGGCTTCAAAAACACTGAACCAGCCGCATCATTTTGTGCAATTAGTCTTCTTGTCATCGACTTCATTGATGCGTGCGAACAGCCGTGGCTTTGTTGTGACAACAGTAAAGAGAAAGAGATGGTGTGGTGGGGGGGGGGACTCGGTCACTAAGAGCCACTGTTGTGTTGGCCTCCCCTGTGCTGCAATATTTCCTCTTCTTCTTCTTCTTCTTATCCTCAGAAACTCATGAAATGAATCGCTAATTAAGATAAATGACCTGGAGCACACTGTGCACCGGAATGTGTGTGTGTGTGTGTGTGTGTGTGTGTGTGTGTGTGTGTGTGTGTGTGTGTGTGTGTGTGTGTGTGTGTGTGTTACAGGCTGGTGAGCGAGCGGAGGCACCTGATTGAGATGTATATTAGGGAGAGCAGCAGCAGGAGGTGTGTGTGCACCCACAGTGGGATGGGATTAGCCTAATTGGGCCGTGTTGGTTCTTGGTGCTCTGTAATGACGGGATTAGGACGCTGAGAGATGAGCAAAGGGTTTTTTACACCTCACCACTGTCCCGAGGAGGCTGAGCTCGCTGGACGGAGATAAAACTCAATAGAGACAGAGAGAAAAGCAAACGGATGTCACGGGACCGAAGGCCGGAGCTACCAAGCTGTGTTTCAAGGCCAGGTAGCTCCCGATGATGAGAGGTTATTGTAAGGTGAAATAATGTGATCCCAGATTTCAAGGACAAGCCCAGCCTCAAGCGCAGAACCAAGTGACTGACTAAATGAGGAGGAGGAGGCGACCCCCTACCCCTCCACCCACCCATACTTTTCCCCCTTCTGCGCTCGTGGAGAGGGAGCTTCAGTGAAGAGATAAGCATGCCGCTCATGTATACTAAAACCCCACTGATCATGCATTATAGATGCAGAGGGAGAGAGGTGGCGTAGCGCAGCCACTCCGAGGTTTTTCTGCATGTAGCACTAACAACACTGTCTTTGATCATAAATCTGATGATGCTTTCCCCTCAGTTCCTGGTGTGTAAATTATTTTTTTTATTTTTTTATTTTTGTCCAAAGCGGAGAGTGAGGGGAAGCGGAGTCGTTTTTCGTGTATCAGTGCACTGGAGTCCTCTCAGCAGGGTCGCTGCCGAGTCAGCAGCTACCCAGAAAACTTGACTCATTACTGCCATTCACTCCTCACTTTGAGTCTGTGTATCGGTCCACTCGCTCTGCTTTTCTGCATGTTTGTCCTGAAAAAATGAAACCCATTAGTGGGTTGGCTAATGGACAGAGTCCTCTGACCTGTGTGTGTGTGTGTGTGTGTGTGTGTGTGTGTGTGTGCCTTAGGCATTGATTGATTAAGATGGTTTTGGTGGTCCAGGTGTGTCTGAGACCTTTCGTTACTGCACTACTGACACACACTCACACACGTGCATACACACACAGCTGAGCTAATGCTGCTTTCACAAGGCAAACCAGGCAATGAGTGATACACAAAGGGAGAACAAAATTACTTCAGGCAATCATGCTTTGTCTTGTGCTTTCCGTGGGCAACTTGATGGTTGTACATTTTTCATGTAGCTGAGTAACATAAGCAGATACAGCCATGCACACACTCACACACTGTTTTCCTCAAATGCACAGTCACAGAAGGATGCGATGATGGTATATTTTCTATTAGTGCTATTATGTTGCATTCTTGGATAAATAGTAATGTGGCCACTTGAAAAAATTACACTTTTGGAATTTTGAAAAATATAAAAAGGGTATAATATCAATAATGACAAATCTTCATCTCAGGAATTTAGAAATCTGCTTAGCCCAAATGGAACTTGGAATTTTGGTAAAACGTGAACAACATGATACAAAATGTGCAATATTTTCCTTTTATGAAATGATGTTGCCACAAAAAAAAAAAAAATTCAAGAAACTTGTTCACTGATAATGAAGCACTGAAGAGTTTAACACTTACAAATACATAATACAGTGATAATGTGTGTTGTCAAAACGGCAGTTTTTACACAATTTTTACATTTTTTGTGTGTGCTCATTAAAAAAAGAAAAACTCTGTTTTTTGTGTTAACAGGCTATCTGCTGCACTTTGGTGAACTGTAACTGTGATAGCTTCAAGCCTGGGAAGCTGAAGAGGAGGCAGTGTGAAAACTGCAAGCATGGCTGGGTAGCACACGGTGAGAGAAGACATTCAGTGGAGGCTCTTTTCAATAATAACATGAATAATATGTGTGGATGGGGACAACATGTTATGTGTTCTTATTTTTTTTTAGAAAAATACACATTTCTCATGTACCACTAATATTATCCAGCTTTGCTGAGAGTTTTGGTTTTTATTTGTCCAGGTTTTGAAGTGTTTGATTTCTGCCTGCACCCCAGTACAATGGAGGTGAACGGAATTTAATTTGTAGAAATCACAGTAAGGACTTTTGAAAAATTCAACAACAACCTATCTTTAGAAAAATGTGATCCCAGTTAATCAGGATGACACACTGTCAATAGTCTTTTTATCATTAGAAAGATTAAATGAAAACTGTTGACTGCGTGTTCTGTGGATTATCCAGAGTGACTGGGATACTTCATGGAAAAACATGTTTCAGAGGTGGGACAAAGTTATTGTATTTCAAGTTGCAATTAAGTTTCATGTCTTGGCTACAAAGTCTCAACTCAAGTCCCAAGTCAAGCCCAAGTCCTGAACTTTTTTTTTCCAGCCGTAAATAAGTCATTGTGCACCCTTTGTCAGATCTAATGCAAACATTTACAGAAATAATGAATGCTATTTAAAATGTATATTTTCTTGCTTTCAAATAGACATAATAATGTTTAAAATCAAAATGACAGACTGCTTTGGTGTATTATTTTTGTAACACAATTACAATAATTTGTTGTTTCTGAACTGAATGTTTTGCATGCATTCCATTATATTGTGGTGGAGACAGAAATCCCAGAGACAATTATCTCAACCTGGACAATAAAACCTAAACTATCTGCATGCATGGATAGCACTAGCCTTTAAGTCACTCTATGTGGCATTTTAAACCATTATTCTATCACTGTCATTAATTGTGATATCAAGCTTACCTGCTGTATCATACTGTACACAGAGACTGTACTTAGCTACTGTAAACAAATAAGACCATCATTTGCAATAACACTGTTTCACATTGTGGTATTGTTACTGCTGGTGTGAAGCAGTTAAGTCCACTCCAATTAACAGTGCCGTTTGTTTACGGTAACTAGTGTGTCCAACATTTGTGTAATTTGTCCACTCATTCATCATCCCTTTAGTTTCGTTTTACTCGTTTAATATTCACTCTACAAAATAAAGTTGAATACCATGAAAATTAATCATCCCAAATGTTGAATCGTGCATTACTTTCTCCAGATAACTGCCCCACTAAATTGAAATAATCCATTGATTATCCATTGTGACTGTTCAGATGGTCATATGTACTGATGTTATTCTGCAACTAAGTACCACTGATTCTGTGTGGCATTGGTATTTTGTAATATTAATACAGGAGTATACACACAGCTATAGTGTATTTTTTTCAAATAATATTATTTTATTTATTATTTATTGCTCATACAGTATCCCCCAGTTTTATTTTTTGTATAAATCACATCTTGAGCTTCTCAGGTTTTCAGCAGCTAACAAAAACATTTCTTATCTTATTTTTAATGAGTTAAAATTTTATTTTTAATATATACACAAACCACATGTTTTCTACATGACAATAGATAAATATACATTTTTGTTTTGTGCCAAAATAATAATTTTGTTTTCTATGTAGCTTACATTTGTAAATTGAATATATACTTGTTCTAGCACTGTCTTACCCCCACATACTTTTTCCAAACCTATGTTGTTTCTCTTAGCTTGGTCCTTTCTTTATGTCAGTCTAGGGACGAGTGTAGTTTCATAAAATCTAATCCAGTAAAATCTCTGTGTGTATTTTAGCCCTGAGTAAACTGAAGGTGCACCACATGTACCAGAGCAGCCAGGTGGAGATTGTGCACTCCAACGTGGTGTTCGATATTTGCAGCCTGATGCTGTATGGCACCCAAGCCATCCCCATCCGCCTCAAGATCCTTCTGGACCGCCTTTTCTCTGTCCTCAAGCAGGAGGAGGTTATCCAGATCCTCAACGCACTTGACTGGACACTGCAGGACTACATACGAGGATACGTGCTCCAGGTGAGCAGTGGGTGTGTGTGTGTGTGTGTGTGTGTGTGTGTGTGTGTGTGTGTGTGTGTGTTTAGGACTACATAATGTTAGGAGTATACCCCGACGAGTGTGGGTTTTTGAACACCAGTACAAAACTAATGTCTGAATTGAAGAAATACTTTTTTTTTCAACATTTTGGGAAATATGCTTATTTGCTTCCTTTCTGAGAGTAAAATGAGATTACCAATATCAACTACTTTTGGCAAACAACCCTATGGTGCACTGACTATGCACAGCATCCTGAAGTCGTATTGTCACAGTGATTTTGTCAGGTTTGGGACTATTGTGGCTGTAGATAGACCAAAAGCAGTGCCCGTCGGCTGTGTCTGGAAACCTGCACTATAGCTGGTGATGCTGCAAAAAAGTGCTGGGCGCCAAATAGACATCAAGAAATTGTTCCAACTCATAACTCCCCATAAAAAACACAAACTGCTGTTTTTTACATTTCTGTCCATGCATTGATTTAAGATAAATCATGTAGAACACTTTAGAAGCTTTGGTAGGGCTGTTTTTGAATTTTGGACACAGCCAGGCCAGCTGTTTTCAGCTCTGTACTTAATACGCAGACATAAGATTGATATCAATCTTCTCATTTGAATCTTGAAAAGAAAGCAAACTATTTCCTGAAATACTTTTAAATATAAAAACAATTACAGCATAGTATTTAGTGTAATTCTTTAACCTATAAAAACAGCCATTTCTGAGGAAGAAATGGACGGAGCGGAAGGGCCAGGAAAGCATCGCTGAAGACAGGAGAGAGTAGAGATGTGATGTAGCGACCCATGCCATGAACTCTCTTGGTATCCTGCTGATGTGGTCTGCTTGTTGCTGTGGTACCACAAGCTCGGGGAGGTCTCCAAACTGTGCCGGGTAGATTTGTAAATGTTGTCTTTTGCTTCAGATTTCCTCTCAAGCTGGAGCCAAGCCGGCCGAGGCCTGGGCCGCAGGCACTACGTCAGTGCAAGCTCTCACTTCGATTAGTACATCATCAAGTATTCAAGTCGGGCTGCGTTTAATTCATGTTAGCTCATCTAATGGCGAACGTAGAGTCAGAATCCTCGACAGGCACCCAATGAATGCTCTGTGATGAAATATTAATCACGGTTACGGCACGAAGCCGCTCTTCACTTTCAAAGACGCCCGAACTCACATGTGATTACTGCTGGGCTAAGGGAGAGAGAAACCGCTTGATCAATGTGAGCAGCCTTCTGATCAACCTTCCCTTACTTGTGTGTCTGTGTGTGTGTGTGTGTGTGTGTGTGTGTGTGTGTGTGTGTGGTATGTTTGTGCACGTATTTATGTTTGCATGCCTTTGGGAGTGTGTATGTGAGTGTACATGTCTGCTATAATGCTTGTATGCATGTTCTCACCACGATATGGGTGTGTTTATGTGCTGAGGCAGAGCAAGTAAATCCACATGATTTAAATGAAGAGAAATGACCTGCAAGATGAAACACTGTGTGTCTGTGTAATGAGGGTTCTCAGGGTTCTGTGCTGCCCGCTTATATTAACACTCCATCTGATTCCTTTATTTAGCTGCCCTGCCAGTCTGCTTTATAGGGTGCGTCATCTAACCCACTCTGTGAATATGTATGAGCAGCCCAAAAGACACTTATGATGCTAATGATGATATTGCTCTCTCTCCTTCCTTTTTTATTCACTTTCCCTCTCCTTCTCAATCTATTTCATACCCTTGCCCTCCCCCCTTTCCTGTACCGTGTTGCTATTTTCTTTCTTTCTACCCTGTCTGTAGGACGTAGCGGGGAAGGTGCTGGACCGGTGGGCCATCATGACGTTTGAGGAGGAGATTGCAACGCTGCAGCAGTTCCTGCGTTTTGGCGAGACTAAGTCCATAGTGGAGCTGATGGCTCTGCAGGACAAGGAGGGTCAGGCGGTATTGGTTCCCAGCACCCGCACCAACTCAGATATCCGCACTTTCATTGAGCGTAACACTCCACGCACTGCTGCCAACCTCTCTACATCCAAAGTCGATAAGCCAAGCGGCAATAGCATGCACCACTTTGAGAACTTTATCAACAGCATGGCCTTCATGCTGCCATTCCAGCTGTTAGGCTCTGTTCCTGCACCGTTTCTGGGCTCACCAACAGGGGCACTGCAACAGCAACACCATCAGCCTTGCCGTGCATCAATGGAGCAGCAGAGTCAGAGACGAGATGATCAAGGGCGGGATAGTCTAGGGAGGGACAACCCCCTCCTTCTTTCGCACCCTCCAGAAAGCAGTCTGCTAGGTTCCAGCTCTGTCTCATTCACTGCTGATCTAGACCAAAGTGGAGACAAGCCAATGGACAACCTCTCCACCACCACAAAGATTGAGGCCGAGGACTTCTCTACTAGTGACAACTACTCAGATGGGCCGTCCACGCCATGCACACCCTCTATGAGCTCTGATGTAACACAGATGTCCCCCGAGGGCAAGCTGCGCTCCCTGGATAGGAATGGGAGCAGTGGTGTCTCAGGAAGTGGTGGGGGAGGAGGCTCTCTGAAGAAAGGTCGCGTATATTGCAACGCCTGTGAGAAGACATTCTATGACAAAGGCACACTGAAAATCCACTATAATGCAGTGCACCTGAAGATTAAGCACAAGTGTACCATCGAGGGCTGCAACATGGTGTTCAGCTCCCTGCGCAGTCGCAATCGCCATAGTGCTAACCCAAACCCGCGGCTACACATGCCCATGAACCGTAACAACAGAGACAAAGACCTGCGGGGCAGCTTGTCTGCTGATGAGAGCTCTCAAGGAGAGAAGAGGCCTGAATATGGAACCTCCATTCCCGTGTGCTCTGCAGAAAGCCATAAGTCAGTGCCCAGCTACATGGTGAGCCATGTGGACACTGGCTCTAAACTCCACAGCAGCTCGTTCTCCAGCATGAGCCAGAGTGGAATCCTTTTCCCCAACTTAAAAACAGTACAGCCAGTCCTGCCTTTCTACCGCAGTCTGGTAACCCCGGCAGAGCTTGCCAACACCCCAGGAACACTACCCTCGCTTCCTCTGTTGTCCTCCTCTGTACCCGTCAAACCTATCACAGCCCCAGAACCCTACATGACAGACCCTATACCAAAGAAAAAGTCTCGGAAGTCAAGTATGCCAATAAAGATAGAGAAGGAGGCAGTGGAGCGAGATGAACAGATGGACAAGTACAGCAGCTCTGAGGATGAGACCCCTGTACAGGGCAGGGACAAGGAAGAGTGTGACGGTAGCCGAGCAGAGGGGTATATGTTCGCAAGACAAGCTGTGGAGAAGAATGACGTGAGAGGGACTTATATTGGCGAGGAGAAGGAAAGGGAGTGTGCCAAGCATCTGCTGGACCAAACTTTAGATGGAGAAATGACAGAGAAGGAGAACAAAGATGATGGGCCAAGGCAAGGGGAAACAGGGGTCATCACCTGTTCATCCTCCCCCTTCGAAAACAGACTGACGGAGAATCACTGTGACAACTTACTCTGTCAGGAACCCAATGGCAATGAAGAAAGGGAACACATGGAGCATGCAAACTTGCTGCATGCAGCTGACAAGATTTCAGAGCTCAGATGGGATGAGGGTGAACACAGGCTGACTAACGGCGGTGCTCCCCTGCTTGTAGGCCAAGAGAGGGAGGGTTCTGACGGCTGTGTAGATGACTATGGTGACTCAGGTTTGTCTCACTTCAACCCCGACACTGACCTGCCACACCACTGTGAGATCTGCCGTAAGACCTTCAAGAACCCCTACAGCGTCAAGATGCATTACCAAAATGTCCACCTGAAGGAGATGCACATGTGTACAGTTGATGGCTGCAATGCTGCCTTCCCCTCCCGCAGAAGCAGAGACAGGTGAGAGGCAGTTTATTTTATTTTTTTCCAGCGCAGGTTATCAGGAATGCTGACAGATGTAAGCTTGTGAATTTTATTGTTTTCCGAGGGGGCAAGAGTTATCCCAACTCTAAGACGTTGCTGTTTAGCTCAGTCAGTTCTCAATTTCTTCATGGTTCCACTCAGCAGACACCCTGTATATCAGTAATATAGCATCAGATCAATGGTTCTCAAACATGTGCCACTAAAACATGCAAATGTGCTGGACATTAAGGAGGAACTGAAATCAGCTGCTCTAGTTTGGTTAACGGCAGAGCCTTGGGTCCTCAAGTTCAGATTCTTTGCAGTTATCTGCATGCAGACAAAAATGTATTAGGACTGTACATGCAGACAATACAAGCAGTCTGCACATGTGTGAACACGTCTGCAAATGACACTTACTGTTGTACAAACAGAACTACTAGCACAACTGCTGAGAATTTTGGGCCCATTATAGCATATGCATATTATATTGTTTAAAGGGGAAGCCCATATTGACTGAATGGATTTGACACTTCTGACTTGTATTTACACTTGCTCTGTAAATAATATGGAATAAAATACAATACAGTTAGCAGTAATGGCAAAAAACTACTGGCTCAAACATAATAAGCGTGTATAAGTGTATAAGGTGAGATTCTTGCATATTTTTTCATTGCTTCAGCATTTTAGGGAGAATAGGGCCGGATAGGTTTAGTTGAGCGTGGTAATAAATAGGCATCTTCTTGTGGTACTTTAAGGTATATTGGACATTCACCATGTGATGTATAATACAATTAACTGAATTTTAATGCAGATTATTTATTTTTTTATCTACAGACACAGTGCAAATTTGAACTTGCATCACAAGCTGCTGACCAAAGACTCATTCAGCCCAGCCAACAACCTTTACTCGCCCTCATCCCACTGTAGAGACAAAGACTCTGTTGGCCTGAACTACTGCCAAGACCAGCGGGACAGAGATCTGCCCCATCGAGACCAAACCAGCCAGACCTCTGTCATCTTCCGAGGACATAACCGCATGGGCCTGGTCTTTCCTATGAGCAAAATGTCTACTGCATCATACAGTGCTGAGGCATCTCCCTTAGGAGATATTGAGGGATTAGGAGGGGGAGATGGTGGTGGAAATGGGGAGGATGGAGCAGTCCTGGACCTGAGCACCTCCTCCTCTGCCCCACTTCGTGGCAGCGGCAGTGCTCGATCTTCCTGGGACTCAGATGGAGCCGGTAGTGAGGAAGGGGAAGGGATTGAAGAGGATGAGGAGGTGCTCCCCATGGAGGACAGTGATGAAAGCTGCGATGGGATCGGCATGGAGAAGCCTGGGGGCGAGGAGCTGGCACTCGGGGGAGAGAGGACCCTGGGCTGCGTTGGGGGAGGACAAGGCGGGCTGCAGGGAGGTGGAGGTGGATCTCCGATAACCTGCCACGTCTGCCAAAAGGTCTACAGCAACAAGGGCACCTTCAGAGCCCATTACAAGACTGTTCATCTGCGACTACTTCACAAGTGTAAAGTCCCTGGCTGCGATACATCCTTCTCCTCCGTGCGAAGCAGAAACAGGCACAGCCAGAACCCAAACCTTCACAGGAACCTAGCTGTTAGCTCAGGTACTGCCATGGAACAGGAGTAGGGATTTGAACTTATATGCCAACATGACTGATTTCCTTTGTTCCAACTGTCTTTTTGTTGTTTGTTTTTGGGCACCTAAAGAAGGCTCACCAATTAGCACTTTTTAAATTCCATAATGTAATCCATTCCTGTGGGGAGAAAAATAAAGCAAAAAATAAAGTACAAACAGGAGTTCATTTGTTGTGTCAAAAGCAACTTACTTTTGGAATAAATTACTTTTTCTGCAAGGCAAAAATTGAAAAAGCATTACATGTATCTCTCTGTGTTTACACATCAACAAGAACAACCAAAACATACACCAGTCAGTAAATTCATTTTCAGCATTGAGAAATGCAACCTCAATGAGTCTCAATCGTTTGGTGTAATGCAGTACTGATTTCCTTGTATTGGTTTGCCTTACAGCCCAGTTTTTTTTCTGGTGTTTTTGTTGTCAGATGTCCACATCTTCCCTGTGAAGATGTGCATAATTGATATATTGATCAAAAGCAGTTGTGAAGTAACCTCTACATGTGTCATTTTATTCATTTGGACAATGGTCTTCAAAAAGAGTCTCTGTTGAAAAGCTATAGTGTTGTGAGTTTGACCAATACGTTATTGTATGGTGTTATATGATCTGTCTTTACTGTTCTGGTTGTTGCATACTGCTAATGTTGACCAAAGATTTTTTCAGTCCACATGTGTGAATAGAAACCCCTTCATACTGGGGTATGCAGTATTAAAAGGGCCCGCCCAGTCTTCTCTCATCTACTTTGTGATTAACAGCAGTATTCAGACGTGGGCTCTCGTGTAAAATAAAATAAAATTCACCTAAAATAGCAAAATGAAACAATTTTTTTTTGTTTTTGACTGATTGGTGTGAGAAAAATGTTTGATTTTTGTAAAGAAATCTGCTCATGGGACAAGACTTGATTAAGGCATTGCTCTTGTGTTGTTTGTGTGGTTGCTTGCAGTATCCTGACTGACTGGACAACGGCAGTAAGATATGCTGTGTCTGGAGGCTAGAAGCATGTACTGTGAATGAGTCAAACACTGAGAAATAATAATTTAAAAAAAAATGCAATTTATAATAATGGCCCCACATGTGAGCACACCCTAAAAAAGAACTGGTAAACAAAATGTTTATTGAACTGTATATTCTGTGAATAGAGTAATTTGTTATCTGAAAGAAACCAAAAAATATACTGTATAAAATAGGTTAATTTCACCACTAACATTATATGTTTTTCTTCTTTTATTTTTATGAATGAACAAGAACATTGTGTTGTATATGTCTGATTATTTCATCATGGTTTACTGCTCTGGTTTTGCTCTGTATTCTGTGTATTTTTTTCATTCTGTATTTAAATGCAGTGGGCCAGATTTAATAGCTCGTTTGTTTGTTGTTTGGATTTGTAAAAAAAAAAAAAAAAAGGAGCAAAAACTGGCAAATGTTGATAGGTGTTCATGTTTCCTTTGATTTAATGTTACAATATTCATTCCAATTAAATAAAAAGCCATATGTTTGCAAGCCTCATTCCATTAAATTTTCTATCCATTAAAAAAAGTAAGCACAACCATTACATTTTATCATTGTGAATTAAATGTATTGCTCTGTATAATATTAGCAGATTTGCAGCACAAGTTTGCATGTAGCACATTTCAGGAGTGCAGGAGAGCCGATATAAGCCAATATAAGCAACACATCATAGTCCAGAAGGCAAGACTTTAAATGTATATATATATATATATATATAGTATATATATCTTTCTATATTTATATAGATATAGATATACAGTGTATATAGTATATACACAGTATATGTACAGTATATATATATATACACACATGTATATGTTTGAAACATACACCAACACAACAAAGGATGTAAAGAGGAGGATTTACAAGTATTCTTATTGCCTTGCTCATCTCGGCAGCAGTATCATCTGATCCAAGCTGACTCCCTGGAGGCCTTGTAATACTCAGTGTTAGGCGGAGCAACACTGAGCCTCTAACAGACACATAAAGCAATGGCTGAGTGCAAGGATAACATGCAGGCTTCACTGCAAAAGATATCCCTCTTAACAAGTCATTCAAAAAGAGGTACCTACAAAAAATGTCATTTCTCTTAAAGGATGACTTCACCCCACATTATAAAAACCACTTATTACTTACCTTTTGCGGTATTAGGACATTGAATAGTTTTAGTTTTATTAACCAGATATTTGTCTCTAAGATTTCTCTAATGGAGGTAAAAGGAATTTCATTCAACACTTTTATTCAACACTGAAAAACAGAAAGAATCAGCAGCAGCTCTTTTCGGAAACAGTGTCTCTGATACTCTGGATAATCCACAGGCCTCACTTGGAGTGAATTTTAACTACTTTCTACAGAAGAAAAAGACCCTATGAAAGCTATTTACAACACAAGTGTGGACAGGGGTAAGTAAGAAAATATGCATAAAATGAATGAGAAAATCGGTCAAATGAGTTGGATCTAGTGTAAATCAATTTGTTTGGAGAAAACTCAATCATGTGCCATGCATTAATGGAGTGACCTACCTTATTGTGCCTCATTTTAATGTACCAGTATCTGTACCCAGAGTTAAACTGCATTAAAAACACATTTACACAAAACCAGAACAATATTTCACTAAATTCAAAAACCACCAACCAAGATTTAGAAATTAATAAGAGAGTAAATGGGTCATTTAGCAGGACTTGTTTTCAGGAGGTTATCTTTCCATCAGGACTTGTTGACAGGCTGATGAGGGGTGTGGTCCACACAATGACTGGGTTCAGGTCAACCTCAGCTTGACCCCTTCACTGCTACACTGCCCAGACCAGGCAAGCAAACAAAGCAGACACAAATACAGCCAGAGACACAGAAACAGACATGTAGACACACAGATGGAGCAAAAGCAATTCTAAATGCACAAAGAACACAGAGACAGTGTAAAAAAAGAAAAAAAAAAACATCCAGGCAAGGGACGTTCAGCTGGAACTTGATTAATAATGTTTTGATTATATTTAAATTTTTGTGATCTTTTCTTTTGGCATGATAAAATGGAAGAGTCACGGACATGTTAGTTACATTCAGCAGTGATTAAAATTTGCATTGCTACAAACTACACTACCTGAAAAAAGCTCTCACAGTTACTGAAGAGGTAAATTAATCGCTGTAATACTGCTATGCAAAGTTAAAGGGCATGGATGGAAATGGACCAGGGACAGTGGAAGTATCGTTGGGCCCACATTGAAAAAGCGAGGAGGACAAATCTGTTACGCAACATGCCAAAGTATTGCACTATTACAGAGGGCTGAAAGCCTTGCATAACTCAACAATTCAACCCACCCATCACATTTACTGTACATTAGCGAGCCTGCAGAGCTGTTCCTCATCACTTAGGAGCTGAAAAACCCAGTTCTGACAAGTGGCCCCCATCCTTTTTCTCTGGCACGTTGCAGAAATCTAGTACCACTCAGAGAGGGCACAATGGGTTATTTTAGTCCCTCCTGTGTGCTGCATGTAGGCGACAATATTCAGCAGAGAACCTGGTTGATCTGTAGAGGTGGAACACTTGCTCAGCTTCCTCCACAGAGCTGTATCTGTAACAACTTGCATGTTTAGGGCTATTTTTAAGAAGCAGTGGACCACTTTCAGAAACCGTTCAGTGGTAAATATGGAACAGATTGAGGAAAACAAGGAGCCTCTCTTGCAACAGTTTGCTGAAATACACCTGGAGTATTTAGGACAGATGGATTTTGAATACTGACAGAAGAAAACGTGTTAAACTATACGAGGAAACACTGAAGCCTGAATCTATTTACCATCAGAAACTGTCTTGTCTTCATTTAATTTGACCCTACCACCTTCCTAAAGGTGTGTTCAGGCTGAATGTAAAGAGTTCGAGATGACCCGACTGCATAAAAAGTCAATGCAAAGACACAAATAGAGAAGACATAAATTTGTCCTAGGCGGCAAAAAATTGAGACAAGTGAAACATTAGTGTGTATGCCAAATATTTATGACTATGTCAGAATATGAAGAATTGGAGTAGCTGTGTTTCCAGAGCTCAGTTACAGTATTGCTTTAATGTGTACAATATTATCATAACTGATAGAAACAATAGTCAAAATGACATCCCCAGAAAATATAAGTAATTTACACAATTCGTATGCTTTTCGTGAGAATACATCAGCTGATTGCTATCTTGAAAGTTAGATTTCCTGCACCTGGGAAGCAATGCATACGTGTGCGCTACTGTGAGAATCCCAAACAGTGAAACTGAGCCCTCTGAACAACACTGCTGCTGATCCCCCACATGTTCCAGAGAGAGGGGTCTTTCTGGGGCACTGACACTGGATCCCACCTCTCAGTCCTGGGATGGGGATCAGGGCCGGCAGGGGGGGAGTTGGGGGAAGTGTAACTGGAGGGTAAGGCTGAGAAGGGTGGAGAGAATGAATTGTCCACGGGTGCTTGGGAAGCTGAAGAATATGAGGGGGTATTACCGCCCGGCACAGCGGCCAGATGGACAGCAGATGACTTTTGTTCTTCCAAATACTCTGCAGGCCGAGGGAGGAAGAAGAAGAAGAGGAGGAGGAGGTGAAGAGAAGTACAAGCAGAGAAAAGAAGGGAGGGGGCAGGAGGATAGAGGAGACGGGCTTAAGTGAAAGTTTCACTTTTACAAGACAGGTTTTTTTTCCTTCTCTGGATTGTACATGTTCATCAAAGCCATTTGTGTGTCCCAACATGTCCTTCCAAGAAAAAAAAAACTATCCTCCACATAGTAATTACATCCACCATTATTTAAGCAGTGAAGTTTTATGCAATTGCAAAAGACACTATAAAACATTAATTTCATAGAGAAGTTTTCCATTGATGAAGAATCCTCTGTATCCTAGAGCCAGTCTAATATCATACAGCCTTAATTCAGCCGTGTACACAAATTAAAATCTAATCATTGTCCAACTTTACCAGAGCAGGCATGCCAGCACAGGAGTGGCAACTGCTGCTAGTCTGCCCCCTGCTGCTGGAAATTAGATATCTACGCATCCAAATATCTGGTCTTCTGCTTGCCTGTACTGCCCCTTAGTGGTGTAGAATAGCAGTCACAGGCTTGTCTGAGATTTTCATTTAGACAGTCCCTACAACACGCCTCAAGAGATAGTCATTAGATGGAATATTGATCCCAGTCAACAACTTATGCAATTTAAATATATATCACAACATAACATTTAAAGACAGCATTTTAAAAGATTGTCGTGGGGGAGGTTAACATCTGTACTCCTGGCACTTCCAGTTATGGATCAGGTGGGAGCCTTAAGATACTTGAACAGTGAAACAGACATACAATGTAGTCTGGACTTTCTGTGTCTTCTACGACTTGGCCCAGCAGCACCTCTTTTTGCAGTGGAAATTCAAGACCATTAATATTTTAGACATTTTAACAGCTGTATACTAATCATTCCTTGAGTTCATCCTCACTTTTACTATTACATTCTGGTATAACATCTTCTGTGTTAAAAACAAATAAAACCCTTCTCAGATCATGTAAAAATTGACAAACATGTCTGCAAAGCGTAAAAATGTGTGTAAAAAGTTGTGGTTTTATTGTGTTTTTTTTAAGTTATGTCCTGGATATTTCTTGGACAGGAGAAGTCTCCAGGTAACCAGAGGAGACTCTAAGAAATACTCAAAATGCTCCTGCAAAACCACAAGTTGTCGTTTTACTACAAAGAACTGCAGCAGTCTGTGCATAAGAATGTGTTTTGTTTTTATTTTGTATTGTTTATTCTCATCAGTGAAGCTCTGAAACCTAAAGGGAATTACATTAGTTTAACTGTTTCATTTTAAATAATGATGGCAGTCTCTGATGAAACTGAAACAGTTGGCTAAGTAACAAAGAACTATATTCTTTACCATTTTGTAATGGACACTTAATTTGAATAAATCTTCTTTCCACTGTAAGACGATAGAGATTTTTAGAAATGCGCTGGGTTCAGGTGTGTTGGGAGGTCCTTTGGACACAGCCCAACTGATCTTATTTTGAGCCATCTGAACTCTGTTTTTCATGAGTTGTAAAGCAATGTTGTACCACAAGGTGGCAGCAGAGTCTTAATGGCATTGAAATAAATCCCCAGCGAGGTACTTCAGCTTTTTCTAAGTGCTTTGAGTGGCAGCCCCTGAGAGCTGATTATCTAAAATGCAACCAAAATAATTACAGTAACTGTGGTTAGAAATGGTCAAATAGTACATTCAAAATTCCTAAATCTACTAGTGAGCATGGTGCAGAGGACAGAGAACAGCAGGTGACCAGGGAGAAGAATAGAGAGAAGGCAGAGTTTATAGAGGGAAACTGAGGTCAGGATAGGGGTGAGGAGGCTGCAGAAGTAGGATAACCTTTAGGTAAGGTTGGGGATCTGCAAGTGTGGTACACATATAAAGACCCCTCCTGTAAACAGATGGATAATTAGAAAGGTGATGAGGCCAGGGAGACCATTATAGAATTAGGAAATGTGAGGGAAGGCAAAGTCTCAAGGTGACATTGGCTTGTTCTATTGTGTTTTTCTCTGTATATCCCTGACTCCAGAAATACTGTATGTTAAAAAGTTTTTTCTCACCGGGTTGTTTACATAGCCTTGGGGTTGCAACCCATCCCTATAATACAAATACAACGCACTGTCCCTTACTGAATTAATGCGCGATTTGTACTGCATAGACACGGACTGGTATGAGATTCTGACAGCATTATAACCTTAGGCAAAGAACCACAGTATAGGCACCTCTTTCAACACTGTGGTATAGTTACTGTGAAACCAGCCCATGTCTAGTCCCGTATTTCGTGCAAACCCTATTCTAATGCGTACACTACATTTTCACATGACAAAAAATAAAACAAAAACAGGTTCAGGAGACATAGAAGTATTCTGTCTTTATGAATTCTTATGAAATCTTTCCTTGACCTCATCACATTTTCCATCGAGGTCCAGGAACAGTCAGGCATAGGACTCCTTTTTTTGGACTATTCCACCACACCCTTAGTCACATTAGCAGCTCTATGACTTAAGGCAACTCTTCAGTGAATTTGTTAAGGAAACGGTTTGTGAGGACTACTTGAGGCGTGGCATTGCAACAGATGACATCCTTTATTTGCTTGCTGATTCTCATGGGATTACGTAAACACACCCTGGGGAGGATTTTAAGCAACAAGCAGCTTTGGCGTAGGAAGAACAAAAGTGATGGTGGCTGCTTTCATTGAGCAGGAAACATCTGGCCAGTGTCATGGTTGCAGATGGATGCACCAAATGTTGGCTGCAAGGAATTGTAACTAACAGAGAAACGGTGTGAATTCTGTAGCGTTTACTGGCTGATGACAGTTTAGATCTGAGGTCAAGAAGTAGATTGGGCTACAGTTGTGGTAGATCATTGCTGGCTGTAGCTGAGATCCAGAGATTTATGCAGAATCAAGCTGAAACAGAAAATGGAATCTTTGGTCCAAGCACTGGAAACCAGTGCTTGATCTTGCAAAGTGATACTTTCAGTCCAGTTTTGGATGGAAGTCTTTAAAAAACTGAGAGAGGATGGGTACTTCACCCTTGGTCCAGTTCTGCTTTCTTCAAACAATACAGGTAATCTAGCTAGTAATATAATAATTTTATAATAAGAGTCAGAAATTTGCCATAGTGTACAGTAGAGGCATATGTTTTGTGCAGAAAATGCATCATACATTAAGGTAAACATTAAAATCAGGGGCGTGATCGCTATCGGGAAATTCGGCAGATCCATTCCAGGCTGAACCGGCCAGATGTCATTGATTTTTTATTTTTTATTTCTGTCTGTAGTTACTGTATGGTCCTCGGCCATGACATGAGCCAGCCTGGCCCTTGCATCCACAGACAGCACAGAGCGGAAGAAATTGGTTGAGCAAGAAAAATTACAAGTTAAAATGTGAAAAATCTTAAAGCTAAATGTTGTCTTAGAATGTCAACACTTTGTAAACTTGTTTTATAACAAAAAAGTGCTATATAAATAAAGTTAATTATTATTTTTATTATTAGCTGTCAAGGCAAGTGTCTGTAGCAGAGGTGATGCTGAGGAACAGGGTCACCCCAATCATGGTGGTGATGAAGAGGAGGAGAAGGACGGGGAGGAGCAAACAAACTGACAGGTCCAGGGGCAGTGTGCAGGGCTGGGTAGGCAATCGTATTATGCATAGATTCAATTTATTAGGATAGAGTCATGATGTGCTTAAACAAACTGAGGAGGCAAGTGTCTTGAAAGTTTAATCCTTTGGGGACTTGCTTAAAAGGTCTCTCCATCTCAAAATCCAGAGTGAATTTCAGTGTCAGTACATCCCTGATTAAAATATTGCGCCCAGCAGCCATAAACAATGTTGTAATATGTACACATGGGCTGAGGTAGTCAGAGGATATATATCAAAAAACAATTACGCTTAATATAAGATTTGCCCTGTGTGATGACAATAGCATACTGATGCTTTTTTCCTTTTAATTTTAGCAACAAAACAAAAATTGTATTGGACTGCATTACATTTTACATTAGTGTTATTGTGTCACCCCACCATATTACAACCAGAGGATACACTTTACAAATGAATCCAAATGAAACTGTGGGTCTGGACAACTTGACTGAGACACCAATTTTCCCATTGTTTTTGTTTACTGTATTTGACTAAACATGATCTGCCTCAATGGTCTGATGATGTCCATCAAACACTGTACATTTATCAACTTAAACACCAATAGTTTTCCATTTTCCTTTCATACACCCAATTGTCCTACAGATGACCAATTATCATTCATGACATTTATTTAATAACATTAACTCAAGTTGTCTTAAATAACTCAAATTTAGATTCAGGTTATTGATGAAATCTAGCAGTGTATAAACCATCAAAATATCAACCAAACTACAATCATAACCAGCATCCAACAGCTGATATCCCTGAATATCCACTTCCAACATTTCTTCTTGGTCAACACCTTCAAAATCTCTGCAGGATTGAATGATTACTCACACTGACACGTATACGTGAGAAAGCTGTCCACGAGATCACGCTCCACAAAGCCCAAAACAGCTTGCTCCGGAACTACAGGTGCAAGTTTAACAGGCACTTCTCTTTTTGCCAAATGTGATTATTCACCCTACACTTTACCACACCAATTTAAATCATTACAAAATGGAAACTGAAAATGTTAAAACAAGAGAAAATTAATTGTATGAAAGAAAACAATTAAATATCCAGTACTCACATAAATATTTTATCACAGACGTTTTGACTACTGAGAGTAGGAAAAGCACAAGTGTAACTAATAACATTCGCTCCATTCTATTCAAGTAAGTCATGACAGCGTGACCGTGAGCCAGCATTGAAGTCCATTCATTCATTTGATTATTACACTTTGCTTTTGTTAGTGTCACATGTCAGAATGTCTTTGGTGAAAAAGGCTTATTGCAGGAAATCCTTCAAATGGGTTTTTGAGATCATGCATAACACTAATTTCCTACACCAAGTTGCCCCTTTTCCCAGATTATACTCTTTATATTATTTTGAAATTCCTGCATCAAGTTGTGTGTTGTTACTAGCAACACTAGATGGTAGCAACTGGTTTCATGGGTAAAAAAAAACATTGTTTTTAAAATGGTTCCAAGTGAAGTCCACGAAAATTGAGGATAGTTAAGAAACATTTCAAAGCCATTATGCTTAGTTGAAGTTTGCATATGAATCAAATGGACAATGACAGTTGTGACATATGCTGTTACATCTTCAAAAGTTCTCTGGTATTTCCTTTAAGAAACTTGAAAATACTTTATTAGACCTTATTAAATATTTATCAGCAACTCTGGAAGTATTAATCCCTGACGTTTGACATGTGAAGATGATAAAATGGTGATGATGGTATTGATAATTATTCCCATAGTTATAGCTACTAAGTACAATTTAGGGTAATTGCTTGAGGATATTAATTTAAGATAATTTATATGGCCATTTCATTACATTTCAGAGGAAATTATGTGCGTTTTCCTCCACTTCATTTATGAAACAGCCCTAATTAGCAGTTGCAGATAAAGATTTGACATACATACATTTAATACATCTAATAGTCCAGAATCTAGATGAATATGCAAATATTTTTATTTTAAAAGTTTAGCACAGATCTACTTCTCTACTTCTACTGCCCTATGAGATAGTATCTCATAATGATGCGTATGTAACTGTCTCTTCGCTACTCCTCCACACAAACACAGACCCAGACAGGTAGTAACACTGTCAGCGGTGACCATTAAAGTCACCCTGGCATTGTTCCCCTGAACCCCTCCGACACATATTTTTATCTCCACTGAGCAGTCTAAGACGTGGTTCTAAGCAGAAGTGTAGAGAAAAAAGAATTTACAAACGAAAGACAGAGAAGGAAAAGGGATCTGCTTACATGACAGACAGGCATTTACCCACTGCCCGTGCAGATGAGAGCTGGTGTTTGGCTCCTCTCTGGATTACTGTTGCCTCTCTAAGCAGATTACTGAGGCTCTTTGGTAGCCTGGGAACCAGACGAATCTGCAAGCTCATGTTTCATTTGCTCTGGCAGATACATCTGGCCCCTCTCCCATTCAGACTGATTACTCTGTCAATTTATCAGGCTAACCAATCACAAGCTTTTATCTAGTATGAGGCGGGTTTAATACGTTGACTGACAGAGACGATCTTTGTAAATATCCAATATGGCAGCTCACGTTCCCCGGCTGGCTAAAGCAGCAGTATTAAACGGACTAGACGGTAAATTTTCTCTAAAAGAAGAACAAACAACTGCACTTATATGTGCTGTGGTACGGTTGCAGCAGCCTAGATCAACAGGCACGGAGGCCTCGGCTCCCCTCGCCTTTGCAGCTTTGCGCACAAGCTGTGGTTGTGGGCGTCTCCACACTTTATTTCCCTTAAAGCAGTACAGGTGCCCAGGCCGGAGAATCAGCCAGCAGATCGCTTGTCCAGATGGGATCCCAAGCACCGGGAAAATGGGCCTCCATCCGGAGGTGGTGGCAGAGATCTGGTGTCGCTTTGTGACAGCAGTTGCAGATATGTTTGCCTCTGGGGAGTCGACCTGTTACATCTGTGTCTGTGCTGCCCCTGTTGTTGCTTTCCTCCCCTCCTTGTGTTTCTCCTCCCTCCTAGGGGCGGGTCCCAGACTCTGGCAGCTACAGCAGGGCACACCTGAAGCTCATCACTCATCAACCTCAGCTCAAATACACCGGCTCTGCATTCACTCATTGCCAGATCTTTACAGTTTTTCATGCGGTAACTTATCCGGCTCCTCTTTTGCTTCCCTCGTGATTTTTTCGTGACTCTCCAGTGTTTTTTTTTTTGCTCCCCTAGCTTCTCCATGTTTCCTGGCCTGTTTTGACCCTCTCCTCCTGTATCCTCAGACCTCCTGCCCTGCGTAGCCCAGCTGCTCTGGACCCGCTCCTCACCTGGACCCTCTCCCCTTCGTCGTCTACCTCGAGTCCCCACTTCCCCAGCAAATTGGTCCCCTGCTCGTCTGTCCCACCTTCCCCTATACTGAAATAAACCCTGTGCATGTGAATCTTCAGCGTCCGTTCATTGGTCCTTTTAAACCACCGGTGTCACAGAAAGATCTGGCCACAATGGACCTCCCAGACGCTGAAGCTCTCCGGTACGCGGTCACCAGCCAGGATTCCCTGCTACGGAAACACGATGATCTATTGGAAGGCCTCATGGGCAACTCAGCTGCTCTCACAGGGCAAGTAAACGCCATCACTGACCAACTTTCAGCTATCACTGTTCAACTCTCCCGACTCACTCTCCCTCAGCCACCTGTGTTACCCCCTATCCCTGTTGCTTCTGCAGAGGAGCCCAGCAGCCCCGTCTCCGTTAGGGAACCCCACATGGTAGACCCCGAGCCCTACGCCGGGGATCCCCTGAAGTGTAAGCCTTTTCTCCTCCAGTGCTCCCTGGTGTTAGGACAAAGATCCAATACATATTCCTCTGAAGAGTCTAAGGTGCAGTACCTAGTGGGCCTACTCCGTGGGCGGGCCTTCGTTTGGGCTACAGCTTTATGGGAGGGTTCTGCTGTGTTTTTCCGATCGTACAATCTCTTTGTGGAGGAATTCAAAAAGGTTTTTGACCATTCTGTACAATCTCGTGAAGCTTCTAGTCAGCTTCTGTCCCTGCGGCAGGGCACGCGTAGTGTGGCTGATTATTCAATAGAATTTCGTATTTTAGCAGCGGGTTCTGGGTGGAATGATTCAGCGCTACGAGGTGCCTTTTTTAGGGGGCTCTCTGAACAGCTCAAGGACGAACTAGCAGCCAGGGATGAGACAGTCTCCCTAGATTCCCTCATTTCTTTGGCAGTGAGATTGGATAATCGCCTAAGGGAGAGACGTAGGGAGAGATCTAATCCCCCCCTCGGCGCCACACCGCTCTTCCATCCCCACAGTCCAGTTCCCCGTTCATCCATCCCCTGTGTACCCTCCTCCTCGTCAAGCACCCCCCATCTCGCCCAGACCAGGGCCCGAACCCGAGCCCATGCAACTGGGTCGAACCCGTCTGACGCCGGAGGAGCGGCACAGGCGGATGATAGCTAAGGAGTGCTTGTATTGTGGTCAAAAGGGGCATTTCATCGCTGCCTGTCCTCAAACGCCCAAAAGCCTAGGCTCGTCCGCTGTTGAGGAGCGCCGGGCGAGCCTAATTCACTCCTCTCCTCCCCGCACTAAGCGTTTCTTGGTCCAAGTATCACTGAGTACTCCTTCGGGTCCCCTTCAGCTTGCCGCCTTGGTTGACTCCGGGGCTGAGGATAATTTTATTGACGAGACGGTAGCGTGGCAAGCCGGTTGCTCCACCGAACCCTTGGACCCCCCCATCGTGGTTAGAGCATTGGATGGCAAATTTCTCTCCCGAGTTACTCACCAAACCACCCCTATCCCGCTGCTGGTGTCAGGAAATCACAGTGAGTGTCTGTCATTCAAAGTTTTGTCCTCCCCATCTGCCCCCGTTGTTCTCGGTCACCCCTGGCTTGTTCTCCATAACCCACACATTGACTGGACAGCGGGCAAGATAATTAATTGGAGTGAGCACTGTCATAAAGTTTGCCTGCAATCCGCCCTTCCTCCCACAGAGGGCCGCGTCACCCAATCCGTACTATCACCTCCTGACCTTTCCCTCATTCCCTCAAACTACCAGGATCTTGCCCGGGTTTTCAGTAAAGAAAGTGCTCTCTCTCTGCCACCTCATCGCCCCTATGACTGTGCCATTGAGCTCGTTCCTGGAGCCCCGTACCCCTCGGGCCAGTTGTACAATCTCTCTCGACCGGAGAGGGAGGCTGTGGAGAAGTACATTGCTGAGTCCTTAGCGGCTGGGACAATTCGCCCCTCCACGTCCCCTCTGGGGGCGGGTTTCTTTTTTGTGAGTAAAAAAGACAAATCACTTCGCCCATGTATTGACTTTCGTGGCCTCAATCAGATCACTGTAAAAAATAAATATCCTCTGCCTCTCATTTCCTCTGCCTTTGAACCCCTCCACGGTGCTACCATCTTCACCAAGTTAGATCTGAGGAATGCTTACCATCTGGTCCGTATCCGAGAAGGAGATGAGTGGAAGACGGCGTTTAATACTCCACTTGGCCACTTTGAATATCTGGTGATGCCTTTTGGCCTAACCAACGCGCCAGCCGTCTTTCAGGCCCTTATAAATGATGTGTTGAGAGATTTCCTTAACCGTTTTGTTTTTGTCTATCTAGACGACATCCTGATCTTCTCCCATACCATGGATGAGCATGTGACCCATGTCCGTCAGGTTCTCCAGCGACTTCTGGAGAATCGACTGTATGTAAAGGCCGAGAAGTGTGAGTTTCACGCGGCCACAGTTACTTTTCTGGGCTACATCATCAAAAGTGGGCAGGTAATGGCAGACCCTGAGAAGATCCGAGCCGTCGTAGAGTGGCCGGTCCCGTCTTCGGTGAAAGAGTTGCAGAGGTTCCTCGGGTTTGCCAACTTTTACAGAAGGTTTATAAAGGGTTACAGCTCTGTCGCAGCCCCCTTAACTCAACTTACCTCCTCCAAGGTTCCCTTCCGCTGGTCCTCTCAGGCAGAGGCTGCATTCCAGCTCCTCAAGAGACTCTTTACCTCGGCTCCCATCATCATCCAACCTGATCCCCGGCGCCAATTCGTGGTTGAGGTGGACGCCTCAGATGTGGGAGTAGGGGCAGTCCTCTCACAGCGTGGTGAGTCTGACAACCTGCTGCATCCCTGTGCCTTTTTCTCCCGCAGACTCACCAGCTGTGAACGCAACTACGACGTGGGAAATCGGGAGTTGTTGGCCATAAAACTGTCCCTGGAGGAGTGGAGGCACTGGCTCGAGGGGGCAGAACATCCGTTCTTGGTATGGACCGATCATAAAAACCTAGCTTACATTCAAACTGCGAAACGTTTGAATTCCCGTCAAGCCCGGTGGGCCTTGTTTTTTGACCGTTTCAATTTCACCATCACTTACCGTCCAGGGAATAAGAATGTCAAGCCTGATGCACTCTCCAGACAGTTTTCTGTTTCAGATGCCTCCTTGAGTCAGGGTACCATTCTGCCTCCCTCCCGCGTGGTAGGAGCGTTAACATGGGAGATTGAGTCCAGCATCCGTGAGGCACTCCGCGACCAACCTGATCCGGGGAACGGACCTCCCAGCAAACGCTTTGTGCCCAATGCAGTGAGGTCCCAGGTCCTGCAGTGGGGACATTGCTCCCGTTTTGCCTGCCACCCAGGGGCCAACAGGACCGTGCAGCTCCGTCAGCGTCACTTTTGGTGGCCGTCCATGGACACAGATACGCGCGCCTTCGTTGCTGCCTGCCAGGTGTGTGCCCGCGGCAAAGCGTCCCACACGACCCCTGCAGGTCTCCTCCATCCCCTACCGATCCCCAGTCGTCCCTGGTCCCACATAGCAGTGGATTTTGTTACCGGGCTGCCTCCATCACAAGGTAACACAGTCATACTTACTATTGTGGATCGGTTTTCCAAATCAGTTCATTATGTCGCGCTTCCCAAACTTCCCTCCGCTCGAGAGACTGCAGATCTACTTGTGTCCAATGTGTTTAGACTCCATGGAATCCCATTGGACATTGTTTCAGACCGGGGACCTCAGTTCACCTCTCAGGTTTGGAAAGCCTTTTGTTCAGCTCTGGGGGCGTCGGTCAGTCTCTCCTCTGGTTTTCACCCTCAGTCTAACGGGCAGGCGGAGCGAGCTAACCAGAACCTTGAAGCAGCCCTACGATGTGTGGCCGTCCAGAACCCAGCGTCCTGGAGTACCCATCTTGCGTGGATAGAGTACGCCCACAACTCCCTCTCCAGTTCTGCGACAGGTATGGCTCCATTCCAGTGTGCACTAGGATATATGCCACCTCTCTTTCCTGCCCAGGAAGGGGAGATTGCGGTTCCTTCTATACAACACCATCTTCGCCGCTGCCGCAGACTTTGGAAGCAGGCTCGCTCTGCTCTGCTCCGTTCAGCTAGAAGGAACTGTCAACTAGCCGACCGACACCGCACCCCCGCACCTGCTTACAAACAAGGTCAGAGAGTCTGGTTATCATCCAAGAACATCCCCCTGAAGACAGACTCCAGAAAACTATCCCCTCGCTACCTGGGTCCATTCGAAATCCAGTCGGTCATAAACCCAGTTGCAGTCAAACTGAGGCTCCCATCTTCCCTCAGAGTACACCCAGTGTTTCATGTGTCACAGTTAAAACCTGTTGCTGACAGCCCTCTGTGCCCTCCAACCGACCCCCCTCCACCCCCCCAGCTGGTTGATGGCGGCCTGGTGTACTCCGTTCGGCGCCTTCTGGATGTGCGCCGCCGGGGGCGGGGGTTCCAGTACCTGGTCGACTGGGAGGGTTACGGTCCGGAGGAGCGCTCCTGGATTCCTCGCTCCTTCATCACTGATCCAGAACTGGTGAGGGAATTTCACCAGGCTCACCCGGAGAAGCCAGGTGGGTCGCCAGGTGGCGACCGTTGAGGGGGGGGTACTGTTACATCTGTGTCTGTGCTGCCCCTGTTGTTGCTCTCCTCCCCTCCTTGTGTTTCTCCTCCATCCTAGGGGCGGATCCCAGACTCTGGCAGCTACAGCAGGGCACACCTGAAGCTCATCACTCATCAACCTCAGCTCAAATACACCGGCTCTGCATTCACTCATCGCCAGATCTTTACAGTTTTTCATGCGGTAACTTATCCGGCTCCTCTTTTGCTTCCCTCGTGATTTTTTCGTGACTCTCCAGTGTTTTTTTTTTTTTTTGCTCCCCTAGCTTCTCAATGTTTCCTGGCCTGTTTTGACCCTCTCCTCCTGTATCCTCAGACCTCCTGCCCTGCGTAGCCCAGCTGCTCTGGACCCGCTCCTCACCTGGACCCTCTCCCCTTCGTCGTCTACCTCGAGTCCCCGCTTCCCCAGCAAATTGGTCCCCTGCTCGTCTGTCCCACCTTCCCCTATACTGAAATAAACCCTGTGCATGTGAATCTTCAGTGTCCGTTCATTGGTCCTTTTAAACCACCGGTGTCACACGACCCACTGCTCACTGTTCTTCTCCCTTGGAAGGGACAACCCTACCCTCAGTACAGATGCTATGTCCCATCAGTGGCCCCAAGGCCTTCTGTATGCGTTTCCCCCATTTGGTCTCCTTCCTCCCCTCCTACAGAGGATTTGGATAGACGAAGTGTCGCTAGTCTTGATTGCCCCAAACTGGCTTCACATGGACTGGTTCTCAGACATCCCACTGTTGATATGCGGGGCACCATGGGAGCTCCTGGTCCGGAAGGACCTGTTTTCATAAGCTCAAGGGGTTCTGTTTCACAACTTTCCCCAGGTGCTGCGGTTTTGGGCCTGGTCCCTGAAAGGACCGGCCTCTAAGCAATAGGTCGGGCACACACGGTGATACAGACCTTTCAGGAGGCATGGGCTCCATCTACAAGGGCTGCATACTCATACCGTTGGAGGGTGTTTGAGTTGTGGTGTGGGGCAAATCAAGCTGACCCACTCACATGTGGTTCTCAGGAGATTTTGCTATTTTTTTCACGATCAGTTGGACGGGGGAAGGCTTTATCAACCCTTAAAAGTATGGTGGCTGCCATCAAAGCAGCCTGTGTGGGGAGGTGCAGGCTTTCTGAGGACTGTAGTATCCTCATTGCATGATTTTTGAAGGGCGCCCAGAGACTCAGACCTCAGGTTAGGGCCCCTGCGGTTTCGCCTTGGGACCTGGAGCTGGTCCTGGAGGCTCTGCAGGGCGACCCCTTTGAACCCCTTGAGTAGGTGAGCCTGAAATGGCTGTCACTCAAGATGACATTTTTGTTGGCAGTGACATCTGCAAGGAGAGTGGGGGAACTACAAGCCCTATCAGTCCACGAGGGTCTTTGCAGGTTTAGGCCGGATGATGGGGGAGTAATCCTGCATTCCAACCCGGCCTTTCTCCCAAAGGTTCTCTCAGATTTACAACTCAACCAGAGGGTTGAGCTTTATCCCTTCTTTTCTCCGCAAGCAGAGGGGGAATACAGGCAGAGGTGGTCCCCACTTTTCCCTGTTAGGGCGCTAGAGTTGTACATCACCCAACAGGGTAACAAACCAACTCTTTGTGTGCTTTAAACAGGAGTGTCTGGGTAGACCACTGTCAAAGGCTAGACTTTCCCACTACATCACAGAAGTAATCCAGCAGGCATACAAGAGAGCGGGACTACCAGTGTATGGGCACACTCAACCCGTGCGGGTGTAACCTCCTAGGTGCTATGAAAAGGGGCTTTTCTAGCTGAGATCAGCACAGCGGCTACTTGGTCGGCTTCTACCGGCTGAATGTGGCTGCATCCACTCCCTTTGGGGAGTTGGTTTTGTGTGCTACTCAGCGGTATGTATTGTCTACAGTTCCCCAACAGGTCTGGTGGCCCAGCTGCATTGGGGTGCCACTTAAACCTGTCAGTTAGCCCTGCGTCTGGCGGGCTAACTTGAGCGGCCCCTTCTCCCCCGTGGTCACCGGCTTGGTGTTTTGCGGGGCCAGTAAGGCTCTAGGTAGCGCCTTGCTCCTGAGCATACAGTGGCAGCAGACAGTGTCTGGCTGTCCTGCCAGCACAGGGGTTTGTAAATATTGCACATTTGTATATAGTTGGTTTGAAGCACGGGCTCATCAGGTTGTGTATGTGGTTAGAGCACTGGTGATGGTTTTAGGATTCTGTGACTGTTTTGCTTCCTAACTCTTACACAGTGCCCAAACATATGGAATATGTAGCTGGGTGGAGAGTCTCAATACAATACAGAACTGTAGGCTATATTGTAACTGTTGTTCTCTGAGTGAAGAGACTATCTTTCCACCTTCAGGTCGCTCAGAATCAGGTGTCGATCAAGGAAAACCAGAGTAATCACGCACACCTGTGCCTTATATACCCATGCGTGCCAGTACGACTGGTGTGTGTTAAATAACGAGCCACATCATCTGTCAGCTGGGGACATTCCCCATACATACAGAATATGTAGCTGGATAGAGGGATAGTCTCTTCACTCAGAGAACAATGGTTCCAATGAAACCTACAAGTCTAGACCATACTCTTTAAAATATTATTTACAGAGACCCAACAGTTCCCACCATGAGCAGCACTTGGCTACAGTGGCGAGGAAAAACTCCCTTTTAACAGGTAGAAACCTCGAGCAGAACCAGGCTCTGGGTGGGCGGCCATCTGCATCGACCGAGTTGGGTCGAAAGGGGAAGAAAGAGGGGGAGACGGGAGACAGAACAGGAGGAAACAACATATTTGTAAGTAGTATAAACATAGGTAATCTGACAAATCGTTATCCTGTCACAGCTTCCTGATTGATCACCAACTGAAAAGGCAGTGGGTAGTAAAAATCTGGAGGGACATCGGGCCATATTTCAAGGTTTAACAACATATTTGATAACCCATAAGCTAATGTTACTGTTAGTCAACAGCTAACGTTAGCATTCAACCACTTCCTAGCTCACATTATCATTTGGCAGTGTTACAGGATGTGACATTACCTGTCTTGCTGTCTCTTCACCCGACCTTGGAAATGTTCTGGTTAAGACAGCAACAATTTGTGGCATTATGCTCACCGGAAGACACTTTTCTGTGTAATGTTCATACTTATTCACTTTAGCAGTTGTTTTGTGTTGAAGAGGATGAAGAAGATGTCAAGAAATGCATGCTTCCAGCAAGTTTCCCCCAGCTGTTTCTGTGGACCAAAAACACTTGCGTGAGTAGATCTATGAAATGAGTTTGGTAAGTAAATGCATAATAACATGTCAGCACATATTAGCAAATAAGCCTGTTTAGTTAATTTATTTTAAGTACTATGGTGATAAATTAGGGGTTGTTTATTTACAAAAAGATGAGCCTGGTGGAGGAGAGACACCTCAGGATGAATATCCCATAAATGCAACTGATCTGAGTAAGAAATTGACAGATAGCCATAGCCTACTGATAGCTTGCTTTTCACCACAGAGGCAAAGGTTCACACATATTTGGAGTTGTTTTCTGATTCTGCAGTTGTCTCCTTTAGGGAATGTGAAGGTTCATCACACCGTGTTGCATGTTGGGACAGGGGCTTCATCTTGTGAGGAACGTGCTCTGTCTGCTACCATGGTTAAATTACCTGCTTACCTTTTGTTTTGACATTTTTTTGTAAAATTGCTCGTGAACAGTTTTGCGGTAGCTGGGTGCAAGATCTGCTAATTCCCAAGCCGGTGTATGTACCAGATCTCGTCAGGGTCCTTTGTGAAGAAAAAGAGAACTAGATCTAACAAAATGTAAATGCATGTTATTATTTCATATCGGTTTGTGTAAACAGTTTAGGTTTATTATTTATATACAGTATGCCTTATATCACATTATAACAAGGTAGAGAGCAGGGCTAGAAATCCCAGAAAAACAAGTCCATAGCTCCACATCAAGTGTGTGTTGACAACGTAGGAAACCTGACAGAGGGCACTCGTCCTTGGGCAAGGACCACACTGCCCTCTGCCCTCCTTCTGGTTCCCTGGCGAAGGAGCAGAACACAATCTGGGTCGGGCTTGCTGGAGGCTGCTTAGGGGTTGTAGGATAGAGCCTTGGACCTTGTTTAAAAACGTGTTTTTTTTCTACTTGCGATGGGCAGATATTTATACTCACTGTTGTTGTATATTCTGTAGCGATGATGTGATGATGATGAAGGAATCTCCGCTGACACCAACTTAGTTGTATAAAAAGGTTTATTACAAAAAGTACAGCATCAAAACAAGCACCAAAGATTGCCTGTGAGAGGATCCGAAGCCAATGTGAATCTCCCCCGTTTTCCACTCAAACTACACCTTTTAAAGCCTCATGGTATAGCTACTGTGTGGTATCAGGATAGGCTCAGAACCAACCAGATAACCATATATGGCTATTTTGCAAAAAGGGAAGGTGGAACGTATAGTTCATGTTAAAACTGATCTCTTCTATTTGGAACTTAAGTAAACAACACCCAAGAGACATCCATCTATGGAAGTAGCCAGACCTTGGACATAGGCTTACCTAAACATTACACACACATGTACCTAAACATTAGACACACATGGCAGAGACATCTCTCAGCTCAGACACCTCACTGTACACAGTGTTTGCATAAAAAGAAGATCCTTTAGGTGTGTGTGCAGGGTCCCTGCATATCCAAGAACATTATTTTGGACTGTACTGAGATTTACATTGAGAGGGTCAGATCTAAGGTGGTATATTCTGAGACTTCTGGAGACATTACATTTCTGAGCAGTCTGTATGAGGGCTTAATTTCTGACAAGGAAATAAGTAAACAGTCTGGTGTCTTATCACTGCTTGAAGAGGGGGATGAGGTAATGACATGAAAGGGTTTCTTCATTAGTGATCTGTTGTCAGCCATCAACGTGTCACTGTTATGCCACCGTCTGTGGCATAACAGTAGCATTTAATTGCAACAGTGGCATTTAATTTCTCAGTCAGAGGAGGCAGTTCACCAAGGAGGAAGGTACCACCACTCAAAAAATTGCCAGATTGAGAATTAATGTAATCAAAGAGCCATAAGGAGAATCAAGCAATATCATATGTGATATATCAATATCATATCATAAATGGAGTTCTTCCTCTGTCTCTCTTGGAATGATGCCACAGTGTTTTAACCAGTTATGGTATGTGTGTGCCATGTTGACTAATTTTCAGGGCCACTCTTTAAACCGATGAATTTAAAAAAACACAGACACAGCACTTCTCAATTCTCCAAATTGTCAGGTATAGTAAAATGCCAAGCTTTAAACCTATGATTGAAATGTAAGAGCAGCTGGACGTTAGTCATGAAATTATTCCTGTCAGAGCCTTTATTAAAGAGAGCCAAAGAAACATGTTTGATAGGATACTCTAAGCCAGATCTGTCATGTTTGTTTTTATATTTGTTTGTAATCAATTGAATGAAATTGTACTTTAAATGATAGCTCAAAAAGTACTATGAACTATATTACAAATAATTTATGAATTTAATAAAAATTGCAAAATCCACGTTAAGATATGTTTGCTTTTTGTTATTTATAAATCATAAAAAGCCTTCACCTGTAGGGGAAAAAATTAAAAAATTCATTTATAATTTTGGTCTTCAAAACCCAGAGTATCTCTTGTTTCCATTACACTGTCCTAATGAGGTATCCACTAATGTGAATGCTGTCTCAAAGTGAATGGCAAACTAGAATTGTACTTGAGCTTATGGATCAGAATTTTCAAATCCCTTTGTACAAACCATGTTGATGATTGAATACTGTTTCTTGTCATAATAATGAAGCTCAATAGGAACTTAAATAGAATGAATAACACAGTAGATAATTTTAAAAATGTACTTATTTTTTATTTTTTAGTCATAGTCCTGTAGGATATTTATGTTGTCAAGACAATTTTAGATTTGAACAGGTAATTCACAAATCTAAATTAATTTTGATTTGTTTCCATGTCATTGCCCAATGCATAGTGGGACCCTAATCAGGAAACAGTGGGTATAGAAAATGAATAAATGATTGATGAATTACTAGGCTATCCATGTGATGCATGCAGCTGTAAATGTGAGTGTAAAACCATGCAGGTGTGGAAATTCAGAACCATCTATTTGCTCTCCTGTTAACAGATTACCATTACACAACATATTATTCGTCTAAGGTAGTTTTCATTCCCCTTTCCATATATATTTATTTAATGAAAAGCAAATTCAGTAATACTTAATGCCAGAGAATACAGGGGTGCTCAAGTTCTGGTAGGAGAGAGCATATCCATGTGGGAGGTCACCAAATTCAGTGTCTCATCAAGTCTCATCATCTGACAGTTGCTTGTAGTTGCTTTGATATTTTCCAAAAGAGCATTTGCAAAGGAGTGACAGGGTAGAGATAAGGTGATGGGACAGTAAATCTTTGATCCAATGCCATAATTTGGGTGGTTTGATTTTGTCAATCTTCAAGAGAGTAGCAGGTTTTGGGTTTATACCTAATACACGTGAGTGGACATGCCAAGTCTGAGGTAATGATGTTTTATATTTTGTTTTGGTGACTGACCTACATACTAATTGGCTGTAATGGGCTAGAGTGTAAAAGAGGCCAATAAGATGTGAGCAGTGCCAGAGACCAGCTTTGCAGGTACAGCTAGTTTGCTGAATCCTCTCAGTTGCACTTGATAATTCAAACTGAAAAAAAAGTGACATACATTTTTCATTTCATTTCAGTCTTTGTCAGGGAATCTTATTGCCTGAGAAATCATTGACGGGGGACCCTCATTTAACAATGATGCCGAGATTACACCATGGAAAATACAAACACACACAATCAATTGCAAAATCAATTAGAATAGCTACCATCAACAAAAATGATCTGTTTAAACAGTTACAGCTGGCTAATGGGTGGCTATTAAATACATTCCTAAAGTGTCCAAGAGGTACAAGAGTATTCAGATTTAGGTCATAGAAATTTCATGAGTCTGCATTTACTAATACTAAAAGCAGACCTTCCAAGATAAGTCCTAGTATGGGTACATGAAGAACCAGCCAGTTACCGGAGAGAGTTAAAAGTTGACCAGGATTCCAATGCAACACAAATGTGATGTGTGATGGTAATTTTTCTGACCAGAGTTTTACAGATTATGCGTCTCTCAGTTATAGAAGACCAACCAACTTTATCATAAAGGATACAGTGGTGAGTATAGTAGCTATCACCAGTAATAAACCTCAGGGCTGAGTGGTAATCAGAATCTAAAGGCCTAAGTGTGGAGGCAGCAGCGTGTCTGCAAATGACATCCCCATAGTCCAGAACTGATAAGAAAGTATATTAAACAATCTTCTTCCTGCAAATCCAATTAAAACTGCTTTAAATTCTGTATAAAAAGTCCATCTTTTGTCATAATTTGCTTACAAGGTTCCTGATGTGATATTTAAATGTAAATTTGTTGAGCCAGAAGCCAAGATACTTTTCTGCAACCTCTTTCAATATTTAAACCCTTGACAGTAAATATATGCAGATTGCAGTAGTTAGGTTTTTGGATCTTGTGAAAACAATGAACTTTGTTTTGTGTGAAGTATCAGTTTAAGATTAGTAAGAGAATGTTTGCAATGCATTAAAAAGGAGAGTGGCAGTTTCTAATTGAACAGAATAAGCAGTACAGTACAACACAATAATATCATCCAATCCCTGAGGCATGCCGATTGTAACCGGCAGGAATCCAGACTGGGCTCTCTCCATCTTCAAACACTGACGTCTGTCACATAAGTAATTCTGAAACCAGCTGCAAATATCCCTATCAAAGCCAGTAATGATCAATCTTTCTAGTAGAGAATGGTCAACTGTATCAAATGCTTTCACTAAATCGATGAATATGGGGACACAATGTTTCCTGCCGTCTAAACTGGTACATTCATAAAGGCTATTTTCCTTGCCGTCAATGATGCTCCTGTGTGACTTCGATGGTCAGTGGGCAACGTGCTGATTGGCTAGTCAGCTCAGGCGTAAAAACAGTGTAAAATTTGATCCTCGTAACTCGCAGTTTGTAGCTTGTAACTTCAGTGTAAAATTTGCAGATAGGAAATTTGTGTGTCTGTCTCTCAGACTTTACGAAACCTCAGTTAATAAATATTCCTGCCCAAATTTGAATTACACATTCACACACAATTGCACAAACTATTTCTACAGCTACAAAACTTTTTTACACATGCACATAAAATTTTCACAAGCTCAAAGTATTTATGACCCTTATTTGATTCCATATTTTGACCATCTCTCCATTCTCGCACAGGCTTTACAGCTTGGACCTAAGACTACTTCTGGCTAATGTCCAGCACGGGAAGGTACATTGGGCGAAAGGGAACTCAGGCTGGCCAAGCAACAGGAAATCAGAGACCTGCCTCCACACCGAGGATCTAGCTGCTCTCCACGAGCAGACCGTGTTCCGCGGCGGCAGGACGAGGAGGTGGACTGTGTTTACATCACAATGCTTGGTGCTCAAACGCAATCGAAGTTGATGGACAGTGTTTCCCAGATGTCAGACTTTTGGTGTGAGATGAAGACCAAATTATTACCACTGTCTTGTTGCTGCTGTTTAAAAATTACCCCTGGTGCAATTTCAAAAAATGCACTACAGAAATATGTCATGGGTGTATATGTGTATGCGCATATAAATAACTGTTTATTGTTTTAATATGTTCTAAATGTAATTATTTGTATATATGTTCTATGTTTATGTAGCATGAAGGGGCCATAACTTTCATTTCATTTTGTAACCCTGTGTTGTAAAGTGACAAATACATGAACCTTGAACCTTGAAATTTACTGATAATATTATCCAAGAAAAATCAACAAATATCTTGTCCCAGTTTACGGGTATATACATTTCCAGAACAGATGGACAACAGTTTCAGTATGGGAATCACAAAAGGCTTGCTTCCCTCTTCTGGCAGTGAGAGTAATCTATGAATTACACAAAAATGTACGACACCTGCTTATGAAATGCAAAATACAGAAAGATTTACCTGGTTGTGATGTTTGGCAAGGGCTTGAATGTAAGGGACATTTATAGGCTGTAAAAGTCCTTCACTCTAGCTTTAAGTAAATATCATTTTTGAATTTAGAATTTAACAAAATAAACCTTTTAAACTAAAGTTCTTTCACCTTACTGACTGAATATTTTTTGTATGACAGTACAAACTTCTTTCCAGCACAAATTATTTACATGACTATTCCAAAATGCTATTCCAGGTGAAAGAGAAACATTTCATTGAAATAGAGCAGGGATCTTACGGTTGTTCTTACAACCAGATGGGTTAAAGCATACCAAGCTGATATCCAAGCATAGAATAGACACACTACATGGGATAGCATCGAAGACTATGGCACACTGTTTTGGAGTTGCAGGTGTCTGATATTGTTAAAGAAAAAAAAACACCATTACTATTGCATAATTGATTCACCCAAACAATGTTATTATTAAACCATTCTTTGAAAAACAGACATCTATTTTTGTAAAGTATATCATTCTATATCAAATAGCAGTAGGGTGAAAAATTGGGCTTGTATCATAGGCCACACATGCAGCGCTTGTTTGTGGAAGTTCTAATAGCGAATAGGAATCTTTTTAGTTTTATAATTGCACATCAATAGAACATTTTAATCAACCAATTTCTGAAAATATTAGAAATACAATTCCACATTGAATTTTGATGTTGCTTCAGGTTTTACGTGACTGTGCTCAAGCTTCCCACCCTGAACGTGACGTCAGAGGAAAATGGCTGCCGTTTGAAGCAAGACATACACTTCCGGTTTGTACTTTCAAATTAAAACGGCGACTGAACAATGTCTCAACCTTTAAACACGTCTAGTGAAAATGACAGACATAAAATGAGTCCATATTATAGTCTATGGTCTGTATTCTGGAGTGAAATAAATAATAAATGGTATATAGGCCTTCCTCTTATACTTAACTAATGTACATAACGAGTAATTATGACCACAATTAGGCTAAATAATCAAAGCAGCATTGTATTATAGTAGAGGACAAAGAAGATATTTAACACACTTATGTGTATGTCTGTATGTTAGGTTAAAGCCCTTAGGACCTTCAATCAAGGCATTTTATTTTTTCCCCAATACATTAGTACTGTAAATAGTCTCCGTATTTTACTTTTTTGCTGCCATCAGTGTATGAACGTGTGTGTGAATGGGTGAATGTTGGCATGTGTTGTAAAGCGCTTTGAGTGGTCAGTAGATTAGAAAAGCGCTGTAAAAATGCAGTCCTTTTACCATTTACTTTTCAAAAAGGTGTCATAAAAGTGGTATAAAGTGTAGGCCCAGGTAGTGGTTGGACATTGTGGAGTAGATGTATAATGGAAAATCCCAACCATATTTTGAGAATTCAACACACTGAGATTAATGAAAAGTAGAACAATCCATCACAATGTCACTAAAGCCAATGCATTAAGAATAATGAGAAACTTTCAGTTGCAAGAGTACAATTTCTCCCTTTTCGTTTTGTATGAAAAGCAACACAATTTAAGAAATAGCGTCAATTTGCAGCGTTACAATTGATACTTTTGAGTTTCTTTCGATTTTGAAGACAGCAGCACTGTTTCCGGTTGTGTGGAGCCTCTCTGTGTGGGCTTGCCTCAGCAGCACAGCTCGGCTGCGGACAGTCTTGAACGCTGGTGCCTGATGAGCGCAGTGTGCTGGAGTCGGCCGGCTCCTTCTCTAACGCACATTGCCCACTTTTATCCAGTGTTTCCCGGATCATTATTCCCAGAGGTGAAGCGCTTCCCGGTGGTCGAAGATGTCTGTGGCCGGGCTGAAGAAACAGTTCCACAAAGCCAGTCAGGTGAGGAGCCGCCTGCTGTCGCTCGTTCAGGACAATTGTTCGATGTGAACGGAATCAGGCTTCAGGTGCTTCGAAAACATGAAACTTTAGCCAACTTTAGATTCTTACATCTGACTGTGGCGGACTGTGGTGCGTTTCGGACACTGTTTCGATGCATTTTAAGCCATCTGTGTAACGGTACTTTTTTATTTATTTTGATCGAAGGCTAGGTTAGATAAGTTCGTTTCGTTTCACACCAAACTCCGTTGAAAGATCCGGAAATTTAATGTATTCACGCATTCTAGACAAACAAACACTCGTCGTTTGACTTCATTTAAGCGCGTTTACGAAAGACAGAAATCCCACGGATATTTCGGCGTTGTTATTAACGTAGAAGTCATTCACTCCTCAACACACCACTGTAATAACATTTCAAATGTTGGACTAGATGCCGTTGTTCCCAAGCTAGTATCAGTGGGGGAAAAACTGATGTTATCATTGTGTCAGTGAAGGCTTTAAGAAAATTAAAGGTAGGCTACTAATGAAAATCTTTTATTTATTTATGAAATATTAGACATATCCTAATATTCTTATCTAAATATGTTTGTCGTAAGCCTAGTTTTACTAATGAACGGCGGTAGTAAAGTAACTATTAAGAGTCTACTTAGCTAGTGAGTAACAGTAACAGACTTTCTTGAATGAAAAGAAGCGGAGCTGTCTTCTGTACACCAGCCGTGTGTGTCAGCACAGTGCGGTCTGAGGACAGGTGCACTGAAGCTGACCCTCTCCTGCCTCCACTGCTCATAAGGCTCGATGTATTCCCACGGCCTCCTGCCACCAAAACACACCATGGTGGGTGGCTGTGAGTAACTGAACCAGTTGTAACATTCAGATAACATGTCAGTGGAAGCAGACGCTGCCTGGTGGATCTGCTGTTTGTCTAAATGAGCAGCAGCTCGTAGGGATTCAGAAATGTCTCAAGCTTGGTTGGATCCTTTTAAGAACCTTTGCAAGTGAAGTAAGCAAGCCCACGCCACTGGGTTAGAATGGAGTTTGGCATGATGTTTTCCTTACAGGCGCTGTTGTCCATCGGTTAGGTTTTCCTTTACCGCACATGTAGCCTGCTGATGCATTGGGCCAGTGGACGTACAGGGGTTTGGGTAGACATTTTTCTCCTTCTCTGACTGTGCCAATAAGATGCATCTATGTGTGACCTCTGTTCCACGTACATATGCAATGCTCACTGGGAACAGAAAGAGACAAGAGTGTAGTCAGTGGGTTGCGAGCAAACCATCAGTACTGATTGAAACAAAGCAAAATATAGCCTTGCTTTGAGCTGGGTTTGAGTCTCAAATTTGGCAGTACCCGTCGGGTTCAGTTAAAGTGGCTATAGTAAATATTTTTCTATTAACATTAGATCAAATGACTGTGTGTAATGTGAAAGGTGTCGCTCATTGTGATGAACCCACCAAGAATTATCACCAACTCTGCAGTGGGCCTCAGCTCTAAAGAGCGTTTTAGCATTGTGGTTGTACTGACATGTTCAGTTCTGTAGCTGACCCATGACCCGTTGTGAGGGCACACAGAAGGCATCACACAGCCTTTCTGTGTGAAACATAGCATTATTGTCCCCAGAGCTGGTTTCAATTAGTTATTAAAACGTGCCCTTTCAATTCCCTTGCATGCCTTGCAGTTGAACACTGGCTCACTCACATACGGTAGTGTACAGGCCTGGACCTGTCTTATCGGCTACATAACATGATAATTAGTCAACTAAAGGTTTTCGGCTCCCTAGGTCTATAGTTAATTAATTCAAGAAACTAGAATAACAACAGAAGAGATGATCAACATTATCATCATCTCATGGCAGTGTCTGTTATATTTACGCTCTGCCAAAAATGGTTTTGTTGAGGAAGAATAATTAATTACTTGTATAATTTGGATGAAATAGGTGGTCATTCATTATTGTATAATCACCTGAAACTAAGAATCTTTGTGAGAGTTGAAAACCCTGCTAACCTGATAATGAATGGCAATTAAAATAAAACTGACTGCACGTTTTGTGTTTATTAAACATAAACACACACACACACAGGTAGATCCTGACTGTCAAATGCCTGTCACCAGCGGTATTGACTGTCAGTGATGGACTATGGCGTCCTATGGTGGGATACTGCGATTTTTTTAAATGTTACATCAAAAAAAAAACGCATAGTGGAGCCAGACCCTGAACCGCCAGCCTCTGACCTCGCAGTTAACGCTCGCTAACAGGTCAGCTGACGATTACGTTACGTTAACTATGAGGAGTCAAAACTCTGCAACTGCTCAAATCATGTTACTGACGTTAACCACCACTTACTTACTCCTTCAATTCCTATGGGACATAAGGATGCAGCAAGATCCCTCCATCGCATTTTGTCCATGGCAACGTGCTGCCTCTCACCAAGGTTTCCACTGCTATAGACGCACCAGCAAGCAGGGCCTCTTTCTAGCTTTTTTTGGAGCCTTATGCTAAATCTTGTTTTGCCTAGTCTATAATGGAGACTTAATTTTACTCTTAATTTTAATACCTAATATACAGTGTTCAGAATAGTTAAATAAATAAATAATGCTACATGATAAATAGACGGTCGGTATTGGCTGATACTGCTCCTAGTGATCGGTGATTGCCCCCAAAAATCCAGAGCGTGAAGCAGTCTGTCTTGTCAGTCTGGAAGCTAATTTTAACAGTAGCTCAAGCAGTTTCAGTACAGAGCTGTTGGCAGTATCATTAGGTGTCATCAGTCTGATTTTCAAACATTGTCAAATGTGACTCACCAGCAGTTTTATTTTTACCACAACTGGTTAACTATGTAGCTGTTATCATGAACTAAAAAGCCACATTTGAATGACATGATTATATTTGATAATTATTGAGTGTTGTCAAGAATAAAACTGATGGCATATCTTGTCTTACTCACCTCTCTGCTGCTCTGAGTTTCTTGTTTTAACAAAATACAGAGTTGACTGCTTTTGGTCTGCTTTCGGTCGGTTTCTGCGGCTGAAAAAGGACGATCCAATGTGTGTCGGAGGGGAACAAATGAGCCAATCAGCGTCAAGGGCGAGACTAAAGCTGTTGTTAAGCGTTGTCAAGGGGTGCGCTTCATCTCAGTGCTCCGGTGCACCGCTTAACACGTAATATAACGACAGTTCTGCCTGATATCAGGCAAGTGATAGTTAATAATTATTATTATTTTAGAGAAGAGAAGCATGAAGACCACAAAAAGACCACAACAAAACTGTTGTTGTAATGTGGAAACAGGGAGGCTTCTTACTAAATTAGTACAAAATATACTAAAACTACCAGAAACAAAGGCTTCAAATGCAAGTATCATTGTGCTGTTAAGGTAAATAAAGAGTCTAATAAAGAATGTGGAAAATTTACAGATGCAGTTTAATTATAATTGTAATATTGGTTAGATGCTTCCCTGAAATTTGTCCAACCTCTACCTCATTCCCAGTTGAAATTTCTTCTACTTGCCTCAGGTTATAACTGTCATAATGTCTTGTCTTATCTAACTAGATAGAGAGTGCGGACGTTGGTGATGACCTTAGACCAGCATTTGGGTGAATCACAAATCAGGCCACACACTAGAGATTTACTGTCTAACTCGCACTACCACCGTCTTGTCCCT
The DNA here is from genome assembly GCA_031216445.1 of Lateolabrax maculatus. Taxonomy (NCBI): domain Eukaryota; kingdom Metazoa; phylum Chordata; class Actinopteri; order Acropomatiformes; family Lateolabracidae; genus Lateolabrax; species Lateolabrax maculatus. The sequence goes on along the minus strand of CM062198.1, from coordinate 4,712,983 downwards.
TCACAGCAGAGAGGAAATCGTATATTGGGCATCTAGGTTCATGCAGGGAAACATGAACATAATTATTTATCTGATTACTCAAGAAATTATTCCCATGTGCACAAGCTAAATGTCAACCTGCCACTTCCTGTTTGTGTCTGTCTGAGCTCCTCATTGTTATTGTGGTGTGTGATTCCTTCCACACTTTGATCTGCGTAATTGTACTTTGAACTAAGTTTCTCTTTCACAGCCTGTTTCATGAGATAACATGGCGGTCAGATCTCAAACGCAGGGATGTTATCTACTCTCACTTCTTTTTATTCAATCCACACCCACTTTTTTTTTTAAATAACGGCATATTCTTTTGTTTGCAGTGATTTCACATGAGAATACAGTATTTTCAGTATTGTACAGTATATTCTACCTGTTTTTCCCTGGTATCTGTTTGATCTCACTGTTATTGTCTGAGTCATGCAGCAATGAGCAATCAAAGCTGAGGCTGTAAAACAGTTCAGAGATTTTCTGACATGTACGTGGCCAGGAGTGGTTTCCTGCTACTGGAAACACAGTGAAAGTACTGAAAGTAACATCCAGACTGTACCAATCAGACCTATCACCCCTGCAAAAAAAGCAAACAAAGGATCTGTTTTTGGAACTAGATCTCAATGTCAAAAATATTGTTTATTTTTTATATATATATATATATATATATATATATATATATATATATATATATATATATATATAAGAGATAGTATTGTTTGGTATTTCACCTGCTTCCTGAAGGGGAAATGGGGCAGAGACCAGAAATATAAATCTCTCTAAACCAGCAGAAGATAACTGGGAGGGGAAACACTGTCACTTCCTGTTTATTTCAACCATTTCTGAATCTTTTTCCCACTGTTATTGGAAAAGGGGCAAGGGAAAAGTAGTGGAATATAATCTCTGGCCGTTTTAGATAAAACAACATGCGACCATGTGCGTATACACACAGTGTCAAGATTGGTTTTCAAAACAAAGCAAAAATGATCTATCTATCTATCTATCTATCTATCTATCTGTCATCCGGAAAGTATTCACAGCACTTCACTTTTTCCACATTTTATGTTACAGCCTTATTCCAAAATTCATTTTTCTCCTCAAAATTCTACACACAATACTCCAGTCAGGCTTAGATAGGGATCTGTAGTTCTGCTTGATCATATGTCCGCGGTCGAGGCGTAGTATTCTGCAGAAGACAGTAAGGCTGCTACGTTACCATGGTATTGTTCGTAGCTGTCAGGAAGTGCTGTCTTTGGAAATATTTCCTTTGACGGATGCTATATCTTGGGTCCGGCTTTTTAACAAGCTGTTGGAAGCCTTTCTTCTCAAATGTTTGGATTGGCATCATATCTATAGCCAAACAAATTGTGATGGCATCAGTAATTTCTGTCAAGCGTCTGCTTTTTCTGTCATACAGAGTACAACTTGCCAAAGATTCGGCAATGCTATGCCGAACCAATGTAGTTTCTCGGATTGGTTTAGAACTTACTGTTGCTGTTGAGCTTTCCTCACAGGATTTTTGTCTCTCCTCATAATCAACCGGGTGCTTCTGCTTGAGGTGATTAAATAAGTTTGTTGTATTGCCCCCTTTTGTTGCTACAGTCTTCTTGCACTGCTTGCATATTACCGTGGTTTGTTTTTCTGATATTTTGTCATTATGACGATATTAATTTTTTATATCGTGTTAAAAATTATACTGGTTTAATCATGAACGATAGGATATGGCCCAACCCTAATTGCCGTTATCACAATGTGATTTTTTTTTATCATATTAAAAATGATACCAGTCGCAATCAATCCAGAAAATACAAAAAAATGGCCATCACAACTTCAAAGTGTAATGATTTTGCTTTGTAGAAACCTACATTTTGAAATCCTACACATAGGTTTAAGAAAGCCTTTTAAAACATTTCTGGAGCCACACCAAAACAAATTATTTTTTCTTTGGCCCACAGGTTAACTTTACACTAAATTACACTTACATGTGTTTGAAAGTTTCTGAGAACTACCATAATGAACAAACAAATGAAAACAAATGTCATCCTGCAGCTAAAAGAATCCCAATTCAGTTTTGTTTTTTTTCATGTGAAACATTTTTTGTGTATACGCATTGTTTATACATCTGGCCTCTGATGTTTTTAACCAGTGTGAACAGGAAAGGCTGCATGGAGTTTTTTCAAACCCTATCTGGACCGTAAGGATGATTGGTACAAAATCTATTCCCAAGGCACAAAAACTAGATGTAACATTGTTTCAAAATCCCAATTTGTCTACCCTAATATTTAGACTCGATTGGCATTTTGGTTACACTTCTTTTATCTGTTGAGGGGCCTTATTTTTCCCTAACTGATCAGTAGTGACTGACATATTTATCCTATTGATGTCATTCAGATACAATACACACTATGGTGACACATGCAAAAGACCTAGATATTAGCTGAGGGGCCCAATCTGTCCTGCCTCTATCTATGACTTGATAATGGCACTGTTGTTGTTTCTGGTCTGCTCAGTTTACTGTGCAAAGTCCACAGTACAGGTGGAACCCATTGTCAGTGGAGATTTATGGCTAAAACTCCTGATGTCTTATACACAAATGGGAGCCAGTGTCACCCTCTATCTGAACACACTGTTTTAGCTCCTGTCTCTTTAAGGCCCATTGGCACAGTATACTGTATACAGTATACTGGAGCAAGAGACTGAAAATAGTGCCCCCTTTTCTACTCATTCAATTGGGAATTGGTTTTGAATCGAGGATTGTTCTGAATTCGAGAATAGATTCTGAATCAAATGAGGAGATTCCCAAAGCAAAGCACACCCCTAGTAAAGTGAGTTTTACTCAGGAATTTCCTGTCGCATACTGAAATTTTTATTCAAGAAGCATATTAACAAAACAAAACAAAAAAAACTAGCAGTTGAACAGTCTAAGTTAAATTGCCTCATGTTTTCACCACACCTCAGGGTACTGAATTTGTGTGCTGTCATGTGCATGTACACCTTCAATGTCAATGATCTTTTCTCTGCGGTAACACTTTATCACAATAACCTATGTACGCCTGCAATAGAAACAAATTGTCAGATAGAGGTACAAAAGGTACAAAAGAATCCATCCATCTTTAATGACTGAGTGATGCAGAGACTGGGCCACAGTCGCCTGGTGGTCTGGCAGGCAGCCTTTCAGCTCATTAACATTTCAGCAGCTCATCATCATTTTGTGCAGCTTCACTGTGATGAGGATCAGACAATTTATGTTGGTGGTACAAGATGAGAGCCTTCCAGCTGAACGGCAGCTGATACATGTATATCATGTATCATAGAGTGAAATATGATATCAGTAGCTTCTCTTTTCTGCTGAGAAAAAACTTTGTTTCTATTGAGAGGTCTACAATCTTACAGCTTTTTTAGTGGTTTCATGTTTCAGTGTTTTAAGGGAGGACATTTATTCTAAAACTTATTTTAAGAATACTTACTTGACTTGACACATCGCATTTAAGTAAATCTATAGAGAACTACATAAAGTATTAAGATACTAAATTGTACATTGGCAATAGTAAGCATACTCGCTTTTTTGCAAAATCTGCCGTTTTTAAGTCAAGTCATGTCAATTTTATTTCTATAGCGCCAAATCATAACAAAAGTTATCTCAAGACGCTTTTCACATAGAGTAGGTCTAGACCATACTCTTTAAAATATTATTTACAGAGACCCAACAATTTCCACCAGCAGCACTTGGCGACAGTGGCGAGGAAAAACTCCCTTTTAACAGGTAGAAACCTCGAGCAGAACCAGGCTCTGGGTGGGCGGCCATCTGCATCGACCGAGTTGGGTTGAAAGGGGAGGAGAGAGGGGGAGAGGGGAGACAGAACAGGAGGAGAGACAACAAATCAGACTAATAATAATAACAACTGCAGCAGTGAGTGTGGACCAGGAACATGGGGGCAGTAGACGGCCGGCTATCACAGATCCAGAATCTACAGCTCCAGAGGAGGAAATACCTGCAGAAAGTGAGAAGGCGAAAAAACACAAAAACTATCAGGGAAGAGGGAGAGGAGGAGAGAGAAGCTCAGTGCATCATGGGAAATCCCCCAGCAGTCTAAGCCTATAACAGCATAACTAAGGGATGGTTCAGGACTCACCTGAGCCAGCCCTAACTATAAGCTTTATCAAAGAGGAACGTTTTTAGCATACTCTTAAACGAAGAGAGGGTGTCTGCCTCCAGAACCCAAACTGGGAGCTGATTCCACAGAAGAGGAGCTTGATAACTAAAGGCTCTGGCTCCCATTCTACTTTTAGAGACTTTAGGTACCACAAGTAACCCTGCATTCTGTGAGCGTAGTGCTCTAGTGGGGTAATACGGTACTATCAGCTCTTTAAGATATGATGGTGCCTGACCAATAAGAGCTTTGTAGGTGAGGAGGAGGATTTTAAATTCTATTCTGGATTTACAGGGAGCCAGTGCAGAGAAGCTAATATTGGAGAAATATGTTCTCTTTTGCTAGTTCCTTTTTTTTATAGTGTCAACCAGGTCATTCACGTGAATTGTGTAGACCTGATCGGAACTTTGACCTTGTCTGCTACATAATGTCTGCTTCGAGACACCCTCGACCTTGTTAAATGTGTTTATTTTTTAGCGTGCATTGCTACTCTAGTCATGTTTGGAGGCTACAATGCAACACTGCAGTTGCTCAGGCTGAAGTGAATTACATGAGAATGATTGTCCATAGCATGCAAGGGTTTTCCGTGAGTCAAGTTTGATTACCTGCAGCCCGAGCAAAGACAGTTCTGTTAACGGCACAGTAGCCACTGCCTTATGGAACAACGTTTAGAAGGACTGTTGAAAGCCACCTTTCTGATATGTTATGTTAGCTGAACTAGCTAGCATTATTTCTATTTTCTGCCACTTTATACTTCTACTCCACTACATCTCAGAAGCAAATGTTGTACTTTTTACTCTACCACATTTATCTGACAAGTTTAGTTCCTAGTTATTTTGGAGATTCATATTAACTTTACAAAATATAATCCTAAATAAATTATGATATTATTATAATCAATAAGAATTGCCCCAGTGAGAAATTCATAAGATACCCAGCAGTATGTAATGTTATTTTTATTTATATATATATATATATATTTTTTTTTTCACTACTCTAGAGTTTGCAGGTGTGAGTCACACTGAAAAAGCATTTGTAGGAAATGTTTGCAGAAATAATCAGTTGGGACTCAAAATTCATTTGCGGGTATGAGATTGCAGCTGTCTTGCTGCTGACTTGGAACAATAGAGTGCAGAATCAGGGGATAATCGTGTAAAAAGCAGTGGAAGAATGTTGGTGCAATCTTTCAAAAACAGGCCCAGACCTCATTTGTTTCTGGTTCAGAGCTCCTGATAGAAAAGTTAGTGTTTATGCTCTTCAGAAACTGGTGAAATAGGTGAAGGTAAAATAACTTAATCTGTTCAGCTCTGAATAATCTCTTTCAGTTTGTATGGAGCCAGATCATTGACTTCAAATTTTGGCATCAAAAATAAATTTGGCATTGAAAAAGTTTCACCCAAAAATAAAACAGGCATTAAATATATTTGATATACTTTTTTTTGCTTTTTGCATTGTAATGTGTTTTTCAATGATAGTCCTCTGATCCTCTGAGTCACTATTTTTTACGATACCAGTTTGCAACGCCAGGTAGTTAGCCTTTTAAGTGATATAACATAGATGATAGTGTCACATTAGTTTCAGTTGTCAGAATCTTTCAGTTAAACTTATAAGCATTTCATAGTAATTTATTAGGCAAATCAACCTTATAGCTCTGAATCAGGACCTCAAGGATTTTGAGCAAGTACCTAATCCTCCCAGTGTGTGAAGCTAATGTTCGTGCTGCAGCTAATCTGTTAACAATATCATCTAGTGGTTGTCTGTCCTTATTACCTCTAACATTGTCATCAGTGACTTTCTAGCAATTTTTATTATTACCAGAAGACTATGGACAACATATGTGGTCGTCATACCAAAAGATAGTGAATGCCACTGTTGAATGCTGTTACAGTTATCTTTGAGGTGAATAATGTTCAGACTACCTCTAATGTAGAGGTGCTAAAATTATGATCACGTTGTGTCTAAAGGTTTTTTAATATTGATTAGGTTACCACTTAAAATGTGTGCCTCCTTCTGTCAACAAAAGCAAATAACAGATCTCATATGAATCTGAGTTCTAGTTCGTAGTTATCATGGTTTTTAAAGCTGTAGTTATGAACCTGAATAAATCTGTTAAACATTTGAAAATCAGTCCGACTGTAAGCAGTATTGATTCTATCAATGGTATAACAAGGCTACCATCCTACTTTTATGGTGGCAGTTTTTCCAGTTTGAATTAACAACAGAAAAACTTGGTAGGGAAAATATGAGTGGTGTCATGCTTGCTAGTTTACCAGCTGTCATTATGATTTTGTGTTCCACTCACACCATGTGGCTTGACTGTAGGAATAATAATTACATTAGATCTGGCCAGGGCTCGTCAGATAATGACACTACTGATGGTAACAGACAAGTGTGTCCCTGCTCTGGACAAGCCTCTAATGAGGCAATTACCTGGAATGACAGGTTTAACACAGGCATGACAAAGGCAGATTGATCCAGTAATGTCATGCCATCCTGTCTGATGTGGGTTTTTTTTCTCTGAGAAGAGATTAATACATTTTCTTGTAAACCTTCTGATTGTCTGTTTTTAACAGACAACCTTGTTAACTCACTTACAGTTTATCAGGAGAGCATTCTCCTGCAACAACTGATGGCAGCTTGGATTCCCTGAAACAGAGCAGTAGTGTATGACTTTGCAGGTTGGGGTTAGATGATACGGGAAACATAAACAATACTGTGTCTGCTAGACTGTTGCTGCCTCTTCCTTCCTGCACACAGTGAAACCCGAAAGTCTCCCCCCCCCACACACACACACAGACACACAGACACACACACACACACAAACACACACAACAGACTGTAAAAGCTGTGGTTCCATGTAAACCCAGTGCAGCACATACATATGCACACACTGACAGTGTTGTATGGTAGATATCTGTGTGTAAGCTAAACAGTAAATGCTGAATGAAAGGCTCTTTTCACACTGTAATCTAGCCAAGGACATCTCAAGCTTTTCAACTTCCAGACCTGTCAGATGGACACATGAGGCACCACGGGTTTTGTACCAGTGACGCATATGGGAGGGAAAATGTTTCCTTTATTTTGTGTAGAATTGAATTATATAACTGTAAGCAAGAATTTTCTGAGAGAATATTGGTTAACTTTAACCTTCTCTAGCTGGTGTAAAATAATGGATAGTGACAAACTATCACTCGGCTGTGGAACCCATTAAGCCCTTTCATGGTCCCTGATCCCTACTTTGAGAACAGTGTACTGTGTGTTGTTGAGCGGGGTGTACAATCAGCTGTCTGCCTTTCATTGACCTTATCAAATCAATGAAGAGCGGCTATCTTTAGTGAGGGTTTGTTGCTCTGATTAGATAGACACAGTGAAGACCTCTGTAACAGAACTTTTTTCTATTTACTTACAGTTTTCCCACAAACAAATGATAGTAAGAACTCCACCAGTCTATGTGTAATATAACAGGTGTGGTTGCCGGCGGCAGACCGAAATAGACTTAACATCCAACTCTGTAGCTCTGCTGGTCTTTTTAGCCTAGTCATTGGTTTTGCACACCACATAAGGCTTTAGTCTTGTCCTGTTTACATTCACAGCCAACACCAATAGTTTTCGGTGGAAAACTGCGGGCACTTCTTGTATCCGCTGTAGTTGAGCCGACAACATCAAACAACACCGATGTTTCATCCTTAGTAATGATGTTCTTCTGCTTTATCTTCTTATTCTCAATCATCTACGTCCTAAATGTGACAAAATTCGCCATCTTCTCAGTGAAGTGCCTGGCGTCTTTCTGGGCAACAGTTGTACCTATTCTAAACAAAAAAGTTATTGCGGTCGAGGAATCTGTCAAGCCAGCCAGCACTAGCTGCACAGTCCTCTACATCCCTGCTGTCACTCATGGTGGCATAGATTTCTTTAGCATTTATCCTGATCATCTTGCGGGAAACTCTGAGATTCTGTGCCCACATGCTGTGGATCAACTTGCACATCTTTCGCTCAAACTCATTGCTAGCCTCCTTCCCCACCCGCCATGCAGTCTGGCCCTTTTACCATCTTCCTCACACAGACGTTCAACTTTATTTTTTGGCCATTCTCTGATTCTCTTCGGATCAATGGAGAAATGTCTTGATGCTGCTTCTCCTAAGTTTTGTTCAGCAAATTTGACAACTGACAGCTCGAACTATGTGTAGTATGTTCATATTGGCAAAGGTTTAAACATTAATATTTGTATGTGCGATCTAAGAAACTTAGAACTAGGTCTAGCGAGCAACCCGATGGGGTTTAAGAGGTGTTATACATCCAAGAACTTCTATAAAAACCAGACCTCATATCTAATTAGACCTGCTTTGATTTGTCAAAACTTGTAGGTCCACCTGGCCAGTAAAAGACACTCTGCATTTCATTGAGGCTCAGCTTGAAGTATTACTGTATGTATGTTTTTAGGGTGTCACGATTTTAAATCGTAAATTGATCGAAAAGCAGGATCAACGATCCCTCATTCCTCTCACATACACGTGTCCAAAGGAGTCGCCCCCACCCAAAAAAACACTTCAAAGATGACACACCATGTCTTACTGGCAGCCTGCAGCTGCACTTTTTGAGACACCTCAGCCATTGCCGGAGTTGGAGATGACGGACAAACAACTGAACTGGAAAATCCTCCATGAGCAAGCACTTGGGGACAGTGGCAAGGAAAAACTCGACTAGAAAACTAGAAACCTCGAGCAGAACAAGGCTTTGGTTGGGTGGCAGTCTGCCTGGACCAGTTCGGTTGAAACGGAAAGAAACCGAGAGGGAGAGGGGTGAGAGAGCAGGAGGAAAGAGAACATAATAAGACTAATAATAATAATTGAAGTAGTGAGTGTTGAGCAGGAACATGGGGGCAGTAGACGGACGGCAATCACAGATCCAGACTCTACAGCTCCAGAGGCAGAAAAACCTGCAGAAAGCGAGAAAAGCACAAAACTGCTGGAGAGGGAAGATGTTGAGTTAGTTACATGCATTAATGGGATAATAATGTGTACAGATGGAAAGGGAGTTGAGGAGAAAGAAGCTCAGTGCCTCATGGGAAAAACTCCCCGGCAGTCTAAGCCTATAGCAGCATAACTAAGGGATGGTTCAGGACTCACCTGAGCCAGCCCTAACTATAAGCTTTATCAAAAAGGAACGTTTTTAGCATACTCTTAAACGAAGAGAGGGCGTCTGCCTCCCGAACCCAAACTGGGAGCTGATTCCACAGAAGAGGAGCTTGATAACTAAAGGCTCTGGCTCCCATTCTACTTTTAGAGACTTTAGGTACCACAAGTAACCCTGCATTCTGTGAGCACAGTGCTATAATGGAGTAATAGGATACTATGATCTCTTTAAGATATGATGGTGCATGACCAATAAGAGCTTTGTAAGTGAGGAGGAGGATTTTAAATTCTATTCTGGATTTTACAGGGAGCCAGTGCAGAGAAGTTAATATTGGAAAAATATGTTCTCTTTCGCTAGTAAGAGACACCATACATGTCCAAAAACATTTTAATCTTTAATATTCACAATAGCTGCAGTATAATATTTCCATACACAAAAGGTTCAGTGTCAGTTCAAGGAACTATTACACAGACCAACTATAAGACCATTTAAAAACGTTTTATTAAACTTATTTGCTTGTACATGATCTCAGCTGGAAATCATTGAGTGGCTCCAGTTTCTAACTTATTCCACCCACCACTTAACAGGCTCCTGCTCAAAACAGCAGGAAGGTCATAGCTCCATCCAATAATTACTACTTGTTGTGAAGAATGTCTATAAATATTTTTATGCTTTAGAGAACCCAATTCTATAAATGCCTCTTATTGTCTTAAATAAAATAAAATAAAAATCTAAAAGTTGTTCAGTTTTGACATTCACTACACACACCTATCTTACTGTGTTAGTGAAGTCCTCTTTGCCTCTGCAATATAGCTCCTTTGGGAGAGGCAGTGAAACAATATGGTTCTGCTAACACATACAAACCCACAACAACAGCATTCCTGTGTATGTGAGGCCAGTGAGTCACCTCCTTAAGAGATTCCACATTGTTTTGAAGAGAAACTGCTGCTTACTCCAGTAGGCCATGCAGTTCGACTTGATGTCACTTTCCTTCCTGTCAATAGCATATCTCAGCTCAGGGGAAAGTGTGATCTGTGACAGACTGACAATGAGTCACAGAGCATCGAACTGGCAGAGCATCACAATCTTGTTTTTCCATTTTCTTATGACCATCTGCATTCTTTCCCTCCGTTCGCACTACAGGCACACAGTCTAGCCAACCTGAGCCTCATAACTTATCCAGAATAATTTCCCATAAGATCAACCATGCTCTGAGGCTGAGTGTAAAGTCTGTGCTAAATATTATATCTGTGTTGCATTAATTAGTCTGAACCAACACCCTGCACAATCTGAATAATTTAATTAACCTTGCTGTCTTTAAATCCAACCTTTCTTATTAACTTTGAAATCTAAAGTCAAATCTCTTCAAAGAAGGTAAGACAATTTCACTTTACTTAGGGCATGTCAAATTGTTTAATGACTCAAGAGTTTAGGACCCCAGTGGTAATTAAATTTCTTCTTTGTGATTTAATTCATACTTAATTTTCATGTTTTCCTTCTTCATAATCTTATATGTGTATATACCAGCTTTTCACATGCTGCCTTTACTTTTACTGGAATAGTTTTCTAATAAAGCCAAATCAACCATATGCTTTTGTACTGTCAGCAATAATACATTAAAAAAATACCAATTATTTGGCAGGGAAAACTGCGCTAGCATGAGTGTATCAGAGTAGAATTGAGAAGGCTGCATGAATATGACTTGTCAGCTGTAAGAATATGACTGATTGTTTCTCGTCGTGTCTGTGGTGGTGAAGCCTGAATAAGCAGCTGATGCAACACAGCTAAAGCATGTGCGAAATCAGTGTTCTAACTGAACTGAAGGTATACTCCATATTGTTTAAGCATCAACACTACAATACATGCAATATGCAGTAGTCACAATGCAAAAGATAAAATGTAGTAAGGAAAACATTTTACCATTTACTTGTGGTCAAAGGTCAGGTTCACTGTGACCTCACATTAATCCCATTCTCCTGAATACAATATCTCAGGAACACCTGGAGGGAATTTCATTACATCTTTCTTTTCAAAATCTATTTTCAACCAATGTATTGGATTTGATACAAATACAATACAAGTTCTTTATACAAAATAAGATGGTTCCACCACCGTAATAGCAGTAGTACAGATCAACCTGTGATCTACACCATAAAGACTGGAAGGAAGAAGTAGGAAACAGTCCGCCTGGCTCTGTCCCAAGTTTAGAAACACCTGTGAATACTAAAATTGCCTTTTTTACTGATTTTATCTTGTTCGTTTTAATCCTTATCTCAACCCCTGTAATCTAAAAATTAGATTTTGTGGTTTTAGTGGGAGTCATGTGCTCTCTGTTCTGTTTCTGGTTAATCATGTCTTGACTTCAGCTCTTCACTTATCACACAGATATGAAATTGATCCCCAACCTTTCATCTCACTCAGAGACAAAAGGAATTAGTGAGTTCCCAAACTGTTGAAGTATTCATTTTGTTGTTCAGTGAAAAACATGAGCCTTAAACTTTAACTTTTAAACTTTTATGTGACAGCAAATTACTTGATGGACCGACCAGACAGTTTTTGCAGTAAAGGTGTACAGTAGTACCTTCCTGTTCATTGCACTCAGCATGCTCACCCGCCCGACCTAGAAAGACTCTGGTAGCCAGATTGGGCTCATTTCTCCACTCTGACTAATTTTACCCAGGCTCTGACCCACTTGGTGCCTACAACTCTTGGCTATGGCTGGCAGCACTTGTAAAGAAGCCTTGGACACACACACACATTTGCACCACCAGTACTGGGACAGGGGCAGTAGGGTTCTCTGTTTTAGATTTGCAAGGTTGGCTGAATAAATGACCTGCACTTGGATTACGATTGACTTGTAGCTTGTTGTAGCGTAAGTAGCGATGGTGCAACAGATCAAAATGGTGAGTTTATTGTGAAACTACGTAGTTACAATGCAGCAGTTAGTGTTGATTTTATACCAAACTACAGACCAAAGACCTTATCTCGCAGGTATGGCTTTTAATACTTAAAATTGTAGTTGCGGAATCCGTATCTCATAATTGTGAATCTTGAGGTTATAGTGTTTCCTGTGGAACAATAGGTATAGTGTTTCCTGTGGAACAATAGGTTTGCTGTGGAGGCAAAGTGAAGGATAAAAAAATGTAGGTGTATTAGCCGTGTAATTCTTACTCCAACACCAGCCATACCCTTTTGATAATCAGATAGAGCTTTTTGAAGGACAGTTTCTGTTGTTGGAGACTTGTATTGATCAAGTTAACACGTAGTTCTATTGTGGATTGACTTGTACTCAGTAGATAGATTAGGCGGTAATGCTGTGTTGCTCCCCTGTATAGATAATCATTAGCTTTTTGAGCTGAGGGAAATGTACAACCAGTGAGACTTGAGACCAGTCGTACAGCATGCTCAATTGCTCTCAAGGGTGTCATGAACCCCAGGAACACCGCACTGTGAAATTCATTAGTCTTCTCTTATTTTCTTTGGGACTGCTCGGTCACTCTGTGCTCTTGTTCTATATGACATTTCAAAGCATAAGTGGCTGTGTCTTCAACACAGAATTCTGCTGTTTTCAAGCCTTTCCCCTTCCCTTTCCTCGCCCATGCTTTCGCACAGCCTCAGTCGTACTGTACATTGTTTGCTGATCCAGTCTGGTTGCTTACATAAGGCCTGGCAGCAGCAACACTCACTCTAAAGCTGTTGTCGTCATTTACTGATAGAAGACAATGCAGCACGCTGAGATTGATGACCGGAACTCCTCCCCCCCGCTCCTCTCACACAACTCATCAGGCTCAGCTTCTTTATTCAGCACTAGTCGGGATAGTTATGAACTAGGGACAAGTTATATTAGTATTTACATCACTCTGAATCACGTGACTTAATATGTTCAGAGGTGTGAACTCAGTATTAGCTATAAAAGCAGCTCAAATCATAAAATACTATTCCTACTATATCCTATCAAAGGCAGAACGTTAATAAGTGTTGAATTGATTAATCCAATAATATTTTCATAAGCCAATAAAATTATTTGCTGGTTCCAGCTTCTTAAATGTGGCAATTTATACTGCTTTGTATAATGGAGAGAAGTGCATTAGAACTTTTAAAAACACAATAAAAAGGGAAATATAATCCACCAATCAATTATCTCTGAACTAGTGCAGCTGAGCCAACTTACTAGGCATCCCTCAGTCTAATTAACTACCTGAAGAAACAAAGCCACGTTTGACTACTCAGATGTACTCTGCACCAAAATGAAACGTTAAAAGATAACACTGGAAAATGTTGTGTGTAGGATTCCATGAGGGCACCAGTATAAAAAGTTAAACAATAAGAAGTAATATTCCTATAGCTGATAAAACCACAAAATACAGTCATACAAAGACAAAAGACAAAAACAAAGTAAGGTTACATTGTTACCATCAAGAAACAACACAAGTTATGCTGTTAACGTGACAGAGAAATGTTGCAACCTAAACAGTAATAGAGTAACCTTGCAAACCTACCAAATTAAGTCAATGCCGTGCCATTTGAATAGATAAATAACTAAATACATACGGACTGGAAACATTAGTGCAAACATTAGCCTTGACCTGATACGCCGTCTTTAATCGGTTTTTGATTACATTTGGGGAAATAATGTCATTTTTTCCATTGTGGCTCTTGGATAATTGCTGACTAGCCTAAGGGCAATCAGTGTAATGTTTATTCTCAGGATGTCAGGCAAGAAACTTGAACATATTTTTATACTCATTGCCCCCAAACACTGAAAATCTGCCAGACAAATGATGGTTAGAGGAGCAAAATGTAAAAATGTTCATCACCCAAACTATACCCAAGTTAAATCACCAAATTATCATATTAAAGCTGTCGTGTGATACTACACCTCTCAGTGACGGCGCAAAATGACTAATGGGCAGTGTTTGATATCTAAATGTACTGCTCACTGTTGAACAGGGGTTTCAAAGTCTGACTATGTGACCCGACAAGAGGGAGTATTGAATACAAGGGAGTAATTTCACACAGACAGTGAGTTAGGTGCAAAGGGTACACTTTAATCCTCTTTACATTACATTACGTTTCTTTACATTGTGGTGAATCTATACCATGGGAAGGCAAGTTTCTTTAGCTACTCACATTTTCTCATTGCACTCTAACCATGGGTGTTCAGACAACAATCACCTGGATTACTTTAGATACTGAAGAAAATGTCTAAACATGATGTTGATGAGGCAGGATTTGAATTTATTAGTTCCATGCTGAGTTATGGAGTTAGTATGACCTGGAGAAGAAGTTTGAGTCACTAAAAGTTTGAGAAATGTGAGTTGTGACACTAACTGAATAAATCATGGTCAAATTCAGTTACTTTGGGTTAAGGTTCCCTTTGATTTTGGAATCTTAGGGCATTTTTATACCTATAGTCTGTTTGCTCTGGTCCAAATCAGTCGATGAGTTTGTAAACTTGGAGCGTTTCCCCTTGGTTTGGTTTCTTTTCACACACAGAAAAAATTCAAGCAAACTGAAAAGCTTCACTACCAACCATGTGAGAATCAACGTTTTTTGGTCAGATGTGTCTGGGGCAAGAGCAAGAAAGTAAATACAGGAAAAAAGTCCTGTGCTTTAGACTAGTGCATATTTCTGTAAGAGAAACAATGCTATGCCTCTCAAGGGTCCCTGTGCGATTGTATAATATCCCTGTTGACGCTCTGCCATAAAGCACCAGTCATGATGACTCAAGTCTAGTTTCTATTCTGGGGTGATCTCCAGGTTTTCCCACTTTGTAGCTCCCTGATAAATGTTGTGCTGTTGGTGGAGCTGCTAATTGGACTACTTTTAGCAGGGCCGTGTCTGTGCTAGAGCACCCATCATCGCCATCTGCTCTATATTTAACTTGCAGCTAGTTTACTAAACTGCTCCTAGAGGGAAGACCCTGTGGTTTTGTTTCATATAATGAGAGAGTGACCTGGACTTCCATGTTGCAGTGCTGCATAACATAACTGTCATCTGAGATGCTTAAAATCCTCTTTCTGGGTAAACTGCTTGAATTGTTTGTGTGTTCAAAAAAAAAAAAAAAAAAAAAAGAAGAATTATGCACATTACCCCATGGCATGACATGAATTGGGTTCATCAGAAAGTAAATTGCTACACACACTTAAATAACTCCTGAAATGGGAGAGTAAGGATTTTTCAGTTGTAGAACATGAACTCAGTGACTGACCTACAATCAGAAGTTTTCTTCCTAAATGGCCAACTGACCTAAATCTTTCAGTATTAGTTGACTACTTGTGCACAAAGAATTTAAATCCTCTTTAAATCTGCCAGGGAATGGTATCAAAAGTCCCATTCCTCTGTTTGACAAACAGAGGTCAATAGCATTACTGCTGCTAAGGTATAAGTGTTGATTGTGGATGTCGTCATACAGTGAAATTTGTAAAGAGAAGTTGATCAGTGATAATCATCTTTGATTTCAGATAGTACACTGCTTGATTATAGAATAAATCCAAGCTTTAACTGTATTATTTTAATTATCTGACATCTGGAATTGTTTTCATGCCCATCTTTCACTGTGTCATGCAGTTATATATTTTTCCCTGTACAGACAGGGCAAAGTAATTAATACATTTACTCTTGGTTCTGTAACTTTTGTGTGTGTATGTGTGTGTGTGTGTGTGTGTGTGTGTGTGTGTGTGTGTGTGTGTGCTTTATGAACAGTACAAAAATTGACAATAATAAAAAATGAAATAAAATAAAAGATGACGTCATGATGAGTTATGGTTGAATTTAGCATTGGTGTACTTCAGGATAGGTAAAATAAAAGGTTGTATCTACCTTAATTAATCACTAATTTAATGCATGCTGGGTCTGGCTAACATACTCATGGTGGATCCTCCAGCAGTGACTTCTACGTCACTGAGGAACTTCTGCCTTCAGTGAGGTGTGTGAGGCCTTCCTGCTGTTTTTAACAATCTCAGTTGTGACTGCAGAGGCTCATTCAGCTCAAAATGTTTAAAAACGTTGGGAAGTGCAGCGGGAGAGACTGAGTGGACTCGTAGTATTATGCATGGAGAATTAATGAGCACAGAACCTATAGGGCAGATTGTAAAACTAAGACTCACGGAAAGCCGTTCAGACAGGTGAATACAATAATGATCAGATTGTTGTAATGCCAGAGCAGAACGTGTGTGTGTGTGTGTGTGTGTGTGTGTGTGTGTGTGTGTGTGTGTGTGTGTGTGTGTGTGTGTGGGTGTGTGTGGGTGTGTGTGCAAAGTGCGGACTATAGAAGGGAGATTTATGTTGGTTTGAACATAAGGGCTCAGTGTTCAGTTCACACTTCAATTCACTTACAGCATGTTCTTTTTCTGATATTGTACAGCTCAGCTTTATTTGTACCAGTCTGTACTTGAGCTGAACAGCAGAGAGACAGATTGTGAGGATGATGTCATCTAGGGACAAATCCTGGGGATGCTAGATGGTAAATAATGGGACAACTGCCAGCACATGGTCATGGCTTTACTGAGATATATGGCTAAGTTTATGTTCACAGGCAACTGAATTAGATCAGTCGTGTGGTGGTGCTGTAGTGCATTGCAATATATGAAGAGGAGTTTCTAATACTGTATATACAATATATTATACACCCTCATTTATTTAAGAATATAAATACCTAATTGAATCAGAGAGTTGAATATGAAGTATTATTGTACAATAATAATACTGATAATAAAAATAATACTAATAATTAAAATAAATGAGAATATGAGGCAGTGAGTTGATTATTTAGTTTGGTACTTTCACTTAAAACTTTTTTTTTTTTCAAAAAAAATTTCAAGTCTGTTTTACAACAATATTCATGTGCCCATACGAACATTGCAACAGGTTTTGCTTGCTGTAATCATTCCTTCTGTTCATACTGACCCTGAAGATTCCCAAATCAATTTCTGTAACTTAAAAAGATATTCACTTGATTTGATTAACTCAGACTGCTGAAGCCTCTTATTAACTTTAGATAAACTATGCAATGTATTTTTGCATAGAAAGAGGACTGACTCTTCAGGTAGAAAACTTACATTGAAAGGGCATTAGGAAGGGATCTTATGATCTATATGAACAGAAGGAATAATTACAGGAAGGAAATGTATTGTCATATGGACACCTGGCTATTGCTTTAAGAGACATCTAAATAACAGTTAAGATACTGGGTTCAACTGGCATACTACTGATGTGTGTGTGGCTGACAAAAACTGACAAATAAAACCCAGTTTGTAAAAAACAATTAACCTTTTAAGTTACAAAGTCATATGAAGTATGCGTACTGTGCACTCCATTATGAAACAGTTTCTAGTGGACAAAGTTTTCTGCAAAGAGGTTGATGATTATCTCAATTAACAGGAACATTTGCCAAAATGTGGAAAATAACACCCAGGTTGTAAGAAAGTGAAATTTCAACTGTGTACAGCAAAACTATGTAGACATACCATTAACTGAGTGTTAACTAAGCAACAAGACACTTATGATGAGCTTCAGGTTAATGTTATGTACTTCTTCTCCCCTCCCCCTGTCCCTTTTTGTTTCTGAAGTTTATTTATTTTTCAGTCCTCCATAATCTTCTCTCTGCTCTCTTTGTGCAGCTACTCAGTGAAAAGATCAGTGGGGCAGAGGGGACGAAGCTGGATGAAGACTTCATGGAGATGGAGAGGGTGAGTTCAGCAGAGGTGTCGGCTCAACATTAAACATGGTCTTATGATGGATGTATTGTGTTATACGTGGTGGTTCATGGTTGATTTCATATAGTACAGGCAAAAGATCTAGCTTCCTAAGTGGAAGTCCTTTTCAACTCATCTTCAGCTGATGAACTCTGCAAAAGAAATGGTCCGCCAGTGCCTACATCGGTATTTTGCTAGTTGAACTATGTACTAATTTACTAACCAACTAACTCAAAACTGCTGACTCAACCGTATTTCTCTCAATCTCTCTGACATGAACTTTCAACCTGCTTCTCTGATCCTCTGGCACCAACCTCAGCACGTTTTGCACCGCACGTAACGTAATACAGTGAGTCCTGAAAGTATTCACAGTGCTTCACTTTTTCCACATTTTGTTATGTTACAGCTTTATTCCGAAATAGATTAAATTCAGCTTTTTCCTCAAAATTCTACACATAATACCTCATAATGATAATGTGAAAAACGTTTTTTTTGTTTATTTATTTATTAATGAAATTCACAGTCTTTGCCGTGACAGTCAGAATTGGGCTCAGGTGCATCCTGTTTCCACTGATCATCCTTGAGATGTTTCTACAACTTGATCTGAGTCCACCTGCGGTAAATTCAGTTGATCGGACATGATTTGGAAAGGCACACACCTGTCTATATAAGGTCCCACAGTTGACAGTGCATGTCAGAGCAGAAACCAAGCCATGAAGTCCAAGGAATTGTCTGTAGACCTCCAAGACAGGATTGTATCTAGGCACAGATCTAGGAAAGGGTACAGAAAAATGAGCACAGTGGCCTCCATCATCCGTAAATGGAAGAAGTTTGGAACCACCAGGACTCTTCCTAGAGTTGGCCACCCGGGCAAACTGAGCGATCGGGGGAGAAGGGCCTTAGTCAGGGAGGTGACCAAGAACCAGATGGTCACTCTGACAGAGCTCCAGCATTGCTCTGTGAAGAGAGGAGAACCTTCCAGAGGGCTACCATATCTGCTGCACTTCACCAAGCAGGCCTGTATGGTAGAGTGGCCAGATGGAAGCCACTCGCAGCAAAAGGCACATGACAGCCCTTCTGGAGTTTGCCAAAATGCACCTGAAGGACTCTCAGACCATGAGAAACAAAGCGCAGACTTGAACCCAACTGAACATCTCTGGAGAGATCTGAAAATGGCTGTGCACCGACGCTCCCCATCCAACCTGATGGAGCTTGAGAGGTCCTGCAAAGAAGAATGGGAGAAACTGCCCAAAAATAGGTGTACCAAGCTTGTAGCATCGTATTCAAAAGGACTTGAGGCTGTAATTGTTGCCAAAGGTGCTTCAACAAAGTATTGAGCAAAGGCTGTGAATACTTATGTACGTGTTATATTTTTTGTATTTTGTTTTTAATAGATTTGCAAAAATTTTAAACAAACTATTTTCACTTTGTCATTATGGGGTATTGTGTGTAGAATCTTAAGGAAATAAATACATTTAATCCATTTTGGAATAAGGCTGTAATATAACAAAATGTGGAAAAAGTGAAGCTCTGAATACTTTCCGGATGCACTGTATAATTATGTCATCAACTCGCAACACAAGCGTACAAACGATTGACGATGACATAAAAGCCAGAAGCCTTAGCTTTCAGCTACAAAAAGAATGAACACTCTAGCTATTATGGTTTTTATTTTAGCTCAATCTAAACAGAAGCATGCAGCAACCCCAGTTTGGGTCTCCTGTGGGAGGTCTGTTTTCAAAGGGTTAAACATTTGTCAGCCAGGGTGCCACTGGATGTAGAGTGTGGGTAAAAACCTGCCATTGGTTGCAAAATACAATTATTTTCTGTCTTTCTGAAGCCCTCTTCAGACCTGGCATTTCCATCTGTTCTGTGTGATCTGACTACAAGTGGACAGCTTTAAGTGTGTCACTTCACACCTGCATTAGAATGCGTCTCCACATGTGTCTCGAGTAACCACTTGCAAATAAACACGTACATCATCTCTGTTTGATGTTTTTTTTTTTTAAACCAGTGGAAGGATCAGGATGTTAACAGTGTTTGATGCCTTTTTTACTGTTGGACAGAGCTAATAACTGATTTTGGCCAAATGTAACATTTTTTTTTTAATGTCTGCTTAAAAGGCAAAGAAAACTAGCTAGGTCACAAGAAAAATATTTCATGATAGTATCACCAGCGTTGGTAACAGGGCAGGTCGTTACCTCGGAGTCAGTGCAGCAATCAGCAAGCTACGTAGGTAAAGTCACTTATAAGACACAGATACAGCTGAGTAGGCAGTCTTTCGATGTGGCATGAATACAGAGTTTAAGAACATAACTGACATTTGTGCCTCTAAGTACTATATATTGGTTGACCACATTAACCATTTTTTAAGTATTTTATTAAATGTACTATTTACATAGACAAATAATGCACTGACCGGCTGGAATTGGGCAAGGCATTGTGCACTGAGTGCTCTCTTGTCGTTTACACATTAAGAGCACTGCCCTCAAAGACTCGGAGCCTCACTGACCACTCCAGCTGAAAGGCCGGTTTGTGAGTGTCTGAACCCCCTGGGTTATTTGGCAATATAGGTAGTGTCATTCAACACACAGCAACTTTCAGTAACATTGGTACACCAATGAATTAACAAACATTAAATAATATTAAATGCTTAAATTTGCGTTAATTCTTTTATAATTAATTAATCAAAATGAGTGTGTTAATTTGACGTCCGTCATTTGTTAATTACAATTGATAGCATATGAATGCATTTAAAAATAAAGAGTGAGTGATGCTTTACATGATAGAGTATTGGTAAAAAAAAATTGAGAAATCGTGTGCCAAATAAGTAATAGTTTGGCTTTAAAAATAATCAAAATATTACTTTATTATTATTATTATTATTATTATTATTATTATTATTATTATTACTTACTTACTTATTTATAATTTAAATTCATAAAGCATTTTCAAATGCTAATGTTAGTGATAATATTGTCTAAATGTCTCAGTTAAGTGATTAGTATCACCAACTGAAACTGAAAATTATTCCGGCGGCACACTCCAGCCTCCATATTTTAAGTGTAAAATCTTCAGGTTTATTTTAACCGGCATTAAGTTAAATAGTTTAAATAGTCACTCTTTGGATCATAATTGGTCATAATTATCTTAATTCACATTTTTGTTCAAAATATTGTAATATTTAACCATGAGTCCAATTTGGATAATGGAATCATTATATGATTGTAATGTTTCAAGTATCCTATAGAATGAAAAAATATTCACGTATGACTTTCCTGTCTTGCTCCCATCAGAAAATTGAGGTGACCAACAAATCAGTGTTTGATCTCTTGTCCAAAACAACTGAGTACCTCCAGCCTAACCCAGGTAAAAAACTAAAAAAAATACATGGATCATATGTTATTTTGTTGAAAAATGTGCTGTTTAATTGAATACTACAACACCATCTTGCGAAATGAATCCAGTATGTGGTATATTCATTGTTTTCCTCCATAGCCTCTCGAGCCAAACTGAACATGCTGAACACAATGTCTAAGATCCGAGGGCAGGTGAAGACCACTGGCTATCCTCAGGCTGAAGGCCTGCTGGGAGAATGCATGCTGCGCTGTGGCCATGAACTGGGAGAAGACTCTGTCTTTGGTACCTATTCTCATATTCCAGAAAATA
Source organism: Lateolabrax maculatus (assembly GCA_031216445.1). NCBI lineage: Eukaryota > Metazoa > Chordata > Actinopteri > Acropomatiformes > Lateolabracidae > Lateolabrax > Lateolabrax maculatus. The sequence continues at coordinate 4,691,313 of CM062198.1, read as the reverse complement.
GTGGCTGGGGCTGCAGAGAGGGTGGAAAAACACACATAATATCATGACAGCTTATATATGGCCCTTCAGTATTTAGAAATAAAGCCACTTCCTGGAAAACACAAATACATTTTAGGGGTGAATTTGTATGCGTCACTCATCTTTGCATTTCCAAAACGGCATGGTTAAAAGCAAGAACCCCCCTTCACACAGGGACGTTAGACTTAACAAAGAATAAAATAATATTAGCATATATCAAATTCTTGCTGTGTGATTTCAGCACAAATTAAGAGCACTTGACACACTCAGTCTGGATTTTATATTTGTAATCTCAGCATGTATTAAAAATGTAAAAATATAATACTTCCTACTTTAACGGACAAAGTGCAGTTTAAGGCACAAAAAATATTTTTCATGTTGATCCCCTCATAAGCTCTGAGTCATTCTGGTTTGTTTTCTATCCCCGCATGGGTGCGCATCTCACTGATGACGTTGCTTTGAAATCCATCTATTGGGAACAGACTTATACTACAAACAGGCCTTTAGTCTCGATTTCTCCAATTTATATTCTTTATTCTATATTAAGTAAATTTTATCACAATTTGGTAAACTCATTTTACTGATCTGCTCCTGTTTTAATTTGCTGTTGAAGCAAATTTATAACTTTCTCCAGTTTAATCTACATTTCCACAGCTCTAAATCCGTCAGTATAACAGAATCATGTCACATTCACAACTCTGCTGCTCTCACTTTACCTTTTCAACACAAATACTGTTTTCATTTACTATTTAATTCCAGGCCTTCACTATTTAGCTACTGTTAATGAGACTCAACTCCTCCTGCTCAGATGTTTCACATTGAAAGCCTTTTAGCGACTAAAAGGGCATAGTCCCTCCATTTGTGGCAGGCTTTTATGTTTTTTTGATCAATGCTTTGGGGATTAAAATGATTTCTATGTGAAAGTGCCCTGTGGGAAAAAAAACCTCAGGTTAACTGAAAATATGTGGTTTGTCTCTCGCTGTCCTGTAGGCTGTGCTCTGGTGGATATGGGTGAGGCCATGAGGCAGATGGCAGATGTGAAGGACTCCCTGGATATAAATGTTAAACAAAACTTTATCGACCCTCTGCAGAATCTACAGGACAAGGACCTCAAAGAGATCACGGTACATTACAGCAGCCTGTACCCTGTAATTAAACTTAGACGGTACAAGGTGAAACACATTTGGTATGCAATTTTTTAATTTATGATTGACAGGCTAGACTAATTACAGTATGAGAGACTATTGATTTTGTTCCACAGTTCAAAACCTCGCCCTAAAGTTCTCATAAAGGTGAAAGCATTTGAAACACAAGGGGAAATGTGACAACACTTCCAGGATGTGCCAAGATTTCTGCAGCAATTTGCAACAGTGCTGACAAAAAGAGTCTTTTGCTGTAATATTACAAGAGGGAGAGGACAATTTAGTGTATAGTTGTTATATTTCAGTCACTTTTTAATAAGTAACTGCTAAAATACAAATAGTAGGACCTTTGTTGAAATTACTTGTCACTTTCTGATATGTCAGGCAAAAATTCCTTCACTCACATACTTTTTCTCTCATTTTTTTTGTTTTCTCTCCTGATTTCAATTCTGATAATGACATCAAATCAAGATATCTGCTGATACAGAGTACCGATCTGATACCCGTGCTCACTTTTTCCCAATGTAAAATCTGTGTGATACTTCTTTTTAAGGCCAGGAATTGCTTTGGCATTAAAAACTCAGTCGACAGCTCGCTTTGACTAAATGAGTGTAACTTTTTTTTTTTTTATAAAGAGACCAGTGTTGGTGCCATCATGGATGTGTTGTATAGGATCAATATATTATATTAACATGTTCCTGTTTGTGTTTGCAGCACCACCTAAAGAAGCTGGAGGGCCGCCGGTTAGACTTTGACTATAAGAAGAAGCGTCAGGGGAAGATCCCAGATGAGGAAATCCAGCAGGCTGTGGAGAAGTTTGAGGAGAGCAAAGAGCTAGCAGAGAGGAGCATGTTCAACTTCCTGGAGAATGATGTAAGAGTGGATATAATAACTACATAAAAAATGGACCAATAGGGAGTATTAAAAATAAGACATCTAGCAATTTAAACATATAAACTTATTATCTTATGAATGTCTAGAAACTTACTATATAATAAATAACATGTTTGTCCATTAAGATAATAATACATTACAAATTGTTCCAGAGTTCTTTAAAGGATTTATGTCACTTTGCTGGAGGGTATTTGTGTGTGTGTGTGTGTGTGTGTGTGTGTGTGTGTGACATGCATTGGGGTTGTGACCAATAGGTGGAGCAGGTGAGCCAGCTGTCGGCACTGATTGAGGCGGGTGTAGAGTACCACCGACAGTCGTGTGAAATCCTGGAGGAGCTCAGTGGAAAGCTGCAGAAGAGGTAATGGACATGCTGCGTTGTACTTGAGACCACACTTCACTTTCACTTGGCTATCAGTAATTACTTTGCAGCATTAATCCTCTGTGGGAGAATCTAAATCTCATTCTGGTTCTGCCATTCAAAAGGTAGTTTCACTCAGAGTTGTTGTGGCTTTGAAAGCATTTTCAAAAGGTCCTGACACACACACACTGAAATCATTTCCCTAAGTTTTATGTTGAAAACCACAAATAAAATTAGCAGCATTATGCACTTTTTGTTTGCATAAAAACATTAAAATAATAACATAGCCAATACCGTATGCAAACCATATCAAAGTATTAACATTAAATATGGTATAAAGTATATACAATGACCCCATGCAAAGTTTACATAAATACAAAATGAGTCTTAAGAACACAGTGATAGTTATTGCAATGAGCCCAACAATTGACATAAATACAGAGAAGTCTTGTGTAGTGTGTTTCTCCTGCAGGAACACTTCTACCACTAATTCGACAACTGTCAAATTTTCTATGAACAAAATATGTTGGTTGGATGACTAAACTGCGCAACGTGTTATCCGTGTTGTCCTGTGCAATGTGCAAATAGAGTCTGGAGACACAACGCATACAGAAGCAGAACAACATGTAGTGAAGGTATCGTGAAAGCTATGGTTGACAAGCTATTAGAAAGTTTCGAACTATGACATTTTCCCACATTCTGAAGTCCCCACATCATGTATTTAGATAAAGGTCAGCTTACATTGCGTGCGCTAAAAGTAGTGGGTGGTGGTCACAAAGATGACTCATAAGATTCAAAGTGTTGCCCCCTTTTGCAGCGATAATTACAAATGTGAGAAACAAGAGTTTCCCAGTTGCAAGTTCGATTGCAAGATGCAGTAAACGTCAAACGTGATGTTTCGACTCATGTCTATCATTCTCTAACTGGAGTAAGTTCCAGATAATCAACATTAAATTATTTTTTTTGTTTTTTTGAACCCCTAATGCTGAATCAGTGAAGTATCACTTCATTCTCTTTGTTTAGCCTTATGGGACAATTTTTTTTACTCTGCTATCTTCTCATCCCAGGATATCCACGGCCAGCAGTCGACCCAAGAGAGAGTTCAAACCAAAGTCCATTAGGAGCAGCATCGAGGCCCTGGACAACAGTCACCACAACGGCCTGTCCTACAGCTCATCGTTCAAATCCACTGGTACAGCTGCCACATGTCTTTATTTTATCTGTGTTTCTGCTTTCTTTTCTGTAATTCAGCCTCATCTTCATTGTTTGCTTTTAGTCCTACTGTATACTTTTTTTCTGTTATCACAGATATCCAGATCAACCACAGGGTCAATGGGAAAAGTAGGTATTTCTTTATACAGTGTTTAGGTGTAAGGCTGTCATTTAAGTTAATTGATCTGTTATTGCTAGATACAAACAAGCATATGATTATATAATTACCTTAAAGTTCCAATTTATTTACTGTAATCAAAGACAATATTAGTTATGTTTGATTTAATATGTCTAATATAAATTCTTACATTATTTTATTATTATTTGTAGCCCTCAACATGTCTACAGCTGTACAGTTTTGCTGGATAGTTTTTTGGCCGTGTGTTTGTGTTAGATCTATTTCTGTTGTGCTCTTATGTTGAAGTTAGATTAGTTGTATTCACTTTGATGATGATGTAGCCAAATGCATGTTTGACCATTTAAACCATTTAAAGTGGAGTTAGTGCCGTTCCTGTTCACAGCACACATGTTGATAACAGCTGAAAAGGAGATTTACTTCAACACCTTGTCCATGGCAGCATTTGAAAAAACTGTTGCCGCCCTCTATTGGTCAGACACAACTAGTGCACATGCTGTATGGAGTGGTATTCTGTAGATGTATTTGGGCACATTTGGGATGATTTCTTCATCAGTATGTGCATTGTTTTGTGTTGTCTTGTGCTCAACACCATCTCCATTTGTCTTTACATCTCACCCAGCTGATCATATAACCTCTGTTCCATTGTCATGGCCTGAGAGCCCCACTACCAATGGCAATATTCACCGTGAGTAACACACACTGACTCCGCACTCACATCTGTGCATATCAGTTCTGAAAAGATTAATCGACAGAAAATTAACCCACAACAATTTTGATCAATGAATCCTGTATTGTCAAGCAAAAATACAGCTGGTTTCAACTCAGATGTCAGGGTCTTTGGGTTTTGGACTGTCAGTCAGACAAACAAGCTGTTTAAAATGAGTGTGAAGTTAATTCATGATCTTGGAAACTATATTTTGACATCAAGGTGCAGTAAACTTACTATTATTTTCAAGAATTGTTCTCAGTTTTCATTGAAATGGCTCAGTGTTAGTACTGACAAATGAACAAAACCCATCCACTCAAGGTCCACTAACTAGCTTTCCTCTGAGCTTTTAACTATATCTCACGGTCTTCATCAATAGATTGAGTTTGCCTAGTTGTCGTGGAGATGGCTTAAACAATCTTAAAAAAGAACTCAAGGTCCACTTATTAGCTTTTTTTTTTTTAGGGTTTTTAACCACATCTCGCAATCGTCATGAAGATGACATGGAGATGGCTCAGTGTTAGTACTGACAACAGAGCAAACTCCATCCACTCCAAGTCCTCTTACTAGCTTATGGTGGACTTTCAATCACACCTCAAAGTCTTTGTCAGCATGTGGAGGTTGCTCTTTTTTTGGTCAAATCAATTGAAGAAGTCATATTAGGCTCTTTTCAAACATTTTATTGATCAAACGATTAATTGAAAAATTACACTTCAAAAACAAGATACAAAGTAGGACAGAAGCCATTTCTCATCATAAATGTTCAGGAAATAAATAATTATTCAATAATTGTATAATCTCTTCCTGTGGTGCAGAGTCAGAGGTGTTGGACCAACCATGCTGTCGCTCCCTCTATGACTTTGAGCCAGAGAACGAGGGTGAGCTGGGCTTCAAGGAGGGTGACATCATCATCCTCACCAACCAGATAGACGAGAACTGGTATGAAGGCATGATCAACGGCGAGTCCGGCTTCTTCCCAATCAACTACGTGGAGGTCATCGTCCCCCTGCCACAGTGAAGACTGGCACCTCGAGTCCCCTGCTGACTCCCTCCTGCCTCGTCACACTCAGCCTCTGTCCTCAGCTCGACTCAGGCCTGAAAATAGGTCAGCTCAGCCTGAAGCTGGAAAAAAATTCTGTCTTCTGATTTTCAAGCTGAGCTGGAGTAGTAGTTTTGTCCCAAACCAACTTAAGATCAAATGTCGCTGATTACATTGTTTTCTCTGTTGATATTTATGGACCTGAAGCCAACTGAAACCCAAGCCATTAAGTGTGACACTCCTCCTGGGGGTCTGACCAAGGTGAAAATGTCCAGCAGTTGTGAAACACAAAAATTATAGAGGCTTTGTGTTTGCCTCACAAAACCCTTCATAGCGACAGCTTGAACTGTCATGTACCTCTTGCATTATGCTGACTACATAACTAGTTAAGAAGCCAACAAAGTTTAGTCAGATGAATCAGGGGTTATATCAACTTGATGTTTAAATCAACTTGATGTTTCACCCAAATTACCCCTTGTGTCAATAGTTAGAATTTTAGCTGTGAGATATTTGTTTCTGAGGTTTATGGCTCCACCTAAATACAATAATTTTAATTTGTGGTGCTCACAAGAGTGAATAAAAGACAATTAAAAGTGATTAAAAAATTCAAGAAGGTTGTAAAGAAATTAGGATTTGTTTTAATTTGGGCGAATTTACCCTTTTAAAAAAGAGATAAAAACTTGGTGAGTTGATTTATGTTTTATGAACTCCACTGCTGCCCTAGAGGACTTCCAATATGGCCACTGCAGTCCTGTATTTCACTGATCTTGGGTTTTAAAAGCATTTTATGTTCTGCGTTATTTTCCAAACACAAGCCTCATTTTTCTAAGTGTTTATGTTCCCTTTTGATGCCTTCAAGTGTAGTCTTACCAAAGTTCAAGGATGATTCCAGTTTATTGGCCATCATTTCTATCAGTAATTACAACAATGTACTCATCAAGTGAATTGCTGGGATTGGGAACATGGTGTCATTGCTTAAAAGAAGTTTCCTCCTCAGTTCTATAAAGCGTTATAGCATCTGTCAGCTCATCGTTCTGGTTTTACAGCCTGCAGTACTGTTTTGGCTCAGTCTCATGGCTCTCATCAACTTGTTCCCAGCTGTTTTCAATGGAAACGCTGAGATAAACTCACTGCACTTTATAAGGCCATTCTATGTCATAATATGTATGTGATGTACAGCTTGTTGGGGAGTTCTGCCCCAAGTGACCAAATAAAACTTATTAATGCTGCTTTAAACAAACCCTCAGGTTAGCCAAACGTGCAGTTTTTGAAAGAGAAAATGAAAGTAAAAGGTAAAATTATTACCCAAACTGTTCGTTGTAAACAGCCATCACAGTTCACAGACAGATTTAACTTGGACTTACCTTAGTAGTCTTACTGGTTTTCTTGTGCAATTAAGGATTATTAGCAACATTTCAGGCACACTCACTTTCAGTTTTGCCATAGAAAAAAGTGATTAAGATAATGTGCATACTAACTGTCGGCTTGTTTACAGCCTGTGTGATTGTCTGTTGCCTGTTGGACTTTGTTGCAGTGATGTTGCCATGTTCTCGGATTACAGCAACTAGTTTGGTCAGTACAATGTGATTAGAACTGATAAAAGTGATGGGCAAAATTATGGGAACTTTTTTTTGTTTTTAATTATCCATAAACATGTGAAATTAATTTATTGATCAGTGTAGGCTCGATGACGCTCTTCCTTTTCACACAAACATTCCATTGCTATTTATTTAAGACATGCTTTTATTTAAATCCACAGCTCTTGAGCAGTGATCACGCCCAACTCACAGAGTTAAAGTCGCCAGTGTTAGAAAGCCTCACATTTCACTGGGATCATGGTAGACAGTACCTGATGTATGTTACTGCTGATGTTACTCTGCCTGTGTTCAGGTGCCTGTCTTGTGCTGTAACTCTGTACCTTTCTGTTCATGTCCTTTCTCCTCCCCAAACTGACTTTGCCTGTTTTCCTGCTGTGCTCTTAAATGTCACCAATAACACGTTGTTATGACTGTTAGGAACTGAAGTGAACTACGTCTCTCTGAATGTACCTCTCTCCCTCTCTGTTTACACGCTCTGACTTATTGTGACATAATGTTAGGACTGCAGCGCCCGCTCTGTGTCAGAAAGGGATTATTGCCTTGTGACACTGAAATCCTATGAAAGTGCTTTTTGAAAATGTCGTCTGTACTGCACTGAAGCTTTAGAAACTACCTACTGCATACACTTATGGACATGCACCTTTTTTTTTGTTTAATGTTTTATTTTTCCTTTTCTTCAGCGTTGCACTTTGTGTTATTCACAACAGGGTTAGAATCACTACCATATCAGATATCCATGAAGTCAAAATGGTAGATACTTAGATTTATATAACCACAGATGTTCTTTGTACTGTACTATAATGAATCCACTATCTCAATTATTGTAATGTAGATTGGAAAAATGGTTGTCGCATCTTAAATTGGACGTAGACAGAGTCTGTAGAGGTAGATGATCCTGTTACCATGTGAAATTATTTCCAGCTTTCCTATTAGCTAATTATAAGCCACAAGATAAGTAAAGGTCTGTATTTACTGTGTGGCAGCAGTTGTGTCTCCTGACAACTGATGTAGAGTATTTAGTTAAATGCCACCAGACAAGAGGGGACAAGAGGTGAATTACCATAAATACTAAAAGAGAGAAGGAAAAAACAACAGGACTTTATTTGAAACTTTATTTCCCCTGGTTGATAGGTTAATTTTACTCTATTTTATTAAGAAGCCTCCCTGTTTTCTCATCTGCTCCTGTTTCTTGTGGTTGCAAACTCTTGTTTGACAGTTGTCTAGATAATTGCAGGATAATCTACACACACTTTCCACAGCAATAATTCCATCTGCACAACAACAGTCCTGTCATACTCACCACTTAATTAAAAATTGATTTATTCCAATTATACTACTTGGAAATACTTAGCAGTTCAATATTAAATTTTAAGCTTTCGTGTTGCTCAACAGGCATAGAGTTAGGAGCTATTAAAAAGTCCAATTAATTTAATAATCTCAATGTGAGGCGACATTTAGAGCACTTCCACGGCTTGGATGAGCATTGATTTAATGGTCTCATTGGTGCAAAAGGTTCAAAATTGCATTAGAAAATATCTGCATTTTCATGAAGTCAAAGGTAAAAAGCCACTGTACATAAAAAAACACGGTGAATTAAAAATCCCATGGTACATTTTGGCAAGAACCATCCAGTCACAGAGTTTAAAGATCTGTATTGTGCCGCTATTAGTCAGTGTATACTAAAGATTATGCTTTTGAGAAAACGATTTTAAAATCTGCTGACTGCTGGATTCTGGGTCAATTCTGGATAAATTCAGCAGTTATAGTGTTACGTTTTCTTCACTACTGCAACAACAAAGTGAATTAACTATAGCTCTGATTCATGCCTCTGGCTACTACGCAATAGCAACAGCAGCCAAGGCTTATGAGTATTGTAATATGTGGAGCCATACGCTGTGTCAAAGCAACATTTGAAAATTATAATATCTGCTGCCCACCCAGTTCTGCTCAAGGTTTCTGCCTGTGAAAAGGGAGTTTTTCCTCTCCATTGTCACTGAGTGCTGCTCATGGTGGGAATTTTTGGGTCCCTGTAAATAATATTTCAAAGAATACAGTCTAGATCTACATGAAAGTGTCCTGAGATCATTTCTGTTATGATTTAGCGTGATGTAAATAAAATTGACTTGACTTGCTGTTTTTGTTAGGCTTTTACTTTGAAACATTTGCAGAGAGTAATCAGAGTTTCATTGATAGGCAAAAAAATGGCAAAGCAGAAGCGACTGGGATTAATTTGTATTGAACTGAAAACTGTATTTATGAAAACAGTATTTTTGTTTTCACCAGAGTGGTGAGCATGACATGACTCTGATGTAGTACTGATGGAATTGGTGCTGTGGAAATGGACATTATACTAAATTTACCACCTTAGCTATCGGGTAGGTGATGCCACTCCAACTCAATGTTTAGCTGATTGAGAATTTACTTTTCATTTCCTTATTTTTATTCTCAAAGAGTGACTAATCATGTGAACAGAGATAACCCCAGACCTAAACTCAGGTGTGGATGTTTGTCATAATATGAACTGAATTAACTACATTCTGAATCTGCATTATTTAGTTTGATCTTTTATCTTACGTGGACCAACTCTACTTTGTATACAATAGAGATAAAATAAAGAAAATGTGTTGGATACTTACTGTTAGCTTGCAATTGCTTAGATGTTTAAGATAGATATTGCATGGTTTGTTTTGGTTTTTGTTTTGTTTTTTCCCCTAAAGATTGTTATTATGAATGTTGGATACTGGGGAGCTTTTACCGCAGGGTGCTAAATACATTCCAATACATTACATGAAGGAATGTCCATCGGAAGGTTTAATCCTGCATTCAGTCTCCAAAAAAAAAACAGGAACATTTTCTCATAAGAAATTGCACTTGGTTAAAGAAATTGTTCTATAAATGCAGTTATCATGAAACAAGTGGAACCAGCCATACTAACTATCCATTTCCAAAGCATTTGACCTTTTTTTTTTTCTTTTTTTTTTAACAGATTTAAGACTGAATTAGCCTCTTTTTTAAGTTAGGCACACAGTATGAATGAACAACTCTTTGATACACTAAAACAAGATCTCTCTCAACACTGTACCTCTGTTTGCCTTTGCAGTCCACAGAAGTCTCTCTTCAGTATTCATTTTACATTTAACTTATAGGCAAAGGAAACTGGCTGTGCAGTTCTGTGTTTTATTTTTTCAGTAGCACAATTTATGCAAAAGGTGTTTTATAGATGTTGTAAATGAATATATTAATAAAAATATTGTGTAAATAAATGACAAGCAAATATTTACCACCATTCACACATGTGTTTATTTGTGTGGATCTTGATCTGTGAATTACACTTTATGGCCTAAAATGATGTGGACACCTGTCCAGCTACTTTTGTTTACTTTTGTTATGCGGCTGTTTTTTGTGTTGTAGGTCTCTTGTAGTTCCACTGAAGGGAACTTTTAATGTTAATGCACACAATGATATTTTATACAGTAGTGTCCTTCTATCACCTTACATCAGTGTTGGACTTCACTAATGCAAGGTTCTAACATCTGGCGGAAAGACTGAAACCAGAAGAGGGGAGGGTGTTGTAGGAGCACATTAATGCCCATGGTTTAGGAATTAGTATCTCATATGCATGTGATGTCCACCTACTTTTGGACCTACAGTGTACCTTAAATTAGTAGTTTTCAGTTGGGACACCCACAAGGGGTTGTAAGGTTAATAAAAAAAAAACTATTGTTCTCTTTCCTAATCTTTGCCATTTTCTTACTGTAATTTAACACTATAATTTTACCTCTTTATGCCTCTGAAAACTACTCAAATAAAACCGTCTAAAAATAACTAGGTCATGCAACCTATGATGAGGTAACAAGTAGACCTTGTTTTGTATTAAGGGGTGGCAAACACAAAAAGGTTCTGTGACACTGCCTTAAATACAAGGATACAAGGTTAATGTCATTTTACAGTACAGGTTGTAGAACGAGTTATAGTCCCATTTAGCTACCTTGGGAAAATTATTTATGGTGGAGTGTGGAGGATGAGTTTAGGGAGTCTCACAGCCTGAGGAAAGAAGCTGCTCTGTAGTCTGGTGGAGCAAGAGCAGATACTTCTGTATCTCTTGTCAGACAGCAGCAGGGTGAACAGGCTGTCGCTGTGCTCTGTTATCAGTGATCAGTTTCTAGGGGGAATATTTATACTCCTTACTAACCAGTCATCTATTGACCTTGTGCATTGTGAACACACTGTACATACCACATCCACAGCTATTTTTATTCCATTATAAAGTCCAAAACTTACATAGAATTTAAACACTGTGTTAAATCCCACATTTTAATGTCTTCAGGCTTAGACTCACCCAGTTTCACCATACAACAAACCAGTATTTATTGGCAAGAGCATTTTGGTATCTCCATTCAGTTGAGATTTTTCAAAACAGAGCTGCTCAGTGTGTGAAGGGGTCGTCGGTAACGGATAGGAGAGATATTTGTTGACAGAATAAATCAAATCAGAGCAGTAGTTGTAAGTTCTTTAACCAGAATGATTTATAGTCTGCTACTTTATGGTCTAAGAAAGGGTTAGTTCACCCAAATTACAAAAAGCACATTTAGTGCTTTAACTAGGTAATTAGTCCTGCAATAAATCCTACTTTCATGAGGGTTCTAATGTTCAGTTTTTGTTGAAACTGTTTTAGAGGTGTCATTCTAAATGCTGTAATTTGTGGAGTTACAATATAATGAGTGTTTGTAATATTTAGTCCACCCTTCTATATATACATTTTTATTTGATAGTGTCTGAAGAGATACAGACAGGAAAGAAGGCTAGAGAGGTATGGTATTCAACAAACGTCCCTGTCCGAATCAAACCAGGTACTTTGCGGTTATATGGGATGCATCTTAAGAAGTATGCCACTGGACAATCCAGTTCACCCTCACTTATTGTATTGTCACTGTCATAAATATTATAGACAAAATATTGGAAACTTGTGTTAGTATAATGCCATACAATCCAACCGCACCGCAAGCTCCAGCCTCCAGACCATAGAGCTGAATCAACACTTCATAAAGATAGGATTTACTACAGGGCAGTTGGATTAAAATGCATTGGTTCAGATAGTTGGACCTCAACAAAATCTGTCAACTGTCAACAAAGTGTATTTTCTCTTACCTCTTGTGTCTAAACATGCAGCAAGTTTTGGTTTTATGTGTCCTGGTTTGAAAATATCTGTGGTGTACATTAAAAAGTTAAAATTGAATTCACCTGTAGTGCATATCCCCTTGAAACAATGTCCTTGTTCTGTATAATGCACAGTTTGTAAACTGTTTTCATTGGAACTACTGGAAATAGCCCCTATAAAACTGTTGAATGTATGGTCTGTGAATAATTCTGATTAATGGGGCCAATTTTCTTAAAGATATGTCACTGTTAAATTTTTTAAATGTAATTTTCTCTATGCTGTGTACATCAGAAATGAAATCCCATTCACCTCCATTGTATTTCTATGGCAGTAGAAATCTCCAAACAAAAATCTGCATGGCTACATCAAGAAAAAGAAAGTAAGAATATGTTTTCAACGTAATTTAGGTGAACCAGTCATTTAAACATCATTTCATTTAGCTGGGTACCCTTTGAATTCCAAAGTGAGATCCGTGGGTCTAGACATATAAAGGCAGCAACATGCTTCTGCATGGTTGTAGACTATATCCAGACCTCAGCACCCCTCGGCTTGGACCCTCTAATATCCCTCTTACTCTTCAGAGGCTGTGTCTCTCCTTTTTGAGAGTCCTGTCTCTTTGGTTGCTCTGATCTAGTCTCTCTGACCTGCTCAGGCTCCCTCATCCTGCCACAGTTCAAAGCACAGGTCCAGTCAGGCTGGTGACCCACCACCAGGTCCAAAGTGGGCAGGGAGGTGGTGCTGGTCACGTCCCTGAAGCCTATGGAGGATGTGAGAGAGGGGCTGTCTGGGGGGAAGGTTTCATATCCACCCCTCATACCTGGGCAGCCTCCCCAGGACGCCTTCTCCCTCAGCCTCACCACCTGCCTGATCTTCTTCCAGCCCAGGTGGTTGAGTTCCAGCAGATTGAGAAGGATACAGAAAACACCCACGCAAAACATGAAGAGCAGGAATATGGTCTTCTCCGTGGGTCTGGAGACATAGCAGTCAACCGGCTGGCTGCAGGGGGCCGAGGTACAAAGGAAATGGACAGGCACCTGGAAGCCAAACAGCTTCCACTGGGCCAGGACAAAGCCCACCTCCAGAACAGCCCGTAAACACACATGGAAGACATAACATTTAGACAGAACCCCTGCAGAGACCACTTGACCCTCTGCTATCCCCTCCCTGAAGGTGCAAGCTCGGGCATGGCTCAAGGACACCATGTTGTTAGGGTCTATCCTCTGGAGGCTCTGGGCGGTGATGCCCTCCAGCACATCCGCCAGGCTGTGACCTAGATGCTTATGGGAGCGGATTGAGCAGCTGTCTGAGTCGCAGCTCCGATCATACACCTCCCGTCCGCCGCCGCGCCCTACCTCCAGGCCTCCCTGCCCTGGGATGTCCACTTGTCCTTGTCCCTGCCTCTGGGGGGTGTTGTGGGGCACCTTGGACAGGTTGTGCCACGTGTAGATGATGAAGCAGAGGGATGGCGTGGAGACACTGATGATGTGGAAGACCCAGAAGCGAGGTTGTGAAATGGGCGCAAACGCGTCATAGCAGACGGTGGAGCATCCCGGCTGCAGCGTGTTGCAAACAAACATCTCCTGTTCGTCAGTGTAAACGTCCTCAGTCGCCACGGCAACAATGAGCAGCCGGAAGATAACCATGACGGTGAGCCACAGGCGACCGATCATGGTGGAGTGCTGGTGGACTGCATCCAGGAGACGTTTGAGCAGGGTCCACTCCGTCATGATGGCCTGTGGCTGCCGGCAGCCTCGAGGAGGGACAAGCTGCCTGGAGTAGGGCAGTGTGCTCCGGACTGATCCACCTCTTCTTCTCCTGAACCTGTTCAACTTGCTGAAGTCTTAAACCACCCTGCAGAAGACCTGATCTGGGCTACGCTATCCAATCTAATCTACACTACCCTCTGTTCTGGAGTTTTTTTCCTCAATTCTAGAAACTCTTGTTTCTTAATTCTTAGTTAGATGGCTCTGTTAAGCACCTAGCCTCCCTGCCTGAAGCTTGCAGTAGACTTCTTCTCTGCCTGAATGTTCACCGGCTCTGCCTGGCTGCCTTGAGGGCATTGGAGCCATTGCAGAACGAGCCACCCCATCCTTCAGAGATAAGGATGTCCACTTGACATGAGTCACTTGGCACACTCACTTCTCTCTTGTCTTTAGGATCCATTTTAAAACCGAGAGACATCACTCTTCCTCTACTGGAGGAGCTGCTGATAGTGACGACTGATAGAGCATTCTTTGCAGATTAGTACTCTGAAAGCAAATGGGCTCTTCCTTTAATCAAGAGGTATATTTTAAATGATGACCAGTACAGAAGAGCATGCTTACTGTCAAATTCTGGAAAGTTCCCACTGGACACTATAATATACCAAACAACATCAAGAAGTTTGTGTCTGGATACACGACTGAGCATCATAAGGTTCAGCCTGGTGTCTGGGGAGGTTTTCTGTTCCAGGGCTTGTTTTGACTGCTCCTCTGCAGCCACTTGCCAATTCTCTTATCGGTGTTTTAAAAAAAGACCCTTGAAAGGTCTGCTAGCATCAAATCATTATGTCCCCCAGATAAAACATTCAGTGACCCCTTTCTTTACTTCAAACGGTCCTGGCAAGCCCTGCCTGAGCCTCTGGCTCAGAGCTCTGCCCACTTTCTATTTATGGCATGAACAGAAACATTTGCTATAGCATTATATAAAAATTTTATTTAACTCATTATAATACTTTATATTCTTACGGCCTCGGTATGGCTTGAATAAAGTTCTTGTGGGACCGTGTAACAATGTGTGAAATCCTCTTTCCGACGGCAGAATCAGTTGCGTTGCATCCAAAAAAATTTTTAACTTTCTGAAGCATAAAATCTGTCAATCATACGCAGTGATTGCCAGGTATTTGGAGGGTTGTATAGGTGCAGTTTTAAACTCTCTCATCACACTACTATTTTATTTGTATGATTTGCAAAGATCAAAATTAAAGCAAGCACTGAAGTTCAGCTTTAACATTGATATGGAAATGTTCCGTCCAATTTCCAATATGCAGAGTGGTGTTATTTTGTTTTTTAACCATCCCTAAAACTGATGAAGCATACTGAACCCTTTACATCTTATTTTTGCTCCTATTAAGAATGATACTTGTATTTCCTAAGAGTGGGTGTTGCAGTATCTTTATAATGATGATGATGGTGGTGTACAGGTAAAGCAAATGTGAGATAATGTCCAGACAGCCTCCTACAGTGCTTTTGTCTACTATCGATCCAGACCGAGGCACACGCTGGATTAACATCTTTTAATGGCTGTTATGGGACCTGATGAAGCGAGGGATCGATAGACTGGAGAGTGGCCCCTCGCTCCTGCCCTGAGCAGGATTAGAGAGGTCCCAAGTCCCATCTAACACAATCAAAATGGTGGAGGGGGGTTGAATGTTCCGCTAATCGTAAATAGACCTTGACTAAAGCCCAGACACAACATCAGCCGACCCAGACCTGCAGCCAGAGGCAGCATCCATCAGGCTAGCACCGGACACAGAGAGGCCAGGAAGTGGCTTTCTCCAGAGCGGCATGACGAGGCCCTGTGTACATATGTTTTTATCCAGCTAGTCTGGGGCTCTGCACGCTGCTGTCCCGCCAGTGTCAAAGGAATTATCCACCCTCTCAGTCTGTTCATGAAGGAATTCCAAATTATGTGCATTCCCTCTGGGCTTTGTCAGGAGCAGCCTGGGAATGAATAACAGACTGGATTAGAGGGAAAAGAGAGAGAAAGAGAGTGGACTGGTGCTCTGCCAGTCAGATAAAGTCCTTCTCTTTCTCCCTTATGCTTAGGAGTTATTTCTCAGCAGGACTTTCATCTGAGCTTAAGTATAGAAAAAGAAACAGACTATAAATATGAATGGAAGGGTTTCCTTTACAACACGGGCTCTAAATCTGCTCCACAATCCAAACAGACATATGTAAGTCAGTGTTCCTAACTCAAAAACAGTTAATTTTTCCAATCTAAAATAATTATTGCTTTAGTGTAGAAATGTATCATTTAGAGTTTAAAGTTGTTGATGTCTTAATAGTGAACCTTTTTGTAATATTTTCATAGTCAAAAAGATTATCCCAAATTATTTTGCATTACAAGTTTTATTCTTGTCTGGGTGGAAAAGCCCCTGATAGATGTACAGTCCATTACAACATATTGTGTAATGAGAGGTAAAACACAGAATTATGCCGTGGTTCTGTGTTGTCCTCAGGATGTTTGGATGCAGGTAGGTTGTGTCAAAAACCAAATGACAGTTTCAAAGTGACTGCTCTGTTGGAGGTGAACGTGTCTTCATCATCAAGACAGACCAAGACTTAAATAAGTTCCGGACAATGTGTCATTACCAGGCAGTGAAAAGTGATTCACCGCTCTCCTCTCTCTAAACTTCAGTCAAGAGTCAAGTAAAAAATTACTTGTTGTAACAAGCAACAACCATGTCCTGCAATGGCAAACGTTTCTAACATGATTCACATTTCCATCTAATACCAACGGTGTTCTGTCCCCTTCGGCAATAGAAGGAGAAAGACTTAAAGTACATTGAGTGCAGCGGTAGTGTAAGTTTTCATTTCTAAATGACAGGACATTCAAAGCAATCACAGGGTCAAAGGTCAGTATCTCAGCATGATCATATATGGAACAAGGTAGTAGAACTAGAAAGAATGCAAAGAGAGTCAAAAAACGACAATTTATCTTTTGTATTTTTCTCACAGTACACTCAATACACTTACAGCTGCTTTTACAAATATGTAGAAAGAAGGGAAATGTACTGCCACGTTTATATCAGTGAAGTGTCTTTGCATTTTCTGTCATTTCTGCTTTTTATGCATACAGTGTGGTTCTGGCAGTTTTTAGTTGTACTATGTTATACGTCAACAAGAATGACAACACACATCCACCGTAATAAAATTAAAAATATTTTTTTTTATAAATAAATATGGCTCCCTTACAAAGAATGTAGCGCATTACAACAATGCTTTACAACAATGAGAACAAAGGAAGACAATTATTTTAGTTTAATTAGTTAAATTAAAATTTAACTAAGTTTAAAGTTTATTCGTTTACAGCAAGTTGATTTCCAGAGGAATTCCTGCTCAGATTCAAATGTAAATTTTGTATGTTTAGCTGACCTGTTGTGTACCAATTAGACACTGTCTTTCTTTCAATTACTGCCAGTTTCAATAGTTATTTCAAAGGAAGCTTGATGGGACATTATTAAGATAAAATGAAACCATCAGTAATAGGAGTAACTTAATAAATAGGAGCGAAAAGAACAAAAACTAAAAATATCAGTGAATGATAAACATGAGTCGTTGTAATAAATACACAATATTAACAGGAAAGCATTTCAACTTAAAACACTAGTTGAAAGCTAACTTTAAAAGATGTGTCTACTAGAACTACAACTGCCACTCTAAGCTCTCACTGTCCCACAATACAGGTCTCTCAGGTTGGGAGCAGAGTTTATAAAAAAAGCTGCATGTCCAGAACTGTAGTTCTGATCATCTCATAAACTTGCAGTTGAGGATCTCAGTGAAAGTGAAGGCGCATAAAACAACAGAGAATGAACTGTAGGCTGCTGCTTAGAACTTTACAAACAAGCAAAATGACATTAAAATCAACTCTGTTTTTATATATACTATATATTTGTTTCTCTGTTTGTCCATATTTGCCATCAGATTTTCATCCCAGCAAGACTACTGAGAGGACCTCTCGCCTCCACCAACCAACCAAACTCCACAACAACAACACAGTGTCATGTCCTTCCTCATGTGTGGCAGTGGCTTCAGAATTCACCAGCCTACATTACCATAGGAGCTGGGAGGCCAGTTCAAGGCTCGCTCTGCTGCCTGCCTGGTAGCCCCCTAACAGGATTAAGGGGGGATATGGTGAGGTGGTGCTCCCGCTTGGTGCAACTCACTCTGATGTGATTTCCATTTGTCTGGCCTGGCCCTTACTTTCCCCGCCGTCTAATCCTTCACTATTCTCACCACCGTCCGTCAGCCACACTAATCTGCTGGCAGGCTGTAGGAGGAGAGGCTTCCGCACACACACACTCTCTGATAAACACAGAAAAAGACGGGCTGGTTTTCACTGGAAGAGAGCACACACCATCACAGTGTGTTTGTGGACGTCAAGCTGGTGGTAAGACTTCTGTTAAAAATTGTTACATTATAGAAGGTGTTGTTTGAAGCTTATTGGATTAGTTGTCATTAGCTCAACTGTATGTGTGATTGGCTCAGCTCTGCAACAGTTCCATGTTGTGTTTCATGTGTCACCGTGCGTGTTTGAAATGAACAGCAGCTTGTCTGATATCATGCATATTATTTCTAACGAGGTGAACTGTATGTGGACCTGAGCCAACTCCTGTCCTATCTTTTTTAACAATAATGTAGAAGTGAAAAGAGGAAGTGGCATTTAGCCAGTTAAGAAGTGCAAATATTATGAGTGGGTGTCACCTCACTGCATTTACAGTATATATATATATATATACAGTAAATATGCCAATGCAGTAAAAATATTTAATTCTGTTTTCATGACAAGAGGGACAATAGAAACTCAGACAAGTTTATTTTTATTGGAAACTTTAAAGTTAGATTCATTGATTTTTGGCCACTTGGGAGCAGCAAGACAAGCTGTAAACATAAAGTTGTTATGGCTGAAATGTTAGAAACACACAGATCCAATCAGGGCAGACACAGGGCCACATTAGCATTGAGTTGGATTCATGTTTGTGTCCACCTGATGAATAAGTCCAATATTCACTCTCCTTTTAGCTCTGGTTTGGTCTCCGCCAACTCCTTAGGTAAATATCTGTCTCTTAAGCTGCTAAATGCTCTGCTGTGTTCACCAGAAAGTTGCTTACTTTGTGTGTCAGCTGTTTGGTGCAGACCAGATAGTGTGCAGTGGGTTTATCAAAGCTTTTTCACTGAAAACAGGGGTGAGAGTGAAACACAATAGTAAAGTCACAGCCCGTAAAACCAGAATAATTAATTAGTTAGGCTGTGGGTTGTCTGTCTGCGGGTTTGTTTCTAGGAGTTGGCTTATCAGAGCTTTTAGTGAAATTAGGTCGATGAGAGCAGTCAGACTGAAACAAAACAGGAAAAAGTTGCAGGTCAAAAACAATGAGCTAAAAGAGGTTAAAAAGCTCTTTAGAGAACTGCAGGGTTGGTCATAATTCTCAGTGGCTTCCTCAACATAAGTGACAGATTTCAAATTACACAGTTATTTAATCCATTGTTTATATAACATATTGATGAGTGCAGCTTTAAATGACTCAATTACACAATTTTATTGGCAGATGCTTTGGTTCTGGTGTGTGTAAATGGAGCTTATATTTCTTGATTTAAATAGATATAAAAAAGACAATTTGTGGTCTTAGAAGGAGTTACATGGTCTAAGTATTTTTTGGCAAACAACAATGGTGTGATGGTGTGGTAGCACTGTGTATGTAGAGACCTATACCAAAATGTGTGCTCATGGATTGTATCTGGAAACCCGTCCTTTATGTATATAGTAATCATTATCTCTGTAAAAGTATTCTCTCTCAACCCCCCAAACACCTTGCTTTGATTATCTGCATTTATTTATTTATACAGCAGCCAGCTGACCCTGACCCTCACAATGCTCCCTGCTTTGACAGGAGTGATCACACCTCATCAGAGCTGCTCACTCTAACAGATCCAAGCCTAAGTTTGCTGAGGTTTGGATCTGTTAGAGGAGGGAGAGGCTGGCTACAGTCAGACAGTGTATTAAGGGTTAATATCAAACAAGAACAGGAGTGACACAGACATACTGAATATGCTCTCACCTGGGTAGATTAAATCAGAAATCATCCAGGAGTGGGACTTTGATGACTTCATCAAAGATTTCTCCTTAAAGGAGTGCCAGCAGAAAGCCTGCAGGACATTTCTCACGGCTATTTCCTACTGTGTTGCTGTGCTGTTGCAGCTGTCCGCACTATATTTGATTCTCATTTATGTATTCTCTGGTATGGTTAGTAGTAGGTGAATGTTTTATTTACACTACTTCAGTATGTTTTTTTTTTTGACATTTTAAGATAGATAACAATGTATGCTGTACATGATTTACATAGAACAAAACAAAACTAAAATGTGGTTATTCTAATGCATCAAAATAACCAATACAATTGCAACATAATACGTAGTGTCTATGGTCAGGATAATACGTACACACATAGAGATCTGTTTCAAAAGAAAGATATATGTTTAGAAATATAGCACCTGATTATGATCTTTTGCACATTTAACTATAAATGGTAAATTAACTGCACTTATATAGCGCTCTTGTAGTCACTCATTATGCCAACATTCACCCATTCACACATACACTGCAGAGGCTGCCATGCAAGGTGCCAACATGCTCATCAGGAGCTATTAGTTCAGCCAAAGGAATCTTCCGATTACTAGGACCAATCTGTACTATTTATTACATAATTATATTTACCATCTATTTTAAAATTGCAGGTATATTCATATTTACCGCCACAGAATTTAAAATGTGGGACGCAAACAGATCTAAACTGCGTTGTTGGTCCCTGTATCAAAACTCTGTTTGTGCTGGGGCGGTCTGGATCATGATAGAAATGTGTAAAATAGTGTTATCTAGTAACACACAATGGCATGATAAAAAGAAAAAATAGTGTCTATTGAATTCTGACATGTTTGTGCTTGTTTGTCTTACAGATGTGATGCTCCTGACATGTGTGAATGGCCCCTGACATAGCAGACATGAAAGCAGAGGAACCCCTGGGCCCATGGGTGTCCAGCACCATGGGGGAGGTCAAGTTAATGCCTGAACACGGGCTGGAGGAGGAACTGAACAACTGCAACCAAGATGTTACGCACACATATCACACAGACACGCCCACTGAGGAATGTGCAGTGATCTCTGACAGGTAACAAAGAAGTATTAGCATGGAGAAAACCCCCATATTGATAAAAAATCACATATCTTATTATTTGCTTAGTCCCTGCTTTGTCCTAAATGTAAACAGCACAGAAACTTAGATTCACTTACTGTGGCCTGCCCAACTATTCACAAGTTTTGGTGAAAACAAGAGTTTGAGTCTTATATTTCTCAGATTTTAAACTTAAAGTGAATCCACTTAAGTGTATCCTACGTTTTTATTTCTTGGACCCTTAATCAGAAAGTTGTTAAAAATCAAGTCATCCTCCAGGCCTGGGTGGATCAAACAGTTCCTGAACTCTTGTACAGATATATTTATTTATGTATAACAGAGTAAACTTTGTTTGTTGAAATGTGGCAACCACTGCTTCTCTATTTAGGACAGGATTAAATTTCATATATTGCAGGGAGGACTGGCTATTTGTGACTTAAACTACCATCACGACACTAGTAAGGTCAATGTTTACACCTTTACACTCTCACATACGCTGCGCTATCCTCTGACATGACTGTTGTGCTCTTGTGTGCCGGTCTGTGCAGTGAGGACCCGTTCTGTAGGATCTGCCATGAAGGCAGGGCCTCGGGAGAGCTGCTGTCCCCCTGCGAGTGCTCTGGTAGTCTGGCCATGGTGCACAGAGCCTGCCTGGAGCACTGGCTCACTGCCTCCAACAGCAGTCACTGTGAACTCTGCCACCACCAGTTTGCACTGGAACGCCTGCCAAAACCTCTTACTGAGGTAGGCCCTTGCAATATTCCACATTGTCATTTTGTGACAAAGTAGCTCATTAACCCATTGCTTCTCAGGGTTTCATTTGTCCAGGCTTCGAGATATCACTATGAGGTCTATGAGGTTTCTATCCCCACCCTTATACAATGGGCAATGACAAATATCTCAAGACTTACAACATCTCTGCTCAAAGTAAAGTCAGTTAATACAAAAAGAGGAAAATTCATGGCCAGAATATTAAACTTTACGATACAGGAAATCTGAGCCTTAGATTTCCCTTTTTCTAGCACATGCCCTTAACCTTTGTCTCCAAAGAGCAGTTTAGTCACTGATTATGTTATTACCATTTTTTCTCAATATTTATTAAACAAATATGCTCTCAAGTCTTCATTTCTAGTCAGTTAAAGGAATAGTTTAACATTCAAAAATACACCTTCAGATAGACGTGAGATTGATATCGATCTTCTCATCTCACTCTTAAAAGAAAAAGCCAATAAGCTTGTTTTCCAAAAAAACTGAACTATTCCTTTAATGCGATACTAAGCACCATTGAAAAAAAAAAGTACTTTCAACCAATGACAGAACAAGTGACAAACCTCTTTTTCTCAATGAGACGCAGATGTCACAGTCAGTGGGAGGAGCCTCTTGGCGAGTTGCTGCCTTCACGTTGGAGGACCTGCTGCTGTTAGCTGGACCGCTTCTTACCCCTGAATCCACTTAGCCTGAGAGGCTGATTAGATGGTGATTCCTTCCCTTGCTGCTCTGTAGAGGACAGTACAGGAGAGTGTATTAGCGGCCTCCTCCTCTTCCTCCTCCTCCCGCTGCACGTGTGGTCACGGCCAATAATCTGCTGATTAAGCACCATGTGCTCCGCCAGGTGAACAGCATAAGCCTGCTGTCAGGCAATGAGGCACAAACGCACCCCTATGCACAGAAACAGTTACAATACTTTAGATCAGTGATGTAGTACAGTCGAATGGGTCTGTTCTGGAGACATGGGGATGTGCTAGTCATCTTTATCCAAACCACCGGGCCCTGCACACATTTGGGTGGGACCTTCTTCCACCTTATTAATACATGAGTCCCATGACCTCACACCCACAAAGGTGTTTGAGTAAAATAGTGCTCGAGTTTAACCTGTGAGGGTACCTACCTTCAACTCAAGCACAGGTCGAATTAACCAAACACCTTTGTGGGTGAGCAGGGCTTTTAACTATTATTGATAGCTAACAATATTACGGAGAGACCTTAAGGTGTAGAGTGGGGATGTTGAATTTTGAAGTTTGAAGATTGTAAAATAACCGGTCTTTTACCATGTTTATAAGCATTATTAATGTTTACAACTTTTTGAAAGCATCAGAGAATATTAATACCTTAGTCTAATAGTTCCTGTATTAACAGACATTCTATCAGTTTGGGAGTGACAGTAACTTTCAGTCTTCTGCTTTTCATTTTATTTTAATTTTTGGATAATATTGTGCATTTCATATTTCATATAATCATACAACAACCAAACTAACACAGCAAGGCCCTTGTAAAATACTGTTGTAATAGTTCACTGTAATTATTGGAATATTGAAATTATATGGTCATTGATCCATATATCTTATCACTTTACACAATTCTGCTGTCTAAATTCATAAGTTACAAAGAACACAGATAAATATTGTCATATACAATATATAATGAAATTTATTTCAACCATATTACCCAGCCCTAGGATTTATAGAATGTATGTTCTAGATACTTTAGGCTTTCATTACTATTTACTGCTACACTGGTGCTCACAGGATCCAAGCATTTAGCACCACCTGCTGGCCAAACCATATTTTCCACCCCCAGTGTTTTTTCTGTACTTGTCCATATTTCGGTCAAATAGCCCCACCCACACTGTGCCCAGCATCATGAATTTGGGTTGAACTTGTCTTTTATGATGTGCTGTTAACCAGCCTTCACCCTCCTCCTTCTCCCCCCAGTGGTTATGTTCTCCATCCATGCAGCAGCAGAGGAGGACACTGTGTGGTGACGCAGTGTGTTTCCTGTTCATCACACCACTGGCCAGCCTGTCAGGATGGCTGTGTGTTCAAGGAGCCATGGACCTTTACTACACCAACAGCATGGAGGCCCTGGGGCTTCTGGTTCTTACGCTGGCCCTCTTTACCATATACGTTTTCTGGACCATGGTACGTTCAGGGTCTGCTGCTCATTCAGACAGAACATATTATGCATATTTTACCCTCCATAACCTTTAGTGCAGCCATGTGTAAAGCCCAAACAATAAGCTCAAAGATGTTAAAATGCATTGTACAGCACATTACACACTCGCTTGATTTGATCAAATAATTGTTCGAATAATTTGTTAACTTCAAATCCAAAAATTACTACCAAAATTATAACTGGAATAATTTAGCTCAAGGTTTATTCCCTAGTTTTTGCCAGGCTTTCAACCACATCCCATGGTCTTCATCAGCAAATTTAATTTCATGGAGAGGTCACGTGATGACAACTGTGTACTTTGGTCATGTGCCATTATATTGTATTTGACCTTTATCAGCTGTACTGAAACATAATGGTTAATTGTTTCTCAGGTATCAGTGCGCTACCACATGCATCTGTTCAAGACATGGAAGAACACCGACCAGAGGGTGCAACTGCAGATTCCCTCGCCTGTCCACAGCACAGATAGGCAACAGACACTGTCCATAACCCCCCTTTGCAAAGCCACCAACAAAGAGACAATAGTGTAGACTACAGTCTACAATGCTGAACATACCTCAAATATAAGGCAGGACGGTAACTCGAGACATGTCCCAGTCCTCACATAACAGCCCTTCAAGAGCTTGGAGGGTTGTTACACCAGCTTCTGTAGTTTTTCCTGCCAAAATTATTGTGGAATCCAAGTGCCAGGAACGACTGCATCAAAGGAGGGAATCTCAGACTTCTTACAAGCTTCAAGTCGGTCTTTCAGTGATGAAAACTGAAATCTTGTGACACTGACAATCAGTATAATTTCCTCAAGAAGACAATGAAGCTTTCTGGACTAATCTGACGATCCAGTTATTTTTCCTCTTCATGGAATAATTTCAAAATCATGAAGACAATCTGTTGCAACTTCACAGTTCTAATACCTACAATGCAAAGTGTGTTTGACTTATGAGAAGAACTAAAGTCAGTCTGCTTTAGGTCAGGCAACACACACACACACACACACACACACACACACACACTTATTTGTCCAGGAGATTTCTGCCTCAGCCCAAATACAATGGAGGTGAATGGAATTTTGTTTGCTTATATACTGAAAAATTAGATTTAAAAAAAATAATCATAGAGCAATGACGTTTGAAACCATCTCCCTGTGATCTAGATACCTCAACAGTATTCAATGGAACTACTTTACTTTCTGAAAAAAATTGTTGATAAGGTTCATTGCAATAAATGTTAAACATTTTGTCAAAATAAAACATGTTTCTATCAATAACCTTTATATGAATATATTGTCAACATCACCATTTGAGCAATGGACACAAAGGCTTTTAAAGTGCTTCTTTCAACCTAAGATGACATTTGATTTTTTATGAATGACTTTCACTCTATCCGCATCCTTGTCTTTTTTAAGGTGATTGAGAGATGTCACACCCCTGAAACAAACCAAGGATGTTGTGGTTGAATACAGCCCCATTATATTTGGTCTTTCTGGTAATTTGGAGTAATGGAACAGTGAGTGGCAGCAGGGCATGAATGCTTTGTTATGGTTTGTATTGAGCGTAACTATAAGACCATTCTTGGTCAGAGCAAATCTGTTATTTTACACCTACCTAACATTGCCCGGTTGATAAGAAATTACTACCATCTGTTGAGTTATTATTCTTTTGGTAAGAAATGTTGTGAGCTGCTCAGTGACTGAATTGTCTTGGAGACAGCGATGCTGGACCTTCATACCTAGTATGATCAGAAATGTTTGTCAGCTTTTTTGCATGTCTTTAGTCAATATGCCAACTTTTCCAAAACAGTCATTATAAAATATTTGTTTTATTTATTTATTTATTTATTTATATTTGGTTATGTTTATGCTCAATCAAGTTGACAACACATATAATCACTGAGGACTCATACCTATTGTATTTTGTGGACTATCCTGAGAAACCAGGTTGCCGTTTCTACAAGATGCTGATTTCTCTCTTTTTAAATATTTCTTTAATTCTGTGAGCACCATAAATGAAATCCTATTAGCGTCCATTGTATAGTGCTGAACACAGGAAAAAAAAAAAAAAAAATGTTTTGGGTGAACCAACCCACTAACTCATGCTACTGAAAATTCCATCCAGATTTCCAACTTCCTGCTGCTTTTAAATTGGACATAAGTGTTGTGAACTGGGAAACCCTTCAAGAACAGTTTTTCCTACTAAATACATTTATAAATTGCATTTGTCATAAAACAATCATTAATACTTAGAGCCAAGTTACTGACTAAACTGTATTTATAACTTTATTATGCCAACAGTTTTATTTCAAACACACACACAAATTTAAATTAGATCAAATCAAGGCAAAGCTCATATCTTGTGCAATTAGAGCAATGAAACAACTGAAGAATACTGAGGTTGATATTGGTGCTCTAAGGCGTCTGAGCTCTTCAGAGTCAGGCTAACATGTTAATGTCCTACTGTAGTTTGTCAGAGTGGACTGGAACCAGATAGCAGCAGACGTTTAGACTCCGAGGCCAGAGCCGGTCCAGGTGTTCCAGGCAGAACGTGAAGGACAGCAGTAGATGGACAAGCAATCACATGACGGCACAACTCACCTCCTTAGATAGATCCTGAAAAAAACAAAAACAAATCAGCAGCATTATCACACTGAATGATTATGACCATCATGGTACACATGCTGGTCTTATATAGGCGGTCTGTTAAGCACTTAACATGCAGGTATGTTAGGTATGGCAAATGAGTAGAGCACATTACTGGTCAGCAACAAAAAGCTGTGATTGTATAGAAACCTCAGGCAATCCAGATCAGTGAATTTGGGAGCTTTTCCTTTCAACTGAACGATTGCGTTTTGGGCTTTTTGAAACCCTTATCAACTAAACTCAAACAAGTGCAATTTAGCTCTTGAGAAGTTGGTAGTCTGCAGGTTTTCACTTGAAAATTGCATGGTAATTCATGCTCAGTAAAATAAACATAAAAAAATATCTGAATGTATATCATGGAGCTGGGCTCCATATTGCAAATATGTACAAATATCATGAAGTGGAGAAGGTCTCATGGTTAGGAAAACTAATTTGTGCACATCAATCATGCTCGTCAATTATTTACTTTTGTTCCCAACTTACTGGAACATTAAGCAATATTGTTAACATATCTTTAAGACCTTTAGTAGGCAAAATCCAAACCCAGTTACATTTAGATTGTCCACAACTCGCACTACATTCATGTTACAGTAGCACTCAGTGTCAACCTACTGGACAGTAGGAACTGAAAAACATTTAGAATCAGGATGTTTAATAAATGGATTTCCCTGTAATGCATAAAATAAGCACATCTCTCTGGGACAAATGAACAGACAACTTCTGTATCAAAAGTAAGTTTAAGTGAAAGTATGGAAAAGTGATGGATGGGAATGCAGTAAAATGGTTGGCTGGGTTATTCCCTTGTCAAAGCAGAAGGCAGCATACACATCTCTCAAGCCTCAATTTGTATATACAGACAGGTGACATTAAAAAGGAAATATCTGAATATTCAAGTAAAGAAACATGATGAATGCAGATGTTTCCGTATAGGACACAAGGGCAACCTGAGGGAATCTATGACAAGGAGCACTGTTCTGGAGGCTCAAAGTGGAACAACACCTCCTTAACACACAAAGTTCGTTTTTCATGTGTCACCCATCAGTACATAACATTTCTGAATGAGGGACCCGGGGCCTGCACCATAAATGAAGCCAGATGTGTGGGTTCGCCAGCTTTCTATGGGCTTAATTCAGGTTTTCTCTGTATAACAAATCTGGCTCACTTTTAAATCAGTAGCGCACCATGGTAACTTATACAGCTAACCTGCTTCAGAACAGGTTAAAGATCAGATCACACTGTCAAAAGCCCTCCTACTGAGCAGTCAAATCACTGGTAAAATGGACTCCCTACTCCTGGCAGTGTAGACTGCTTTTTTTTTGGTCAGTAGCTAGGCAGGTTTCTTTCTTTCTGCAAGACTAGAAGTCACCAAAGCTGGCAGGTGTGTTTAGAGCAGTGCAATATGACGATATATATTGTGCGACGACAGAGCATAATATGCAACAATAGAGGTTCTTCTATGGTTTTTCGCAGTGAAATGAAACAGTCCCACAGGGATTTGTCCCAGCATGCCAGATGGCCAGTAAATCACTGACGCTCACGGACAGACTGACTGATAACGCAACATCACTGCAACATCAGATAATATTTTATCATTTGTTACATGCTTACTTCAAAATTTGACAAGGTTCTAAATAAAAAGGAGAAAAAAAATCGGAAAGTACCTTTTTATGTAATACGAAATAGGGTTTTCCATGTGGTCATTTTATATAAATTATTAATAATTTCAAATGAATGGTGTTGAGATTAGTCAATGGTGGGAGACAGACCGACCAACCGACCGACCGACCGACCGACATCCCATCCATCCATCCATCATTGACAATATACCCGAAAACCAGCAGAATTGTCCTTTTTTTCTCCCCCAATAGTTGTATCACGAACACAAAAATACCCCAGTATTGCACATGTGATGTTATTGCCTCAACTTGTCCAAGGGGTGTACCTTTTCTCTCTAGTTGCGCAATCAGTAAGTGACCTTCTCTGGGGAGACAGTCCAGGGTTTGAGTCCCCAGGTCCTATTTGTCTACAATGTATCAATTCATGCAGGCAC
The DNA here is from genome assembly GCA_031216445.1 of Lateolabrax maculatus. Lineage (NCBI taxonomy): Eukaryota > Metazoa > Chordata > Actinopteri > Acropomatiformes > Lateolabracidae > Lateolabrax > Lateolabrax maculatus. The sequence continues at coordinate 4,662,489 of CM062198.1, read as the reverse complement.
CAAAATTGGCTGTTTTGATTATACAAGCCAATCCATTTTTAATCAAAATAGCAACAAATGTAGTCATGTGAAACATCTTCACAGAAGGTCATAAACTACATCAAATGTTTGTGGAAGTAGATTTATATACAGAGCAAAGTGATGACCATAATTATTTTAAAGAAGAGTAAGTTTGAGTTTTGCTTCTTGTCAATAAAATATGAAACAAGCATCCAAATGTTGGGAATCTGCTTGGACCCTGCTCATTGCCGCTTATGGCTAAAATCTGCAGTTGATCACTGAAGTATTAAAAAAAAAAAAATAAAAATACTTTTACTCAAAGATGATTGGAAATAAAAAGTATAACTGTCTCCTTTATCAGAAAAGAAAATTCTACACACTGACACAAGTGTTCGTGTGACAAAAAACCTCTTCCATGCCACTGCAGAAAATACCTTATCAATGGATCGTCCATTTATTTTTCATACACTCAAAAGTACTGAACATGTTGAAAATGCCAATACTACTTACAAATTTATTTTACAGACTTATGTTTACTATTTGGACATTTTTCCAACCCTTTCTCTACTGTGATTATATTACACACAGTATTTCTCCATGCTGGATAGGTTTCTGTTGCTGCAATGCTCAAATATCTCGCTAGGTATCTCTATTTCATCTCTTATCATTAAGTACTCAACTCATTTTTCTGATGATGCTGCTTGTAATTAAGAACACTTCCTCTTTCACATGAACAAACGCAGAGCTGGTAACTAAAACTCTCTCTGGGTTACCTGGCTTCACAGAGTTGTGATGCAGGCCCCTGGTCTTCAACTCAAACATGTTTGGCATGCTGCTGAATAAAACACAAAGGCATGTATTAAACAAGCCATGCATCGTGGGACTAGTACACAGAGCAGTGAACACCAGGTATAAGCCGAGGAGCAGAGGGGAGAAGCACCACCCTTTTCACCTACTGTACAGCACGATGTCTGCCCTGCACTCAAGAGATAGAACAACACTTCTTCTTCTTCCTCTTTGGCTTCAGTGTAGGCAGGGGAAAAAAAGTGACGTCAAGTTTCATATACTGAATCATTTGTGCTTGCATCCGTAAAAGCACTTTACACCTCATACTGGGGTTATGGAAGTTATGAGTGTTTACCTGTCTCCGAAAGTGTTGGATGTCACTGCCTGCGACAAATTCTTCATCAAACTCCAGTTCAGTTTCCTCGCCACCTCTGCCCTGCATACACACCCTGCGCTCAGCTATTTCCTGAAAAAGCATCACAGGACTCCTGTGGTGAGTTACATCCAACATTGTAAGGATTGGCACTTAGGTACCCTGAACAAAAAACACTAAATCCTTAAATATGTCATCCATGACTTGATCTGGATCTAGAACACTGGCTTATAATGACGTTTGACCAAGAGACTTTTAAAAAACAGGTTAATGTCAATACTTTTTGGTGTTTTACTCAAGAAAATGAATCAAAAGGTCTTTAAAATACAGATTGACTGCTCTGTGTGTGTAGGTTGGTGCATTCTGCCGTCTACTTCACTTACCTCATGGTTGGGGTTCAGAAGGATAACCTTTACATCAGTGACAGGGCCCCAGCTCCTGTGGCCTTGCAGAACCAGGTCCCCAGAAACAGCTTCCGCCTCTGCACCTGCTGCCCAGATCTGACACACACACACACACACACACACACACACACACACACTCTAATTACTTGGGAAGGCCCCGTTAAACTGCTCAACAAATCTCACCCCCCATGATCTCTTTCTTTCGTGGGGGATCTCAGAGAAATATAGTTAAATATAAATAACAGTGGCTATTGTAACTCACTGTGAGTGTCTGCCCACCAGCCAGGACGCAGGAGGAGGGGATGTGGAAGGAGATGTCTCCAGAGTCCAGGTACATCCTTCGAACCACCCAATCACCCAGTGGCTGTTCCTGGAAATGCAGACATGAGAACAAGAAGCAGTTAATAATAATAATAATAATAATAATAATAATACATTTTATTTATATAGCGCTTTTCAAGGTACTCAAAGTCGCTTTACAGACAATAAAATCATCATAAAAGTTTCACATTAAAACATAGTAAACATTGACATAGTACATTCATCACATATTAAAAGCAGTTCTAAAAAGGTGAGTTTTGATTTTTGATTTGAACATGGAAGGATCGGTGCAGTCACGGATGTGTTTGGAGAGAGAGTTCCAGAGGGAGGGGGCAGCTATGGAGAAGGCTCTGTCGCCCCAGGTCCGGTGTTTGGTTCTGAGTGGCAGAGACAGGAGGTTGGCGTCAGAGGAGTGGAGGCTGCGGGATGGGGTGTGGTGGTGGAGCAGGTCGGTCAGGTAGGAGGGGGCCTGATTATGGAGGGCTTTGTGAGTGAGGAGAAGGACTTTGTATTGGATCCGTTAAAATGCTGTTCTGTAGAAATAAGTACCCCTCCTTTAAATACTAAAAAATAAAATAAAATTTGGGGTGGAAATCATTAATTTTTTTGGGTAATTCAGAAATTGATTCCTGATTCAATGAAAAGGACAGACTGTTCAGGCTTTTCATCCAGTGCACCAATTCACTGCTATTTAAGTTCACTTAAAAATAATATCAAACATAACTGAAAGTTCAGCTAACTGGTCTGACCACACAGGTAAAGCAGATACGTTTGTGAGGAGTATGCTGTCTAAATGTTTCAGTTCTTTAGCAGCAAAAGAAGCTGGTCCACATGTTCTGGATTCAGAGTACTCACCCATGCTGTTACTAACGCTGTGTATCCAGCTGTGAAGAATACACTTCAAATTAAAACTAGCTCTGGACAAGTTTTTTGTTATCTGTACGCTGGAAGTTTTAGAATGTGGTGCAGTGTGCATTGCATCTTTTGCTACTGGTGAAGTTACGAACACCACTTCACTAACATTAGTCTCTGGATGATGCTGTGCCACGTATCCTCAAAATACTTCATCTTCAAAAGCTAATAACAAGTGAATACATTTTTAAAAACACTTGCCTTTAATGAAGATGAACTCACAGTGGAGTTCCGTTAACATATTAACGACATACAATAGCTGATTTTTATAAGTCTTCAGAATTGTAGAACACACTTAACTGATCTGTGTACTAAAGAAGTACAAATGACTACAAACTCAAATTTTAAATCCAAAACAAACCCATCCCATTCTCACCATCTCAGAGTTGTTCTTCAGCCTAACATATTTTCCATCCACGTCGACATCTGACACGCTTACAGTGCCACGCTCTGTTGTACGACTGGACATTTTGTAGGCGGGCGAGCTGCCAGAGACTCCCTCGTGTTTCCGCTTCTTCCCTCTGAGCTTGCGGCTGCTGTGTTCGTGTGTCCGAGGTATGGTCGTACGCTGGGAGGGGCTGGGTGAGAGCTGCAATCTGAGGAAAAATTTAAAAAAAGTGGTGACATTTATTGGGATTACCAAAAATATAAAAAAACTGGATGCAAACCAACAGGCAGTCCGCCAGACACCAGAGATCCAGGTATCATGCTATGTTTTTGATTTATAAAAAGCAGCAAAATGGATGATGCCTTGCTCATCTGTTGCATGGCGTACATAGATCACAGCCATACCTTTGTTCCTCCACCTCCAGCATCTTCCTGTAGGCATTGATCTCCATGTCCAGAGCCAATTTGACGTCCAGCAGGTTCTCGTAGTCTTCCAGCTGGCTGTACATCTGGCTTCTCATGTTCAGCAGCTCCTGCTCCTTCTGACCCAATTTCTGTTGACAAACCTCCCGCTCCCTGTCAAGAGTCCTCTCCAACTCTTGAAAGCGGCTTTCCAGCACCATTTTCTGACGGGGGGGGGGAATAATAAGACAAATGTTATTAGCAAGAATGGACCATTTGCAAACATAACCCAAACATCATGGAACAATAAAGATAGGCACAAACTACAAATACTTATAATTCAATGCAGTACAAACAATATCAAACAATATCAAACAGGAAAATCTGCAGGTTGCAAGGAGTGTTAGCTCAACAAAAACAGAGGAAAGAGAGTGGGGATAAGAGCTAAGACAACCCAGCTTGGACCTAAGGCTATAATCCTACCCAGCCTACAACTGGCTAATGTCCAGTCGCTGGAAAACAACATGTATGAAATAAGACTCAGGTTATCTCAGCAACTGGAAATCAGAGATGTGCCCACATCTCTACAGAGAACTGGCTTCACAACAACATCCCGGATCAAGCTACTGCACTTGGAGGCAGACCGTGTTTCGTGCCAACAGAACACCAGACTCTGTTAAGACCAGGCGGACTCTGAGCACCAAGCATCATTAATGTAAACACAAACAGTCAAAGTACATGGACAATTTTTATTCCAGATGTTGAATTTTAAATGTAAAGATGCTGGCCATACTATCTGCCCAAAGAATGTTTGTGATTGCTGTTAACATTCCTCCTGATGCAATTCAATTCAAAAATGTGAAAAAATACTCTGCAGGAATGATTTCATCAGCAGTCACATGACCAAACAACCAGATGATATTCCTATTGTAGCTGGTGACCTTTAATCAAACAAACCTCAGAGCTGTTTAACCTAAAATCCAGCAGCATGTCCACACTCCAAGGGAAAAAAAAAAAAAAAAAAAAAAGCATGTTTACACAAATATTCTTGGCAGCAAAGCCCTCCCTCACCCCCACTTTGGACATCAGACCACATTAACCTGCTTCTCCTGCCAACTTATTCCTAGCTGATTAAAAAGGGTCAAACCATCCTTAAAAAGGAAAGGAAAGGAAAGGAAAGGAAAGGAAGACTAGACAGAGACCTCAACCCCAAAGATATGTGGCAAGCGATTATCAGATGGTAACACAGGCTAGAAAATCACGGGTCACGTGTGTGTAACACAATCTATGCTTGCTTGATCTCCTCAACAAAGCGTCAGCTGACAAACTCTGCCCCACCTCCAGAGTACTGGCCACTGTCAGTATCCACAGCATGAGTAAAACTGCTGGGCCATGATAAAATCCCCAGCTTTGTAATAACAACATTTGTCATCACAGTCACAGGCGAGTGTTCTCACCTGCTTCCAGACAACCACCATTGTCACTGTACCTAAAAAGTCTGCAGTTTCTAGTCTAAATGAATACTGCCTTGTGGCATTCACCCCGTTCTGATTAAGTGTTTTGAGAAACTAGTTCTCGAACACACCAAACAACATCCCAGTCAGCCTGGACCCTCACCAGTTTGCTTCCAGAACCAACAGATCCACAGAGGATGCCATCTCAACTGCCCTCCACTCAGTGTTCAACACCATCATCCCAGAAATCCTTCTCTCCAAACTCTCCCAGCTCACTGTGCCAGCCTCCACCTGTCAGTGGATCACTAACTTCCTGACAGACAGGAGGCAGCAGGTGAGGCTGGTTGTGTACTCTTCCCACTTTTCTCCCTCTACACCAACGACTGCACCGCAGGAGACCAGCTGGCCCTCTGGTGTGGTCACAGCAGCCGGGATCTGAACAAGCTCCAAACTGTGGAGCTGACAGTGGACTTCAGCGCAATATTGCTACCTGCACTTTACATTACTTCAGACAATTAAAAGGGATAGCTTGGATTTTTGAAAGTGTGAGGTTCTTATCCACAGTCAGTGTAATACCTACAGTAGATGACGGTCAGCGCGCCCCCAGTTTGGAAAAGCCGGCATACCAGGACAAACCCCCATGGACCACTGCATCGGTGGGCCGGTGGATCATTTAACAATGTGGAGGAAGTATTATCAGCTATTAATTGTACCATACCAGTTACCATGGAAACTGAAATTTATGGTCCTACAAACAAAACATCTTATTGAATTAAAGCCATAATCTTTTTATTCATTTTAATTTTTTTATTATGTGTATTTAAACATGCTACTGAAGGAGCCACATGATCTGTCTAACTCTTAAAACTTGTCTTGTTTTATGTGTGTAGATTTAATTGTCTACTAGTATCATTTACTAATTGCTAGATTAGCTCACATTACTGTAACATGTTTTCCCAGCATTAATTATGATTGAATTAGCATTTTATTTCATTCCTTCAGTCTGATACTGTGTTTATTTAGCCCTTTTCTGGTAAGATTTTGACCCATTTAGCCCTCACCAGTTTAAAAAAAAAAAAAAAAATTGTTGGTTTAAGAGTTGTCTTCTCCGTCAGTTGAGTTAATTCAACTAGCACAGCTCTGTCAGTGTCATTCTTGTTTGTCATTGGTCTTTTGTTTCTCCAACCAGCAGGAACAGCAACACCAGACCTTTAAACTGAACAGATCGGAGATGTGGGCAGTGACTCAGACGGGCTGGAAGCGGATTACCAACATGGCCTCTTGGGGCTATAGTTTCTATAAAGCTGATCTTGCTTTGTTAACAGATCTTTGTGTTTTGTAACAGACTGCACTTACATCTTTCTGGTACTGCTGGAGCTGGGAGCTGAGGGTCTCTACTCTTAGCTTGGTGGTTTCCAGTTCGTCTTTGGTGGCTGACGCAAAGTCTTTTTTCTCCAATGCAGCCTGCTGGGCATTCTGTAACTGTAGAGCAGAAAGAATTCAATGCAAACAACTCATTTTTTAAATATCAGAAACTTCAACTAATAAAATAATATGCATTAAACCTGGACACTTTCAAATGTTTCATCTTAAGTTCTGTGTTTGTACCTTTGAATTGAAGGTCCTGTCCATCTCTTCTTTGTACTGGTGCAGCTGAGACTCATGGTCCTGGCGGAGTTGCTGCAACGACTCTGCTAGTTTACTCTCAAACTCTCTCCGTCGTCCCGACTCCACCTCCACTAGGCGGCTCTCATGTCGGCTTCGGATCTCGAAGATCTCCTACAAAACAACAACTGTGAGTTGTCCGATCATCAGCCTGTGACCAATCACACTCAGCGAAAGAAAGGATATTTTAAAACTGGGTTGAGGTAAAGGTTGCTAATTTATAGGCAAGATTGCCCGCCTAGGGGCATCCTGTGTGTGTGTGTGTGTGTTTTACCTGATCACTGATGTTCCTCTGGAGTTCGAGCTGTTCTTTGAGTGTTTGCACCTGGTTCTCCATTTCCACCCTCCTCAAGATCTCAGAGCTCAGCTTGTTCTTTGAGTCTGCCAGTAAGCTCTCCACCTGGTGACAATACACAATACAGTGGCCCATTTCAGACACTGAATCGGTAGCATCATTGGCTTCATCTCTCTAAGTCATGACTATTCGGCTTTAAAATATACTGTAGTTCCCCATTAGAAAAAATTGGGAAATTGACTTATTCAAGTTAAATGAGACAATGATATCTATCTCAACACTGCTAAGTATAGAGCTGGAGTCAATACATGGTTTGCTCAGCTAAGCATAATGACTGGAAGCATTAAAAGTAGAATGGGAGCCAGAGCATTAAGCTATCAAGCTCCTCTTCTGTGGAACCAGAGTCTGCTAAAAACGTTCCTCTTTGATAAAGCTTATAGTTAGGGCTGGCTCAGGTGAGTCCTGAACCATCCCTTAGTTATGCTGCTATAGGCTTAGACACTTCACTTTCTGCAGGTATTTCTGCCTCTGGAGCTGTAGAGTCTGGATCTGTGATCTGATGTCATTAGTTTTGCATGTATTTAGTCAAACCTCATTATTGGACAAATTCAGATTCTGATCTGGTGATGGTGCTAAAGTAAAAGTTAGGAAATCACCAAGGTCAGTAAGATCTGACCTTGCCGCCCCCCCCACCCCCCCCCCAAAAAAAAAAGGATAACCCTCCCAACACTTCTATAGGACATATCTAAATATACAAACAGGGAACACTACAGGAAGCATCAATAAAACCATACTGGAGGGGAACATTATTCTAGAGGAGGAACTGACTTCCAAACAAGACTAGTAAGTGTGTGGCCAGGCTGGCCGTTTCCTCTGACAGTCTCTGTGCTAAGCTCAGCTCGGCCTGCCAGCTCAGACGGCAGGTCACTGGACCTGCTCCATCACATCTCCAGTAGGCCTGCCCCTGCCCCAGCACGCGGCAATCCAGCCCTGACGTCCATACTTGTTCGTGCTGGCCCTGCAGGTCAGCGTAGTCATCGTGGAGTCTCCTGTTCTCAGACAGCAGCTTGGTGTACTCCGCATCCTTGGAGCTCAGAGTCGCCTCCACTTTCCTCCACTGGGCCAGGGCATTCGCCAGATCGCTCTCCTTCTTCTGGTTCCTGAGGGGGGAGAACAGCTTAAGAATAATGTGCGCCACAGAGGACAACTTCACTTGCTTTCTTTCATATCAAGCCAAACTCCACTCAAATATCTGCATGTTTAATGCCGACCTCTGGCATTCACATGACACCACACAGCCTCTAGGTCTCCTCTCAGTTTAGTTTAACACTTGTGTGCCGTAGAGAGTAGAAGTAGAAATATTACTGAAGACCTGCCGCTTGGTGTATCGAATACACCCCAAATAATACAGCGGTCCTTAATAATCTTTAGACATGTCTTCATCTGTGTCCTGCAGGTGTGTGCGTCTAACGCCAAGTAAGGTTGTGTTAAATAAGACCATTACTGAGCGGGGTCTGGCCTCCCCGACACCTGCGCTGTGACATACAGCTACATCCTAATGAGACTACCGGGCCTGAAGTTTCCTGTACTCCTCGCAGAGATTTCCATAGTCGATCTGCAGACGGGCCCTCTCTGCGGCCAGCGCGTCCAGAGACTTCCTGACGTCGGCCAACTCCTCCTCGTACAGCCGCCGCACGTTGCCCATCTCCCGGCTCTTCGAGTCATCCTTCTCCTCCAGCAGGACCAGCATGGACGACCGCTCACTCTCCAGGTCCTGCACCCGCTGGATGTAGTTCGCCAGGCGGTCGTTGAGGTGCCGCAGCTCGTCCTTCTCGTGGAGGCGGGACAGGCAGGTCGGGCTGGTGCTGGACGCGGGCAGGCCGGCGGCGGCGGCGCTGCGGCGGCCGGCGGAGCGGCCGGAGCGGCCGCCGGGGCCGGCGGGGGTGGAGGTGGCAGAGGCCATGATGGCGGTGGGCTGCACGCTCCTGTGGTCCGGGTCCACAAGTGATCCAAGACAGTTCAGTCGCTTCTAAAAGACATGTACAGAACTATGGGCCGCAGTGAGGTGCAGCCATCCGAACTAACTCAAGCAGCGGATGCAGTGATATTTAAAAATGTATTAAAGTGACACTGAGGCTCTCCTGTGAAGTTCCTCGATCATCGTAGCACATGGAACAGCTGCCTCTGGTCCTCTGTACTTGTTAAGTGGTCTTTCTCCTGAATTAAAGATGTCCACAGCTGAAATGAATCATATTTGACGAGTCGACGCACTGAGAACAAGTGAAGAGCGTCAAGAGACCCAACATGATCCACTACATGTCCGGGTGTGGTTTTCAAAGTAAAACTGTACTGACGGATGTTTTTGTGTGTAACGCAAACTACCAAATTAAAAATGAATTATCTATCTAAGAGGGAATCTAAGATTAATTCTAATTTAGTTGAGGTCTAAAATATCTTTATGGTAACATACAGCCCATTGTCGTCATCATGGGCTTTATGTCCACCGTCTTACAATATAACTTTTCTGGTACAGGATGTGATTTTGCATGTGGTCTACATAATCCAAAATAATATGTTGACCTTGAAATCTGCTGGCCATTAATAACATGACATTTCATGATTCCAAAAAATATACCTTTTGGGGTAAAATTGCACAGTTTCAGTGATCTAGTGGTATATGAAATAGTGGATCAGCTAGGACTGGTAGGAGACCATCATCACTCATAAATACCAATATAAACCAAAATAACTATGCCTACTATATTACACTGAATTACTATTTGGACAATCATTCTCAACAGGCTACTGTCTGGGTAAGAATGATAAATTGTATTTCACAAAGAAAGGATAAACTGAGTGAGTATTCCTGTAAAGTCCACATGTAATGGCTTATAAAGGCACCAAAATGGGAAAGGAGATAATGACAGATTCATTTAGAGCAAATCAACAAAGAAACAAAAGGCATCAAGCAAAATATGAAAAATTAAATTGGCTTTAAATTTAAAAGATAGATTAAAACAGATTAGGTGATAAATAATAAAAAAAAAAGGTGATGAAGAAACATAAAGACATAGTACATACATACATACATCTCTGGACATCCTTGGACTCATTCCATACTCAGAAGGAAGAAAATATAAAAATACCAAAGGTATATAATATAATAAGATGTATATATATATATATACACACACACACACACATATTGAGATTCATGAAAGTAAACAGTATGACAGGGCAGTCCTACACTACATTAACCTTTATGCTTTTTCCTGAATGATAAGTTCCTAGGACTTTACTTTGAAGGCAAAACAGGACAACTTCCGTTATGTTTTAGTGTACCTCGGTGTGCTTTGACAGAAGTGAGATTGTTGCAGGACATCAGCTGATACACATGACTCGCCAAAAGCCAGGAGCTGATGTCACTTATCACAAGACTATATTTAAAGGAAAATGTGTCCCCCCCGTATTTTTAAATACAATGCTTCACTCCATATATTAAATATAAACGTTAACACATTAAGTTTAGTTTAGCAGTGTTTATAAAAATTAATGTGTTCAATGAAAAAGGGAATCCCCGTCTAGTAATGTAAGGCCATAGACTACATATTATGACAAACATTTCTAAAGTTAAAAAAAACAAGTTAAGGGAAATATTTGAAATTAAAATTATTAAAATGATAATTGTCTGGAGTGATTTATGTTGCTGCACATGTCTGGATGAAAGGGGGCGCCAGACCTCCATCACACACATTTTGTTAATAGAATTATTTAGCTTGTACAAAGTGGCATTGACCTATTTAAATACAATATGATATATTTACTGGCTGTTTCTAACTTCTAAATGATTGCTAATAGTCATAACCTACTGACTGATCCCCCTCATACAGCAGCAGAGTCATGCACATTTGAGGCTTTTTGATGTTCTCATTAGTCAAAGTCAAAACCAGTCCCTTCATACACTGCCAGCTTCTATTCTTCACCTGATAATAAATGCCTGGGGGTGGTGGTGTGTGTGCAGGGCTGTATGTGTGTGTCTTTGATCCCCCTCTCTCGATGGCATGGAGCTCTGTTTGGCTGAACTATGGGAATAATCAGGGTGTGTGTATTGCACTGAGGTGAATGATGGACACTGACAGAAACCAGGCTGCAGGGTGCAAAACTGGTCTGATTGGGATGCTGAAAGATTAGACTATTTCAGCATTTCAACCCTCAGCTGTTTCAGAATTGTATCTTACCGCTTCCACGTAACCCTTTTTATTGTATGTTTGTAAGGATAAGACTCGCGTTGTTCTATTTTCATGTTATTGTTGTGAAGGAAATCTTGAGAGCTGGTTAACTTATGACTGAATTAAGTACAGGAGACTTAGATGTCTTACGCAGAAATATTTACTGAAGCTCAATCGAGGAGAATAGAGAAACAATACAAGTGGAATTCACCTTACTGCTACTCACTTCTGAAAGTACTTAAAAACACCTTAAAAAAAAAGAAAGAAACAGGTCACATGCAGATTCAATGAAAAAAAAGGCTAATTAATTTCCAAACAACAGTAAGGGACCATGGGTTTTTAACAAATTATACTCAAACAGGAGGAAAAAGTACATTTGTTGCAGACTATTCTCAGTGGCAAATGCCTTGAATAATTTTTCCAGCAGTAGGATGGTGTATGTCGGATTGAGTCGAAGTTAACTTCAGTGTGTGTGTTCATGGTAATGAAGGAACATGTCACCCAGGGCAACAGTGTGGCTCAGTGATGTGTTTTTAATAGTTTTTGGACAACGATGGAGCTCTTTTGCATAGAGGAAGAAGATATATCAGGCTTTGAACCACACACCTTGTTTGTAGATGCATTCATTGTTGGTTTTGACCTTTTTATTGGATTTTTTGACAAAAACAAAAATATACCGTAACGCAAGACTTTAAGAATGGGCCTGCATAGAAAATGTGCAGGTGGAATTATGACAATAATGGTGGTAAAGATTTTAATTTGCTATTTGTAGCAGCAGGATGTTGTCCCTAGGAAATAGTTTACTAAATAAAAAAGTACACTAAATATCATATGCATTCAGTTTTTTACTTAAACAAAAGAAAAGAGTTATATCATTATTATTATAAGAATGTGCTTTGACTATTGAAAATAAAAGTGTCATTATGCTGGCAAAATCTAGCCTGGTATCATCAGACTAATTCGCAAATGCATACTAGTCTGGAACCTCTCAGTTCATTTTTGATTTCCAAGGGCCACTATCAACAGGCAGAGACAACCAATCAGAGCAATGACAGTAGTCAGTAGTCTGTCGGACAGTACGTCATGTCAGAAGTTCGGCAAACACATGTTTCTTATCAACATAAAGTTTAAGTGCAGTTGTTTGTTCTGCTTTTAGAGGAAATTTACCGTCCAGTCTGTTTAATACTGCCGCTGTAGCCGGCGGTGGAACGCTCCGTATCGGCAGCGCCATCTTGGATATTTACAAAGATACCTGAGCAGCGCTCCTCTCTGTCAGTCATCATATTAAACCCGCCTCATACTAGATAAACTCTTGTGATTGGTTAGCCTGATAAATCGGCAGAGAAATCAATTTGAATGGGAGAGGGGTCAGACGTATCTGCCAGAGCAAATAAAACATGAGCTCGCAGATTCTTCTGGTTCCCAGGCTAGGCAAAATCCCGCTATTCAGTGTTATTTTATTATATACTATAATATTGGTTTATGATGTAAGCTGAATTGTTTAAGTTGTCTTTGGTTGAAATGGAGCTAATTTTAACTAGTTTGACCAACAAAAAAATGAAAAATAAAATAGAAATAGTAATCTTAAATCAAGCTTCACCTACTAAAATGCCAATAAATGGATCTTGAGTTTTATTATAGATGCACGTATATTGGTAGGTATTTATTTATTTTTGTCAAACTGCTATTTCCAAGGTCAATTACATACTTTCATGTTCTATGTTTAACTATTCATACTGTTACGTAGTTTAATCTGTAACAAGGATTATAATAGCCTATATAAAATAACTGGATGTTTTATTTGTAAAATATTTATTTACTTACTTAAGACATCAAATAAACATAGTGGAATCACAAGTACAGTATTTCTTCAGATTTCTTCGGAGTACAAGTAAAAAGTAACATCAAATGAAGATACTCAAGTCTATCTTTAAACAGTACTCACATGCCCATATGTACGTTGAAACAGCTGTTGGTCGCTGCAATCATTCCTTCTGTTCAAACTGGCCCTAAAGAGATCTGTACCTAAAGTGATTCCAATGTAAGTGAATGGGACAAAACAGACTCTGTCTGTGAAAATACATTCTAAAGTTTAGTTAATGCGAACATGAGGCTCTAACAGTCTGCATTTTAGACAAATCAAGTGGGGATCTTCCAAAGTTACAGTCTTTTTAGTAAGAAATTTGGAAGATACTTGCTTGATTTGTTTAAGTCAGAGTGTGAAATCCTCATTTTGGCCTCAGCTGAACTTCAGAATTCATTGTTGCTCACATTGTTGTCTGACTGTCGATATTGTTCCCCGTCATTGTCAGTTAGCTTTAGGAAGAGATCACTTTAAGACCAGTATGGACAGAAGGACCGACTACTCCAACCAATAAGTCTTAAGAATTGTTTGAATTGTGAACCTATCCTTTCACTTGAGAAATGTACATTCCCCCACCACAAATAGCAGTTAAACTACATCCTGATAGATATATTGTAGGAAAATTATAACAGAAAAATGGACTCTCCCTGGGGCAATAATGAACTGCTTGGCTCCCCCCAATTCCTGCACTTCTTGGTGTATTTTTTACATTATTCCTGGAATGTTACATGGCCCCAGTTTTGCATGAGAGTGATGATTTGATTAAACACAAATTAATATAGAAATTTGCATCATGTGAACTCAACATCGGCTGAAATAATTAAGTTCTTAACACAAGCTTTTGATACAGGAGCTCATGTCATTTGGTATTTTGCTTTAGTAGTGTCTAAGGTACAATACTGAAAATGACCACCTACCAGTCACCGCACATTGAACCTAAGGCTCTTGAGGTCCTTATGTGTCCTGGGCCTGGGGCAGGTTCCCACCTTGCCCAATCGATAATTCAGCCTTACTTACCATAACGTCACTAGTGAATAGTCATTTCCCTACAAATGTGTAACATAGATAGATTCTATATATATAACGTAACAAAGAAAATATGATGTCAATTCTGAGTGGGGAACCAGTAACACATAAGCCTCTATAGTGTGGTAATAAACATTGTTATTAGTATTAAAATATAGAAAGCTAGATACAGCTGACTACAAGAATATTAAACTGATGGAGATGACTGTCCAGCATATGCTCTCTGCTCCTCCACACCACATGGGACAGAGGGTTTGGTCATCAGTCTGGCCTACACAGGGCTGCATCAGGCTGCTACAGACAGCCAGGGCACTGCTGGAAATCAGCTCATTAACCCTTCAGAATAAAAGCATGTTTTTAATCATCCCAGAAAGTTAAATGAAAGTGAGATGTGCACAATAAAAATGTAATCACAGCAATTCAAAAAAAAAAAAAAAAAACACACATAATGTTAATTAGAATGCATGTTCCAGCCTAATTTTTGCCAACAGTCATAATGCGAGACTGTTAAGGGGCCTTACCTGCAAAGATGAAAAGCATATTAATATAATTAGTTTGACACTACAAATTATACTATAGAAAGAAAAAATGAAACCTGTTATATGTTATCTGTCTTACAACTGAATGTAATATTACACTGAATAAACTACCCCTTGATAAATTAAGTTTATAGAAGTAGATGCTGTGGGCCTAATGGATTTTCCAACAAATGTTTGGCCTTGGAAGACCATTTGTGACCTGCCCATGCTCTCTTAGCCTGCTTTTCACCTCTATGGCATGGCTCTAAGCCCACATGGGTCTGCCACGTGAGACATTAGACAAGCTTCAAGGACCCACAGAATCTCGTCCAGTTCAAGACCTTATTTTGACGGGGATCAAAAGAAGAATCGACAATACACGTTAGCCTCTTTGGTTATGGAGTATGACAAATTAATGATTAACATAAATACATGAATAATACATGAATAAAAGTAAAACAGACAAAAGAGTATTAGAGCACGTTTGTCTGTATGTGTTTTACTTTGAAAGTGAGCGGAAACTGTACTGTATATCTGTGTCTAACTTGACTCTGGTCCCAAGTTGTGCGTGAGGCGGGCAGACGGGCAGTGCGCCGCTCGGAGCCTGGAGACACCTTCCCGGAGACACGGAGTACCGGCGTGTCGGTCTCTCCGACACCTCACCGCATCTCTCTCGGTCACTTTGTGGACGTCCCTGTGCTCGGCTCGGGGCGTGGACACCGGGGATCGGGGCTTGGTGGATAATCGGACTGTTTCTGGAGAATAACTGGTGTTGCGTCTCCATACGAGCGCGTAGGGAGCGCAGGACCTCTCCCCCCTCAGAAGGTAAGGCGTTTTATTCCTCCCCGAAGTCACAGCCACGCCAGGCTGAGCTGCGGCAGCTGGGCACACCGCAGAGCAGCTCAACATGCAGCTGATGCGCATCATGCCGCAGACAGCCATTGTGTGGACGCGCCGCTCGACGTTTCCAAACTTAGAAACTAACTGGGATCTCTGTGAACGCTTCACGGTACACTTGAAGGGAAATATATGGAAGCAGGCCGATGAGCTCCCTGCTATCTCTGTAGCACTGTGCAGTGTTCCTGGATGCAGGTGAATTTCCCTGTCAATGCCTACAAGAACTCCCTATAACACTAGAAGGCCATTATATTTATATAGGCTATTTCATAATTGATTAATCTTATCAAATAACCATTAAAAATGTCATAAATATTGAAAAATGTCCATTGCATAAGTCCCACTTTTCTAAATTGATGTTTTGAAACAGCTTATTTGTCTGACAAATCAGTCCAGAAACCCCACGAGATTCAATTTCCAATCATATGAAATAGAGAAAATGATCACTATTAATGAAGGACTTACATGATTATTTCAATATCATCTTGAGTATCAGTTAAAATGCTGCCTTTCTGTTGTGCAATAAAAACATAAAACAAAGTGCCTCTGACCCTTAGGGTGCCTGGACACTCCCAGGTCACCAATTAGTTTGAGGTAGTTTAGTGAATTCATTGGTAATCCTGTATGCACCACTAAATCAGATTTCTAAACTGAAATGATAAGAGTGAAATAAAGTACCATCTTTATTATTACAGAATCTTGAGGTCAAATCTAGTTTTAATGGGGTTTAAATGGGTGATTTAGTATTGAACTTCCATAAAATGGCCCAACTTGTGAGAAACAGACATTGAAGAATGGTAAAAATCCATACAGTGATATCCTGACCTTAAGTCCCTGGTATGGGTCAAGCTCCAAGAATTCTGAATCCCATTTCTGGATTCCCATAATGCAACTCAGCTGCATATTTTGTAAAACAGCCTAATCCAAATTTACTCAAATTGCAGTTGTGGAGTGAAAGACATTGACTTTCTGTCGTAAATTTGTAGTCTCCAAGCCCAAGCTGAGCTAACTGATGACATCACTATAACATCATCAGGATTATTTTCTCAGACTTGACAAAGCTCCTCCAGAAACACAGAAGACAGTGTACGACTGTTTTCACAGGCTAAGTAGGGTGCCTATACTATATATTACATGCATTTACTAAATAAGTTTGTTGTTTATCAAGTTAGTGCAAACTGATTACTAACTAATATGTTGGCATTTGTGATGTGGCTCTTGATTGGTTCACTTCTCATCTGTCCAACATGTCTGTTATAAGTCTAGATGCCTTCTCCTCTCGTGCTCTTCTTTCTTGTGGGGTCCTACAGGGGTGTATTCTCGGTCCCCTCTTACTTTCTATACATATGCTATCCCTGGGGCAAATATATGCGTTGATATATATATACACATACATATTAAAAGATCATCCCCGCAACAGCCTGGTCACCCTGCTGCCATCTGGCAAGAGATTCAGAAGTATCCACTATTGCACCACCAGACTACAGAGCAGCTTCTTTCCTCAGGCTGTGAGACTCAATTTATCCTCCAGACTCCTTCATAAATTATGATTTTTTTTCTGAAGTAACAAAATGGGACTATATCTGCATCTCGTTCTACAACCCTGTGTTGTAAAATGACAAAAAATCAATTATAATATCAATTTTCACTGCTGTGCGGTATGCCTCGTACCACTGATGTTTCCTTCATTTTGTCCTGCCTCGCTGAAGTTTAACGCTAGATGTACAAAAATGTCCTGCAGTTGAATGACTCCAAACCAGAAATAATTATAATGGGCCTATATTTTGGCCCTTCAGCACTAGAAGCATTGATAATCTCTTGACTAGTCTGGGTCTAGAGGCCCAAAGAGGCCCATAACCTAGGTGTACTTACTACTCAGTACTGACCTCCAGCTCAGTTTTATCCTACGGCCTGCTAGTGGCTTAATCCAGGCTTGTTTACTAGTTGTTCCAGCATGGCAAACCGTACATGATAGAATATGTATTATCTACTGTAATGTGGTGTGACTTTAATGTCGCAGTCGACAACTGTGCTGCTGCAGACATATTTGAACTTGACATGTTAACTTGTTGTACACAGGTTGGGGATCATCCAGCTATAGAGAGACCCTGACCTCGGGAAAAAATCCAGATGAACATGGAGTCATTTATCGTCTGGAGGACTGCCCTCATCTTCCTCACGCTTCCCTTTGTCCAGGTACTGAAAATAAATGGATGGAAGAATGGATGTATGAATAGATCTATGGAGTATAATTAGATAGAAAAATCCAGTCACGGGATTTTTCGCTATACAAAATATTAGGAGCACCTTCCAGATGTTCAGTTGTAACTCCACAGTGCAATTCAAACAGAAACTCTATTATAGTTTTGTGCATTCATTGTAGATTTTTGCTTTTACCACCTGGCTCACAGTCACGGCAGATTATCATATTCACTGGTGAATAAAATAAAAACCTTGTCAGGTTTCCTATGCTGCAAACCCAGCCTCTGACTTCTTGCTGTGGCTGCTGTGTGCTCTGTTGCTTCAGTACTGAGCGCAGGGCTTTTTCTGGAAAATAGAGTCACTTAATTCCTGACAAAAGGCTGCTGTTGACCTGGTGTTCTCCAAGATCAACTCAGCAAAGAGATCTTTATTTGGTTTGTTTATATGAGTGTTAGCGTGAGGAAAAAAAAGGCATTGATGATTGAGTTAAAACACTGAAAACACATGAATTAACAGGAAATACTTATAAAAATACTTAAAATGTTTTTGTAAAGTCACAATCAATCTTAAAATGTATGACCATGGCACCCTCCAACAGACAAAACATAGAGTGCACCAATTTTTGAGTGACACTGAGAGTGAAAAGTGGCTAATGGTATGGTACTCTGGTACTGCTCTAGTGTCATATGCTGATTCTGAATGGTATGCCACTTGACTTGTGGTATGCCGTTGCTGGCATATGGCAAAAAGGACATGTCAGTCTCCTCTGGCAGACACCACTCCCAACTACGCCTTTGCCATATCGTATCATTCACGATTAAACAGGTGTAATTTTTAATATTATTTTAAAAAGTTAATATTATCATAATGGCGATATTCCAACTTGTTGACGTAGTCACATCATACCGTTACACACAGCAACAACAAGCATGGTTAAAGAGAAACTGCCAGCACAAGTTCATTTCTGTATAAACACCACGTCTGCAACACGGTTTTGTTCCGTCCTCGCATGGCTTCATACCCACCAGGAGAATTTCAAAAGCGGAGCATTTTGCCTGCCCGGTTTTGTTGACTTTTTGTTGACTTTTATTAATTTGATCATTTTTCCTTGGTTTTTGTGCTACCATGGGTAAGTAGGCTAAGTAGTTAAATGGTTTTGTGTGTTTTATTTTTGAAAATTGACCTGATGCCTTATGTCTGAAAATGCACTGTGTATGGTGGAATCACAAGCACTGTTTAGAATAGCCTTGATTTGAGTTGAGTTGTGACTTGAGCTGCGACATTCCCATAGACCTCCGTTGTAATCGGGGAATATGGAAGTAACGTGTGTTCTGGGGCGACCAATAGTTCCAAACACTGTATAGCTCCAGTGCTGAATCTCATTCATTTTCAGTGTTACCCAAACATGCTCGCTGGTAAATTGATGAAATTACTGCATTTATTGACATTTTAACGCATAGCGGACCTCTTATGAATCTAGTCAATAATGGTATTTTATGTATCTACCTTTAGTAAATGTTTATCGTAAGATAATAACTCGTTAGATTCAAAATGCTGTTATACAACGATACCAACGCTTCGCTATCTACCATAACCGGCTGTCTGTTAACCTACATTTACCTCAAATTAATTGCAGTTATTGGTGTTTGTTGGCATATAAAGTTTATCTTTGTGTATTAGATTTATTGTTGCAACACATCTGATTACAATGAATAATCAATGCTAGCTCAACTAGATAACATGGCTAGTTTATAAAAGGTTAATGCAGCCATTAACATTACACACGTCATTTGGCAGGCAGTGCATCAATGACAGCTGATAAGAAATCAGCAGCATAAATGTGGATGCTCACAGGAAAAGTATAACTGCAGGTAGTCAATTTTATTTAAGTCAATTTTTATATTTTAACAAAAGTTATCTTAGGACACTTTTCACAGAGTAGGTCTAGACCATACTCTTCAAATATTATTTACAGAGTTTAGTTGTATCTGTACCACCCAAAACTTAATGCCACTTAATTAGTTGAAGATGTTTGAAGATACAGAGACACTGACACAATTTCTGTTTATATAATCCCTGTAAGATATATGATATTGCATTTTATCATTTCTGTAGGAGTGTTATAATCTGAAATTACTCACAAAATAATTTAATCATCACGTAATCTAATTAGCAAAATATGAATACTAAAACATCAAGTTTCCCACAGAAATTTCTGAAACTGTGATGGGTGAACTCTAATACCTCTAAAATATTTAAATCAAATCATGTTTTATTGTCACGTACAAGCTAACAATTGAAAAAATCCAATATAATAAAGGTGAATCAAACAATAGAATAGAAACTGAATCTAGCAATTAGATAAAATAAAATAAGATGAAATTATGAAGTGCAGGAGCTGAATAATATATGTCTGTGTGTGTGTGTGTGCATGTGTGTGTTTGTGTCCAGTCTTAGGTTTGCGAGTGCTAGTTGTGACAGCAAGGCTGGGATCTAGCACTACCGCCTACAGTTGTCGAAGGGGAACATACTGGACCTTTACCCTTTCCCTGGACATATTATAGAATAAAATGTTTTGTTGAAGACAGTTGGTTGCCTTGTATATTTTGTACTTTTAGCCAAACTTATTTCTCGGCTTAAATTGAGGGATTGCTGCATGATTGATGTTCACATTGTGTGCATGTTTAGGTTAATGTATAACATAAAATAACATCATGATGTAAAAAATGAATGCATACACACTGTAAATGTAGACATATTATGTTGGAACACAACAGTAATCTTTGGACATTACACCTTAATTTTGACCAAAAATTGCTGTAAATATATTCACTGCTTCTGTCTCCCCCCGAAAACCATTCAAACTGGTTGACAGCTTGGATGAGTTTGGAACTATTGACAGCTGCACGAACCACGTGATCACATGGCGGCAAGATCTTAGTTGCAACTCTTTCTTTCTATGGTGCTGAGTCGCTGGGTGCAGCTGGAACGCAGCATTCCAGTACTGATGTGGACGTTGATTACTATGGCAACAGTAGAAGCTTCAAATATATATTATTATATATATATAACTGAGAGATCAGTTTTGTTTAGATTTTACTAATATTGAAGGCATTTATGCTGACATAAAACTATAACACTTATTTTGTTTGAAATGTATGTTCTTGAAATGAATAATAAAATGTTTTCAGTATTTTGTCATATCGTCAAGAATATCGTTATTGCAAAAATACCCTGAAATATCGTGATATTATTTTAGGGGCATATCGCCAACTGGTGTATGCTGATTTTTTTGGCATATCCTCCTGCTCTGTGCTACATAAAGATGGCATGCCACTAGTGTTACACTGATGGGTGCCACTTTTCACTAACCGCTCCATGTAGGCAGCTATCAGTAATGTGATGAATGCTATACTCTTGTGATTGCTAAGCTACTGGGGCTATATTAGCCCTGGACAGCTAGCAATTGGAGCAAAGTCTTGGATAAGGTTTAATCATTAATGTTACCTATATACCAATGGGCAGTATGTCAAAATGTGATATTTTTTATTTTTTTGTTAACTTTTATTGTAAGTGGTATAAGCCAGTTGAACAGCATCATTGTTGTGAAATATACATCTGGAATGATAGCTATGTTGAGCTTCTCTACATTCCATGATTTCATACATTTTAAAATAATGAAATCAATGTTTACTTAGGCCCCTTCATGAGAGACCCAAATATAATGGTGGTATGTAAAATCCTAATTTGGCTATTAATATGCAAAACCTGCTTTACTGGAGGCAGTGCTACCATAACCCCCTCGTATAGTTCAGCATGGAGCTCAGTTACTGTGAGCCAATTTCCCTCAGTCTCTTCCTTATCTTTTTCTAGCCCTGTTAGTTAACCCTGTTAGTTAACCGGGTTAACTAACAGGGCCATTCTAATACCAGGGTTAAGTTAGGGGGAATTTGGTTTGCTTTTAATAACTTTTTCACACCTTCAACACAGAAGACAGTTTTCTTCAAATGGTCTAGAATGAGCATTAAACATTTTAAATGTTTTAAATCCTTTGATTGGTTGGCCAATCACTTGGTATTCCTACGGGCCTACCCCCGAACACCATACACTTCTCTTGGTTATATACTGCCAAATACATATTTCTGCAAATATATCTTACTGCATGTAGATCAAGTTTCTTTGACAAAGTGGTCCTGACTGAAGTATTGGTCTTGGCCAACTCAGCAACAGTAAATTATCAGAATTAAACAATAATTATTAGATAATTATCATTAAATAATGAATTAACATTCACATGGATTAACATATAATTAACATTATTTTTTTATCAGGGCGGGAGTTAGGAGGGAAAATTGATGGCCAATTAATTAACCTAGTCTCATTAGTCTCATACAATTTACTAAACTATGAATTTGGAACTCTAATTCATAATTAAATTAATTACAACAACCAAAATTACCATAACAATAGCAAGTAAAGGTTAAAGGGTTTTGGAGTTCTAAATAGTAGAGGTTGGCAGCTTTCACTCTTGTGCAAAATTAAATAGACAAGCGTGTATATTCAAATGCATTTATTTAACAGTAGTAAACAAAACACCATATGTAATCTAACAAAACATACCAAACTAAAGAACAAAAGGGAATGTGTGTGCATGTCTTTATGCAAAAGAGAGTGTGTGAGTGTGCATGCTCGCTCGTGTGTGCACATGTCGGTTGGGCACCAGAAAGAATGTGTGTGTGTTTCCATGTTCTGCCTGTTCTACGTGCACAAGCATTAATACACATGTTAGGTCAGAAATAAAAGAGTCTGGGAAGCGGTGCAGGTGAAAGAAAACTGGTCGCTCCTTTGGTCTCCTTGCAGAATAAGCAGCACAGCGCTTACTTCTTTGCTACTATGTTTGTAAAGTTAGCCAGCAGATTTTGTGTCATAGCACCTGGTGCTGAATAAACTGGTTTACTCTGGGTTACCACAGTGTACTTAGCTAACCAGGAATCTTAAGCAGGCTCTTGTGTCTCGCCAAAGTATCTCTTTACACAGTGCCTTAGGACACTTGGTGCTTCATTATATAGATAGCTGAGATTGTTTTGCAAATTTTGATATACAACACATGGGTGTGTTTCATATATGCAAGTGCCTTTAATAGGTGAATTTAAAAAGATAAGATAAGAAAAATAGAGAATATGCCCTTAGACCCCAAAGTGTTAAACAGTTTTGTTAAGGTGGAAGGATGCTGCCCGTCCCAACAAACTGGTTCAATGCTTTAATGTCATGTTGTAGCCTTGAAAAGATTTGTTACTCCTTTTTAAGATCAGTTAATACGTTTTATTATGTTTTGGGTAGCCTCTTTGTGCCTACAGTACAATAGCTTAAAAGAAATGAAACACATGCTGGTGATATAGTGTGGTGATTGTAGTTCTGGGCTCCTTCAAGCCTTGAGTTGAGAATAAATTATTACTATTTCCTAGGTTGATCATGTATGTTTACGCACACAATATACTGTTTGTATGAGTATGTATGTACTAATCTACCAATTGTACCAGGTCTGTGTGGAAATTAGATGAAACTGCAGCTCCTTCTCTGTCCTCATGTGCACTGTTTTAACCTTTATCAGTTTGTTCATCTTCACACCGACTCCCTTACATAATCCGTGTCGACATGAGTCCGAACCTTCAGAGGGATATGAATGGATTGAAGTTGGCAGAATGAAAAGACAGCGAAGTGAAGAGGGATAGACAGGTGTTTTCACCACAAGAGACTTTCCACCTTGCCTTCCAATTAGTCACACACATACATACACACACACGGACTTCTTATCTTACTCTACCCACACTCTCTGCTACCTGCCAAGCTGGGTGAAACTCCCCCCTGAATAAATAAAGTAATAAAAAAAAAACAACAAAAAATAATGCTTTTTTTATCCACCAATTATTTTGACCGCAGTACACTTCTGAACATTGGATTTGACTCAACAGTTTTCAGTGTTATGTGGGTTGGCCAGATGTAAAGATTCTATGAGATATAGGGCTGCATGATATATGGTTTCAGTATCGTCACTGCAATGTGCGCATGTGCAAAAGTCACATTGCAGTTTGAGGGTTTGATCAGTTCCCAATGGGGTCTGGTGAAGGGGAGCACTTCATCAATTTATCAAACAACCAATGCAGTTGCTACAACCTGAAAATGAGCGCTGCCTGTTTTGGTCGTTTTGTAAACTGATCAAGTGCACCCCTTCATCAGAGCAAATGGCAAACTTATTGCTGTGCATGCAGAGTCTACATATCACCTGCTTGTAAACATGCACACAATGTGGCTATTGTCAAAGATAATGTCGCCTGGCAACAACAATGTGAGTGTGTCTCGGCGAAGAAGAAAGAATCCTTCCTTCTCTGTTTTCTGTGTAGATGGAGCAGAGGTGTCTAGCAGGGCCAAGGGTGGTGGAGTGTGGCTCATAGTTTCAACAAACGGTTTGGGAAACTGTGATGACAAGACAGGTCAGGGATTGGACTGTCTTATTAGTGGCTATATTATTATTATTATTACACACTAACCTTTTAACAAAATATCTAGAGTATGCCACTCCCCATTTCACTGCACAAATTGAGAAATATGAGTATGTGACAAATAAATCCTTGAATCTTGAATAATGTCAATGAATATGAGAGGATAACTTTGCAAACTTCACTGATAGAGGCAACAGAAAAAGAGAATATTAATGTAGGATCATTTCTGCCTGATAACTGTGTCAGCACTTTTCCTAATTAATTTGTCCCCTAGCTGACTATGTCCCCAGTCCCACTGATTATTACTATGGAGCTCTGGCACCATCTGCTTCTTTATCTCATTTTAATTGTGAATCAAGAAAAAATCACTGACACACTAGAATCATAGAGAATTATGGGCTCAAGCCCTATAAAAAGGTTTCACAGTGTCTTGTTTTATGCTATATATGCTTGTTCACATGACAGCATAGACCCTGCTACTTACAGTATCAAAAGGTGCATTTAGTAACAGATAATCCACAACAAAACATGCAGTTGTTGGAAATTAATACACAATAAAGAGGCCGTTTCTTAAACCTTGGATCAGTCTGCTCTTAAAGCAGAATAGAATAGAATAGAATATTTTATGTGATTCTATCCTCCTTCTAATTTAACAACCAAGTTCAAAGAGTTTACACAAAGTGATCAGTATTGAAATGGAAATAGCCATCTGTCTGAAGCCAGTGATAAACAAGTGAATGAAAGGTTACTTACACACATCCCACACGTCATTGTCACAGAGTCAGATCCATGGGACGGATGGGGTGAGGTGTATAGGTATGAACTGATGTCTGTCAGCCGTAGTGATGTAAAACCAAAACAAAGAGCTGAAAGTCACAAAATCGTTCAGTAGAGCTGAGGGGAACTATAGAGACTATAGAGACATTTTCTTTGCGGTTCACTGTCTATGTGAAAATATTTTTATTTGTGCAGCTAACCAGGGTTTGTCTGGTTACAAGTAGTCACTCTGTAACCAAGATTCCAGCACCATTTATTTTGAAAGGATGTAAGAATGGATTTACTTGTAATGACATGGCACTTGACTTGACATGATTGTTGATGTCAAACTCAACCCGACTGAGACCATTTAAAAAGGAGGGTCGTAAACTCATACAGTTTGTTTGTGGTGTGAATGCATAGCATGTGGATTCTGTCATAGTAAATGTTAGCCTGGCATCGCCAGACTAATTTGCAAATGCATATTAGTCTGGAACCTCAGTTCATTTTTGATTTCCAAGGGGAGTTATCAACGGGTGGAGACAACCAATCAGAGCCCCAAAACGCTGTTTCGAAATCCTGTCGGACAGTACGTCCTGTCAGAAGTTCAGCAAACACATATTTCTTATCAACATAAAGTTTAAGTGCAGTTGTAAATTTACTGTCCAGTCCATTTAGTACTGCCGCTGTAGCCGGCCGCTGCACGGGAGCCGCTATCTTGGATAATTACAGTCATCGTATTAAACCTGCCTCCTACTAGATAAACGCTTGTGA
The DNA here is from genome assembly GCA_031216445.1 of Lateolabrax maculatus. Lineage (NCBI taxonomy): Eukaryota > Metazoa > Chordata > Actinopteri > Acropomatiformes > Lateolabracidae > Lateolabrax > Lateolabrax maculatus. The sequence goes on along the minus strand of CM062198.1, from coordinate 4,636,724 downwards.
TTGGTTAGCCCGAGATATCTGCAGGGAAGTCAGTTTGAATGGGAGGGGGTCAGACGTATCTGCCAGAGCAAATTAACATAACCTTGCAGATTCGTCTGGTTCCCAGGCTAAGTAAATGCATGATTTAAGCATAAATTCAAAAGCCAAACAACTTTTGAATCCACCTCTTGATCATGGGTACTTTCAAGGAATCAATGTTGCAAGTAAAATATATCCATAATTATGCAAGGCCATTTGGTAACCATGGTCACACATATAAATGTCAGTTTGTGAGTGGAGGGATTTTCCCTTATACGTTAGTCAGTGAAAAGAAGTTAAAAAAGAGGTGTATTAAGCTTGTGTCTCCCTTGTGCTTCCCGAAAACAGTCTGGAGGATGAAGCAGATCGTTTCAGATGCAGCAGTCTGTTACATAAGCATTTCAGTCAGGACCACTATGACAAAGATACTTGATCTACATGCAGTAGATATATTTGCAGTTATATGTATTTTACGGTATGCTCTGTTCTGGGACCTCCCTGTCCTTCCATGCGCACACATGGAAAGCCTAAGGCAGGGAGAGCAGCGGCAAGAACCCCCTGTAGGGTACAGAACAGAGCAGGCATCAATGACAACAGAAATAACATTGATAAGTCAGACACAGCATGAAGGGAGGAGCTGATGTGGAGGTGGGTTGTGAAGCGGCTTGCGGAGGAAGCAGCCGGGATAGACAGGCTGAAGCAGCTTAAATAGGGCGCCCTGAATGAGATCGCCAGTAGATGCGTAGAAGGGAATCAGCTGATCCATCAGCTGATGTGGCTCCTGGATTGCAATGGTCAGCTGATGTAGCTGGGATATTGAGCTAAGCTTGACTCCGTGGCCTGCCTGAACTAACGCGGTGCTCAATTTGTTAAAATTATGTCAGACCATACCCTAAAATATCTGGCTAATGGAATGAGATAATAGAAGCCATCAATGTGTTATCTAAATCTATTTATAATGGGCTAGGACTTATTTTGAAAGTCGTACGAGATGTGAAAGCCTTTTTAGTTTGAATTTCCTGTTTAAGCAAACAAATACTTAAAGGTGCTCCTAATTATTACATTTGTGAAAGATATATAAATCAGTCAAATGATTTTCTATGATTTTCAGTTTATGGTTCAGTACAAGGAATTAATCAGAGCTACACTGGCAGAGGACATACAATGGTGTGTACAGATGCTTTTAATAACACAATTTAATTAATCATTACTGAGGTCTGTCAGTAGTTTTTTTGCCGCTGGGCAGGTAGTTGTATAAATCTGTGGATGTATCATCCATATCTGGTTTGGTGGAATACATTTGTATCTACTATATGAAGTGCTGAATTCATTGACCAAAGTTTGTGCAGTAAATTGAAAAGTAAAGGAATGTTGTGGGTACAGTGGACAAAAGGGGGGTGATTGGGTGTAGATGAGATTGGGATGGTGGTGGTTGGGCTGCACGCTTGGCTAGCTGCATGGATTATCACAAGCAGTTTTGGGATCAGAATCACGCCTGATTGCCTTTTATTGTCCGGGTGTTTTTGTAGACATGCTGCAAGATTTAAAGCTTGGTATTCATTGACCTCAATTTGAATTTCCTACCATACCCCCCACCCTCCTTTTGTCAGTTTGTTTTGTAACTAAAATTAAAATGGTGGGGAAATGCCTCAAAAGAAGAAAACAAAGCTTGTTTATTGGCATTATCGCACAAAACAGGACGGGTGGAGGGAAATGAATAGGGGATAGGGGAATAGTAGAGGAAAGAGTAAAAGAAAAAAACTAGAATAGTGACAAAGTAAGAGCTGCTCTCCTCCACTTCTGCCTATTTGTCTGTTTCCTGTTGACCTGGCCTTACTGGTGCCAGCCTCTTCCTGTCATCCCTCAGCCTCGCTGCAGGGACAGCTGTTCAAACACAACCCATCTATAGTACCAGCTCTGCCTTTTCCCATCTCATGCACCCTGCAGGCCCCCCACCCAGCCAGCATCCTCACCCTGATTCCCTCACCAGCGCTAGCTTCCTCTTTCCCTATACTCACAAACAACAACTGGTCAAAATCACCAAGCTTTTCCTCTCACCCTACTCTGAAAACAGCATTGTCAATGTTGCCAACAAGCTATGAGGTATGGCTTCCAGGAATGCAGTTTGCTATTGCCATTGTGTGTAGAAATGATGACAGAGGTGGAGGAACTGCAGGGAGCAGCCAAGGACTAGAACGAAAAGGTCACAGAGAGAGAGACAGAGAATGCCACCAGACCAAGAAAAGCTATTTTCTGGCACCATGAGAGCATGGTTATAGTTTGTTTTTTAAATTGAAATTAAGTTGCTAGTATGCTTAATCAGAACTGCTTGTTGGATGGTCCAATAGCTTTTGAATCCCCCTACCCCCATTCCATGTTGACGTAAAAATTGAGGGTAACAATTTCGGTACCTTTCTGAAACCGACAATCCAGCAACCACACCCACTTCACGCCATATCTGGCCAGGCATGTGGAGGTGAAAAGTAAGCAGGGTCGAACTTCTCTCTCAAGCTTAGCATTTAAGTTCTTCACTTTTGATGTGTACAAAACACTATGAATGTCTTCCAGAATACACTGTCTGAAAGTAAGTGGTGTTATTCCCATTCTTTATTATGACTGGCTGGCTTTTCACTCTGCTTTGCGATCAGTTAAGAACACTTTTGTTTCCATAGTCATCGGTCACCACATTGTATGAATTAGTTATTTTTAAGTATATTGAGGCCCTTATTGAACAAGTTGTTACATTAATTTCTCGACAGCAACAACAGCGATAGTAGCTCTGTCAGTTGGAGGTCAATTGTGTGTGTGTGTGTGTGTGTGTGTGTGTGTGTGTGTGTGTGTGTGTGTGTGTGGGCTAAAAGGGGCAGTGTCAGTGGGAGTGTAAAAAAAATCGTGATAATCTCATGCCATTTACTGCGCTTCACAGCTCCCTGTGAATACAGTGAGGGAGAAAGAAAATAGATTCAACCTTCTAAAACTCAAAATGATGAGGAATCTGTTTAACAAAATAAAATAAGTGAAGTTGAAGCTATTTCTAAAATGATGAGTCCACCTATGTGACCTCAAGAAAATCCTTCATAGCTGCTGTTGTGCCAGGAGTCCCAAGTTAGCAAAGGCTAATGAGAACCAAACTGTCTGTGATCCCAGCCTGTAGAGATGGCTCTTCATGGGTGGGGTCGCAGCGCTGCATGAGTGGGGCCCCTTAAACAACTTTGACAGAGTCTCGTGCACAAGATATATTTTCTTTATATTGTTGTGGGGATCTTCCATTCCCTTCTAGTGTGAAAAAAGAAGCGGCAGATGCCAGGGCCTGTGCTTTGGTTGATTTTTCAGCAAACTTTCACAAATTTGACTCCATTAGATCCTCATGGGCAATAGTGCCAAAGCCAGGAACAGGCTTTCAATGTCAATCATCCTACCCCCTGGTCCTCCATACTCTCAGAGGCAGCTCTGTTAAAAGGAAACCTAAAACCCAGACGAGGAACGATTAAGATTTCCATCTGAAATAATGTAATTTTGACCATGTGGCCAACTCACTGCTGTCATTAGCATTGTCATTATTTATTCACTGCTTGGTTCATGGTTTTTATTCAGTTGTGAATTCATTATGGCTGTAATGTGGTTATCTTTTCACGTCTTTCTGATGGATTGGAATTCTGATGGAAACGAGCTGGTTCATGTATGATTCTATTAAGTTTCATTTAATTTTATTTTACCATTGCCGTTTACTTGTTAACCCGTCATGTCGACTGACTACTCTCTGCCCCACTGCCTTGGATTTATACCTAATAAAAGGGCCAACTAGTTAGCAGCTGCTTGTAATTGCAGTTTTACAGATAAAGGTTTAAATTAGCGGGACACATAAATGTGTTTAAATAAGAATGGGAGGCTCTGGAGAACAGCAAAATAAGGTTTAATGAAATACATGTGGAAGAGGCAGAGCTAGTCCAGTTGTGGTGAGATTTCTTTCTTTCTCTTTCTTTCTTCCATCCTTCCTACTGGATGTTTGATTTTTATACTTACTTGCCTATATGATAGCTATATTTTAATATTTGCTCCTTTTTTTTGTTACCTTGTCTTTGTTTAGTCATATGTCAAAGGTGTTAAAGTGGACAGTTAACCCCAAAATCAAAATGACTTTTTATTCCTCTTACTTGTAGAGCTATTTATTCATCTAGATTGTTTTGGTGTGAGTTGCCATTGTTTTGGAGATGTCAGCTGCTAGATGTATACTGCTAACTCACCACTGAGCTAGATAACATTACAGCTCAGCTAAGGAAGATGTCATTAATGTTCACATCCTCCGCTGTTGCAAGCTTCTCGACCAAGAGTAGTTGCACGCTTCCTTCTGTGTAGTGATATGGTCATGGGGGTATTTTGAGAAAAAAAGTAAAAATTTCTACATGAAAACTGCATCCAACAAGGTCTGTGGACAAGCCGAGTGCTATGTAGTTCCATTATATTCAAGAGAAGGCAGACATCTCCATGGCCGACTTCTCCAAAACTCGGCAACACACACCAAAGCACTACAGGTAAAAGGAAAAATATGTGTTTTTGTTTTTGGGGGGAACTGTCCCTTTAATGTATATTTTTTTCTTACTAAGAACCAGTCAGATTGCTTGTATGTTCAAACATACCTGGCCAATAAAGATCCTTAATCTGACAGAGATATCTGTATTTTGATTATTATCATTTTGCCATTTTCAGGGCAGAACTTTAAAATTAGATACAAATTTACACACATCTGACATATGGTCTTGTAAAGTTGATATGGCTTATAGGTGAGCAATATAACGATATGTACCATGAGTCAATATAAAGTTGTGTACTGTCAGAGAGATTTTGCCATACCAATTATCTGACTATAGCTTAAACAATCTCTGTGGTCATCAGTGATGAGGACTGCTTTATGACTATATTAGATTTAGGCCTAGATATGATGTTTGCATCAATGTGAAGTACTTTGATTAGTCACATGCTTGTTTTTGGCTACTCCGGCAAATTAGACACTTGTCTAATTTCTGTCGGGCTATTGACTAGTGCAGCTTTTATTTATTGATAGAGATGACAGACAGCTCCCTGTCTGGGATTACATGTCTTAACTATGTTCAAGGCTATCATTATTTAATATATAAATACCCTAATGCCCTGTACACCTCCACATGTTTGCACTTATTTTGTCTGACCTCTACTCAGGTTAAGGGTAGGAAGAGCAATGCTTTGAATTTTTGTGAGGTCAGCGGACCCCCATGTACCAATAACAATTATACGTGAATGTGACATGTGTCCCAACTTTGCAGGTGCAACTAGGCTAACAGCATCATGTGGACAAGCTTATGAACATTAAATTACTTTCTTTTTGTTTATTGATATTTATTACTCAAGTACCCCCAATTTTGTGAGGCTTTCCATTCTCTCAAAGATCCAGTTTGTAGCTCATCAGCTCTGCAACTTTGTCACTTCTGGGGAGAAGATTACTCTCTCTCTTACTCTGAACTGTTTATCTGTCACTCACAAACACAAGCAGTACTCACACACACACATGCACTGATCCAATTCCAGCTCAGGTTAAGTGTCAGCTCTGGTATTTCAGCTAAAGGTGAGGAGTGAAAAGATCACTGTATGTCTCCACACAACACACAAACTGCAGTGAGTGAGGCAGTCACCAGTCACCTCTTCACAGTTACTGCATACATGTTTCATAGGTGTGTGTGTGTGTGTGTGCGTGTGTGTGTGTGTGTGTGCTGATAGAGAGCTGAAAAGCTCATTCATACACACAGACAGTGTGGCCATTCACTCCGAGCTGTCAGCTCTGTTTCTCCTCTGCTCTGGGCTCTGCCAATCAGTTGGCTTACATCTCTCCTCTTCCTCATCCTCTCACTTTTCTATTTATTCCTCACCACTCTCTCTTTTCTTCTATCTTGCTATTTTTTACTTTTACTTTCACTGGTGGTGACCTTTATTTACCCAGTGCTGTGTTTGTTGTCTATGAGGAGCAGTAAAAGCTCCCTCATAAAGGCCTAACCTCCTCAGACCTCTCCATAACTACTGTCCATGTGATGGGTGACACACCATTAAACCTGCTCCCCTTTGGACCGCACATCTCGTTATAGCATGCTGTCACTGGAGAGCCTCTCATGTCATCTTCCATCAGTACTGTGATGGTGACAGGAAGAGGCTTTGTTTGAGTAATGGAAAGAGGAAATGGTCCTTTTTGACAGGTGTGCTACTCTGACCTGCTGAAGCATACTTGATTTATATCATCTGTCCACTTAAATCTGTATCTCTAACATTTATGTCTGTTTTCACTCCTGTATGTGGTTAACATACTTGTTTCATTTATAGTATAGTAGTTGTAGTTGTAGAAGTTCACATAAAGTTTTTCATAATGCTTTCACACATCTCCTGAAATAACAATTTTTTTTTAACTTGACATTCTGTCTAGTTATTTTATCCATGAACCATTTCTCCATATCTTTTTCAGAAAATGTATCATATCACTTTAATTTATTTTTTAATTTTGCCTCCAAATGCTCTTCTATAGTTTATAGTTTCTTTTTTGTATTTTATTCTTATTTTAGTTTATTGTTTTCATTAATTTATTTTAACTTTCTATACTTATACTTACTTGCGGTACTTATTTCTGTTTGTATGCTGCCACAACAGCATTTTGGGGATCAATAAAGATTTACTTTATCTTACTTCATTTTATTTCCAAACAAAAAGCACACATAACATGGACTACAACATGCAGGGTCTGACAAGAAAATCCAAAAAGTCAAGTCAAATTACCTCAAGAAGCTTTTCACATAGAGTAGGTCTAGACCATACTCCTTAAAATATTATTTACAGATATACAACAATTCCCACTATGAGCAAGCACAGTGGCGAGGAAAACTCCCTTTTAACAGGTAGAAACCTCGAGCAGAACCAGGCTCTGGGTGGGCGGACATCTGCATCAATCCAGTTGGGTTGAAAGGGGAGGAGAGAGGGGGAGAGGGGAGACAGAGCAGGAGGAGAGACAACAAATCAGACTAATAATAATAACAACTGCAGCAGTGAGTGTGGAGCAGGAACATGGGGGCAGTAGACGGCCGGCAATCACAGATCCAGAATCTACAGCTCCAGAGGCAGAAATACCTGCAAAAAGTGAGAAGGCCAAAACTCCAGGAGAGGGAAGATATCTAGTTAGTAACATGCATTAAAGGGATATGAATGCGAACAGATGGAAAGGGGGAGATGAGGAGAAAAGAACTCAGTGCATCATGGGAAATCCGCCGGCAGTCTAGCAGCATAACTAAGGGATGGTTCAGGACTCACCTGAGCCAGCCCTAACTATAAGCTTTATCAAAAAGGAACGTTTTTAGCATACTCAGCATATTAAACGAAGAGAGGGTGTCTGCCTCCAGAACCCAAATTGGGAGCTGATTCCACAGAAGAGGCGCTTGATAACTAAAGGCTCTGGCTCCCATTCTACTTTTAGAGACTTTAGGTACCACAAGTAACCCTGCATTCTGTGAGCGTAGTGCTCTAGTGGGGTAATACGGTACTATCCGCTCTTTAAGATATGATGGTGCCTGACCAATAAGAGCTTTGTAAGTGAGGAGGAGGATTTTAAATTCTATTCTAGATTTCACAGGGAGCCAGTGCAGAGAAGCTAATATTGGAGAAATATGTTCTCTTTTGCTAGTTCCTGTCAGTACACGTGCAGCTGCATTCTGGATCAGCAGGAGAGTCTTTAGAGACTTATCAGGGCAGTTTATTGGATAAACACAGCCTGCTAAAAGCTGCAATAGCTAGCACTAATGGGAGAGAGGATTTCCTGTGATTTCTCGACAAATAAAAGCCATTTTATTTCTGGTGAAAATGTAAAAAAAATGCTGAATTACAAACCGCAGCAACTTTTTGTGCCCCGTATGTGTGAATGCATCTGACACGGACATCTCCTGCTCTGTGCTACAAGTGTGAAAGGGTACCTGATTGTCCACACATTGTCCGGACTTCATATGTGAAAACGGCTTATGTCTGTGTCTGTGTTTGAAGATAAATCTGTACTGGTTGGGGTTGAGAATTTTCTCATCAAAGAAGCTCATGAAGTTATTACTACTGAGAGCTCTGGGAATACATGGCTCAACAGAGCTCTGACTCTGTGTCAGCCTGGCTACAGTGCTGAAGAGAAACCTGGGGTTGTTCTTATGTTCCTCTATTAGTGAGGTGTAATTTTAAAGTTTTTGGAGTTTTAAGACTATCTTGCCAGCCTAAACAAGATTTCTCCAGATTGGTGGAATGCCATTTCCTTTCAAGTTTTCGTGATGTTTGCTTTAATTTGTGGGTTTGGGTTAGCAAAGGAGTCCTCTGTTATATTGAGTCCAGTAATATGAATTCAAAAGTTAATAAATAACGATCCAATAAAAGAGGATTCTGTGGAAAGACTTTTAAATATTCAATTTTGATACCATATGCATTGGAATTGAACATTTGTTAATGGTAACAAATCAGGTGCTTCTCACTTGTCAAAATGTTACTCTTACACCTCCACATTGTCACAGCTTCAGCTTGATTTCCTCTCGAAAATCTCTCTGAACAGTGAGAATGTCCTGCAGTTTTCTCAGCTCGTGTGGGTCACCTTCAATTATTATTGAGCTCTCACAGCAATAGTAAAACTGTAGCTTTGTGAGAACATTGAACTATTGTTGAACTATTGCCACATAGAGGCTGCTTTAAGCCTCTGATTGGTGGAGCTTGTTGGGGCTCTACATAAACACATCGTGACATAAGGTTTTGTAGACATTGCCCAGGGCTGAAAGAATAACTTTGACTACTATATATATATATAGACAGTACTGTATATTGAGCATGTTAACATCCTGATGTTCGCATATTGAAAAAAGAACCACTGTTAGAAGTGTTCAGTACAAGACATATATCATTTATCATTAAAAGCATTACATTAAAAAAAACCATGAAAGCTGTAGAAACAACCAAACTTGTTTGATATGATTGCTCTTAAAGCTACTGAGATATTAACCTTATGTACAGCACTTGTATAGGTTAGTTTTGTACTGAGCTAAACATGACAGCTTAGATATAAAGTAACATATGCGTAAAGTTACATATGGAGTAGAGTGCCCAAATCTGGGGTAAGCAATGGTTAAAAACTTCTCTCTGGAAATTAAACATTATGCAATAATTCAAAATAAAGGAATTTTAGTCACATACATTCTTTTTCAGTCACAACTCATTGCTGGACACTACACTTCATGTTGATATCTGCTGGTGGATTACACTTTGATGTAACATGTTCTCACATGTATCACTGAGAAATGTACATGTGTTAAGTGTGAAATGCTGGTCATGAGTGGCAAAATGCTACAGAAACCCTCAGTCATGGCAGCTGGATGGCTTCAGAGCAGTTGAACAAGTCGTTGCTTTCATTCATCTCATTGATGTGACTGTCACTCCCATGGGAGTATAAAGCTGCATTAAACTGCTCTGCATTCAGTTAAACCACTCAGCATTCTTGTGACCTACAGTGTCAGTCCGATAAGATGTTCCAGAAAGTTTGATTATAGCCTTCAGTGGATCACAAAGTGAGGGCCAACTTGGCCTTGATTAATCCTACATTTCTCCTGCACCCGCTCTCCCTTGTGTTCTATTTATGGGGCTCTAAAGGGTTTGCATATCTTCAAGTATCTCTTAATTAGCTGAAGAGGCAAACTGTGTTATGTTACATTTAAAGTGCAAGAGATGTTAGAGAGTGGTAGACACAAGGAAACACTGAAACATGCTCAGGAATATTTTGGACCCATACATACACACACTATACACTCACACTCCGTTACTAGAAACAAACACAGGGACATCTGATGTGTAAACAATTGAATCACAAGCTTTGAACTTGCATTCAATATAAGGGTTCAGCTGAGAAACGGGTTTGAACCAAGATGCAGGACTCAGATAGACAGTATAAGTATAAGTTCCCCTTTATGTGTGGTCAAAAACAGGCAAAAGTCAAAACCAGGCAGGCAGATGAAAACATACATACTTATCCAAAAGGGGTCAGGCTGAAGGGCAAGAGTCTAATGAGCTGGCGGAGGACTCAAATGGACAGAGCAGATGGCTGGAAAGCTAAGGCACAAGCACAATAGCCAATCTGGCTAGTGAGTGAGTGGGAATGGGCCGGTATATGCAGTGGGGCTGATGGCAAAAATGAGGAAAAAGGCATGTTTACGCCCGACAAAATGTGGCAAAACGTTTATTTAAATGCAATCGGTGATGCGTTGAACACCTTGTTGTGTTATGCAAGCATTGCAACTGCGGCATTGGGCCGCTGCCTTATTAATACAGTGAGGCTATACACGTTATTGCTGATTGGTTTACAACTCTGACACACCCACCAAACAAGAAAAAACGTACCTCAAAGCCCATTGCACACTGTTTCACACCGTTCCAAGGAAACATGTTGTTCAACCCAGAAACCATAGCAAAACGGTGCACACCATTTTTCGATGGAACGTGCCCCTGGTGCGCAGGCAGACAGGGGAGGTCAGGTGATGGTGATTGGATTTGAAAGGGTTTACTGCAGGACAGGGGTAGTAGACATGAGAATGTGCGACTAGGATTTGGATAGTGTTGTGACATTCAAAATCATATTCATACATCCCAGTAGTCAAGAGGTCATTTCTGGCCTTCTAAGACTCTGGTGGCCTGCATGATTAACTGATTCAGCCTTTTAGCTATGAAATTAACATGTTTTTTTCCTAAGTGTTAATCATTAAAAGAAAAAAAAGATGGAAAAAGATACATGAAGAAATGTATTGCTTTTGTTTCTTCAACATTCATTTTCCACTCTACTATCAAAGGAGGCAATTCTCCCTCAAGCATCCTCAAGTCCCTCAGCATCCTCAACTTCAATCAAATGGTAAATACTTTAATAGAAAGTAATTGAGCATCGCGTTAGTTCAGGCAGGCCACGGAGTCAAGCTCAGCTCAATATCCCAGCTACATCAGCTGACCATTGCAATCCAGGAGCCACATCAGCTGATGGATCAGGATTCACAATTTCCCCCCGCCGGAGCTCTCGTCTGGCAAGTAAAAATCAAAATACTCCCATCATCAGCGAATGGCCAGTGCCCAGGCTCTTGGAAACATTGTTTTAAAACAATGTCACGGCTCCGGTTGGAGTTACTAACGAAGAGCTTTTTGAGTTTCTCATGGGAAACATCCGTACTGAATCGCCACCTGCAGATCTTTCCAACTCCTCTGTCCCCAGGAAAACTACCGCAAAAAGGAAACACTGCTCCCGAACACCCGCTGCCGTCCCAGCTCCGGCAGCCTCTCTGCTGTCCAAAAGACCACGAGCCCCACCTCCAACAGCCGGCTCCACGGACCAGGAGGATAACCCCATCTTGTCAGCACTATCCAGCATCCAGTCATCGCTTGTCACGATGAACTCCAGAATCCAAGCTCTGGAGTCCGGCTCAGCACCCTAAGTAAGTTGTTTTTTTCCAGGCACCACCAACCCGTCTTCCTCCTCTGCAGCAGGGCCGTCTCATGCGTCACCGGACGATGACGTCACTCCAGTGACGACCGATGGTTTCTCAGTCCCGCAGAGATCGCTGGGAAATGCAGTCCCAGTCTCCACGGGCGTTCCATTCTTTCCCCCTGCTGCTGCGATCTCCCCACACCTGCAAAGCCAAATCCTAGCAGGTAATGATGTCAATCTTGTAAAAATCTTGCTGTCCTCAGAGCTAACTGACAGGCGTATTGTGGATTGTGGAGATGTGTCAGTGATGCTAAAGGATGGCGACCCCCGGCTTTCTCAAACCCTAACTCTGGCAGAATTTAACGTGGCTTTTGGCGTGTTCAGAGATGTTACATGCGAAGTGTACGCAACCCGTAGAGCCGAGCTGGACTCCTATCTAGCCATCATTTCGGATCCGGCCATGACCTACGGAGGAACTCTGTTCTATGAATACCACAAGTCGTTTTCCGCAAAAGTGGCCATGTTCGTCCACAGGCTCAAACAGAGACTGGACTGGTAAGCAGTTGATTTGGCTTTCATAAGCAGGCATTTAACGGGGCTTCAAGCTCTCTCCTGCTCTATCTGTGGCTCCTTCTCTCACTCCCTCAATCTGTGCCCAAAATCCGTGGCTCTTGGCGAGCCTCAAATGCCTCCCCCAAAACCCCATCCTGAAAAGACTAAGGTGACACCATTTAAGACTCCGATGTGCTTCAACTTCAATGAAAATGTATGCAATTACTACAATTGTAAGTACATTCATGCTTGCAGCTACTGTGGAGACGGGCATCCAAAATCAGTGTGCCCAAGACGAACCCACTTCATGAAAGGGGAAAAGAAAAAATAAAGCCATCTACCCCGGTCAACGTCCATGAGCTGGGGAAGGCTTTAAAAAAACATCCTAACCGCGGTTTCGTCAATTATTTGATCACAGGACTAGTTCAAGGGTTCCTAGCCTGTTTGACTCGGTGGCCAAAAGTGTATTTCTCTTGCAATAATTTACAATCTGCTTTGAAAAAGCCTGAGATAGTCGATGCATTACTGGAAAAAGATGTTAAGAAAGTATTCATGATTGGACCATTCGTTAAATCACACAAATTTTTCGATACTTCATCATGTCAGAGGCGCTTTGCTGGATTCTTCTTAATAACTGTAAATTGCCTTTTGTGCTTCATCTCTTAGACGATTTCCTGTTAGTAGACTATCCAAATTCAAAACTAGATCGATGCATGTCTGCTCTCAGACATACCTTCACAAAATTAGGCATTCCTTCTATCTGAAGAGAAAACGTCAGGCCCACTAAAGGCCATAGAATTTCCAGGCATCATTTTAGATACCAACCTAATGCAAGCCTCCCTGCCTTTTGAAAAATTAAACCGTATCAGAGAGGTCATGAGAAAAGTGCAGGAAACGGTAGCGATTTCAAAAAGAGAATTGCTTTCCCTGCTTGGGCATCTTAATTTCACAGTGTGCATTATTCCTCAAGGATGTTCCTTTATATCCAGGCTTCTCGACCTCTCCAAATCTGCAGAAAAACTCCATGACATGGTGAGCTTGGATGCAAGATGCGAGCTCCGGTTCTGGTCTCTTTTATGCAATAAATGGAATGGCATCTCTTTCTTTTATAATGAGGAATTAGAATCTTCACTAGCCATTGAGCTATATACAGATGCAGCCCCTTCTGTTGGTTTCAGGGTTTTTTTCAATAATCAGTGGTTTGCTGATGTATGGCCAGAAAAACTATCATCCTTGCCAGCCAACACTGCTTCTACTGCTCTAATGGAAATGTATCCAATCGTTATTGCTTGTCTTCTGTGGTGTAAACACTGGTCCAGGAAACAAATCCTGTTTTATTGTGATAACGAGGCAACCGTTAATATCATTAACAAAAGGTGCTCCTCAGTTCCATTTATCAATAGATATGTAAGGCGTCTTACTTGGTCATCCATCATGGGTAATTTCATAATTCGAGCAGCTCATTTCCAGGCTTGGATAATAAAATTGCTGATTCTTTGTTCCGATTTGAATTTCAGAAATTCCAACTGTCAACTGTGCCTGGAGTTAGCACAATCCAGCCTGAACTGTCCTACATTCATTCAAACCGTGCTAGATTAAATACAAAACTGGGAAACTATATGCTCTCTGCTGCTCGCTACATGCGATCTGGCTTAGCTAAGTATACATTAAAAATGTATGACTCTGCATGGTCCTACTTTACCTCCTTTTGTGCCACCTTCTCTGCTATTTTGCCTGTCAATATTTCCATCATGTGTGCCTTTGTAGTTCACTGTTTTGAATCTCGAAAAATGCAGCCACGATCCATTAAAGGACTCGTCGCAGGTATACAGTTCCATCTGCGCTGTTTGGATCCATCTACCAGCAGCCTGCTTGAAAACCCATCTATTCGTCTCTTGCTAAACGGCCTCAAGAGAGCGAAACCACAAAGCAACGATATTCGTCTCCCATTCACTCTCCCACTCCTGCAAAGATTAATCACACATTTCAGCAGTGGTGGGCCGTCAGGGCCTGCAAGGCCTTCTCTGCTGGCCTAAGAAATATCTGAATTACAGACTTATTTTAATTATAATTATTATTTTTAAATGTATTATTATTATTTTTTCCATTAATACTTAATAAATAATTCCAAATGGTCTATTCGCCTCCTTTCATAGCTTTTCCCCTGGTTGCGCTGCTTCCAAACATGTATATTCATATAACAGCATTTATCCAATCACAGTTCAGCCATAATTTGTTGCTAGGGTCAAAGAAATTTGCCTGGAGGCCTTCACAATCAGTTCTGCGGGCCCTGTAGCATAAAATAAGTGTCGATCAGACTGTTGCTTTAACCAATCAGATTTTGAGTTGACGACACCAAGGCCTTCTAGCAGACGTACGGTAACGTCAGCATATTCCCGCCCTTTGATTGGATAGTCAGAGAGCGTGCTAGCTAGAGCTAGTAAACTGCATTTGTTGCGAGCTGAACGAGCAGAAATATACTTGTGTTGATTTACAACCCCCAGTAAAGGCATTTATTCTGGCTACACGAGTTATCTGTCTGTGATGCAACGGCCCTTAATACTGCATTTCTGCATAATGATTTCTTTCTCAGGCACTGTAGTCGGAGTGATATTTTTAGTGATGCGCTGATGTCGTGCTCATTTGATAATGCTCTAAACGTCTTATTGACCAATCAGATTGCACGGTCGGATCTACTTGGTGTATAAATAGCCATAAAGTAGTTATTGAGAGGTGGATTAATTCAGACGAGCACTACTAAAGGCCTAGGTGTGAAATGCAAGGTCTGCCACTGCATTTCAGGAATGGGTGCTTTGGTCCTTATAGAGACTTACTATTGGAATCAGTCTTCCTCACAGCCTTTTATGGATTTCTCAGAAGTGGAGAGTTCACTACATGCACAGAATCTTTTGCACAACGTCACTATAGCTGACGTAACAATTAACCCCCACTATTTCTCTATATTCCTAAAACACTCTAAAACTGATAGGGATGGGAAAGGGACGTCCATTTTAATTTCTGAAACTAATTCTGCTTTCTGTCCTATGTCTTCTATGACTCACTATCTGCAAAGCCGACCTCAAGCCAGCCAACAAGAGCCTCTTTTTGTCACAGAGGAGGAAAATCCATGTCCTGAGCTTGGTTTGCCTCTCGCCTTCGCCTCCTCTGCCAATCCTGTGGGCTCCCGCCAGAACGCTACACTACTCATTCCTTCCGTATAGGAGCATCAACAACTGTAGCTTCCATAACTCCTGTCTCAGTGCTCAAAGCTATGGGCCGTTGGTCATCATCTGCCTACGAACATTACCTCCGGCCCGGAGCTCAAGCCATTCTCGATGCTCAAAAAACCATGAGTTCCCTGTGATTTGCTAGCTCATAAAATAAAATGTTATAGCATATCTACTGGACTCTGCTTATTTAACTCACTAACTATGCTGCCTCAACAACATTCTGTTTTGATTCAATTAGCCTCGCTGCTCGTCCCTTTTAATCTAATCGGCTTCTACTAAGTTGCTCAGCTAGCTCCTCCAGTGCACTTTTATATAAGCGCATGGAGGCTCATGGAAGTTTGCCTGGTGCAATCGTTTTGGGGTTCATGCTGCTGCTATCCCTGCCTTAAGCTTTCCATGCGCACACATGGAAGGCGTGCTAGCTAACCCCGCTCTCTGACTATCCAATGAAAAGGCGGGAATACGCTGACGTTACCGTACGTCTGCTAGAAGGCCTTGGTGCCGTCAACTCAAAATCTGATTGGTTAAAGCAACAGTCTGATCGACACTTATTTTATGCTACAGGGCCCGCAGAACTGATTGTGAAGGCCGCCAGGCAAATTTTTTTGACCCTAGCAACAAATTATGGCTGATACATTATCTTCTGATGCTTGTCTTTTTTACTGTAAATTTAAATGCTTCTCAGCCAAAACAATGGTGGTCCTTTTGCCGACCAAAGTTAAAGTCAACCTGTAGGATTTTTTCTGCTGTGACAACAGCTCTTCCTCCTGCTTGTGTAACTAAAAACCCAGTCTGCATAGTATGGACTTACCATTTATGGTTGTATCACTCCAGAGTTTGGCTTTCACACTAAGATCATCGCCTGTTAACTAATGCCCATTCATGGGAAAAAACATCCCTCCATTAAGAATGAGTTTTTCACTTTTCTTTTCTTCAACAAGTGGAAAAAGTGCTCACAGATGCAGACGCACAGTACTTTAAGTGCAGCAGCAGGCCTGAACATTGAGAGAATGACTGTATGTGTCACTGTTCAACTTACTATGTGTATCTGCCTTACCAAGCCACACACTGATTGTAGTATTATATCTTAAATCTGATAAAATACTCCTCTTTCCAGATTTTTTACTTGTAGGAAGTGGATTGAAGGACTCAACACTTGATTAACTCAGAGTTAATATGGATACAAAAACATAGTAGGTGGTACCTTTCATTTCTTGTTCTATGTAAGTAGAAAACATCTTCATCAACATAAGCCCAGTTCAGGGTGACAGGGTGTTCAGGGTCAAAATAGATCATGTATATTTAAACATGATGAGATCAAAGCCTTTCATCCCACTCTTTCAGCCTCTATAATAAGAAAAGATTATCTTACCAATGTCAGCCTTGTACACCGAATATATTAAAGGCAAAATACTACTGTGTGACCGTTTGGTGTGTTGATTGAAAGAAGAGAAAAATCTATCGGGTTAATTTTTTTAGGAGAGAACCCAATTTTTTAAACGTTACTGAAGTGAGTAAGTGGGTATTGTATGCATGAATCCATAAAAAATAGTGATAGTGAAATGAACACAAAAATGGTGAGCCTGGATGAGATCATAGGTGCCTGAGCAATGGAGCAAGTGGTGCAGCTGAAAATAGGGCGAGAAGTTGTTGTTTTGCTACCCCACTTTTTGTCTTTTTGAAAATAAATGTATTATTATACAGTCTCCGCAATCAGGTAATTATATTTAAGCAGCTTTTATCAATGATCATTTTATTATTTTCAGCAACTGACACAAACAAATAATAAAAAAATTAGTCAGTTAATTCAGTCAGCCTGTATCGAGTACAAAAGATCCGCAAATTGTCGCAGCACTTGTTATACACATTTTTTTAACAAGGCACACGCTTTCCTTTGAATGCTCCAGTTTTGTCTAATCTGTCCAAAGGACATTCTCCCAGAACTTTGTGGCTTGTCAATATGCATTTTAGCAAATTCCAGTCTCGCTTTTTTATGATTTGCTTTCAACAGTGGTGTCCTCCTCAGTCAGCTTCCATTAAGTCCAATTTGTCTCAAACAGCGTTGGATGGGGCGATCTGACACTGATGGACCTTGACCTTGGAGTTCACCTCTAATTTCTTTGGAAGTTGTTCTGGGCGCTTTGGTTACCATTTTACCATTTTTTTTGGTTACTATTTTCCATCTCCTCATTTTGTCATCAATTTTCCTCTTGCCACGTCCAGGGAGGTTGGGTACAATCCCGTGGACCTTAAACTTCTGAATTATATGTGCGACTGTAGTCACAGGAACATCAAGCTGCTTGGAGATGGTCTTAAAGCCTTTACCTTTAACATGCTTGTCTATAATTTTCTTTCTAATCTCCTGAGACAACTCTCTCCTTAGCTTTCTGTTATTTCCGTGACCATTGTGGGTTTTTCTTTCTTTAACGGAAGGGTACCAACAATTGTGTCCATGTTTGTAAACAAGGCTTGCTGTATCTATACAACAACACAGCTATACTCACATACAAACCCTGTAATGCAAATTGGATTCACACACTGTACAGTTCATACAGTTCAGCTTACATAAACTCAAGAGTTAAAAATGGTCCACTTTCTGGTGAGTATTGAGAAAAGCAGCCCTCAAGTTAAACATTGTTCCATCATATTTAATTACTCAAATCATATTGTGATGTGTTGTAAGGCTATTTCATTTATATAAATTGTTTGTCCTTGTGAAGATTGAAGATGGCCTAGAAGCCTGCAACTTGATACCATTCTAGGCTATATATAATTGTTTTGTAAAAATAATTATTATTTCCTGTCCTGATCCACCCAATTATAAACTGTTCTTGATGGATTCTTGGTTTTCAAAGACCCCTCAATCTAACAAATCTACACTAGTGCAGGTGGCTGTTTCTTGACTTAATCCAAAAGGTTAGGTGATGTAGAAATGCAGGAATTTTGTTTTGAATTGCTTTTTTTCTGTGTCTTTCCAAGTTTGCTCCCCCATTTTAAAACATAACCAGGCACCCATTGATGATATTGACACAGCTCTACAGTTCATTATAAATCGACTTATGTAAATAGCAACTTTTAAATCAGCATACTTCTTTGATCATAGTGAAACATTATCTTAATGCACATTCAGGTTTTTGCTAACTGTAACTGGAATATTGCCATCTAAAATACATTTCAACCACTCAGCTGTGAGTGGTACAGTTGGTACAGAGAAATCACTTGCTACTGATTGGTTAGGGCAAAACAAAACAAAATAATGGAATCAACTAACATGAACACAATGTCAGGTGGATTTTGCCTGGTTTTCAGGGGCTGGACAGCAGTCATTGATTCCTATTTGAAAGCAATGTTTGCCAGTATTAAAAAGGACATAGAAACAACACAGGTTGAGGGAGGGAAAGTGAGCTGTGTTTAGGTTCTGAACGCTTCCTAAATAAACCTGATTTAAAATCAATTATTCCCCAATCAACTTCTGAGCCCCCCTCTGTCTTGCACAAGGCTACATTTTATATGACCAAAGATCAAGGTAACTTAAGCAGCAAACAAGGAGTGAAGCGCAAGGGTGAACTGAATCATCACCAGCCCTCATATCGATGGACTGAAGCATAAAAGTATTTGTGGTCAACCACTGGTTTGAACAAAACCATTTCTTCTATTCCCCTTGATGTGAACAAACTCTTTTATTTCTGACCTACTGCACACACTACTGGCTTTTACAAGTAATCCCACCCTCACTATGTAACAGCTGCCCCCTTCAGTACAGTATGCAGTCCCCTCGGGATGGGGGTTGCCCCTCTTGTATTATTATCCCAGTATTGGCTTCTATGAAGTAAGCCAGTGATCCAACGTGAAGCAGCCTCTACAGGGTGCTGGCAGGGTGAAGGCTGTCCTGACACTGTCTTTCCACTGGTGTGTAAACTCAATTAGGGGAACTGCTGTATGCCACGCTCCATGGCTACGACTCAGTAACTTCACAGCAGGACAACCTGACTCTCTGTCAGTGTGTGTGTGTATGTGTGTGTGTGTGTGTGTGTGTGTGTGTGTGTGTGGTCTAATATAGACGTAGTTGTGTATTGGTATGACAAGTCATGTCCCTTTCAGATATGACTTTGTGTTTTCAGTGTCAATGCCCTCATCCTGTTCACAATGACCTTGATTAGAGCTGTGTATCAGAGCAAACAGCTGTCAGAATAACAGCACAAATTCTGTGTCATCAGCTATTGAAATCATTTGTAGGCGGTCAGAGATGAACTATTCTCTGCCTACTGCACCAAAGAAAGTGACAAAAAGTAACAAGCCACAATCTGAACACAGTCGCTTTCTTTAAACCTGCATAATAGTATCCATCTCAAGTATTTTAGTCTTTTTCAGTGAGTGTTCAGACCGTAAACAGACCTGCGTTAAAACAATGCAAAGGTCCATGTTGGTGGGACGCTTGTCTGTTATAATATTTTCATTGTTTTGTTTCTAACTTTATTGTTTTGGATCAGTCTCAGCGCTCTCATCATCCTCATTTCTAGCACCAGGAGACAGCTGTTTTTAACAAAAAAGCTCTGATTGAAAAAAGCTCTGCTAAACCCACTGTACACTACCTGTCCAGCACCAAACAGCAGACAGACACAGTTAGGGACTAGCTGGTGAATATAGTGGAGCATTTAGCAGTTAAGGAGCCAGATATTTTTGTCAGGAATTGGTAGACACCAAAACAGAGGTTAAAGAGTGAATATTGGATTTACATTAATCAGGTGGACACAAACACCACCACTAAAGTAATGTTATTGTTGCTCTGTGACGGGTGGTGCTGTTGTAAATAGGCATCTGTGCTGGCAATGGTTAATTCTCACCAGTAGGTGGTGCTATTGTTTTTTGCGTTTCTTATGCTAATAGGAATGACTTAGGTCAGCCAAGTAACAGGAAATAAGTCCCACATTTTCAGCTATGGCCGACAGAGGTCAGATTGTTATGATTGAATCTGCATCCATCCTTCTTTGTTGTGAGTATTTTCAGTCATTAACATGTCTAACAGTCTTCAAGGCGTTAACGATTACTATTTTGGCATTTCAAGTGTTTTAGCAGGTTCTACTTATTGATGTTTATGTTAGTAGCATATCTGCATGGTGGCTATATGTAGCCTTGGAATTTACATCATCTTTGTTTCCTTCTTACATAGTGATTATGATACACCCCTATAAGGGGAAATAGAAAGAAATTAAGTGGACACGGTGTCGCTGGCTTCAGGTCTAAAGTGAAATTAATGGTCTGCGCGCAACACAGTCCCCCTACAGGACGAATCCAGTACAAAAATCTGGAAGGACATAGCAATCAAAACACATCTATATACCAAAGTAATGGATTACAGATATCAACTGAAAATTAAACTTAGGGGAAATAAAGAAACTTATTAAATGTTATTTTATCTGCAAGAGTGAACAAGAGTTATACCCATTACACACTCCCCTTCAAAACAGAGGTCATCCTTACATCATAACTAACAGTATATTACCTTAACCAAGTTACTAATCTTTACAAGCAGCTATCAAGTGCATATTATGCTATTTGCCCACCCTTATAGTAGTTGTGGTCTGTTCAAAAGTCCATGAGTGTATGAAGTGAGTACGTGTATGTATGTGATAGTCTTTTAGGTGCTTTTCACTCAGTACCTAGGTACAACAACAGGTTGGTATTGACAGGGCTTTATCGAAGTTGTCCATGCACTTGTTGCTTGAGTTGCTCCATAGGGAACTGGCGGGTTCCAGTACATGCTGTTATTTGGGAGTCCAGTGCTTGAACAAACTGGATTGCCCAGCTAGTTATATGTGAAAACTTTCGGAGCTTGTCTCTCTCTCACTGGTTGCTGGTATCCTTGTTTTTTTTCTCTGTTGTTTCCACTTGGAACAGGTGAAAGTGGCAATTGTTCTTTTCCAAGGCAATTTCCTCTTGAACCACCTTTTCCCCTTGGCCTGATGTCTCCTCTTCCATCAGCATGTCTTCTCTGTCCTGAGCCCCTTGCATGAAGACATGTCTTGTTGCTGATGCTCTGCATCCTCTGAGGGTCCTGTGAGTTCCTTGTCAGCATCCTCTCTGTCTGTGTTTACCTGATGCTGCACCACAGGCAAAGGCTGATCCCTGGACATATAATAGTACCCATAGTTGTCGTCATCACTATCATCATCATCTTCTGGGTTTGGTTCCTCCCTGTCTCTACTAGTCTGAGCTGTGGTTTGTCTCTTTAAGTTGACAGGTTTTAGCTGGATCTCTAGGGGCAATTGGTCACATGGCAACAGGAGATTAGAGTGCAGAATTCTACTTCCTCTTACTTTACCTTGCTCCAGCAGTACTTCATATATTGGCATGTCTTTTCCCACCTGACAGATGACTTTGTGGATGCAATCTTCCCAGGGGTTCTGTAGTTTCCCTGTTCCCTCCTGGGTGTCATTCCTAACGAGGACTCGGTCACCCTCGTACAACACAGAACTCCGTACTTTGCTGTCATGGTTTCTCTTGCTCTTCTCAGCACATTTCTTTGCATTTTCAGTCTTGTATGCCTCTTGCATCTGTTGTTTCCATTTTTTCATGTATTCTTCATGATCAGTGTTCCCTGTCTCAGGGGTCAAGCCGAACAGCAAGTCAACAGGTAGTCTTGGTGACCTCCCAAATAGGAGATATAATGGAGAGAAGCCTATGACTTCACATCAGGTGCCATTTAAATGCATAAATGAGTTTATGCAGAAACTCTTTCCAATTTGACTTCTGCCTCTCAGTGAGCGTTTTGGGTTTAACCGCTTAACTTGTCTGTTGCCTTCTGGGTGGTACGGTGTTGTTTTTGAGCTCATCACTCCACAGTTCTTCTTCAGCTGTGCAAATAACTGATTTTCAAATTCACCTCCCTGGTCATGGTGGATTCTCAAGGGGTTCTCTGTTCAAGCTGAGTTTCTCCCAATCACGGAGTAAACACTTGCTCTGTGCACTGAATGGTTTTAGCTGCTGTCCCACAGGCCTTTTATTTGACTGTTTGCATCCGATGATGGGGTCAATATTTTTATCATCTCTTTGCTCTTGACATATAGTTGCTCTTGAAAAGGACGTAGACGTCCCCTCATCTGTTTCTGACCCTACAGCCATCAGAGAACCTGCATAGTTAGAGTCTGTTTCCACAGCTTGTTCTGTAGCTTGTACTAAAGGGGAGGACATTTCCTCTGTACATTCCTCCATCATTGCTCATATGTCACAGGGCATCCTCGAGAGGCCGTCAGCATCACAGTTCTCTTTGCCCAGGCGGTATCTGATGGTTAGGTGGAAGTCTGCCAGTTCAGCAACCCACATACACCCTGTGGCGTTGACTTTTACAACACACAGGTAAGTGGATTGTTGTCAGTGTAAACAGTGCAAGATGAACAAATCAAATAGTCTCAAAATCGTTCAGTAGCAGCCCATTTCAATGCTAGGAATTCTAATTTCCCAGAATGAAGATAATTTTTCTCTGCTTTGGTCAGTGTGTGAGATGCGTAAGCTATTACACGTAGCTTTCCTTCCTGTTCTTGAAACAACACTGCACCTAAGCCTTGATTTGAAACATCTTTGTGCAGGATGAATGATTTGTTGAAGTCTGGGAATTTGAGTATAGGTGGCTCAAACAGGCAATCAATAATTTTTTCCAGTATCTGTTGGTGATTGTCTGTCCATGTAATCGACCTATGTGAAGGTGCCCCTCTGTTCTTTCCTTTTACTTTTCTCTTGCGTTACTTTATTTCTGTTTATCTGGTGCACAATCCACTTTAAACAGGGCATACAGAGGTCCAGCAATATGGGAAAAGTCCCTAATGTACTGTCGGTAGTAGCTCAGTAGTCCCACGACTACCCTCAGCTCTCCTACAGTCCTTGGGCTCTTCTCCTTTAACACTCTAACAGCAAGAGTATCAGCGGGGTCCATTTTACTACCCTAAGCAGACACAATTCTTCCTAGGTAGTGGACCTCACGCCTGAACACTTCACACTTACTGGGCTTCAGCTTTATTCTGTGCTGCCGTAGCCACTGTAGCACTGTCCTCACATCCTTCACGTTGTCCTTGAATGACCTACTGAAGACCAGGGTGTCATCTAAATATGGGATAGAGATCTCATCCCTCAAGCCTACTAAACATTCTTCCATGCAGCGCTGGAAGGCAGCTGGAGAATTAATCAGGCCAAATGGGATACTGATCCCAGGGAGTCACGAAAGCAGTCATGGGTCTGCTCTCTACTGCCATGAATCCCTGGTTATAGGTGGCTCAGGTTTACAGACGGGTACCATACATCGTCAGTAGCATGATGTTTTCTAATCTGATATGATTCATCTTAGCTGGAGGTGGAGGGCAGGACCCCTCTACTATGGAGGCTGGGTAAACGCCCTGCCAACACTATGTTGTGGTTTGTAGGGTTCTGCACACTTACAGTAATAGGGTCTGTTACCTTTAAATCACTTTTATGAGTGTTCCACATCATTCAAGCCCCTCGGTCCAGAGGGTGTTCACATCGGGCTCAAAGATCAGTGTGGTATCTTCCTGTGGTGAATGCATATGCGCGTGGCACTCAACTTGAACAGACATGTGTTTGTGTACGTTGATCCTCTCAGAAAATTATCTCAAGATATGGCTTGAGATCATGTTTTATATTATCACTCTGTAAGCCAATGAAGACAGTGTAAAGGAACATTCTGCACTAACCCTGGATCATATTTGAGACCAGACTTCTTGCGAGGTGAAAAAACTTGTCTGTCCCAGGTCAAAAGCAAGTATAAGGAAGTTCTGTGGGGTTTCTTTGATGCCTCTCACCTCAGAGGTCAGCTGCTTATAGAGATCGTTTGCACTCTTCTGCTGATAGTGAGACTTGAGTATCTGTCTTAATGTGGGTATGGTCAAGTTAGCTTTCCCTTCCAAATAGCTACGAAATTGCATGCCAGGAGCAATTGCTCTTATCACTGCATCGACGATCTCAAGTTCTGGGAATCCTTTGCTTAGACCGTGTTCAATTTGACAAGCTAAGTTTATAAAGGTAAGTCGGTCTTTCTGCCTGGGATCACCAATTTGGCCAGATACTTTAAGTCCTTATGCCATGAGGGAGGTGCATGACTGTGAGCTGTGCTCTGTGCTGACTTCCTGCTGGAAACCATGATGTTGATTTCTCTGTTCTCTTGCTTATCTTTCTCACTCTGTTTCTGTGTTGTTGTCAGCTGAAGCTGCAAGGTCTCAATTTCATTCAATGTCTTTACCTGCTCTTGGGCCTGTTTTTTTTTCTGTTTCTCGTGTAACAATGCTTCCTGCGAATCCACCTGTTCTAGTGAGCCTATTTTATCAGCTTTGTGGAGCTCATACATTTTGTCTTGAAGATGAAGCAGGTCAGACATTCCTTTGTCCTCAAGCTCTTCTAGCTCCTCCCTCTGTATCTAGTTTGAAATTAGCATAATCAGGGCTGCCCGACTCTTGCCAGTAACACACTCAAACTCACATCCTGCTTTGGTTAGAAAGTCACATAATTCCACTAGGCTATCCCTGGACAGCACACACAATTCTTTCAACACTTCTAGCTGTAACTGCTCCAACTCTGACGAATCCATCCTTTGAGCACAGTATGGCTATTAACGGCATGAAGTGGTACCTTTTTCTCTTTGAGACATGGTAGCAGCTCTCCTAGTGTGTAGGAATACCTCAGATTGCATGCACTATGTCAGGATCCCACTGTAGCTGGTTCAACACCTGCTCTCGATGTCTGGATAGTTTAAAATGGCTGCATGGTGGTTGGGGACACCTTTAACTTTGCCAAACATATCGTGGTACATTTGATGAACATTATAGTCCTTAAACTTTAACACACTGGCATTGCTATTTTAATCATACAATACAAAATGAATAAATACAGACAGACCCCGCTCTCTTACTGAAAAGCGCTAGGCACGACTCTATCATGTTCTGCCGGCATGACCAAAACTAGCAAGCATGCTATAGCCACACGACACGTCATGTTTACCCTCACTAAATTCACTTTCTAAAACTACTTTGTACAGTGATGTTTTACCACCAGCGTGGTCCTTTTAACAACATCATACTGTATGTACACAACGTAACACGTTACAACCATGTTCTTACCTGTAAGGGGAAATAGAAAGAAATTAAGTGGACACGGTGTTGAAATGAGCAACACAGTCCCCCCTACAGGATGAACCCAGTGCAAAAATCTGGAAGGCCAGATCAATCACAACACATCTCTATACCAAAGCAATGAATTACAGATATCGACTGAGAATTAAACTTGCCAACTTGAATTACGATCTTTCTGTATCTATGTCTATCTTTAGCCAGCAGTTTTAAATAAGATTCAGCATTGGCCATCAGAGTTAGTTTATCAGCGTTTTTAGCGAGAGGGAGAGAGAGAAGCCATCGCTAGCTGAGAAGCTAAAGGAGGCTACGGGAGCTAACAGAACTGAATAGCAAATGAAAAACTGTGAGATTAGCGAAAAAGTTGTTAAATTAAGGAGAGAGCTGTGAGTGATTAAGCAGGACTGGTTTTAGTTTTAATGTACAGCGGGTAGTTTGCCGCTGTAATGAAGAATGCAACAAAATGAACTCTGTTGAGGAAAAGCAGTACGCTGAAACGCCAGCAACCGGAAAAGACACAATACACTTACCACAGCACGTCAGCACATGTCACCTTGTCCACAGAAGAACAAGCCTTCCAGAAGATAATGGAGAAGGAAGTCTACCAGGATGAGACAAACAGCATCTGTTTGCCAACAAATCAAAGTTTTGTGTTGTATGATTAATATATGTATCATATAAAGTATATAGTGTTGTATAGTATATATTAGAATGTGCAAACAATTTGCTATCTTTTTTTTTCTGCTATTCTGAATTATTCTGCTATATTTACATAAACCTTGTACAACCTGCTTTGGCAAAAATGTCCGTAGTAATGGTCATAACAGTAGAGCAAATTTGAATTTGAGAGAGAAAGAACTAAAGAGTGAATAGGTCAGTAAGTGATGAAAGTATAGCAGTCCTCAGACACTCCTCAGGGAAACACAGACCAGTGGCACTTCTGCTCTGTCTTTCTTTAAGTGGCTCTAAAAGCTTGCAGGAGACACTACTCCCATTAATCTTAATGGTAGATCATCTCTCTTGCGTACAATTTAAGTGGACTGGACACACACTCTCTCTCACACACACTCACACACACAGTCTCTCTCTCTGTCTCTCTCTCTGGGGTAGTCCTCCAAATGCCAGGTGCCAGTTAACCCATCCAGTCTTAGTGTGCAGCACAGTTTCAAGCCCCTTTCACACAGACACTGCTACCCAGAAATTGTCCAGACATATTCCGGACACGGTGTATGTGTGAACACAAATGTCCGCGTCAGTTTGAGCGGACTTTAAACAGACTCTAACCAGCGAGCTCCCGAGTACAAAGTCTGCGTAATGTCTGAGTGAGCCATGTGTGAATACAGCAGGTAATTCTCCGGATAATTCATAGCAAGCGAGTGGGTGTGTTGACTTTCAGTGGTCAGCTCCTCTCTAAAAGCTGCAAAAGCTAGCGCTAATGGGGGAGAGGACTTCCTCTGATTTTTTGTAAAATAAAAGCCGTTTTATTTCTGGTGAAAATTTTAAAAATGCTGAATTGCAAACCGCAGGAGGGGTGCAGGCGTCACGTCCTGCCTCCTGCACCCCTCGCCTAAACCAAACAGACTAAACGGCCTCAGTCCCTGTTAGCCTGATAATCAGTCTTCCCGCAGTCTGTCGCCTTTGGATGATGCTGATCATCCCAAAAATCCAACGTGAGACGTGCACACTTGCTGACTATTGTGTATAAACCACAGTGAAATGGATAGAAAATTTTTAAATGGAGCAGAATATCTGAAGAATCAACCTAGGAGTGACTGAGAGCAGATTTATTACCCATGGTGCAGCCAACCAAAGGGTTCAGTTGTCCAACTCTGCTGTGCGCGTGTGTGTGTGTGTGTCTGTGTTTGTATATGTATGTATGTGTTTGTGTGTGTGTGCTGAATTCTTAGAAATATGGTGCATGATCATGATCTGACTTAGATATTATTCCCATGCACTTTGCCTGGATACTGATTGACTGAAACTGTGTGTTTGTGCATGTGTTGTCAGTGTGCAGAGAATCAGCCCCAGAGTGCAGTGTTCCTGCCAGAGTTCGCCCTCTCACCTCAAGGAAGCTTCATGGAGGATGCCACAGATGATCAGTTTTTAACCTACAGATACGACGACCAGGTCAGTCACACACTCTTTACTGTTGCTGGACCCGTATAGGTTTGCAATAGCTGATGTTAATGACTTTAACCGGGATATCCTCAATTGCCGTTAATGACTCCTTTGTTGTGTCTTTACATACATTTTATGATCTTTATTTCCTGGTTCAATTCTAAAGTTTGCTGGTTCTACCTGGGCTCCACTTCTGATGTGTGATTGACAGTCATTAGGCTAAATAACTGGACTGGTGCAGGAGGCAACACACCTGTGGAAATTATAATGTTATATTCATATAGAATTCCATTCATCCAGTGCATGCACACATTATACGTAATGCAGAAGAATGCATAATGCAAGAACATTCAATCATGAGTTCCGTATAAGCATGTGTGACCAGATTGTTGGCTGTGTTCTTTAGACTTCTTTATTAAAACAACGTGATGCAATCAATCTTACACATGTTGCTCTTCTTATGACGTAGCAGCTGTGAGGTGAATTGGCACAGTAGCCAAAGTCAGAAGGAGTTCAGTGGCACCTCTGAGTTGCTTTGTTAATGGCAGTTTTGTTAGTTTCTGTTTTGGTATTTTATTCTTCAATTTCTATGTTTAATGTGTTGCTCTGTGGCTGTGAATACCACTGTTCTCTTTTAACATCTCAACATTCTTTAATGTGACTTGGTGTGATCTGTGCTTGATGTTTCCATGTTTCAAAGGAGCAGCTCATACGGCTTGTATAAGTCTGATCACTTTAGCTCTTAATTACTTTTATGTCCCAGTTTAATCCTGATTCAGGTTGTTAGGCTAACTCGATCCATGTCTTCAAAATGAGCCATGCTTTCTGAGCCTTCTTTTTGGAGCACACCCAGAAAACATTAATTGGTTGAATTTAGTTGAATTTAGTCTACTGCTGTCCCATGTCCCTGTGATTAAACACATGTCAATCCATTTTTGGATTGATAGCAGGTTTCAATCTTGTGTTTAGACTTCTGGTGGTGGGAAGAGCCTTTTGTTTACATTTGTATTACGGATATTTCCTTTAAGGAAACATTGACATCATGTCATAGATGGTTGATGTATTTAAAGAAAACAAAATTAGCCTAGTATAATGTGTACACATGCATGCACATAAACATGCACTTACAAATACTGAACAAACACACATGCTTTAGGCCCCATGTACTGTCAGAGTTTAGTGTTGGTGTGAGCAGCGGATGCTGCTGGATTGGAAACTACAGGCCGAGTAACAGGTGGAGGACTTTAAGCTCTCTGATCTACGTCGTCTTCACTACAACAGGCTGTACAAGCTGGTTGTCTGCAGTCATTACTCCTCGGCAGTGCACTGCGGGTAGCAGATAGTGTCAGCAGTGCTGCTTCCTGTGTTTTCCCACCACAATGGTTAATAATGCACTGTCACATTTATAGTTCACCTTCTGTCCTACATCCTGCTTCATGTTGCACCAGCTAACAGATCCACTAGACAGGCAGTACTCTGAGTGAGGTCCCAGGTGGGGAAAAAAAGAGAGGAATACAGTAAAATTTTTGGTGCATTACAATCCATAGAGGATCTGAGGTGTTCTTACGATTAATTCATTCGGTTGACAAAACTAACAAATAGTCAGGGAATTTTAATGTCTTACCTTATACTTTTACTATCCCCTCCTCCTTCACTTAGGGCAGGTGGTCTGAAAAAGACGGTAGACATTTTGGATCTATAAGCTACAGCAGATGCCAGAACGTCTAAATAAGGACTTATTTCTCATTCTGGTGCTGTGAGATTGTGTGTCAGGCTAGATGAATTATTGTTTTCCTTATTTTGTCATTGGTGAGGCAATCCTTGGACAGGTAGATAACAGTCATATATCATCATCTTATCAGCTTGACACGTGGAAGCCTTTAATAGCCTATAAGATGTTCCTTGTTGTTATTGTAGGTAAGGTCTCTGTAACCTATACACAAGATATAGTCTATTCCTTCTTTTCCATATTTTTGATAATGGTGATTCATTTTGGTTATTGTGATTAATATGTGCTTTGATTGTTTTTTTCTGCAGTAATATTTTCAGTTTGAACTTGTTTTCCCAGTTTCATAACCTGTTCTAACAAGTAGCCGCTAATATTATCAAATTCTGCAACTTTTGCTGATATTGTAAGCTAGCTATATTTTATATTGCTATGTGAACAAAGGTCCTTTTCATACCTGGTTTGGTTTTGGTTTTGGTTTTGGTTTCACATTGCAATTATGTGAGTGCCCTATACAACTATACATGACATACCTAGACCTTGCCATCACCTATGTGAGCTGTGTCTCCCTATACTTGCAATTGATTAGTGTACAGATGGGTATGCATCTGACGTTGGCCTCTCGTATCCTCTCTCTCTCATCTTCTAGGAAAGAATTCTAAAAGTGTCAGAATTTTTTCAAGTCTTTATAAAGTCTTCAGCCCAAATGCCTTTTAAACATTTGGTCTCCTTCTCTCCCCATGTGCTGCCGCAGCTCATTTAGATTTGTTGTGTTGTTTTTTCTTGTCAGAACTTCCTTTTAATAGGTCTGAACCATCAAAAAAGGTTTTCACAAGAAACTAACTGAACCGTGGTTCAATTTGATCCGGACTGAAACCACCTCTTTTTTTTGGACCCAGGTTGTTTGTTCCAAACCATGGTTCGGGGCCAGTTTCCCACCTGTAATTTAGGTTCAGATCAAACTGAAAAGTCTGAAAGTCTGGATGAGGTATCTGTCAATACTTTATGACTTTCTTACCCAGCCCCAAACCCATTGGTTTTGGACTAATTCACAAAGGCGTATTAGTCTGGAACCTAGTCTCAGTTCATTTTCAATTTCGATATCAACAGACGCAGAGCAACCAAACGTAGTCCTATTGTATGGTAAGCCTGTCAGAGGTACAGCAAACACATATTTCTTTTCAACATAAAGTTTAAGTGCAGTTGTTTTTTCTTCTTTTAGAGAAAATTTACCATCTTGTCTGTTTAATACTGCCGCTGTAGCCGGCCGCAGAACATTCCACAGCACCGGCAGCCATCTTGGTTATTTACGAAGATGCCTCAACGGCATATTAAATAAACAGTTGTGATTGGCTTGCCAGCTTCCAATTCTGGTTGAAATCCCTCTGAATGAGATAGGGTTCAGGCGTATCTGCCAGAGCAAATAAAACATGAGCAGATTCGTCTGGTTTCCAGGCTGTGTTCATGATAATGAAAGAAAGTTTCTCCCAGTGTGGCTCACTGAACAATAGAGCTGTATAGAAGATATATCAGGCTTTGAAACACAATACCAGTGTTGTAGTTTCAAATGAGACTAGAATTGCTTTAGCGCAATAGGAAAGTGAGGTGGTTTAGATTTTGCTGTCAAAGCTATTACTGATTTCAGTTAATGCTCACATTTTCACATTTTTTTATTACCCACGCACATCAGCACAGATACCTGTTGGCTCAGCGTGGTGGGAGTTTAAGGCTTGTATTTTAAAGTACTGTTAGTAGGTGTTGGAACTGTGAGTAGTTTTGTCTCACATTGCATTCCTGTAGAGTTCTGAGCTTTGATGAGGAGAGTGAGGTAATTTTCTACTCTCCACTGTTTGAAACACTGCTTAAAAAATGCAAATTGCTCTGAGAGCATTTCTCTACTTTTTATGCAACACTGGAAATTATGCCTCTGTATGTTGTGTCAAAGAGCATTAGTTTTAGTCTCACACACACACACACACACACACACACACACAAAAATGTACCCCTTGTAACTGCTCTAATAAGGAGAATTTTCTTCTTCTTTTTGATTCAATAAAGCAGCGCAGAGCAGTAAAGTGATTTATCTGGCATTGGAGTGTGGTTAATAAGGAGATCTCTCTGCACAGCTTTGGACACATATCCACATGAATCAGGTTAAGAACTTGTGAGTATGTTGTGTTTTGAAAGCCTCGCAGCTGACACATATCATACAAATGATCCCTAACGAAACACAGAAACCTTGTTTGGAGAGATTCTACTTGAATGAGTTGCCTGGAGTCCTCTGGCCGTCTGCAGTGCTCAGGGATGTACTGCTGTATGCCAGAGCCTTGCACTGACATTGCATAAACCTTGAGAATTACATTGTGCGTTTGTGAGGAATGTCTGTATATCTGAAGAGAGCCCAGTGCATGAAGCACTCCTATCTATACGGCTTGTACATTCAGAGAGGAATGAACTTCCTTCTATAAATTACTCTTTTACTGCTTTACTGCTTTACTTTCCAGAGGAGACTCTTTTGAAACATTTAACAGGGCTCTTCCAGCCGCTTCATGTGGCCCAAGACATCCATACGTGTGCGACTGGAGTGTAATGGCTTAGCTAACAGGGATACAGGCACATACAGGAGATCTTTGAGTACATTTACTTGGCTTTAGTGGAATGTGTCGCTAGATATGGATATATTCAGTGCTATTTTTTCTGTAGATCAATTTTAAATATTGCTGGGAGGAATACTACAAGCAGGCTACAATAACCCTGGACTGGGCATTGGGAGCACTGTTTGAATATCTTGGTAGCCAGATGATTGGCCCGGAGTGTCAAGCCAGTGTTACAAATGCAAAATTAAATGTGTAAATCAAAGCGAAAACAACACAGGGCAGCTACAGTCATTCAGATCTATCGACCTTGTTACTCAAAGCTACCAGAGCGTCACACCAGAGCTTTAATATTTATTTCTGTAGTCTTAATTATGGAACTGCAATTGACCAACTCTTGAAACTGAAGCCACTCGGCTGTTTTTCACTATTTTTTATATTTTTTGTGTGTAGTAATAAATCACATGAAAAAAAGTCACTGGACTGCATTTATATAACGCTTTTCTAGTCTACTGACTAGAAGGTGCCAACTGCTCATCAGGAGCAGTTAGGGGTTCAGTGTCACGCTCAAAGACACTTAGACACTTTCTCTGGAGGAGCCGGGGATCGAACCAGGAATCTTCGGATTACTGGACCCACTCTACATCCTGAGCTTGGCCACCCACTGGTAGAAACGATACACAGAATAAATCAACAAAACAGTTACAGCATATGTGGTCTCTTGTAAATGTGTTGATATTGGCCTGGGCTGACCTTTCAGGGCTGAAAGTAATAGCCCTGTTGTTAAGCAGGCTAGGTTTTTGGGATTCCCTGACCTTGGATTTTGGATTATCTCCTTGATTAAGGAGATGGCGAGCCACCGTTTGAACCTCAGCACACCTTGTTCCTGAGGAGGTAAACATCCCTTTCTGCCCTCCCTCACTGTGATGACACCAGTGTGACAGGACTGTGTCACAAGCCCCACAGTTCCTTTAAATTAAAATACTGTTGCTGAACTCAAACTGATCTCAGTATGTATTAAAAAAATGGCTTATTTAACTCCTCACTACAATTGCTTACATAGTGTCCAGCATGAACAAATAAAGTACCCAATAAGGACCAGATAAAAACATTGTGGATGGATGGAATCGCCTGTAGTCACTCACATAATGTAAATTTCAGTTGCAAAACAACAGTCCATCAGTACAACAGAAGAGTCATATCATACTCACCGTGTTATCGATATTTTGCTGTTCTTTTGTGCAATGTTAAGCTGTTGTCAACAAAATTTACAAAAGGCCTGCATGAAAAGGAAGGGGAGTATGCCTTATTAGCTATACAAGGGCTTTTTTTGAAAAAACAGCTAAGTAAACTAAGTAGATGTGGCTGAATTAATCTGGCTGAGTGAAAACTGTATTTGTTAAAAAGAGAAACTAAGAGCATGGAGTTAGTGCTGTGAAAATGTACATTATACCAAATGTATCAAGACAACAGAAAAACACGGAGAAAGTATTGAGTGGTTCAACTTTAGATTAAATTGCTTTTGTATGCTCTAGATGATTTGCAGCCCATCACCCAGGCTGTTTGTTTACAGATGCATTCAGTACTCTTTCTGGCAGTTTGCACTGAAGATAGGCCACATAAGATCATTCACTTCACTAAGCTGTGATAAGACCCATATGAAAACATTTTTAGAAGACACAAATGTCAGATAAATTTAATCATCGCTTCCTTATTAAAGACACATACACTGACAGTAGGTGGAGGTGTGGTCCTACCCCTGCACACCAGGTTCTAAAAGGTCTGTTTGGTATTGTCAGTGACAGATCGCCTCTATTTCACACCAGTATTACATATATATATATATATAAAATGAGCAGTATGAAAGTGTAGAAGATTTTTTTCACTGTGGCACTGTAGGAGCTGCATGAGGAATACATGGTTAAGTCACACATGTAGAAGTCACAAGCAAGTCTCCAGTCTTAACCTTCAAGTCCCAAGTAACTGTGAGAATCAAGCATTTCGAGTCCCATGTCCCTGATTAAGTCAAGTTAGGCCAAGTCAATTCGCTCAGGTCAAGCTTGTCACGAGTAAAAGTTTGCAGAAAATAAAAACAGGCTAAAAGAGGCTAAGAACCTGCATAGGGTTGCAGAGTTTGTGAGAATTCTCTGTGGGTTTGTCACTAGGAGGGATAAGGACCATTTTGGATCTGGTTACAAGTTGATAAAATACTCTGGTTTTACCTTATTAAATCTTTCATTCACAATCTCTCTTAGATCACCTCTTTTGGTTCTTTAAAAGGCATCTGCAAAGAAAAATAAATGTGACATATAAACACATGCTTATACAGCAACACAGTTGTTAACAAGACTGATTGACTGAATATGGCCAACCACCGTAACTTAAACATAAACCAAAGTCAACGAAGAGACTGCAAAATTCAATATTTGCGTGAATGTACTCATGACCAAGGGAGAAATGGCAAGTCCCCTGTTTAAATATTTTTCCAGCATCCATCATGTTAAAGTAAGAACTTGTGGAAATTTTGATAACTTGAGAAGGACAAGTGCTCTGCCTACTGTAATTATGTCCTGTCAGACAAACTACCTAAAAAGATTCTGTAAGGGATTTGAAAAGATTCAGATTTGAAAAGTGGATACAGAACTGGATTCGGATCAATAAACTGCTATTGAACCCCATCCCTAATGAACAACACATTTCTCATAACACATACAGTTGTCATCTGATCCATTGTTAATATTAAAAGTATGAATAAGTGCAGCTTTAATGGTTAATTCCAGTTTATTACAACTTTCGTAGTTTTGGCCTTTGTTTTTATAAGTTAAAATAAGATTTTACTCACCACGCAATCACTAAAATGTGTGAACGTATCTCAGACATTACTAAACAAGAACCAAGTCAAACAATTAGACAGGTTGGTAATAAACCAACAGTATATTTAAAATTATCTAAACCAATTTGTTGGTTTCCAGCCCGTCTGATCAACTAACTGCTCATGTTTTTTAACCAGTTTGACTTCATTGTGGCAATGTCACCTTGTTCCCAGACCTCAGCAATTAACCAGCTAAGTACCATGTTATTATTACTAATAGAAATACTTAAATTCTTAATTAGTCACGTTTATGGCCTCTTTGGCGTTTTTTTGTATTAAAGCCCTTGAACCTCTTTGATTATTCAGTCATGCTGTAAATTTTGCCTTAATCTTTTAACTGACCTTTCCTTTCATCAATTATGATTATTGCTTTTCGGTTGACATCTCACTTTAGTATAGGTTAGGTAAAACATTATCTCAGTATTATATTTTCTTTTTTCTCCTTTTAAATTTGTTACTCCAGCCTTGACAGCAGCACAATTGCTCTCTGTGGGGAATCTGGTTTTAACACATTTTTTTTAGCCTGGCATCAAATGCATACGCATTTGTGAATTAGTCTGGAACCTCTCAGTTCATTTTTGATTTCCAAGGGGTGTTATCGACAGGCTTGCAACCAATCAGAGCAATGAAGCTCCGTCCTGTTGGACGGTACGTCCTGTCAGAAGTACCGCAAACACATATTTCTTATCAACATAAAGTTTAAGTGCAGTTGTTTGTTCTGCTTTTAGAGAAAATTTACCGTCCAGTCTGTTTAATACTGCCGCTTTAGCCGGCCGCTGAACGCTCCATATCAGCAGCGCCATCTTGGATATTTATAAAGATACCTGAACGTTGCTCCTCTCTGTCAGTCAGCGTATTAAACCTGCCTCCTACTAGATAAATACTTGTGATTGGTTAGCCTGAGAAATTGGCAGAGAAATCAGTTTGAATGGGAGAGGGGTCAGACGTATCTGCCAGAGCAAATGAACATGAGCTCGCAGATTTGTCTGGTTCCCAGGCTACATTTTTTGTGCTTTACTGGTCACAAATCCCTAATGGCCACTATACTTGCGGTAAATACAAGGAGTAGGGAAAAGTACCTGGAGACAATCCTGCTCAAAGTAAATTGACTTTCTTGCTGAAGGTGAAAAGTTCCCAATGGACTGAATCTCTGTACCCGGCCTAGACTGACAGTTTGACCAATAAAGTCCATTACATCATCATATTGAACATACTGTTAAAGCCATTCAGACTATGACAAATGATGAATACACTGACAAACCCATCAGTGGCATAGACAAAGAGGCTTTGTGATTCTTAGAACAGGCTACCACTTACTTATCAATAACTGCTAATAATATATGACATGGCTGTGTTGTGGTACATTTGCTTGGTGTGAGTGGATGTGTCTACAGCCCGCTGAGGCACAGAGATGGACATGCTATTTAGTCGATGTGCTGGAACTGGCTTTTTGATGGCAGTTAAAAAGGAAACTGTGGTTGGGGCATAATGGCTCTTAGCTCCAATGCTTATTTTTGAGGTGACACATGCTGGAGATGAAATACCCTGCAGCCATACTGTGGTCTGTGGTGTAAGTGTCTGTGTTTGTGTGTGTTTGTGTGTATGTATGTTTTTGTGTGTATGTGTGTTTCGCATGCTTACTGTGGGTTGCTCATAAATGCTGCTCCTTGGTTGGCATATTGATTTATGATGATGAGATTATAGGTCTGCATACATTTGAGTGCCAATCCAACTGGTCTGCTGGATTCAAGACTGTTTGTACTGTATGTCTGCATGTATGTATATATTTTTGCACATGCGGTGAGCTCTGGAAAGCTGTGAGTCCATGTCTCTGTCTGTGTAATGTATGTTATAATATCTTATGAGATTTCTGTAAGGATAGAACCCCCAGAGAAAATGGCCAGTTGCAGGCATTGTTTTTCAGAAATCCTTATAGACAAAACTAGAATCCTCCACACTATTTGTCTAAGGAAATCATGATAATTAGGATCATGATAATACTACAGCTATTGTGCATATATTTCTGTTTTTCAGAAGAGGTTCAACTGTTTAGGACATATTTGTGCAGAGAGAATGACAGGCACTCAGAGAGGACTGGTAAAGAGACAGAGGCTTTATGGATATTATGATGGCCCACCGATGCGGTGGCCCACCGGGATTTGTCCTGGTATGCCATATGGCCAGTACAGCACTGATGTGACCTGCGCCTTACGAGTTATCTGGAGACCACAAGAACACTGACTGGTCAACTTTGGCTGCTTTTCTTTTTCCTACAAGTTTCCTATCAGGTAGAGATTGTTGATGGTGAAGTAAAAGACATCTCCACTGCAAATGTTCTGCCCACTGCGATATCTGCTTTCCGTCACAATGAATTTCACTATATACAGTTCTTTAAGCGCGATACAGCCTGATCATATACTACATTTATGTAGTGTTGTGCTGGTCCTATCAAGAGGTGGAATCCAATTCTGAAGTATAAAACAAAACCTACAGTGTAGATGTCTATAGCAGGACCATCTCTTGCATCAAGTTTGAATCCAGCTTTATTCTTTGTACATTTTATTACAACTCCTGCAGAGTGCCATAAAAGTTCCTGCACACTCAGTCCTGTGTTCAGCCTGCATTATAGAAAATATGGGGTGTAGGTGGGTCCAGTTGTATTGATGGCAAAGGACTAGTTTGTCAGAAGTCTTTGGAGTTGAAAGCTTATATTGTATTATGTTTTCTATATATTCATGCTCTAAAATAAATAACTCTAAGTACTTGCACATACACACACCAGTGATGGTATTTTCAAGTCTTGGTGGAAGTACTGGAGTTTTTTATTGTGCTGTCATAGCAGCTGGCCATAAGCGAGTGGTGATATGTAATCTTACTGACTTTTCCAATTTAATGCACTGACTGCTGTGTAAGCCATCTCTACGACACCCATATCGACAGCAGGTGACAACCACCCAAGGCCCCCTAAGATCTCCTCTTTTAACACTCTGATTGCATCTCATTAGGCCTCAGCACCTTCTCTGCTCCACATTGTGACTGTTTGATTAATACTTTTCATTCTCATATTAGCAGCAGGGTTATCGATCTCAGCGCAAGCAGTTTTCTCACCCGCAATTGTCTTAAGAGTAACTGTGTTAAGATCACTTTCACATACAGGCTCTGTGGGATAGATTCATCTTCTCTCCTCACTCTTAGAATGAAAGCAGATGGGTGTATTTCTGAAAATATTTTACTATTCCTTTAAATGGGCTACAAATAAATGGTGCTGAATGTGTTTTAGATGTGGTGTTCTAAGAGCTGTCTGGATGCTGAAATGATCTTTCCCCAGTATCTCCGTTACTATCTCTATCCTCGTCCTCATAAATGAGTTAGCAAC
Source organism: Lateolabrax maculatus (assembly GCA_031216445.1). Taxonomy (NCBI): domain Eukaryota; kingdom Metazoa; phylum Chordata; class Actinopteri; order Acropomatiformes; family Lateolabracidae; genus Lateolabrax; species Lateolabrax maculatus. The sequence goes on along the minus strand of CM062198.1, from coordinate 4,598,623 downwards.
TTGGCTGATGGTAAACACATTTCTCCACCTCGTTAACTTCATGGTGGCTTGTGTTTGGTTAAAGTTCAGTGTGTGTTTTCCAGCATCGGCAGCCTCATACTGTTCCTCAGCAGCTTGGCATGCCCTGTATACCTCATGCAACATTCATGCTGCACTTCCTCGAAGTACAAACAATGGGAAAAGCTGTGTAGCCACAATAAGACTGAATCTCAGTGTGAGCAGTGTGTATTCCTAAATACAGATGTGGAGTGTGCTGTTACTGTCATCACAGCCTTCACATTTATCCTTCCTCTTTTTTCACCCCAGGTGTTTCATTCATCTGCAGGGTAATAATATGTGCCTCATAACAGCTCTGATAGTGTTCAACAGGACCTCTCTGTTGTTTCCCAGCCTTGACCCTTCATTGTGCTCATTATGTTGTCAGATAGCTAAAAAGTACAGTATGCTTTTTTCTAATCCTGGAAAAGAGTTGCTCTAATGGCCAAAAGTAGTAACGTGATACGTACAGAAGTGCACACACATTTGCCCTGTGTATGTTATTTTTGTGTGTGTTATGTGTGTGGACTGAGAGTCCTGCCAGTGAAGAACAGACCTGAATGAGTCTGTAGTGCATAGTTGCTCTACTACTGTAGCCGGAGATGGATTCACATTGTGCTTAAAACCTACCACCTACAGGAGATTAGCCCAAAAGATTTAATCCCAAATACTGTAACCCATTCAAGATCACTGTGGAAGATCAAACATGGGTTATGGAGCATTGTAATCTAGTTTTGGATGATTCATTTTTAGGGGGGGTTGCTGATCCTGCTTTTGATTTCGATGATCGAATTTGAAAGTTCATTTGGAGTTTTAGAGATTTTACTTCATATGGATGTAATGCTGATGAAGCTGATGTGAGACCACTTGTGCTTTTCAGCATCCGTTCCTCTCACATCAAGGCAAACTAGAGCGTTAGGTTTAAGAGGTAGACACTCAAGGCAGTTTAAAAAAATTGCATTTCTATTATAAAATATCAGGGAGAAATTTTGATTATTTAAACAGCTGCTGGTATTTTATTGTTCAGGTTGTGGTGGGCTGTGGTTTATCAGAGGTCAGAGGTTTAAAGATTTTATGAGTGTGTGTGATGTTGGCTCAGTAATGCCTGCTGCGGGCTGTACTTCATATTCAATGTGGATTTACTTATTCCTGATCCATTGTAACCTCTACTATCATGGGTTAGGGCTAGTTACTGAACCATAATGGGTTGGGTGAAATAGCAGTACAATCTTTGTTGCACTGGATGCATCTTTTAATGGTACTGGGTCGATTGCCGTGACATTTGTTACAGATATTTAGACCCACCAGAGGTTGAACCCTAACCCTAACCCTAATTACTGAAATATCTCAGTGTCTATCATTTGGATTGGCACGGATACATCCTAATGACTTTGTTGATCCTCCGACTTTTCATTTTTCATCATTAGGAAGAAATGTTAATGTTTTCCAATACTTTGGTTTGACCAAAACAAATTGCATTTGCAAATCTAATCATATTTGCATCAGCTTGAGTTGCATGGTCAATGCAAACATGCTAAACTAAGATGGTAAACATTGTGCTGGGTAAACACTGCATGTAATAGGCCTGATTTTAACCCTGAATTGGTCGCCCACAACCAATTTTACAACCCGCTACATCATTTTCATTTGACGTTCAGTTTGAGGTGGGTCACCTAAGTGGTTTGTGAAGTTGCCATGGATTCTGGGTGACCATTGGATTCCACTGTAAATGTTGTGAATACAAGCTGACATTAAGCAACCTGCAAACTTATCTGAGCCACCTTTCAACTCTTCAGGAGGTGGGTGTTTGATACTCAAAAGATTGTGGACGGAGTACTTAATTTGTGCATCTTTTAAAGTTTAGATCAAAACGTTATGTGTTCCTATCATACATGGCTGTGAACAAATGTGAACTGACAAGTTCCAAATTCCAGTCTGGATGTTAAAGTGGCCCAACAAGCAGCAGAGTGATCAGCTGTGACATCTGGTTTTAACACTTTCCCTTGTGGTTGCCTTGGAATAAAGCCTTCATCGTCTTATAAAGCTGCTGAAAGAGGAACATGGCTTCGCCAAAAGCTGCTGCTTAACCTGCCAGTTATGGAACACACACACAGACTGTTTCCATCACTTTCAGGGACATTACAGTGACTTGCATTCATTTCCTGGAGACTTACCCTAACCCTAACTATAACCACTACTTGCCTTAACCTAACCCTTACCCTAACTTTAACCTGAGTCTTCACCCTAAAATGTAATGATTTTCTCTATGGAGACCTTTTCTCCCCATAAGGAAGGCAAGTCCCCACAATGTGACTGTGTAAACAAATTTATGTCCCCACAACATTAGTAATACCTGTCCACACACACACACACACACACACATTGCTTGGGGGTTTTATACCAGCACAGTGAGGTATGGGAAACATGCAGCCAACTAAATTTTGTGATCGTGATACACATACATCTAAGAATACTCACTTTACACACACACACACACTTGCTGCACGTTACAAGTATTCACAGTCAACTGCAAAGCTATGCATATGGAGGGGGTATACTTTTTGAAAAAATGAATAATGAAGAGTTTTACTGTAGCATTAAGCTGGTGAATAATGACTGGATGTTATAGCGGGGGCCTAAGTGCTTGAAGGTGATGGAGCTGTGGAATGGAGGAGGAAAAGCAGTGGGCTGGATACAAAGAGTACTGTAAAACACTGTGAACTACATCATTTTAGACATCTGTATGAACATATCAGTTAAAGCACACGCAGTTAGCCGTACTACAATAGGTTGAAACCAGACCTCAAACAGATGACCTTGGCTGGAGCATTCAATCTATTTATCTGACTCCAGAAAAAATCAAAATAAAAGGTTCTTAAAAGTAGATCATTCTTTTTTTAAGCACAGTTCAGTTGCTTCAGCAAGTTCCCCTAAAACAACTAATGTTTACATTCAAGTGACAAAGCCCTTTAGTGGCTGCAGGAATTATGCCAGGATCAAAAGAGGAAGTCAAGTTACGTTGCTATAGACTGACAAAGTCTGCGTAAGTAGGAGCCCAAGGTGGATGAATGGGTCAACAAAACAATGAAATTTAACGATGGAGACCACTGTTTGTTTCCCGTTTCCAGCTGACAGCCGCAAACTACGTTTTCCTATTGAAACCATGATGATGGTGCTCTCCATAACCTTGTTAAGTACTTAGTTTAACCCAAACTAAGATCTTTTCCTAAGCAAGTCATTGTTGTGTCTAAACCTAACCAAACATTAACCAGATTTAAACATAAAACAGATTTATTTCTCAAGGTTTTGGAAGGCACAGACTTATGACGTCGACCTGCTGACCTGCACTCTGCCAAGGGAAGGCGAGCTGATGGGCGCAGTTTAGGGGTGGAATTTCTTTGAGATCGCTATGCCCAGGAGAGAAACCAGAATGCAGTGATCTTGATTACAAAATATTTACTTGGTCAGCTCCACCTGAGAACAACTAGAAAAAACTATTGCTCAAAATATTAAATCATAATATATCATAAAATTATATGTTGTTTCTGTAAAATTATATTTTCATTAGCAGGTGTCCACTGTCCATTATCAGCTGACATTCCACATCCCATGTATCGCTACAAATGTCATTTTGTGATGAGAACAACTGATCCATTGGCGTGCAAAATGAATAAACAGTTGTTTACAACCATTCTCAGTAAGTTTAATTTTGATAGACTTTAAAATGTATATCTCAATAGCAAGCCTGGAGAACATTTGTGTCTATGCCAATGGTGTCAACTGTTAGTTTTTAACTCTTTCTTTTCTCTTTTGTTTCAATGTTTCAGTGCTATCTTATTATCACTTGCTAAGGAGCTATACTTAGAAACTAAAATGATGTAACATTATGAAAAGCATTATCAAACCACTGAACCAGTGTACCAATATACTTAATTTGAGTGTTACATGTCTGTTGCTTCAGATGGTAGATTCAAACATCAATCGGCTTTTCATACATTCCTCGTGTTTAAAATCAAAACATGTTTATCATATCATATCATTGATAACTGAAAGAATGACCCAAGCTAATTTTTAATGAACAGTTCACATGAAGTCATCATGAAGACAAAGTAAACAGTATAGGTTAATGACAACAACTGTACGGCCATCCTGACTTCGGCTGTCATTCACAGTCTGGAGCACCGCGCTGTTATAGTACAGCCATCACAATCAAATATAGTCATCACACAATCATAGCTGTCAGTAAAAATAAGCAAGGTTTACTTTGCACATGTCATTATGAACTTTTCATAATGTCAGGAATTAAAGACTGTGCATATCATCCCGGGCTGTGAGCCATCAACAGCTGAGTAATCTGCTGGCAAACTTGCTGACCTTACTTCACCTGTATTTCAGTGAGTCTTCTTTTCTCTGGAGCAGTGTAGAGTGTGTGTGTATTTGTATCGCTCATCCTCGGTCTCATGCCTCGCTCAGATATTAGCGGTGTTGTGTGTGTGCGTGTATGTATTTTGGTGAGTGCGTGTGAGTGTGTTGGTTGACAAGATTAAACAAGCAAACACAGCAAAGCATACAGGATGGTAAAAGAAGAAAAGGTCCTGGCTGGTTCCTAGTCTGGAGGCCTGCTGGCTGTGTTTACTTTCCTCCACACCAACAATGCACACGGCAGGCCTTGGATATTCACTGAGTGTGTGTGTGTGTGTGTGTGTGTGTGTGTATGTGTGTAAGTTATCGCTCCTCAAGGAATTTAACTGGATCTATTCTTGTCAAAATACAAGCGCAGTCACACAAGTGAAGTCAGGGATTGAAATTCGCCAAAAGCTTTCTTTTGAAGCTTTATGGTTGTGCAGAGATCCCTAAAAATAGGGGTGTTTCTAAAACTTGTGACATGTTGCACAGATCAAGTTATGTCTGCTTCGCCGCCTCATTCCAGGAACAAAAGAGGCATAAATTTCTTGTGAGGGAGCCCAACAAAGAGATCTGCCATAAGCAGAAATACAGCACACTGGAAAGCCTCTCCTCATTTAAATCCCTGGAAATAATTTTAAAGAAATGTCCATCTCAAACAGTTATTTGGTCTCTTTTCTTGTCTTTTCATGACACTTCTGTGAAAACAGTGTCAACAATTCTGTCAGTGGTGAGGTTATTCTTCCTGTTTTCAGTAAAAGTCTACTTGTTTAAGAATGTTTTGTTCATTTCTTTCTGCAAGGGGAATGATCTGTTTTATCAATTTTTTATTTACTTCAAAATTGCACCTGCATCTGCGTCCAATGTTTGACTTCTACTAGAAAATGTCACTCTCTAGAAATAAATAATTAAGGAAATAAGACAATAAGGAGCTCCGACAATTAAAGGGATAGTTCAGATTTTTTGAAGTGGGGTTGTATGAAGTACTTATCCATAGTCAATGTATCACCTACAGTAGATGACACCCCTCATCAGCGCACCCCTATCTACTGAACCGCATACAACCCCACTTGAAAAAAAAAATGTTCCCGTTTAGCAAAATTCCCTAATAGCAAATATCAATATCTAGAAATAATAATATGTATACGGTAATTTGTGAAATTCCCTAATACCAATGGCATGTATGTTTTTTTAACCAAAGTGTCAAAGTAGTAAGGCAATAAGGATTATAGGCAAACTTTTAAAGTTTGTTTCAGGTTAAAATATCTACAAATAATTAATGCAGTTAAACAATTTAGTTTCACATTCAAAGGGAAAAAGGTGTTAAGAACTGTAAAAGTGTTAAGATGTAACCCTCACCCTGACCAAAATTAAATGACTTGTTAAACAAATGTATTCATTTTTTGTAGAATGTGGAGCATCACACACTTCTGCATCACACATAATTGTATGACCACAGGATTCTCATTAAGGTTGCTGGGTTCCATGCAGCTTACTCCTGAATGAAGACAGAGGTGAGATGTGAAAATAATTGGTGTACCGTGACTCTAAGGAGACAAAAGACTAATTAGAAAAGAAGAAAATACAATCTCACCCTCTTCTTCTCACTGTAGTTTGTGTAGTTTACCTCAACAGACTCTTTCACTGTTGATATGAGCATATATTACTGTTGCACAAAATGACAAGAGGACAGAAGACAGGAGGAAAGACGGACAATACACAGATCCAAAGACCCCATTTATTGCAATCAGTTCTTCCATCTTGCAGTTCGAGGTAAAAGATTTTTTTTAAAACCTTTTGAAAAATGCAGTAGCCAACACACTGCACAGAAGTACTGGGCAGATGAAGATGAGATGAGACATTAATATTTGTAACAATGTGAATAACTAAAAATCCTGACCTCGAACATAACACCTTACTCAACAGTATGGAGTAAAGTTCACTGTTTATGTTTAGATATGGATGGTAAATATAAAAGAGAAGATCTAATACCTTTGCCGAACGAACAGCATTGTCCATAGGCCCTAGACCATTGGGGTTAAAACGTCACAGCCCAACAGAGGAGGAGTGAGTGAGTACATGGGCAGATAGAGTGGCCATGGTTAGCTCACACGTTGTAATAACAGCAGGCCAAAGAGGAAACGTTTTTAGACAGCTTAGATTACACATAATGAATGGGAGGTGGCACTGACCTACAGAAGCCAGGCGAACAGAGGCCGGCCTGGACTTGACGTCAGGACTTTGATTCTCTATTTGTGCAGCCTTCCCCCATGAGTTTCCCTGAGTCCTGTTGCTGCAGAGAGTGAAGGACATACTTACAGTAGCTGGAGCAGACTGAATAGCTACCTTGGTATATTGAACACAGTAGATTTCCTCACAATGTTTAGATATCACTGGCCTGGTGATGGCTGCCATTGTTAAACCACAACCACACACAAAGGGAACACACTTTGACACACATTTAAACATGGATATAAGAAATCAGCAACTGTAGTGTACCTGTATCTGTTTAAATGTATATGGGCTCCATTATGCTGCAAGAAAGCATTTGCTCAAGTCTCTTTGACCAGACCACAAGTAATACCAGTTTCATATATGAAGCTTAAACCCTCCTTGATGTCGGTTCACCTCTTTTTTCCGTCTTTTCTCTCTTCTGTTCCCCCTTGACCCCAGGTCACGGTACCAGTCATATAGCCTCCCAGCCACTTTTATGCAGATCGCATTAAGGCCAATAAATGCAAAATGCTCCTCTCTGTCCCTCCTTCACTTTTTTCACATAGACGTGGGCACCTCTGTAGTAACCACAGTAACCCCCACTGGTGCCTGAGGAAACCTGGCTATTGAGAGGGGATTTGATGCTTTACACACACACACACACACACACACACACACACACCCTTAATCAGTCAGTAACCTTTATCACAGGGTGGTAGGAAGAGAGGGGGTAAAATGAATTAGCATGGTGTTTGTAACAAAAAGAAACCATGCATAGATTTTACGCTGCGTTACCCCCTCCGGGGAACAGGCACTTGGGCTTTTTGTGTTCCAAAGAGCTCATAATACACCTGCTTTGTCTCAATACGGCACTCTGTCCCCAAATCTGTGTTCAAACTGTCTCATTCAACAAGTCACATAAAAACACATGATTAGAATCAGAATCATTTGCAAAAGTTGTTTGAATAAGAAAGTAAAGGGAGGAAGAAAAGGAAAAGAGGCCAATGTTCATTTCATTTTGGGGTGAAGTCAGAGGTCTGAAGCCTGTAGTGTATCTTCTACATCTAGCCCTCCTGATTTGGATTTGGCAAAGCAGTTCTGCCGATTTGCTTAAGTGGCTGAATTGCTGAGTCTGCTGTACAGTGCATTAGATTGATTAAAGCAGCAAATTAGATTTTAGCAGGGCAGAGCAGAGCAGGGCATGAAAAGATCCAGTCCTAAGTGAAACATTTACTTATTGAGAGCAGCAACAAAAACAGAATGATTTCTCAAAAGGAATATTTACTCTTTACTCTGTTATTGTAGTCATGAGATTAGATGAAACTGTATTGATTTCTGTGGGGAAATGAGGCTGTAGCAGCAAGAAATTGTGATATGGCAGCCATTGTTATTAATGATAATCATGGTAATTGCTTTAAAAGTTTAATACAACAAACAAGTTATGTTTTCTGGTACCAGTATAACCAAACAAGAATTTGTGTATGTATTTTGCAGCTGTATATAATGTTAAAGGGACAATCCAAATATTTAGTTATAGACCTCCATAAAGATGGGGAGTGATTAAAGATCAAAACTACACTAAGGTTGTATTTCATTGTGTTTCATTAGTAGTTTCATTTATCCTTATTCACTTCCCCTCAGCCCTTCGTATTACGTCGCAGCATATGTCGCACAAAGGCCACTTGGAGGGCAGAGGGAAAGTTGGCGGCGGGAGTAGCGGGGGATTGAAATGGAACACACCTGCCTTTGTACACATTAAGCCCAAACTATCATGGTTCGACCGCCAGTTTTACAAGTCATCAGAAATACCTGCAGGCGGATAATTGCAATACGTAAGCACTTGGTAATTAGCTGCATCATATTCTGATTTAGAATTTTTTTCTCTTTGTGATCTGTATCATGATTTCCATAACTGTTATTGCTATGGGTTTATGAAATCTTGCAAAACAGTTATTTTTCCATTAGTTTACAGATGATGTTGCAAATAGAAAAATAAACTGAAAAGCAATTAATTTCCGTAATTTTCATAGGATGAAAAATTTTCATAGGATGAAAATTAGGCATTTTGAGTCACTCCCTTAGCCCTCTGAGGGTTGATCTTGCCAAGTTCACTTCAGTTTTTCAGTCATCGTGGGATTCCCCTGAGGGCAAGTGCTGAGGGGAAGTCAACGAGGGAGCATTGAGCGACTCACAGAATGCAGCTTAAGAGTTTACAGTCAGACAAGCAGCTATGTGAGACTGGACTTGGCACAGTGTGGCTTTCAGTTAGATGCTAGCATCAGCATGCTAGCATGCTCACAGTAATGTTGACATGCTGATGTTTAAAATCTTAAACCCCATTCAGACTGGACTTATGTCTCCAGTGGAGGTGGGGTGATTTTAACATAACTGCACTGGTCACTGATTTAGTCCCGTCCAGAGTGAGAATGTGGGTCATTTCCCACCTCCCACCTCAGCAATAATCACAGCCACAATTACCTACTAATCTTTGGCAAACTCGCTGGTCTTCCTGTAATTTATATCCTGTCCAGAGCAATGTCCTTGCATTTTTAGTGGTTCTCATGTTTTTTCCACATAAAGAGCTGATTATCTTTTTTTTTTCATTGTGTAATTTCACTTTTGTGCGAAAATGGAATAAGTCAAACATGTTTTTGGCAGTCTGATATACGGAAACCTGCTAACACCAACAAATATTTGAGAAACAATATGACGACCAATATGCCATTAAAGCTCATCAAATAGGCTATTGTAATGTCTACAGTACTGCAGGTACTGGTTTTTTATTTTGGACCCCATTTTTTAGCCCATATATGTTTACATTTTGGCAAATTGGTACCATTATAAGTATGCCTAATTAGCTATTAGTAGTTACTGTTTGCAGTGTACTGAGTGTACTGAGTGTACTGATACTATCACTGGATCACTAATTCAAACTTAAAATTGTGATTGTGATGTTTCTGAGGCAAGTTTTGAATGATTTTTTTTCTATGATTTCTTAGTGGATTCATGGATGTTTCATCGCGATGAACATCAGAGATAATGATATCCTCGTCATACATCGATACATCGATATCGATGTATGTTTCATGTCTATGAGTGTGAGGAAAAATAAGCGTCCTCCTCAGAGTTCACCTCATTCAGTATCTTTGCCTCCCCGTCTACTGTCCTGCGCCCTCTTGGGGAGGCTTTTGGCCTGCTGAATGTCCATAACTATTACAGACCACATCCCGTAATTTCCAGATAGTTTAAATGGAATAGAACGATGAGTTAAATTACAAAGGAGCACAGTGAATATTTCACTCCCACCTCCATCTGTAATGTTAATCCTGTCTGAATGAGTTACAGGGAAGAGAGTATGACATGCAACAAAGGTCACCTGGAACTGAAACAACACTTGCGACCACACGGCATGTGCTGCAACCCTTTGGCTACCAAGGCGCAATAATAATATTACATATTAATTTTATTTTCATTTATATTTTTTCACAGCTTAACTTTCTTATTTTAAAAAAATGTAGAATTTTTGGTGTGAATGCTTTGAGAAATTACTCTTCTTAGAGGGGAAGTGTGTAAACTCAAACAACATATTTAAAGCAGAGAACACAAATAATGTTGCCTCCCTCTTTGTGAAGCCTGACCTAATAGAAATGGTGGAACAAATGAAATTGTCCCAAATGCAGAACGCAGGTCAGAAACAGCTCAGACTGCTGGGAGATTATTCCTATCTTTCTTCTAGGACACATGCTGATGCAAGCTGGATCATATTAATGATGTTTCTCCTTACTCCTGCCATCTAATTGCCCCAACTTTGTGTTTGGCCCAGAAATCACTGATATGAATAGCATTATACTGGAATCACATACATATTTACAATGTAGGACAGCTTCAGTTGAATTTTAAGCTGCACTGCGGGAAACTTTGCCAAAGTACTGGAGTCTCTGCAATAAAGTTACTTTGCTCTTCTGTTTATTGTCTGCTGCAAATTGGTTTGGATTCTTTTGGCAGTGGAGAGAGAAATATGCGCAAAGCTACTGTCCTCTTTGTCTTCCTTGTGTCATCTGCCCTCTACTGAAAGGGTAACACACTGTCACAATCTTCATATTGCAAACATACCTCTCGGTTTGTTGCTGTTCTTGTTTTACAGTGTCTCATGTGGATGATTGAGGACTAACTGAGTCCCCATTGAATCCCAGCTTGGCCTTTTACCCAATGCGACAATGTCACTTTGTAAATTTAGAAATGCCGCCAAAACAACTATAGAAACACTCACACCCCCATTCTCACTTATACACGCATGAATAAACAAATACATGTATCTAATCTATATGCAAGCAGAGCAAAGGCTGCAGGCTGTTTGTGAAGAAGTTACCCCATAGGGAGTCCATGGGGATAAGAATAACCCACACCATGACTAAATGTCACTCTAAGTGGTGTGTGTGTGTGTGTGTGTGTGTGTGTGTGTGTCAAATAACTTTTTAGCGGGATGCTTTTAGATGAAAGAGCTAGGGGCCACAGCTGCCTCCCCTCTGGTCCTTCACAAACACTGTGAGCGGCCATTGGCTGCTTTTAATAAACACTCCTCCCCAATACTTTCTATTCAGCTATACTACTGATACACACACACTCATCAACTGCTCCTCAAGAAACCTGTGTGTAATATTTGACCAGAACTTGAACTTTGACCAACACATAAAACAAGCTTGTGAAAAAAGTCTTACTTTTTCCAACTCCCTAACATCACATGGCAGTCTGTGAGGCAGTTACTTCGAAGCCCTGGTACCACTTTTTTTGCTGTTTCTTGGCTGGTTTTAGCCACACTAGCAACGTGGCAACGGTTTGTCGGTCCACCACTTTGGTCCGGACTGGAATATCACTATATCACTACTTTTTGATCTGCTGACTCTTCATCTAGTGCTACCAACAGGTCAAAAATGTCACTTATTTATTGAAATATCTCAATATTTATTGGATTGCGCAACACTACATTTGGACATCCACTGAATGAATCTTAAGGATTTTGGTGCTCCCCTGACTTTTGATCATCAGAAATGAAGACTGCAAGAGCCACCATTCTGTCATTCGCTAGGTTAGGATTAGGATTTGTCTGTATTGTGATATCATCTAGGGCAAAATATTGTGATTGTATATGTCTGCAATTCCCGACCCCAGTTACCATGAAGTCCTCAAGTGTTACTTTAATTTTTGTGTGCTTGATGTTGCTCATATTTTCAACCTTGTCTCCTAGAAATTACATTTATATAGTACTAATTTGTGTCCCAATAATATTGTGGTAACAAATGTGATCACTAGTTTTTCAAGTGAGTAAATGCTACATTTATCAACCACTCAGAAATCATCCTGTCTTATGCGCTGCTTTCTGCATTAAACAAAGACCATGATCTTTCCCTAACCTTAACCAAGTGCTTTTAGTGTCTAAAAACAACCACAAAAGAGCTGAACAGTAATTGCTACAATCTGTTATTGTATTTAGGATCTGTTATTTTTGTCGGAAAACTAAAGAAATATGTTGTCAGTGAACATTTTATTGATTGCTCAATATTAATATTTTGTGACTTGCCAGATACATTAATTAACAACATTTCCTCATGATATTGATAGAAAATGTAATGCAGGCAGCATTATGTTTCCCAAAAAGTTATTTACTGTTGCATATTAGCTGTATATAAACATCATTTCTAGGAGAGAGGGTTGCATATTTGCTTAAATGAATGCCATGTGGGTGCAGAAGATTAGAATTTGGGTGTTCCACTCTAGAGGTACTTGATTGAGTGATTTAGAGATGAATGAAAGACACTTAATAAACAAACACACAAATACAAACCTCATTAAATCCTCACACACAAGGAAACACTTATGTACATGAGAACATGCACACACACAAACAAATTCTCAGTGCTTACACTCACATAAAAAAAATATACAGTGACACTGTGTGTGCTCATACATAAAGTTATATTCCATACACAAACATACAGGCACTAAGAGAAAGAGAGTGTCTCCCCATGTGTTTGTCTCTCACTTTCAACAGTCCGTGAGGAGAGCTTAGTGTCAACCAGTGGATGCTGAGAGACTGTGTGATGGAGATGAATGAGTTGTGTTTTGTGAGCAGCAGGATGTGAAAGCAAACTGATTTGAATCTGGCTTTGATTTATTCTTTGACGTGCAGTGAGGAAGCCTGTGTGTCCTCTCTGCAGATGTGTCCCCCTGACAACCTGCAGGACTGTCTGTTCACTGGGTTATAGCTGTAATACTGCTAAGGATTTTATAAGCTAGATTTAGTTCTATCTTAGTCAGTTTAAAGCTGCATCAGGCGGTTTGTAATGTGAAAGTACTCCTGTTTTGCCACTGTGAATCACACACTTAAGCTGAACAGAATGTGTCTCATATATTTTTCCCAGGTCAGTTTGATCCACAGATACAGCATAAACAATGCCCAATTATTATAAAAGACTAATTAAAGAATTTGTGTCGTACCCGTACCGCTGGCATCATTAACATTTTACAGGAAAGCTACAGTATCCGTTACTTGGAGCAGTTGTTGTTTCTGTAAGTTGACTTACAACAATTTACTCATTCGTGCTTGTCACCATGTTACTGTCCCCTAGCTATGTTGAAAGATGACCCCATTCTTGATACTGCATACTAAGCTCTGATGGGTAAATTGTTTCTTTTACGGATAATCGGCCATCAAGAAATACAACATCAGACCTATTCAGAATTGCTGAACAAATCAGAGATGTGGGTGGTGATTCAGAGGTTTTGAAGCCAGCTACTGAATTCGCAACAGCTCTGATATCATAGAAGTTGTATGTGAACTATTTTTCCTTGACTGTCTAGAGGAGATCCTAGCTACAACTATATTCTCCAGATTTATCTTCTGTATATCAATAAAATTACAATACAAAACAACAATTATGGTTTATACAAATATGATGATGATATGGCTTTTGTTGGTCTTTTGTATAAGAGTAACATGGGCACTTTACGATGATTCAGCTTTATGGTCATTTTGGAGGCTGTGATTTGTGGTGTTGAGAGGTGTTTCTAATATTCTGTCTATCCCATTAATATTAATTTAGGTAGAGAAAATACAAGAAACTATTTGCTTGGTGTACCTAATAAACTAATAACTGAGTGTATCGGGAGTTATAGATCAACTGCCTTTACATAAAATAAATGAAAACATTACTTATATGAAGGTAATTTATCCCACCCAGCATTTATTATAAGGTCTGAAGTAATACTACAGTATATTTTGTATGTAATAGTTTTTGTATTCAATGCACATTTTTAATGTAGTTTAAGGTCATTTAAGCATATAAAGAGCATTGTGGAGCAGAGCAGAAACATGGAATGGATCCAGGACACTTCATTAGTGACACAGAGCTGGGACCTGCACCTGGATCTGTTTCCATCCCCCCTCATTACTTTCCCTGTAACACATCTACCTGATCTGGCTGCTCCACTACCTTTTCCAGAAACCATAGTTACGCGCTGCTGTGTTTACCACTGGACGCTCTGAGGACAGGAGAACCTCACTTAGCGACCGTCTCTGCGACACAACAACCCTTGAGTGTTTTAGCAGAAGTAGTTTGGTTGGCTCAGCTAGCAGAGCCTCCCCTCTCACCCATCTGTTAAGAAAGTTTATTTGTGGTCTGCTTCTACTGCGGTTCATATAATGACAATAAAATGTTGGCACCTTTTTAGAAACAAATGCAATATACAGTGGGAATGCAGCGAATTTCGATGTTCCGCCATGAAAAAAGAAACTGTTGTAACTCAACCCCACCTGGTCACATCTTTTCTTTATTTGTAATTCACCAAGGTTTATTTTCCTTAATGGCAGTTTCTTCGAAGTAGATCTTTGACACTGACAAATTCAGTGAACTGAGGTATCCAGTTTCATTTAAAAGAATCATGTATCAGTATGTAGTGTTTAATGGAAAACTCACTAAATATAGACTCCTCTGTGAAATATCTTTCAGTCGTTGTGAGAAGTTAAGACATGGTTCGAACATAAATTTCTTTCAAATTACTTCAATTAATTCATATATTTGCTAGGGGAGTGTAATTACTCTGACGTATACATGATGTACCTATGGGAAAAACTGATATTAATTTATTCCGTGAATGTTCTCCTGGCAGTTCTTTTCATCCTATGGGAGTTATAGTAATTACATTTAAACACATAATAAATGTTCTTCATCTGCCAGAAAGACCTGAGCTAATGCAAAGTATAGCTTTTTTCACTCATTTGATAAATGAGTAATACTCTCTTAAAATAACCACAAGATCACTCAGACTGAGGCTGGACCCCGCTTGCTTGCATTTAGTGATAATAATAAGTATGATGAATCAACTTAATAACATACAGTACTGTATATAAAGGATGCTTTAGTGCATATATTTTATATATGTGGTAGGCCTCACAGAGAATTTAACCACCATGCTGGTTTAGCAGGGATTTTAGAAAGGCTTAGGTAATACGGATGAATAAACAAATAAATAAATATCTGTATACATATAATGCAACTTTGCAAAATTCCTCCCCCCCCAAAAAAAAAAAAAACGGATGAAAAAGGTTTAATACATGACGTTAGTAGCCTCAGTAATATTTACTGCCCGAAAGTCAGGAAATTTTTTGGGTGACTTGTCCCCCCTTCTCCTCAGGAGTTACATGTGTGTAAGTGTGCGAGTTTGTGTGTGTGTGTGTGTGTGTGTGTGTGTGTGTGTGTGTGAAAACAACTGTGCACACACATGTGAGTTGGCAGCAGTTACACTTAACTACTAATTGAAGTACAGTTGTGTAGCTGGTTCTGCTCGAGGTTTCTACCTGTTAAAAGGGAGTTTTTCCTCACCACTGTCACCAAGTGCTGCTCATGGTGGGAACTGTTGGGTCTCTGTAAATAATATTTTAAAGAGTATGGTCTAGACCTACTCTATGTGAAAAGCATCTTGAGATAACTTTTGTTATGATTTGGCGCTGTACAAATAAAATAAAATTGACGTGACTTCACTTGACTTGACTAGGGACTGGGTTGGGGCAGGCTGTGTCACAGTTCAGCCACACCCTCCATACACCTTCCACTCTACCTGTCAGCCACTCCCTCCTCATCAGCCTCACTCCTTTCACCTGCCCACTCACCTGCCGGCAATCACTAAATAAGCCCCTGTTTATACTCCTCCCTTTCACACACTCAGTGCCAGATTGTTCTTTCCGTATGTTAGACTTTCCAGCGTTATTCTGCTTTCCCGTTGCCGACCCTGCCTGCCTTGGACCTTCCCCCTCTGCCTGAATCCCGGTAAACCGACCTGTCTTACCCTCGGACTGTCTTCCTGTTGCTGACCCTGCCTGCCTTGGACCTCTCCGCCCTGCCTGAACCCTGGTAAACGCACCTGCCTTCTGCTCTGGTTTCGGAGTTACTGTCTGCTGTTGCTACAGTTCAGCTAAAGATTGGGCTAAGAGACTCTGTGGCAAGCCGCCACTTTCCTGACGTCCTTTCTGTGTGCTTCCTATTGTACCTGCTGAACGTGAAATAAAAGTTCTCCACATACCGATCCCTGGGTCCTGTGTGCTGCATTTGGGTCCTTACACCACCCGTTACAGGCTGTACCGTTTGTGTGGTAACGGGGGACACTGGTCACTCTGCCAGACAAGACCAATTAGCTGCCTTCCACTTGACCCTCCTATATGTTTCCGTCATGGTGAGACCTTCTCCATAGCGCTGCATGCCCTAGAGGCCACTGTTCCACACCTTACAGCTGACAGCCTACTGTTATGTGGGGGCTCACATACAGTGGGTACAGAAAGTATTCAGACCCCTCTAAATTTTTCACTCTGTTTCATTGCAGCCATTTGTTAAAATCAAAAGTTAATTTTATTTCTCATTAATGTACACTCAGCACCCCATCTTGACAGAAAAAAAACAAATGTAGACATTTTTGCAAAAGTACAGAGATATCCTGGAAGAAAACCTCCTCCAGAGTGCTCAGGACCTCAGACTGGGCCGAAGGTTCACCTTCCAACAAGACAATGACCCTAAGCACACAGCTAAAATAACAAAGGAGTGGCTTCGGAACAATTCTGTGACCATTCTTGACTGGCCCAGCCAGAGCCCTGACCTAAACCCAATTGAGTATCTCTGGAGAGACCTGAAAATGGCTGTCCACCAACGTTCACCATCCAACCTGACGGAACTGGAGAGGATCTGTAAGGAAGAATGGCAGAGGATCCCCAAATCCAGGTGTGAAAAACTTGTTGCATCATTCCCAAGAAGACTCATGGCTGTACTAGCTCAAAAGGGTGCTTCTACTCAATACTGAGCAAAGGGTCTGAATACTTATGACCATGAGATATTTCAGTTTTTCTTTTTTAATAAATTTGAAAATATTTCTACATTTCTGTTTTTTTCTGTCAAGATGGGGTGCTGAGTGTACATTAATGAGAAATAAAATTAACTTTTTTGATTTTAGCAAATGGCTGCAATGAAACGAGTGAAAAATTTAAAGGGGTCTGAATACTTTCCGTACCCACTGTACAGACATTCTTCTGTCACATACATATTATATACATAAAATTGTTTTGTTTTTATTTTTATACCCACACATTGTTCTTTATATATTAAATTCATAAATTTTACTCTAAATTTTACATATTTCCACTCAGTCATTTATTCATTTTATGCTGATTCATATATTTTTAACTAACACATTCATACATTTATTCATGTTTCATTAATCGTTAGGTTATATTATCACTTTGTTTTTGATGGAAATATGACAGAAACACCCCCGCAACGGCTGGAAAACTTGAACCAGTATTGCCAGATTTGGCAGGTTCTTGCCTAATTGGTTGCTATGCCTACACATAGCAACAGATGGAGCAAGCGTCGTGGCATTCTGTCCATCCTGTAATGTTGGAGACAAAAGCTATCAACAAGTTCTTTTAGTTAGAGTCCGCAGATAGCCTTGCAGTTTCTAGGGACCTAAACTGGCTGTACATGTCACCACTGAGATTTATAATCCAGCCAAGCGAACAACTCAGTGAATTAGACCTAAAATCGTCCAGTGTATATGTGTCATCAGTAGATGACTTGGGGACCACATTCTGTCAGAAGTTGGAAGCAAGCGCTGTGTCTGAAAGAAAGCAAGTGGTCTTGACACGCTGCACAGACTTCTTGAAAGAACTCCTGGTCCAGTACCAAATGCGTTTTCCTGCATCCATGGCGTTGCTGCTGAAGCTGAAGCTCCTGTGTCCCACTTCTGTTTTGTTCAACAGGTCACTGGTCCAAGAGTTGCCTAGGAGTTTGTATTTTGCTCACCAGATTCACTTGAGACTCACTGAAGAAATGTTGCCTCAGCAGATGTCTTCCCTCACCTTGATTGTGGCTGGAGATAGAACCTTTTCAAAAGATGTCAAGATGCTTTCAGGATTTAGCACTTGTTGCAATTAGATTGCTCAATCTCCCCATATCCATCACTCCTGTTGAAAGAGCATTTTCCAAAGTCACACTGCTTAAAGATAACACCAAAAATCTAATGGGGTTGTCACTCATTTCAAGTTTGGCTAAATCCCATCCTCCAAGACAGCTGTTCACCTCATCCACTAGACAGCTCTGCTGTGTTCTTTAGCAACCTGTTCAAGTTGTACCCTGTTCTGCTTTTAAAGGTAAGATTTAATGCACACACCTGTCTGCCTGGAGTAAAATCTAATAATTATAAGAATTATTAATTAATAATTGGGTATGTAAATTATTATCTTAAATAACTAATTTAAATATACCCTGTAAAAGTGCTTTGTGTGTGCGTGCACTTGGACACGTGGCTTTGTTGTTAGTTAGCCTTAGCCTCAGCTAGCCTCAAAGTAAAATGCAAATATACTCCATACACTCGTTTATAAGTTGGCAGTCTTGGCTGATTATGTCAGTCTTCATGCAAACCTGGTCTCTTTTCCGCCAAGCCATTTGATGATGTCATTTATTTATATGGAGGGCAACACCACCAGGTGGTGGTAACGCACCTAAAAGCTGTTTGTTCCAATAAACAACAGAAGAAGAAAAAAAGCACTTTTCTCTACGGTAGAGCTGAACAAAACTACAAATGAATAAAGTTGTATGGGTTTTTGCTGTGTTGGTTCGCTGCTCCTCTTGTTTGTCGCTATAGGAATTTCTTTGTATGTATACTTCAGCTGCCAGTGTGCATTGCTTTTAAGTATGGTGCAGTAAGTAATTGTGGCAGTTAAAATGCTTAACTAAATATTGACCAAATATTTTGAACAGTTTTGGGCTGGAAACCATCAGCTGTATCTGGCAACACTGACTGGAATTTATGTGTGCATTTTACTCTGGACTGCTTTTTCCAATGACGGCCAGTAACGGTACAAGCTCAAGGATGGATCGATACCGGCTGTCCGTGACTTCAAACTTGGAAGCTGTAAGTTTTGCCATGTTTTATGTTGTTTTACTGCTTAGTTTGTAGGTTAGCCTGTTACACTTGGGGTTAGCATGTTGTGTGGGTAATGTGGATAGCCCCACAGGCTTGAGCAATGTTGGATTAATGTTGTAATACTGAGGGACAGTCACGAAAAACTGTTAACGTTAAGCCCAAGCCTCAACTTGGCTGAAAAATGAAGCCAATGCGAAAGTGCCAAAAACTGCAGTTCTTTCGAATGGCCACTTGAGGCTGGCTCCAAAAGCGAGTAAATCGCCCCATTTGCAAAGCCAGATTCTGTAATTAATGTAATTGCATATGTTACCTTTCCACATCAGGTGCTAAAACGTTATTTTAAGCTAGACTTTAGCCCAGCTCGTAGTAGTGGTAGTGGTAACCAACTCTGTTGTGAAGAATGCAGAGAGATACCATAGTATTGTTGCATAATAGGAACTTTTTATTTCTCTTCTGTGGCAGCGAACACAATAAAGTCATTGACCTAGGTAATTACTTTCAGTGACTATTATGCTGTAACCTGAGCTTATCTACACGCTTTATGGCTGAATAAAGTAATTTAACTACCTCAAACTTTTGATTAGTGTGGTTAAAACTGCAAATGTATTTTATTTGTTTTAAGTTAACCTTTCCAAAGTACCTAGCAGGGATGCCCAGATTGATCAGCCGCTGATTATTATCGGCTGATTTTCAATAAAAATATGCGATTGGGAGATCTGTTTTCCACGATCTGCGACTAGAAAGCATAAATCATGATCGATGATGCTACATGCTAGTGTAATGGTCTGCCTCTGAAGAACAAGTGAGAACCGCTGCTCAGCAACAGACTTTAATTCTGCAAGGTAAAGAGCCGGTACAGAGAGGCAGCAGGGAAAAACAGCGTGGAACCAAAATATCTTCAAATCTAAACTAGAGTTGGTGATTGTTGGAACAGTGGCAACACTAACCAGGATGGTTTTGGTGAGTCTTATTTTGAAGTTAAGTTTGACTGTAGTGTGTTTTATGATGAGTTAACAGGCAATTAAGCTATTATTGGCTAGATTAAAAATAGATTTACAGTTAATCCGCCATGTCAAACTCTTCGGTTTGCAGAAACACAATCTTGGATTAAGGCCTTCGGCGTCGTTTTCGATTTTCAGTGTGCTTGTTGCATCTCCATATACCTCACTCTCTCTCTGCAACTAGGGAATGGAGAGGGGGGATGGCAGGTTAACAAGGGAGGTGCATTTCGGTCATTTTGCCAACAAGGGGGGTGGCATCCCCCACAAATCGCCTACTGCATGTGGGTGTGAAGTATATATACTCTTGTGAAAGTGACTATATAATGTATGTATGTGAGTAGATTGATTTTTAAATGTAAGATATATAAATATGTAGTATGTGAAAATAAATGTTTATTCATGTGAGAATGAAAAAATATATGTAAGAATTAGAATGTATGTATGTATGTATGTATGTATGAGTTAAAAAAAACGTGTGTGTGGAAGTGTAAATATATGTATGTGAAAGGAGAATGTATGTGTTTGAGACTGGAAATGTATGTACATGACGGTCGCCATATTTGTTACTGTTTTGTGCCCTTTTCTAATTTACTTTTTGTGCCTTCCTCAGTTTTGCTGTCACATTCTCTGCCACCCCCATATCCCAGTGGTATGCTCCATAATAAGAAGTGATCACTTCCTCTGAAAGACTATTTTTGTGTGTTGTTATTTTTAACCCTCCTCTTTCCCTATTTTTTTCCCCTCTTTCCCTCGCTGCCTCATGTGTATTTTGTCTTGTACAAATCAATTCTGACTGTAGAGTCCACATTAGCCAGCAATGGCCAAAACAAACCAACCATGCAGCTCTCAAGAGGTCAGGAAATCTGCTGGAGCTCAAATGGAACACTGTATTTTTAATGATCAGGGAGTATTTTTGGATTCAGACATTATCTGTTTGTTTTTTTTTATGTATTTATGTCAGAGCTGTTTTTACATCTTTTGAACCAAGTCCAAGTCAAGTCTCAAGTCTTTGAGGCAGAGGCTTGTGTCATGATGGACAAAAGACTAAGTAAATCCAAGGCACTGAAATGCAATGTGCAGTATCCTGGCTGTGTTTTGTGTAGACACATTAATGACAGGTAGGTTATTTCAAATGGTGTTTTCAGCCTTTAAGATCATGTATCATAAACCTGTAGGAACATTTACACAAACATTATATTAGATATTTCTATCACAAGTAGACGTCTTGTTTAAAACTGCAAGGCGGGTGGCATAAAAAACGTTTTCTAATAATTAATTCAACAGACAAATACAGTGAGGCCTTGCCCTTCTTTTCCATGAAGAAAAACTTGGCACCAGCAGATAAAGAAGAGGGTCAGATGATCCTAGCAGCCAAAGATGAGTACACCTCCATAGCCTCTCTTTTAGGTGCAGACAAGGAATACAGGTGACCCCTGGGTGGAGTGATATCTGGGTGCCAGTCAATGGCACAATCGTAGGGGGGATGTCGAGGCAGAGAGGTGGCCTTGGTCTCACGATAGTCATGGTATTCAGTAGGCACCTCTAACAGGTCTGAAGCAGAGCTGGGGAAGTCTGACTGCTGGGGTGCAGTAGCTTGTTTTAGGCAGATCAGGTGTTCAGGTGACCACCCAGGGGGCTGGGAGGAACAAGGCATGGAAGGGTTACCCGGTCAATACCCAGCTGAAGGGCTAGGTCTTCATCAATGACGTTATTAGAGTCAATGAAAGTAGCGAGGGGGTGCGATCCATTAACGTGCAGAAGCACCAGTGCATCCCCCACTATTGATGAGCCATGCCTTTTGCTAGGCACCTGGATATAAAGTGACCAGCCTGGCCACAGTACAGGCAGAGATTCCCCCGGTGGGGGCGCTCACACTCCTCTAGAGTGAGGCTCGTATGCCCAGGTTGAGGCCCTAGGGTGATGCTGGAGGATCTTGAGACTGGGTGGAAGAGGAGCGATACGGCTCGCCCATGTGTCGCTCCTGTCTCCTTGCCTGGTTACGCCTATCCACTCTTGAAGACACTTCAACTAAGCCATCAAGGGAAGATGGCAAATCAAAAGAGACCACTTCTTTTCTATATTCTGCTAGTCCAGCCAGAAAAGCGTCACACTGATTTCCATTCACTTAAGCATGCTCTAGTTCAAAACTCAATGGCATAATCAACAACTGTCTGGTCTCCCTGACACTGGCCCGTAAGTCACCCGGTAGCATCAGGGCCCATGGAAACCACCCCGAATACCTTGCATAGCTCAGCAGAAAAGCCAGGAAGGAAGAGCAGGCTGGTGTCTCTCCCATTCAGTGGTGCCCCACAGACTGCAGAGCAGCAGGAGGGGGAGCTGAGACTGCCTGTTGGGTCAGGACTGCTGTAAGCTGTTGAACCTGAGCGGCTGAATGTAGCCAGTGCCTGCTCGTGGACTGCTGCCAACTGGTGAAACTGAAAGTGTGCGTCAGGTCATGGACATTGCGTGCTTCCAGGTTTTGTTAATTATTCATTACAGTTTGGCAGATCTCCAAAAATCAAAACTACACACAATCTCAATTTTTTTTTTTATATTTATAGGTTTACCAAATCAAGTTTCCTCAACCTCTTTCCTTTAAGTGTCCAAGTCAAGTCGAGGCTTCAGGCATCCAAGTCTCAAGTATGTTGAGTCTCACAGCAAACAAGTCTAAGTCTCAAGTCGACGGTTCAGATTTATGTTTGTGACTTCCAGATATTAACATGAACTGTCTGAAGGCTTTTATTTAATACTGCTCCTTAGAGACCATGTATCTGGGCTGCACTGCAGTGACCGCATGTAACCTCATTCCCACCACACCATGGTGATCCATTATAGTGTGTCTTGGCCTCAGCTAGCTTACTGATGACATTACTGAAAATACAGGCTAAAGTCAACAGTGGGGTACTGTTTAAACAGATTTGTCAATAAATAGATGTCTTGTGGCTCTGACTGTTGCCTGACTATAGCTTTTGGTCATATTGAAAATAATTATCACTGAGACAGTTACATAAACACTGTGTCCCTGCTTTGATCCTGATTTTGATAATAATGGGGATATGGAGTTTACCATGTGAACAGGTATAGAGGGAACTGAATAACCAGGTTTCTGTAACAGTATCCATTGAACTGCATCCATATTGTCTGCAGAGGGAGTTCACATGTGCCATTGTTGTTGCTGTGGACATTCCAGTTCAGCAAATGCCGACACAGCGTGTGTTGTCACCACTAGGTTACAACCCTAACACTCAAATGCTTTTCCTGGGTTAGGGTTAGGAGACTTTTTTCACTCTTCTTTTTCTGCCACACTGACAACATTTTATCACTTTGAACTGCCCCAATAGAGAAAATTAAACTTTCGACCTGCTTCTTGCAAATGTGAAGCAGGCATACATTTACACTTCATCATGGACTATGGACAACATCACAGCCCCACTGTTGCTCCCTCTCTTCACCATCACCAGCAATGATAACATGGAGTCCCTCTCCCACACTGGTACCAGCAGCCAGGTGAAGAGACAGCTTGAGAGACTGCACCAAAACAAGGCTGCAGGCCCTGATGTTTTGAAGGCTTGTGCTGACCAGCTGTGTGGAATTTTTATAGCATCTTTCACCTTAGGCTGAGTCAAAACAAGGTTACTGTGCTGTGGAAAACATCCTGTCTTGTTCCGTTGCCGGAGAAGTCTTCTCTGTCTGACCACAACAACTCCAGACTGGTTGCCCTCACATTTCATGCAATGAAAGTCGTGGATAGGGACAGAGCAGACTTTACTTTCGGAGGAAGCTAAAGTCCTTCACTGTTCAATTCAGATTATAGTTTAGTTATTTGTTTTTATTATTCTTTTTTTTTATTTACCTCTGTGTTTTTTATGTTTTTTGTCTGTCACCTTTCTTTCTGTCTTTCTTTCTCTCTTTTCCCTTCTTTTTCTTCAGATTATCCTATCACTATCACCTTTCACTAGCGATCGCTATTACCAGATATTATTGGGTGGTAGTCTCCCATGGTTTCACTGCACTGCCACAGTTCAGCTGTCAGTCTGCCAGATACTGTAGGTGCAGATTTGTGCTGCTACATTTGTATATACAGGCACACAAATGGTCAAACAAGAGTGACAGAGACAGACCATAAAAGGTCTCAGCTGGATTAAACTGATGCAGACACTATTTCAAGAAAATCTAACTTCTCCGAATCTGATAAACAGATTCATATACACGGCAGCACTGAATATTTTAACAGAACAACATAATTATGTTTACCTATAATAGAGTAACAGTTCAGCGCAAAACAGTCTTTTTATATCAGATTTCATATAGCACACGTCTCATGATTAAGTAATTCATTCATTAATTACTTAGACTAAATCAAGAAGCCTATTGGCTCGTGCTGATTAACAACACATTCAGAATATTTCAAGCCTTTTTATTGTCAAAATAACGACTTCTCAGCTTTTTATTAATGAGCAGACAGAGCTGAGTGACACCTGCTCTACAAAAACAGTCCCTCAGCTCTGAGTGACATCTGTCAGATGTGTGAATGTACCTACACACAGAAAATACACCGGAAGGGGCAGAGTTTAGGCTGCTTTATGATATTATACTTTTTAATGTAAAACACATACTTAGGACATTACTTAGATTACCACAGCAGATTGTTTGGGATTTTTATACATTTCATAAATACATTTTGCTACACAGCCCAATGACTTAATTAGTAAATACATTGTTGTTAAATCAGCAGGGCATCAGTAATCAGTGATTGTCTCTTCAGTCGTCAATATGATTATCAATTGGCACAATCCTAACTTGAGTCAAAAATGCATCTGGATTAAGTGTTTACATTTCACCATATCCCACCCTCTATTGAAGTGTTGCAGCTGTTTCTCCACAACAATAGTCTACTGCTGTGAACAGTTACACTATAGCAATCAGTAGTTTAATATATTTCTCAGGAGCACCTTAACAGTAGTTTCTTCACTTCCCACCTCCATGTCTTCTCCACGTCTTGGGAATTACTCACGCAAATCTCTAGCCTGATTCTTATGCTGCAACTGTCCTCCACTCTGTAATGTGGTTCCCGTCCCGCTTTTTAAAGTGCTTTGTGGATCTGTGGTTGCGGAGATAGTGTGGTCTGCTAACTCTCAGCTCTTGCTGCAGTGTCTCATTGGACGTTCCATTATCCTCTGTGTGTTCCCCCAGTACTGACTGCCAGACCAGATAACTCACAGCAGTGAGCATTGGGAAGGAATGATGGAGCTAAACGGTGTGTATGCATGTGTGTGTGTGTGTGTGTGCCTGTGTGTGTGTGTGTGTGTGTATGTGTGTGTGTGTGTGTGTTTGTGTGGCGTGTGTGCGTGTGTGTGTGTGCCTGCTATTGCTATACATATATATATATGTGTATAGCAATAGCGGTAACACACATACTTTAAAGGCTTCTTTATGCATAAAGAAAACTCACACCCATTTAATAATTGGTGACTTACATGGTAAGTGATTAAAAGGGTGCATGGGATATACTGTATGTTGCGGACTATGTTATGTGACTGTAGTGGGGGACTTGAATTGACTCACAGGCTCAATGATGAGGAGGAGAAACAACAGCAAAAAGGGATTTTTCCCAACGTGACAACCAAAAGGTTGTTCTCATGAATGTCTTATAACTGATTGATAATGCAGTTTTTTATTACCATTAATAAAGCCTTTACATACGACTTATAAACACTTACTAAAGGCTGACTTATTACTTATCACAGATTGCATTCAATTGCAACATTTTTTTAAATTCAATTCCAATGTTTGTTTGTTTCAGTATCTGTACGTGGCAACTATGCACTAAAGTTAGGAAAAGATTATTGCTGTGGCAAAATAAAGTATGGCTACATTATGGTTTGGACTAGGCAACTAAAACACTTGGTTGAGGTTAGGGTAAGATCCAATGATTCATGAAAAAAAGTGTACATTAGTTGTAATCAGTATCTGTGAATCTGTATCTATCTGACATGTTTATCTGATCACTGTTAGCAACCAAATATTTGCCTTCATCTCATTCAACCTTCTCACCTCCACTGAAAGAACACACATGCACACACACACACACGCCTTTCCTCCACCTTCAGATCCCATAATAGCTAATAGCTGTTACATTCTTATGGTGATTCAGTTTGTTGGAGGCTGTCCACGCCAGCTTTTTCTAGGTGGAATCGAATTCAGGGTGTTGTATCATGACAATTTCCTGACCAGATGAACTCACCTTATTATTTTCTCTATGTTACTTAATTGCATCATTCGCCAGAGCTTACTTTTCTGTTTCAAATTTCAACATATCACCTACTTTGGTTGAAGCATATACAGTAGGAAGTGTTGAGCGCATGAGAAATTAGAGGTTTTAGCAGTGGGTGCTAGGATGTGATGGACTGGATTGTATCCCTTTCCAGGTTATAGCTGACTTGACTTCAGCCAGTGCCAGTTAAAGAAAACATTGAGCCATTAATATTTCTTTGTTTCTCTACTGTAAAAGTAGCCAAATATGGCAAAGGGATTGAGCATCAGCTACACTCACACAGCCTCTGTCTATTTGTTGTAAAAAAGACACCAACCACATATGGTACAAAACTATATAAACATAGTGTGTCACTCAATAACCATTGCCTTTGAACATAATCCAGCCAGTGATTATATTTATCACCAGGGGAGACGGAGTTGCCGTTGGTGGGATGATATTTCCCAAACCTTAACTTTAGAAAATGCATATAAATAATAATGTGTAGTAGTCATACTACTGTATTAGACAGACCAAAGTTTTTTTTGGACCTGTGATGTCTAATGAAATCTAGCATTTCTAGCAGGTATTGCTACTGTAATAAAACAATCATGATTTCAATAAAAACATAGAAAATACAATTATTGGATCCTAAACCAGCTGTAGAGATATCAGTTATGTGTCCTACCAGACATAATAGTCAAGTTTGCAGTTTGCCTACTGACCTGTGTTGGCCCTTGATAAGCGGTGGGTTGCACTAGTCGATGGGGTTCCTAGGAAATTTCATTCCTAATTGGGACTGTTTGGGTAAGTGGATGGGAACGTGATGAGGGCAAGTTGCATGGGCTAGAACTTCTTTCCTTCATTCCAGACCAAAAACACGATCTGCCTGATCAAACCCAGAGACAGGGGAAATGCTATTGACAGTCATAGCTTGTGCACAGGTGGGTGGTCTTATTATATGTCTCTGTATAAACCAGTACACCTGCAAAAACCTGCTGGGAAAAGTTTCTGCATGTATGTGAGCTTTGCTATTTTTATGAGGGTCACAATCTCCCTAAAATAGATGGATGTGGAATATCCTCCAAAGTAATGATGTTTTATTTGTCCTCAATTCCATCCACAAGTTGCTCGTTTAAGGTTAGAATCTAGGTGTTAGGATAGAAATAAGATGAGCTGGGTGAGGTCATGCTTGTGTTTACCAACCTGGTGGGTCAGTAATTGCTTTATAGAGTGCTTTTCACTGCTTTAAAGGAGCCAAGTTTTATGCTATAAGGAAAAGTTCTGTATTTTGGAAAGTATTCTTATTTACTGTTTTTCTGAGAGTGGTATGATGGGCTCAATATCAATCTCATGTCTGTCAAGATATTTAGCTTAGCTTTAGCATATAGATTGAAAGCAGGAAAAAACAGCCAGCCTGGCTCTGACACATCTCCAAAGCTCATTAATTAAAAATTAAAATTAAAATTTGTTTAATGTTTACTCTAACAGGCATGTCAAATTTCAGTTTGTGGTTTTAGGGGAAATTATATGCTACACCTATTTCTTGGTGAATAAAATCCCAGCACAGTGACCTGACCAGCCACTGAAGTCTTGTTGTTACAGTGAGATTGCTGGGTTTGGTACCATCATGTCTGTACAAAGAACTATGCTCAAACCTATCTGGTAACCTGGTGCTGATAGCTGGAGATGCTGCAAAATGGGTAAACAGTTTTGGTTTGGCAGATTGGATAAACTATTGTTTGTCAAAAAATGGTTCCAGCTGTTAAAACTGAATATTTGGACTTAAACATTAAAGTAAAACTTAACTTGTACTCTTACTCGCAAACTAACAATTATCTATCATATTTCTTTTCAAATTAACAACAGCTATCTTGCATCCAGGCTGCTTGGAGTTAACCAACTTAGCACAGCAACTGAGCTTTCTAAAATGATTTTAGTGGTACAGAAATAAAGATGTGCACACACCTTCTGAGACTTGTTTTGGAATCTCTGTACACTGTTGGTTATTATGAATAATATGCTACATGAAGCAATATTTATAATTCAAAACAGGATCTTCTTTTTAAAATCCAATTTTTTTATTATATATTTTTGAATTAAAGTGGTTACGATATTTTTATAAGAACAATAAATGACAATGTGATTAAGCTACGGAAAACTTCTCACCCAAATCTGCAGCTTCAGCTGTTTTTACAGTTTATATAGCTTTACAGTGAGTTTCAGCTCTTTATTGGCACTGTTCCGCCTGTAACTTTACTGTTTTGGTTCACACTCACTTCTCTTTTAGCATTGTTTTTCAGCCGCAGCAGAAACTCACTTGCACTTGTACCTGCTCAGCAGCAAACAACAGACGGACAATGTAAGAGATTAGCTGGTGAACAGGGTGGAATATTTAGCAGTTAAAGAGTCATATATTTAGTTGGTGGAGACCAAAACAAAGCTAAAAAGAGAGTGAACATTGGACTTACAGTTGCTAAAATTAATGACAATGTTGCTCCTTAACTGCATCTGTTTGCTAACAAGGTCACCACATCAACTTAAAAGGTGATATTTCAGTGTCCACAACTTGTTTCCACTGTCCCAATGTGGCCAAACAAATCAGTTATTGCAAGACAAGAAAATATGGGGCAGGCTTCCAACTTTTTGGCATCACTGTCAACATGACAATGTCCCGATGCACAAAGCCAAGTCCATAAAAAGTGTTTTTCCCATTTTGTTGTGGTTACTTGACTGGCCTCAACCCCCTATCCAACAACCTGACCTCAACTCCCCACCTAAAGGCTTTTGGATGAACTGGAACACAGACTGTCAGTCAGTGTTGTATATACTTATACATATATCTATACTAAACTTATAGATATATGTATGAGGGGGAGAAAGTAGACACATGTTTGTGTGAGTGTCTATTTTAAGCGTCATCCGAGAGAACAGGATTATGGAGGGTTCCTCAGCTTCCTCATCATTAGCCCAGCAGGCCCCAGGACTCATTTCCTTCATTCATACTATTGTTGTCCCTCCCCAGGGATCTCCATCAGTCACTCCTCCTCCTTGCTCTCACCTTTTATCCCACTCCTCTGTTCTCTGTATTTTCTCCCTGCATCTCTTCTTTACCCTCTTCCTCCCTTTCCCTCTCTGTCTGCCATCTTGTTTATTCTATAGTTGGCACTCATCAGAAAGACTCCCCCCAAATACAATGAATGTCTTGGCCCTCCGCAGGATTTTCTCTTTCTTGTTTTGTAGACAGTGTGTCACTGGTGTACTTAAAGACAGCCCCATAAGGTTTTAGAGGAAACAGCATAAGGCATCAGTCTGAGGAGAAAAAGGACTATTTTTTAAAATTCACCTTATTCTATGTTAAAGTTGAAATGATACATTTGATGTTGAAAGAAATAATTTGAATCTCAACCAACCGGATCAATTTAACTTTGTGTGTATGTGTGTGTGTGTGTGTGTGTGTGTGTGTTATATTTTGGGCAGTATATGGGTATTTGGGGCATATACAAGTAGTCTCCAGGTTGGATTAGGGTAGTTTAGATGCATTTGCACCTTGTTTGTCTAATAGATTTGGATGGCTGCTGTGCGACTAGCACTGACTTTGAATAGAGCTTCCTTGTCCCTTGTACCCCAGTTTGACTCAGAATGTTCCTGTATCTGTCTTTATTCCGGTTTAGTTGTCATATGTTTACTCATTATTTGCAAATTTCAACCTCCGTGTGGGGGATTTCTTTGCTTGGAGATTTGTAAATCTAACTGCAGAGACTGTATTTCTTTTGTATCGGAAGTTAATTTTACATAGCTATGTAGTCCCAGTGATAAATACTTCATATTTGAAGACCCTTAACCACCCTTTTTTTTGGCATCATTGAATAAATGTTCAAGCCAAGGAATCATCATTTAATTAACTCTTAAACCCTTTATTAACACTCATTTTTCAAAAAGAGTCTACAGCCATGTTTGTGGTTCTGTGAAACTGTAATGCTCATTATAAAGAAAACTAAAATTTTAGATAAATAAAAATTGAAATGTTTGACCTGTTCGAAGTGCTAGATGAAACGTTGGAAATAAGGGATTACTAGAGTTCATCAAGACCATGAATGTCCACACCAAAATACATTGTCATCCATCAAACTGTCATTAAGACAGTCAGGCTATCACCAAAGTGATTACGATTCATCCTTTGGGAACCATGAATGTCTTTGTGGATTGGCAGACTGACATAGCCAGCCCTACTGCTGTGCCGGTAGCACGGCTAAAAACAAACAAGTTAATTTCCATAGATTTTGTCACACCTATTGTTATTCTTTTTGTTATGGCATTAACTCTGCCTCTTTGAGGGAGCTATTCAAGTATTTAATTATACTAGGATAGCTAACCCTTGTAACATGTAATAGTCTCTGAGGTGTGCAGCTGTGGAGAGGTGAAGGAGATGGTGGATGGAGTCACAGGGAGATGATGTCTGGACTGTCCCATTGTCTTTCAAATTAACAGTAGAACTCGTTCAGGTTGTTGGCCAGGCACAAGTCGTTAGCAGAGTGGGGGGCTCTGGGTTTGTAGTTGGTGATCTGTCTGAGCCCCTGAATGAAAACATCCCAGTCAGTACAGTCCAAGAAATACATGTAAGTATAAATTGTTATTAGGGCTTGCAAAACATAAATACCAAAGCTTCAGTCAGTGTTGGCATTACAGAAAACATTAATCCAGATTTGATAAAGATATGCATCGTTTTTGGAGATTATCTCTTTTATATGCTGATATTCTCAGTACGATAATTCATGAAATTCGCTGATCTCATTTTAATATAATAGAAAATGTAATCGTTTCAAAAATATAAGATTGAAGGTAAGACATTTTCCCCACATGTTTAATCTATTCATAATTTACAATGAAAGTTATTATTGCCAATCTGCATTTATCTGTGTAGTTGTCATCAAAATAAAAAAGCAATTTCTAAAGAGAGAGAGAAAGAAAGAGTTATGGCAATGGCCAATTCAGTTCCCCTATCAAGTGTGCAGTTTTTTCTCATTGGTTATGTGGTCATGACTCCAATGATTCACTGGAAAGCAAGGTGTAAAGGGCAGATGCGGCGGACAGAAATTGAGTTTAGAAAAGGATGAATGAGACTCGCTGGGAATTTATTCAGATCAAAGGCTGACAAGTCCTTCAGTTCTTTAGTTTTGCAGTAGTGTTGCCCTTGGTGGATGAGGTATTTTGCCACAAACTTAATAGTCTCTGACTTTTTTTGTTGTTTTACAGTGTCCAAGCATCACTCAAGAAGGCACAAATCCACAGAAGCCTTACAGCAGTGCTAATCAGTCAGGTGAAAACAGAATACTAATTGCACTAATAAAACAAAAAGTTGAGGTGAGGTTTAATAAGATCTATAGTTATTAGCAATAGAAAACAGGCTTAGAGGAGTATTGATGGCCTGAAACAAATGAAGCTGGAATTAGTAGTGGGTTGTTACTGATTAAATTGGGGGCAGGAACAATGGATTGATTGTAGTGGAATTGCACAAATATTTTCTCCTGGTGCTTTGACTGCCCTGCTCTGTTGTTGGCTTGGGCTGCTGCCAGAGATTGGAAATGGGCTTTAATACCAGACAGTGTACACATCAGTTGGAAGAACACTTGATGTGAGGTAACTGAGTAAGAGACTGTGACGCTGAGAGCTGTACTGACTGTAGGATCACTGTGTCTGTATCAAAAGGAATTTAACAAACACCATTGAAAACAATGTGAATTG
Source organism: Lateolabrax maculatus (assembly GCA_031216445.1). Taxonomy (NCBI): domain Eukaryota; kingdom Metazoa; phylum Chordata; class Actinopteri; order Acropomatiformes; family Lateolabracidae; genus Lateolabrax; species Lateolabrax maculatus. The sequence goes on along the minus strand of CM062198.1, from coordinate 4,566,505 downwards.
ATTGATTAAATCTACACTAATTTGACATATCAAAGTTTCAGGCTTTTTTACATTATTTGAAGGCTAATTCCATCCAATTCCATCTCTGCTGCGATCTCACAAGATAGTCACGGTTTAGTTTAGTTTCAAATTCTCTTATACTTGAACTCAATATGTAACAATAACCTTACCAAACAAACTATTAGCTTACTTGACTCTGTCCTGTACTTTCTGGCCTGTAGTCAGAGCCCATACAGACAACATGGTGAACCCATGGATGTATTGTACATCTACACTGATCAGCCACAACATTAAAACCACATGTGTAATATTGTGTAGGTCCCACCGTGCCCCAAAATAAGAAACACTGTGTTTTCTGACACCTTGCTATCATAACCAGCAGTAATTTTTTGCTGCAATCTGTGCTACAGTAGCTCTTCTGGGAGATTGAACCAGACAGGCAAGCCTTCGCTCTCCACACGCATTAATGAGCCTTGGGCGCCCATGACCCTGTCGCGGGTTTACCGGTTGTCCTTCCTTGGACCATTTGTGTCATGGCTCTTTCAGAGTTGCTCAGATCAGTCTTTGTACTGTCATTTTCTGCATTGAGCCATGCTGTTGGTGTTTCACTATGGATGACAAGCTATTAGGAATTGATGTAAAAACTCATGTAAACATTGCTTTCAAATTTATCTGCACTGACAAAATACAGACACACTTGCATTCCCAATATGAATCTGCAATGGTATCTGTATAGACATGCTTAGACTTTTGTATATCTGAATAACAATATATTTAAACCAATTAAATGAGAGGTTGTCACAGATAGACTCATATTTAACTCTTGTCAAGGCCGTGATGACTAATGGTACGATTAATATAAAGCAGCTTTGGTAGTAGTGCTCAAATGCCCTGCAGTGCAGCCTTTAGTTGCAATTACTCCGTCACAACCTATAAGAAGAATGTTTTAATAAAGCTATACATTTTTCTGTCACAGAACCAAAACATATTAGGGATCTGAATCTAAATCATGTATCTCACAGGGTCATCAGATTCCTTCTGTTCCTGGTAAAGAGAGCAGAAAGAGGCTATAACTTATAACACTCTAATTAAGATAAAATGATAAACTTCTGCCTCCACTGTCAATAAGAGGATAAAAATTCAGAACACTATTCATGCTTTGCCAAGAATTAATATAAAAACATCCAGTGCTCCTCTAGACTTTTTGTAAATGATAGTCGACAAGCTGATTTACAACCTTGCTGCATGTGATATCAAAACAGCCATGCACCAGTTGCTGCAAAGAGTGGCTGAGTCACATGATTCCCCTGAGGCAATTTTAAAACAGCTCCTCTGTCATGCACAGACAAGTGATCAAGAGTTAGAGCCTCCTATTTCTAACAAATACAGATTACGTTTCCTCCCTGGCCTTTAGAATTATTGTGAAAAAAAATGAGTGGCGGGGTTTGACTGGCATACCCAGAGCAGCTCTCAGAGAAACAGGAATCTCTGTAAATGTTTGGTCCTAACTGATAACTGGACAAACTGTTGTAACTGATTTATTATATCAGATGACTTTTAATGTTGATAGCATCAGCATAAACAAGGCCCTTATATTGCAGTAACAAGACATTTTTACTAGGGCTGTCAATCGATTACAATTTTATATCTAATTATTTACATGATATGCTGATTAATTAATTGAATTAATCACATATATCGATATTTGCTTGGTAAAGCCCCCAAATAAGGATATTTCAACTCAAAAACAGTGATCCCAGGAAGCAACAAAAATACTGAATTGAAGCTCAATACAACAGTTGGCAAACAAAAATAAGACCAAGTGATGCCTCTTGTGTCTAATAGACAAGCTTAGTGCTTTTCCGACAACTCCAGAGTTACCTCCCGTACTCCAGCCGGTGCGTTGATGTCGGCTCCAGGGAGCCGCCACCGATCGGTTTCTGGTGCACCAGTGTGGGAGTGTCGCCACAGACACCAGATTTAAAACTCTGGTATAGAAATAAAGAGAGACTTTCCTTGCTGTGAGAGTCTTAATCAGCATTATGTGAGCTTGTTTGGCGATGGCTTAAATTTGGTGGATTTACATTTATATGTAAAGTCCTGCACTCCAGCTTTAAGTGATGACCACATTAACCAATGTATTTATTTAAGTGTTTACATGTGCAACTGATGCAAGGACCAGTTGGAATTGACCAATGCACGGTGGTGTGTTCGTGAATTCATTCGGTGGTGTCACTGGCTCCCAGAGTGCTGGGATTGAACCTCTGATATAATGATATTATATGTGTTAACTTGCATTCATTTTTTTTTTACGTGTTAATTGTTTTGTCATTAATTAATCAAAATGAATGCATTCATTTGACAGCCTCATTTTAATATAAACAAACTGAGCTTGCACATTTGATGACAAAATAATAAATAAAGCAACAAGGAAATATTCCATGTTTATAAACTCAAACAAACAAATCTAGGTCTAGGCTTTGTATTAATTTGTTTTTTCAAAAACCATTAACCAACTGTCTGCATACAAACACCTATGTCTGTTCCACTGTTGAAAAGTGAAGAATATTTCACTGAATTAACTAATTCTTCAACACAAGCTTTTATCATTGTCAACATCAGAAAGATAATTAGTAATGCTTACCTTTAACCCCTTATACAACAGTAAGTTCTGACCAAGTAATTTGATTGGACAAGAGGCATTCCATGAGTGCTGATATAGAGTATAACAGCACTGGAACTTTTAATACATGTATCACTCCGTTATCTTTCTTAGATTGTAACAAACTTTGCACTGCCAAGATGAATATATTTTCACAAATAACATTTAAGTTACATTATGAATGGTTGTTAGAAGAGGACAAAGGGATCAAGCTGTATTCGCAATGTTGCGATGACGATATGACTTAATAAAACAAAAGTGTGCATATTAGCACGCTTTTATTATACATTAATAATAATTAAACAGTATGTCTTTCTGCTTTAATAAGTACACTGCTAAAATTGACCCCAAAGATTGAATAGCGCATGCCCACTGAATAAAAAAATTTAATTAATTATTTTGCTCATGCTTTTATTTAACAAATGGCACATGAATACCGAACCAATTAAATAGAATATTTACTTAAATAAGACATAACTATAAGAGGTGTAATTTCTTCTGCTTCCTTTAAAATATTTTTTTCTAATCTCAATTTAACATCTCTTACCATAGTGTTGAAATAAAAAATATCTGGGGGAACAAAACTTAAATAATTAAGTAAATAAAAATGAAGCATGACAATTTAAAATAACTGTAGGTTAATGTCTCCCATTACAATCCTCAAGGCCCCTGGCTCCGCTCAACAAGGTGCAAAGATCTATAGTATGAGCTGGGTTGGTCGGGCTGGGGTGCAAAGCAGGGCTGGGCTCAAACTGCCACTGGGGGAGCAGTTGCCCTCCTCTGGAAGTGCAGTGAACGAGGTGGGTGGGGTGGTGTCCGATGCCTTCTCGAAGGTGGGCCGGTGGAGAGGCTTGGGTATGGTGGTCAGCAGCACCCTTCTTGCTGATCTCCTAAGTTATGGCTGGGACATTTTCATATTCACCCCGGGTCAGGTAGTCTTTTGCAATGTGTTTATCACGCATGTTCATATCATGATGACGATGATGACTAGTGATCAGTCATAACTATATAACCGCATTTGTCAGGGTAGCCTTACTAAAATTTGCCAGAAAAGAGTCTTATAAACTGCTGAAAGTGACTTGAGTCAGTTGTGTTGTGGCTCAGAGATCTAGAGATATTTAGCCTGCTAGATGTTTTTCTGGCGTCAGTGAGGCATTGGCGAGCTCCTGGATTATGTCTCTTAACAGTTCAAGCATAGTGATTGAGTGCCAGTTCGCAAGCACCAAGCGAATGCCGATTTACCTGCAAGCTGGGGGCTTTTGTCGATCTCCAAAAACTGTCAGCAAGCGTAAAATCAGGGTTACAATCAATCTAGTGTGAGCTAGGCATTAGTCAAGAGTCAGAAACACCATGAACAGAAATGTATCCATAAAGGCTGGCCCTTTTCTGAAACAGCTTCCTACAGTTTTCCTTTTGAATTATAGCCTTGTATAACATCTGTTGTCTGACAGCTCTGAGGTATTTCTTGTGTCAGCAGTTCTATGAAGCCCTGACATCTTCGGCAGCTCTGCGGGAGCGCTGCCTATAAGCCTGGATGGTCTGTACAAATAGTGCAGCAGCTCTATTAGTGACTGGATGAAAGGAACACTGTCAGGCCAATGTGAATAGTGAAAATGAAAGATGTTTCTCAGCAGGAACCACTTTTATTATGTTTGCATGTTTCTGTGTGTATGAAGACAAATTAAGAACTAACATACATGCATACTTCTCTCTTTTCCACTGTTATTGATCCAACTGCAACACCAGATATGCATGTCAGCATTGGTCAATTTTGCATAATCCTGGGTTAAGTTCGGGACCTTCTTATATATGGCTATGGTTATTGTTAGGCAACTCAAACATTGGGTTAAGACTAGAAAAGATTGTAGATGCTGTTAATAAAAAGACAAACACCAATTGAAGGCCTGTGACAGGATTTGAACTGAAAGTCTGTCATGCTACATATGCCACCTGACTTCTACAGGCTCTCTATCTATCATATCACATTGGCCACAATACTTACTGCATTGGCACTGAACGTTAGCATTGAACATAAATTGTGAGGTGTCCAATGTGGGTGTATTTTATAGGAATATGGGACAGTATTATGTGATAACATATTGTAATTTACTGGAATGTAATCATTTTCTATTAATACTCATATCACCTTCCACCGTAGCTATAATTACTTATGTTAATTATAATACTACGTTTGACAGCAACCAGGCATTAAAACAAATTTATCACACTGTCTACATAGTTAGCGAATTAGAATAAGTAAAACAAGTAAAGAAACTTATGTCACCAAGCATCACAGTAAACCCAAAGAGTCTACAATAGCACATTTTTGTAAGTATTTGAGTTCCTGTATAGTGAGGTGTAGCCGCTATACAGGATATAACTGCTGGGGCCGCAGAATACTATACTATATAATACAGGGATCAGCCGCTGGAATCAGGAAACTCAGGAAGTTGGGACTCCAGAAACACGGGAAACTCATGAGGCCGCAGCAGAAACATCCCCCAGGACGGCCAACCCAGGAACACACACCACGCGGGCTAAGACCCACAACTCAGGAACAGGACAGGCATCAGCCGAGACCCCCGATGCCGGAACAACAGAATGACCTCTGCGTTTACTTCCCCAAAGCCAGGCAGTCTGGTGGCTACGGGGAGAAACGGGCTGAGGCGTAGGCAGAGAAGTGGGCCGGGACTCGGGCTGAGAAGCAGACTGTGGTGAGGGTTGGTAATCTGGGGTCTCGAGGCAGGGAACTCCTCAGCCATGGCTTCTCCGACACCTCCTGGCGTGCCAACCGCAGAGCTGCCTGTCGGGGGCTCTTTTCCTCTTTTCCTCTCTGCCTGCACACAAATCAGTGTGTATGAGAATTAATGCAGATCCTCTTCAAATTAATAATTCTCTATTGGGTCGATATTTGGTCAGATCCTTCTGTCACAGGGAATAGCAGGTAGCAGGGGTAGGACCCAATCGCAGAGAGAAGAGAAAAGGGAGACCGGCAGGTGTGGTACAAACTGTTTATTCCAAAGCAACGTGGATCAAAACCTTACAGGGTGGTGAGGCCTACAAGTCCATAGCAGGCAGGCAAATGAATCCAGAAACTTGGCAAAAGTGAACGCAGCACAGACATAGAGACACAGAGATAAGGATCTGACAAAGAAACTGGACCGGTATATGTAAGTGACTGATTAGTGATCAGAGGCAGACGAGTGAACAGGTGAAGGGAGTTGGACTGATGAGGAAGGAGTGGCTGACAGGCAGAGAGAGGAGTGGAGACAGGTGTGTAGATGGGTGGGGCAGTCAGGTGGGAAAGGAAGGAAAGTCCTAGGGCATCTGGTGGAAGGTAAGGAGATGGCAGGTCAGGGGAACCGAGAAAGAGTCCGTGGCCCAGTGAGCAGACGTGAAGACGTAGAAAAACAGTGACACGGACAGCTGAGTCTAGAAGGTAACAAAAGACAAAAAAGGAACAGATCATAACAAAAAGTATCAGTAGAAAATGTTTTGCTGTTGACAACTTAGTTAATATGTCACTCTGTTCTTAATAATTGTATGGAACTGGCAAATCATGATTTCTATGTAGCCTTAATCATGATGTTCTGAACGTTACTGAAGCAAAGCCTGAGAGCTAGTTTAGGTAGTCTGCTGCTGCTCTCACATGATATGCTCTTCTCATGGCAACATTTATCCAGTGTACCCTTTACAATATGTGTACTTATAGAGTCATCAGTGTTGCACTCATTCCTTCGTTTTGCCATGCCTGATGCTACAATAGTAACCTGAAAGCTATGCTGCAACTGCTGTAATCAGTTGCAACTACTGGTACATTTCCCAAAGCCTTGAAAACTGCAGCCAAGCCTCTCCTAAAAAGACAAAATAGTCTGGATTCATCTGTGATTACCAACTACTGACCAATATCAAACATTGTCTTTCTGAGCAAAATAGTTGAAAAATGTGTCTTACAGCAACTAAGTAACTTTTTAACCTCAAACTTCAATCACTACAATCTGGATTTGGGCCCCACCACAGTACTGAAACAGCTTTCATTAAGGTTCTGAATGATATTTCTTAAGAAACTGATATAGGCAATTTGTGTTCTAGTCTTATTAGATCTAAATGCTGCCTTTGACACAGTTGACCATACCATAATACTGGACAGACTGGAAAACTGGGTTGGGCTCTCAAGCACAGTACTAAAGTGGTTCAAGTGACATCTTCAGGACAAGAACTTTTTTGTCTCAATTGGTAAGTATGCATTATATCAGACCAATATGACATGTGGGGTTCCCCAAAGCTCAATCCTTGATCCTCTTCTATTTTACATTTACATGCTCCATTAGGTCACATTATACAAAACAATAAAATAAGTAAAGGCTGATAGTTAGCACTTATCTTGACTGTCTGTCTGTAAAAAAACAAAAAACAGATCAAAAATCTTGGCATAATCTTGGACTCAACAGCTTTGACCTAGTCAATCAATTAGAAAGTCTGCATACAATGATATTATAAACACAGCAGCAATCACAGGATTCGTGTCCAGGCAGGACTTAGAGAAACATACCCATGCTTTCATTACCAGCAAGTTAGATTACTCTGATAGTCTTTCCTCATGTCTCCCTGAAAAAACTCTCAATCAGCATGCTGCTGCTATCCTAACAAAGACCAGGAAAAGTGAACACATTAGCTCTTGATAAGATCAGCTAATGATGACCAAAACAAATTCAGCTGATAAGTTTGGCTGATTACTTGACCGTCTACACATCAAGTGATGCCTGGTTGCTTTAACCTGCAGGATGACAATGGACTCTGGTGTGGTGACTTGTTGATTCTGTTGCTCACAGTGTACATGCTCAGTGTCATTATATTTTCCTCTACTGTTTTGCACCATCCATTTGTATATCAGATTCAAGAAAACACATGTTGAAAATGCCTGACTGCATCTGTGATTAATCACTCTTCATTTAAGGCTCTCTCCTATCTTATTTTAATGGGCAAATATTGTTACATCCCTTTGAGAGGCTTCTATAACCAGCTTCACTAGGCTTTATTTCCTCTTTCTGTCTGTCTCTTCCTCACACACACACACACACACACACACCTCACACACGCCCGCACACACACGCCCACATATACAACGTCAAATGCCCAATGCTAATTTCCTCAGGCAGGTACAAACAGATTGTTTGCTGCTTAGGAGTTGAAATATAATTAAAAGTCAATGAAGAGCAAAATTGCTATTTCACAGGTTGTTGATATCTGAACAGTGTTTTGGAAAAAGAAATAAAGAAATACCCTGGTGAAAAGAAAGGCCCTCATTTTATTATTTTAAAATATTAGTTGACTGTTAAAGAAGCCTAAACATTTTGGAAATAGGAGATGTGTCAGCACCAGTGTGGGTGGTACGCATATGCTCTTACAGTAGGTACTGATATGCTGTAGGGTCTTTTGAGGGCTGTGTTGGGTTTTACGTGTATGAGAGAAAAAGGAGGTATTTTTTGAGCGAGAGTGAAATGAGTGAATTAGTAACATAGTGGCAGAGGAAAGTAGATGGAATAGATTTGAAAATTCTGCTGCTGCAGAACCAGCAGAGCATCTACATATATAAAGATGCTGAAAAACTACATTCAGTTGGAAATAAAACATTTAAAGGGCTGCTTCCATTTAACAAACAATACAATAGAAGGTGTAATAATCCTTTGTAATGTTTGGTGAGACTTTATATGTGAATCTAGGCTGCATGTTGGAGAGCATCCAGTCACTGTCACTGTTTATTCATACACATGTCTTTTTTGATTACTTGTTGTCTGAATTCAGGATAATGTACAACCAGTATTTCCATCAGTGCAATAACAGTCATTTCATACTCACCATTCTAAAAAACAGTATTTTGAGTTACTTAAATAATGTTACAACGCACTACCTGTCCTAGCATATACCTGCAATTCATTTTCAATTTCTTTTAACTGTAACCACTATCTTTACTTTTTCTAACCAGAAGTGTTGTGGTTCATGGTCAGCACCTATGTGAGAAGTATCAAATGCGTGAGAAGTATCATATTTATTATTAGTTTATATATGTATATATATATATATATATATATATATATACTGTAGTAGTGGACATGGCCAAAAACTTCTGCCACCCTTCCCTCTACAGAGCAGACCCTGGCATTCTAACCTCATTATTCAACCTTAGCCTTTAGCTCAGTGTATCTAATCTTCTCACTTAATATGCATCATCTTGCGCATCTTCACACAGTACAGTCAATGCTTCAAGCTAAACAGATTGCTGGATGTTGGAACAAAACAAGTCAAGTCCTCAGCTAGGCGAATATCTCTGGTAAGATTGAGTTGTCCTCTCACATTTCCCAATCGCTAGCTCATCCTAGCAGTGCCTAATCACTTATAACAATTTTCTTACTCATTTGCCTTCACATTTAAAGTGCATTTGATGCTTGAGGCTCTCTCCAGTTAAAAATTCATCTCTCTCCTTTTTGTCCTGATTGCTGCTTCAAAGGCTTCAACACTTGGGTGTACCTGTGAGTGTATCGTCCTTAGGCAAGACCAACTTTGCAACTTGACAGGAAGAGGACATGTTGGATTTTTCCCATAGTAACTGTAGTTTGTTGTTTGATAAGGGCAATATATGTTCTTTTAAAAATTAATCTAACCCTAACATGTTCCCCAGTCTTTTCCAACAACGACTCTCTCTCTTTTTTCTCAGTTCTTCTGCCATGTGTAGCTTGAGAAACAGCTTCAGCTCACTTCTCCTGGCTGTTAGCAGTGGATTGCTCCTACGTCTTCCTTTCTGCTTAGTGCCAAAACTATGCATGGGTACAAGCCACTTCTCCTATTTGATCGTTTGAATCTTGCCAGTCTGCCATTATGAAGGACGTTCCAATGCTCTTATTTCTGCTCTGAGGATGGACGAGCAAGGAGCAGGGAGAGATCTCTGAGGAGGCATGAGTGAAAATACATGAGACCAGCCTTTTCCAGACCGACAGACTCCTTTATTTGAAATCTGTGATTGATGTTGCAGCTGATCAGACTGCTCTGATACTACATGACAACATCACTTCTGTTTTTATATGAAAGTGGTTGGACTAATAACAGAACCAAGTCAAGTATATAATAAAATTGTAGGATTTAATTTGTTTTCTGGTTGACAACCTAGTTAAAATCTTTAAGATCAGATGAAAATAAGTATTAAATTAAAAAAACACGTTGCTGCCATTAAAAATTGTACCTTTGTTTTCAGTATCTGAGCAGTGAAGTACATTTAAACAATGATTTGACCAATCTGAGCACATTTTAATCATGTTTCCAACACAATGGGTTAGGATCTAATAACAGGGTTGGCGGTCCTAGGGCTACAGAAAGTATGCTTGGACAAGACGCTAAACCCCAGTTAGTCTCTGATGGCCTGGCTAGCACCTTGCATGGTGTGTTTGAATGGGTGAGTAAGAGGCCAATTGTAAAGCACTTTGTCCGTTAAGGTAGAAAAGCCATCTACCATTAACTTTTTTTTAAATCACTGTGTGATGGTGGTGACTGTGTGCCCTTATAACATTGAGACATGAGAGCATATATGGAAAAATACATACTCCAAACCATCAAAGGTTGCTACAGAACAAAGCCGACTGACAGCTGATCTGACCATCACTGAAATTGACGTTGCTGGCGGTTCAGTGAAAGGGCATCTCTTTTTTCTAAATACAATTGCTCATTTCCTCTTTCCTAAAATGTTTCCCTGCATCTGTGGGACGGACTAAGATGGAAGGAAAATATTTGAGGGAAACGTGGATGCATTTTAGGGAGTTTGGATGTACCCTTTGTTACACTTTCTTTATACAATATGTCTGTCTAACAGCTGGTGCTTGTGCTCATGAGTTTACTGCATGTACTGAGTGCTTGCTGAAGTGTTTCTGTAGGGGTCTATTTTAGTCCAGAAGGCAAGTTTTGGGAGGAAAGGTGAGCTTCTGTTTACATGGCAATAGATTTTCCTCCTCTGGGCTAGCAGGCATGCTGCTATTGACTGTACATCTAGTTATATTTGTAATTGGCCGTCTATAGTTTAAAAGGATCATCCTTACTGTACAAGGAGGATCCTTGAAAAAAAAAAAATCCCTGGTGACGTCATTTGGAACAAGAGTCTGCGTGTAGTGATCGAGGAGTGGAGCCAGCGGGAGATGCGGTATCAAGGTCTTGCCCATACAGATTAGTACAGTTCACTGCAGGATAACCCATTTTGACGCACAGTCATGGTTATTGAAAGTTAGTTAGTTACTGTCTGCTCTATGTTCCTACACTACGTTCCATTCCCCGAAAAGAAGTCCGGTGACATGTAGTTATATTTTTTAATTTGGCCCATGCTCATTTATCAGCTAACATGGAGGGGGAGGGGTTTATTATCTATACTGGAACCAGTCACCAGGGGGCGATCCAGATGTTTTGGCTTCACTTTTGGGGAGCTGTCATGTCCATCTTTATTAACAGTCTACGGTACAAACAGATATTTGTCACAATGGGAAAAAAATCTTTCAGTTATCGATCTATAAAGCAAGGAATCTCTGTATGTATGTATGTTTGTATGTATGTCCTTTTGCTTAGTTCTCAAACCATTCACCTGATCTACTTCACACTTGGCGGGTGTATTCCTGGGGACCCAAGGAAGTGCAGTGTAGCATTTGGTGCAATTTGGACACGCGTTCAATATTAATAAACTCTGCAATAAACAAGTGAGGGGCAGGCGGGGCTTCAGGTCTCTGCAGACTGTCGGTGAGACTGTATATATTCACCTCGGCAGCAGGCTTTGGGGCTCATTGACTCAGTCAGGCCTGGAGTGGTTAATCAGGAAAATCGAGAAGATCCTTGGTGGGTCCGGGTTGGTTGTTGGGCTGCAACGGCCGGTGACATGGTCAGTAAACACAATAACCTTATAAATATTTATTTAGGCTGTCACATTAGGTGAGACCGGAAACCTGTATATCTGAATGGCAGGATCTTACCCGCCCACAGACTGTATAACAGAAGTGTACTCTGTGACGTCACCAGTTATTTTGTTAACAGCCGTTTTGTTGCCGGGAGTTTGGCGTTTCGGTTGTCGCCATCTTGTTTTTCGTCAAAATGTGACCATAATTTACAAAATGAACATCCTGCTGTAATGAAGAAGACTTGAAACTAGCTATTGAAACCATAAACTCATTCAAATAATGTTTACTAAGGTAATAAATCAAGTGAAAGTACAATCTGACTTCTTTTTGCAGCCAGTGGAGTTGCCCCCTGGTGGTCATTAGAGAGAATGCAGGTTTAAGGCACTTCCGCATTGGCTTGCAGCTTGCACTCATCTCATAAAACCTCTGTGATATATGTAAGTTACCATAATGTTGTACAGTTCAGTATTATCTTTCTTTAATACTGTGTGGTTGTGAATCAAGATTTAAAAGCATTGTTTGTGAACTTCCTTTGTCTTATGTTTGGTGCATCTATGTGCTGTTCTGAGCTTTTTAGTTAAAATCTAGAGGATTTGTTTCAACTTTGTGTTTGGTGAAAGGCTTAATAAGTAGCAATTTGTGTGTTGTATTTTATCTTTTCATGGTGTTAGAAGTGATGCTGTTCATCATGATGCCAGAAGACTAAAATGATTGCCTCCTTATATACTCGCTGCTACATTATTTATCTTTTCATGGTTGTTTATCTTTCAAAGACTGAGCATTATTTGCTTCAGTTGCAGCAAGATTCACTTCCAAAAACCATAAATTGCCAGGCAAAAACCCAAAGCAGTCAAAAATATTACCTCCGCTAATTAAATCTGTGCTCTACTTTATGTCGCCGTGACATAATTGTGTTGTGTGTTTTTCAGGGGTGGATTTAGTGATTTGGGGGCCTCAGGCAAATGCTGTCTAGGTTTACTTTTTACTCTTTCTCTAACTGGAAATGTTGGTATTGGCAGTGGTAGAAGTACTCCAACGTTTTTTTCTAAAGTAAAACTATTAACTATTAATACTAAAACTATTAATACTGCACAAAAGTCCTACTTTAAAGTTTTTACTTTAAGTGATGAATTCAAGAGAGGCAGTATCAACACAATGTACCTAATTTACTTAACATCTAAAGTTCAAGGTGGCGCTATTAATTGTAATATAATGCTGGAGAGTTTAATGAATAATGATGCCTCATATTTTGAATGAGTAAGTTGGTATTGGCAGTGGTAAAAGTACTCAATACTTTTTTTCTGAAGTAAAACTAATAATACCGCACAGTAGAAAGTAAAAATCATGCATTAAAATTTTTATTTCAATTGAAGAGTGACTCAATTGTGACCATAAAATCTTTGTGTGAGCTTTGGCACCAACATGACACATAGACTGTAGCATTGCTAAGGGACCCAACTATTTCATGGCAGATGTATTGATCAAGATCCAAGGAAGCACAGTGTTGAGTGTGAAGTTGTTTGGATGAAAGCTGCAAAAAGCAATACCAGAGGCCAAGCAACTTTATTTTTAAAAAGTGACTAGTGACTGGTTGTGTGGTCGACCAGTTGTGTATTGCAAGTGCCGCTGAACAGGGACAAACTCTGCAGCAGCTGCAAACGAGACTACGCTGGTGCTAGTAGGCCTGCAGATAAAATTATCTTGAGCGCCTGTGACATCTAATGTAGTACTAACAGAGAGAAGCTGCTTTTACTCACAGACACATCTCTCCAGAAGGGACAGCAGAAGCGGCATGGTCCGTGCCCCACACTGAGTGTTCTCTGTCAGCTTTCTTCCAGTTGAGGAACTTCGGACTAATTAGTCCTACATGTAAAGTTTGGCATTGCAATTTAGCACAAAAAAAATAAATTTCCTAGTGAAACCCATCAGGCCAAATTGAAATGTGACTGCAAGCATGCACGCAAGCAACAGGGTGCTGACTGCAGTTCACCTAACGGCCACCGGTGGCATTAATAACAAGGACTTTCTGAAAGGAACATACAGCACCATTAATTGTGACACAGTAAATAAATATTTAAAATGAAAATGCATATGACAATGTGTATTCACTTAATTTCTTTGTTTGACATGTTTTAATTTAGGTATTTTAAATCATTCATACAGCTGCTGCAGAGAAATTAATTGTGTCTTAAAATTTGTTATAATTTCCAACTAAAAACTTTCACATGTGCATCATGCTGCTTACACGAGCTTGTGTGGTTCATGTAAGAGTCAAAGTTATACTCAGTAATACTTGATATTTCCCTTGGGTAGACTGATAAACTGAACTGGCCCGTCCCTCGGATCAATAGGTCAGAGAGGATCCAGGAAGACGCTTTGTATTACAAAGCCTCAAAACCCTGTGCTGATTCTCAGCTCTCAGTTCAGCCCTGAGCCCAGCCTGAAGGAGTCCAGCCTCACCCTGCTGTGAAGATGAGGGCTGCCTTTCCAAAATAATTACACTTTGGAAATTTGAACCCTTGGTTATGCATGGACTCAATATAGGAGCTTCCCTTAAAAAAATAGGGATTCGATGTTGATTACAAAGCAGAAATTTAATTACAGTGTTTATGTAAAGTGCTTTGTTGCCTGTTTGATTCATGGGTTATGAATGACAGAATGGTAAGAGGATTTCACCTGTTTTTTATTACTGGCAGCTGCCAGTTTTTTATTACTGGCAGCAGCCCAGTGAATAATTAATGGTGTTTTGCAAGAATCCCCAAACAATTTTTGTGATATATGTGCATGTGCTTTGTACATGCTTGTGTCTACCTGGCTGCAAAGATCACGATGAGGCAGACCAGAGGTGTCAGTCTCTGGCTTAGCTGTTACCTTTGGCAGCACTACAGCTGAGTGTGAGCTCTGTGTGTTTGTGTGAGTGTGTGTGTCTGTACTTGTGTAACTGTTCATGTGTGAATACTGAGCTCCTTTGGCACCTGTCATCCAGGTAATGAGCCCTGTGCCTTCATCAAAACAGCTGGAAGCAGCTCAGGAAGACCTCAGCCTGTTCAGTAACCTGCAAAGGGGAAGTCAGTGCAGTATATTGATGATCAATAGATAGATTTAAGGGAAAATTGGTCAAAGAAAGAAAAAGAAAGAAAAGAAAGAAAAACATACTCCATAAAAAACAAACTACTAAAATACTCCACAAAACTGAGCATTCTAACAAGAAGATGGAAGATTGTTTAATGCTATATATTAGCAAAAGACCAAATACAGGCTTGTCTCTATATGCCTTTAAATGCCTGTTACATTGTAGTTGAGGTGGCTAAATCAAGACCTGCCACTATAGAATATACAGTAATAGATCCTCATTTTTGGTGGATGCGGGGAAAATGAAAATGATTAGTTTGGACAAGTGCCTCGGTACTTAAACTATAAATAAACTAAATTAATAGGGTTTCTTAAAATTGATTAGTGGTGAGAAGAGATTGTACATAAAATTTTGAACCATGTCGGTTCTCTTGCCGTCAAGGGATTCGGATGGAGTTATGTGCCGTAACAGGCTGGAGATCTGTTATGACTAGAGACGATCAAGCCCTAGAGGATTGAAGCTAAACGGCACAGTGAACCCTGTATTGCCGCAGGTAGTGCAGGAAATACTCGCACATGGTACGTCTCGAGCTACTCGCAGCTCGAGACGTGGGAACACGTTCTATGTGCCGCTGGAGAATTCTCAATAGCCACTCGATGTATCGCAGTTCGCTTTCAGCTCAGCAACCTCCGCTGACGGAGCCATCGATGGAGTTGTAAAATTGGGGAAAACACAGCCAGCAGACAGAAAGGACAGACAAAGCTGCACGGAACACTTGACCACAGCAAGGATATCACAAGAGCAGGGAGAAAACTTACTCTGAAACGGCAGATTTCCCACCTGGAAAGTAGAGGACAACTACCACAGACGACTGGGCCCACTCCGGACGTATCAGCTCTGGTAAGTTTTAGCCCGAGTTGACTTCCTCTGGGGATAACGTCCGTGCAAATCTTGCTTAGCAGTCTTAAATCGTAGGTCCAGGGTTTTGGTTTTAGACAATGCTTTGTGAGCAGTGGAACGAGAAGAAGAGACGATTCTCCTCTCAGTGTGTTACAGACCACTGGATCCGCATCAACTTATCTGGACCTACCGGACCACATAACCCTACAGCCAGTGGATAACGTAGCTTACCATATGTTTCAAGTTGGGCAGTTCTTGGCTTTTCAAGATGGCGGCTGCATCATAAACTTTCTCATTTTACAGCAAAACAGTACACTAAAGTATGCTTCTGAAAAATAGGTAATGCAGTAACAGAATCTTGATTTATAGTTTGATCAGAGTTTCGTGAGCCAGCTACCTTCCGTTTGACAACTCCATTTGCATAAAGTTGAGATTGGTCGTGATTATGCAAATTCACATATGGTGGTTGGTCCATGAACTCTCTGTACCGTATCCATCATGCACCCTGCGGCTGGATCTCCAACTCACCATCGAAAAGTAATGGGATCCGTCGATTTGACAGTGTGTCTATTCCATTAGGCTGAGGAATCATACATCACTTTTGCTACAACAGAAACTGAAGGAGGTCATGTGACATTGACAGCAGCAGAGAAAGAGAACATTTATATTTTGAAAGCAATGATGTGATTAGGTCACCGCTGATTGAGGCAAAACTGAATTTGTTTTTCTATGTTGCAGTCACCTACATGACTTCCAAAATCTTCAGATTGCTGTTCACACTCCACAAGTTTCTGTCTTGTAATCTGGAATCTTGGAGTCATTGTAGTTTCCCCCGTATATGACTGAGCAGCAACAGAGGGTCAGACATTACAAGATTTTTCACCAGGAGGAATCCCCGTTGAGTCTGTCTGCCCTTCAAATGATGCTTTGTCACGAAAACACATGCAAGAAGTTACACAGGAAATGGCACAATACCATACAAGGGACAGGATTTTTTTCCTTCCAAAATGTTAAAAGTAATGCACTGCAGCAAGTACTGTGGGACATTAATGCAGCAAAACTAAAAACTGTTGAGAGGGCAGAGGAAACTCTCCAGGGGAAACAGGATTAAACCTTTAGTTTCTGATTTAACATTTCTAGACCTTTCAAAATAAAGGTGAACGACTGTTGTTTGTTCGTTTGCCACACTGATGTCTGTCTACGAGTAGCCAAACCGAGGCAGCGGCATTATTCATCAATATACTGGCCTCAGCAGAAACCATCTGAACCTTGTCATATGCGACAATGGGGCAGCAAGTGTGTACTTGCTGGACAGTCACCTAGCATCGCTCTTCTCATCCCACTGCCATAGCAACAAGTCACTGCCAGCTGCAACTGTGGTCAGAAGAGGTAAGTATAAATAGTCAGAGTTTGAAACTATACATAACATTAAACATTAGGCAGCGGGAGGGTCGGTTTACAGCCAGAGGAGCGTTGATAAGGGTTGACTGTTTTTTGCTCTTGTCAAAATTTGACAAAAGCATACGCTCTTGCTGCCTAACACTATACGTGTTACATATAATTTCAAACTCTGACTATAATTAACTTTCTCTCCTGACCACAGTTGCAGCTGGCAGTGGCTTGCTTCTGATGGTCTCTGCTGGGGTTAATGTATTGATAAGTAACCCTGCTGCATTGGTTAGGCTACTTGCAGGTTGTTAAACAGACGTCAATGTGGCAAATTAACAAACAACGGTCGTTCGCCTTTATTTTAAAAGGATCTTTCTTTTTTACCTTCCATTTCAACTGAAATGCTTTTGGTTTTAACTGAAATCCTCTCACACACCATACTTACCTTACTGTAAATGTTACACCCCTGTAAGGGGAAATAGAAAGAAATGAAGTGGACACGGTGTTGCTGGCTTCAAGTCCAAAGTGTAATGAACGAGCCGCGAGCAACACAGTCCCCCCTACAGGATGAGCCCGATACAAAAATCTGGAAGGCCAGATCAATCAAAACACATCTCTATACCAAAGTAATGGATATTTTTCTGGCCTCAGAGAGGTATCGGCGAGCTCTCGACGAGCTCCCTGAACAGTTCACAAACATAGTGATCGAGCACCGATTTTCCCCCAGATTTGTCGGCGATGAATTAGGCTTAAAAAATGAAAAAAGTGAATGACATAGCACATCAGTCTTCCTGATTGAACTTACACTGAGCTTCGTTACACACACTGATCCACTGTACTTACTGTAGCTGTGTGCTTACGTAGTTTTCTTGTGCAATAAGGTTTTTTATAGCTGACATTAGCTTACACATGTTACATTGGACAATGCTGTGCAATGCCATATGATGATGAATCGTGATACAGCAAAATTTGAGCAAGGTCATATTTGGCATTTGAACAAACAACCAGTGTTATTTTTCTGGTCTGGAGTTTCCCTTTGCGATAAGCCAATGCAGTATACCAATCCAATTACATTATGTTTACTAACTGAGATTGATGTAGACACTATATAAGATGGGCCGTGCAGCATAATGTAATCATACACATCTGTCAGTCAGTGCCACCACAGCATAGGGAAATCATCATCTCTTAAACAGATCTCAGTCTAGGGAAGTTGCAATTACATGGTCTGCTTTGTAAACCCTTAGGCCAGGGCTGTTTGTAGGAGTTGACAAGATCTGGGCAAAGCCCAGACCATGTGGGGCCAAGGTAAGGGTGTGTGATGTTTTTTCCTGGCAGGTTTGCTTAGCTACATTAGTCAGTAAACCAGTGATTCTCAAATCTATGAGGAGTAGCGCTGTGGAAGACCCGGGACAGTTGGAACAGCACCATTGTCACCAAGAAGTGCTGTCCTATGAGTCATGAGCAATTTAATGTATAATTACTTCCTTTCTGACCTTACATGTTAAATTCCATATCTGTGTGGAGATGTATGCAGATTTTAAAGCCAAAACACTTTGTCTGCACCCGTTGATAACGCCCCTTGGAAATCGAAAATTATCTGAGAGGTTCCAGACTAATACGAATTTGTGAATTAGTCTGGCGATGCCAGGCTAGGATGTATCAGCTATTCAGCTAGGTAATTTATTAATATTAATGCTAGCAGCTAGCTAAGACGATTAATCAGCAATATGAATCCGCATGTTGATGTGTATTTGTACATTTTAAAAGAAAAAAAGGTCAAACAGAGGAAAATAAGCAGTAAAAGATTCAAGTGCAGGTTGGAAGAGTTAATTAGAAAGCATGAGTGTTTCATTGGAGATACCTGATCAGCCTCATTCTCTGGCGATTGTCCTCACGGAGTCAATACACTGATATTGACACTTTTTGAAAATGTCTACATAGGCTATCACACACAGACTAAATTGTAACATATGCCTAGACACCATGCATGATTGGTTAAAGTAACTATTTGACACTTACATCACTGTGATTCAATACAGCCTCTCCCTAAAACCATTACATCTTTTATGGGTTGTTATTATTTGTCCTGTTGCTGTACATTATGTCATTGACAAGTCTGGTAAGGGAGCATGATAAACAGCCGAGGTTTGTGTATGAACAGTGCCGTGTGGTGTTGATCAGGGCTGGTACTGTAGATATTTACAGTTGTCTGTGGCATTTTGAGGCCAGGTCTCCTAGGGCGAGGGCTCTGCTGCAATCAGCCAGTGAATGAGCATAATCGTTTATAATGAGTCCAGAGTCCAACCTGTCAGCCTTATGAATGAGACAGACTTAACAGGTCAGAGCAGTCCAGAAACTCTTTGTTTTATAGCTACACTGCAAGGTGTGTGTGTGTGTGTGTGTGTGTACATGTAACTTTATTAAAGTTGTATTTCTCTCTCTCGTATATATTTTTGTTTTGTTTCTTCTCAGAGATGATCTGTCAATCAAGTAATCATATTCGTTTCCAGACATTAGGTCCACAGATAGTCAGACCAGAACTGTAGGCCTGCTGGAAGCAGTGAATGGAAAATTATATATAATTTTCCATTCACTGCTATATATATGTAATATATATTATATATAATATATAATTATTAAAAAATTATACATTTTTGGCATGATTAGATCAGATGCATCATATCTTTGAAACAGGAATGGAGAGAAATTAAGTGTGATGAGAGCTGGCATTTTCTTCTATGAATGGCATTCATATAAATCTATTTTGAATCAGCAAATATATATTTAAAGCTGCTTGAATTATAATTTTTTATCCTCATAGTATACATATTATTTACATTGAACATATCAGCATTTCTCAGTTGTTTCTACTATGTCTGCATGTGGCCACTAAAGGATTCAGTATGCTTCAAACCAAATAATAAACCCTTAATTGTTTATAGCTATTTCAAATGGACACACTCAAAGGCAGGGTGAAAAACCTGGCATCATTGATTACATTTACATCCATCCAATATCGATAGGCATACTGCTTATCCTAAAGGGTCACGAGGGCCTGGAGCCAATCACAGCTGACATTTGGTGAGGGGCGGGGTACACCCTGGACTGGTTGCCAGTCAATCACAGGGATGATATATAGAGACAGACAGCCCTTGACATTCACACATACACTACAGACAATTTTTAGTCACCAGCTAACATAACCTATCCTGCATGTCTTTGGACTGTCATGTCAAGTTTATTTTGTCAATTTTATTTGTACAGCGCCAAATCATAACAAAAGTTATCTCAAGACGCTTTAACATAGAGTAGGTCTAGACCATACTCTTTAAAATATTATTTACAGAGACCCAACAGTTCCCACCAGCAAGCACTTGGCGACAGTGGCGAAGAAAAACTCCCTTTTAACAGGTAGAAACCTCGAGCAGAACCAGGCTCTGGGTGGGCGGCCATCTGCATCGACCGAGCTGGGTTGAAAGGGGAAGAAAGAGGGGGAGAGGGGAGACAAAAAAAAATCATAATAATAAATAATAATAATAATAACAACAATAATAACAACAATAACAACAACATCAGTGAGTGTGGAGCAGGAACATGGGGGCAGTAGACGGCCTGCAGTCACAGATCCAGACTCTACAGCTCCAGAGGCAGAAATACCTGCAGAAAGTGCAGACTGTGGGAGGAAGCTGGAGTACCCAGATAGAAGTTTGTACTTGTTGTCCAACCACCATGACCTGTGCCAGTGCCAGGCTCCTTAAGGCACAGATGTTTACGGACAAGTTCAGAAGCCACAGATTCGATTTTGCTTTTGTCAGGGTAGACTTCAAGGCATATATAGTCTGTGCAACCTTGTCTAGAATTTCCGTCGTTATGTTTCTTGTTACATTGAGACCTTTAAGTCTTCTCATACACCTCATTGCCCTTATGCAACTTCAACATCATATCAGAAAGACGGGATAGGAAACAGAAAAGGCCACTGTTAGGTGCTTCGCATATAGCTGCAAAAAAAATACTGAAAGGCTGGAGAGACCCCGGAGAGCTCATACTGCCTGTGTCTAGAGGGGAAATACAGAGAGTACAACTCTGTACTTCTGATCGATCAAATTCAGGCATGTCATGTTCATGACAACCCGTTCTTCTGGCAATTCTGCTATGTCCACCAAGTTACAAAGTGCATTCCTAAAATCTGGATCTTCATACTGTAATAAGAATCCACCTTTGACCTGGAGATTCTTTTGGAGTATTTTTGCAGATGCTCCACGGATTCCGGTTGCTGCGATAGCTAGACTTTTCGGATGAGTTTAGTTGTTATCTGTACTCGCAATAACTAAGCCTGTGAAGAGAGAATGAAAAAAAAATATATATAACAGTCAACATCTATGCCTATCTACATGGATTAATTTTATTTCTTTCTTCAAAATTTTACACACAATACCCCATAATGACAAAGTGAAAATAGCTTGTTTAAAATTTTTGCAAATCTATTAAAAATAAAATACAAAAAAATATAACAAGTACATAAGTATGCAACAATTACAGCCTCAAGTCCTTTTGAATACGATGCTACAAGCTTGGTACACCTATTTTTGGGCAGTTTCTCCCATTCTTCTTTGCAGGACCTCTCAAGCTCCATCAGGTTGGATGGGGAGCGTCGGTGCACAGCCATTTTCAGATCTCTCCAGAGATGTTCAGTTGGGTTCAAGTCTGCGCTTTGTTTCTCATGGTCTGAGAGTCCTTCAGGTGCATTTTGGCAAAATCCAGAAGGGCTGTCATGTGCCTTTTGCTGCGAGTGGCTTCCATCTGGCCACTCTACCATACAGGCCTGCTTGGTGAAGTGCAGCAGATATGGTAGCCCTCTGGAAGGTTCTCCTCTCTTCACAGAGCAATGCTGGAGCTCTGTCAGAGTGACCATCTGGTTCTTGGTCACCTCCCTGACTAAGGCCCTTCTCCCCCGATCGCTCAGTTTGCCCTGGTGGCCAACTCTAGGAAGAGTCCTGGTGGTTCCAAACTTCTTCCATTTACGGATGATGGAGGCCACTGTGCTCATTTTTCTGTACCCTTTCCCAGATCTGTGCCTAGATACAATCCTGTCTCGGAGGTCTACAGACAATTCCTTGGACTTCATGGCTTGGTTTCTGCTCTGACATGCACTGTCAACTGTGGGACCTTATATAGACAGGTGTGTGCCTTTCCAAATCATGTCCGATCAACTGAATTTACCGCAGGTGGACTCAGATCAAGTTGTAGAAACATCTCAAGGATGATCAGTGGAAACAGGATGCACCTGAGCCCAGTTTTTAGTGTCATGGCAAAGGCTGTGAATACTTATGTACATGGGATTTTTTTGTTTTTTATTTTTAATAGAAAAAAATTTCAAAAATGTTTTTCACGTTGTCATTATGGGGTATTGTGTGTAGAATTTTGAGGGAAAAAATGAAGTTAATCCATTTTTGGAATAAGACTGTGACATAACAAAATGTAGAAAAAGTGAAGCGCTGTGAATACTTTCCAGATGCACTGTACTGCTGCCAATCATAAGAGGGAGTAATCGTAATAGTGCCAAATGTTCATGTCCATTGCCACCAAGTCTTCCTTTTACTTTTGCAATTTTCTGTGGCTTGTTTACCTTATCAGAATACTTGCATGGAAATGATTGTATGCGGCTGTTCAGTACATCAAACGTAAGGAATCCTTTTGAGATAAATTCCTTGAGCACAAAGATATTTCTAAGGGGATGACACCTTCAAAAAAAGTCATGCAAAATATCTGGTGGAAATCCAGTTACTGGATGGAGGTATGACAGATGCTTAGTCAGTACACATTCTCTTTTAACACCATTCACACTTTGTTCATTACTAGCTTTGAGCTCCTCCAAAACGGTGTTGTGCTGTTCTATAGTCCTCAATTTAAAATCTTTTTCCTCAGTATTTCTTCTTTGGTCTTGACCAAGAAAAAAGAATGTGCAGAACTTTTCAACGTTGAAAGCTTCTTGAAATCCTGCAAGACCGTGGGCCCCGAGGTTATCTGGACATACACAAAATACTGTTCCCTTCACAAACTTAGCTAGAGTTTCAACAAAAACTCTCATGTATATCCTTAATCAGCCGCTCGAGTAACTTTTCATATCCAAACAATTGTACATCAGAATTCTTTCCAAAAACTGCTGGATTGAGTGTAGACTAGAGCGGAACTTGGCTGGTATGTTGAGAACAACCCAATACACAGCAGTCATTTTGTATATTTTTCTTGATGGGTTACATACTTCAAAATCATCAATATACAGCCCTAAAGAAATACTTGTCTCTTGCTCCCCTAATAGCTTATTGTCTTTGAAGAACTTACCATCTTGAAAGGATCTGTATTGGCCAGGTAAAGTTTCATGATTGAATACAACCTTAACTAAAAAAGACTCTAGAACTTGAATGATTGACACATAAACAACAGCACACTTATGGGTCCTATCATACAAGTATTCAAATTATTTTCCCAAGAAAGGGTTCCTTGAAATATGAATTCCTCCTGTGATTAGTGGATAATGCGCATTTTACTTGAGTAGTTAAAAAAAGTGGATTTCTTTTGAATATTACTTCATTAATTTCATTGACAGCAGAATCATCTAATACAATATTATGTTTAGTAAGCATCTCTTTGATTCTTTTAAGAGAATGAAATTTGGAAAAGTGCAGATTATCATGAAATTCTACAACTATTTTCTGTATTGCACTTTTGGAAATATGTAGAACTGTTTGCATGCACAAAAAAACATATGCGAGTTTGTGTTCAAGTGTTTGAATATGTACATCCTTTTCCCTGCTATTTTCACATGACTCTTCCCTTAGAACACTTTGTGATAAAGTATCTGGTGCATCACAGGCATCAAATAGTTGGTCAATGGCATGATATTCAGTTTGAAAATTTCTGTTGACACAAATTTGAATCTCATTTAGTGTATGATTTTTGTGCTTTCTACTTCTGTGACAACTGATTGTTTAATAATTGTTCATTTTATATTCACATCTAAGAAATGGGCAATGCAGTCTCTTGATTTCTTAGATGATGTCCAAGATGAGTGAAAAATAATTTTTCACTGCATATGTCAATTTTTTTGCCTTTTGCCAGTCTTGCTGTGTGATCTGGAAAGGTGTGATTTCAGTGCTCTAGGTGTTTTGAAGGTACACACACAGCCAATGTGGAAACAGGACCAGTGTGCTCCTCTTCCCTGCCACAGTTGGTGGTGTTTTTGAAGAACTTCTTGACTGGAGGCAAAGAACTTGCACTACATGCATTAACTGAACTGAAAAGAAGCAAGAGGCATGTTGATGAACAATTTGATTGGAACAAACTATCTTTTCATCAAAATTCAGACATGAGAAAGCATGATATAATTTTGGCTAATTCTGCAGAAATAGGGTTCATAGGGGTAGGCAATATGACATTAATAGCACAATATTTACAATAGTTATGTTATATGTCACTATCCGTTCCTTTTTTCCCTTTCTTTTGCCATCCCCTTACCTTCCACCAGATGCCCTCTGACTTTCCTTCTTTTCCCCATCACCTGACTGCCCCACCCATCTACACACCTGTCTCCACTCCTCTCTCTGCCTGTCAGCCACTCCTTCCTCATCAGTCCAACTCCCTTCACCTGTTCACTCGTCTGCCTCTGATCACTAATCAGTCACTTACTTATACCTTTGTTCCTCTGTCAGATCCTTGAGCTGTGTGTGTTGTGTATATCTAGTTGCACACCACTGTTGCTCCCTGTTGTGAGGGAAATCTTAGAGCTGGTTCACTCTAACAAGAAGTTTCAGGAGACCGGAATGTCTTACACAGGAATATTTATTGAAGCTCGATCGAGGAGAAAAGGGAAACACCACGTGTGAATCACAGCGTACTGCCACCCAAATCTGAAGATGGTGTCCTGAAGCTCAGTATTTAACCCTCCCCAGAGGTTCTGCTATATCCAAATAGGGTTATTCCTAACTCAGCCTGGCATGTGTGATGACTCTATTGGATATCAGATCCAAACAAGGAAAGATGTCAACCATTGCTGTCCTAGCAACAGCATAGCCTCTCTACAGTCTCTCTTATCCAGTGTCAACAACCAGGCTCCAGCCTGTTGTGTCTAACACTGAAAACAGAAGATATCTAGCAGACCTTGGTTTACCAGAGGCCAGAGCCAACTCTGCCTTGTCAGGCTTATAGAGTGAGACAGGTGAACAGAGACAGGCAGTTGACCTGACCTGTGAAGCACTGTCTTAAGTTACCTTTAACCTACAAGAGGGAAGTTTAACATACAAGAAGGAAAATTCCTTCACACCTGTGACCTGTTCAATCACCTGCCTGCTCTGGACTTTTTCTTTGTGCTTTTGGTTTTTGGATTTTCTGTTGGCTTCACCACCCTGTACGTTTTTGTCACACCTCTGTTCATGTTGGTTCAAACTCCCTTTACCATACCTGCCAGTCTCTTTTTCACTCCTCTCTGCGATTGGGTCCTATCCCTGCTTACCTGATATTCCCTGTGACATTATCACAGTTTCTGAATTTACATTTTAAATTGTGTCCTCTAGTAAACCATTTAATTATAAATACACTGGTTGTACAGATATGATTGGCGATGGCACCATGGTAAACGAGACAGGTCTGTGTTAAGACCGGTCGGGTGGGTTGCCGACATCAACGCACACCCCTGTCGTCTTTTACGTGAGCCGGTCCCCGCACTGGCAAAGTGACGCACGGAGGACAGTCGGCCCCGGTTGACAGTTGCGCTCGGAGAACGGGGTCCTGTCCCTCCACCACAGGGAGAGATGGCAGAGCGAGTACAGCAGCCCTGGCAAGTGGCGAGGTCAGGGCGAGGGGGGCTGTACAGCTCAGAGACAGAACCGTTTCATATCAGTCAGCTTGAAAATAACGTTCACAAACAGTGAACGTTATTTTACCTCTAGTTAGCTAAAACCAATTTAAGTCTGATAACAGACAAAACTTGCTAAATTACTAACATTTCAAACCTATACAAATAACATGTCCCATTCCACTATGTGCAAAAACATTTAAAAATGTAAATATAATTCTGTAACAAAAATAATGCAAAATCTATTTAGAAACCCCAGTGTAAGTGAGGTGTTTAAAAGAGCATGCGCTCCGTTGTTCACGGCCAGACTGTAGTGTAACACAGAAAGGTGTCGCCCTAAAGCTACTTAGAACAACCAATTTTATAAAGTTGATATGGAAAATTCATGTTTTGTTCAACTTAAAAATAACATTAAGGTAAACAATTTCAAGTTTTCATTTTTAAAGTGTAGAGATTTGTATGAAAATGTGCGTTAATGTAAAGTGTCAAATTGGATGTGAAGACTTTCCATTAATGTAATGTGTAGCTTCCATGGGGATAAGAAAACGTGTCAGTGGGGGTCCCGGGCCTTTTTGATGAGGCAAGCTGCAGTTGGGAAGAGACTTTTTTTTTTTTTTTTTCGTATAAACTTTGTAGCAGACATGGTTGAATTGCAAACATTTGGTAAATAATCCTTCGTTGTACATGGTTTGTAGGATAGTTTGCAGTAACAACATGATTTAATATTAAATCAATAGACACAGAACGCACACCTACAACCAATTGAGAATACATTAAACAGACTTCATAGATTGTATTTTGCAAGTCTCTCATATATATATATATATATATATATATATATATATATATATATATATATATATATATATATATATATATATATATATATGGAATGACTGAAAGTTGCAATTTACTGAAAGAAATTTGAGAATATTAAGTGAAATTTTGAGAATCTATTGTTACATCATTGTTATCAAAGCGATAGCCTTCTGAATACCCTGGCTTTATAAAATGGCATAGCTTGAAATATTCCAATACTATGTTTAACTGGAAAACATTTTTGCATTAGCTCTCCATACTCCAATAACACAAACAGTTTGGAATATATATCACGTCACCTTGAGGATCATATTTCCATTATCGCAATATTCTTAGTGGTTATGAGTAATCATGTTCAACAAAATGTTGCTGAAAGAACATTATGCATCAATACTCAAGTAAAGTAGTCCTACAAATACTCGAAAAATGAACTTCATTACTGTCCACTCCTGAATATGACATGTACTATTCTGACATGGGCCATTCTGCATAACTACTACCTATAACTAACTTAACTACTACTAAAGGCAATTCAAAGGTGGCTCTATGATGTCACTGTCCCAAATCAAGTGTGGTATGTGTTTTGTAAATTTGAATAACATTATAGTCAATACTCCCTATCTGATCAATGAAGCAAGTCATAAAGATTGATGAAGGATTTAGGACCAAAACTATGTTAAATAATTAATAAGCCATCATGGTATGACTTCTTTTTTTTTTTTTTTTTTTACATATATATATATATATAAAATAAGAATGAAAATGTCAGAATTAAATTTTAAAAAATGTTGTGAAAATAACCAAGATGAGAAAACATTTAATAATATTAAGATGGATAAAAAAAATCAATTTCTTCATATTTGCATAGTGTTCTTTTATTTACTTTATATTGAGTCAATGATCACTGGGGTTGTAACATTTTAACACCAAGTAAAAATAACCACCTGATGGAAAAAGTAGGACAGCAAAGCCAAAGAAGTAAAATTTTGATGCACATTAAGTGTTCTTTATATTCATAATATATTTCCCCTTATTCCAGTCATATTGACACAAACCACAAGTTAAATCCATGGGATTTGTGTTTCATGGAGGAGTTGATGGCTATAGTTGCTGCATTACCTACCTGAGGTGTTGGAAAGACAACAGAGCATCAACTGCATTTCAACTTTTCCAGCGTGCAGTTGATCTATTTGGACTGCCACATCATGTCAGGGGTGATGCTGGTCGTGAGAATATTGATATTGCACGGTTTATGATTGAGAATCAAGGGGCAAACAGAGGAAGTTTTATGGTTAGACGTATTGTTCATAATCGAAGAATTGAAAGATTGTGGGGGGAAGTAAACAGGGTGGTGTCAGCATGCTTTAAAGACCTTATTCTCTTCACGGAAAATGTTGGAATTTTAGATAACACCGACTTACATAACATCAGGGCTCTTCACCATGTTTATCTTCCAAGAATAAACAGATCTGTGGATGAGTTTGTTAGCCAGTGGAACCACCAACGCTTAAGGACAATGGAAGTACTGCAACTGTGGACAGTTGGAATGCTCCAACTTCCTCAACATCAAAGACACTCAATCCTGTGCATGTGCAATGCCCCTGTCACCACCAGTGGGATGTTGAGTTGGGGCCAATTAATCCCTTGATTGATGATGGAAATCTTTTTTTCACAGCATGAAACCTGCTTCAGAGAAATACTTAGTCTGCTAAGTAATTTTGTTATTGCTGATAATATAGATGTTATTGTGGTTTCAGACTACCAGGTCAGTGCATTGTCATGGACAAATACTAAGTAATTTTGAGGAAATCACAAAATCCAATGATGTTATTTTGTAAAGGATTCAATTTGAAATGACTAGTTGTATCTTCTTTCAGTTGTGCCTTTTTAAAGGACAACAATAGACAGGAGGAGTCTAAAGGTCCAGGATGGAAGATGTATAAATGCATAACATACACTTTTCTTTCATGACAAACCATAGTTATCACCATATAAATATGTGCAGTGTATATTATATTATGTATCATGATACATAATGTATTAATTTAACCTTATTGACGGAGATGAACCCTGTATTTTTTAAGTTCTTAAATACATACATTTTCTGTACAGTTCTTCAACTATCTAATAGAAATATATGACATTTAAAGTCTGGGAAGCACATATCCTGCCACAATAGACACTTAAAAGAAAAAATAGTGGAACACAGAGAGTAGGAACATACAGTAGAACAATTTATTTGTCAGAGAGCCATACCTCAACCTATAGGCTGGCCAACTGATAAAATCACTTACCACAATGTGCCTGTAAATATTTAAATATTATGTAAACATTACTTTTAACCATAACTGTTTGCTTATTATTAACAATTGTCATTTAACATTCTTAGTGCCTAAAACTAAACAGCCTAATGCAGCAGTGATTTTGTATATTTCAACATTATCTGTGGGATTCTGTAGAATTTGTCACTGCTATGGGTTGTAACAGAGGGTGGAAATAATTGACATATATGGTGGTTCAAGTGTGAGGACTGGTTTACTACAATCCCAAAAAAGTGCCTCACATCTATCAACCTACAAAAGTTAACAAAGTGCACATCATTAAATATGAAACATAAAACCAAGGCTTGAAATATAGCTTAAAATGTAACAAAAGAGTTATATTATTTTACTGTATACTGTATTTCTTCATGTCTTTATCACAGTAAATGCTGAATTTTTGCCTCAGGGAATAACAAAATAAATAACGGCAATTGTAGAATAAGAAAAGAAAAACATTCTCATAACTCATGCTCTTACAAGCCCTCCATAATATTACCTCTCACGCTCCTTCAAATCCTGGTGTATGGCAAAATCCATGTCAGATTTGAAAACAGAGTATACTGCATGAACTGGTATGCAAAGAATATTTTTCACAAGTATTGGCCACTGGAAATCGGGAATGAGTGATGAACTCAGGGCTTGGCTTTGGAGAAAAACCCAGTCTTTCGGAGTGAATAATCTGGAAGAGATTCTCCACATCTGTTGCTGTTAAACTCTTTTCAGCCTTCACAAAGAGGCACTTCAACTGGAGAGGGTATCTCTGGAGAGCATCTAGGAGACTTAGTCTTTAAGCTATCTCTGAACCTAGTAAAAAGGAAGCAAATTGTAATATGTGGCTGATGTGATTCACATGGAGATTCATGTGGAGTTTTTCCATGTCTCATTTAGTGAGGTCCCACAATGAATTCCAGATAAAATAAATTATACTTTCACTTGCACTGATGCACAATTAAATGGCACTCTACATCCCTCACTACATTTTTTTGTATACTGTGGTAACAGTTTGTATGGTAGCAACTCGGAAGTAAGCTTTTTTCTTATCTCTTATTGTATCTGCTTTACTTTTATCCCTTGTATTTCCGCCTTTTAAATTTTTTTTTTTTGCTGCCAAGATACAAAGTGTTCTGAGACATAAATGTACCTTTTTAAAAGGTGTACAGATTCACTGGAGGACATACCAGTGAGTCAAGTCCAAAGCAGTCTCTTGTTTGTTTCCCAGTGTTATGCGAACATTGTGACCAGCAAGCCTGATCAAAGTGGCTGCCTGTGCAACTGCATCTTGCAGCTGTGATTCAGTCTCAGCCTGTAAGATCTAAAAATATTAAAATAACATTAGGAAATGAAGATAATAAATATATAGACTCTATTATTTAGAATAACGATTTGTAAATGTTAGTTTTACTTTTAACTTGTATGTTAATGAGTGCATGCAAAGTTAATAATTCGTTTCTAAATATGATAGAATAAAAGGAAAATATGCTCACCTACTGCACCTCTGACATTATTTTTTCATCAGTAATATGTTCGGTTTTTACCTTTACATTGTCTGAACCCTTTTGAAAACACCCATACAAGAGTTCAGACAGGAAACATGGACTTTGTCCCCCATGGGCAATTGACATTCCCATGATTTGGCCAGCATGGAAGTACCCTTTTCTTTTATTGCTGTTATCAAATTAAATTAAACATCATCTGTCAAATGGTTACATCCAGAATAATGTTTATCTCACAATGCCACAAATTTGTGTGGGATTAGAGAACCCAGATTTATTTTTGAACCATGGTATTAATTGCAACAACAAAAAAATTCTCAATCTATAATACTGAACCCAAATATTCTTACATTTCCTCACAAATCATCTCAGGTGCAATGTATTTATTTATCCAAATTAAAACCAATAGTGGAATTAATCTTATCTTATATACCTTTTTTGAGTTGCATGTGAGGACTTTAGCATTTAGTGGACCCTCAAAGACGTCAAGTTTGCCTTTTTCACCATTATTCCCTATAAAATCATCTTTAAATCACTGAAACAATAAAACAAATACAACATAGTTAGTGTCAGTGGTAATAACTGACACTAACTAAATATTTATTAATCAATTTTACATTAATAAGGTGCAACAAGAAACAGATGAATTTTCAACACACCCTCTATCATAAAAGACATTGACAAACCACAAAATCACACACATACATACACATAAATTATAATGCATGTTATAGCATTGGTAATCTTCATTCAGAGGAATTTTACCTATTTTATCAGATAAAGAAAAAAACATCCATATTGTGCCTACATGAATATAGATATTTCTGACCCATTTAGGATGCAATAGAAGACAATAGAAGTTATGGTTATCCTGCATTATAATTTAAATAATTACATTTCTATGTAATATCTTCCAAAGACCTCGAAATGGCTTCCTGGAGATCAGGCTCATCAGAGAGGTATTCTTCCTCAAATAGGTCAAGGTATGTACTACAAAATCAAATAGCAGTATGTTATAATGGACATTGTTAAGGTACAAAAATATGATGCTGACACAGAAAGTTGCATTACTGCAGGACTAAGAACTTCCTTGATGGTCTAACACACAGTGTATTATTTAAGTGTGTGTCTACTATCAAGTAAATCTATTCTAATATTCTGAACTCATCATGAAAATACTATATGGAGAGAAACAAATGTACAAAAGATGGACCTGTAGGATGTGCTGGATGAAGTATTGCCAGTTGCACTGGGTTGGGTGGGACCATGGGAAACACCAGAGGTGAAGAGAACCAATGTGTGTTACCAGTAGCACTGACAGTGGGACCAATCAACAAGCCTTGGGGGGTGCCTCTGGAGATGGCAGAAGTTCCACTAGACATGGTGAGAGTCATATCAGTATTAATGACAGGAGCACTGGTGGACATGGTGAGGGTGTCATTGGAGATGGAAGGTGCATTGGTGCACATATCTTGGGTGGCAACACACCAGATAACCTGATCACCACTTGAGATAGAAGATATATTACTGAAGAGGGACTGGGTCTCAACAGTGGAGAAGGCTGAGACAACTTCTTATTGAAATGTCAGACCAAGTATCAATGATTGTAAGAACATGGAAAAATAGTAGATTAACACTTAATATATATGAGAGTGAGCAGCACACAATATTACTTAAAATAATTTTGAATCTGGTTAAAAAAATACTTAACATATAACAATATATGTAACAATTCAATAATTATGGCATGCCGTTTACGAAACTATTTTCATATATATATATATATATATATATATATATATATATATATATATATATATATATATATATAATGTGAAAGCAAATATGAAGGCAGGCAGTTTTTTTCTAATCCCATCAAACACACTCCCCATATCAGTACACAAACTGAGATTAATGCTGCTAGCTATTTTTCACTCTGTATGAGCTCCTACAACCAAACAAAGTGATGCAAGTCTGTTTACCAGCTCTGAAACTCTGCAGGAGATCAAGCATGAAGCAACCTAATAGGATTTGCACTTGTACATGTTTTATGATTATCAAACAGAGGAAAATCTATGATGTAATTTGACATTACTGAAGAACAATAGGGAATAAAGCAATCAATAAATAAATGGGCTAATGAGTCAATCAATAAATGAAAGGATGATTTTTTTGAATAATGGATTCAACCAACAGTGGTTAACCTGTGGCAGGAAGGGGAAAAAAGTACTTCAGTTGCATACTGTATAGCTTTGTCAGGAAAGAAGTTAAATGTTACTACTTTCTAAGGACATTTTTATAAGGGTTTTGTAACGTTTTGTAAGCTGTAAATACATGGTTAAAGAATTGTATAGTAATGCTTTATAAATAAAACAAGAACAGTTTTTGGGTTGCTAGGTTTTACCAGGAGGATTAAAAAGTAATGTCCAAGTGATCCCTGGCCCACTCTGGAATATCTTTCTTGAGAACACTGGATTTTGCACAATGTAAACATAACTAATGGCATTCATCCTGACAAAGCATCCCTAGCAGCTGTATGATTAATTAGTCTTGTCTGTCATGTCTTGATCGTGTTGTGATGCTGACCCATTGTGCATCATGGAAAGCGACAAACACATGAGTTCAGGTTTTTCAATCACATAATCACCATTGCTACAACAGTGGGACCTACCCGGCTCTCTCTGCCGGAGACGGACACTGTTTTTCGGTGCACAATGCGTCAATTTCCTTCTGTTTTTCAGAGAGGTGTTTGTTTGGATTGAGGAGAAAAATGCTTGTTTAAGGGATAACATTCTAAACTTTATTTGGGGTCTAGAAGGTTAATGAAACCGCATTTCTAACCCAAACCACAATCTTTCCCCAACATTAACAAATATTTTTTTGTTAATGTGCTCAGGAGCTTCTAAACCAGTTCTTCACTGCAATCATCCAGTCAGTCCTTCAGTGTCTGGTTTGGATTGGCCACCAAACCGGACAAGAACAGACTACAATAGACAGTCAGGACTGCAAAAAAAAAAAAATATATATATATATATATATATATTGGTGGCAATCTGGCCTCCATTCAGGACTTGTACATGTCCACAGTTTGGAAACAGTCAGGAAATGTCACTGCATCATCACATCATGTTTTAAACATGTACATATCAGCATACACTGCACATCATGTTAGCTGTTCTGTACCACAACCTTCAATAATTTGTAAATAAGTGAGATCTTTTTAGGTTATACACCTCCTCATACATATATATTTATTTATATATGAATGTGTTTGTGTGTGTGTGTGTGTGTTTGTGTGTGTGTATATGTGTGTATATATATATGCATATATATATATTCTTCTTTCTGCAGTCATAAATACTAATAAGTCATAATGAAACAGTGGCTCCTGAGCCTTTAATGCAAAGCACTGTCTTCTCGCAAACACTGCATTTGTTAAATTCAACCAAAGATTATTTTATTGGAATAGCTTTTAGAGGTACAAAAAAAATTATCTCTTTTTTTATTATTGATATTGGTTGATTAGAAGTTGCTTGTTTTTCAGAAAATTATTTACAGAAAAGCCTCAGAATTGAGCTACAGAATGAGTTTTTTATGAACCTGAATGGATAGAGTGAATTAATGAACACAACACATGCAGTATTAGTTTAATTTATACAGGGTGATGTTTATATGTGTGATCATGGCTTTTTTTTATAACTAAATTTTTTATTTATGGGGGAATGGTATTTTTTATTTCTACACAAAGTAAAACACAATGTTAATTAATTATGTGGTGGGTGTGTGTGTGTGTGCAGTCAAACACGTAGGCTATGTAACAGTTCAATATCCTAATATTTAAAGCCTAAACAAAGTTTTTTTTGTGTGGTTTTTTCCTAGTTTGAATTTTTTCTAAGTAAATAAACTGACAGCGTGAAGCGATTTATGCAAACAGACATCGACGAAGCAGTGAGAGTCAGGAACTGTAATTTGCAACTGCACCGTGTCCAGTACGAGCCAACTTCTCCAGGTAACTTGGCTGAAGATATTTTACAAACCAAGGTAGGAGTGAGTGGATGGAAGAACGTAACCGCCTGATGTAAAAGCAGAGAAGAGAGAAGTGTCCCGAGTGGATGCCTGTGACAATGGCAAGATAACATCTGTGTGATGGAGCTACAGCATTCTGTGTAGGAGGAGGTGGATCTCTGTGTAGCTGGCCTGTCACGGAACAATGTGGACCAAGTGGATTTTCCTTCATTACGAGTACGGATTACTCGGATGATACTTGTGCTTGTTAAAAGTACATTATCCATACCGGATACTCATTTCAGCTGAGTATCCGGCTCAACCCTAATGTCCAGGTCATCTGGGTTGTCAGTGGACACAGATTGCTGATACTGAACAATGCAGAGCTCACACAATAGGCCAGGCTGGCCGTCCAGGCCAAAAAGCCTTGGCTGGACAGATTCTCCTCATGCCAATGTTATTAATGTCGGAGCTCTGTGATGGCTGCTAGCCGGCTCAGCCTGACAACAAAAGGTGGTTTTATCCTATTAGTGGAGTGCTAACGTGTCTAATTTCTCTCTAGCAGATCAGTCTCTTTGGATGCAGCAGGCAGAGAAAAGTGCCAGAATACTGAGTTTCACTGCAATGCAACAGTCCAACACACATGTATCAATCCCATCTATGTGGTTACAACGTAACAAGGTTGAAGACTAAAAAGTGTTTTGCTCTGCCAGCTCCAAGGTCAGCCAGTATTCTGGGCCTGTAAGGAAGGGTGAAAGGAAACCTGTGGAGGCATGTCAGAAATGTTAAATCTGGTTGACCAGGCATAAATAACATTGTCAGAGGAATTAAGAGTTTGTTCCTGTGTTTCACTGACATGGCAATAAGGGTTTTGGTGGAGGGCCTGCACTACCACCTCTCCAGGAAAAAAAAATTCTGAATTCTATAAATGCGTGTTTTGACTTTTGGTCTGGTGAGGCATGGGTTGAAGGGCACAATTTAAAAGCACTCAGTTCTTTGGTTCCCTAACTTATTTTCCATAAATACTTCATTGTGCTTCAATTTTCCTGTTACACACACAGCTCCAATATAAGTTTTTTTTTTCTTTAGCACCACTGGGTCTGCGGTGACATCACTGACCCAGGGGAAGCCAATTTTCCTATTTTTAGTGACACACAGCCAGGAAAACTCTCTCTCTTTCCATCTCTCCCACCCAATATCAAAGTCTCTCTCTCTGCCACTCTCACTCTTTCATCTGAGCTTTTAACACAGCAGATAAGATAGGAGAAAGGTCAGGGTGAGATGCAGCTTGGTGGGGCTACTTGCCTAAAACAGATGAGTGTATCATAGGATCTTGAGGTAATGCTGCTGTTCAGAGGCCACAGAGGGTGAAGTGGTGGTTCTCTTTAGTTATTCAGCAGAGTGAGACCTCAGACCTGCAGCCTGCGCCAGCTACCTGCTGGACTCTTTTACTCTCTGGAGAGCCCTCACAATGGTACAACACTGTGTGACATACTGGAACTGAAAAGGAGAAACCATATTTCTTAAATTTGATCATTAAATGTTAAGATTTAAAATCTGGTCAGACTTGTTTTGTGTATGGATTGGATTATGCAAGACCTCATTCAAATAAATGTCACTTGCCTTTGTCTTGCCTGGCAATTTTAACTTATTTTGTGTTTTAATTTTAGCTTGACACAATTTACATATTACAAATCCTCCAGTACAGTATATTTTAAGACTTATTTTTAGCTTTGAACAAAAACATGTAATTTCAGGTTTTAGTCTTTTCACTTGCATGAATGTATATCCTCAACTTGCTCTTGGGGCAAAATATCTAATTTAAAAGTTCATTATTATACACACATTCTGTTGATAACAATAGTGCTCAACCCAGAACAAAGAGTCTGTTGGTCTGTGAGAGACTAAAGTATTATTATTAGTATTATTGGTGATGAAACTTGGTGCATAAATATAAACTCTGCTAAACTCACTTTTCATTAACTCAAATAATGCAAAATAATGTTGTTGGCCGATCAAAACTACTTAAAAAGTTATCATTAACTTGAGGTTTATTAAGGTACAAAGAATATCCTAAACTTAGACTTGCTTCCACTAAAGTTAAGATACATGCAACTGAGCCGAAAAGAACGCAGAAAAAAACAAACTCAGGAGAATGGTTTAAAGTTAAGAGGGCGGTTGCGGCTCCTTTGGCGAGCAAATAAATTAAGAGTCAAAATGAAAGAGGAAAACGTGGATAGGGGTGTGTCCAACCCACCTCCGTTTGTCTTTTGAATTAAATGTTTCTCCATTTATTTGATTTAATATTTATATGCACATTCTCGTACTTATTCACCTCTATCAATTACCAGTGGTTTAAACATTGTATAGAACCGTATAAACAAAGTTTCAAACAACAATCATATCCCAAAGCATATCCTATTCAACATGAAATCTGTGACTAACTTGTTTAAGATGATTTCTAAGATTAAACATCAACTTTTCATTTTAACAGGTAATGGGTAAAAAGAAGGTTGAAAAACACTTAGTTGGACCATAATGTATACAATTAATACAGATTTGGAATATAATGATTACATATTGTAAAGACCCTTCTATCCAAGGTCACTAGATGGCAGTATGGTCACATGGTAAATAATACATTACAATTTTATCTGTGTAACTCCATCATTTTATATCGTAGAAGCCTAGGAGTTGAACTGTTTGTCAAGAAAATGTGTTGATTAATATTCAGACTTAATATAATTTTCGGACTGCTTGGATGCAGTAACCAATTTTCATTAGTTCAGACTTAACTTACACAAAAGCACAGAATAGTGTAAAGTTAACTCAGTAATGTAAGGATTTTATGACTGCAGTAAATAGTTATTGGTTATTGCGCATATTTCTATAATTTACCTTGGAAACTTTGAAGTGTTTACACATCTCTTTAAAACAAAGGAAAAATAGCTGACACGGGTGTTTTCTTACAACCATCAAATCTAGCACTTTCGGGTTCTTTATAGCTTCACTCCTAAGAAAGCTGTATTCTTCATTACAGTAATTTCTTTTGAGAAACATGTCAGAGTTCATATAAACTCTTCAGAACATGCTTGGTGTCAAGGCACTTGAACATCTAACCTGATTGAAGTGACCTTTGTGTTGATGTTTGTCATTCTGTAGGCATCAAGGATGACCCGCTCAGATGAAGACAGGGACATAGGGTGGGATGCCTGGGGCCCCTGGAGCGATTGCTCTCGAACCTGCGGGGGAGGAGCCTCCTACTCTCTACGGCGCTGTCTCAACAGAGGGTAAGCCTCATTCAACATCTAACAAGACACAATTTGACAGCTTTTTAAAATATGGAAATACCATATGGCAGAAATCTGATCATTAAAAAGGAAAAAAAGAATCCAGTATGTGATCCCTGTACAGCGCTGCTCATCATTGCTGGTGTTAATGTCTTGTGAAAGAGGAGCGTTGGAGGAGGTGCAGTTGTTGATGTTGATGAACTGTTTTCTGTTGTAAAATCTGGTTTTAGCCAGGAGAGAGCAGTACCAGTGATGTTGAGGGAGGATTTGAGGTGGAAGAGAAGAATGTTGTTGATGGTGTCGAAGGCTGCAGTGAGGTCGAGGAGAATGAGAATGTTGAGGTGACCAGAGTCTGAGGAGAGGAGGAGGTCGTTGGTGACTTTGAAGATGAGGTGGGCTTGTACACGTTCCAGTATTTTTGACAGAAAAGGAATATTGGAGATGGGCTGGAAATTGCTCATATTGTCAAGGTTAAGTCCAGGTTTTCTGTTGCTGTAAATGGTGTCAATTTTTTTAAATAAAAGGAAAGAGTTGCACTTTTTTCACTGTGAAAGATTTGGAGGCATTGTCCTTGGGTTTGAGAAGTTTGTTTATTGTGGACACAGATATTGTACTAGCAAGAGAGGCTGAAAGAGTTGTGGGGGAGATTTGAAATTTCTGATGGATATATATTCCATTTGTCTTTTGGGATGGGGATAGGGATGTCAATGTCATTGGTGATAGCCAGGTGGTCAGAGATATTGAGGTTGAGGCTGGAGAGTCAATGTATTGTGAGACCAGTGGAAGAGACCAAATCTAGGATATGACCACAGCTGTGAGGGGGGAAGTTGATATGTTATGTAAGGTTGAAGCATTGTAGCAGTTTGAGGATTCCAGGATTCCAGATTTACACTCATCAATATGGATGTTAAAATAACGAGAACAGAAGGTAAGATAGCACACATCTGGGTCAGAAAATCAGAGAAGTCAGAGAAAAAGGAGGGGTTTGGTTTGGGGAGGTGGTAGATAACAGCAGTGACCAAAGGAGTGGGACCAGAGAGATTGAAGGCAGTATGAAACAATGAGCGGCAGGAGTGTAAACTGTGGTTGTTTTAATGTCCTTCCTGTAAACAGCAGCAACACCCCTTCCCCGCCCCTCATGATGAGGTTTATCAATGTATGTGAATCCTGTGGGAGTGGTCTGGTTTAATGAGAAATAGTCAGAGTCACACCAGGTTGACAGGTGAGGTGGGTGGAGTGGGCCCAACTAAGAACGTCAGAGTAAAGGTAGGAACAAACCAAGTATTTATACCTGGGTCAGGCTGGTTCTGCTGGGCTTGGGAGATATGGGACTCAATCTTCAAGGAGATGGAAGGTGGATGGCAAAATGGAATCTGGCTCAGAACCTGTGTTGTTGGTGGTAAACTGGTGAGATAGGGCTTCAGGCTTGATGTTCCTAGAAAGTGGGCTATAAGGAAGTGTGAAATTAAATCTGCCAAAAATCAAAGCCCACGTTGCCTGTCTGGGAGTTCAGGTGATGGGTGGTCTGGATGAAGATGTTGTTTGTGGTCAGTCCACACGACGAAGGGATGTACAGAATAGGCGTGGGCGATACAGCCCTAAAAAAATATCATTATATCTACAATGATATGGCAATATACTGACAGATATTTTGTTAACATATAGAAAATACAGCACAGTACTTGGTTTCCGATGTCATAGTTTCTTGCAGATGACAGCTTCCGAGAAAAGAATGCACATGGGTGAAGCCTATTATCAAAGGCGAACCTACCTCAGTGTCGGAGGGATCCACCTCCGTGATGAACTGGAGCTCAGGTTATGGGTGAATGAGGACTGAAGTAGAGGTGAAGCAGCGTTTAAGTTCCAGGAAGGGTGTCCCCACCTCAGGAGTTCAATGGAATAGTATGGAAGTGGAGGTGACTGTAGTTAAAGGTGCTGCCAGATGACTGTAGTTACAGATAAACCGCCTTTTGAAATTGGCAAACCCTTAGGAAAGTTATTTGAAGTTGGTGGGTGCTGGTCACTCAGTGACTGCCCTTACCTTGGCAGGATCCATTTGCACCTGCCCCTGTGAAATCCCAGAAAAGACAAAGATTAAGCATGAAATTCACCTTTCTCAGCCTTGAAGAAAAGCTTGCACCAAGATCACAGCCATTGGATAACTTGGCACATGTTGCTGGTGAGTATCAGGGACCTTGGAAAAAAATGCAAATGTCATCCAAATAGACACAAAGCTTCCAATCAGGAGCAGGGTCGTAAGTGACAACAAAGGACATTACCAGATGCTCAAAACAAGAACAAGGTGGTAGGCTTTCCAGAGGTCAAGTTAAGTGAACATTGTGGCACCATGGAGAGGGGCAAAAGCAGAACTGATTAGTGGCAAGGGATAGTTTTTTTTATCCTATGGAAGTCTATGCACGGACTAAATGTCCCATCTTTTTTACCAACCTAACTAAAAAAACAGCACCCACCGGAAAGGATGAAGACCTAATAATACCTGTTGTCAGTGAGTCCTGAATGTATTTTACCATAGCCTTGTGTTCAAGGTGAGGGATGCTATACAACCGGCTACTGGGAAGAGGATCTCCAGACAGGAGGTTGATTGTACAGTGGAATGACCGGTGCAGCGGCAACGATGCGACTAGCGTGGAACACAGGAGCAAGGTTTTGCTACTCAGGAGGAACTAATTATAAGTCCTAAGGTTCTGAGATGGACTGAGGCACTGACAAAACAGGGGCAAGGGCAGAATGTAAACAATTCAAATGACAAAAAGAACTCTATGATGTTACCTTTCCTGTGGAGCAGTCAATCTGTGGGTTGTGTAACTTTAACCAGGGATAACCGAGCACCAGCGGAGTGTGAGGACAGTCAATGATATAAGAACTGATCACTTCCTAACAATTACCTGACAGTAAAGGGGTCACCGGTCCACCTAGGCTAGCAGTAAACCATTACGGGCTTTGGCTTCCAGGGGAGGGGCTCAGTTTCAAAAGAGATGAACTGCTCAGCTCATCAGTAGTTGCAGATCTACTGATGAGCTGGCTCTTTTGCTGGGCATGACGGGCAGGTGGAGAGAAAATGTCTCACCTGATTTATTTGATCATATCAGGAGATGGTCATGTCAGTAAAAGTTCTCATCAAATGAAATCTACATGCATGTCCCGTCCTCGGTTATTCTTATTGAGGCCCCCTGCAAAGTCCTCTGTGATAATACAGTATGTCAAAACCGACTTTTTGTGAAAAAAGTCCATCCTAATCTGCTGGGACGTCATTTAACTATTTTACACACACATACACACACACTGCCTTTCTGTCTGGGTCCAGTGTTTCTTTTAGAGTGGAGCTTGTCTTCTCCCATTGCTTTGCCTCCTTTGACTGTGACTTTCCCCTTTAAAGGTCCCATCAACTCCCACTACCTCTGTCTGTCTTTATACAGCAGCACTAACTACTTGGTAAAACTTTTTAACTAAAAACTGTATAACAACATGTATAGAACAACTCAAATGCCAAATGACAAGACTTTTGAGAATAATAACAATGCTATACTGAAGAGGAAATTGAAAGATTTGTTTAACTTTATTAATAATTAAAATTTAATTAAAAATGAATTTACCCAAGCATTGTATTAGCAGGTTAAAAACAGTCGTATATAAATTGCACAAAAGAACAATTCATCCCTTAGGCCTGTGAAAAACAAAACAATACAATGAAAAGTATGTTAGAAAGTCAACAAAAAGTAGTTTAATATTATTTAATCCAATCCATAATATCAGTGATTAAATTTAAAGCATCAAAATACATGAGGGATCTTGCCCACCCATTACTGACTGCCCTGGGTAAGCTACTGATTACATACACTAAAAAAAAATGATCATGCCTAAAACACTGGCTTTATGTATTTCAATTACATGTAAATTTTCCATCAAATTTTATCGCATGAGTTTAATGTTAAGGGTTAAATGTTAACATTTAATCCAATATTTTTCTATCATGTTCAGTCAGTGTAAATACATTAAATAGCTTAAGTCAGATTTGATTAAATTACGTTAATGTAAACTTCTACATAAACCATACGTGTTCATTCAGTTTTTACATATAAAGGGGAATTTCTACATAAACACAATGTGTTTATTCAAGTATTATACATAAAAGCAATGCATTTCAAATTGGTTATTCCATCTCCTGTATTAAATCACAAAGCAAGACATACAAGCACATACCTGCAAACTTTATTGCCAGATCCGTTTAAATACAAACATGGCCATTAGTAAAAACTATAAAACTTTAAAAGCATTTGTTCCATCAGCAATTCAAAAGACAAGGGGTACATCAGCAAGACTTGCAAATGCAAAGAAACCTGGGTAATGGCAAAATTAAACTGTTACCTTTACTACAAACTGCACAAGGTTTTCCATTGTACAATAAACCCAACATTACTTTGCTTTCACAGTGCTTTCCACAACATTCCTCACCTTAAATGGATTTGCATCTCTGAGAAACATTCAAATGTTTAAAATTCAACAACTTGCAACATTTAGGAACATGAATTGCAGTTGACATTTAACAATTAGAATGTACTGGAAAACCTTTCCTAACAAGCTGGAATGAAGGCACAAACATCACTGTATAATAAAGATACAAGGCTTTCCACGGTAAGACACGAGACTGAATTATCAATGTATGGGATGTATTTTTCGGTTAAATCCTTGATGTAAGAATGTAAAAAAATAAATATTACTACTATAACTACTACACAATTTGGAAGTTATAGGGGTTGCATTATGCTCCTCAAAAACTATTTGGAAAAAGGTCAAACCAAATAAAACTGCTAACCCTTTAGTTAGTCCAAGTTAGTCTAGATACACGAGACCCGCAGTGTACCATCACCAGCAGCGTTAACGCCACGCTACCTTTCACAGGGTCGAGCGAGTCAGCAAGCAGGTACTCTGCTTTGGGAGCAACGCGGCGATGAAGTCAGACATATTTCACAACCGGTGTGATTACGTTAACCGGGGTCGAAGTGGTGCTGCTAACTCGTGCTACTGCTAGCAGGCCAAGATGCAGCCAGAGCTAGCAAGCCTTAAATTCACCACCCTCTCAAAGTGTAAATCCCCATAACAACCTTATTCGTCTTTCTGACATATAAAAACAATTTTTAAAAAGAATATTACTATACCGCAACAGATGGCAAACTAGCAGACTTACCGAATAAAATTGACACCACGTTTGTCCCGCGCAGTCAGAATGCCGAGTCCACTGCCATGGCCAGGGTTCCCGTCGGTGACGCTATTATGTTTCCTTTTGATCTCACACATGTGCATAGTCACTTTTTGTGATGTAGTCAAATTAAGTTTACTGGATTTGTTTACATTCAATTTATACAAAGCATATTTACCTCATGTTAAGTTATTTGAATTAATAAACTTTTGATTTAATTTATTTCAGTTACGTTTTATTTAAAGATATTTCTTTATGTTTATGAGAGCCAAGAATAATTTTTTTGAGTGTATAAGTCTAGCGGTTTAAAATCCTGACCATGTAATTACAACGTCAAGTCTGACTTTGGATATTTGTTACATCCTTCCTCTACCTCCTCTCATTTCCTGTCAGCTCTCTGCTGTAGGTAACTCTGATTTGTCTGAAGGCCAATGGTACGCTGCCCTGAAAGCTCAACGCACTGCAACTTAAAATAACACAGCAAACAGACAAAAAACTATTTAGAAAAAATTAGGAATAGCTTTGTAGATGGGCGGGAGCAGTCAGGTTATGGGGAAAGTCCCAGGGCATCTGGTGGAAAGCTTGAGGATGGCATGTCTGGAGAATAGGGCAAAAAGCCACCGCCTGGGAGAAGTGAGCAGGGGCTGAAGACAGGGACAGAGAGCAATTCAGAGTGCTGGTAGAGCATGGCTGAAGAGAGGGAGCTGCACACCTGTAGAATATTTTCTCACAAATACTTTTTTTTTTCTTTTTTTTTCACACAAACTAAAGGCAATAACTATAATTGCTTGAATCTGCTACTACTTGTCTCAAATGCAGTTTTCTGTGCACTCTCACTTGTACACAAGTACTTTGCGTACCTGTAGAGCATGAATTCTGCCATAACCACCAACCACCAACTTTACCTCAGAATCAGCAATTAGCTAGCTAGCTAGCATTATCACTAATCAGTCACGCCTATAATTATATTAATATATGTGCTTTATATATAGTGTCCTTATGTTTTGATTTGTAGAAAAGGATTTGTGCACCTGCAATTAAAAATTTTAGAAGATGTAACTGTTGTGTTTGTAAGTTTGTAACTCCTAAAGCATTTTCCTCTGGGACTTTACAGATACACATGACTATTTATTACAGGTATATATTTAACAACAAATTCATAAAAAACATTGTTACTTCCACAACTTTCACTTCCTGTACACAAATCTATAGTGTTCTTTCATACCTGTAAGTGTTTAAGCAATAGGACTTAAACTTTTTGAAATCTCTGCTTTAAAACACCAAGAGCGTGTTGTGACCTTGGAACCGAAGTTCCAGACCACTGGACCAAAAATTCGAAGTTTTAGTTGTAATCAATCATTCAAGATACTCCTCGTTAGTGTTAAAAAAAAATCATCAGCTGGATAGAGAGTTCTGGGCAGCAAAAGACTTTAATGTCGACATTAAAGGAGAGATGTTCAAAGTGCACATAAGTTACACTTGAAGAGATCTGAGCTGTACTGGTGTGTGCCCCGACTTTTATACTCTTGGGATCACACTTGTCCACGCCTATTGTCCATCCTCCTGGGTACTGGTTTGAACTGCTTTGTTACACCATCAGGTTATTTATTGGCATGAGCCCCCACATTACCTCACCCGTCCA
Source organism: Lateolabrax maculatus (assembly GCA_031216445.1). Lineage (NCBI taxonomy): Eukaryota > Metazoa > Chordata > Actinopteri > Acropomatiformes > Lateolabracidae > Lateolabrax > Lateolabrax maculatus. The sequence continues at coordinate 4,521,915 of CM062198.1, read as the reverse complement.
GGTGCACTTCATATCTCTGGATACATCTTTCTGTATGCACCATGGTTCCTGTTGTGGACTTGACCTCAAATTACACCAGTAGTCTCCTTTCTTTTACTCAGGTCTTATATTTGCCTAAGTTTTCACTGTTCTCAGACACCCATATTTTTTAGCTGACTCTGGTGAGTTTTAAAAAAAAATGCTGACTCTGGTGGGTTTTTCCAAGAATGATAGTGCCCATTAAAAATAATGATGTTCATGTGATACAAATAATGATGTTCATGTGAGTGTGCTTCAAGGTTACATTAGGTGCAGCATATTCAGAGCAGTGAGGATTACATTAGATACATGTTCATGAATAAGATTTTAATGGTTATTGTACTTTCAAACTAACACACAACATAACATTTTTTTTGTCATCAGTTAGCATTGCATTTTATCTTCTTCATAATATCACGTTTTAATGAAAAATTATACCACAAGCGCCCCCTCAACTATTTCATTAACTCAGATAATATTTTGGCTCTAAAAGTTGTAAGCAGAAACTCAAATGTGGGACTTTTTAAACTGTTTTGAACTTTATCCACACAAATTACATGTCTTGAGCATAATTCAACTCTTACAATGCTTACGGTGAAATCTATTCAGCGATATGACTTACAGTTTTGGATTCATGGTGTCATGTTTTGAGTGGAGTGCTCTCTCAATAATTACTCAGCACTTTCAGGCCCCAGATACAGTAACACACAGCTGATGTTGCTTAGCTGATTAAGGCCTCGATCAGAGAGAGTGCTTTAAGCAGTTGCAAAATGCGAGGTGCACTGCACTGACTTTTATGTTGAAGCCTACAGATTAAAAAAAGTGCATCTTGCTTTGTCTTTTTTGTATGCTACTATCAAATGTTAGTTAGCTCCTAACCTAGTGAATAAACATCTGCTTAAACCGTCTGCTCGGCTCTGGCTCTGTCTATGATTGAGGGTGAGAGGTTTTACCAAAATAATACACTGGACACAGGGAACAGAGATCCATGTGGGTACATGAGATGAGTACCTCTGACCTTCTCCTCACACTCATGCTGCTTCTTTGCGCTGGTGAAACATCTGCTCTCAGATTTCTCCTCTGCCGTCAGATTTTTTTGTGCAACAACCCTGTCAAAATTCCCCAACCAATAGAATGCCTGGTGTTGTGTTGATCAATGAAATGATCCCTGCCTCGTTGTGGGTACATTCAATTTACTTGTTAGAGTTTCCCTTACTCGTTAGCCATGTTCATCCCCTCCCGCCCTCCAAGGCTTTTTTTATATCTACTTCCCTTGCTTTCTTTACGACTTTTGGAATAAAATAACAGTTAATTTATATACTAGCGCCCATACCTTTCTTTTACTATAATGGCTAGCTACATATAATAATAGCCATATAGATGGGAAAATGTCGTCACCTTTATGACCGAGGAGCAGGAGTCCAGAGGATCGCTAGCCAACAGGAACCGCCAAAGGACCTCAAGCGAGTGCTGTTACTGGAACCAACTTTTTTGTGATACTGTTTTATTTTGCTATACTTTGTACACTGGCAAGGACTTATTAGCTATCTGATACTATCAAAATCTGAGGTGGAAACCGCCACAGTCTGCCCCTTCTCCTTACTAGATACATGGTCCCAGATTAAGCTATCTAACTTGCTGTAGCTATAATTTAGTCTTAGAGTTCCCTTCCAAGCTTGAACTGAACAGATTCATGCTGAAATGTGCTTATTTTCAGTGTCAGATATTTTGATGCACAGTTAACATTAGCTCCAACACCATCGGTGCCATGGTATACTGTATAACGTTATTGATTTTCAGTGTCAGTATTCCTGTTGACAATTGCAGTATGCTGCTGCAGTCATAAACCACCTAAAACGACATGTGACTCGTTGGCACTGACAGGCATGTCAATGTTATGAGTTTAGTAAAAGATTCATGGTCATACCTGTAGAAATTCCCAGACCCTGAAAACACAGTCCACCCACTATAATACACACACATGCACAGACTGATGCACACCCACACACAAACAGTTTGTCCATGGTTAAGTAGTTCATGTTTCAATAGTAGTGCATGTTACTTTCAATAGGAGAATCTATTAATTGGTTCATTAATATGGCGCTTAGGCTTGCTGCTGTCTGTGTCTGGTTTAGCGTGGAGCCAGCTGAATGGCTGCGGTGTGTTTCTCTGCTCTCTATCTGCCCTAAATGGCAGATTATATCAGGCATGCTTTACACTGGGATAAATTAGCTGCTACGAGTTTAGTCGAATGTTATTGCAAGCCAGCTGGAGAAAAGGGCACTTTATGGCAGTTAACACACACAGAGAGACTGTGTGTTGTTATTGTTGCTTACAAGGTTGAATGGATTTAACAGCGTGTCCATGCTGTCATGGTGAAAGGAACGTTCTATGGCACATTTCACACAGGGCTCAGGTTCATTCTGAAGCTCCGATTGTGTGTGTGCGTGTGTGTGTGCGTGTGTGTGGGTTCAGTTTCGCTGACATTCTGACATTTTGGGCTGTGCCAGCTGGAGCTCAGTGAAGTGCTGAGATGGCCGCTGGCCGGGTGTGCTGCAACCTTACAGGAGTGCATGCACGTGTGTAGGTATTTTACGTGTTTGTGAATGTGTGGAATTTACATGGAGGTCCTATCCAGAGCAAACTGAAAGAAGCTCAAGAAAAAAATTCAAGGTGAAAAAGTAGAAACATTTTAACAGCAGGCCTTAAAACAGAGCAATACTAAACACTGGGTCATTAGAAAAGTACAGCCTTACAAAAAATGTTTTGTAATTTATTTATAACAATTCCAATATGAATTTACATATTGGCACGTGGTTTTCAGACATCAATTTGACATGAAGTCTTTGTTAAGGGAAAAAATATATTTATAAAAATGTGTTTAAGAAGTAACCAAAAGGATCAGTCCAACCAAATCACAGATGAATATATTAAATATTAGCAATATCTGTCTCATAAAAAATAGTCTCTAGACAAGAAAAGAGAGTAAACAAGATTAGAGAAAAATACTATGTGTGTGGTTGTGTATATATATATATGAGGACGCAATTTTTCTTTTGTTTTGCCGACATACGCCAAACAACATGAACAGCATAGCAGACCACATCATGTGTGGAGGTACAATAATTATGATGACATTTCAAAAGATACACAGTGTAACTCTGAGCGAATAATGGAGAAATAAAAAGATTGTTAGGGGCTTGCAGATTCAAAAAGCTCCTACAATTGGGAAATCAAATGAGAACTTTATTAAAAGGGGAGAGATCCTGAAGAAATGTTCCCTTGACATCATGCTGCTTATCATCAAACAAGTATCTACATGTTTATCTATTAACTACGATTTCATTTTAGTGAATGTGCATTATCTCAGCTGCAATCGAATTGTTTTATATTTCTTTATTTTTTCTTATGCAATTTTTTAAATAGGTTACAGCAAACTGTATATACTCTATTTATATATTTGCACCTTAAATTAGCCTAGCATGAACTTTTTCTATTTTTAAATTTCTGTTTGTGTGTGAATACTCCATTGCTAAACAATTTTGTTGTAGTCTTCAATGACAATAAAGGAATTTTATTTTATTTTGAAGCACATGAGTTATAGATTGAAATTCAAGAACAGAGTCTGAAACAGAAGTTTGGAGCCAACTTTTCAGTTATTGATCAGGCTATAAAAGACAGTTAACAAACATAAAGACAAAATACAAACTACAAAACTGAAGCAATTAGCTTGAAGATTAGAAAATAAATTAAGGATAAAGTTTTCTTAGTGACGTTGCATATTGCCACCTGGTTCGGCTATACGCCACAATTTGTAGAACTGGAACAATACAGCAGTTCCTCTCAATCAGTTTATCACTGATTGAATTACTCGTCATGAAAAATAATGATTTCAACTGTAATGGAGATTTCTATTTACATGTTCCTGGGACAAGCACGAGTTCTATTTGTGTGTTCAATTATGCCAATCTGTTGGTTTCTTTGAGAAAATTTTTGTTTTGAACCCTGAGAAAAATCTTTGAATGACTGCTGCCCAGTCCACGGTGTACCCCATTTGTCACCTAATGTCAGCTGAAATTGGCCCCAGCCCCTGCGAACCTCTCAGGACAAGCAGTTTAAATAATGGATTGGACACTGAGAAAAATATACATTTGTCCAAAATGCTGAATATATCGAAGATGTATTTTCTCTGTGCATCAAGGTGATCCTGATGAATTGCATGAGTTTTTCACCTTTTTGCATAATTTTAACACCAATCTGAAATTTACAATGGATTACAGTGAGGAAAAGCGTCACTTTCTGGATATGTGGTTAATAAAAATAACAATGCCACCCTATCCCCACTGAATGTATTCATAGGGTTTATGAAATGGCCCTGAAAAAACCCCACTTTGAATTGTTGAAAAAAAGATCCGTGGGGGAGAAAATTTAGTTTAAGTTAATTTAGTTATATATATATATATATATATATATATATATATATATATATATATATATATATAGGTAGCCTCAAATATATATACATATATATATATATATGTATATATATTCGAGGCATGGTAATCGACGACCACATCAGTACTGGAATGCTGTTGCAGTTTCTGATTCCACCAGACCCGCCGCAACGCATTTTCAGAAAAGCATCTCGTTAGGCTCTGCTTAAAATACGCCATGTCTTTTTTATGATGGAAGCTGCAGATTAATTAATACAATATGAGCAAGTCAACAAAACTAGGTAGGCAAACATTCCGCTTTTGAAATTCTCCTGGTAGGTATGAAGCCACACGGAGGACGGAACAAAACAGTGTTGCAGACGTGACTTTTATAGAGCCATGCCTGTTGAAATGATTCCATTACTTAGGTAAATAATGAGCGGAAGTTTGAGGAAAGTATGATAACTTGTGCTAGCAATTTCCCTTTATCCATGCTTGTTGTTGCTGTGTGTAATGGTATGATGTCGTGACGTCAACAAGTATCGCCATTATGACAATATTAACTTTTTTTCCAATCTTATTCAAAATTATACCCGTTTAATCGTGGACATCAGCTGAGTAGACGGTCCTTCAATGTGGCCCAGGAGATATTTATGTTAACACTGCTGAAAGAATGTGAACTCAAGTTTCCCAGACCACCTCCGAAAGTAGCCTGAGTGATCGGATCTCAATACTTCCTCAATCGATCTTGGGTGCGTTCACACCTGTACTTAGAGCTGACCACTTGTGATCAGATCAACCAGGACGGATGTTAATGCCATGTCTGAACAGGGCCTATGTTGCAATGATGTGATTATGTATGCATGATTCAATGAGTATTGATTCAGTATGTAGTGTGACTTGATTGGTCCACGTGGGTCAACCAACCTATTTAAAATAGTCTCTCCCATTGTCTTGTAAATAACCTGAAAATGGTCTCTGTACTTAAACATTTTAATTGCAAGTGTAGAAGACAGTGTGAACGCTTTAACATAATCTCTCTAAGTGTGGAATGATTCTGGTAAGAATTAAGAAAAACAATACTACAACTAGAAATGATTCTTATCTATTCTTAAAGATATTCCTGTTAGGTGTACAAAAGTCTGGCAACTATAAGCGAGAAAAAGGTGCTTCATTAGTGACTTCAACTGTATTTAAAGCTTTGATCTAATTTGAACAACTTTATGCACATAGTTTTGGTTTGGGTTACAAGAGTGCTGAGAATGTTCTCTATTACCTTGCTTTGCAGAAATTGTGATGGCAAAAACATCCGCTACAGAACCTGCAGCAACATGGTGAGTCTAATATTTACTACTTATTGTCAGTTGCTACATTAATTTTAGAGATTTATATGTGTTAACTTGGAGATAAAGACTGTGTCTGAAAGTATTTCATTTTGAATGTGATATGTGTTTTAAAGAAACTGTTCTCCCAAGAAGAATGACAGAATCATTCATTTCAGCAAGTGCCTGAAAGCAACATGTTTACATTCAAGTTATAAAGCCCTCTAGTGGCCAAAGGAATTATGACACTAGTTCGTTGGGAGCAATAGAGGAAGTCAGGTAATGTTATTATAGAGCCACAGAGTCCACGTAGGGAGGATGGGTGGTGGATGGATGGGTCAACTCGAGCCCCAAAATGGGAGGCCACTGTTCGTTTTACATGTGTAGGCTAAACCTGTTGTTTCAATGTGTCAAATACATATTTAATCAACATTCTATAGTTGTAAACATTAACTAGGCTGCCACTCAAAACATTTGTGTCTCAGTCTAACCAACCAACAAAGGCTTTTTTCTAAACTTTGCTTTCTTAAAATGTTAAAACCAGAACCAAAACAGATTTGATAAGGATAAAGATTTGATTTGATTAAATGCTATCATTCCCCAAGCATATTCATGGTACACTCAATGATTTCATCATGGTGCAACAGCTTCCCTAAACCTCAGTTTCTCTCACAACTTGCTGTTAAGGATTAGAAACCCAGCAGGGAGCTGTGAGGAAGTTTCATCCGAGGACACTATTTTGTGCCAATAACACATCCAGGGACTGTATCTTTAAGCTACCATTCCCTGTTGGTTACTTGTAAGAGGAAAGAATATGAAACTGAAGGCTATGCCTGCTCTTAGCCTTCTAAAACTACTGGGTATTAATTCAGGCCAAACCACAAATATGTGATGTATTGTATGTGCGCCAGGTAGAGAAATAAAGGATGCAAAAATAACAGTCCATCCTGTAATAACAACAGTCGCTATTTAATCCAACCACAACCACCCCCCTGATGGAAGCTCTATAGTAGGACTGCACTTTCCCAAACAGCAGAAACACATCCAGCTTGTTGAAACAGTGGAAAATGTTCCCAGGATAATATTTATCCCATCTCCCTAGTTTAAATATGTAGGCTAACTTTGTCCAAACTAAAGGCTATGTTTACTGGGCTCCATATAGGCGTGTGTAGAATATGTAGACTGGCAGAGTGTGACATGTGAAGCTAATGTGTCAGACTAGATGTGTCCAGTTCTCAGTCAGGGTTAAGAGGACAGTTATTGGCTGCCAAAAGTCAGTTGCCAGTTGTCACTCAGAGAAATTATCTTATTGAGATCAGTCTTATTGATCTCAGACAGTTTTCAGGACCAAGAAGCATCCAGGTGAGCATTACCTCCTCTGCTATGGTCAGATAGGCTGGATTTTTCCTACGTCCAGTCTGAACCACACAAGCAGAATCCAATATTTTATTTTGGTAAGGACCATTTTGTCAAAGAAACTTAATCTACATACAGTAAGATATATTTGCAGGAAGATGTATTTGGCAGTATGCTCTGTTCTGGGACCTTCTGGGGGAGCAGCAGCAAGAACCCCCCTGTAGGGTACAGAACAGAGCAGGCATCAATGACAAAAGAAAGACATTGATTAGTTAGACACAGCATATTTAGGGAGAGCTGGGGTGGAGCTGGGTTGCGAAGTGGCTTGTGGAGAAAGCAGCAAGGATAGGCGGCTGAAGCAGCTTAAATAGGGCGCCCTGAATGAGATTACCAATAGATGCATAGAAGGAAATCAGCTGATCCATCAGCTGATGTGGCTGCTGTTATGAGCCAAGCTTGACTCCGTGGCCTGCCTGAACCAACGCAATGTTCAATTTCAGTCAGGAACACTTTGTCAAAAAAACCTGATTTACATGCAGTAAGATATATTTGCAGTAAGATGAATTGGCTGCATGGCTCTGTTCTGGGACCTCCCTGCACTTCCAGGTACATACATGGAAAGCTTATGGCAGAGAGAGCAGCAGCAAGGACCCCCCAAACAATCGCACCAGGCAAAACCTCCCTAAGCTTCCATGCACTTACATGGAAGTGCACCGGAGGAGCTTTTTTTTTTGAGCGTTGAGGATGGCCGAGCCTCCAACCGAAGGTAACGATCGTAGGTATGTGAAGACCATTGGCCCATAGTCTTAGTACTGAGACACGGCCATGGAAGCAGCAGTTGTTGCTGCTCCTCTGCTGAGAGAATGAGCAGTTTAGCACTTTGGCGGGGGCCCGCTAGATTGGCAGAGGCAAAAGGCGAAGGCGAGAGGCAAACCAAGCTCGGGACATGAGTCTCCCTCCCTGACAAAGAGAGGCTATTGTTGGCTGGCTTGAGGGTGGCTGCTAGGACCGGCTTCTCAGTTTTGGAGAGATGCAGCAGCAGGGAGGGAAGAATGGAGCCCCTGTGGAGACTTGGACTGAATTTCCCAGCGATCTCCATGGGACTGCAATCTCGCTGGAGTGATGTCATCCTTCAGCTTTGCATGCGGTGGCCACCTTAAGTCCCCAGGAAGTGCACAAGACTTTGAAGCCAATTTGACATAGTGGTGAAACAGTGGAATTACAACTTCCGGGACCGAGAGGTTGGGAGGCAGGGCTAAAGGAAACACAAGTGCACATGCCCTATGGGCCCAACAGAGCCGAAAAATCCGAAACTTCTGAATACTGAATACCCCGATGTTTGCTTCATGTCCCACTGAGTGACTTCCACAAGAATGAACATAGCCCCGCCTCCAAGGCTCTATGCAGTTCTCTTTATACTTCCACGGGCACACACTGGGTCTGAAAAGTTAAGCCAGTGCAGAAGTGCCTTAAACTTGCATTCTCTACAGTGACCACCAGGGGGCGACTCCACTGGCTGCAAAAAGGGTCAATGAGAAAATGACCCTACTTCTCACTTGATTTATTTTCATAAGTAAACATTCTTTTGAATGAGTTTATGGTCTCTGACATTTAAGTCTTCTTCAATACAGCAAGATGTACATTCACTAAATTATGGCCATATTTAGATGATAAACGATAAAGCAGCGTATGTCATAGGGCAGGGATACCACGTGATTGACAAGTTGTTACCACGCGACCGCCAATCAGGATAGAGTCAGCGCTACTCTCTTATCACACTAATGTCACTTTTGGTTCCAAAAACCAAAATGGCGACAGCCAAAATCGCAGAACTCCCAGCTTCAAAACGGCCGTTCACAAGCCAATTTTTACTTCCACTTCTTTATACAGTCTATAGTCACTGTCACATATGAAAAATTGATCTGGTCCGGACTATGTGCTGAGTTGTTTTTTCACACAAGCAGCACACAGCAGGAGATGTCCGTGTCAGATGCGTTCACACTAACTCGAAATAGTCCTTTTGATGTAGGCGAGGGGTACAGGAGGCAGGACATGGCGCAAAAAGTCATTGCAGTTACCTTCTGACAGCGGAGGTGCGGGAGCAGCTACCTTCCGACACAAATAGCTTCCTCTGCTTCAGATTGCTGATGCGCTGAGTTTGTGATGCAGTCACGGGAACGGGGATCGACAGGGCGAGCAACAGAGTGAGTTGAGGCAGGTGCGCTGACAGCCTGGTCGTTGTCACGTGGACGAGCTTGCGCAGGAAGCAGCAAGGATAGGCAGGATAAAACAGATTAAATAGAGCGTCTTGATGAAGATTGCCAATAGATGCATAGAAGGGAATCAGTGATCCATGGCTGCTGGATTCTGAGCTGAGCTTGACTCTGTGACCTGCCTGAAACGCAATGCTTAATTAACTACTTTGACCACTCATATTCAGGGTTCCCACATATCCTAGTAAACTCTTTTTTCATAGTTCTACTTAGCCTGGCATCGGCAGACTAATTTGTAAATGCGTATTAGTCTGGAAACCTCTCAGTTCATTTTTGATTTCTAACTAATCAGAGCAACAAAACGCCACCCTGTCTTACGGTACATCCTGTCAGATGTACAACAAACACATATTTCTTATCAACATACAGTTTAAGTGCAGTTCTTTGTTCTTTTAGAGAAAAATTGACCATCCAGTCTGTTTAATACTGATGCGATAGCCGATTCAATTGAATGTTCCACATAAGCAGCAGCCATTTTGGTTGTTTACAAAGAGGCCTCAGTGGCACTCCTCTCTGTTAGTTGTCATATTAAACCTGCCCCATATTAGATATAGTTGTGATTGGCTCGCCACATTCCAGTTCTATAGCTTATTGCAGATATATTGGATATCTGCAATATATATCGTCTTTGTATAATAAGGGTTCCCACTGACGCTTCAAACAAGGAGGGACTTTTAAAACACAAGTGCTGATTCCTCAAAAAGTGCTAACTAAATGTAAAAGCAAAAGTGATAAAAAGAAAAACAAAAGTAAAACTGTTATTAAATAATCATTTAAATGCCTATTTAATCAGTGACACTGAAATTAATTATTGTGATGTCACACTCCAACCTCTGTCCTTGTCCTTGTTGTTCTCCCCAGGACTGCCCCGCAGAGTCAGGTGATTTCCGGGCCCAGCAATGTTCAGCCTACAATGACATCAAGTACCAGGGTGTCACGTATGAGTGGGTCCCAGCACCTTATGACCCCTCAGGACCTTGTACACTGCGATGCCAGGCTAAAGGGAGAAGTCTCACTGTTGAACTGGCCCCCAAGGTGCTGGATGGGACACGATGCCGGGCGGATGCCTTTGACATGTGCATCAGTGGAGTGTGTCAGGTAAAGGATTGCATAATGTAAGGATGGCATGGCTCAGGAGGTCATCTCATAATTGATGATTGATTGAGTGTCAGAGTGCGAATGTTGGCATGTGTAGTACATCGCTTTGAGTGGTTGAGAGATAGATAAATGTTGATGCTGTCCATTTATCATAAATCATTGCTGAGCCTTCACAGATATAAGGCAGTCTTAACAGAAAATTAACCAGAACTAAAAAACAACAATGGATAGTTTTGGGGGGATTTTATATATAGTTGGATCTTAATAAGTGCTTGGTTTCATTCAAAACGTTTCAATACTGGTGCCAATATGACACCTGAGTTTCTGGCACAACATTTTTGATAATACCTTACCATTATTAACACCTTTCTCCTACAAGAACAATTTTTATATAAAAAAAAGAAAAATCATCTGTTTTTAAATGCACCAGAGTTGTTCTAACAGTCAGGGATACATTATCTTTGCCTAATAATATACAGTTAAAAAGATTTAAATTACACAATGTCAGAGAAGAATTTAGTAAACAAGTCTTAGAAACTGACTTCACTCCACCATGACTGACCATGTTTGGACCATGGACTTTTTAACGGTTATAGACTTCACTTCACTTTTCAGCTTGCCTCTCATTCACACTCACACACTGATGGCGTTCAGTACCTTGCTTGTCACTGGACAGGAGGAGCCAGGGATCAAACTGCAAACCCTTAGTGGTGATCTGTTCCACCTCCTGAGCCACAGCCATCCCTGACCATCCATACCTATCCATAAAGTTTAACACCAGGAAAGATTTAAGAGGCCCACCCAGATGGGGGCCTAATACCAAGTGGATAAAATATTTAAATTATCAATTTCTTGGGTGCTGTGATCACCACTTACTACTTTTTTAAATATTTTATTTTTGTTTTGTATCTATATATCTGTTTTTTCTCCATGCTTATTGTTGGAGAATAAGTGAAAACTAAAAGGTTTGGTTAGGTTTTAGCCAGAAATACAATTTGGTTATGTTATGTTTTAAAATAACTACTCAGTTAAGGTTAGTCTTTGTAGTCATGATTACAATTATAACGATGCTGATCATGTTTGAAAGAAACCAACTTTTACTGTCAGTTGGAAACAAACAGTGGTGTTCCTCATTTGTGCCGATGGACAAGAGTAATAATTATTACAGCCATTATAGGGTTTCCTCACTTGAACTTGAATACATGCTGTTTTTGGCCATTTTCTGAAAAGAATGATGCTCTCATTTTTCTTGGGAGGACAGCCTCCTATTACCTATTCCTAGTACTCCACCATATTCTGCCCTCTTAAGTCAAGTTTTGTCTGGTTTTGTCTGACTTTTACTGTGAAATACATAACTGTTTAGAGTATCCACATTGCTGCTTTGTTTTGCAGCAAATAATGTTGTAACTTGTAGCATTGGGCCATCATGAACTGAAAAGATGAGCTGGAACATAGAACATTGGTCCCTGCAGTGTCATAACTATGTCAGAGGCTCTATATTTAGTGGAGTTTTGTTTTGGGATGCACAGAGTGGGATTTACTGTGAATCGCTTCCATTCCCATGCTGGCTTCTTGATTAGAAGCTGTTTGTGACTTTGTGACAAGAAGAGGAGCATGTGTCACCCTTGACCCAATTCACACATCCAACAGTCAAGTGAATTTGGATGTGTTTCCATCAGCTTTGTTGAAGTGGGAAAACAAGAATTAATGAATTCTGGCTTTTTGTTTTTCATTTTGTTGTTGTTAGTTTGACCATATTTCATGCTGTATGAAAATGAAAATAACAAATCAGACTCTCCATTTTTTTAGGACTAAAACTAAAAGCCAAACCAGCCTGACCTATACACAGGGGAGACAGTCGGTCTAACACTTGTGGGAGGTTTTGTTCGACAATTCTTTTTTTTACTGACATTAAAAAACACACAAAGCCACCGGCAAAGTGTTGTTTATCTGACGAATGCGTTTCTGTCACCAGCTATCACTGGATTTTTTATCCTAAAATTTAAAATATATAATGTAGACTTTATAACACTATACTATTCTTACCCTCTAGTGACTACTTACTGTAATAACAGGCAATAACAATACATACAGTTCTGGAAAAAAATTAACAGACCACTTCAAAATGATCAGTTTCTCTGTTTTTACTATTAATTGGTATGTGTTTGAGTAAAATGACATTTTATTGTTTTAAACTACTGACAACATTTCTCCCAAATTTCAAATAAAAATATTGTCATTTAGAGCATTTGTTTGCAGAAAATGACAACTGGTCAAAATAACCTTAACAATGCAATGTTTTCAGATCTTGAATAATGCAAAGTAAAGAAGTTCGTATTCATTTTTAAACAACACAATATTAATGTTTTAACTTAGGAAGAGTTCAGAAATCAATATTTGGTGGAATAACCTTGATTTACAATTAAAGCTCTCATGCGTCTTGGCATGTTCTCCACCAGTCCTTCACTTTGCTGTTGGGTGACTTTATGCCACTCCTGGTGCAAAAATTCAAGCAGCTCAGCTTTATTTGATGGCTTGTGACCATCCATCTTCTTCTTGATCGCATTCCAGAGGTTTTCAATGGGATTTAGGTCTGGAGATTGGGCTGGCCATGACAGGGTCCGGATCTGGTGGTCCTTCATCCACACCTTCACTTACCTGGTTGTGTGGCATGGAGCATTGTCCTGCTGGAAAAACCACTCCTCAGAGTTGGGGAACATTGTCAGAGCAGAAGGAAGCAAGTTTTCTTCCAGGACAACTTTGTACTTGAGTCACAAGACAATTCTGCACGATTCCATTCGAAGCACCCCCAGATCATCACTGATCCTCCACCAAATTTCACAGTAGGTGTTAGGCAAAGCTGAAAATTGGACTCAACACAGAAGATGACCATAATCCAGTCTTTTAGGGTCCAATCCTTATGGTCTTTTGCAAACCTCAGCCTGGCTCTTCTTTGCTTCTCTTTGATGAAGGGCTTTTTCCTAGCTTTGCACGACTTCAGCTCTGCCCATAGGAGCCTGTTGAGGTCACTGGATGTCATCCTACCGTTGTTGAGTGACATTCAAATTAGTTGTGCATCTGCACAATACATATTTTCTAGCCACTATAAAACAATCAAAACTCAAAATATGAGATTGACAAAGGTTGACAAAAGCATTAAAGAGTTAAGAACTTTCTCTTGTATTGAGGATATTGTATTAAAATTAGTATAAGATCATCATCTTTTTGCCTCAACGCACCAAAAGTTATCAATGGAAACTCAAGTGGAAGCTGCAGTGAATATGCACGTTGAAATGAAAAAAGGCAGGGATAATACCTAAAGAGATTATGAAAGGAGCTCTGGCAAAAGAGCAAGACAAAAGAAAATGTTTGCACAACTTATATGCTAACTTATGTGCTAGCATGGAACAGTGAATTCATTCAATTCAGGGCCCCATATCACTATTTTCCAAGCTACACATACAGCCTCTGTGCTTTATTCAAACTGTTAACTCATAGTCCTTTATAATCAAAGTGTTGAGCTATACTCCACACAGCCAGAAATGTTGTTTGTTTCTCAGCCACTGTGTTTGGAAAGCTCTTGAAGCTCTGCGCTGAAGACATTGAGTTTGAAAGAGCATGCATAGGGAAAGGGAAACTGAGCAGCATGTGTTTGAGCAGTGATTGACACTGTGTTAGAGTCCTCCTACTCTGGTTGTTTTCGTTCATGTGCGGTGGATTTCTGCAAATGCCATTAGGAGCAAACCTGACTCATTCACAGATTATCTATCTCATGTATGACTGTCAGGATATAGTGACAGTTTCAGCAAATATAACAAAAAGTTATTTTTATAAAAGCTACCTACTGCACTTTTAAGGGTAGTGGAGCAGTGATGGATTCTGCTCCAGGAGACATGAGTAAAGATATTTATTGTTTACATGTAGTTTCTTGGACTTCTGATTAATAATTAAATTAATAACTGCAACCAAAATTACAATATTAAATAGCTAGTAAATGTTGAAGGATTTTGGAGTTATAAATAGTAGAGGTTGGCTGCATTTACTCTTGTGCAACATTAAAATAAACCAGAATGTGTATTCAAAAGCATTTATTTATACATAGTAGATACACAAAAACAAATATCTAACTGAATACAGCTCAAAACGGTTGCTCCATTGTTCTCCAAGTTAGCGACTCGGCGCTAACTGCCTTAATTGCACCTGTTGCTTGTTAAGTTAGACAGCAGACTTTGTGTCGTAGCAGCTGGCTCTGAATAAACTTGTTACCTTCGTGTTAGTGGTGGTACTCAGCTTAATCTTAAGCAGGCATGTCTAAAGGCAATTGTTTTTATATCTGCCTTTAAATAAATAAAGATAAAAATGTAGAACACTTGAACGAGAATTTCAAATCATCGCTGCTTACTTGGCTAATCGCTGCAGGAGGTGGCCATGTTTGGTGAATTGTTAGTTCCGTTAAGCTACATGTACACCTGGCCGATCAGCATTTGTTATGTGAGATAGTGTTACAGTGGAATTATATGAATAACAGGCTACAGAAAAGAAGCTGCATCCTTCTGTCACATGAGTCTCACCATGCATGTCATAGAGAGCAGAAGTGAAACCGGATCTTCCAGGATCTTGCAGCTTCATTCAAAATCCTATTGACATTTGTAATAACACAATTACTTCAAAATCCAGCCTTGGAACCCTTACTCTCCATATGTTTCGATAAGGATGATAATTTAAAAACAAACTTAATCTAATACAAAATCTAATATCATTTATTCAGTATTTCTGTTTTTTTTTTAGCAGTCTTTAACAAACAGCATTCCCCATTAACCAAGACCATTGTTGGTAAACGTCATGGCTCAACAGATGAGGCAAGTCAATGAGCGAATCGAGGTTAGTTCAGACATGTCTGTGATAACAGTAGGACAGAGAGGACTGAACAGTTCAGACCGTGTAGATGTTTTTAGACAGCAGACAAATTACAGAAAAAATTACAATAGTTGGTGAATATCATGCGTATGGGTGTCACCCATACGCATAATATTTTTTTTTGAGCTGTAGTTTTTTGTATGCTCATAAAGTAATTGTTTAATTTTGTTAAAATTACAAAGGTTTCAATTTCTAATAGCAAAATCTATAAGGGATGTCAGTACCACAAAACATACTGAGTGAGAAGTACCAGCACGTTGCCACAGAAAAGTGCATGCTTTTAGTGTCGGTTAAAAGTATCTAAATAAGCTCAGGTTGCAGCACAATAGTTATTAAAAGGCTGTGCATTGTGTTCGCTGCGACTGAAAGAGAAAGTTCATGTAACGTAGCTATAGCTTATACCATTCTTTACAACAGAGTTGGTCCGGACTCATAAAAGCTTGTTATGAGCAAGGATAAAGTAAAGTAAGTTTAACTACAGTACGAAGTTGTGGATCTGGAAAGGTAATATTTTGAATACGGACAGTCAAGAGTCTCCTAAGAAACCCCCTGATGTCACACCACTGATGTACTACTGTCTGTTTCCTGGAGAGTGTTTGACTTGACGGTTCTCTGCTGAGATGATCCACTAACGTATGAGTGAACAGCTATGACAGGTGAGCAGATGCAGATACTTTAAGAGAATTGGTGGTGTCATTGAGGCAACTAAAACATGAACTATGCTGCAGAGTTCATTTCAATAAAAGAGCAGGATGTGAAGACAAAGACAAACCCGGAATCAAGCAAAGCAATGAAACAATATTCCATTTAAGCACATATGGCTTCTTAAATAGAGCATAGTATATACTGTATGTCTAATAGTATATACTATATATGTATATACTATATATATATATATATATATACATATATATATATATATATATATATATATATATATATATATATATAACTATTGCTGTGTAGAAAGTCCCATAACTGATTGACGACCGCTTTCTCAAGGATTTTGGAGAGAAAGGGAAAGTTAGATATAGGTCTATAATTGGCTAAAGCCCCTGGATCAAGTGTAGGCTTTTTAAGAAGAGGTTTAATTACAGCTACTTTAAAGGACTGTGGTACATAGCCTGTTGATAAAGACAGATTGATCATGTCTAGTAAAGAAGTGCTAACTAAGGGTAGAACTTCTTTAAGCAGCATAGTTGGGATGGGGTCTAAGAGGCAGGTTGGTTTAGACCAAGAAATCATACTGTCTAAATATATATGGTTCTACAGCTATTTATAAGGTTTTTGTACTTGAAGATATATCTGAACTGGCTGAGGGTACACAATGATGATTTTTTTCTCTAGTAGTTAAAATTTTATCATCAAAGAAGCTCAGGAAGTTATTACTACTTAGAGCTCTGGGAATACATGGCTCAACAGAGCTCTGACTCTGTGTCAGCCTGGCTACAGGGCTGAAAAGAAACTTTGGATTGTTCTTATGTTCCTCTATTAGTGAGGAGTAATAGGCTCCTCTGGCATTACGGAGGGCCTTCCTATATATTCTATCTTGCCAAACTAAATGAGATTCCTCCAGTTTGGTGGAATGCCATTCCTTTTCTAATTTTCGCAATGTTTCTTTTAATTTGTGGGTTAAGGAGTTATACCATGGAGATAACCTCTTGTTTTATTATCTTCTTTTTCATAGGGGCAATAGAATCGAGAGTTGTTCGCCGCGAGCCTACAGCACTATCAACCAGATGATCAATTTGGGTGGGACTAAAGGTAGCCTAGGAGTCTTCCGTTATATTGAGTCATGGCATTGAATTAAATGCAGATGGAATCACTTCTTTAAATTTAACTACAGCACTATCAGGCAGGCATCTACTGAAGGAATGTTTGCCTAATGGCCTGAAGTCCAGTAACATGAATTCACAAGTTATTAAATAATGGTCTGATAAGACAGGATTTTGTGGGAGACTATTAAATGTTCAATTTCGATTCCATATGACAGAACATGATCAAGGTTAAAACAGTGAGTGGGTTTGTTTACACTCTGACAGAAACCAATCGAATCTAATAGTGAGATAAATGAAGAACTAAGATTATCATTATCGATGTCCACATGAATATTAAAATCAACTACAATAATGACCTTATCTTTTTTGAGGTCTAAACTTGTTAAAAACTCTGAGAATTCTGATTAAAAATTCAGGATACAGACCAGGAGCGTGGTACACAATGACAAATAGAATTGGCTGTAGATCCAGGTTGGGTGTGAAAGACTAAGAACAAGGCTTTCGAATGAGTTAAAACTAAGTTTAGATTTAGGGTTGATTAATAAGCTAGAGTTGAAGATGGCTGCAACTCCACCTCCTCGGCCGGTGCCTCAAGGAATGTGAGTATTAATATGACTAGGAGGAGTGGACTCATTCAGGCTAACATATTCTTCCTGACACAGCCAAGTTTCAGTTAGACAAAATATATCCATATGATAGTCAGATATTAAATCGTTGACTAACACAGCTTTAGACGACAGAGATCTAATGTTTAAGAGTCCACAATTAATTCTCTTATTTTGTTGTACCACTACACTGGTAGTTTTAATTGTTACTAAGTTTTTATGAGTAACTCCTCTTCTGTTTAAATTTGACTGAATATATGAAGTGGTCAGGGGGCAGACACAGTCTCTGTGGGGTTTTTATGGGGGTTTGGGTGGGTAACCGCTCTAATGGAAGCACAGAGAAGCGTGTAGGACTGCAGCTCTGCCTCCTGGTCTCAACTCTGGATTGTCACGTGTGGGACCACTAATAAACGTGGTCAAATTTCTGAATATGAGAGCTGCACCATCCAAAGTGGGATGAATGCCGTCTCTCCTCATCAGACCAGGTCTCCCCCAGAATGACGGCCAATGATCTATGAGGCCCACATCGTTTGCTGGACCCCACCTCGACAACCAGCGGTTGAATGAGGACATGCGGATATACACGTCATCACTGGTCAGATTTGAGTTAGTTAGTTAGTTACACACCGACTCCACATTAATTTTGGTGACTTCAGATTGGCGTAATCGGGAATCATTACTGCCGACGTGAATTACGATTTTACTGTATTTAGGTTTATCTTTAGCCAGCAGTTTTAAATAAGATTAAACAACGCCTGCTCTGGCCCCGGGGATACACCTCACTATGGCCGCTGGTGTCGCTAATTTCACGTTTCTCAGGATTGAGTTGCCAATTATCAGAGTTTGTTTCTCAGCAGGTGAGTTGCTGAGGGGGGAGAATCTGTTGGAAACATGAATGGGTTGGTGGTGAACCGTGGGTCTCTGCTTGGGGCTTTGCTTCCTTCGAATTTTCAGCCTGCAGATTTTTTCTTCTATTTTGAAGTTATTGTTATTGATATTAGTGTGTTTCCAGTAAATGCCATGGATGCCAAAATAGTTAAAAAATAAACATAATACAAAAATATTCCTAATATTTAGTTTGAATAATAAAAAAAGTGCAAGTTGAAAAAGCAAAAAGTGAACGAAAACATTTCTACTCCTCCAAAGAAACAGTATGAAATGACAGTTATATATGTAATTAGTAACAAAACAGTTAATTTCTTTAGATGGTTAAAATCTGCCTAAGTTCAACAGAAAATGAGTAACCTCAGAATGTCTTAAAAGTTCTTTTTTCTATTTTCAGAGGTTTTCTGTTTCAGTCTCTTCCAAGGGGAAACGTCTGGGTCTGAAAAGGGAAGCCAACACGGAAGTGCCTTAAACCTGCATTCTTTCTAATGACCAGCAGGGGGCGGTCATATCTACGTGCATATAGCCTGTTAATGGTCAAATTTACATTTCACTGTTGTGGTTAATAAGTGCATACACAGTGATGTTAATCGTCCATGCAACAAACGCT
This sequence comes from Lateolabrax maculatus, assembly GCA_031216445.1. Taxonomy (NCBI): domain Eukaryota; kingdom Metazoa; phylum Chordata; class Actinopteri; order Acropomatiformes; family Lateolabracidae; genus Lateolabrax; species Lateolabrax maculatus. The sequence continues at coordinate 4,502,620 of CM062198.1, read as the reverse complement.
TTCGAATCCTACTTCGTTTAATTGGCTAATAGGTGAGAAGCTGAATTCTCTGTAAAATAAAATAAATTTTACTTGATTTGAACTATTACCAAAGGCTGTGGCCAAAGTATTGTTATGGTTAAAGGAAAATTGTAGTAAACTAGTCAATTTGCCAGAGCACACAATGAAAAAAATCAGCTGTCGTGAGAACAACCCATTGGTGCTCCACTCTACAAAAAAGAAAAAAATGTTACTTTAATTGAAATTAAGATTTTATTCATTCACATCAATACAACTATAGGCTAGGGGTGCAAGTAACAACCCATTATAATACCACCTCTTTAACATTGTTTTGACAATAACAGACCTTAGGCTCCGATCAGACAGAGACACGTCGCTAGAAATGTGTTGCCAGCAAAAACATTGTTTTTCTATGTTACGCCACTCCTCTCTGGCGCTGCACGCACTTTTCAGCACAACGCAGCATATAGTCGCATCACTCGTCAATGTCATACTTGATGCAGGCAGCCAATCAAATAAAACAAGAGGCAGACTTAACTGCTTTACCACATCCTTCTTGTTTTGATGCTGGTAGACGTGGTAACAGTATTTTATTACAATGAAGTATATAATTCAAGGTCACCCCCTTATTCAAATACTAATCAGCGGAACGCATGCATGGAGCAGGTGAATCTCTCTGGTGAGCATAATGGCGCTTACTATGACAATAAATAGGCTAGCTAGCTAGTTAGCTGTTGGTTTCACCTGCAGCCCCGCTCTACAGGCACGCCACACTGTTTTGCCTGACTTCATTAGGTTACATTTTGAAATTGTTACAGTGAGTGAGTTGTGAGTTAAGGTCACTCACAAAAACCTGTAATATCATGGTGGGTAAATACTAAACACATCTAATCATTCAGCAATCATGGGATCTTATTGGAAAACACATCATTATAACAAAAAAATTCTATCCTGAAAGATGTTTTCTGGTTTCTCACAGGCTACATCATTTTAATAAAATTTCATTAAAACTTGTATCAAAGTTTATTTTTTAGCGCAACAAGCTGTAACACAACATTGACATTATGACTTTATAAACCAAATTTAGTTAATGTGTTGGCAAATAGTTGCTTTTTTATCCCTTTATTCCAGTTTTCTTAATAAGGCAGATAAGATGTGCATTTTATCTCCCTTGGTGGATGTTTAACTTTGTGCAGCTGCAGCCTTTAAGTCAATGTGGTAGCTTTCAGTTCAGACTTGCTATCTGTTATGGAAATTATACTACTGTAGGTCTGAACTAGTAAGATTACCGTGGTGACTTTTATGTAAAAGTGACTGGGGGGCTTATAAAGACATAAGACCTACATGTAAAGTCGCCATCACATTCATGCAACAAGGTACATGTATGAAATTGGCCATAGAAAGGAGTAAGATGCAATGAAACAGGGAAACATAATGAGAACATAACAGCACACACTTCTCAGTCTCTTCTCAAAAACATTCATGGTAGGCAGTTGATTGTGGGCATTGACCATGTTGACCTCCTGCCCCCCCTCCTTTGGTTTTCTGGAGCAGAGCACAGCCTGGGTCAGTGGGGCTTGCTGTGGGATAAAGGCAGGTAGCTGAGAGTCCAACCAGGACCCATGTAGCATGTTGGAGGCTTTACCGTGGCTGTAGAGGCCGTCATAGTGGATGAAATGCAATCCATGGCCAGTAAAGCCAGTATGCTCCAGGGGTTCTGGTTTGACTCTCAGCCGCCTACCTCTATCCCATAGCCCTTAAGCAGCTGCCAGTGTAAGCAGGAACATGGCAGACAAGGAACTGTTTTTATCCGACGCCAATATTCTCGTCACTAATATTCAACAAGTTTGCAAGACGGATTGCGAATTCAAATGCATCATCACTTTTTTATTTTTTTTTTAACTAGTCTTAAGGGAGGATGGGTTAACTCGATTAAAATTTTAGGTGAATCCAAAATCCTGCTCCTTTATGGTGCATGGGCAATTGTTTAACTGTTAGAGCCAGGTTAACTTCAGCGTCAGGGAGTCAGCTCTCTGATCATTAATAATACACAATCAAAAAAATAATTCATAGTCGGTTCGCTAGTGGTGGGCGAACAAAACAAACCAGGTTACTTAAAAGAACTGGTCTGCTCATTGCTAATCTTTAACAACCAGCAGATAACACTTAGTTTCATAAATCATAAATCATAAACTCATGAATGGGTGTATAAAATTTGAGAAACACTAGTGCTGTAATGCATTTAAGGTAATTTCACAACAATTTTTGGAGTCCAACAAAACTGCAACATACAATGCACTGTATTTTACCCCAATTAGTAAAACAGCGTCCTTAGCTGCCTAAAATATCTCTTGTTCAGAAGTGAATTTACCTGCTCAACTTTTTTTGCTCTACCATTAATAAGAATCAATTATGGATTCAATTTATCTACAGCCCCCTGGGATAAACTTGAACAACATGCAGGCCAGCACACCTACATTTATAAAAAAGGAAAGCTAATCAAGTGCTGTGGATGTAATGTTACTGTTACTTTCAGTCAGCTATCAGGTGTGCTGTTATTGTGAGGAATGAGCAAGTTTCAGGATAAATGTCAGCAGTCTATCTACATCTTCCTCTAGATCAGCCATTCCCAAACAGAAGAATGCCGCTGTAAAAAGAACTTTCAACCCTGATTCCATTTTCCCCACATTGTAGCAATCCACAGACAGAAGGGGAACAACACAAAGTGAAGAGCTGACAACTAGAGAGAGAGAGAGAGAGAGAGAGAGAGAGAGAGAGAGAGAGAGAGAGAGAGAGATGCAAGCATCATCACCCAATGATGGGGGCAGCAGCACAAGAAGGGGTGCTTGGTTGCTGTGGTACTGTAGCAAGAAGTCCGTCAGTGACGGAATTAGGCCAGTCCCGTCTGTAGTGCACGTATACGGATTAATAATACACCACACAGCAGCATGAAATCCAGCTGTAAAAGGAGTAGAGTGATGCCACATGCTGTATAGGAATACTCCCTGATGGAGTCAAGACACTGGTGGCGGTGAAGGGGTGACGAGCAATGGCTGAAGATTTTGATGGATGAGATGTGGAGTTTGACTGATGGGCTCAGTGGAAGGACTCATTGGCGGTAGTTGTGATGGAGACTGGAGGTAATTGGAGTGGAGGAATGGTTTGCTTCGATCAAATACTTAAATGACATGATCTGGTTCTTTTTGCCCCTTTGTTTTGACCATGCTCTATCCCCAGCATTCTGTTTTTGTTCTTATGTCTCCTCGTTAGCTCACTGCTCTCAGACCATGGATTCTTTCCCTGTTCTCCTGACCTGCCATTCCCTTACCTTCCAACAGATGCCCCCTCCCATCTACATACCTGTTTCCACTTTTATCAGCCCTGCCAGCTCAGCCCACTCCTCACCTGCAGCTCATTCTCTAATCAGTCACTTATATATACCAAGTTTCTCTGTACAATTCATACAGCTCCTCCTCAAAACTGATATCTGATGGGTCCATGTCTTGGTCAGATCATTCTGTCACAGTGATTGCAGGAAAAACGGGTAGGACCCAAGCGGTAGGTCCCAGCCGACGCCTCTCTTGTTCCGGCGGCCGAGTTTCCTGCGGCCTCAGCGGCCGAGCCTGTTTACTGATTTTCCTGTTACTCTGTCTCTAGACGAGATCCGACATCTGTTTATCCCGTGACCTGTTTATTCACCTGCCTAGTATAAATACTAACCTAACATTATTTGACAGATATAAATAAAGTTAGCTATAGGATATTTACATGAGAAACATCACAGAAAACTGTAATCTTGTTTAATGTTGTTAATTTGTCCCCGATTTCTGAACAGGTTTCTGCTCAAACTTGCAGTGGTAAAGCTTTTGGTTTAGAAGTGGTTATTGTGGTGATATTTAGAAAGTTAAACCCCGTTATATTATATCTATAGCTTTGAAAACATTGACAGAGCTTACCAGAAACACAGTGGCCGGTGCCTGCTCAGAGGAGCAGAACCTGTCCTATCACACCCAAATGAAAGTATGAACCTGAAAATTAGCATAATAGGCTCCCCTCTAACAGCAGGCAGAAAGCAGTGTTTTACTGCCCTTTCTGGTTGTTAGTTTCAAGCCTGTTCCACCTCAGTATGGTCAGAAATGTGCTTTGATGCACCTGTAACCACACCCAACAGAGATGTCAGAGGGCACTGGAGTACACTTGTATATCACTGCAACAAGGTGAGTAGTTAAACCACTCGAGCTTAAATCTAGGTTTTTCAGGGTGTGTGAAGATATTTTTTAACAACATTGGCTTTGTAAGTTACATTTTGTCACAGAATGTAATTCAGGCTTTTGCACAATCATCCAATATTGCCGTTATCTGGTCTTATGGTTACATTATTTCTTATGCTGATCACAAAATGGTGGCAACAAGTCATTACCCTTTGCTTAAGCTTTTAGTTTGAAGTGAATAAAAATAAAAAAAGGTCCATTAGATATATCTTCAGAGGCCATGTAAGCGTAGACTTGAGTTAACTGGCTTCCAGGCTTCTCTTTATATGTTTGACCAAATCACCAATGCTGTCAGTTTTCTACAACAGTTTTACTAGCGGTCATAGCTTTCCAAAACGTCACCACCGTTTGTGGTTATGGTAACTAGGACCATTTGGGTCTGCCTGTATTATCTTTGATGTGACATTGTCATTGTTGTTTTGCAGGCTGTAGTAAAAGAGAAATGTACATAGCTTGGCATTAATTAGTTCAAAATCCTTTCTTCTATTTGTTTAATTATACAATATATTATACGTTTATCATTTAATTATACACAATTAACAGTTTTTTTTTACCTTGCCTAACTGAAGGCCCCATCTAATATTTGCAATGATCAGAAATTAATGTAATTTACACAAAACTAAAAGTACATACTGACAGTCCCCTGGTCCCATGACTGACAACGCTGGGATTATATTTCATTTTTCATGCATTTGTATTGCTCAGGACTGCGTACAAGCATCCTGATCCTGGCTATCAGAGATCTTGACCACCCATATCTGTTATTGATGTACAATGCCATCTCAAGGTGGGATTTTTTTATGTTACATCAAGGAAATGCAGAACCAGACCGTGAGCCGCCAGCCTCTGACCTCACAGTTAACTCTATCTAACGAGTCAGCAGCCGACGTTTACTTTTACAGTGAGTGAGGTGACGATAACGTTAACGTTGTGTTAACTATGAGGACAGGGACGGAGGCTTGAACATGACTGACTGAACCAAATGTCATGCCAATCTTTCTAATAGTTGCCGTGGCATTCCCGTGTGAATCAAAAATGTCAAAATGCTGGTAGTGCTAGAAGTAAACTTAGGGGTCACTAAAGTTGTCAAACTCATTTCTGTGGACCAAAAATGATAGTACAAAATTTTAAGGAAATCCATTTAACATTTCACTCCCGACCGTAATGGTGGCCTGCTAAACTGATCGATCAACTGACTGACATTAGTTGGGCTGATATCCCCAAAACAATTTGGTTCACAGTGATATGAATAAAAAGAAGTGCGGCAAATCCTAGCTTTGGAGAACCGGGAATCTACTTATATTTGGCATTTGTATTTGATAAAATACTGTAAATGATTTGTTGATTATAAACTAAATCACTATGACTAAAGTAGTTGTTTGCTGTCAATCAACCAATAAATTAATGACCTATTGCTTTGAGGCTTGAGTAACACATGATTCACTCTTACTTTGAGTGTACTGTATAGCCAGCTCTCGTCTTTTCATCTCTTCATGTGTTGGTCTGCCCCATATCGCTTTCAGAGTGTATTTTTGCTTTGTGTGCAGGACGTGGGCTGTGATCGCCAGTTGGCCAGCAGTGCCAGGGAGGATAACTGTGGCATCTGTGGCGGTGACGGCTCCACATGCCAGCTGGTACGAGGGCAGGCCCTACCCCAGCTTACACCAGAACAATGTAGGTACCTGATTGCTGGCCTCGCAATGATGCAATCCCCATCTGGTTCCAACTCACATACATGCCATTCACTCTGGTCCCACATCTAAGCTTTCCCACCTTCCAGCCCTCCACAAATAGCTCAGCCCATGAGATTTCAAAGTAATTTTAGGGAATACACCCTAAGCTTAGGTCTAATATCTTTCTGCTGGTTTCATAACTGTAGACAAAACATCTCTGTCCAGCCTTCCTCCCTGTCAGGATCTATGGGAGGTGAATAATAAAGCTTGGTGTCTGTCTGCTGAAACTCGGGACTCTCACCTGTCTTGGCTGCATGTCAATCCTTGCTGAGTTGGCCACAGGCCTTCAGGAGCCATATCAGTGTTGCATTGCTCTTCTCTCATTACCTCCAGCATTTATTTATCAAGGCTGACTATTAAAATGCCATCTGGCTTGAGCTACACAATTCATGCATCAATGAAGTTTTCATAAAATGTATCACCCAGAGATGTTTTCTGTTTGCTTGGAGTTATGTATATAACATACAAAACAAAATAACATGCATAATAGGAAGAGTCAAGCAGAAAATGTGTGTTGGAAATTGGTTTCAATCAGCTTTGATCTTTGTTTTAGAACAGCAAAACTGGTTCAGCATTGATCATTCAGTCCGTCACGAAAGATTATATGGTATAATGCTGACAAGGAGATTAGTATTCATTGGGGCTGTAGTTTTCTGGAATATTGCTAAATAAACAAACCAACCAATAAATACATACATACTTAATGTTCACATCTCAACATTATGCTTTGAAATAAACTCTTCAATAAGAAGCAAATACACAGATGCATATGTCCGTCTATATTGAGTAGAGGATTTCTTTGCTACACATCCCTTCTCTTTTCAACTTTTCTTGTCTATTAGATGTGCAGGCTCCAGCAGATAGAACAACTTTACAATATTGGAAATGTGGAAATGCAAATTCCAGTGGGGTGGAAGTTTAAATGCTCAGCTTTTCCCCAATTTTTAACAGATTAGTGAAGGCAGCAAATATATATGTATGCATACCAGAGTTATTAGCTCTCGAGCTGGGGTATTGTATAAATGTTTCAAATGAAGTTGCTTTGGCATGCCTTGGTAAGTGGAAATTAATGTAGCTCAATTCCCTGAAAAAGACTGGCTTTTGTCTCCCCTTTCTGGCAGTGTGAGTAATTTATGAATTACACAAACACTGTCGACATGTGGTTATGACGTATTGTAGCTGATTGACTAGGAGCTGTGCTGCAAAAGAATGCAGGTCTGACAAAGATTTTATGCGCAGCAGTCAAACCTACAAAGGACCCATGTTTTGCATGTCAGTACATGGCCCCTTGGCAATCACTAACAACCAGGTATTTTTAAAAGGCACCAGCAGCAAGAAACACAAAACACAGAAGAATTTGAAGTCCCCCCCTGTGTATTATACAGTCAGGGCTCAATACAAAATAGTGTTAAACTAGCAAGGAATGAGGCCTTATCTCAAAAAAAAAAAAAAAAAAAAAAAAACCTTGGGATCCCTAGGAAACAACAAGAATACTCATTCTAAAATACTTAAATTCAACAGTTGGTCAACAAAAAGTAAATAAATAATAATTAAATAAAATACAAAGCGCTATTAATCACTTTCTGTTTTTAACTCTCTGCATCACTACAGGTGTGCCAGCAAAGGATTGTCGCCACATACACCAGAATTAAACTCCCATATGCGAAATACAGAGAGATTCACCTGGGGGTGATAGGCTTAATCAGCATTGTGTGTACTCATTTGGCAAGGGCTTGAAGGTTATGGACGTTCATTTATATGTAAAATTCTGCACTCCAGCTTTAAAGAACAGCAAGGGTGTGTCAGTACTGTTTAGGTGGAAGCACAAGACATGTAATATCAATCGAATTAAACTACAAAAGGGCTTTATTAAAGAAATCTAAAACTTGCAATCATGTCTTAACTTGAGATGATTAGGAAGTCTGCAAAGTCTGGATATTTCTGAAAATGTTGGGAATTGCAATAGAAAATGAAAGTTTGGCACAAAAAGTGTAGAAATTTTGTTCCATTGCCTTGATCTAAAGTTGTTTAGCTTGGGGCCTGCATGAAGGTCATCCTGACCCTTGGTCATCTTTTCTTGATGAAGGATATTTCTCTTCTCTATGCACCTTGGAAATAGTTGAAGTTGTACCCCAAATCTCTACTCTGCTTCCATTACCTTTATCAACATAAAAGGTGATAAAGGCTAAATGTAATTCCTAAAATTGCAACTTTCAAGACAGATAAACCATACTAGTGTCGAGACAATATCTGAGTTTCAGTTTGGATACGAAAAGTTTGTACTAGACATTTAGAACAGTAGTGGACTCAAGGTCCATTTACTAGCTTTTTTTCTACAGCTTCATTAGCAAATGAAGACTGTGAGATAGGGTTAAGAGTTCTGGGAACAGCTAGTGGACCTTTATAATTAAGATGACTTTGTCAAACTTAGTTTTTTTTAATATTCACAATTTTAGTCAGGACCACTTTGTCAAAGAAACTTCATCTACATGCAATTAGATGTATTTGGCAGTATGCTCTGTTCTGGGACCTTCCTGCCCTTCCACGTGCATACATGGAAAGCTTAAGGTGGAGAGAGCACACTTCCCTCCCTCAACTGATACCTTCGATGCTCTCTGCAGTGATGTCATCGTTCAGTGTCGCATGCGGCTGCCATCTCAAGTAGGCCTACCTTGTTTTTTGGAGGCACATCTCTTCCAAATTTGAACATTTTAATAGCCCTTGTTTAAATCATTAGGTCCTAAAAGTTGTAAAATTTAGTAATAGCCGATGCCAGAGTTATTTCTTCGGCATCGTGAATGCGCATCAGACCAGCGGGACAGCGCTCGTCACGCTCATATGACTGATCTGCTGGCTTCCTGCTGGCTGTATTAAAAGATAAACTGGCTGTAACTTATCACTTTATTACTTGTATTACATCCGTGGGCTGTAAGTTGTAAAGCATGTACCGTGGATGTATTAAGTCTGTTTCAAAACTACCGGCTGTCGGCTAGTAGCTAGCGCGCTGAATCCACAGCATGACGGAATAATACGCAGTATAATTAGTTGAGGGCTATTTACTTACAGACGAGACAAAGCCTGATATTAACACTATAATATACACCCCCCCCCCCCCCCCCCCCCCCCCCCCCGCTGCCTCCACACTATCTGCTGTGGCTACTGACAGCCAAATAGCCGAACTCCTGGCTTCAAAACCGATCAAAGCCAACGGGTGATGTCGTGGAGGCTACTTCACTTCTTTATACAGTCTATAGCCGCTTTCACAGATAAAGTCCGGACAATTGGGTTCGGACTTCATCTGTGCGGAGTTGTTTCACACAAGCAGCGCACACCAGGAGATGTCTGTGTCGGACGCGTTCACACTAACTGAAAATAGTCTGTTTGGTTTAGGCAAGGGGTGCAAGAGGCAGGACATGGCGCAAAAAATCGCTGCTGTTTGTAATTCAGAGGTTTTAAGATTATTATCAGACATGAAACCTATTTTACAGGAAGTCCTTTCTCCCGTTAGGCTAGCTTCACAGAGGAGCGTCAAAACTATACAGCTTTTAACTGCTGCGTTTATCAGCGCCAGCCACATTTATAAAACACAGCAGCTCTGGAGGAGAGTAGCTGACTGCTAGAAGTCAACACGCCCACTCGCTTGCTGCAAATTGTCCGGACAATTACCTGCTGTATTCACACATGGGCTCACCTGGACCTTGTACTCGGGAGCTGGCCGGTTAAAGTCCGTTTAAAGTCTGTTTAAAGTCTGCTCTAACTAACGCGGACATTTGTGTTCACACATACAACGTGTCCGGAAAATGGACAGACAATGTCAGGGTAGCAGTGCCTGTGTGTAAGGGGATTATGGCGGTGGCCGAGCCAGACTCCAGGGCTTGGATTCTGGAGTGAAGGGTGGCAAGCGATGACTGGATGTTGGATAAGGCGACAAGAGTGTTATCATCCTGGTCCACGGAGGGGTGGGGCTCGTGCTCTTTTGGACGACAGCGGAGGTCAAGTCAAGTCAAGTCAATTTTATTTGTATAGCGCCAAATCATAACAAAAGTTATCTCCAGACGCTTTCACATAGAGTAAGTCTAGACCATACTCTTTAAAATAGACCCAACAGTTCCCACCATGAGCAAGCACTTGGCGACAGTGGCGAGGAAAAACTCCCTTTGTGGTGTGGGAACAGAGTTACCCTCCGACACGAATAGCTTCCTCCGCTTCAGATGGCTGATGCGGTGAATTAAGGCATAGCTAAATTTTTCAAATTTCTGAAATGTTAAATGGTACCTAAACACAAGCAGGTGTACAGGAACTTTGCCAAAATAAAATTCAGTTTTTGCAAAATTATAGCTCCAATCAATAAGTATCAGATTAAGGAATAAATAGACTATAAGACAGAGCTACAAATTTGAACAGACATTCAGTGCAAGCTTTGAGGGACAGTTTTCTATACTAAGTGCTATGGACATCATAGCATACCAAAAAAGTATTGTGGTTTAATACCAAGCCCAACCCAAGATCTTTATTGTCATCTTAAGCATCCCAAGCCTAATAGCACATTTCCAAGTACCAAGTGACCAATGTACCCTAAAGGCCAGTACAAAGCTGACTTTGTAGCACTTGAGTAATGTGGATAGACTAGGGCCCTACGCAGTGGAAATAGTCTCTGTATTGTTGTTGACAAGCTCTGGTTCACAGCATTGGGTTTGTCTGCGACTGTTGTAAAGTAAAGTGTTTGACTATAGTGGCTACAGTGTAGGACAGACAGACAGACAGACAGACCAGTTCATAGGGACTCAACAGAGTCTGTCCTCAGCCATAGGGAAAGGGCCCAAAAAACATGGTTTCTCAGCAGTAGAGCAAGAGGTATATTTACTCTAAAAGTTAAGTATATAATATTGACAGAATATAAATATAAAAGTTTTGTGTTAAACTAATTTTGTACTGTATTTTTCAGAGTGATGTCAGTGCAACTATATGCTAGACAACAAATTAGAAGCGGGTGGCTGTAGCTGAATTTATGGCATTGCTCCCATAAATGTATGACATTGCAGATGCAGCATAATTATGCTAGGGGGCAGAGGCCCATGGTTGACAGCCAGACCAGCTTAATTGTTTATACCTTATTGTTTGGGCTCATTAGTTGCCAGAAGGAAAAGTAACTCTAATAAAATGTGGAAAATCAAATTATCATTCCATTATTCTATAAAAGGTCCTGTCTCGTTACTACACCTCCTTGCTTAGCTACAGAGGGAGAAACACTTCTAGTGTGCAAAGTCAGAAAGTGTTTTTTGCAGGTTGAAAAACAGAAATCCTTTCACAGCAGTAAATACTTTCAATAGTTTTGACCTGTGCTGTTTGTGTACACTGTGAACATGACCTTAAGAGGGTATTAGATTGAATAGTTAGCAAGGCTCACCGACGTCAACAGCACACATGTGGATGTTATTTAGGCCTGCAGAGTTGATCAGTGCTGCTGGGCAGTTGCAAAGCAGGCAAATTTAGGGATGGCAATGATTGTAGTGTGGTGGTCTAGGCACTGCTGAAGATATGCCTTAGAATGTATTGTGCCTACACTGTTGACAGGCTACGGTGATTACAGAGATACCACATGGGGATCGCAAGAACTGTGATAGGTCAGCCTGGGCTGCTTGTGTTTTCTCCTAAAATTTTTGGATGCCTGTGGGGATTGTTGAGAGTAAAGACAACATTAAACAAGTTGAAAAAGGCTCAGTTATCTTCTCCTTTCCAGTAACATACATCAAGCAAAACCATCGCCTCTGCAAACTTTCAGTTCTCTGTGATCACTGCTCCCTATTGCAATGAATGAAACAACGTAAACATAATGACTGCAAAGAATAGTCTCATTCAGTATTGGAACAAGGTGGACATTTGGTCTGTATCACAACATCAAATTCGCTGCTTTGGTAACGTTGCTGCAAGGCAGTTGCATTACCGTCAGCAAACAGCCTTACTTCTACCCACAAATTTCTAATGTATGGAGTCGAATCCAAAATATTTCCATATTACTTCTCAGATGGTTTGGTGACATGACATTCAGCATTTCAGTCCTTCCCTTTTTCCCTAGCAAAGACAACAAAAACAAAACGGCCTAAAGTAGATAGAGACAGTGCATTTTTACCAATTCCCCTCAATACTGTGCAGCCTGTTGCACTTATCCACTATTTGAACAGATATTACAGCTTGAATATTAAATGTTTTCTTGCACAAAAACAGCCTATTTACACATCGAGCAGACATGGAACAGTCCAAGTCCAATATTGACTCTTTTCATTCTGTTTTTGTCTCTACCTACTTTTGAGAAAAATATGTCTCTCTATAGGTTCCACTGTGTTAACCAGTTGGTCTCTAACTTTGTCTGCCACACGGGGCTGGGTGTGTATTGTACCATGAGTTTATCAGAACTTTATCAATGACAACAGCTGCCTGCTAATTCTGGAAACAAGGTTGATGAGTGTGGAGTTGCAGCCGAAAAACAAAAATTTGCGTTAGTTCAGGCAGGCCACGGAGTCAATCTCAGCTCAATATCCCAGCTACATCAGGTGACCAATACAATCCAGGAGCCACATCAGCTGATGGATCAGCTGATTCCCTTCTACGCATCTATTGGGAATCTTATTTAGGGCGCCCTATTTAAGCTGCTTCAGCCTGTCTATCCTTGCTGCTTCCTCCGCAAGCCACTTCACAACCCACCTCCACCCCATCGCCTCCCTTCATGCTGTGTCTGACTTATCAATGTTATTTCTGTTGTCATTGATGCCTGCTCTGTTCTGTACCCTACAGGGGGTTTTGCTGCTACTCTCCCTGCCTTAAGCTTTCCACGTATGCGCCTGGAAGGACAGGGAGGTCCCAGAACAGAGCATACTGCAAAATACATATAACTGCAAATATATCTACTGCATGTAGATCAAGTATTTTTGTCATAGTGGTCCTGACTGAACTAAACTAAACAGTGAGCTACAGTAAACGGCTGAAAAGCTCTGTAGATTTTGATCAGATAAGGGGACAAATGGGGCTAGCCCAAAGGGAAAATATGTACAATGTACCTTTTAACTGTGAAATAATTACATTTAAATTGTATAGGCAGCTGCACCACTGAATGGAAGCCATATTACAGGACCAGGAGTACCTGAGGCTACTAACACAATTACCTCATGATGCTCCCATATTTTGTGTTGTTAACACCCATACTACTGAACAAATTCATAAGCAGTATTATGAGCAGCAGAATGACATAATTTTCAGAAGGAATTGGAGCCTTTTCTTTCTTGAGGAAGCTCAGTTAGTGCTGGACAGATGGCAACACACAAGGGAATTCAATTTGACAACTCACGCATTTTATGCCTTTATTAGACAGTGATACTAGAAATACCACTTGATGAAATTGAACCAGGGACGTTGAGTTTTATGGTGGGGATTTCAACCCCTAACAAACAGGGCCACACGAAAGGATAACGGGCAAAATCAGAATTATATCACCGTCCCCAAAAAATTTAAAACATTTATGAATGTTATAACCTAATTATATTAAAATAAATCAATTCAGCAGCACCTCAATACTCTCACACAGGTGCTAGCCTGCAGTTAACCTAATTACCAGTTAATCATTTGTGTGCACACATAAAAATAAACCCCTCACTGCTGCGACCTGCCAGAATATGGTCATGTTAATTTTCAAGTCCCTATACAGTATACTAGCTCAGACCTGTATGGATAGTTTGGCACTGACCAGTGGAATAGTAGCTGTTGTTTGGTGAGGTTTCTCTTTTGAGGCTATATGAGGAGTCACATTAACAACATTTCATTACCTGGGTACAATTATATACTTTCTCCAATTCTCCCTACAGTCATTAAATGCCTTATAAAAAGTTGTTACATGTTCTAGTAGATTCTATAATGATGAAACAGCAGGGTTCTTGGTTCAAAGGGTGGACAGCGAAAACTTCACTTGGGAGATTTTCCTTGTCTTATAATTTAATTGTTAGAACATCACAGACATCACACTGTAATCTTTAGTATTTTGACTTCTCTCCTTTCACATTAACGTAGTCAAAACTGGAAACATGATGTGCGTTACTTTCTTCCCTGTATTTTAACAGTACCTCATCTGCAGTATGCATAATGCATCAAAATGATTTTGGTCCCTGGATATCTTCAGCTCTTATATATTTCCCTCAAAATGACTAGTCTTTTAATTTCTTTTCCTTTTCTGACCATCTAATTTTGCAAAATTCATTGCACTGCGAAGATTCAAGGTCACAAGAAACTGGCCGGACTGCATTACTCACTTGATGTTTGTTCAATTGTCTGTTATGATAACAGGAATGTGTGATTTCAGACTTTGATTGGATATTTAATTATTTTGAGAAACCACATTTTGTGATGTGCAAATATGATGGCTTTCGAGGCTTGTCAGGGTTATAGATTAAAGTGCTTCAAATAAGAAATGTGAGATTCAAGGAGTGATCCACCATAATTTGTTACAGCAGCAACATATACAACACGTAATTACAACTATCATGTAGTTATGAATCTGTGACTTTCTTTTGGCTGAGACTATTGCCTTGATGGATAAAGTGTGTTTGCATAGTCACAGAAATGTGAACTGCATTGAGTATGTTGGTTGGTGCGATGAGATTGGAGTAAATTTTGGGATTTCAGGGTGCTATTATGGTACAAGATCTGGGCATGGATCTTTAAGTGAAAAAAATGTCTAAATTAATGAAATAAAAATTATAAAGCTAAAATGAATACGATGTGGTGAGCAGCAGAAAGAGCTGAAAACAAAACATCTCACATGTTTAAAGTTAGTATGGCAAACAGTATCATTTTTACACATACAATTGATGTAGATCAGTATTAGCATTCATTTGGAGTCATGTTTCTGGACAAATGTAAGTCCTAACTCTTCTGGGTGTTGATCTCTGGTAGTGTTATGGTGGTGCTTTTCTATGAGTGGGGTCCCCATTTGTTTATCTTGTGCATGTGCACTTCAGATCATATGCATGTGCACAAGGACTCGTGCACGCACAGTCCTGCCAATGGTTTCACAATATCCAACTGATCATAACAGCTGGTGATGACATGCCAAAATATGCTACAATGATCCAGCAAAGGAAGGAAAGAATAAAGTCTTATTACGAGTAAAGCAAGTAGCAAGTAAACACGGGTGTAAACAATGCAGGATTTAAAATACTTAAAAACTCGGCTTTGCAAGCATTTTATGAGGAAGGAAATGCATTCAACATATTTGTTAGAGCTCAAGGATTCACACAAAGCATTTTGGCGAGTAACACTGAGTGCAAACAGAACTTCTGTTTGTTTACAAGAAAACCCTGTAGGGGACCAAGGATGGAGCACCATCCCATACTGTAGGTGATCAAGTCTCATTTATACAGGTTTCTTCACTTTGGCACCCCTCTGTACTGCACTGTACTGTTGAAATTAAATTTTTTCTCTTTTTGTCTGCCTGCAGCCCTGAAGACAGTGCTGGAGGTGCCGATGGGAAGCCGCCTTCTCAGGATCAATACCAAAGGACCTGATATGATAGGTGAGTGAATACAGTTCAGTCCACACTCTTGAGTACAGTTTAATGCACCCTGCTTACTAACCTTTACACGACAAACAGTAATTCAGCACTATTTGTATTTTCTGTCAGCTTAGTATCCTATTCACCGTGAGACTTGGTTAGATTCATTAATGACACACTTTCAACCATATGAGATATAACTATTTAAAAAACATCACAAAGAAAAAGAATGTTAAATAATATGGAATTAATTTTCGTACTTGTATTTATTTATTGTCTTGTGTTGGTCTTTGGATTGAATGTAATGGTCGCTGAAGTTTAATGAAATTAGAGTTTGTCTTTATGTAAGTGTGTCTTCATGTATTTGCGATATATCAGAGATACAGACTTACAATTGTTCTGGAAGATAAAAATCATCTCACAGTGGGTAAATGTTTTTTTTTTAAATGCATTCTGCATACTGCTCTGTCATTTTAATACTGGATAAATTTAGTTGAGAAATATTGGAGTAAAATGCCAGTGGTACTAATGAAACACATTGTATAAAAAAGTATAATGGGTAGACATTAAATTTTTAAGGGTGCTTTCACACATGCCTTACTTGATTTGTGCAGTTACAGCAAACTGTGGTGTGTTTACCCGATGGTTTGGTTTGTTTGTACTAGTGTGAAAGCTGCCAGTCGAACTAAACAACCAAACTGAGACCATTTGAAAAGGAGGGCCTTGGTCCACTTCGGGGTGGCTGTAGCTCCAATGCAGCCAATGTTTGGCTTGGTTGTTATAAATTAAAACTGACTTGTGGTAAACACACCCAAACTTGATGTGCGAAAATACATTTCAGTCAGGACCACTATAACAAAGAAACTTGATCTACATGCAGTAGATATATTTGCGATAGATGTATTTGGCGGTATGCTCTGTTCTGAGACCTCCATGCCATTCCAGGTGGATACGTGGAAAGCTTAAGGCAGGGAGAGCAGCAGCAAGAACTCCTAGTAGGGTACAGAACAGAGCAGGCATCAATGACAACAGAAATGACATTGATAAGTCAGACACAGCATGAAGGGAGGAGCTGATGTGGAGGTGGGTTGTGAAGTGGCTTGCGGAGGAAGCAGCAAGGATAGACAGGCTGAAGCAGCTTAAATAGGGCACCCTGAATGAGATCGCCAATAGATGCG
This sequence comes from Lateolabrax maculatus, assembly GCA_031216445.1. Classification (NCBI taxonomy): domain Eukaryota; kingdom Metazoa; phylum Chordata; class Actinopteri; order Acropomatiformes; family Lateolabracidae; genus Lateolabrax; species Lateolabrax maculatus. The sequence continues at coordinate 4,485,900 of CM062198.1, read as the reverse complement.
TAGAAGGGAATCAGCTGATCCATCAGCTGATGTGGCTCCTGGATTGTATTGGTCACCTGATGTAGCTGGGATATTGAGCTAAGCTTGACTCCGTGGCCTGCCTGAACTAACGTGATGCTCAATTTCAGTCAGGACCACCATGACAAAGAAGCTTGATCTACATGTAGTTGATAGATTTGCAGATAGATGTATTTGGCTGTATGCTCTGTCCTGGGACCTCCCTGTCCTTCCAGGTGCATACATGGAAAGCTTAAGGCGGGGAGAGCAGCAGCAGGGACAAAAGAAAGACAAAAACAAGAAATGTACTTGGAACAAAAGATTAGAGAACTAAAGAACATCAATGCAAGTTAATCCCACAGCACAGATCCAGAATAATTTACAGAAATACAATTTACAACTGAATGAACACACACTAATATCACAACGCTTCAAGCTGCACAGGGGTACTAGGCAAGGATGCCCAATCTCCCCATCTTTATTTACCATCTTCATTGAACCACTTGCAGCTATCCCTAAAAAAAATAAACATTACAGGAATCCAAACAAAAAATGCACACCATAAGATCAGCCTTTATGCAGACTACATTCAACTTTACCTACAAAATTCCTACTCTTCATTACCATTGGAATGAACACATTTAATAAAATCTCGGACTACACTTTCAACTGGTCTCAAACCACCATTCTCCCCTCAGTCCTTAATAGCTGGGATGTGTTAGTCCAAACATCACCTCTCTCTCTCTGCGCACTGGTGATATCACATATTTAGGAGTCAACATTTCCCCTAGGCTGTTAGAGAGACAGATTTCAACTTCAATCCACTTTCAAGACAGTAGAGGACAACCTTCAATGTTACATGAATCTGACAATTATGCCTATGAAGAATATTGGTACAGTTCTGCTCCACACCCTCCTGCTCATTTATGCAGTTCTCACTCACCCAGTAATTTTCCACTCTACCGTCCAGCCACTCCTTCCTCATCAGTCCAACTCCCTTCACTTGTGCACTCACCTGCCTCTGATCACTAATCAAGCCACTATACAGACTCCTGCCTCTGAAACACCAATTCCCAGATTTTTCTTTGCCATTCAATATCGCACTTTCAGTGCTTTATCTCAGACTGATTTCCTGTTGCCGACCCTGCATGCCTCTGATCTTCCCATCTCGCCTCACTTCCAGTAAACTCATCACTCTTTTGTCCCTGACTTGGACTTATTCTGCCTGCTGTTTCCACTGCTCTGACAGAGACTTTGTTGTTGTTGTGAGATTTTGCACTTCTCAGTTTTGAAACTCTTAAAGAGCAACACTTTCTAGAAAAACATCTATCGATACTTGCAGTTGCGGCACTATGTTAATATGAAGATGAAAAATATGAAAGACAAGTACATATGTTTTTGAAAAGCATATAACTCAGATATAGGTAGTAAAATCAGTGTGTGTGTGTGTGTGTATATGTATATATATATATATATATATATCTTGAATTTTAAAACACATTCAACATCAAAATGGGAGATGGAGGGAGGAATAACTATATCTGAGAAAGACAATATGGAAGTGTACCAGTTTGTACCTCCAGTTTGCTAGAGAAGGTGTGGAAAATCAAAATGCAAACCATTACCATATTTTGGGGATTGCCCTGTTATCAAAGACTATTGGAGAGGGATACACACTGCTTTACAAGACATTTTTAAAGGTGAAATACCCCTAGGAAGTAAGACCATCTATCATGGATATTTACCAAAAAAATTATCAAAGAGATAAATACTTAATAAATGTACTTCTGGTGGCTGGTAAAAAGACTCTTACCAGGAAATGGTTGTCACAATAGTCCCACTCTGAACAAATGGATGGACATTACAATGGACATTTACAGAATTGAGAAGATAACAGCATCTGTCAACTACAAATTGGAACATTTCTTGTCCTACTGGGGAAAAATGGGTTACATATGTAACACCCCATAGACATGAATGTACCACAGAGAATAGATAACTTCCTGGTTCTGTATGAGTATATCTTTTTAAACTGGCATCATCTGAAGATTGGAATGTACATTGTTTGAAAGACATCTGTAAAAGTCTGATGTCAACTATCAATAAAATATTTAAAAATATATATTTTTCAAAGACTTCAACTGCTCTACATGGACAATATTCAAATGCTATGAACATGTCACCATGTTCTAATGGTGTCAAAATGAAAATGAGGGGGTTGGTCGGATGAGAAATGGTTCAGGGGAAGTTTATTAGTCCTCTCTGAAAGCTGTAAAACTCTGTCTCCTTATCACCTTTAGAATGTTGAATATTGAAAGTTAAAATACATTAATAAATGTCACTCTTACTGTCTCTCCCTCAGTTGTCGAAGCGGTCTCTATTCAGGGGAAGAAAGAAGAGACCAGTCTGGTGTCTACAGGCTCCTACATGATAGGAAACACCTCCTTGGACTTCCAAAGAGGGATGGACAGGCAAACACTCAGGACACATGGCCCACTCAACGCTGATTACATAATCAAGGTGAAAGGAAAGAGGAAAGGCCTAAGTTTATAGCAAAACAACCTGACTTGGCTTTATAATGTACATATTTAATTATAGATACAGTTGCATAATATTTATAATTAGTGATGCAGAGAAATATTTAATGCGATTGTCAGGTTGTTGCTATTAGCACTATTAGTAGTACTGTTGGAGAGGCCTGCTAAATGTAAAAATAAATCTTCCTATTTGTAGTGACTGTATTGTTTCACAACCCCTTTAATGCAGCAGTTATAACAAAGACAAACTCTTCAGCTTAACAGGGCCGTCCACACAGTCAGATGTCTTGCAAAGAAAACATAATTCTGCAAGGATTCTAGCATTGTGACTGCATTCTAACACCTTCTACATTTTTTTAAGGTTAAGTTTTTTGATATTCAATATTTTCTTCTTGTCAACAAATGCATTGTGCAGACCCAAACAAACAGTGGCTGTTTCCTACTAACTAGGTGTGTGTGTGTGTGTGTGTGTGTGTGTGTGTGTGTGTGTGTGTGTGTGTGTCCAAAGCCTGATATATCATATTCATCTGTGCCATAGAGCACCACTGTTGTCAAAACATCAATGAGCCACTCTGTTGCCCCATGTGACATGTTCCTTCCTTACTATGAACACACACTAGGGTTTATTAAAGTCATTCCCACATACACTGTCCTGCCGCCAGAAATAGCACCAAATCTGCAGCTGAAAGTAGTCCTCAACAATTGCGCTATTTACTCCTGTTTGAGTAAAATTTGCTAAAAACTACAGTTCCCAGTTCTTTTAGGGAATTACTGAGCCTTTTATAAAGAAATGATTGCATATTTTGGGAAATATACTTAATTGTTCTCGACTGAACTCTTTCTTGGTGAAACAAAAGTGGGGTGCAGTGAATATGTGTGGTTTCCCAGAGTCTTGTGGTCATAGTGAAGTTGCAAGGTTGTACCATTGTTCCTGTACTTAAAACTTGTATTTTACACCTCATAACTGCTATCATGTCATGTCATTTCAATGGAACAAGTCCAAATATGTTAATTGGTGAGCACAGACATGAGATTGATATTTATCTTCTCATGTCAATTTCAGAAAATGATAAAATTCACAAAAACACACTATGCTGAGTGGCCAAGAACAATAAACTACCACATAGATACAACAATGCTCTGGCAATTAGTGGATGGATATACTGTTGGGTTGATGAGAAGATTAAAGGCAGCTGAGCAGACTGGGCAGGTGTGGTGAATGAGCTGTAATCAGTAGCGAGCCGGGAGGAAGCCACACCACACAGAGACAGACAAGGGAAAAACAAGAGGGGGCTCAAATGTATGTCATCAACAGCACCACGTAGTCGAAACAGGAAATAATATTTTCCTCACTTTATTAATCCCAGAGGAAAATTGCAGTGTTACAGCAGCTACTATACTTAAAAGTGTGGTACATTTTTATAAAATAACTTTTTGTTATATTTGCTGAAACTGTCACTCTATCCTGACAGTCATACATAAAACAGATAATCTGTGACAAAAATCTGGTTCTTCTCCTAGTGCTCCTAATGGCATTTGCAGAAATCCACCGCACATGAACGAAAACAACCAGAGTAGGAGGACTCTAACACAGTGTCAATCACTGCTCAAACACATGCTGCTCAGTTTCCCTTTCCCTATGCATGCTCTTTCAAACTCAGTGTCTTCAGCGCAGAGCTTCAAGAGCTTTCCAAACACAGTGGCTGAGAAACAAACAACATTTCTGGCTGTGTGGAGTATAGCTCAACACTTTGATTATAAAGGACTATGAGTTAACAGTTTGAATAAAGCACAGAGGCTGTATGTGTAGCTTGGAAAATAGTGATATGGGGCCCTGAATTGAATGAATTCACTGTTCCATGCTAGCAGGTTAGCATATGCACTACAGCTTTGCAGGCAGAGGAGAGGGGCGGGGAGGGACCTGGAAGTTGTACTCTTTAAAAAATTCTCAAATCCGCTCTCTTCTCAATCTAACTTACTGCACCTTTTTGAACTGTACACAAACAAATGTGAAAATGACAATTTGTAGTGTTAGAAGAGGTTACATGCTGGAACTAGAACCAAACAGATTATTCATCAATCAAGTCCACACAATCTGACTATACTGTAGGTAGGCGGATACAGTTGATGAGCACAGGTTTTAGGTCTCTGTACAGCCACAATGGTAACAAAACTCCAGGAAGCTGCATGCGGTCACTGCACTCTGCTGTTGCTCACCAATATGTAGTTCCAGCATGCAACTCCCTTTAAAACCCCAAATGTTTTACATTTCTGTTTGTGTATGGATTAAACAACCGTAAAATACAATCTTATTTGGTGAGTTTTAGAGGCATTTTTAGGCTTTTTTTCCCCACTTTGGACAGAGCAAGGCTAGTTGTTTCCCCTTGCCTCCAGTCTTTACGTTAAGCTAGGAAAACAATATCCTGACTCTAGCTCTTAACAGACATTTTTCATCTCATCGACTTCTTGTCATTTCAGTCTCGGAAAAGAAAGTGAATACGTTTTTGTCCTAAAATGTTGAACAGTTTCTTTATAAAAGTGTGCCATGATTTGGTATTGCAATTTAGAAAAGTTGGGGGACTTGAAAGAAGACTGATTTAGAAAGAATGGAAAAAGTGGTCCAGAAGAGGCAGACATATCCTGACTTTTAGTCACTAGTAGGGGTAAAAAAAAACTCCACCTCCTCAGTTAGTTTTTTATCATAAATGTCATAAATAATACATCTCAAACAGATTACTTGAGATTACTATGTTATGTCACTTCAGTCATTTCTCAGACTTGATGAAAACTCTTCTGGAATCACATTATACAACTGTTCTCACGGGCAGAGTAGTGCTTTGTGTCACTCGAGTGTGCCATTAGCATGATTCTTCTCCTTGACTCTTAGTGAGATCCTCTACTCACTATCTTTTACTTTGCTCAGCTTTCCTCCACTGTTCTGAATTCTAATCTCATCTACCCTACACTACTAAACAGAATGCTGCTCTTCTTTACTATTCATTCTCCCTACATGTGGTACAGATGAAGTATGGAGGCTCCAAGGACACAGTTGTCCAGTTTCTCTTTTACCAGCCAATCAGATACCAGTGGAGAGAGACTGACTTCTTCCCCTGCTCGGTCACCTGTGGAGGAGGTGAGGTGTTAGTCAAAAGTAATTGTAAAAAGGTGTCTTTGTGTTTAGTAAAGGATTTAACATCGTTTTAGATGTTATTCATCCTCAGATATTGTATATCTATCTGTTGATGTCTGTCTGCAACTTTTTCCAGTAACGTACAGTTAAACAGCCTGTGTCCACTTTCTTTCCCAGGTTATCAGATGAACTCTGCAGAGTGCACAGACATACGATCCAACCAGACCCTGCCGGAGCACCATTGTAACAGCTATCCTGAAAACACCAAACCCACACCAAAACTCAAGGAGTGCAATATGGACCCCTGCCTAGAAGGGTAAGTATCAATACAAATGTTTATTTTACATAGGTAATTTCATTTGAGAAAAGGTTTGATCCCATTACTCTTAACCCATGCATCCATAATCTAAATTAGGATGTTGGGGGTCTGGAACCTATGCACTGGACAAGACATGGGTTACACCCATTAGAGTTTTTTTGTCCAGTTCTAACTTCCATCAGTACATCCTTTAATTATTCATACAGTATGAGCACATCTTCTCATCCATTTAAACAAAAAATATGTAAGAAATCTACAGACTTTGGTGACACAGCGATCTTTCCCCTAGTGCCACCAGCATGATGTTTTCCATGTCCTCCACCCTGTACAAGGCTGATTGTACACAATGTCATGGCTAACTGTAGACATTAATTTGTTCATTAGGCTTTGTTGAGGCGGTACATCACTAAGTGCTTCTCTTTCATTCTGGTTATTCGACAGTGACAATGCTCATAATTGAACATTAATAGCACTGTGCCTGCATGGGCAAAAAAGTCTACTTTTCATCTGTGATTCCTGGCAGGATGTTATAATTGCTCCTTAACTTAGCTAATACTAAGAGCAAAATGCACAGGCATAAATAAAGGGCAATGTTATGTTTACATAAAATGACATTAGTTAAAAAGTGTTAACATGAGAACATTTAAACATAAATATTACAACAGTTTTGAGTAAGCAGGACTTTCAGTAAATTGTAAAGCTTATATATTACAAGCATGCATGTAAAATTAGCAAAATTACGAATGTAGTTGTGCAATAATGGGCTAAAAACTGCAACGAGCTTAAGATTGGACTGTTGATTATCAGTAAGACTGGCAATTAGGGCTGTCAATCGATTCAAATTTGTATTCAAATTAATTAAATGACATGTTGATTAGTTATAAAAATTATTAATTAATTATATCCATGTTTGCTTGGAAAAGCTCCCAAATAACACATTATTGTGGCACATGACTAAGACATAAAATATGAATATCAAAAGGGGGCATTAGAAATCAAATTGTTTTTCCAAATGCATGTGTTTTTATCATTGAACATATGCCTATCCCCTATCACAGCTGAAAATGTGAAAATGTGGCCAAAAGAGTTTTTTAACCTTTTTTTTTTTTTTTTTTTTTTTTTTTTTAATCACCACTCCAGCTTATTTTTGTTGCTTTAAGCACCAATGTGGTGCTTAAAGCAACAAAATAAAACCAGGTGAGTCTAATAAATCAATCAACTCCTGAATTACCTCCAGTACCCTGGCTGGTGCGTTGATGTCGGTTCCAGGGAGCCGCCAATTGGTTTCTGGTGTGTCAGCGTGGGAAGGTCGCAAGATTTAAAACTCTGGTATCGAAATACAGAGAGACTGACCTGGCAGTTAATCAGCATTGTGTGAACTCGTTGGGTGAGGGCTTGAATGTAACAGATGTACATTTATATGTAAAAGTCTGACTCTCCAGCTTTAAGTGATGACCACATTAACCCCAGTCTTTTTTAAACTGTTTACATGTGCAACTGACACAGGGACCGGTTGGAATTGAGCCATGCATGGTGTCAGAGGGGTGCGTTTGTGAATTCACTCCTGTGGTGTCAGTGGCACCCTGAGTGCAAAGAGCGCTGCTCTCAGAGCCCCCAAAGCCTCTGATATAATGATATTTTATGTGTTAGCTTGCGTTAATTACTATAAATACTATAAAACTGGCAATACTATAAAACATTTCACATTGCAAAGAGGTATCATATAGTAAATTATGTCTGAAATCAAGAGTTCAATGTTTTGGTAAATACATTTATTAATTTGTTTATTAGACAAATTATTAGAGATAATGACTGATACCATTCACGTGTTTGTGTGTTAAGTACAGAGATGGAGGACCTCTGCACTCTGAAACCCATTATTTACAATGGCTTGCACGGCGCCACAAAAGCTTTTCACTGTGTCGAACAAAGCACAGTCTGAACCAAGCAGCAAGCACAGTTCAAATCCCGTTGTGTCTAAAAGGGCCTTACTCACATTAAGTTTGACATGACTTAAATGTGAGTGCTTTCTGTTGTTCATAACAATTGTGCAGCAGCCTAATGTGGCATGACTGGTAAGAATCAGGCTCAAACCAGGTTCAACCCTGTTACCCCCCACATGCTTTTTTTGGCATTGCTGGACGGACTTTGCTTAGGGTCTGATCCAGTAGAGCTCAAATTTTCAGGCTAAGCCGAAATCAATTAAGTTTTCACACCTGCAAGAAAAATACAGGTACAAAATTAGCACATCTCAGTGCTTCTTTTATGAAGGGTTGGATTAATAGAGGATTCAATCAATATGCTAAAGAGCAGAAATGCTAAAACCTAAAGTGTTTTGTGATATTTTGTTTCCTCCAGCGATGGATTCAAAGAGGTGATGCCATATGATCACTTCCAACCTCTGCCTCGGTGAGTAACCCTTACAATCCTTAATTTTTACAACAGTAGTTCACTGCTTTCTTTCTTCTATCGTTTGACATATTTCCAGTTTGGCCAGTGTGTTAAGTGAGATGTAACACAGGAAGTGAGAGTGCATAGTGTTTTGAAAAATCTGATATGAATACATTCACCGATGCACCCAGAAGTAGAAGTAGCTGCAAAAAAGTTATAAATAACACATTAAACTTCCCTGTTGAGGAGAAATGCTGTAATTCCTCCACACAAGACACTTGGAGGAATTTATCTATATGAAAAAGTGGCAGCCTTCCAAAGCTATTAGCCTTACAGTTTCATATTCTTAGTAAAAAATAATGACAAATTTTAATACATTTTTATAATTATTTATTTGCAGCTTCAGTGAAAAAGCTCCGATAAACCCACTGTACACAACCAACTCAGCACCAAACAGCAGACATAAAATTTTAGCAGCTAGTTTGTGAACATAGTAAAGCATTTAGCAGCTAAAGAGCAAAATGTTTTCTCAGCAGACCAAAACAGAGCTTAAAATAGAGTGAATACTAGACTTATATTTGTCAGTTGGACACAAACACAACTCTAATGTACTAAATGTCAAAATAATGTTGATTCATGATAGGATGTGCAACTGTTTTCTCGCAAATTTGCCATATCAACTTCAACAGTGATACTATACTGTATACAGTGTTGTGTTTACAGCTTCTTTCCGCTGTCCCTAGTTGACCAAAAGATTATTTAATGCTGGTCTAATTTGACTGTAGTTCTGCTTTTTCTAATGGTGCTGAGTAAAGTCAAGGTGGCAGCACTAATAAGAACTTCATGTATTCTGTTTCTATTCTATCTATGTTAAAGATATTAGTAAATGGTGATAGGAAAAACAAAGCCCTGATGCAGAGACAGGACTGTCCTTTGAATATGGTAAGCACCTTCTTGAACATCAGAGATTTGTTTGATTTCTTTTTTTTTTACCAATAAATCACAGGGAAGGCCATAATAAAACAAAATTATAGTTTGAGTTGTGAAAAATTAAAAAAGGCCTCTACTTTTCCCTTAACATCTTGACTATCCGCACTTTAGCCAAAATAGAAAATAAAATACCTAACCATTTTACATGGAAATGGTGCAAATGGTGAAAAATTCACCTTCATTTCTTGTGTCTTACAAAGAGTTACGCAGTGCTTTTCCATAGCAGCTTTCTCAAAGTAAAGCATTACCCATCAATCAACAAAGGCGTTTCTCCTCTTCAGTCTGACTTTATCTAGCAATTGGGGAGAGAGAGCGCTCCTGTTTTGCATGTGATTTTTTTTTCTTTTTATAGTTTCCCCCTCAAAAGTAGTTTACTGCATGCTCCATGGATGTGGTGTTTTCAGCTCTGTGAGCGCAGCTCCTGGTACAGTGGTACCATTGGGTGTGATCAGTGGTGAATGACTGAAACTGAGCGAATGATAATAAGCCATCATTTCCTTTAGGCCTGCTTGTATATGTAGCACTGGAGCATACTGCTGCACACCAGGAGCGCCAATGATTTATTGGTTGGATTAATTTGTTGTTGCTAGTTTACATGCTGTGGAAGGGTGTTAAAATTAGTCCATTGTCACTATATGGGAACAGGAGTTAATGTTTCCTTTTGTTACTTGCTTCATATTGGAGCATGATTGGCTTCCAAACTAAAAATGATGCCCCAAATCCTGCAGGTACACCCAGGTATTAAACTTAAATTTAAGATGAGTACAGAGAGACTTTCCCGCTTCAGCAGATGGATGTGAAAAAAGCCTTCTAGTGTCAAACTCTGCACATACATTATTCTGCACAGTGTAGCTCAAACATCCAAGTCAAGGAACAAATAAGCAAAATACATAGTATATGGGAGTATACCCCAGTATTGTAGTCAGGATGTGAGAAATACTGAGGTTATTATTGCCCCCCTCCAAGATGATTGACACCATGGCAAAGGAAAGTTGATGGTAAAGTTAAATAGTTTGTAAATGTGTTACCAAACATTACCATTGAACATAGTCCAGCAATTATTTCCTCCTAAATATATTTGACAAAGCAAATTAGTAGTACATATGTGTATTTTGTAAGAAACAAGGCTGCACCCAGATAATTATGCATACTGATTTATTGTCATTCTTGTTTAGATTAAACTAATCAAAGATGCATCATGAACATGGTGGCTGACATCCTAGTTTCAAACAAGGGAAAACAATAATCTGCAATTATCTGCAACTAAATTGTTACAGTTCCTGATTAAACTGTAAAGCTTAATAAGACAGAAGGGAGAAAGGAAAAGGCATTTCTGCAGAGAATTTTAATCTCTGCCATTCTTTCTGCGTCACATTTTTGTGTAAACAGGCTGTTGTATTAAAAATGTGTGTTGTTTGCTCTGTCATTTAGTTAGGTGCATCAGTTCTTTTACCATAAAGCGTGAGCAGGAAAAACCAAGATAGATTATGGTCTGTGGAGTCTAATATCCCCCTGGCAGTAGGATAGCTGTAAATCTCCACTGTTATCTGATTACATCAAAATATGACAAAGTCCTAATATGAAGAACACCTAACACCCTTGTTTATGTGTTAGGGAATATCACAGGGTCTGGGTGTAATCATTGACAGCTGATCCTAAAGCTGTATAATGGACCAAACATTATCTCTGAAAAAGTCTCAGAGAAGCTCATCATATGTTTAGTGATTTGAAGCAGATCTTCATAGAAGTGGTCCTGAACAAGATTTAAGGGCTCTATGCCACATGCAGTATCTTTGCGTCATGTCTCTCCCTCAGAGTTTGAAAACCTCTGGTCTAAGATAACATGAACTCCCCATGATATCCTAACAACTAAATCTGTTGACATCCAAGCATCATATAATATCCAGAGATGTAATCATATGTTGCGTTATGCTTTTTGACAAAACATACATACATACATACATACATACATACATACATGTATTTCTATACATTTTAAATTTAGGTCAGGACACATCATGAAGATGCAACTTGACTGTTATCAAACAATGTTAGCTGCATAATTAAATAACCATTAACTTAGCTTGGCCCCTGTCCTGTGTGTGTGTGTGTGTGTGTGTGTGTGTGTGCGAGCGCGCATGTGCAGCTGGGAGCAAGGCCCCTGGACACAGTGCTCAGTGTCCTGTGGGGAAGGTGGCGGCTGGCAGGATCGCACTGTGCTCTGTGTGGAGGAGGACACCCACGGACAGTTCTCCCAGGTGGAGGAATGGAAATGCACCCACTCCCCTCGACCAATCACCCGACAGATTTGCAACACCTTTGCCTGTCCCCAGTGGGTGGCCATGGAGTGGTCGCAGGTCAGTAAGTGTCTATTTACACCAGTCATCTGCACTAGTAAAGGGAAACTAATCTGAACTCAGTCTACCCAACATCAAATGGCTTTATTTGGTGGTGTAAAAATGATAATTTTTTCATCAGTTTTATTGTTCTTTTGCTCCTCTATCATCTGTTAACAAAAAAGGAAAAAAAAAAAATAATTATCTGCAACAACTTTGAAAATTGATTTTACTAGGTCTGTATTCATGTTGGTTGTCTTATTTTGTAAAGCACTTTGCATTTTTGAACTCTGAGTGATTAAGCAAAGGGGCACAAGATCAGTAGGAAGAAAGCAGAAAAAACATTTCATTACAGCATTTTTTAAAAATGACTTAACACTTTTACTTATTCACCACTCTAAAATATTTAAGTGAGGTAATGGACTTGACTTGGGATCACAGGAATACAGTGCATCCAGAAAGTATTCACAGCGCTTCACTTTTTCCACATTTTGTTATGTTACAGCTTTATTCCAAAATGGATTCAATTCTTTTTTCCCTCAAAATTCTACACACAATACCTCATAATGATAATGTGAAACTTTTTTTTTTTTTTTAAACTTTGGCAAATGTATTAAGAATAATAAATTTAAAAAAATCACATGTACATGAGTATTCACAGCCATGACCCTCAGAATTGGGCTCAGGTGCATCCTGTTTCCACTGATCATCCTTGAGATGTTTCTACAACTTTATTGGAGTCCACCTGTACATAAACGCTCACAAGCCAGCAAGGTTGGGAACCACTTGATTAATTGATAATGAAAACAAATTGGCTGAAAATCACTTGATTTTGATATGTGTGTGTTGCCATCCCACCACAGTGCACCGTGACATGTGGCTGTGGCCTGCGTTACCGGGTGGTTCTGTGCATTGACCATCGTGGACAGCACATTGGTGGCTGTGAAGCGTCACTCAAACCTCACATTAAAGAAGAATGTCTGGTCCCTATTGCCTGCCACAAGCCCAAAGGTAGGATACCAGTAATTGACGTTGTTAATTGAATAAGTGTGTGTGTTTTCATTGGTTTTGTGTGCAAGTGTGTACTCTTCAAATGTGATATATGGTAGGCTGAAAAGCACCCTGACTCGGGGCTCAAGAGCTTTTTTCATAATGATACAATACAGCATTACTCAAGCCAAACTCATACTTTGCTGCTGAGTGTGTGCTCTCTCTCTCCCACACACAGACCTTACTTGAGTCTAGACATTAATCAGACGTAAATAGCTGTGATCGTTTAATTGTTTAATAGCTGTGAAAGTGTTCTTTCCCCAGATTTACAAATCTAACGAGAGATTTGTAAAGGAGAACTTACATCAGAATTGTGTGCCTTTTTATGTTTAAAGATATTCATTTGGGCATATGCATATCTAATATGTACATTTGGAACATACACAAAAAGTGTATAATATCATCTAATAGCAATATCAAGTTAAGCAACACATGCTGCTGACTTTTTCCATCAAAGTAAAAGGAAACATGTTGGCCATGGGTATTTAAAAGTAGAAATTCAGGGGTGGGGCCATCTTTTGTTCAGCCCCATTCCTATAGATCATTTTTTGTATGGTTCAGTATCTTATTGAGGTTTATCTTTTTGTTGTGGATGTTACTTGTATTTATAGAGTTTACAATACTGCCAGTGTTGACTGAGAAAATGGCATTTTTGTGTATCATTCTCATCCAGGCAATTTGGCCACAATCTCAATTCTGAACTAATACTGTGTTATCAGTTGACTTATAATGTGTGTAATGATATTATGCTAGCTAACAACAATAAAATAATTTTAAAATCACATTTGTTTTTGGGGGAAATCATTGAATTTCCTTGGTACTGGAGGTTTTTTGCCTGGGTCCAGACTTTTGGATCCCCCTACCACCAAGAGTTTGGCATTGTTACATGAAACAAAGGTTTCTTCAGTAAAAACCAGTCCAATCAGCACCGCAGGGGGCTAACGATTAGCCAATGTATGTGTGTTCTGTGCTGGCTGTCTTTTTTTTTTTTTTTCTTTTTCCTTCCTCTCTTGCTTGCTCCGCCCAGGTACTCCTGACCAGTCCTCAGTGAGGGCCACCTGGCTCATGGTAGGAAGTGCTTAAAAGCTCCAGGTTCCAGTTGGTCTAACTGCCTCTCAGCCCGGGACTTTCTTTTGTGGTTTTGTTGTCTTTTTGACTATTGTTTTGGTATCCTTGATTTAGTGTGTTGTCTATATGTTAATAAATCCCATGGCATGGGTATTTTAGAGGTGCTTGGTGAGTTTTACTATGGGTCAAGGGTGGTGGGTTGTTTGCCACATAGGGCCGTCAAAGGAAGAAGCGTAACACGGTGAGGGCCGAGAAAACTGTTTAAATCGAGTATAATCTGTCAGCCAGTGGCATTGATAAACCAGCGTTCAAGGTGACTTTCCCAGGTTTTTTATGCCCAAAAGTAGGATCAAAATGCCTAATTTTAGGTCCAGTTAGTACCAATTTCTTACTCTGAAGTGCTTGATTAAGCCAGGCCCTGATCATCACTAGTGTCCGACTGGGATGAATGGGGTGTAACAAATTTTCTGTCTTTCTGTCAGAATCTCTGCCAGTGGAGGCCAAGGTGCCCTGGTTAAAACAGGCCCATGAACTGGATGAACACCAAACTGCAACAGAGGACCCCACGTGAGTAAAAAAAAACAAAAAAAAAAAAACAGACGCAGTACTCCATCTTTTTAAAGTCCATATGAAATTAAATTGTCTAAGGGGAGTGGAGAAAAAAGGGTTTAATGTTATGGGGGCAAAGTTATGTACTTCTTTATAATCAAAATGACACCTGCATTAAAAACAAATTCTTTATGAACTGTTAATTTATTCAATTTATTTAACATTGGTGATTTTGAGCATTTGCACATAAGGTAAGGCTCAATAAAGGCCGACAACTGAAAAAAATGAATTAAAATAAAGGCGGTGAGACAGCTTCAGAAAGATCTCAGAAAATAAAATATGTATTACATTTTAAGAAAAACATGCTTTTTCTTTGTGACTACATTGACATTCTTAAGTCTTAGTTTGATGTCTGTGGGCACACAAATTGCTAGCATTTCCTGTTAGTACAAAATGGTAAAGTTTGTTTTATTTTTTTACTAACAGCAAGTCAAGTCAATTTTATTTGTATAGCGCCAAATCATAACAAAAGTTATCTCAAGATACTTTTCACATAGAGTAGGTCTAGACCATACTCTTTAAAATATTATTTACAGAGACCCAACAGTTCCCACCATGAGCAGCACTTGGCGACAGTGGCGAGGAAAAACTCCCTTTTAACAGGTAGAAACCTCAAGCAGAACCAGGCTCTGGGTGGGCGGCCATCTGCATCGACCCAGTTGGGTTGAAAGGGGAGGAGAGAGGGGGAGAGGGGAGACAGAACAGGAGGACAGACAACAAATCAGACTAATAATAATAACAACTGCAGCAGTGAGTGTGGAGCAGGAACATGGGGGCAGTAGACGGCCGGGAATCACAGATCCAGACTCTACAGCTCCAGAGGCAGAAATACCTGCAGAAAGTGAGAAGGCCAAAAAGCACAAAAACTATCAGGGAAGAGGGAGAGGAGGAGAGAGAAGCTCAGTGCATCATGGGAAATCCCCCAGCAGTCTAAGCCTATAGCAGCATAACAAGGGATGGTTCAGGACTCACCTGAGCCAGCCCTAACTATAAGCTTTATCAAAAAGGAAAGTTTTTAGCATACTCTTAAACGAAGAGAACCCAAACTGGGAGCTGGTTCCACAGAAGAGGAGCTTGATAGCCGAGACTTTGTCTTTAAAAGCAGTGCATAACGACAATTAGTATATACAATTGGTGAGTAGTTTGGAATTTTGGACATAGCATGGGACTTCAGGTGGAGTGAATATCTACTGGGAAGGATTAGTTTGGGAAACTCTAGGTGTATGCCAATTCTCTCATTTGATATCTCCTTGCTTGACCCCTTAAATCATTCTGCCATCAAGAAGGCCGTTTAATGCTATTACTGTGTGAGGTGGATCGAGGGATGAGGAGGGATCTCTGAGGAAACGTCAGTGAGGATAAGCTAGACCAGCCTTCACAGAAGTCTTTTACTGGACACACCCAATTATTGGAAATCTGTTACTGATTAGCCTCTGCAGCTGATCGGACTGATCTAAGACCGCATAACATCAGTGCAGTTTTATACCAAAGTGGACTGACAAATTACATTATATTTGATCTGCATTTTATGCACATAACTGTTTAAACAAATGCCAGAAAGTCACCACAGAGCTGTACAATCTGACATACGCTTCAGATGATGGTTCAGAAGAGAGGGTGAAACACTTTTTTTCGATTCCTCTCCTTAACTAAAGACTAAGATGCATGGGAGAGACGCAAGTGAGGGAAACGTAGATGCAATTAAAGCTACATCCACAATAACCATTTTAAAATTCATAACTTCCGCTACGTTTACACCTAGCGTCCACACTTCTCCGGCGTTTTCGAGTCCAGGGTTGCGAGTCTGAGTCAGAAATAATGGCGCAGCCACCCAAGTTTGCTTCCTGATCGGGTCTTATCAGTCATGACATGTCCTCCCTGATTCATCACGCCCCCATCACTTAACCATTTCCAGGAAGAAAACAGACATCGATGCTTGACAGCCAGTGGTTAATTCAACATGGAAAACTATTTACATGTGCTGAAAATCACTTTTTTTGTAACTGCGTTACGTGTGTGTGTGTGTGTGTGGTGGGGGGGGGGGGGGGGGTTGGATCCCAAAGAAAGTTTCATCTTCTGAGATATTAATCACATACCTACTTGGACAGAAATATAGTATATATGAGACTGTCAATATGCCTAATTTACTTGGAACAGTTGTATAATTTATATACAACAAACTACCGAATTTCTGACTGACCGTTAGGAATTAAATCTTTTTGCGCGTTATTGCTTAAAATGGAGGAATCTTATTTGGCAATATTTATTACTTTAGTTTGCTATTTTGATATTTCCTAATGTTAACTTTTTGATGTAATTCACAGGGATTTCACAGTATTTATATAGTATAATTCAGTTTTATTTAGCTAACAGTCAATTTGCAGTTGCATGCTTATTTGTTTATATCTCAACAATGGTAATGTATTGTGTAATGGCATTGTCTTTAAATGATCATAACATTTTGAAGTGAAGGAGTTTATTTACACTCACTTCTGGCTTTCAACAGGCTAAATGATTTATTTTTTATTTACCATATTTAATTCAGATTTTAAGGAGAACCACTCATCAACCCTACAGTGACAATGTAATATTTCATACACACAAACTTATGTAATCAGGTTCTTTATTCAGCTAATACACACCACTAATAGTAAACATACAGATAAGTGGATAAATGAATGAACATACAAATGATGAATACTAGATGGACATATGAAGGAATTAATAAATGCAAAAGAATACAGCGATGAATAATTAATGAATGAATAATATGAAATTATCGGATGAAGACCACCAAACAAGATCAATATCTGAGATGCAAGTGGAAACAGAGAGAGCACCGGAATAAATCATTCAAGATTAAATGGTGAAAGTTACTTTCATGCATCAATTATCAGCCGAGATGCTAAGATTATTATTGGGAATTATTATTATGAGGAAATTATTAATTTAAATTTATATATCATAATTCTATTGAGGAATAATCCTAATTTGACAAAGTTAATCAGCTAAACTACTTCTTATTACGTTGGCTCCAACGTGACGACCAGTGTAGATCGTGTCATCATCTCTCTTGTTCTTGCAGCAGCTTTTTCACACACCTCACTTGGTTGAGTGTGCTGTTTTCAGAGTTTTCTTCAGTTCTAACTTTTGTTGCGTTTAAACATAGGTGCCTCAGCATCAAACATCATATGTCAAATCATAACTCCAGTACTTTCATGTGGTTAGTTACACATAAGTTATTATTAAGTCACTTTTATTCTGTATTGTTAAGTCACTTTTCTCTTATCCTTCTGTGCTCTCTGTCCTTGGTAGGATGTGGGGGTTTTAGCTTTGATGGGGTCAGTGCAAACAGATTGTGATTTAATACCCTAGTTTAGACTTTGTTGGTTAATGTTCGTGATTGTTTGCAGGCCTATGTAAATCAGGAACTTTTCATCCCACTTTCCATTAATGTCTTCCTTAAATTCCGATAGTAACCTCATGGGAGTCTTTTGGAGAGAAGTAAGTCAGTCATTCTCTGGCAGAAATCTCTGAAACTGTGCGTCGCTCAACTATTTTCAGAAGTGGAAATAATACATGTACTACAGTTGTTATCCAGGGGGACATAAAACATTTTATGTTATAAAAGCTTGAAGTGCCACATTGGTGCTTAGGCGATGATCTTATATATTAAATATAAAAATAAATTTAAAAAATCGGCAACATTTTTGGCTGTGATGGGTGACAGGCATATGTTCAATGATAAAAAGATATGTATTTGGAAAAATGATTGGAAATAAAACAATTTATTGATATCTAATGCCCCCTTTTTATATTTCTGTTCTATGCATTAGTGCCACAAAAGTATTGTTTTTGAGTTGAGATCCTTATTTGGGGGCATTTCCTAGCAAATATTGATATATGCAATTTTAATTTATCATATCATGTAATTAATCAGATTTAAATTTTTAATTGATTGACAGCCCTAGTGACTACACATCCATGGTTTCTTTCTGTGAAGAAAAAAAAAGGTGGACATTACTTTTATTCTAATTAATAGAATATTACAAATTTAATAACATTTCCAGTGAGAAATGTGCATTTTATGTTTATGCATTTTCATAATCTTTGTTCAGTTTATGTATGTGATCTTTAGTTTGTTAGTTATTATGAATTCATTATTCATGCTTGAATCATATCGCTAACATTTCTCAACACTGATAACTCAGCGGGTACTAGGTTTACTCAACAGTATGATAGGCTGTACTAAATATTTGATATATTTAGTAGATATGTCTTTATGATCCTATTTTACAACCATACTTTGCCAACTGGTACAACTGTTGGCTAGGGAATTGTACTTTTTTTTTTTTTTTTTTTTTTTTTTTTATTTGTGTTTTGCCTAGAATTGGAAGTTTGAATTAAGAATACATTGAGGTGTTTAAGGGGATGGTAAACACATTTAAGTAATCAGATTTTAAATATCTATTTGTTAAATGGGTGAAAATGAACTTGAATCATATTTTACCCATATTTGACAGCATTGTTGAATATGCTGTAGTCCCCTTTGTTGCTCAATTATAAGCCTTCAAACATGCACTGAAGTCAAGGAACAAAGGTCATTATTTCAAAGCAGGAGCCATGAACAATCTTACACTTTCTTATTTGGTTCTGTATAGAAAATAACAATACTGATTGTAATTGTGTGTATGAATATAATAATAATAAAACTAAAAGTCAATTTCTTAAGAAATTGGGGAGTGAATGCTGGCTGCTTGACAGGCTGACGCTAAACTGGATTGCTGAAATTTAGCAAAAGTTGAATAATATCAACAATGTATGAAAGATGTGGAATAGTTTAAGGTTTGTTGAAAGGATGCTAAACTGGATTGCTGGCTTGTGTCATCTTGAAGGTCTAAATTTTATGAATGGGTGTTGAAGTTAAATAAAACTGAGAAGGTATGAAAGATATTGAATACCGACACACCGTGATATTTAGCTGAAAGTATGAATGACTAGATAAGACTTGAATATGCTTTGAAAAAGTCCAAAAATGGTGTGTGTGTGTTTGAGAAACTGCAGTAGTTAAGTGATTTCCTCCAGCTGTGCATCCCCAGTAGTCCTATACTTTTATTAACATTAGTTTAAGCGCCCACAGTTTGAGCCCTGGGATTTCCTACTGCAAGTAAATGCACAGTCACATCTATCAACTGCTGTTAACTGCTGTCACAGTCCTTGGTCAGACTGGTCGTTTTATGGAAGTTAATATGACAGTAAGATATCAAACAGCCCTTTTTCCCCTCAGCCTTATTCCCTAACTTTCTGGTCTCAGTTAACGATGCAGTATATGCAGCAGTTGGTTGGTACACCTTTCACTTGGGGGCTTGTAGCACCAAAAGTGTGAGTCTGTTTGCTACCGTAGCCACATTCCTGTGATTGGCACAAATCTTTGGAGAATTGGATCCACATAAGAAGGAAAGTAATGTGTACTTAAGCTAAAGTAAAAAGTTATAACAGACCTAATGCCAAATCCAAATGTAGTGCTCTAGTGAGTATTTGCTGCGGCAGGACGGTTTATGTGGGATTGAATCAAAATTGTGTGTGTGTGTGTGTGTGTGTGTGTGTGTGTGTCTCTCTCTCTCTCTCTCTCTCTGTCTCTCTCTCTCTCTCTCTCTCTCTCTCATGGTAAAGAAGGAATTCATGTCACCCAGTGCAACAGTGTGGCACATTGATGTGTTTTTAATAGTTGAGTTTTCTATAGCACAGGAGGAAGAAGACAGCTTAGTAGGATCAATTAATTGATGGTTTGGGTCTTTTCATGGGTTTAGTTGAAAATAAGAAATACAATACAAAATACAGGTTGTTGCGAAACTAAAGACAGGAAAACTCATGAAATAATTAAGCCTGGAAGGCCCTCTTCCTGTGTCAGTGTCCTGAAAGAAGTTGATGCACATAGTTCTGTAAACAAATAAAAAAAAATGTATGTATTTTCAAATTGTTATGAGAAAATAATCCCAGACAGTGGTATGTGTGGGGAGTTAGGGATTAGGTGCAGGTGGCAAACCTTTTGAAACAATGAAAGGCCTGATAAGAGAAGAATTAAGTCAAAGAAAGTATCATAAAGACAAGGTCGAAATTAACTTCTTGGGTGAGATCATTTGAATCCTGTTGATTGTTATGTGTGTGTGTTTTTATCTCAAAGTATAAGAACTGATGAAAGACTGCCTCTCTTCAGTCATATCTGTCCAACTGATGATGGATCTTGCTTGCAAGCAATAAAGACCTACTGAGGGTTGAATATTGTGTCACTTGGTATTTAATTACAAACTCTCATCTGCACTAGACAAGAACTGAGATTTCAGGTTCCACAGCATATGACTAGCCTGCGAGCTCATGTTTTATTTGCTCTGTCAGATACATCTGGCCCTCAAACTGATTTCCTTGGTACTGGCCAGCACCGTAGAAAGAGAGAGTTACGACTCTCACATAGACCTCCATTCCAAACACTGTATAGCTCCAGTGTTGAATCTCATTCATTTCAGTGTTACCCAAACATGCTCGCTGGTAAATTGATGAAATTTCTGCATTTATTGACATTTTAACACATAGCGGACCTCTTATGAATCTAGTCAATAATGGTATTTTATGTATCTACCTTTAGTAAATGTTTATCGTAAGATAATAACTCGTTAGATTCAAAATGCTGTTATACAACGATACCAACGCTTCGCTATCTACCATAACCGGCTGTCTGTTAACATACATTTACAAATTTCAAATTAATTGCAGTTATTGGTGTTTGTTGGCATATAAAGTTTATCTTTGTGTATTAGATTTATTGTTGCAACACATCTGATTACAATGAATAATCAATGCTAGCTCAACTAGATAACATGGCTAGTTTATAAAAGGTTAATGCAGCCATTAACATTACACACGTCATTTGGCAGGCAGTGCATCAATGACAGCTGATAAGAGATCAGCAGCATAAATGTGGATGCTCACAGTAAAAGTATATATGCAGGTAGTCAATTTTATTTAAGTCAATTTTTATATTTTAACAAAAGTTATCTTAGGACACTTTTCACAGAGTAGGTCTAGACCATACTCTTCAAATATTATTTACAGAGTTTAGTTGTATCTGTACCACCCAAAACTTAATGCCACTTAATTAGTTAAAGATGTTTGAAGATACAGAGACACTGACACAATTTCTGTTTATATAATCCCTGTAAGATATATGATTTTGCACTTTACCATTTCTATAGGAGCAATGTCAAGGCTGGTGGAAGGATGGAGAGGCTGTAGTATTACATGGGCGCGACGTTATAATCTGAAATTACTGAAACTGAAACTGTGATGGGTGAACTCTCTAACCCTCTAAAATATTTAAATCAAATCCAAATCAAATCAAGTTTTATTGTCACATACACAAAGCTAACAATTAGATAAATCCAATATAATAAAGGTGAATCTAACAATATAATAGAAATGAAGTCTAGCAATTAGATAAAATAAAGTAGGATAAAATTATGAAGTGCATGAGCTGAATATTTTATATTTCAACCACTTTTAGCGTGTGTGTCTGTCTGTCTGTGACAGCAAGGCTGGGATCTAGCACTACCTCCCACAGGAGTTGAAGGAGAACAGACTGGACCTTTACCCTTTCCCTGGACATATTATAGAATAAAATAGTTTGAAGACAGCTGGTTGCCTTGTATATTTTTGTACTATTCACCAAACGTCTTTCTTGGCTTAAATTGAGCAGCTGCTGCATGATTGATGGTCACATTGTGTGTATGTTTATGTTAATGTATAACATTATGATGTAAAATATGAATGCATACATACTGTAGATGTTTTCATTTACAGTAAATGCATTTATTTTTTGTAACTGTTTCCTTTGTTATGGGAACAGTCCCCCTTCCCTCCAAAGTTAAACACAGAATAACTGATTAAATCTGTCTCTCTACCACTCCCTAGAAATGCTATCATATACATTGAATACAAGTGTTGTCAATAAAGTAATCCTGTTGTCGTGCCATTATGTCAACAGGCTAATAAGTAAAACAATAGTCCTCATTAGCTGGCGTAGTAGCTTAGTATTGCAACCATTTGTAGGTCTGCTTTAGGATTGCTGCCTTGTGGTATAAAGTATTTAATTAATGTAAATAAAGTAGTATAATGATATAATATATAATGATGAGTATAATGATAAAACACAACAGTAATCTTTGGACATTATACATTAGTTTTTACCAAAAATTGCTGTAAATATATTCACTGCTTCTGTCTCCCGCCAAAAACCATTCAAACTGGTTGACAGCTTGGATGAGTTTGGAACTATTGACAGCTGCACGAACCACGTGATCACATGGCGGCAAGATCATAGTTGCAACTCTTTCTTTCTATGGCGCTGGTACTGCCAACACCGTCATGTCGAGTGAACCAATCACAAGCTTTTATCTAAAATGATGTGGGTTTAATAAGATGACTGACAGAGAGGAGAGCCATTCAGGTATCTTTGTAAATATCCAAGATGGCTGTGGAACGTTCCTCGGCCGGCTACAGCAGCAGTATTAAACGGACTGGACGGTAAATTTTCTCTAAAAGAATAACAAACAACTGCACTTAAACTTTATGTTGATAAGAAATATGTGTCTGCCGTACCTATGACAAGACTTTGTCACTCTGATTGGTTGTCTCCATCCATTGATAACGCCCCTTGGAAATCGCCTATGAGCTGAGAGGTTACAGACTAATACACATTTGTGAATTAATCTGGTGATGCTAGGCTAACATATAATATATCAAAACATATATCAAGTATAATACTGTACATATAATGTTCAGTCACAGTTGAGGAGTGAATAAGTGGCCTCCCCCAAAATTGTACAGTCCTACTTTGACCTAATGTCTGCAAAGTCTGCAGTATTCCACACACTGTTGAAGATAGAGAGAAAAAACAACAACAATGTGATGCAACGTTTTTTGCCCATCTCTTGTATGTCTGTGATATTTTGTTAATCTGTGATTACTGTAAATATTTTAACCAGATTGGAAGTGCTATTTATCAACCAGATGCATAACAAATGTTGGACATAATTGTGTTAGTTTAATAACACAGTTATTACACAGTGCTATGGCTCTTTCTGTACATTCTCTCTACCTATCTGTTCAGATTTGTAGCTGGGCCTTGGTCACCTTGCAGCACCACCTGTGGGCCTGGCAAACAAACTCGAGAGGTGAAGTGCCGGGTGCTGCTTTCATTCACCAAAACGGAGGTGGACCTTCCAGAAGAGGAGTGTGGTGAGGACAGACCCCAGCTGGAGAAGCCCTGCAACCAGGGGCCTTGTACCAAAGTTTCAGGCATCTCTTCAGGCCTCCAGGACCATGGGGCCCCTTACTTCCAGACAGAAGAACTGTACAACTGGGATTACATGGGCTTTACTGCCTGTTCAGCCACATGTGCTGCTGGTGAGGGTTCTGAAATGGATGTTGCAGTTGAACTGTTCTGGACTATTTTTGTCCATACCTATTGTCCTTTCATGTCCAACTGGTTCTTCTCTATGTCCTCTGCCCAGGGAAGCAGAAAGCAGTTGTGAGGTGTGTTAACAAAAAGCAGGGTGAGGAGGTGGAGGACTCTCTGTGTGATTCATCCAGCAGGCCGCAAGTAATGATCCACATCTGTAACCCTGAACCATGTCCCCCAAGGTGAGAGACCCACAGGGTCACGGAAGCTCCATAAAAAGCTCTCAGAGCCTTAACAAGCACACTACAGTCAGGGACTGCTCCAGCCTGGAAGCCTGAGGTGTCACTGTGCTTTTGCTCAGTATAAATTTGAGCTCTGTTTCAGACGTATGAATACTAGAGCTTGGGAATGAAGGATGAATTGGAAATCGAAAAATGAACTGAGAGGTTCCAGACTAATGCGAATTTGCAAATTAGTCTGGCGATGCCAGGCTAGCTAAGAATGAACCCCAAATTTCAAAACCATATTAATTTTTCTCATCATTTTAGAATAACTTGGTAATGCAGTTAAGTGGTGGAGTTTAGTAGAAAGCCAAAAAAGAGCTGCCTGCCTCAGATTGACTAAAATCTGAGATTTGCACGGGGAATGCAAACCATTGCAGAGAGCTATTTCTTTGTAGGCTGATTTATATGCTATATTTGGCCAAAACAAGTACCTTATTGAATAAACACAGTAAGACATGCAATTAGGCCAGGCCTTAGGATAAGTATACTGTGCAGCTCCTGGGCACAGTGAGAAACATTTTCATTTGTCAGTATGATGCCACACAAATGTACCTTTGGCTGGAAAAAAAAAAAAAAAACCTTATTTTAATTTGTTATTTGATATGAACAAAACACGTTAGCTGGGCTTTTCAGCATTTTAGGTCCACTCAAAGGCACTTATGACGGTCAGTTATTTTTATCATTCAGTTGATTAACACATATACTTTAGATTTTATAATTAAAATTATCTAAAAAGAAATCTTTAACAATTCTTGATTTGCATTAAATAACTTCAGCTTCTTTAGACAGTAGGTACCAAATATACTTATTTATTTATATAAATAAAATGCTGATCAAGAACATATAGGCTTAAACCGAGCTATTTAACTTTTATTATTTTACACTAACCTAATTGTATGTGACTATTTCATTTGCTGTGCATATATGCAGAAATATGTCTATATACACGTATACATAATGTTTTTATAAACATAAGTGTTAAGAAGTATATGATTAACATTTATGCCATTTGTTTCTAATCCTTACCTAATAAAGCAATTAAGTGGACAATGGTGTGCTTAATCATATTATGTTTGGTATCAATTAGCAAACGAGAATGTCACACTTTCAAAACATAGTGAGAATGATAATTTTAGTAAACTTTATTCGTCAGTAATCCTTTAAGAAAAATTGGGAAAAGTAAGAAGTAAAATAGTGGAGATTGAGAAGGAGGAGGAGGAAAATGTTTGCGCCACGGACATCAGATGTCAATGCCTTCTTCCACAGACGGGTGAGGCAAAAATCTGCTCTCTTGGCTTGAAAACCTCCTAGGCCCTGGTATGGTTAGTTACACTGAAGTTATTGGATAATCACTTTTATTTGTTAAGTTAGCTCTTATCATTGATGTCCTCAGTTGAACAACAATGTTCTTAATTGTTTGCAGGCCTATGTAAGGAATATGTCAAACAACTTTCCATTAGTGTCTTCTTTGAATTACAGTGGCCTGTGTTAATCAGCAGTTCATGGGAACCAAGTCTTTTGGAGAGAAGTTACCCAGTCGTTCTGTGGCAGATATAAAACTCTTTTTGATCATACATGGAGATAATTATCTACACTGCAGAGGAAAATTGCATTTTTTGTTTTTTTGGACTGTGCAGAAAAAGCTAGTATCTTTAGATCAGCATAGGCGGGTGAAAAGGCTTTTTGTGGAGGGGGGATTTTCCAAGTGGCATAAGGACATAGCAAAATTAAGTTTGCACGAGAAATCACCAATACACAGAGATGCTATTCAAACACTAGCTGGGTTACAGCAAATGCTAATTAGTCTTAATTCTTTCTGGTATAGCAACAAAAGAACAGCATGTTGGATAAGACCTATAATTTACCCAGAGAATAAGAATAGATGATGAGGCGAGACAACAACACAATCCAAAATTAGATCATTACCACATTCTGTGGAGCAATTTTCCTGCTATTTTCAGTATATTGAAAACAATCTTCAGACACATCGCAACTTTTTTAGGATTTTATAACTTCCCAGACACCACTGCAGAGGCACTGTTTAGATGTTTGAAAGATGTTCTAGTGTGGCTGAACCTTCCTATTGCTCATTGGTGAGCTTCCAATATGCCAGGCCGTTTGTCCAGTGTTCAGGCCCATCTAAAAGAAGTAAGACCACACTCATTGTATGTACACTGTTGCAACCATTCCCTGGTTCTTGTAATTCAGGAAGTCACACGTGAGATGAACCTGATAGCAGAAGGACTAAACTTAGATCGGGGTGTTGCTGTGCTTATCAAAGAATCAGCTAAATTAAGCAGCTGTTCGACTCACTATTTGGCTGTGAAGATGTCATCGTCAACATTTTGGGCTTGAGCCCAATGAGATTGTGTCTGCAAGCAAAAGCAGTTCAATGCTGTTGCTCATCATACCCTTTCTTTTCTGAAAGAAAGAAAACCGCGGGTCAATGGGTGATGACGAAATTTCTTGACCCATACAGTAGTAAAACTGATTCGCTCAACTGGTGCCCAGGAAGCAAGTGGACTCCACAGTGTCTACTGGGGAGTCTCTCAGGGTGATGGGGGTGTGTGGGGCTGGGTTCCTCCTGAAGTCTACAGCCAACTTCACTGTCTGGGCATGAAATCCAGGTTGTAGATCTTAAGAAGTTTTGAACTGAAACCCCTCTTGATGCACAGTCAGCAGGATTCAAGCAGCCTCCATTGATAAACTTGTGAAGCAGTTTGAATAGTGGCAACTCTGTTGGCAACAAAGTTGTGATATCTGGAAGTTTCATTCTTTATGTATTTAAGCGCCAATGGGCTGTCAGTCCAAAAAACTAATCGAGAGGGAGCTCAAGCTCCTCACGCATCTTCTCATCTATCCGCACAGCTACAGTGGCTGTTCTAAGCTCCATTCTTGGGATGGTAACAGGCTTGAGGGGATCAACTCTAGCTTTGCCCATGAGGAAAGCACAATGAACTTACTGGTGTTTGTTTATCATTTGCAAGTAGAAGACAGTGCCATAACCACTCTCACTTGATGAAGGTGAGATGAGACTGGGTGTCCAAAACTGTCAGGTTTAAGGCATCTTCCAACCTTACAGGTCTCTTATCCAGTTTGACCATTTTTGCTCAAGCCTTTGAGGAATCCTCTTGTCCCATCCAAACTTCAACCCACGGAGCTCTTGCAAGATCTGTTTAGCAGGGAGGATGACAGGTGCCACCATATCCAGTGGATCATAAATGGAACTCCCCATTGATAGAAGCCCACGCCAAGTTGAAGGCACTATAGTCCTTATGAAAGATTGTTGGTCAACCTACCAAATGGCCTTTAGGACGCATCAATAAAGTGTTCCCTAGTGGAGATGGACAGGTCCGGAAGGTTGAAATCAGAGGCGTGGACACAGAAGGGACGAAGTCGTTCCACAGACCTCTAACTGAAATAATCTTACTCCTCCCCTCTGAGTAGTAATGGGACAGTTTATATACTTATTAACCGTAGTTAAAAGAATATGGTGGTATCTTATGTGTTGTCTTCATATTCTGCATGTGTCCTGTGCCTTCAAGCAGTAGTTTTTACTGCCGTCGTTGTTTATGGATGACGTCATCGACGGGAGATGATAGTTGTCATCAGATCCGCAGAAATCGATACTTTCTTTCATTTAAGCTAAGTACTTCGACTGTTACAGTTAAAGCCTTTGGAAAGCATCATTGGTATATCATTGGTAATATTACGTTAAAACACATACTTTATACATACGTTATAATTCATGGAATTATTTGATATATACACACAGTTCAATCAGGAGAGACTTAATTTCTTATTAAGAATGAACAATGTTTGACAAAGTATGTAATGATATGAAAATTTTGTTCAAATGTCAGCATGACCTTACCAGGCAGCAACGGACTCCATAAAAAGCAGTAGACGGATTAAACAGGAAAGTGCAACTGAGAATTGAATGCGTAAATCAAGAATGTTGATAAAACAGCGTGAGGTTACGTGATTAGTGTGAGCATGGGTTAGTGTGGACCAGAAAGAGAAAAAAGGGGGTTACTTGAGCAGGGAGCGTGCATGATGTCTGGCGACCAAGGGAGTGACATGGTGTAAGCATTGATGACTGGCATGGCATAATTTGTTATTACAATAAGAGAGACCTCACCACCAGTTATATGAATGCTCACCCATAATCAGGGCGTCTATGATCTTTGATTTGGGAGGACAGCGTTGATTTCGGGATGATTGATGTTCTGAATAGTGCTGAGGGGATAGGTTGCTTTTGATGAGGACTTGCCGTAATGATACGATGAGCAATTGCAGAATGCGATGACGATGTAGCAAGTTGCAGAATGCCTTGAAATTAGGTGATTACCAGCAACGTAATATGCCATTTCCAGCCTACCGTACCTATGAATCCGGCCACGACCGAACATGTAATATTACCAGCAATGATTTGAATAAAATAATATGACCAGATACATCAATGAAGTGCCAGTGTCAGCTAGGACCGGAATTGGCAGGAAAAAAAAATCAGAAGGAGACCCAAAATATGATTGAAGAATTGCCCTTGTTGGACAGGGGAATTAGAAATACAGGCCTATCTCTAATATATATGCCTTTAAATGCCTGCTACCCTGTAGTTGAGGTAACTTATTCAAGACCTGCTTTTACAGGATTTATGGTAATAGTTCCTCATTCCTGTAGTTGAGGTAAAACTGGCCAGACTGCAATTACAGAATTTATGGTAATGTTTCCTCAGGTGGACGCTGGGAAAATGAAAACAATGACAGTTTGGACAAGCGCCTACGAACTTAAACTGATCGATAAGGGGCCTAAGGTGTTTGCAAACACTGACCCACAGTGAACCCTGTATTCATGCAGGTAGTGCAGGAATAGGCTACTCGCAGCTCGAGATGTGGGAACATGTTGTGTGCTGCTGGAGGATTCTCAATAGCCTCTTAGTGGATCAGTGGATACTTCACTTTCTGCTCAGCAAATGACAGCAAAGACACACAGAGCCACACAGAACTCTTGGCCACAGTAAGGACATCAACGGAGCGGGGAGACAACTTACTTGCTCGGGCTCTATATGGCAGATTTTTCCTAGCTGGTAGATGGAGGTGAACTACCACCAGAAATTGAAGGAGGTACTGTGACCGTTGACGTTTGTCATGTTTCATTTGCTCTGGCAGATACATCTGGCCCCTCTCCCATTCAAACTGATTTCTCTGCCAATTTCTCGGGATAACCAATCACAAGCGTTTATCTAGTAGAAGGCGGGCTTAATATGATGCCTTACAGAGACGAGTGCCGTTCAGGTATCTTTGTAAATATCAAAGATGGCAGCTCCCGTTCCCCCGGCTGGCTAAAGCGTCAGTATTAAACGGACTGGACGGTAAATTTTCTCTAAAAGAAGAACAAACAACTGCACTTCAACTTTATGTTGATTAGAAATATGTGTTTGCCAAACTTCTGACAGGACGTACCGTCCGACAGGACTGCGTTTCATCGCTCTGAGTGGTTGTCTCTGCCTGTTGATAACGCCCCTTGGAAATCAAAAATGAACTGCGAATTAGTCTGGCGATGCCAGGCTAGCAGAGACGTAGAGCAGGTTTAAATTTTGGCAGCAGCAATGTGATTTTAGCTGAAGAGTAAACGCCCATAAATCAGCTGGTGAGAAGGCAGCGGGAGAGGAGAGAGTGGGAGAAATGTGGAATATACTTACACATAGTACCTGTTACAATGATATGTCATTTACTTACTCTAGCTGAATGTATGAGTGTTAAATGAGTGAGTGTGTGATGATTGGAAGAGGAGCTATCTTTCTTACAGCTTATGCAGGGCGCATAAGGGTGACAGAACAGAAAGACAGGGGTCTGTGGGGTTTTGAGGGAAGTTTATATGGAGGTGTGCCTCACAAAGTAAAGTGATCAATCCTTCTGTCCTTTTTGTATTTATCATATGATAATACATTTGGATGAATTCTGATTTGCCGTCTGTGTTTCTGTTGTTCATCAAATCGCTTTGAAAGTAATCCCCTCAATATCGTTCACCACTGTCGTCTTTATAGTTGCGGTGTGGACTCCGCCATCCACTTGAGTTAAAATCATTTTTTTTGAATGATATATTTATCCTTATCTTTATAGTTACAGTTCTTGGTGCGGACGGCCCTTAGGTCACTGGAGTGCCAGTTTAAACTTTAAAACCACAACAGCTCCATTAGTAATCTTACTTACGTATCTCCATTTGTTGACTTGTGGATTTTCTCCTGGGATGGGAGAGAAGAGTTGTTTAGAAAACCTGTCATTGTTTGAGCACAGCTGGGTTCTTAATCATAACAACTGTGTGTTATGAAAGTGAAAGATCACTCCAGGACAGCTCTGGTCCAGAAGTCAACCGCAGAGTAAACTACTGTGATGCTGTGCAGAACACACACGTCTGTTCCTCAGCAAAGTGGCAGTATAGCGGTTTATGTTTAAGAAACAAATACTGATCGATTCTAAATGATTCGTCAGCATACACTTTCATTCAATTAATATTTCACCATTGTGGTACAACAATGTGCACTCCAAAGACACACACCCACACAAATAAACACACACAGAAGAGACTGTTTTTCCATTAGGCTGTCTAATTGCCAAAGACAGCAGGACTGTTTGCTATCTTCAGTATATTATGTACAGAGGAAAAACTGATATTGATCAAGACATTATTTTATTTACCTTTACATAAGACCTGTGCTCTGTCAAGCCACATAACAGCATGTAAGGTTAAATATGTTTATATAAAAGTACAGTTTACTTAGTCTACTTTACTGGCTAACCATATCCTGACTATAGCTCCATACATAACACATAGGCATGAGATTAACGCATTCTCCTCACCTCACTGTCAGAAAGAACCAAATTAGAAAATGTCCCACAAAGTTGTGGTGTTTCTTTAAAATATCCTGCCTTCATGTAACTCATATTTCTTTGACCCTTGTGTGCTATGACGTTCAGTCAGGAAGCAAGTAAGGATGACTGAAATGTCAGTTAGGACAATTAATAGAAGGACATAATTTTGCATTTTGTAAAAAGTGGCTGTAACTCAACAGTCGCAAGATTTTACATACTTAAACATCAGTGTATGCCTGTGTGTGTGTGTGTGTGTGTGTGTGTGTGTGTGTGCATGCTATAAGTCACTGCATTTACAGGCAGCAGATGGATATATATCTAGTATTCCTGCAAACTGGGAACCAGACAAATCTGCGAGCTCATGTTTTATTTGCTCTGGTATACGTCTGGCCCCTCTCCCTCTTAGACTGATTTCGTAGTTACAGGTATCCGGCCAAGCCAATCACAACCATTTGTCTAGTATGCAGTAGGTTTAATACGATGACTGACTGAGAGGAGTAAATAACCAAGATGGCTGTGCCGATGCAGAACATTCCCCGGCCAGCTACAGCAGCAGTATGAAAACAGACTGGACGGTAAATTTTCTCTAAAAGAAGAACAAACACCTGCACTTCAACTTTATGTTCATAAAAAACATGTGTTTGCCGTACTTCTGACAGGATGTAACTTACGACAGAACAGCACTTTGTTGCTCAGATTGGTTGTCTGCGCCCGTGGATAACTTTGAAACTAATACGCATTTGTGAATTAGTCTGGCGATGCCAGGCTAGGCATGTCCGATTCATACACAGTGATTTACCATTCTCTTCTATAATGGAAATTTACAGGAAGCAGCTGCAGAGTGTAGGGCCTTACACACACAAGCATAAGATTTTTCTGTCCAATGCACACCCATACACACACACGTACAACACACAAGGTATACTATGCTGCCTGAGAATTTGGGAGAACAACAGTAAGAACACAGTGAGGTGTATAAACTCCCTTACTCCCTCTTCTACTCTGTCTTTCTGTAACTCTCCCTGTATTTTGGAAGCCACGTCTGAGTTCTCAGGTCAGACATTCAAGAAAAATGTTTTATTTAAAATAAATTAATTTTGGAGCAATTACATATTACATTGCACACATATTTGTGTGTCTCTGATTTATAGCTAGCAATAAAACATTAGTAAATACAAATTGCAAGACTAAAAATTAAAACAATGAGAACAATAACAGTCACTTATTAAGATCAATAAATAAAAGTCAATAATAAATAAATGAATACCGAACAATGTAAAAAACAATGAGCTATCACATTATTCCAAATTAAAAGCCAGATTGAAAAGGTATGTCTTTTAATTCCCTTTTTTACGAATACCGAGAGAGCTTGCCAGTCTAAAGGCAGTGAGTTCCACAGTTTAGGGTCATAAAAACAGAAGGCGCTCTCACCGGTACTTTGATGGGAGACGTGGAATATTTAAAAGAAAAGCAGTGGACGATCTTAGGGATCTGGGTGGAACATAAAATGAAAGAAAGTCTTGGATGTAGGAAGGAGAACAGTCATTTAAAGCTTTATAAACCATTAAAAGAACTTTAAAATCAATGCAGTGACTTAAGAAGTGGGGTGATGTAATCTATTTTCTTTTCTTTAGTTAAAACAATGACTGCAACATTCTGAACTAGCTGTAGTTTTCTTATAGTCTTTTTGGGTAATCCAGTTAAAAGGGAATTAAAGTAGTCTAAACAGCTAGTAATAAAAGCGTGAGTGAGTATTTCGGCATCGTTCTTATTTAAAAAAGGTCTCACTTTGGCGATATACCTTAGATGAAAAAAAGATGTTTTAATGACCTTGTTAAAATGAGAATTCAAATTTAAATCAGAGTCTAGAATCACTCCCAGGTTTGTGATGTTGGTTTTAATCTGTCTGCTGAGGCCACCAAGCGTCGAGTGCAGTTTTTTCTCTCGCTGCCTTGGGTCCTATGAAAAGAACCTCAGTTTTTTTTTTTTAGCTTTAAAAAGTTTTTACCCATCTGTGATCTGTGCCACCAATAGAATTTTAGTAAAACAACATACCCACTGGATTCTGTTGAAGAATCAGTTTTATTTAGTAATTCAGACATGAGTAAAATGTATGACTTTTATTCGGCTGCTATAGCAGTTTAATGCACATGTATAGTCACTCTATGGCATCCTTAGATAAAATTCTAGGGACATATATTTATTATTTTTATCACCCCTAATTTTACACGTGTAAGGTTTTGTTGTAGGAAATAACCAGAATTCACAGAAATACAGTTAAACCAACAACAGGTCTGTATCACATAATCCACAGGTGTCAAACTCAGGCCCGCGGTGTAATTATATTTGGCCCACGAGATCATATCAAATGTGTATTAGAGCTGGCCCACCAGTATATAGCGCATACACCGCTAATACTACAAATCCCAAAATGCTTTGTTAGTGCATTGGCACATCAGTCGAGACCCCCAAGCGCCCCCCTCCTTTTCTGTTGACAATCATTAACATCCATGTTACCAGTCACTTTGGACAAACTTAATCCACCCCTCCACAAAAATGGCCAAACGAAAGATGGAAAACAGGAGCTTTCAAGACAGGTGGGAGGCAGATTCTAATCTGCAGAATCAGTTCTAATCTGTTCACGAATGTAAAGGACAGACCTGTTTATCTTGTGTCTTGATTTACATTAAAAAAGGAACTCCAAAGGCTACAGATAGAGAGAGACATAATAAGAAACAAATACCACTGATGTGTGTTTTATTTCAAATTTAATTTCTCATGTGTTTATAATATTAAGCTTTGGTTGTTCCAGATTCAATGTTTACGCAAAACTAAAGTTTGTTACCATATGAAAAGGTTCAACATTACATATCTGGAGAGAAGGGAAAACATGCACAATTGCAGTCAGTTTTTCAATAAATATTGAGTTTGGCCTGCGACACCCCTGACATAATTGAAGAAAAAACAAGTTCTGTATATCCATTACAAGCAGTGACTGCTGTGCATCATGAGTGATTAATGCCACTAACAAACGCTGGACAGAGCAAGAATATTTCATTGTCAGGTAAATGTTGCCTCGATTATATTTATAATGTGCCAGAAAGGGGTCATTTGATACTGTAGGCGGAAATGGAAAAAAGTATGACAATTGTCGTGGAAACTGATATTTCAGTTCTTGTGTAGGGCAATTAAATAACGCATGACATAATATTCAACCCTCTGTAGATCTTTATTGCTTGGAAACAAGAGCCATCATTAGTTACACATATATGACTGAAGAGAAGCAGTCTCTCATCAGTTCTTATACTTTGAGATCACACATACACACAACATTAACTGCAACAAACAACAGGATTTACATGATCTCACCCAAAAAGCTTATTCTGACCTTGTCTTTATCTAAGTTCTTCTCTTATTATGCCTTTCCCTGTTTCAAAAGGTTTGCCACCTGCACCTACCCCCTAACTCCCCACACATTCCACTTTCTCAGACTATTATATTCAATATACAATATATTACTATTTACAGAACTATGTGCGTCTCCAGAAACTATATTTTGTAATTTATATTTACAATTATGGTGGATAAATACTAAACATATTTAATCATTTAGCAATAATGTGTTCTTATAGGAAAACACATTATAACAAGAATTTTCCTTACATCACTTCCCCAGTCCATTACCAAGAAGGAGTTTGCATCCTAATATTTAGCAGTATTTTGTGTTTGACCTGCTCCATTATCTCTCTCTGCAGGTGGGAGGTGACAGCTTGGACCAGCTGCTCTGCGTCCTGCGGTGTCGGCATAAAGACCAGGAGTGTGTTCTGCATGCGTCTGTTGTCCTTTGACCACCAGGATATTCTGACTGTTTCAGAGAACGAGTGCAGGGAATTCAAACCTGCCATCCTGCAACCCTGCAACCAGGTGGACTGTCCTCCAGCCTGGGACACCGAACCTTGGCAGCAGGTATGGACTTTGTTTTTGTGTATGTGCCCATGTACGTTGTGGAATAAAAACTGATTAAACTCCTCCCTTACTACCTTTATCCTCTTCTTCTGCTTCCTCCCTCCAGTGCTCCCAGTCCTGTGGTGGAGGTGTCCAGGTGCGTAAGGTCTACTGTAAGCAGCTCCTGTCCACAGGGGCCTATAGGAGGCTGGGAGACAAGGCCTGCCTGGGGTCCAAACCTGCCACTAACAGAGACTGCGGCAACACTGACTGTCTGCCCTACATGGCAGGAGGGGAATGGGGAAAGGTGAGCACCAGTGAGTGGAGAAGTTAAACAGATTATGGAGCAAGTTTCAATGAAAGCCACTGTTTTAAATATTGCAATATTTCCACAGAACCATATCTAATTTGAACTAAGGCCTGATCAAGTCTTCATGTATAACAGCAAAACTTTAGAGCAAAATCAGTTATTTCCAATGGAATCACAGCGAAAAGGATTTCCTTGCACGCGGGTGGGAGGTGTAAATACGCACACATTTTCCAAGACTTTAGGGAATTGTGACCCACAAGTTTGCAGCATTAACCAACCCTTAAGGGGTTAATTAAGCAAAACCTCTTGACAGAGCTGACAAGAGCCAAAGAGTCCAAGCTGTATTGCACTAGCTTGGGAGCCAAACGAATCTGCGAACTCTTGTTTCATTTGCTCTGGCAGATATGTCTGGCTAGCCTGGCATCGCCAGACTAATTTGCAAATCTTTATTCTTATTAGTCTGGAACCTCTCAGTTCATTTTTGATTTCCAAGGGGCATTATCGACGGGCAAACAACCAATCAGAGCAATGAAACGCCGATTTCTCTGCCGATTTATCTCGCAGGCCAATCACAGGCATTTAGCTAGTATGAGACAGGTTTAATACGATGATTGACAGACATGAGCGCCGCTCAGGTATCTTTGTAAATATCCAAGATGGTGCTACAGACATGTAATGTTCCCTGGCCCGCTACAGCAGCAGTATTAAACAGACTGGACAGTAAATTTTCTCTTAAAGAAGAACAAACAACAGGACTTAAACTTTATGTTGATTAGAAATATGTGCCATACCGTCTGACAGAACGGCGTTACGTTGCTCTGATTGGTTGTCTCCGCCCGCCGATAACGCCCCTTGGAAATCAAAAATTAACTGAGAGGTTCCAGACAAATACGCATTTGCAAATTAGTCTGGTGATGCCAGGCTAGTATTGTACAATCCCCACTTATATAATTCTGCTTGGCCAGAATATAACCTGCTCCACAAGAGAGGCATGGTTTTCAGGTAGTGATGAAAAAATGGTACAAATACATCTTTGTGTTCACTTAGAGTCTTGAAGTGAAATCAGAAGTTCCAGCCATTCCGACCAAATCATATATCATGGATGTGGCTCTGACTACAGGTCCCTTTTCTGTAGTCAGAGACCGGGATAGATAACTTGCTGACTAATAGTTATCTAACCAACAGTTAGTAAGCCAGCTAACTTGGAGAGCTATTGTGTTTGACTAGCACTAGTATTTTTTCTGGCTAGTCCGCCACTTTCTGGTGTGACCATGCTTTTAGAACTAGCATCCTGAACATACACAAACCTTCACCTGAAAAAATGAACAAAAATCTTTCCATCTGTAGATGCCTTGATGTTTGGTGTCAGCTCATGTTGAATTTCATGTTGATATTTAATGCATTTCCTGAAAACACAGAAATGAAGATTTCTCTATTTGATGAGGGATCAAAGTGAAAAGATATTTTACTCAAAGTGAAAAGATATTTTACACGAATTTCAGAGGATATATTTACTTTGAACTGTTGTGTAGATGAACAAGTCAAACCTGGGATTTGACAAATGTGCTTTCACTATTTACTTCACAATTTCTGTGTCCACAAAAATGTTTTAAGCTTAAAGTTTTTAGTTTTTATTGTGCCCTCATGTTTTCTTTACTTTTCAATATCAATTGTTATACTTGTTGCTTCCACAATGATTTTGCCCATAAAGCTTAATTTTATGAAATGCTGTCTATATGGATAAGAATAGGCTATGTTTCAATGTATCTTTATATGTATGTACATTACACTGTATTTCAGTCAGACAACTCATGTTGAAATGCTTATCACAACAGCAGACATAGTTAGAGTTTGGCGTCTAGGCTCCGACCTCATCACTTGCCCCAGACATGTTTACATGAGATATTGGGGTGTGATGATTAAATAACTTTCCCCTGAGCCAGAGCCTACAGGTGGATGCTGTGGTGGTGGTGGAGCTGAAAGAGCAGCAGCAAGGATGATGCAGGGCAGCAGAGGGCGAGAAGGGAAGTTTTGCAGCTTAAACAGACTGCAAAATTGGGAGGGTGTGTTTGGTAAATGATGTGGAGTGTGAGGCATGTCACGTGTGTATGAAGCAGTGCAGCTTGAGTTGCTTGCCTGAACTAGTTGCAGGCGTCGCTCCGTGTGTAGGCTCAATTTCCGTCCAGTATTTTTCTATATTACTATTGGACAATTCTGCAAAGCACAATGTACGTCAGCTGCCATTGTTCCATGCACATCCTGTGTTAATTAATTAATTCAACAATAAATGTTGAATAAATGGTTTTGCAGAATCATCCAAATATCAATGTTCTTGCTGACGATAGGGATGTTGATTTAGGTTGTTTGTAATAAATATTCCTGTTCTATTCTCTTCTATTATATTTTACTCTGAAGTGCTCAGTGACCTGTGGTTTGGGGATCCAGCGTAGGGAACCACTGTGTTACCAGTTGATGGCTATGGGCCGCCAGGTGATGCTGGCCAGAGAGCTGTGCTTAGGGTTGCCCTCCCCACCGCTCGTACGAACCTGTCGCATGATGACCTGTCCCAGTAAGAACACAAACACTTACACACATATTCTAAAACCTTTATGTACTCTTGAAAAGCAAAACGTAAGGAAGAAGAAAATGCATGCACACCATTTGAGACAATGTTGCTGAAATGTTGGCATTTCAGTCACCAAATTTAACAATAATACAATGTTGATTCAATTACATCTTTTCAACATTTAAACTATTAAAAGGTTGATTTTACCCTGAACCAAATTTTTTTTTGTTGCCATTACTCAACATTGAATTAGCAACTTTTGCAATATGTGCACTGTCATAACATACAACCACATGTAAGGGTACAGGTTGCACGTGTAGAGACAGAACAGTACCCAGCAAGTATTAGTACTTGTACTGATACATACACGTTTTACAAACATAATCTGCATCTATGACTAACGTTACATAGGTGTGTGAGTGGTAAATTATTAAATAATGTGTTTCATAAAATGTTTTGTCAAGCTGCTGCTCCATGCTTTCTCCATAAATATTATTGATTAATTAGGATTAATTTCAGGGCTGGGTCATGGGAGGCTTAAGCTGCTTGTATACGTCATCATAAGTGCTTGTTGAAGCCCCCTCCTTCGACACATTTCGGATGTTGGATGGGTGAGGCTATGTCTGACAATTTCTGTAACTTTCTTAAACAGAAATCCAACATTCACACCTCATGCTGTGATTGACCAGCTGTGCAGACGTGAGAAATGAGACAGGGAACGCATCTCACTAGCTCTCTTTTTTTCATTATTGACACAACTAGGTCTATGCCATATTTAAATGATATCATACCTCTCCCCTCTCTATAATGACTGGCTTTTCACTCCATCTTTACTGTTAGGAACAACTTTTGATTTCCAATATGATCTACAAACTGCAAATTATCTGAAATTTGGGAGTGATAATTGTTAAAGAAAATTGTGATCTCCATGTTAGTAGTGCTTGCAATCATTTACTATTTTTCTCCACTCATTCTCCATGTACATTTTTCATTTATTTCCCATCATTTTTTTTTTTTAACTGCATCAAGGGGTTTTCAGTAATAGACAACAATCTTCCAAAAGAAATCATTATTAAATTATTTAATTTAATATCATATTAAATAATCAAATTATTCTCAATTCCTATTATGCCTTTACAATAAGATGGGGACTGGTGTCTCTGAGGTGCTATTGTTAAATAGACTAGAGCAGTCCCCGTTCAAAATAGCCTGTTCAGAACATGCATCTAGTATTGCTGCTTGCAGCTTTCTCGAGATCCACTCATCCAAACAACTTTAGACTCAACACTGTGCTTCCTTGGGTCCTGAACAATACACCTGCCATGACATAGTTGGGTCACCTAGCAATTCTAGAGTCTACGGATCATTCGTGTGCAAAATATCACACAAATATTTTATGGTCTCAATGGAATCACTCTTCACTTAAAGTAAAAACAAAGTTTGAGTGCTTCTTCTATCACTGCCAATACCAAATTTCTAGTCAGAGAAAGGGTAAAAGTCAAGCGAGACAGTGTGTGGCTGGGACCTTTAAATCACAAATTTTTCCCCGGAAAAACACATCAAGTCACTGCAACATAACCACAGTGGTTATAGGGTAGAGCGTGGATTTAATTAGTGAAGGTAATATTTTTGACAGTTTTGGGTTTGGGAGCTGCCCTGCTGAGGTTAATATATCAGTCTCACTGATAGTCTGCAGTGTCGTGAACTTTCTTGTGTATTCAAAGTTAATTATTATTGAATGTGTCGTGTGTCCAAATTGCACCAAATGTTAGACTGCACTTCCTTGGGTCCCCAGCAATATACCCGCCAAGTATGAAATAGATCGGGGGAACAGTTTGATAGCTAAGCGAAAGACAAACATACAAACATAAATATATTCCTTGCTTTATAGATAGATGTAGTCCACTACACATAAACTCAGTCATACAAAGGCAGACTAGCCAACAGAAACAACAGACGAGACTTAAGAAGGTACGGCATTTATTAACTAGTGCACTGTAACCTATTGATTTACATTTACTGGCAGATTGACAACCTCACTGCTAACCTTTTCCTCTGCCCTATTCGCAACAATGGTGGACTACATTGTCTCTTTACAAGTGTTACATCAACATCCAAACACGACTGGTCCAACACATTTAGGCTGCTCATTGTGATTGCTGTGGACGGCGATTACATTTAAGAAGAAGTTAGGTAATTACCTTAACACGTTTTGATACTTATTATCACCAAACGTTGGTCACGGGAATCCCACCCCTGGCCCCTGTCATAAGCAGTTCCTGATTGTAGACCAGCTAAGGGTTGGTGCTGCTCTAAAACAGTTCCTGGAGAGTTGGTTCTTTTGCTGTGAAAATGCAAAGAACTGGTTCGAGACCAGGCTCTGGCTCAGAAGCGGCCCTCTAACTGCCCCTTTTTCTACATTTTAATTGTTTCACAGAACTCAAACTGCATCTAACTTTAAAATCACCAGTAAAGAAATCAATCACGCCTGAACAGGGTTTAAGGATGTTTTTATCTATTTAGTCATGAACTTGCCGAAGGTTATGTTTTTACTTCTAGTTTATTTTAAAAACCTATTAGCCACATGGCATGTGTAACATTTGGTCACTAGAATCACTCAACTTATACCTTCATAATGCGACTACACTAAGAGATAGGGTTTAAAATTCATAGTACTTGTTTTGTGCAAAGCTTTATTCTAAAGTTCAGCTGAAGCTAACATGAGACTTTAGCCGTCTCCAAAGTCAGTCTTTTTGATACAAGATTCACTTTTTGATTTCGAAAGACAATGTTTTCTTTCTGTGCAGAGCTGTGGTGGAGGGATACTTCCTGGCAGTTGCATGAAGGTTTGCTGCCAGAAATAAAATCCTACATGTGACTGCCAAGACGAAGATATCCACCACCAGAGTTGGCTAACTCTGACTGCTGAAGCATCATATTGGCTTCGACTGAACACATTTTTGCATTCTGTTACAGCATAGCTGTGCTATGACCAGTATGGACAATGACCAAAATCTATGTTAACTGCATGTGAGTGTCATTAAAATATACTTGGAAAAATGCAAACCTATCCCTTAACAGATTGGAAAGCAACTACCACAGTAATCATTGGTATTTGTCCAAACCCTCTGCATATTAATTCTTGTCAGTAAACATCTTACTGGCTTTTTTGAACATTTACGCTTTGCCATGAATTTGAATGACCTGAGTCCTGACCTGAGTTCTTATAAAAACTCTCTTCCCCCAAATTTAGCTTTGCTGTTGAAAATGCTGCACAGCATAACACTTAAACGCAGTCTCACCCTGCTTAACCTGCTGAACCATGTATCAATTAAATGTTTCATCTAAAAGTAAGTAAGAGTAAAAATACAAGACTGTAGTGTGGCTACTTCAGTAACATACTGATGGAAACCAAAGCCAGTGATCAGCAGGCCTGTCAATCCAGTGATAATCACTTTGGCCTTGAACTGCTCTCCCATTTTTCTAACCATGCTTACACTAGGAAACTTCTCTGCCCCAGACCTTATCTCACAATATTTTAGTGGAATTAATGATGTCAAATGTATTTAGCAATGCACCTTTAGCCAACAAGATCTAAGGGGAGAAGTAGATTCATAGTCTAAGTATGACCATCCATCAGTATGGTTCACAATCATCATTACTCACACACACCAAAACTGCTCCTATTTGTCAGGAGTTAATCTGTGTTATGCCATTTAGCTGATGTATGAAAGAGCGCACAAATAAAGGTATCACACTGCTTGGCCCACGTCCTTCTTCAGGTTCTGTGGAATTCACTTACAGCTTTCCTACTCAATGTTAAATATAGTACAGCTCATGTTGTAATAAATACAGATAACCCCCTTGTTGATATAAAATGTGTACTACCTCACCATAGGTTAGATAAATGTTTGCATGTTTGTACCCAGAGGTTCTGGGTAAGACCTCTGAAAGAAGTTAAACCTGTGTCTTCACTGTAGATTTTTATCTAAAATTTCTTTAAACAAATGTGTATTTGCAAATGCCACAAAAAATGACATGATAAAGATAATTAAATAATTAAAATGTTTTGCCCCCTCCCTTTTCATCCCTCCCCCATGGTGGCATCCCTCTTAATTTCTTTTATTTTGTTCTGAGAATCATCTCTGAGAACCAGCAGTTGAATTGGTTAGAATCACTTTACTTATCAATTCAGACAAAACTTTAAATACCAGACCCCAAAAGTCTAGAGTGACACTCCTACATCATCTGTTTATAGCTTCTCAGTGAATTAAGTTGGTACGCACTACAGTTTGGATTTTATAATGTAATTTTAGAACTATAGGAATTGGAATTGATAATTTAATCTTTTCAGTCACTTCAATTAACAGCATCAAAACAGATTTCTTCTAATAATTGTTGTACCCTGACTGCTGTTTGAAATCCTCAAATACTGCTAAAAAAGAGATTATGGAGTTTTCTATGTTCATTGGGTATATGACAATGTCGTCCACAAGGCCAATGTACTGTGAGACGTTCTGATTTGGAAAGTAACTGAGTTTTGTCCCAAGTGTTGATATAGCAGTTCAAGGGAGAGAATACATCGATAAATAAAAAGTCTGCAGTTCTGTCTCGTGCCACTAAAAATTGAAAAGGGATTGTAATTTAGTTCATTTGTATTAACTGTTGCTGAGGGGCTGGTATACAGAACTTTTACTAGTTTGAGAAACCAGGCACAGACCTGGAAGATTCTTAATACAACCCATAAATACTGCCACACGAGCATGCCAAATGCTTTTTCAGTATCGAGAGACAAGATGGCACATAGTGGTTTTGAATCCTCATTCACATGCATCAGACATCTCTGATTATCTGCTGCTTATAAAACCAGATTGGTCAGTATGTATACGTTTATCCATGTAACTATCTAAACATATTGTCAGTAGTAATATAACTTTAACTCTGAGTTTATCAGAGATACCGTTCCGTAGTCACAACAGCTAAGTGGGTTTTTCGTTGGTAACAATGAGATTTGGGCTACATTGGTATGCTCATGGAAGACACCATTCTCTATAGCAGTCTGAATGGAGCTCAGAAGTACTGGCAAAGGAGGTCCCAAAAGTGGAGAAATGACATTCTGCTCAATGCAGTCTTTAGTTCCTGT
Organism: Lateolabrax maculatus; assembly: GCA_031216445.1. Taxonomy (NCBI): domain Eukaryota; kingdom Metazoa; phylum Chordata; class Actinopteri; order Acropomatiformes; family Lateolabracidae; genus Lateolabrax; species Lateolabrax maculatus. The sequence goes on along the minus strand of CM062198.1, from coordinate 4,442,896 downwards.
ACTACTTATCTTTGTCTCAGAACTACCAGATGATGTGCACAAATCTTTGTAATACGCTTGAAATGTGTTGTTGTATCTCCCTCAGATCTGAAACCAGACTGAAGTGGAGGATTGTATAAGTTAATGAAAGCAAAGAAAACCCAACCCCCACAAACAGTGGTGAAACAAGTACCACTTAGGCAGGATACACAATAAAAACACAAAGTATTCAGAAACATTCTTACACAGGACTGCATAGAAATTGGCATTGCATTACAGTATTCTGTGACATACTTGACATAACAAACCAATTCCTATTTCAGGACAAGTCTGTCAGTATGTTAATAGTTTGTTCATCTACTGCCCGACCAACCAGATGTGATTCTTAGGCCGTGTCTTGGTCTAAGCTCATATTGTCCTGTAAGACCTGGGTTTGGGTCAGACACAGCCATAGTTGAGTGGTCCCCACAGTCCCGGACCGATACTGGGTTATTGCCACTAAGCATGTCATAGCACATATCCACAGCAGTGACATCAGTGTGGTTGTCGGTCTGGGTGGTGGGTACATCACTGTCCATGGCCTCAAGGTCATTTTGTCCTGCAGCCCAAGAGTGGAAAGGTTCCAAATTCACCACATGAAAGAATCCAGCATCCACAGTGTCCAGCCTAGCCCGTCTGTAGATGACATTCCCTAGCTTCAGACTGACACACAGCAGGCCTATAAACAAGGATGCTAGTTTAGCTGTGAAGTTGGACTGTGCATCACACCTAGGGTAGGACTTCACTCTAACAAGGTCACCAACAACATAGGTAGCATGACACTGCTCAAGTCATTGTACTGTTTTTGACTGTTGTCAAGCACCACTCTGGCATAGTTGTGGGCTTCCCGGAGGTAGGCCCTTAGAGTCTTTGGGTATGTTACACCTAGCTCATCCACTCCCTCACACGAAGGTTGTGTTGCAACTCACGACCATTATTAATACGTATTAAATTATTATGTATTAATTATTATACTAATAAACAGGGCACCACCCTTACAACAAGGAAAATATGGCCATATGCATGGATACCAGGGTCAGGGGCCTATTTTCAGGTACTGGAAGTGAGGTGCGGCTGTTACTCTTTCAAAGTAAAAGTTCAGTCACACAATGAACAAATTCATCTGTGGAGCTCCCATGGTACCTACACCATACAGCATCATGGAAATACTGAGTCCTGTGCTTTCGTGGGGTGTTGTACGCAGCGCAAAGAAGATCTGGGAGATCGGTTTATTCAATGGTGTGCGCTTGTCTCCAACAAAGGCGTGTATGGCAGTTTTGAGTGTCTAGTTTGAGCGTTGCGTCATGTTTGTTTGAGGGTGGGAGGCAGTGGTGAGTCTGTGCACAGAGCCAAGGGCCAGTTGATCAATGAAATCAAATCCTGCCTGGTTACAGTTTTTGAAACACCAAGATGACCTGCAATAAGGTGGTCATGGTAGTAGTTAAGGAAGGTGCCCTGGATTGATGTAGGGCTAAAGTCTGAGTTCTTTCAGGGGATGCAAACCACATCTTGTTTTCGGGTCTGTAGTAAAGCAGACTGTTATAAACAACATGCTGTGGGGGATTGTTTTTGTCTGTGTAAACCTGTAGGTCCATCTCAAGATCTCTGAGAAGCTGGACTGTGACTGCGTCATCCAGCTGTAGTTGTCACATGCATTGTCTGCCAACAACATTGGGGGCAGAGTATGGAGATCCAAACTGCCAATGACATCATAGTCTGGTAGAAAATCTGTGGGGCTGTCGCAGGATATGGGTAAGCGGTTGGGCACTTCATTGTGCATGCCAGACTTGTGCACTATGGTGAAGTCAAAATGTTGAAGTGGGAGAGACCACAGAAATATGGAGGCCCTCGACATAAGGTTTGAAATGTTTGAGAGCCATAAATTACAGCTAAACACTCCTCCTTGAGTATGAAATTTCAGCTTTATGCAAGGAGTGACCTGCATATGCAACAACAACATCTTGACCCTCCTTGTCTTTCTGAATCAAGGCAGCCCCCAGGCTAAGGTCATAAGCATCAGCAAGAATGGAAAAGGAGTGTCCGAAATAAGAATGTATTAAGACAGGTACTGACTCACGCTTTCTCAAAACATCCATGGATTCTTGAAATTGTCATCCCAGTGAAAAACTGCATGGCATGCATAGTCCTGAAGAAAATGGCAATAATATCCTGTAAGGCCGAGGAACTGGCTGACTCGTTACACAGTGATGTGATAGCCAAGGAAGTGAGCTTGTTCAGGCAGAACTGACATTTCTTAAACTTCAGAGACAGACCAGTGGTTGAGTCTTTTGAGTGCCTCCTTCAGATCAGCCAGGTGTTGCTGAAAGGTGGGGGAAGCAACAACAATGTTATCCAGATACACTGCACATTTTGTAAATGAGACCAGTGAGGAAAGTGTTCATGAGTCTTTGAAATGTCGCTGGTGCATTGCAGAGCCCAAAGGGGAATACATGGAACTGGAAGAGACCACAATGTGATATAAAGGCTGTTTTTGGTCTGGATTTCTCTGCACCTGTCAGTATCCACAAGCCAAGTCAAGTGTTGTGGTGAACTGCTTTCTTGCCAGAAAGTCAAGTGACTCGTCAACACTCAAGGGGTATGAGTCTTTTCCTGTGAGATGTTTGTGTCCATGTGACAACATGTGAACAGAGCACTTCAAACTATTTGCTAGGTTTCTTCATGAGGAAATGTGGCAGTTGATTCGGTATCTGCACATCGGTTAGGTTCAATGAATATCTGTAAGTGGTGACAGCCTGTAACCAGTCCTCAAGGTGTACCTTAGTATCGTCAGAAAACACAGAAGGCTCCGGCTTAGCATGATGTAATGCAGCGGGGATCATCCTAGATGTGCTGCGAAGTTCAAGTGAATGTGGACAGTGAAAGAGACAGTGTCCAGCCTGACCCTTTCAAAGTCAAGTCAAGTCAATTTTATTTGTATAGCGCAAAATCATAACAAAAGTTATCTCAAGACGCTTTCACATAGAGTAGGTCTAGACCATACTCTTTAAAATATTATTTACAGAGACCCAACAGTTCCCACCATGAGCAGTACTTGGCGACAGTGGCGAGGAAAAACTCCCTTTTAACAGGTAGAAACCTCGAGCAGAACCAGGCTCTGGGTGGGCGGCCATCTGCATCGACCAAGTTGGGTTGAAAGGGGAGGAGAGAGGGAGACAGAGCAGGAGGAGAGACAACAAATCAGACTAATAATAATAACAACTGCAGCAGTGAGTGTGGAGCAGGAACATGGGGGCAGTAGACGGCCGGCAATCAAAGATCCAGACTCTACAGCTCCAGGGGCGGAAATACCTGCAGAAAGTGAGAAGGCGAAAAAACACAGAAAGCACAAGGACTACCAGGAAGAAATGGAGTTGGTAGCCTGTATTAGTAGGATAGGAATGCGTACAGATAGAGAGGGAGAGGAGGAGAGAGAAGCTCAGTGTGTCCTAGGAAGTCCCCCAGCAGTCTTAAGCCTATAACAGCATAACTAAGGGATGGTTCAGGACTCACCTGAGCCAGCCCTAACTATAGGCTTTATCAAAAAGGAACGTTTTTAGCATACTCTTAAACGAAAAGAGGGTGTCTGCCTCCCGAACCCAAATTGGGAGCTGATTCCACAGACGAGGAGCTTAATAACTAAAGGCTCTGGCTCCCATTCTACTTTTAGAGACTTTAGGTACCACAAGTAACCCTGCATTCTGTGAGCGTAGTGCTCTAGTGGGGTAATACGGTACTATCCGCTCTTTAAGATATGATGGTGCCTGACCAATAATAGCTTTGTAAGTGAGGAGGACGATTTTAACTTCTATTCTAGATTTCACAGGGAGCCAGTGCAGAGAAGCTAATATTGGAGAAATATGTTCTCTTTTGCTAGTTACTGTCAGTACACGTGCAGCCGCATTCTGGATCAGCTGGAGAGTCTTTAGAGACTTATCGGGGCAACCCGATAATAAGGAATTACAGTAATCTAACCTAGAAGTAACAAATGCATGAACTAGTTTTTCTGCATCTTTTTGAGACAGGATATGCCTGATTTACATAATGTTACGTAAGTGGAAGAAGGCAGTCCTTGAAGTCTGTTTTATATGGGTATTAAAGGACATGTCCTGATCAAAGATTACTCCTAGACTCCTTACAGCGGTGCTAGAGGCCAGGGCAATGCCATCTAGAGTAACTATATCTATACATAGTGCGTCTCGCAGGTGTTTAGGACCCAGAACAATAACTTCAGTTTTGTCTGAAAGGAAAGTTTTGTATCCAGGGATGTAGGTTCTGCCTTGGCCACAGCACGTGCCTATGGAGTTGAAGTGGCCATGGGAATTGGGGTTGATTGTTGTTGGGCTGCAGGAATATCAGAGTCTCTTTTATTAAGTTGATCCTAGTGTTTGAGCATGTTGTGCTGCAGGTGTAGACATTCCGGCAGTCTTTCAACATCCGCTTGTAGGTCCTGAACCTGTAGTTCAAGGTCTAATCTTATACACTGAGAATAGTGTGTCTTGGGAGAGTTTCAGTGTCCATGTTAAAGTCCAGGTCACGTCTGGGTGAGACGTCATTATACATTGACCATACATCATAAATAGGCTTTAAAATTTGCACTACAGTGTCATCCAGGATAAAGCAAATTAACGGTTTACAGTGATATATATATATATATAGAGAGAGAGATATAGATAGATAGATAGATAGATAGATAGATAGACTGAAATCTGACGTCATCAAGGTGCTGGCGACATCCTGTGTTTTCCATGTGATCATTCGTACAGTTGCTGCCAGAAGTGTGTCATTATATGAGCGAGTCAGTACGAAATTTTGTATCAGCTAATCTTAAATAATTAACATCCTGGCAAATACAAGCCAAATGCTGGTAACCGTATTCAGTACTATTTTATTGCAATTCTACAGCAGAAGAAATGTGTTCACTGTTTTATTGTGGAGGACCGAATGCAGCAAAACCTCACAGACCATGCAGTTTCTTGCTCATCAGGCAAATGTTAACAGAATGAAAGACACCTTTAACCTCACAGGAGCCCCCACAACGGCCCCTATCTACAATGTTCGCACTCAGAAGATCCCAAGACACAAGGTAGCAATAGAATTGAATGCTTTTGAATTGTTGTTGGAGAAGTAACCAGACATTGACAAAAAAACAGTAATTTTACAGCTTCCGGGTTATTTTGTGGTTTAAAGATTATTGTGTGACTTTGGTGTTTTAAAGATTATTTTGTTACGTTTAAATGGTTAATTCAAAAACACCAAAGTCTCACAATAAAACATACTAACTAACCGAGCAAGGAAGCGGTAGAACTGCAGCTTCCATGTTTGATGCTCTGAGCTACTGGACCTGCTGCTCCAGCTGTCACCGTTCAAGTCAGGACAACCTTAATTGTCTAGTTATGCCATTCAGAACCATTTTTCAATCATTTCCCCTATATTGATGAGTTCAGTCTTGTAAATTAACCTCTTCATCCCGACTGACCACGGACCCCTAAACCACAGATGGACCATTTCTAGTGGAGTTTTCAAAGATGCCACATATGTCAGACTAATTAGGATTTTCTAAAGACTATTTTAAAGACAGAAAAACACAGAATAAAGGGTTTGAAAATTTCATAGTGAAAACACAATCAGTCATAGTAGAAAATGATGATTTTCAAGCCAAACTAACGCCATAATTGTTATAAAATGTTTTTTTTTTTTAAACAAAAAGTACATGTTGACTTTCAAAGTGCAGCAAGGGGAAACTGGTAGGCTAACAGCATTATTTAAATTATAAAGAACAGGATAACAATAATTAAAGAATTGAATTATTGTTATCCACTATAAATCCTTTAGGAAAATTTAGGAAAAGTAAGTTGACTATAAAGCAAAGGCAAGACAAATATCTGCATGCCTTTGGCTTGAAATCTCTCCCTGACCTCTGAGGCCGGACGAAATCCAGACAACTCAGAAAACCAGAACTTACTGAAGAAGCCATTCTGCGCCTGTGTTTTAACATACGCAAAGTTAAAACTGAAGAAACTCTGAAACCAGCACACTCAAACAAGTGAGGTGTGAAACAAATGTCTGCTGCAAGAATTGAGCATCGCATTAGTTCAGGCAGGCCACGGAGTCAAGCTCAGCTCAATATCCCAGCTACATCAGCTGACCATTGCAATCCAGGAGCCACATCAGCTGATGGATCAGCTGATTCCCTTCTATGCATCTATTGGCGATCTCATTCAGGGCTCCCTATTTAAGCTGCTTCAGCCTGCCTATCCCACCTCCACATCAGCTCCTCCCTTCATGCTGTGAAGCAATGTTATTTCTGTTGTCATTGATGCCTGCTCTGTTCTGTACCCTACAGGGGGTCCTTGCCGCTGCTCTCCCTGCCTTAGGCTTTCCATGTGTGCGCATGGAAGGGCAGGGAGGTCCCAGAACAGAGCATACCGCCAAATACATACAATTGCAAGTATTTTTGTCATAGTGGTCCTGACTGAAATGAGAGAGATGATGACGTGGGAACTGACACACGAGAGGGCCCGAGAATGCTAGAAGGAAACCCGAATGAAGCCTCTCCTCTCCAGCTACACATACTGTACATACTATACTATGCACTACACAAAATGTACATAGTATACTATACAAACTAGACACACTCTACATACAACACACAATACACATACTTTACATCCTATACTACACTTACTACACAAACTGTACATACCATACAAATACACAAACTGCACCTATTGTGTATACTATACCAAACATTACACATACTGTAAATACCACACAAACTACACATAGTGTATGTACTACACACACTACACATACTGTACATACTATCTTTACAAACTACACATACTGTAGATACTACACACAACACATACAGTGGGTACGGAAAGTATTCAGACCCCTTTAAATTTTTCACTCTTTGTTTCATTGCAGCTATTTGCTAAAATCAAAAAAGTTCATTTTATTTCTCATTAATGTACACTCAGCACCCCATCTTGACAGAAAAAAAAACAAATGTAGAAATTTTTGCAAATTTATTAAAAAAGAAAAACAAATATCGCATGGTCATAAGTATTAAGACCCTTTGCTCAGTATTGAGTAGAAGCACCCTTTTGAGCTAGTACAGCCATGAGCCTTCTTGAGAATGATGCAACAAGTTTTTCACACCTGGATTTGGGGATCCTCTGCCATTCTTCCTTGCAGATCCTCTCCAGTTCCATCAGGTTGGATGGTGAACGTTGGTGGACAGCCATTTTCAGGTCTCTCCAGAGATGCTCAATTGGGTTTAGGTCAGGGCTCTGGCTGGGCCAGTCAAGAATGGTCACAGAGTTGTTCCGAAGCTACTCCTTTGTTATTTTAGCTGTGTGCTTAGGGTCATTGTCTTGTTGGAAGGTGAACGGTCGGCCCAGTCTGAGGTCCTGAGCACTCTGGAAGAGGTTTTCTTCCAGGATATCTCTGTACTTGGCCGCATTCAACTTTCCTTCAATTGCAACCAGTCGTCCTGTCCCTGTAGCTGAAAAACACCCCCATAGCATGATGCTGCCACCATGTTTCACTGTTGGGATTGTATTGGGCAGGTGATGAGCAGTGCCTGGTTTTCTCCACACATACCGCTTAGAATTAACGCCAAAAAGTTCAATCTTTGTCTCATCAGATCAGAGAATCTTATTTCTCATAGTCTGGGAGTCCTTCATGTGTTTTTTTGGCAAACTCTATGCGGGCTTTCATATGTCTTGCACTGAGGAGAGGCTTCCGTCGGGCCACTCTGCCATAAAGGCCCGACTGGTGGAGGGCTGCAGTGATAGTTGACTTTGTGCAACTTTCTCCCATCTCCCTACTGCATCTCTGGAGCTCAGCCACAGTGATCTTTGGGTTTTCTTTACCTCTCTCACCAAGGCTCTTCTCCCACGATTGCTCAGTTTGGCTGGACGGCCAGGTCTAGGAAGAGTTCTGGTCGTCCCAAACTTCTTCCATTTAAGGATTATGGAGGCCGCTGTGCTCTTAGGAACCTTGAGTGCTGCAGAAATTCTTTTGTAACCTTGGCCAGGTCTGTGCCTTGCCACAATTCTGTCTCTGAGCTCCTTGGGCAGTTCCTTCGACCTCATGATTCTCATTTGCTCTGACATGCACTGTGAGCTGTAAGGTCTTATATAGACAGGTGTGTGCCTTTCCTAATCATGTCCAATCAGTTTAATTAAACACAGTTGGACTCCATTGAAGGAGTAGAACCATCTCAAGGAGGATCAGAAGAAATGGACAGCATGTGAGTTAAATATGAGTGTCACAGCAAAGGGTCTGAATACTTATGACCATGTGATATTTCAGTTTTTCTTTATTAATAAATTTGCAAAAAATTCTACATTTCTGTTTTTATTCTGTCAAGATGGGGTGCTGAGTATACATTAATGAGAAATAAAATGAACTTTTTTGATTTTAGCAAATGGCTGCAATGAAACAAAGTGAAAAATTTAAAGGGGTCTGAATACTTTCCGTACCCACTGTATGTACATACTATACTGTACAAACTACACATACTGTACATACAACACACAACACAGATACTTTACATAATATACTACACAAACACTACACATACTACACATGCTTCACATACTATGCTACACACTACATGCTTGTTCTTCTTACTATACAAACTACACACATTTCACATACTGTACATACCATACTACAAACTACACTTATTGTACATACTATGCTACACAAACTACACAAACTGTACATACTATACAAACTACACATACTGTAGTTACAACACACAATACACATACTTAACATACTATACTACACAATCCGTACATACTATACTATACAAACTATACACATAATGTACACACAATACTACACACACTTGACAAACTGTACATACTATAGAGACTACACACACTACACTTATTGTACGACTACGCTACACACATTACACATACTGTACATACCACACAAACTAAACATAGTGTATATACCACACAAACTACACATAGTGTATATGATACACACACTGTACATACAATACTACACAAACTACACAAACTGTACATACTATACATACTACACATACTGTAGATACCACACCAACTTCATGTGTATATACTACACACTACACATACTTTACATACTACGCTACACACACTTCACACATTACACATTCTGTACATACAGTACTACACAAACTACACACACTGCACAAACTATACAAACTACACACACTACAGACAATACACATATTGTACATTCTATACTACACACGCTACACAAACTACACACACTATACATACTTTATTAATATTTTAAAGAGTATGGTCTAGACATACTCTATGTAAAAAGGGTCTTGAGATAACTTTTGTTATGATTTGCCACTATACAAATAAAACTGACTTGACATGACTTGACTATACGTACTATACTATACACATGTAGACTTGTATCACCAGACTAATTCGCAAATGCGTATTAGGCTGGAACCTCTCAGTTTATTTTTGATTTCCAAGGGGCGTTATTGAAGGACGGAGACAACCAATCAGAGCGATGAAACGCCGTCCTGTTGGACGGTACGTCCTGTCAAAAGTTCGGCAAACACATATTTCTTATCAACATAAAGTTTAAGTGCAGCTGTTTGTTCTTCTTTAAGAGTAAATTTACTGTCCAGTCCGCTGAATGTTCCGTATCGGTAGCGCCTCTTGGATATTTACAAAGATACCTGAACGGCACACGTCTCTGTCAGTTATCGTATTAAACCCGCCTCATACTAGATAAACGCTTGTGATTGGTTAGCTCGATAAATCTGCAGAGTAATCAGTTTGAATGGGAGAGGGGCCAGACGTATCTGCCAGAGCACATGAACATGAGCTCGCAGATTTGTCTGGTTCCCAGGCTAATACAAACTACACACACTACACATACTGTACATACTATACTACACACTAAACATGCTACTTCTTCTGCATACTTTCAGCTACAGAAACAATTTAAAGGTTAAAATGTTATGCTCTAATTTTCAACTCATCCAACTCCATTTCTGCCAGTTTTACATTCCCAGGTTTTCAGCAATAAAATACATTTGAGCTTTCAGATTTTTCAGGCAAATTCATTTCACATTTATGCATTTCAGCTGTGCTTTGCAATTTCTTTCAAATGTGAGCATTCACACACATTTTATTAAGGAAATGTAATTTTTCTAGTTTCTTTAAATTATTATCCCACCACGTTTTTTGCACCCAACTGCTTCCACATTTTTCAGCGTAGAAACCTTATTGTAACATCAAAATGTTGAAACCCAATTAGGACATTCAGGCATTTATTAAAATTTTTCATAACTTAAATACTTTCAGAAATATTCAACGTTTTCCAGAAAATGTTTCCCATTGAACTGAATCGACAAAATGTTCAAAATTGATACTTATTTATTCAATTTTAACTGTACAGCTATAAACTCCATTCGAACATTGAATTGTTCCCCATCTTCCACACATTCCAGGTGTTATTTAACTTTCAAATCCCATTAAAACATTTGAAAATAGTCAACTTTGTTTAAAAATGAATCTTAATGAGAGTCAATGAGAAAAACATGCTAATCTTCATAAAACTTAATTCAAACATTAAAACGTAAACAAAACTTTGTCGCATTAAATAAACTTCCTATCATTCATTCTTCTACAAATTCATACAATTTTCAGACCTTCTGAGATTTCTACATTAGTGTGTGTGGGGTGGAATGTTCAGAGCTAGAGTGGGCGACATCACCGCAGAGTGGTGAGGAGATGTATAATCGTCACAATTTTTAATCCACATACATAATTTATACAACAAAACGTAGCAAAATTTGTGTCGGCCAACAAAATGTAACTGCAGAAGCATATACATACGTACTCTTTTGGCTCTATGAGACCCCAAAAAACAGGAATGTCAACCAACTGCCGCATTGAGTCCCATATTAACTGAGAGTACAAATTTCAGGCAGAAGCATGAACAGGAACTTTTCTATCCTGCTCCTCTTGTCTCATTGTTGACACTAAAGAAATAAAAACTACATCAATGCGTTCAGCAAACTGTTTTGCCTGTCACGGTAACAACATTTAAGCAACAGAAGTTGCTGTTTGAGTTAAAAACAAGACATAGAGCAGAGCTCCTCGGCTAAAATCTCTATGAAATTACCTGTTGTGAGCCAGGAGTCACTCAGCAGTTACCATCACCATGGCAACCTCACAACTGATTGAGATGAGCTAATTAGAGCTAATTTACACTTTTCCAGCCTTGATTCTCCTCCAGCTGCTTCTTCATGCATTTGTTAACTCTTATTTCCTGATTCATACTTTTATTTAATTTTTAAATCACAGTTATTGGAACCAATTCCCACTTTTCCAACTTATTCATACAAGAGACTCACATACTGAGTCACAACCAGATAACACCTCATAAGCACTCTGGTGGAGGCCGGATTTTCAAATTAAAAGCTTGCCAGATGATAACAGCTTACTTGGGAGTCATGGACAGAGTTGGATTTTCAAGATAAAAGACCCCACTTTTCCAACTCTTAATACTCCTCCAGCTGCTTTTTCACTCATTTTTTTTTTCATACTCAATTGAACTCGAAGTCGATGCAGATGGCCGCCCGCCCAGAGCCCGGTTCTGCTCGAGGTTTCTATCTGTTAAAAGAGAGTTTTTCCTCGCCACTGTCGCCAAGTGCTTGCTCATGGTGGGAACTGTTGGGTCTCTGTGAATAATATTTTAAAGAGTATGGTCTAGACCTACTCTATGTGAAAAGTGTTTTGAGATAACTTTTGTTATGATTTGGCGCCTTACAAACAAAATTGACTTGACCTGACATTCAAACTTTGAAATGTTTTAAGTATTTCATACATTATGAATTTTATTCAACTTTTTATACTCTTTTAAAACATTCAACACTGCTGATTTAGATTTCCAAATTAGACCTTTTTACTTCTTTTCCAGCACATTCATACTGCTTCAGCAGCGACTTCATGCAAATTTAAGCCAGCTATGCAATGTAGCGTCAGCTTTTCAACAAACCTTACAATAATCCACATCTTTCATACATTATTGTTATTATGCACCTTTTAAAGCCAGCATATTTCAGCCAGTTTAGCGTCAGCCTCTCAGCAGCCAGCATTCACACAGCAATTTCTTCAGAAATTGCCTTTTCTAGTTAATATTTGGTATCTTCTTTGTTAAAGCAACCTAAAATGCAAATACTTGGATTAGGGTTAGACAAATGAGATACAATGTCTTAATTTAGGACATTGAGAAGTATTTTTTTACTTTTCATCTCATTCTCAAAGACAGAGTGAATAAGCTTATTTCCCAAATTGTTGAACTATTCCTTTTGTTTGTCTAACTTCGTTCTTTAATACAGTCAAATTGAGTAATCAAGTTTAATTTTACAACTAATGAACAAATTAAACAAATTATAAGTTGTAGTCAAGGAAGCCTGGTCACTCATATTTTTATGTTACATAATCAGAAAAAATGTAATCTTTTTACGTGTTCATTTCTACTTTTGTGAACTTTCTTCTGTCTGTTTCTTCTGTTGTCAGAATACAGACAAATCTTTTTTTTAAATATCACAAGCTCACTTTCCTTATTTAATACAACAGAGCACAAGAAAGAGATGACACCCAGAGACACCCAGAGGGGTCCGGTGAAGAACCAAGTCAAGCAGGCAGTGAGACAGCTAGCAAAGACCAGAGGCTATGTGAAGGGGCGTAAACAGTGTCCACTGCTCATGGGTGTGCACCATATCTACATCCAGACCCGCAAGGAGAAACGCCTCCACCTGACCGTTGGCGGCCATGCCTACCTCCACCCTAACACCTCCCTGGTCATCAAATGCCCTGTCAGAAGGTTCCCCAAAGCTTACATCCGCTGGCTCAAAGATGGCCGCCCCCTTCTTAGCTCTAAGCGCCTGGGCATAACCAAATCTGGCACGCTGAAGATCCACTTTTTGGGGTCAGAGGATATCGGGGTGTACAAGTGTGTCGTTGGGCCTGCTTCTGACATCTTCACCCTTCAGCTTATAAGTAGTGACAGCAGATCATCTGGTAAACAATCTACTGCCAGTCCTAGTCCCAACAGGGAGGAGATACTGCCTAGTTGCCATAGGCACTACACAGGCCTTGAGCAAATCTGGCCTGGAGTTAGTGTGTCTCTGCTGCCCCCTGGTGCCCAGGAGGCCTCACTGCAGCCACAGGTGGTGGAGAGGCTAATTAATATCACCCTTCAGGCCGACAGAGGAGAGATCCAGCAGGAGCAGGCCTCAGAGCTCATCTCCTCACTGCTGATCCACATGTCTGCTTCCCAGCTCTGGACCAGGACTACAGAGGCAGGAGGACAAGCCAAAGGTAAATATAACCCAAGCTGCCTATGTTGTGAACTGTGTGTTTAACTTTGAAGCTGTTATTCTCTGAAAGAGAAACTCTTTCTTCCACAACCCTTTCTGTGCCTTTTATCTAATTAATGTATACACTGATCAATGTTTATGTCATCAATTGCATATTTTGATATGTGCCGATAAACTAACAAAATGTTAAATGCTGCTGGATTTGCTTGTAAGAAGAGTTTAGCTTGAATAACTTCTTGAAGAATGTTTCATATAATTTTAGATAAAGGTTGTTCATAAGTGATTTACAGTAATAAACGGAAAATAATAAAAAGAAAAAAGAAAAACATAATTTACAAATTCATATAAGCATACAACATGAGAAAAAAGTTATAAAAAAGCCTTTTGATTGAAATACGTTTTCAGAAGTGATTTAAAAGGATACTGATTTTGCAAATCTTAGTTTGTCAGACAGGTCATCCCAGAGGTGGGGTCCCTGACAGTTGAAACTCTGTCCTTTTTAGTCTTACACAGCCAATGTGGTTCTGCCTGATGACCTAAGACTGTGTTCAGGTCAATGAGGGCACAGTAACTCAGGGATAAAGTATGGGACCAGACCATGATGTGCCATTTTCTGTCAATAGTCAGTGTAATTGTATTTCGCAATTCACCAGAATGTTTTTAGCATTTTTCAGTCTCACTGGTCTCAGAAGCGTCACGTTGAGAGCAATGAGCAGCTGTTTCCATTTAAGAAGCTCCTGTACTGTCACATGCATACTGATTTAGGCCACTAATTAAACTGTTGAATATAACTATGTTTTAGCTTTGACAAAAATATGTCTCAGTTGTTTTCATGGCCTTATTAATTACCTGATAATTGTGGAGAATTAGCATGTAAAGTTTCTAATTTCCATCAAAACAAATAGGGATGAAAAAAGGCCATTATCTGTTTTAATAAACAACAAATTGTTTCAATTACAGCAGTAACAAACACTATTGTCTTGGTTGATAAAAAAACTAAATGAAAGTAAAATGTATTTAATAGGATAACTTTTAGTAAAGCACAATATCTGTGCATGATATTGATAGACCCCTATATAGTTCTCAATCTCAATTCTAGGGATAACACAAATTTGTTCCTTATGTTGAGTTTGTATCTGATTTGTCCCACAGACAGACTGCCTAACTGGTCAGAGCTCTTTTCTTTGGTGACAGTTGCGACCAAACCAGTGATCATCAGACAGCAGCAGACTCTGCCCCTGATTTTTCAGAAGAACATCAACATCAGCATTGGACATAGTGCCCTCCTCACTAACACCACCCGATCACTGACCATACTCTGTCCTGCAGAGGGCTTTCCGCCTCCCAAAATCAGCTGGACCAAAGATGGAGCTCTGCTGCACCACACTGACAGGTAACATCATGGAGGTAGCGCGTACAACACTAAATCCAGTGTTTCACAAAGTTCTGATACCCTACACACTTTATTGGGGTATTTTGATCATGATATTATATACCAAATAATATAGCCATAGACAGCAAAAATACTTGTAGTAAATGATATCTTTAGAAATAGTTCAAATTAAAATAAAACATGATTTTTGCCAAATCCCAGTGTATGGGTGAATGAATACAATGTTTAGTTTTTTTATAAACTCCACTAATCTTTTTGTCCATTTCTGGGTTAGAATAACTCTGCCACACAAGGGCTTTTTTAATTCTGTTGGGAATGATGCATCAATGCTATGCCAAGCTAAAACCTTTTGATGCTTTTCTTGATATGATAATAGACCTCATTTCAAGGCTGTACTCTGTATTTCTCACGTTCTACCTTCATTTCAATTAAATGTTAGCTTTCAAACTCCAGTTTAGAGCTTTTTCCCCAGCTTTATCTTACAGATATAAAGATAAAAACACACAAGCTTTAATTCAGATCTTGATTGCACAAATATAAATCTCCAGCTTATCATGAGTTGAACATACATACTGCGGAGTTACATACATCAAATACAATATATGCAGTATACACTGTATATGATGTATATTCATATACAGGAAGACTGAGATGCAACTAAAAGCTCCAGAAACATTTAGAAAGAAATTCTGAATTCTGTTTTAAAAGTCTTGCTTTGAAAATCTGATGTTCAATGTCATTTTACTTAATAGTAGTCTAAAATGATCAGACTCAGATAAAAGTCTGTGTTCTTGCTATTATCTCCCCTAAAATCATACGCAAAACACCCACTTCAGTGTCTTCAAGCAGTTTCCAAGTCCCATATTTTGGGAAAAAAAATGTATACCTGGAGATCCAAGCCATCCAGTTTTCAGTGTTTCGGAAAAAACACATGGCCCCAGGTTTTCCATCAGTCAGGTTTTTTTTATTTATTTTTTTATTATTATTAATTTAATTAATTTAACTAAACACATCTCTGTTAAGAACCATGTAATGGGAGAAAATCAAGTATTGCTGAAGTACATAAACTGAAAGGTCTAAAAAAATTCAAACATGGCCCCTCTGGATTCAAGATCAATACTTGATTGCCATTTCAACATGACTGATTGGAATTTGTCTTAGTGAGCTCACTTAAACAACAACAAGTAAAACCACTCACTCATAAACCACATAACAAATTAAACAAAGTATAAAATAGATATGTTTTATTCAACCCATAAAAAAAATCATAAAAGCATAAAACCAAAAAATAGGTAAAATTGAATCCAACACATAAGAACACCATAGATAAAACACTAGCACCTATAGGTAAATGAGTAGCAACATACCATTAGATAAAGTGCTTCAAGTGTTGTAAAACATCTGCCCTATGGCATCTAACTATGAATCAAGAAATCTGTCTGTATGTATGTATCTATGTATGTTTGTCCTTCGCTTAGCTTTCGAGCCATTCACCCGATCTATTTCACACTTGGCGGGTGTATTGCTGGGGACCCAAGGAAGTGCAGTGTAGCATTTGGTGTAATTTGGACACACAACATGTTCAATATTAATAAACTTTGCATAAACAGGCGAGGAGCCGGTATTGCTTTTGGAATCTGCAGACAGTCTGTGAGACCGATATATTCACCTCAGCAGCGGGCAGGAACAGGAACCTGTATACCTGAATAGCAGGCTTTCACTTGCAGAAAAAACCACCATGATACATGTAAGTTAACAGAATATATTGTAGAGTTCAATGTGGAGTTGTGTATCAACATTTATAGGTTTGTGAACTTCCTTAATGTTATGTTTGGCGAATATATGTGCTGTTTTAGTATCAAGTATTCAAGTATTGTAATACTCGGCTGTATGTATATACCGTTTAAAATATAATATTATTGATAATATTCAAAGGCTGTAAAAATGTTCCATGCAGTGTTATTGAAGGTTACTGTGTTATATTCTCAAGGATCAGAAACATAATTGAGGAGCACTTAATTATTCATTATTTTCAATGTACGTGTGTTGAGTTATTTTGAGTTGTTTAATAAGTAATGAAATGATTGCTTCCATTAGATACTCTCTGCTGTGATTATTGATGCCAATGGTTGCTACATTGTTTATCTATTCATGGTGGTTTATCTTTCAAAGAATGAACATTATTTGCTTCAGTTGCAGCAAGATTCACTTCCAATTCCTGCATTAAAAGTTTTTCTTATAGTCAAGAGTGACTCCATTGACACAATATTCGAGTGAGCTTTTGCACCCACATGATGCATAGACTCTAACATTGCTAGGGAACCCAACTCTGTCATGGCAGGTGTACTGCTCAGGACCAAAAAAAGCACAGTGTTGAGTGTGAAGTGGTTTTGATCAGCGGTTCTAGAGAAAGCTGCAAGCAGCAATACCAGAGGCCAAGCAATTGGCATGTTCCAAAACAGGCATGCTTGGAACAGGCACTGCACTAGTAATTGTTTAATCTGCCGAGTGGCCTGCAGTGCTATGTTTGAAGTGTTAAGGAGGCAGACCACTTCAGGATATGTGCTGTTTCGCATTATTATAACGCTTTTTAGTGTTGAGGGGTGCTTTAGAACTTTAAGGCCCTTCTTTTGTAACCTAGATTTTAGATTTTCCGTTAGGAGTGGGAGATTTTATATCCAACAATTCTAGTTGCAGTACTACTTTGTCCAATTATCTCCTTTCCTCATGTTGTAAAACCACACAGTTAGTGTATGCGTGAGGATTCTTTCTATTGCTGTTATATAAAACTGCATCATACCATCCTTGGTATATACCACTTTTTTTGTTGTCTTAAAGATAAAAGCCTCTGGTGTGCTTTTCTTGAAAATAGTAGTGGTGTTGTCCCACCACTTCAAGATGGAGGAGATTGTCACACCCAGGAATTTGTAGCTGTCGACCTGAATTTCATTGTTGTTGATGACCAAGGGTAGGCGGTCCTCACACTTCCTTTGTTATGGAAACATTTAAATCCAAGTTGTTTGTTGTTGTGTTACACCAGTCCACTAGGGATGGAGAATGTGTTTTTTAAGTTTGACCACCTGCGTCCTCTCCAGAAAAAGGTGTCTGTTCAACTTCCATATGAAAGCATGCATAGGTGTCAGAGGCGTCTAGGTGTTGAAAAATAGAGTGTAGGCACAATGAAACAGCATCATCAACAGACGTATTTGCTCTATATGCAAACTGATAAGGCTCTAAGACAACGCTGGAGAGATAGTTACGTACCAGCCGTCCAAAGATTTTCATGATATAAGGACTGTAGTCATTCAGACAGCTTGTTAAAACATGCTAGAACCCTGCTGTACAAGGGACCACTTAAAAATGTTTTGTAATGTGTTATTAATGGAATATAAATTCTGATGACAAAGTTACAGATAAATGTAAATTGTAAAACAATTGAAGTGAGCCACATGACTGACTGTCCTTAGTTAATATTATACTCTACTACTAACCTAAAAATATATTGATGTGACAGTGACCCTGAGACTTTTGGGGCCCCCGGGCTGGTGGAGTCCCGGGATAGACCAGGTCCACCAAGGTGCAAAAGTAGGCAAGATTTAAACTTCCCTTTTTTCATACCATCACACAACTTTTTCCGTCACTTTTGGTTTGAACAACCCAGTACAACACCATGAATGTTTTAGAGGAGAGACTGTCTTCCCCTTCATTCCCATTTGTATGATTCATCGTGTCAAGGCTACAAAGACACACAAAATGAGGAAGCTGTGATGGCAGGCTTTCCACCTAATCTTTGAATGTGGCCAATCAGAACAGGTATAAACACTTTCTCCATTCAACGAGGTCAGATGACATCAGACTTGTACAAACTATTTTGTCTTATGCATACTGAAGCCTCAATGGTTTTTAACTTCCTTCTATAAGGGATTTCTAGGCATATAAGGGTATTTCCATGACATGTTAAGCTTAGTTTAGCACAAAGACTGAAATCAGGGATAAACTACTACACTATCCATCCAAGTAAACAAATCCAAAGCTGTCTTATAGTGCATATTGTTAGCAGAGGGAAAAAGGAGTAAAGAACAAATCTGTTTTTTCTTGATTTTCTTGCTTTACTAACAATATTGTTGCTATGAATGGAAGAACAATGAGTAGCCAGATAATCAGACAAGTTGTAAACAAACCCCCAGTTTAGTAAACTTATTTGTAGGAGAAAACAAAGGTAAATGGTGAAATTATTATCCAAAGTGATGCAAACATCCATCATAGTTTACCAAGCACCCAGAAAAGGTGCTGTGAGGGGAGTTTGGCATAGTGGTAACCGTTGAAATTACAGGTCACACATCCAGATCTCTTAATACATACAGTACATGCAGTAACTCTCTACTGCAACTTTGACACACCAAACATATAATAATAATAATAAATGGACTGTATTTCGATCATGCTTTTATCCAAAAGCGCTTTACAATTTGCCTCTAATTCACCCATGCACACGCACACACACACACAAACACTCACTCAAACGGCAGAGAAGCTTCCCTGCAAGGTGCTTATCTAACCATAGGGAGAATTTAGGAGCGTAATTGCAGACGCTTTGACATGTGTATGTGAGGCGGGTATCAAATCATGAACCTTATCATGAAATAAGGATTTAAATATTTGTTAAACTGCTGACTTGTTTCTAACCTGTCTGATCATCTTGTCTTGTTTGACTACACTGTAGTGATTTTGCCATGTTCCCAGATCTCACAAATAACTTTGGTGAGTACAGTGTTTTCATAACTGATATAAATGATGGACAAAACAGGTCAAAGTTGTAATTACTTATATTTATAAATATGATTAGCCAGGTAATCCCCAGTTGGATAAGTCCCACACCGTCTGCACAATATTCAAAATTTGGGCCAAGCATTATTATTTCAAGAACAATCTATGGTGTAGGTTTGGATAGAAACCTTTCAGTTCATATCTCCAAGGAGATCCATAAAGCAGTGCATCGCTGTAACAGCCCAGACCTGATTCAAGATCAGATCTAACCTCAAACCTTTTGTTTAATATTCTAACTTGGTACCCACATCCAGATTCGGTCCAACCCCAACCTTCACAGTGTGTGTTCATACTGTGAGCAAATCACTATTAAATTCATGTTAAATTTAGTGACTTTGGTGACATGACTGCTGTGGGAAGGACATGTAAGAATCTCACTTCCTAGCTTCTATCTTCCTGATGATCCCTGTCTGTCTGCAGGGTATCCTGGGATAGCTACAGAGGACTCCACATCCTTCAGCCCAGACCATTTGACAGAGGCCAGTACAAGTGCACAGCTTCCAATATACATGGCTCAGACTCAGAGACATCTCAGCTACTGGTGGCAGGTGTGGGTCTTTTGTTTTAGATACACTAGTCTCAAGTCTTATTATTATCATTATTATTATAATCTTATATAATTACAATTCAATATTTTTGTCACTGCAGTACATTTTAAAAAGGTTTTAAATAATATGTATTTACCTCAACATTAAGTTTAAGTTCTCTTGTACAGTTATTTTGCTCCATTTGCAGGCAGGTAAATAAACAAATTAAACAAATAAGTGATACACCAGTAAAAACAGGCAATATATATGAAATATAACCTTTTAACATTATCAAAGATGTTCAGTAGGTATAATGTTTACAATGATTTCCATCTTAGTTCAGCATTTTATCGTCACATCAGTCCATCCAGAGTTTCAAGTGATGGACTGACAGCACAATTATGACTATTATAATTCTGAAAATTTAAGTTTTCAGCTCAATACTGTAACAAACTGAAAGGCTAAACTACAGTATAGAAATTAATGTGGTTACTTACCTTAAAAGTTCCTTTACTAGACAACACATCATTACATATATTCCATGATTATACAACAAGGACTATATAACTAACTATATAACTCTCTAAAATTATGCATAAGCAAGATTTCACACAAATAACAATTGGACTGCAAAAGAGATTACATTTTCACAGTGTAATGAGTGATCGATACTCTTTCTCTGTATGTGAAACTTCAGAGGTACCAACCATCGCAGTGTCATGGAGGAATGTTTCAGATGGGCTGGTTTTGGGCCACAACTTGAGGGCCACGGTTGGGGGACGAATCAGCGTTTGGCCGGGTGCCAACCTCACTCTAGACTGCCCTGTCACTGGTAGGTCATAATACCATATTCCATAAATAATGTTTTCTTTAAAGGGCTGGTTGGGAAGTCAGGTGATGGGGAAAAGAAGGAAAGTCTGAGGGCATCTGGTGGAAGATGAGGGAATGGCAGGTCAGGGGAACAGAGAAGGAGTCCAAGGGAGCAGAAGTGGAGAACAGTGACAACAAACAAAAAAGGAACAGATCATGACATGTGGAGTTTGCATGTTCTCCCCATGCTTGCATGGGTTATCTCCAGGTACTCTGGCTTCCTCCCACAGGCTTGGAATGTGGCAATAGCTTCATCTGAGGTGTTGAGATGGAGCCAGGTCTCTGTAAAGATGTGTGTAAAACAGTCTCTGGAAGTTAGGCAGGGGCATCCTTGGATCCAAGCTGGGCTAGCTTAGCTCTTATCGTACCACCCGTGTTTGGTCCAGCTGGTCTGGCCAAAACAGTTATAAATTCAGACAGAAAGCTAAGCAAAATGTTTTGCCTGAAGTCACTTGCACCTCACAGAGCAAATTCGCATCTACTCGCATCTTTCCATTGACTTTGAATACAATTGCAACACTTCTAAAAAAGAAGGGAATAAGGGGGCAACAAATTAGCCTTTGGGGGGCACCTAGAAATAAATTATACTGTCAATACTTTTTTAATTACCTATTGAATAATTACAGGAAACATAAAGAAGACCAACATTATACTGGAGCTGCACTATAATTTTAAGTTTTGTTGTCGTTTAAAAATATGATTATATCATAACTAACTTAATTTCTATTTCAACAGTCACTCCTTTACCCCTATTGTGCCTTATTACTACTTATTGATATTACTGCACTCTGTAATTATTAAATAGGTACACAGTAATTTAAAAACTACTTACAGTGCGATTCATTTAGTCCCTCTGAGACACAAATGTGTTACACCTTTATTCCCTAAACCCCTATCTTCTTCCCCTGTACTTACATACTTGAGTATTTTATTGATGCCCTATAGTAAGTAATAAAGTAATATGTGGCCAGTAATCTAAAGTGTTACCTGGATTTCTCATTTGTCCCCCTGTGTCCTCTGTATGTCAGGGGTTCCTCAGCCCACAGTCATGTGGCACAAGAAGCACGGACCATTAGATGCCGGTGCTGTTTCCTTGCCGTCTGGCTCACTGTGGATCAGAAATGTTTCTGGGCACAACCAAGGCATCTACATCTGCACCGCCACAAACCATATAGGAAAGTCCACTGCCTCTACTTTCCTGCAGGTCTATGGTGGGTTAACACAAATTGTACATAACTTCTCACTGTGTAGCGCAAACATCAACACACATGCTCAGATCATGAAAAATTGTTTTTGATCATGGTTGGCAGTCATCATCTGGAATAAAAGTTGGGATCTGTGCACTTTTTTATGTGAGTGTGTGTGTGTGTGTGTGTGTGTGTGTGTGTGTGCGCGTGCGCATGTATACAGGTTCATACCCTGCTGGAGGAAGCAGGGTAGTTCCAGTCTCACAAGAGCTGAACAGGAGAAGGGTCTTCATGGCATCACAGCATGGAACAAGTCTCTTTATCAAACCTGGAGACAATCTACGTATAGGTACATACACAAGAATACATACATACACAATCTGCACATCCTCATGCACACACAGTAGCAGACAAACTAAATCACATTCACCCTTATTGTACTCGCGTGGAGACAGAAAATCTCAGAGACAGATATCTAGAGACTGGGGCTGGGCCAGACTAAGAAAATGGCACAATGTTAATGTGCATTTAGCTCCTGATTAACTTTGATTTAACGCAGTCATCTCCTGGATTGAGTCTGGGATTGCGGGACAGAGAGATAGAGAGGGACAGAGCATCAGATGGAGGTGGAGATGGTGTTAATATGGCTGACCACCAAACAGTTTAGTTGGAAAATTTCGGGTGTGAAGCTAGTAGCAGCTAATGCGGGCTACAGAGGTCTTGCAACCTTACTTCTTCTAATTTCTTACCTGGATTGCTCAAACTTGTAGTCTTCAGCCCCAACTGATGCTGACTCAAGTGACATTATTTGGTGCCATTTATGACTTTGTGCAGCGTCCTCTAGAGCCACAAAAGTCTCTATACAACTTTTTTTACGTATGCAATAGAATTCCACAAGACCTGTAAAAAGACTTTGATGTGCATTTTCAACAGCTCAGTCAAATGTCAAATATTTACATTCAGTCTGTTTGTGTCTTTCAATAGGTTGTCCAGTAGTTCCTGACCACAAACTGCCAGTGCACTGGGACTACAACAATCAGACCCTAATAGAAGTTTCAGGTCCAGCCCAGACCCAGGTTTCTGGTCCGGGTCAGAGTCTGCAGTACAGGATGCTGGTGGGTGGCCGTGTCCTTGAGGTCAACACACTCCAGGTGAAGTTCTCAGGCCAATACAGATGCCAGACCCTCATCAATGGCACCAGACAAATACAGTCTGCCTGGATATACGTTCACACTGAAGGTGAGCATTAAGCTGATCTGCATGCACATGTGGAGTGTGTATATTTATAAACCTTAGCAGATGTTATTTTTCAAGGAAAGAAAAGAGGATGAGGCCTGGAATTTCGTAATTATAGGGGCAAGGCCACTTGGCCTGCAGCGTGCCAATTTTATGGATACTACTACTCGTATCGATACTCTTTATCGGTTCTTTATTAGTTCTTTATCATTACTAGGTAATTGCTTTAAAAAATATATATTATTTAAAAAAATAATACATTAAGAAAAGGATTAGAAGTGGATATTTTAAGTCAGGATACAAACCCAATAATATCTTACTGGAAACAAATCTACAATGTCAATAAAATAAATAATATTCCTAAAATTAAACACTGAGGGAAGTTTAGAAGGAACGAAGAACAGACATCAGTCAGTGTCAGTCCATCATCCTGTCCTCTGTACTCCTCCTCCTCTTCTGCCTGTTGGGACTGCTGGTATAGGGTGGAGTGGCTGGTTTGTCTCAGCTCAGCAATGACATTTACAAGAATTTGCCAAATTTTAAGACACATAGCAAACTGAGATAAACAGACTACATACAGACAGCTTTAGTTTTGGCTTGTTTGTAAAAAATTGCTATTGGTCTAGCTAGCTTGTGTAAAACATAGTGGCAATAGATGAGAGTTGTTTACATGTTTCTGCTTCTTGGCTGGTGTGTTGATTTAGTATTGGCTTTTTACTTACAAAGGTTTTGAGATAAGATAAGATAAGACTTTATTCATCCCACACTGGGGAAATTCACCTGTTACAGCAGCAGATAGATACAGCATCAGATAAATAAACAAGTGGAAAATATAAAATATAAAAATCAAGAATAAAGGAATGAAGAGGTCAAATATAAAACTATACAAAAAAAATTTACTAAAATGTAAATTTGTAACACTGTACACATGGAACAGCTTATGTTATTGTAGGTGAAAATAGTGCATTAAGGACAGATAGTAGTGCAGGTGACAGTGATGAATGACGCAGTATACAAATTATTGTTGGTTAAACAGTCTTATGGCAGAGGGGATGAAGAACCTACGGAAATGTTCTTTCTTACACTGTGGGCCTGTTGCTGAATGAGCTGCTCAGTGCTCCCACAGTGTCATGGAGGGGGTGACACATGTTGTCCA
Organism: Lateolabrax maculatus; assembly: GCA_031216445.1. NCBI lineage: Eukaryota > Metazoa > Chordata > Actinopteri > Acropomatiformes > Lateolabracidae > Lateolabrax > Lateolabrax maculatus. The sequence goes on along the minus strand of CM062198.1, from coordinate 4,418,316 downwards.
TAATGGACTTCAGCTTTGCCAGCATCCTCCTCTCACCCACCTCCTCAGTCAGGTCCAGAGGGCAGTCCAGGACTGAGCTGGTTCTCCTAACCAGCTTGTTCAGTCTCTTCCTGTCCCTCTCAGTGCTCCCACACCCCCAGCAGGCCACCACACTGTCATAGAAAGTTCTTAACAGAGTCCTGCACACTCTGAAGGACCTCAGTCTCCTCAGTAGATAGATGCAACTTATACAGGGCATTTGTGTTTGTGGACCAGTCCATTTTATTGTTGAGGTGGACACCCTGGTATTTGAACTCTCCCACAGTGTCAATTTCCAAACCCTGGATGTTCACCACAATGGCTGTGTCATCAGAGAACTTCTGGATGTAACAGTTGTCCGTGTTGTACCTGAAGTCTGATGTGTAAAGGGTGAAGAAGAATGGGGAGAGAACTGTTCCCAGAGGAACCGCGGTGTTGCAGACTACCACATCAGACACACAGTCACGAAGCCTCACATACTGTGGTCTGTTGGTGAGGTAGTCGATGGTCCATGCAGCCAGGTGACAGTCCAGCTCCTTCCAGCTTCCCCCTCAGCAGTGATGTGTGTTGAATGGTGTTGAAAGCACTGGAGAAATCAAGAAACAAGACCCTAACGGTGCTCCCAGGGTTGTCCAGGTGAGAGAGGGATCATTGCAGCAAGTGTGTAATTACATCTTCTACCCCGATGCCTGGACGATATAGGAACACCAGGGGGTCCAGTTTATTGCATTTACTTACAGTAACGAGTGTAGTTGTCGTCAACTCGAGTTATCTTTGAGTTGTCTTCACTTCCTGGTTCACTTCACTGTCTTCTCCGACCACCACGGCCTCTCTGCTCTGCCGTTCTGACTTTGCTCCGTATGTGTGGGTATGTAGAGAAGTTCAGCCCAGACACAGAGCACAGGGGAGGCTGCAGAATGATAATCACGCCAAAACGTTAAAAATCACTTATAAAAGAACCAGTTATGTCGGGGTTTATCAATACTACGGTCTTTAATAATTTGGGCATATGATTTTCAGAAGGGCATCAAGGCCAGACAGAGGGGTAACGACCATCATGGCCGCTGGTAAAATTCCTGCCCTGGTTACCATTATATGAAATACTTGGAATTAGTTGTACAATTTAAAGTTGATGCATAGTCACAATGGTGCAGTGTAAGCAAGTTAAATTAATAAGTGTAACATATAGTATAAGCTCAAAGGTACCTTTTCTAGCTGCCCCAAAAGACTAGTGGACCTTTAAAATCAAATTATGTTCCAAAGGTCAACAATGGACTACCTTGCTCAATCTTAAATGAAAACTTTTTTTGAAAGGTTTTTTTATATTGATTTCACTCAATAACTTTCCAAAACATAACAATACATTTTCTGGATATTACATTAATTTTTTTTTAAATAATCCAAATAGTATTTGAGGGTAAGGCCCCTTAAAATGAACCACCTCATTTTCAGGGGGGTCTTAGACACACAAACACAAAAATTGACAACATAGATAAAATTGACAACATTGATAATAGTAATGATAATCAAATGAGACAAAACAATCAATATCATAACATCAATAAATACACACAAATAAGCAAACGTGGTTCTACTACAATCCCCATCCACACACACCACTACTGTGCTTATAGTGTACAGATACAAACAATACGGATGCTGAATGAATGAAACAATAAGCAAAAAGCCAAATCAATTTTATTTATATAGTGCCAAAAGTTCAGTCAGACAACTCACGTTGAAAGGTTTATCACGACAGCAGACATAGTTAGAGTTTGGCGTCTAGGCTATGACCTCAACCGACAGAGCCAGAAGGTAGTATGGCAATCTCAAGAGCAACGATAGTGCAGTCTAGGATCTGAGAAAGCTGAAAGAGCAACAGCAAGGATGATGCAGGGCAGCAGCAGCATAAACTAGGCAGAGAGCGAGATGAAAATTTTGCAGCTTAAATAGACCGCCAAATTGGGAGGTTGTATTTGGTAAATGATGTGGAATGTGAGGCAAATCGCAAAGGATTGCTGAAAATGCAGAAATGTTAAATTAACTGCCAGAATTACAAACTGATTTGCTTTATCCATAGAAACTAAGAGCTGAAATACATTTCCAGAAAAGCTGGAAGCTTTGTAATATTGTCAAAAGTTTTCATTTCTATTGTAAGAAATTGTTGAAAACAGGTAAATATTTTAGTGAAAAGTGAAAAAGGTAGAAAATAAAAGTATAAAGGTTGTAAAAAATCTGAATGGAAGCACACATCCTTAAAAAGTTGAACATTTTAATATCTGATGGTTTTTGTAGCTGAAAGTGTGTAGGAGTAGTTAGCAAGTACAGAAGAATAATAATAACTAGAAAAGGTAATGTCTGAAGAAATTGTGGTGTGAATGCTTACTGTTTAAGTGCTGACGCTAAACTAGATTGTTGGCTTTAAAAGGTGAATTATATCAATAATATATGAAAGATGTGGAAATTTTAAGGTTTGTTGAAAAGACGCTAAACTACATAGCTCCTGTTATCATCTCGGGAGCTTTTAATTTGAAAATACAGTCTTGTGTGTGGCTACCGAGTAAGTTCCTGTTAACATTTAGGGTCTTTTTACAAAATGGACTGCTTGCGTGCCACCTATTTCAGTTAAGATGGTTACCTGTTACCTGTTTTTAGCTCTGCTGAATGCGTTGGGGAGTTTTTATGTCTGTAGCGTCAAAAAAGTGGGAACAGAAGTAGGTTAGAAAAGTGCCTGTTTCTGCTTCCCCAAGAAATATGTGCTCCCAGTTAATATGGGATTTAAGTCTGTTTGTTTTCTCCTCCTGAACCTCTTGAGCTTCTTTGGAGTTCCCTTTTTGTTTTGTCATTTTTGAGCCTCTTTGGAGTTGCCTTTTTTCTTTTGGTATATGAGCCTCTTTGGAGTGCCTTTTTTTTTGTTTGTCAGTATTTTTCTACACTGACTACCTGCTTGTTTTGTGCATTGGGATTCCCAATAAACTTTTATTTTTGGACTTCAGTTCTGTCACGGTGTGATTCTGCGGTTGAGTCTTCCTCTGCCTGACCATCACAGTACAATCTGGCCTTGACAGACTCAGCAGGATCAGAGCCCTTTAGAGCCGCCATCCAGAATCAGGGCCAACGGCTTCATCAGCATGAGCAGCTGCTGACATCTCTCTCTACCACCATGTAGCAGCTTCCGGCCCAGCAGGAGAGTTTCCAGTCCTCTCTGGAGAACATGGTGGGCTCTTTCTAACCAGCTACAGCTGATGCACGACGCCATTACTGCCGCTCCCATTTCCCTGGCTCAGCCTGCCCCTGAGGAAATGGTCACTGAGCCTTGTATCCCTGTCCATGAGGCCAGGAGTGGTCCAGATCGAGAGATATAACGGGGACTCAGCCACCTGCCGCTCGTTCCTAGTAAATTGCTCTCTTTTGTTTAAACTTAATGCTTCCTCCTATAGAACTGAGTGAATTAAGGTGACGTTATTACTCACCTGACTGGCAGAGCATGGGAGCGGGCCACGGCAGAGTGGGCAAGACAGGCTGCCATATGTAACACATTCCAAGACTTTTCGGCCGCTCTCCAGAAGGTTTTTGACCATCGTATACCAGGTCGGGAGGCAGCTAGGGGTCTCCTGAGCCTCAGCCAAGGCAGGGCAAGAGTCATGGACTGCGCCATAGAATTCTGCACCCTGGCCGCTGACAACAGCTGGAATAACCACGTTCTTGCTGATGCTTTCCTCAATGGATTAGCTGAGGACATTAAAGACCAGCTCACCCCCTTCGATCTCCCTGCCGACCTTGATTCCCTTGTTGCCCTGGCCGTAAAGATTGATAATCGACTTTTGGAGAGAAGAAGGGAGCGTTCTCAGGGACTGGTTCGATCTCCAGCCTATAGATGGCAGCACCAGTCTGAGGATGGGGGATCCCGGGAGTCCTCCTCCTCTACACTCTGTACCAGTACTGCTCCTAATGTCCCTGGGGAGCCAATGCAGTTGGGGCACTCACCCCTCTACTGAGGAGCGTCAACGCCGGGTCAGAGAGCGAAGGTGTCTCTACTGTGGCCAACTCGGACATTTCCTGCCCCACTGTCCACTAAAAGACAGGGCTCATCAGTAGGTAGGAGGCTACTGGAGGGTCTAGCCCTTTCTGAACCTCCTGTCTCCTGACCCCTGACCCTGGCACGATTGTTCACCTCCACCCAGTCCTTGGAGCTGTCTGTTTTCATCGATTCTGGGGCTGATGCCAGTATTATTTGACTACAACCTGACTAAACAACTACTGCTTCCCACTGAGCCTCTTCCTCACCCCCTGGTGGCCAATACATTCCAAGGATAGACGACTTTGCCGCATTACTCATCGCACCAGACCCATAGGTCTTCTGCTATCTGGTAACCACTCTGAACACATCTTCTTCAACTTCATCCACTCCCCACAGATAGCCCTCATTTTGGGTCACCCATGGTTAAAGAAGCACAATCCTTACATCGACTGGTCTACTGGGCTTATTTTGGGATGGATTTTTTGTAATTTTTGCCATTCAACCTGCCTAACTGTTGCTTCTCCTGTCTTCCCTAAGTCCAATGTGCCTCTTTCCGAGTTCCCAAATCTTTCTGCTGTCCCTCCTGCTTACCTGGATCTAAAGGAGGTCTTCAACAAGGCACAAGCGACTTCTCTGCCACCCCACCGACCCTATGATTGAGCTATTGATCTCCTCCCGGGGGCTTCTTCTTTGTGGACAAGAAGGACAAGTCTCTTTGGCCGTGCATCGACTACCGAGGACTAAACAAGATAACCGTTAAGAACAGGTACCCCCTTCTTTTAATGTCCTCTGCATTTGGACTGTTACAAGGAGCCACCCTCTTCACCAAACTCGACCTCAGAAATGCTTACCATCTGGTTAGGATTAGGGAGGGGGACGAGTGGAATACTGCTATCTCGTTATGCCCTTCGGCCTCACAAATGCCACGGCAGTTTTTCAAGCCCTTGTCAATGATGTACTCTGGGACATGCTCAACCAGTTTGTGTTTGTGTACCTCGACGATATCTTGATTTTTTTCCAAGTCTGAGCAGGAACACATTCAACATGTCCGTCGGGTTCTCTAGAGGCTCTTGGAGCCTTGTTAAGGCTGAGAAATGCGAGTTCCATGTCCAGAAGTTGTAATTCCTGGGCTTCACTGTGGCGGAGGGGAGTATCCAGATGGACCCTTCTAAGGTCAGTGCGGTCTCTGGTTGGCCTCAGCCCTGTTCTTGCAAACAGTTGCAGCGTTTTCTGGGATTTGCTAACTTCTATAGACGTTTCATTCGCAACCACAGCTCCATAGCTGTTCCCCTCCATGCTCTCACATCTCCAGGAACCAGTTTCCAGTGGACTCCAGTTGCAGAACAAGCCTTTCAGGCCCTCAAACAACCGTTTTGCTCTGCCCCTATCCTGACACTCCCAGACATAAAACTGCAGTTCATTGTCGAGGTGGACGCTTCTGTTGGGGTGGGGGCAGTGCTGTCACAACACTCTGCGGCGGACAATAAGATTCATCCTTGCGCCTTCTTTTCTAGAAAACTCTCTCTGGCAGAGAGAAATTATGACGTGGCCATGGAGGAATGGAGGCACTGGTTGGAGGGTTCGGAACAGCCATTTCTGGTCTGGAAGGATCAAAAGAATTTAGAATACATCCCCTCAGCTAAAAGACTCAACTCAAGGCAAGCCAGGTGGGCCCTCTTCTTCACTCGCTTTAACTTCTCCCTTTCTTGAACTCTAGAAACACCAAACCAGACGCCCTTTCCCGGTTGTTTGACCCTGACGCTCCACCCAGGACTCCATCCACCATTCTGCCTCCCTCCTGTACCATCGGGGCACTTACATGGGGAATTGAGAGCGAGGTCAGGCATGCACTCGAGGGGGGGCAGGTTCCTGAGGGCTGTCCACCCAATTGCCTCTCTGTCCCTGAGCCATTCCAGTCCCGAGTCATCCGATGGGGACATTCTTCCAAACTTACCTGTCATCCGGGCATCAGTCAGACTATGAGCTTCATCCCTCAACGTTTCTGGTGGCAGCCCTGCTTTGGATGTCTGAGCAGTACCAGAGGCGTGCCAATCTGCACCGGACACCTGCACCCCATAATCGTCCCGGTCAAAGGGTTTGGCTGTCCACGCAAATTAGGTAGGAGGGGTATGGTCCAGAAGAGAGGTCATGGGAGTCAGCCAGTGACATTCTGGATCACTCACTCATCGCAGATTTTCATCGTCATCACCCTGAACTCCCTGGGCTGTCCGGTGGCGCACCTGAAGGAGGGGGTACTGTGACAGCCCGTATGGACTGCTGATTCCACTTCCTGTTTTATTTTGTAATTACTCTTGCTTTCCAGTTTGTTTTACTTCCTTCCACTATTGAGTTTCCCGACAGTTTTGTTTCCACACCTGCATTCTGTTATCTAATTAGTTCTCTCACCATTTATAGACCACCATAGATTGTCTTAGTTTTCTTGCCAGACTAGATCTCCAGCCATTCTTTGTCTTTTGTCAAGCCTGTTTGTTTTCTCCTCCTAAACCTCTTAAGCCTCTTTGGAATCGCCTTTTTGTTGTGTTATTTAAGCCTCTTTGGAGTTGCCTTTTTGTTTTGTGCATTGGGACTCCTAATACACTTTTATTTTTGGACTTCAATTCTGTGTCGGTGTGATTCTGTGATTGAGTCTTCCCCTGCCTGACCATCACATTATGAATGATATAAAAGTTTGAATGATTGGGATGAGGTTGAAGATAAGTAGTTTTGAATGTTTTTCTCATTGATTTTCATCATAATTAATTTTCAAACAAAGTTTAATATTTTGAGACGTTTTAATGGGATATGAAAGTTGAATAATACCTTGAATGTATGGAAGATGTGGCACACTTTAATGTTTGAATGGAGTTTGTAGTTGAAAGTATGAATGAGTAGTGAAGAATTGAATATGCAGGAAAAAGTGTCAATGTTTAACATTTTGTCCATTCATTTGAATGTGGAAAATTTCCTGGAAAACGTTTAATATTTATAAAGTATTTAAGTAATGAAAAATTTGAATAGAAGCAATACTTTCCAAATTGAGCTGCATGTTTGAATGGAGTTTTTATGTTGAAGTGTGTTGAACTAATGAAATATTTAGAATGCTGGTATAATAACATATGTTGTGAATGCTTTTCTGCATTCACATCAATAAAGACTACAGTAACAACTAGAAAATGTGCATTTCCTATAGCAAATAAGTGTGAATGCTGTTAGCTGTAATAAATCGCAAAGCATTGCTGAAAATGCAGAAATCTGAAATTAATTTGCCTAATAATGTAAGAATGGCAGAATTCAGAATTGGAAAAGTTGAAAAAAATAAAAGCATTACATTTTAACATTTGAATTGTTTCTGTAGTTGGAAGTATGCCAAAGTATGGATCGGCCGAAAAAAGGTACAGGAAAATAAATAAATTACAAAGCATTGCTGAAAATTTTGAAATGGGAAATGAATTGCCAGAGTGGAATGCTGATCCCATTTATGTAAAGAAGCTAAGATCTGAAATACATTGATAGAAAAGCAGAAAGCTGAACTGTAAAATTATCAAAGGTCACATCTATTGTAAGAAATGGTTGAAAGCAGCTTACTTTTTTAAAAAGTAGAAAAAAGTTGAATCATTTTAACATTTGAATGGTTTCTGTAGCTTCAATGCAGAAGTTGCAGTTGACCGAAAAACATACGGAAAAAGAATAATTTCCATAGCAGAAATCTGAAATAAATTATTTATTTTGAAAATCCGGCCTTGTCTGTGGCTACCCAGTAAGCTCCTGTTAAGTTCAGCCTCCACCAGAGCAAACAGTCTAAGCTCCTATTACCTGGTTAGGACTCAGTGTGTGTGTATGTGTGTGTGTATGTGTGTGTGTGCGTGTGTGTGTGTGTGTGTGAGACAAAGGTAGGTTTGAATTGGGAATAAAGCCTGAAACAGCTGAAGGTTTGAATTTATTAATAGTTAAAAAGGAAGGAAGTCCCAACTGTTCAAAAAGTTAAAAATGACTTTTGCACACAAAGTCTGGTTCAGACACTGCTTTGTGGATGACAATTGGAATGGTGAATGGATGGATAAATAAAGGGGTTTCCATCAGTATGCTGTGTTAAACTAGCCTGGCTTTGTCAGACTAATTCGCAAATGCGTATTCGTCTGGAACCTCTCAGTTCATTTTTGATTTCCAAGGGGCGTAATCAACGAATGAGAGCAACGTAACGCCGTCCTGTCAGATGGTACGTCCTGTCAGAAGTTTGGCAAACATATATTTCTCATCAACATAAAGTTTTAGTGCAGTTGTTTGTTCTTCTTTTAGAGAAAATTGATTACTACCGCCTTTGAATGTTTCATATTGACAGCTGCCATATTGGATATTTACAAAGATGCTTCAACGGTGCCCCTCTCAGTCAGCCATCATATTAAATCCGCCTCATACTAGATAAATGCTTGTGATTAGCTCGCCTGATACTAGTACCAGATATATCTGCCAGAGCAAATAAAACATGAGCTTGCAGATTCGTCTGGTTCCCAGGCTAGTGTTATACCATTCCACAGGGTAACACAGTGCGTCATTGTATTCAGGTTTTCTTTTAAGCATTATACAGTGCCTCCACCAACTGCCTCAGCTTTGAATGTAAACAAAATCAAGAATCTGTACAAAGCACCCATTTACACTGAGTTTAGCCAATCCTTGAATGGCCGTTAAAGCTGTTGCTTTTTTTAAAAAAAAAAAGTATGCTTCCTGAGTGTTTTACCTGTTGGTCCACAGAGTATGGCTGGCGCTTTGGAGACTGGACCACATGCAGTGCTTCCTGTGGTAACAGAGGGACTTGGCTGAGGACGATTCGCTGTGTCACTCTGGATGGAAAGGATGTTCAACCCATTGTGTGTCAACACATACCAAAACCCATTACTTCCCCAGTTCCTTGCAACAGACAGGACTGTCCTCCCAGGTACACTTACATGTAGACATCAGGATGTTATGCATTTACGGAAGTAGATCATCAGATTATGTCAGATACAGAGCAAGCGCCTGGCACAGGGAGTATGGGAGAGTCAGAATTTATGAAAAATGGTACATTTTAATTTGACACAGTTCAGCTTTGGCCTGCTGCATATAGTTTTGATATGGCAAATAGCTCATTGTGCCAGTTTCCCATACATTGAGGGATTATTAGTGACTTTATGGGTGTGCTCACTTTCAGTTATAGCGCCAAATAAAATGGTATCTTATCAGGCAAAACTGTTGTTTACAACCTGTTTGATCATCTGACTGATCATGTTTCTTGTCACATTGGAACTATTTTTTGCTATGCATTTGCCCTCCCAGATTACAGCAATTCATTTGGTGAATTTTATCATAATGGATAAAACCGATTGCTGGACTAAAATAAATTATTATACAGTAAGCATGAAATCATACAGAATTGCATTATATTCACTGATTGATATTTGATTTTTTTTGCTGCAAGTCTACAAACCCAGAGTAGACTCTTTCACACACTGACTTTGATGTGGGAGAGACACAGAGAAGGCAGGCAGCTAATTAGTTCTTGAAGAGCAGCTAGTTCACAATAGAAGAGTAACTCTCAGCAGAATCTTCTCACCCTGAGCCCCTGCTGTTTCCAACTCTGCCAGCTTTTACCCATTAACCAGCCCATCAGAACTTAACTGCTCAGTACATCATTGGTACCCATCTACCAAGTATCAGTGATACTCTTGAGGTCTGATGCCTGCGACTACAGAGCAGTTTCATCACTCCATCATCGCTACAAGACTCCTCAAGTTATCCTACACACTCCACCATAAATAATAATTATTTTTCTGAAGGAGCAAAAAGGGACTATATCTGCATCTAGTTGTACAACCCTGTGTTGTAAAATTAAAATAAATTAACCTTGTGTCCTTGTATGCTCATATCCTTTAGTAGAAAAACCCACAGAGAATTAAAAGATGACTCTACAGGTCCCCTGAGCTGCATGAAGCTTTTTACCACCTGCAACTTTACTGTTTGTTTCAGACTCACCTAATCAGTATTGTTATCTGCAGCAGAAATTAACCAGTGTCCTCGTTCTCTCCGTGGTCACCTATACTGTGTTTTAATGAAGCAGAATTTATGATATTGTTGTCTTCATCTACATCTTTTTCTGTTTCTGTTGTCAGACAAAGCAACTACTACTATGAAATCACATCTCATAAATATTACATGTTAACCAGCAGTCATTCACAGGCTGCTGAGCTTCAGTGATAAAATCCTAATTTTATATTTGTGATGTCATCTGACAAAATCAACATAAATCCAGTTTAATGACAGCTTTTGATATTTTGGCATTCAAATGAACGATCACAGAGAAAGTTAGAGACGACTAAAGGTTGTCTTCCTAACTTTACAGGCACACAGGCCCTGAACCTCACCGGGCTGGTTTTATGTCATCGTTAGTAATGGGGAATTTAAACAGCCATGTATTGATAAGAGCCCCCAGGAGCTGGTGAAGATAGGTAAAACTGTATCATGTCACTGTTGTGTTTACAGCTTGTTCCGCTTCCCCCAAAAGTATTTAAACTCAGCAATACTTGTCTAAGAAGACTAATTGCATATTAGACACAACGTTGTAGGCTAGACAGTGTCATGCATATTAGAATGACTTCTATCACCAGCAGCTCAGCTTTTATGTTGTTATGCTTTGGAAAGTTACAAAAATTACTGATTGTATATCTTTATTTCTTATAATGCAATTCACAACCAGACCTATCTCCCGTTTTGTAACTAATGTATATGTATTTCTTGTTTCATGTCATCATCTCAGATGGTTGGTATCACAGTGGTCAAAATGCTCGGCCTCGTGTGGTCGTGGCTGGAAACAGAGGCAGGTCTCCTGTCAGCAGCTGGATGCCAGAGGGGCAGTGAGGACTTTGACAGCAGCTGCCTGTGAGAGGATGAGCCAGCCAGCAGACACAGAGCAGTGCACTGCCAATAACTGTCCAACCTGGGTAGCCAGTCCATGGGGAAAGGTATATTCAAACACTGAACTAAATGTGTGCATGTTACCCACTGTAGAAAATGTATTTTTAAGTGTACACACTCTGTTACTCAATTTCAGTGTTCAGGAAGGTGTTTAGGTCCCACCACCACTGTACAGAAGAGATCTGTCATCTGTCAACATGCCAATGGCTCCTTGTACACAGACTGTGCTCTCACGGACAGGTATACGCACACACTCCAACACAATAAAAATCCTATCTCTGTATATCAGGTTTACATTCACACAGAGCTGGTTATTAAATGACTGTGTTAACTCATACATGTCTGAATTACTTTATTGTGTACACCTATAGAAGTTTATCTCATTTGATCATAGATTGTTTATTTTCCAAGAGTGAGATGAGAAGATTGATTTGTTAATTAGTGAGATTTAGCTGTGTTGGTCGGTAGCTTTTTCCCCCTGCTTCCAGTCTTCATGCTAAGCTAGGCTAATCATGTCCTGACTATTTCGACATACTTAACACACTGACAAGGCACTTCTATCAATTTCCCCATCTCACTTATGGAAATAAACAAAAATAAGTGTATTTTCTAAAATGTTGAGGGAAACAATACTGTATGTGTCCCTGACTATCAAAACATATATTCAATGTGCTTAAAGCTCTATATAATTAAAAGAAGTTAATAGTATATAGGTTAAAAGTGAGACGGCTTTGTGATACCAGAAAGCAAAAGTGCAACAGCAATGACTGCGTAGCACTCAAGTCAAAACTAAAACTACTGTCTTTCAGGCCTGCATCAGTACGCAACTGTTCCTCAGACCTGTGTGATGTCCAGTGGCGTCCTGGCGTGTGGCGGGCATGCACAGTAGTCTGTGGGAGTGGCTTTCAGTCCCGCAGGGTGGACTGTGTTCACCGCAGGAGTGGAAGAACTCTGGCGGACCAGCACTGTGCCTGGCTCCAACGGCCCTCCACCTGGCAGCACTGCAACACCACCACCTGTGGGAGTAAGTCTTCAAGGAACCTTTGTTAAAACACTCAGCAGTTTTAATGCCCCTTTACTTGTAGGTTCTGAGATTTTTAAATCTTACACATCTTCTTTAAGTAGATACTATTTGCACCCAGGTGTCAATAGCCAACAATGCTATTATAATTATGTTTATTATATACCCGGACGTATATAGCATGCAAGATGCTTATTGAAGAAATGTTGAAGAAATGATATTGTAATTATAGTGTTCCTTTTATAAGCAGTAGTTGATTTCTCCAATAAGTTCCTTGCAAGACATGCTAAAATCTTACTGAATGAAATCCATTTAAACCCAAGTAAATACTGATTTATTATTTGAAGCTTTGTTTTCCGTTTTAATGTAACTAATGCTAGCATTATTTTAGAATTTATTAACTGTAAATGTACCAAATAATCTGTCTGTTTTCTCTGTTTCCCCTAAAATCAGGGGTGGCCACTGCCTAGACATATATATAATGGCATGCCATTTAGGAAATTAATATATATTTAATATGAAGTTTGAGTATATGGAATGAACCTTAAATATATGGAATAGAACTTGAATTAAGGGAATGAAACTTGAATACATGGGATGAACCATAGAAATTAACCTTGAGAATATTGAATTAAATCACATGTAATCACAGGCTGGCACATTCCTGTGTTTTTTGTGTGATTATGCGTAGCCTATGGATGTTGCCACCTCTTGTGTCTTGGATCTTTCAAGTGAACAGGTTAAGATTGAAGATAGAGACTGTGAGGTTGAAGGCATGTTTCTTTATGTATTAATGTTTACCTGATACACAGGAACTGCATGGCCTGTGAGGTTCAATACATTTGGTCTTCCACAATGAAAAAGTTAATACATTTCTTCATTGGTAAACGGTATTGAATTCGTTACCAGTATTGTTTTGGCCCGTTCATGCATTCGCCAGGGTATCAATTATCTCTTCATTACTTAGGGTTGCTGATAGTAGATTTCGTGCTGTCCCGTTCATAGTGACATATTTCCTGCAGCAACATCCGTACGAATAATCACATTGAAAACACAGGCTGGCGTCAGTGCCTTAATAACGTCAGAATTTTTGCACCTTTTAAAAGCTGCACCAGGGTTTATCAATGTTTTCCTGAGCATTGAGTTGTTAAATAACGGTTTCACCACACCCCATGCTGGTCCTGTAGCAGGTTGAGGTGGAACTAATTTTATCTATGTAACATACTGCTGAGCTGTATCATATTTTATTGTGAAAAAGTCTTAATAGTGGAAATACTGAAGTACAGTACAATTACCTTATAAAGTACAATTAAATACAGTATTTCAGTAAATGTACTTGATTACCCTCCACCACTGGCTCGTCCAATGAACAGTTCATGTCAGAAAAGTAAAGGGAAATCCAAGGTAAATGATTGCATTCAAGGCAATCAGATACCTCCTTAATATCAATAACACTCTCAATTAGGGAAAGAGTGAACCACTACTTTTAATTAGTACAAAATTGCAGTCCATTCCAGGAGGCTCCCCAAGAAAATACAGTTACGTTATTTTTTCATTCTTTGGTGATCACATGGAGTGTTTTGTTCTCATGCAGGTGAATGCAAGGACACCACCCAGTACTGCAGCGTGGTGAGGAGACTGAAGCTGTGCTTCGTGGATATGTACAAACAGAGATGCTGTGGTTCGTGTTCCCAAGACTTTGACTCCACCTAGTTGCAGTGAGCAGTTATTACCACACTACATTTTGTTAAACAAGACGGACCACATGAGATGAATGACTGAACTGGAAGGATGTCATCTGTGAGTGGATGCTTCAAGAACTGCATATATGTAAATAGGACAAGCTTTAGTCCAATTCTTTTACTTCCTAAAATGAAATTGAATGAACCTCAAAAGGTTGGAAGAATGAGGGTGGCTTTATTTTCTGATTTGGACCCAACCTCCTAATATGAAATGTTTACTATGTGGATCAAATTGAGTATTTGGACTTTTCTGCAAAAACAGAACATTTCATTTTCAGTAACATTCAAAAAAGGTGGCCTGGCCAAAATGTATTTATGTTGTTTATTGTAGAACACATACCATTTTATTAGATATGAAATACAAGCCAGTCATGTCATCCACTGCTGATGTGTGAGTGTCATCATATCAGCAGCTACATAAAAGACAGCCTAGAAAATTTGCAGACATACATACTACGTCTTTAAACTTTTATTTATTTGTGTAATTGTTAAGTGTTTTTATAATTTTTATTTTTATTCATCTAAAAATATTCAAGGAAAATGCAACTTTATTACAACCTGGGTCTAATTTTCCATTGACCATCATTTCTACTCACTATAGTTACTGCTGAGATCTGGCAACAAAATAACATTGGTAAACCAGAAGCCAGAAATTAAGACCGCTTGTAAACAAGCCAATAGTTTTGTCGCACTGTCCAAACCACTTTATTTGGAGGTAAAACTGAAAGTGAATGCACCCAAATGAGTGCCCAATAATATTATTAGTGACTCAAATGATGGCCAAAACTGCAAAAAGACCCAAGTTGTAATGAACTGAAACTATCGTTTTAATCTATCCCTGACTTTCCCTACCATGAAATAGGTACAACTTCTCACCTTGCTTTAAAGGGCTGCTAAGCCTAAAATAATTCTAAAAGTGTGGGTTTTTATGTGTTTTAGTGTGCCATGATGCTGTTTTGAAGGCTTTTCCTAATAAGTTTAAAAGTTTGGTAGACACACTGAATTCTTGTTCTTCTTTGACATGAAAATGATCCAGTTTTAAGATATTGACACAAAAACATCACCACAAAACCTACTATTGGTGACTTCAGTCTACAATATCGTGTTGGCCTTCAGAACCCTCTGTCTGCAAATCCAAATCTATCACCAGACAGAATGTTGATGTTGGAAGATTCAGCAAAACCCTGAATAATGTTCAGTGCCAATATTTTTGTTTGGGATCATGTTTACTTCAGGGTTAGGTTAGAGAGTCTCCATCGACTAGGTAGTTCAGAATAAATAGCTAAGGCACAAGTCGGCACATGTCACACACTACGTGGACCCCTATTTAGCTAGGGGGAGCCCCAAACCACACAGTGGCAGGGAAGTAGAGAAGAGAGATGGTAGTTCAGAATAAAGCTAGTATGAACATAATTCCTGGGGATAGAGGTCTGGTGAAACCTTTATGTACAGAGAATCAAGCAGTGGTAGTCTTGTGTATATTTTATAATAGAAATGTCAGGTCATGTATGTATATAAAACCGAATTTAGGATTGAAATCCTTAAATACCATTCACGTGTGTGAAGGTACTAGGTTGTGATTGTAGTCACATGTCACTGATGAGAAAAGAGCTGCTGCTGTTTTTGGAGCTTCAGTTGTGAAAGCATAAACTCTTATCCACATATTCATCAATGCTGCTCTATCATTCTCAACGATGACAGTACAGAAGGTTTTGTAAAATAATTTCGATATTACAAGTCATTCAAGAACATTTGGCTCATTGAGGTAAAACTGACTCTGAAGTGAGAGGCACAACACTGATTTTGGCTAATTAATCTATTCAAGGTTACCTTTATGTTGGTTATCATAAAGATGTGCTGCATTGTAAAATGTCTCGTATATATTGTGTTCTAAGTGCAATATCGTATACTGAGTGTATGTAGATTGTGAGACTTTTATTTTCTTACTTATTCATGGTAAAAGTGTCTTTTTAACTCCTGTTTAAGACCTTAGAATATAAAGCACATGTATATGTTGATTGGGTGGTATGTTTGCTACCATTCACCTGGTTTTATTTGCATGTGTTTAACCGCAACCTCCAATGTTTTATAGCTCCATTGTGAAAAGCTACTTGGCGACATGCATTCTTCAGTGTTTCTCCGTGGCTACTGATGACTATACAGTATATCTGATGCGGTGACATTACACTGCTTGTGGACCTGCAACTTGACTGAGGGAACGTGAGGTATACAACAAATCATTAACATGCTTTAGATAAC
Source organism: Lateolabrax maculatus (assembly GCA_031216445.1). Classification (NCBI taxonomy): domain Eukaryota; kingdom Metazoa; phylum Chordata; class Actinopteri; order Acropomatiformes; family Lateolabracidae; genus Lateolabrax; species Lateolabrax maculatus. The sequence goes on along the minus strand of CM062198.1, from coordinate 4,402,310 downwards.
AACGCAAAAGGAATAAAAATAGTTTTTACCTATGATTATTTTGAAAAAATGACCTCAATCCAGTTCTGAAGGTAAATGATAAGGGTTTCCTAAAATCTAAGTTTGAAAGGGGGATGAAAGAGCAAGATTTGGTGACAGTACAACTAACCACTTTGTTGCCCAATATGCAAATCACACAAGCATGATATGGAAACTGAGTGGAGTTTACAGCTTGTGTCCTATGGTAAACATTTTGAAAAAAAATATTTGTGTATCAAAAGAATGAGCTGACGGTCCACTTGCTTGCTTTTTTCTGTGCTTTCATCCATCTCATAATCTTTCTTGACAGATAGAGCTTGTGAAAAGCCACTTGGCTTTATAGCCAGATTGATCATTCAGTCATAAGTTTTCAATACATTGATCTGCGTTTTTACTTGAAGAAATATCCATAGACAACAACTTGGTGATAAATGAAGCATTTATTAAATAACTGAAGTATTAAATGAAGTAGTGAATTGAATACAGATAACAAATTAAACAAGCAAACAACTGAAGTTAAGCTTCAAATGGAAAGGTGTGTGACTATTGTTATGGTGAGACAGCACATGATTTTGAAAGAAGACCGGTTCTCACAAAGGCTACTTCAAATTCCCTAAATTAATCTTAAAGACCGAGTGCTGTCTGACACCAACTCATGATCAATTTGAGCTGAAATAATTTGCCTACTTTTGCAGCATCGTCCTCGTGAATGCCAGGGGACTCGTAACGAAGAGTCACCCCTGTCCGGTGTTGACGGCTTTCCTAACAGGACTTTGCCAGCTGGAACACAGAGGTGTTCAGACAGTGGTGTTTTCAGTAGGGATGCAGCGATACCCTTTTTCTCAGACCAAGTACAAGTACTTACATTGGGGTACTTGCCAATACCGAGTATCAATATGAGTACTTAATACCATTACAGTGCTAACAATTTGAAAACATGTTTTATTTTTCTTCAGATGTTCATCAACTGACTGTAAGAAATAAAATATACAACATGATGCTGTTGCTGACGTTATAACTTTCACCTTTGTATTTTCCCGAGAAAAAATGACACTGCCACACATTCCACGTAAATGTAACAGTGAAAATGCATATGGAACTGTTACACACATCAGGTTGCAAAACAACAAGAACAAAGTCCATATTGCTTTCATACATGGAAAAACTAGGATGGCTCCACCAAAACCAGTGACTATTCCTTGCTTAGAACTGACAGCTGCTGCTCTTGCTGTTAAAGTCGACAATATGCTATAATTAGAGCTATAGCTTCCCTTGGAGAAGTCACAATTCTAGACTGACAGTACATCAGTACTAAAATACATCAAAAATGAGGACAAAAGGTTCCAAACATTTGTTGCAAATAATATAGCAACTATAAGAGAGGCATCAGACGTTTCACAGTGGAGATAAATTCCTACAGCACAGAACACAGCAGATGATGAAAATTTAACATTTGTTTTAAAATAGGTGGCTTGTAAGTCCAAAGTTTCTGTGGAAATCAGAAAATGAGTAGCCAGTGCACTTCTTGGATTCAGACGTTGCTGATGACCCAGAAGTTAAAAAGGAACTTCACAGTAAATGCAATTATCACTGAAGATAATTCAAGGCCCACACATTGCAGTAGGTTGGATTCTCATGTTGGAGATGATTTTGCTGACTTTAAGTAAAGAAAAGGAAGCAACTGATTACTGCAAATACCAGTGGCGATAGTCATCAGTTTGGAGATGCAAAAATGTAAATTCACTTTTGGAGGACAAAAGTTGTCTGATGATCCTAATAACCTTGAGTCATTAACGCCAAATCACATTCTTTTGATGAAGGATCTGTATGTAAAAAAGAGATGGAGACAGACTTAGTATTTAGCTGATCTTCTTCTGGAAGATGGATAGAAGAATTCATACCATTGCTGCAAGAAAGACAAAGATGGAATGAGGAAAAAATAAGGTTTTTACCTGGCGATGTCGTTGTTGATTCAACAGCGCCTCGTGGATCATGGATACTTGGAAGGATACTACAGACATTTCCTGATAGGAAAGGATAAGTGTGATCTGTTCATCTTCAAACCAAAGCCAGCATAATTGAAAGACCAGTGACAAAGATTTGTCTTCTTTGTGAAGAAACTGATTCGTAAACGATGGTGAAGACCCGTATCAATGTTTCTTAGGAAACGCTGTTTATGGATTAAAGGGGATTGTTATGAAATTGACTGTTTCAAGCAGTACATTTGTTTTCTAATGTGAAGAATCCTTATGTAAAAGTTATAAATAATTGTACAGCGCAACTTTCAGCTGTTTCAAACAATAAAACGTGAATATTTTTTGGGACATACTCAAAAACTTAGATTACTTGGGGCGCATTTAAACATTAGAAGCATCACTTCAAAAACTGAGCAACTTAAAAAATTACATATGGACTCCCACTGACCAAAGACACGTCCAAAAGATGTCAATTTAACGTCTTTATCGACCGTTCAAAAGACATCTACTTGTCACGGCCCAGCCGTGATCCCTGTGTTTCTCTGTTTTCCCTGCGCACCTGTGTTGTGTTTAGATCTCGTTTGCACAGCCCTTGCGTTAACCTCCTTCTCCTGCTGCCTGCCTGCCCACCCCAGCTGTGTCTTGTTTCTGATTAGTTGAGTGTGCATATATGTTCCTGGGTTTCCTTTGTTCTCTGTCTGGTCCTTGTTGTTGATGGTGTCATGTCCTGGCTCCCCTTTTGTGCAGACTTTGTAAGTTTTCTTGTGTTTTAATAAACTTTTTTTTTACCTTTTTGGAATTTGCGTCTGCGATTGGGTCCTTGACCCTGTCCCCACCGTAATACTACTGAGGAGCTAGAATGAAAGTTTTAGCGACGTCTTTTTTTAAATATCTTTTTAACGTTCACTTTTGATGCTGTTGTACATCAATAGTGAACGTCAAAGTGACATCTTTTAAACGTTCAAGATAGACATCCAAATGACATCATTACAGAGTTCAAAAAAAGTTTTTATGTCATTTCAGACCTTTTTCCAACATTCCAACAAATTACAGATGTCCAAAGGACAGCTTCATAATGTTCAAAATTAAAGTTTTAATGATGTCTTTCTTAGCCTCATTTCAGACGTCCCTGTTGTACTCCATTTAAATCATCTTTACTTCTTTGATTATAAATAAGGTCTCATCCTGTCCTAACTTACTATCAGTTTTATTGAATACCATTTTCTGGTCATCAAACCTTTATCAGGTAGACATTTGTTGCAACATTGGATGACCAAAACATGGTGGTCAATAAAACTGGTTCTATGAAGGCAGTGTTCAGCACTACTTCTTTAAATTAGTTAATAAAAAAAATGATACCCATTACCCTCAGATGCACCTGTCCAAGACATACAGGTGTCTTTTCAGCAGCCTTATGTACAATTGGAAATGGGTGACATCGAATCTATAAAAAAAATGAGACATTGTTTGAAATGATAAGAGAATTTTTTTATCTTTAATGACGTTTTCAGCAAAATATTAACGATTTGAAAAATACAACCAAAAAAGTCCTAAAGTCAACTGCCAAGTGCCAAAATGTCCCCGACAAATATGATGACAATTGGATAGTATCCCTAATTTGCCCAGACCTAGCATGTCTTGTATGCAGTCCCCCGCCCACACTTTTTTTAAACCTATTTTCTGATGTTGTAGATGTAAAACAGTAGCATATTTGGTTAGAAATCTAGGGGAGACAAAATATAAAGTCCCCTTAAAAACCCAGCGGCCGATCCCACTGAGTTCCCCCTGACTCTGTCCCCTGCCACCCCAGCAGCTGAGCCTCCTGGTCGGCTTCCAGCGTTTGTCTGCCCTCTGCGCATGCTCCCTGGTTCCATGTGCTCCGGGCTGCCCGCCCGAGCGCCGTCTCCCTTGTATTCCGACCATCAATCGGACCTCAATAGGCCAGCCCTGTACTCAGGCCGTCCACTAGAGGCGCCCTGCTTGGCTTCCGCTCTGCCCCCAGGCGGTATGTGTAAACATTGAGGTTTGAAGTTCCTTAAACTTGTTAATTATTATAACTCCCGTCAAATATCAAATGCCAATACTGCACAGACCCATGGCAACTGGTGGAGGACACGGCAGCATACATTAAGATATTGTGAAGATAGTCTCTGTTCACTCGCACAGCTGTTAGGAAAGGGTAAGACTGCAATAGACTGTGGCCTTGGGTGACAAGATAGCAGTCATGAATTGAGAGAACCTGCATAGCTCTGCCACTACAAAATAAAATGGCTCATCAGACAAAGCATTAATGTAATGGTTTTTTGGGTACCACAACTTCCATTTTAGCAAATACTGGCTTACTTGTAGATGACTTTAGATAAAGGTAAGACTGCAGATTTTTAACAAGTTCTACTAAAGTGAAATATCCCTTTAAGATGCTTGAATAAAGTTTTTTTCACCAAAAAACATTTAATTTGTCATAAAGATCCCATGGATTTGAATAAAAGAAATGTCCATGCTGATCACATTCTATAAATCGATTATAACATAATATGAAGTGTCCAAGGCTGATTAACATCATAATGCCTCATGTAGTTTGCTGCTTAACCTGCTGATTCCAATATTCTCATTCAACAAGCAAGCAAACTTAATAAAGTTTCACCAAATAAAATATTATCAATTGAACAAACCATTTTCCCTTCTTTTTGTTACCACTGACCTTTTGTTTAGAAAATGTACTTTATAATTCAGAAAATGTTGAGGTAGTGAACATGAGTGAGAGTTGGTGTTAGCCTTAAATGGCATGGGGTAAATGCTGTGTACCTCATGTTGTATTTGCTCTGGCAGATACGTCTGGCCCCTCTCCCATTCAAACTCTTGACTATACTTAGAGTATAGTCCACTACATTTATCTGAACCCTAATTGCTTTGAATAATTTCACATGCAAACCTTGCTGCAATAAAGTAAAACTATACATTCAAACTACATTTAAAACTACACATTTAGAGGAAATCACTGGACCACCAATCAGTTAAGCATAATCTTTTGGGGTTAATGCATCAAAAGTCATGGTTTGAATTAGGCTACATAATAGCATATAGCTACACATACTTTTAATGAATGCAGAGAGGCATTAAGATTTGGAACTACACAAGTGCACAAACCACTTGTACTTTTCAGATCATAGTTTATTATGGCAATTATAAAAATATGAAATTATATTGGACAGACAGAAGACACATACAAATAAAGACAACAAAATGCTCGTTAGCAAGACTAACAAGCCAACGTCATAAATTGAGATATCTAAAGGTACCAAGCTAACACACTAAAATAAGCTAAAAAATATTTCAGGAAAGGTAGGAACTTTCCATAATATCAACTTACTTGTTATATTATTTAATTATTGCAGTTTTTATAATAATATCAGCTGAGATTTCTCTCCAGCCAGCATCCATTGTGTCCAGGAGGGACATTTGGTCATATGGCCGATGATCATATACTTTCCACCTCCAGGCAGAAAATTCCTCAATGGGGTTTAGGACAGGAGAATACAGCGGTTATTTATGAGTAAATCAGCTATTTCTCAATTTTTCAATTAATCTGTTCATTCAAAAATGCTTATCAGCTGTTTAAATATAGCTTTGGTGCTGTCCTCATTGCAGAAGGGGAGGATTTATAATATATTTAAGGTTTTGAACATTAAGTTTTAATTTCTGGTATGCTGTGTGCAAGCAGTTTGTAAATAAGACAAGAAAAATCCATAATTTTGGTACTGGGTAAGCTTGTATGTATAAAAAATTTAAGCATTTTAGAAACATGTTAATTGAATGTGTATTGTGTGAAAACTACATGAATTGTGTTAATGGTATGGTCCACAACAGACGGATGTTGAGCTTATTGTGTTAAGGTTTTGTGACTACAGATTGGATGAAAGTTGTAAAATTGTAAAAAAAATGTAACAGGTATTTCATCACACAACTATTCAAAAAACTTTGTGATGGCATATTCCAAATGACACATTTCAGGTTGGTTCAGATATTGAACCTGTTCTGGATGTCTGTAGACCTCCACAAGATGTTTTGGCCAGACATCCAGATATTTCGCTTTTCTTGCATATTCACAGATGTCCAAAATGGGTCACGACCATACGTTCAGATAATGAACCTATGCTGCAGGTCCACAGACGACTTCATTTTGAAGTCAAGTCAATTTTATTTGTACAGCTCCAGAGGCAGAAATACATGCACAAAGTGAGAAGGTGAAAAAGCACAAAAAGCACAAGAACTACCGGGAAGAAGTGGAGTTGGTAACATGTATTAGTGGGATAGGAATGCATACGGATAAAGAGGGAGAGGAGGAGAGAGAAGCTCAGTGCATCATGGGAAATCCCCCGGCAGTCCAAGCCTATAGCAGCATAACTAAGGGCTATAAGGGTATTTATCAAAAAGGAACGTTTCTAGCATAATCTTAAACGAAGAGAAGGTGTCTGCCTGCTGAACCCAAATTGGGAGCTGGTTCCACAGAAAAGGGAGCTTGATAGCTGAAGGCTCTGGCTCCCATTCTACTTTTAGAGACTTTAGGTACAACAAGTAACCCTGCATTGTGAGCGTAGTGCTCTAGTGGGGTAATACGGTACTATCAGCTGTTTAAGATACAATGGTGCCTGACCAATAAGAGCTTTGTAAGTGAGGAGGACGATTTTAAATTATATTCTGGATTTTACAGGGAGCCGGTGCAAAGAAGCTAATATTGGAGAAATATGTTAGTACACATGCAGCCGCATTCTGGATCAGCTGGAGAGTCTTTAGAGACTTATCGGGGCAGCCCGATAATAAGGAATAACAATAATCCAACCTAGAAGTAACAAATGCATGAGCTAGTTTTTCTGCATCTTTTTGAGACAGGATATGCCTGATTTTTATAATGTTACGTAAGTGGAAGAAGGCAGTCCTTGAAGTCTGTTTTATATGGGTATTAAAGGACATATCCTGATCAAACGTTACTCCTAGATACATTACAGTGGTGCTGGAGGCCAGGGCAATGCCATCTAGAGTAACTATATCTATAGACAGTGTTTCTCGCGGTTTAGGACCCAGAACAATAACTTCAGTTTTGTCTGAGTTTAACAGCAGAAAATTGCAGGTCATACAGTTTTTTATGTCCTTAATGCATGCCTGAAGTTTGGCAAACTCATCAGTTTCATCTGGCTTTATCGATAAGTATAATTGAGTATCATCTGCATAGCAGTGAAAGTGTATGGAGTTTTTCCTAATAACATTGCCTAAAGGAAGCATATACAAAGTCAATAAAAGTGGTCCAAGCACCAAACCTTGTCGAACTCCGAGACCAACTTTGGTGTGCACAGAGGATTCATCATTTACATGTACAAACTGAAATCTATCTGATAAATACGATTGAAACCAGCTTAGTGCGGGTCCTTTGATGTCAATCAAATTCTCCAGTCTCTGTAATAGGAAACGATGGTCAGTGGTATCAAAAGCAGCACTAAGATCTAACAGAACAAGTACAGAGACAAATCCTTTATCTGACGCAATCATAAGGTCATTTGTCACTTTCACCAGTGCTGTCTTTGTGCTATGATGCACTCTTAATCCTGACTGAAAATCCTCAAATAAACTATTGCTGTTTAGAAAGTCACATAACTGATTGATGACCACTTTCTCAAGGATTTTGGAGAGAAAGGGAAGGTTAGATATAGGTCTATAATTGGCTAAAACCCCTGGATCAAGGATAGGCTTTTTAAGAAGAGGTTTAATTACAGCTACTTTAAAAGACTGTGGTACATAGCCTGTTGATAAAGACAGATTGATCATGTCTAGTAGAAAAGTGCTAACTTAGGGTAGAACTTCTTTAAGCAGCCTAGTTGGGATGGGGTCTAAGAGGCAGGTTGTTGGTTTGGACGAAGAAATCATTGAAGTTAGTTGGTGAAGGTCAATTGGAGAAAAACAGAGTAAATATAAATCTGGTTCTACAGCTGTTTCTAAGGTTCCTGTACTTGAAGATATATCTGAACTTGCTGTAGGCACAAGATGATGAATTTTTTCTCTAATAGTTAGAATCTTATCATCAAAGAAGCTCATGAAGTTATTACTACTAAGAGCTCTGGGAATACATGGCTCAACAGAGCTCTGACTCTGTGTCAGCCTGGCTACAGTGCTGAAAAGAAACCTGGGGTTGTTCTTATGTTCCTCTATTAGTGAGGAGTAATAGGCTCCTCTGGCATTACGGAGGGCATTCCTGTATGTTCTAAGACTATCTTGCCAAGCTAAATGAGATTCCTTCAGTTTGGTGGAATGCCATTTACTTTATAATTTTCGTGAGGTAATTTGCGCGTTAAGGAGTTATACTATGGAGCTAACCTCTTTTGTTTTATCATCTTCTTTTTGATAGGGGCAATAGAATCGAGAGTCGTTTGCAGCGAGCCTGCAGCACTATCAACCAGATGATCAATTTGGGTGGGACTAAAGGTAGCCTAGGAGTCTTCCGTTATATTGAGTCATGGCATTGAATTAAATGCAGATGGAATCACTTCTTTAAATTTAACTACAGCACTATCAGACAGGCATCTACTGAAGGAATGTTTGCCTAATGGCCTGTAGTTCAGTAATATAAATTCAAAAGTTATTAAATAATGGTCTGATAAGACAGGATTTTGTGGGAAGACTGTTAAATGTTCAATTTTGATTCCATATGACAGAATGAGATCGAGGGTGTGGTTACACTCTGACAGAAGCCAATTGAATCTAATAGTGAAATAAATGCAGAACTAAGGCTATCATTATCGATGTCCACATGAATATTAATATCTCCTACAATAATGACTTTATCTGTTTTGAGTAATAAACTTGTTAAAAACTATGAGAACGTGGTCAAATTTCTGGATATGAGAGCTGCACCATCCAAAGTGGGATGAATGCCGTCTCTCCTCATCAGACCAGGTCTCCCCTAGAATGTTGGCCAATTATCTATGAGGCCCACATTGTTTGCTGGACGCCACCTTGACAACCAGCGGTTGAATGACGACATGCGGATATACATGTCATCACTGGTCAGATTTGGCAGGGGTCCAGAGAAAACTATGGAGTCCGACATTGTCTTCGCGTAGTTAAACACAGACTCCACATTCATTTTGGTGACTTCTGTAATCGGGAGTCATTACCGCCAACGTGAATTACGATTTTACTGTAGTTTTAAACACGATTCAACGTCGCCTGCTTGTGGCCCCAGGAATACACTTAACTATGGCCGCTAGTGTCGCTAATTTCAGATTTCTCAGGCTTGAGTTGCCAATTATCAGAGTTGGTTTCTCAGCAGGTGAGTCGCTGAGGGGGGAGAATCTGTTGGAAACATGAAGGGGTTGGTGGTGAACTGTGGGTCTCTGCTTGGGGCTCTGCTTCTTTCGGACAGTCACCCAGCCGACCTGACTTCCAGGCTGTTCGGGAGCTGCCGGGGGACGGCCAGCAGGAGCTGCACCGGGTCGGTCTGCATCGACTACAGGAGGCTGGCCAGCTACAGCTAAAGTCTGGGTATCCATGGTGCGGAGCCGGGCTTCTAGTTTACTGAGCCTCTCCTCCAATGCTACAAATGAACTACATTTAATACATAAACCTTTATCACTAAAGGAGGCAGAGGAGTAAGTGAACATCTGACACACCGAGCAGGAGAGAGGCAGAGAGAGAAACCATCGCTAGCTGAGGAGCTGAAGGAGGCTACAGAAGCTAACAGAACTGAACAAGAATAAAAAGCTGTGAGATTAGCAAAAAGTCGCTAGACAGATGTACACTTATTGAACCAGTCTTGCATGTCCACCAGATGTCCAGAAAAAGGTCTGGACTGACAGACGTTATAAAGACATGATTTGATTTGTCTCCTTGACGTTGCATGTTTGCTTCCTTTATTTAACTGAAACATGGCTACCAGACTCATCAGCCAAACACTGCATACCTTGTGCTGTGATATAATGTCTTTAGAAAAGACAAAAACTGGGAATGGGGGGTGGACTGCTTATATTTACTTATATTTTATTCAACAACTGCATTTCTGTAACAATTACTTTATCCATACACGTCCTTTACTGTTGTTTATGTATACAGACCTCCCTCATCAAATAGCTTTATGAACATCTAAGAAACACCCTGAAATAACCTGAACTAAAGAGTTCATTCTGATTAGAGATAGTATGGATTTTTTGAGGTGGGGTTGTATGAGGTATTTATCAGTGTATTTTCTACAGAAGATGTCAGTCAGTGCATCCCCAGTTTGGAAAACCTTGCAGCTGTACCGACACGGATGCTCAGCAATGAACAGCAGAAAAACCCCATTGGGCTACCAACATGGTCCAATCATTAAAAAGTATAATTTATTGACCTTTGACAGTTTTATATGTTTTGCAGATATGTGCCTGATGTAAAAATGTATTCATGATCTTGCACCACCACCCCTTAAACAATACGCATCATTCTGCAGGGACAATGCTAGGGAGACCAGGGCATCAGCCAGAAGCTTCATTATTTAAAAGAAGAAAAAAAAAAACACTTAAAACATGGCTCTAGACAAACCAATCATGTGATCACTGATCTAAACCTTTGTATAGAACCAACTGTTTTCAAACATGGAGACTATGTAATGTATATTTTGTATGATATTGCTTTATATGTGAGTTACTGTTTGTAAATTTAGCAAATGTTATTTTTTTGTTTGTATTGTACAGTATGGTTTTTAATATTTTCCTGCCCAGTGACCGCATATGTAAATTAGCAATATAGCTCAACAACTTTTATTTATATATATATATATATATATATATATATATATATATATATATATATATATATATAATGTGTCAGCTATCAGTCGCTTTTATTGAAGGAGAATCACTCAAATACAGTATGGTTTTTAATGTTTTCATTTGCAACAAGATTTTTTTTTTCTTCTCCTGACTCTGTATTCACTGAGGCACTCAGTACTCCTCAGTGCCTCTGTCATTGCAGGCATAGTGGCAAACCTAATTTACAATCCTTTCACCATTACTGTGTCACTATCTCTTTATGTTCAACAACACCACTAGACGGTGGCAGAAAGCTTAGAATGGCTCATCTGCTGTGTGGCCATGAGTGCCTTTCTTACACCCCTATGCATTCTATCCATAAATCCTCATAACATGCACATTTTTTTTTACACATTTTAAATGCATTTGCATTAAATATGACGGGAAAAAAGAGTAAAAAATACTGTATTGCCAAGAATTAGTAAATTATGTTTGACACTAGAACAATGATCCCTGATACAGCAGTTACTGTAAAATATGTTTGAGCAACAGCTGATGGATAAAATTAGACTGACTGAATGTATTTGGATGTGTCAACTGTGAAGGCATTTTCCTTCTTGTATGTTAAACTTCCCTCTTGTAGGTTAAAGGTAACTTTAGCCAGTGCTTCACAGGTCAGGTCAACTGCTTGTCTTCGCTTGTCTCACTCTATAAGCCAGACAAGGCTGAGTTGGCTCTTGCCTCTGGTAAACCAAGGTCTGCTAGATATCTTCTGTTTTCAGGGTTAGACACAACAGGCTGGAGCCTGGTTGTTGACGCTGGATAAGAGAGACTGTAGAGAGGCTATGCTGTTGCTAGGACAGCAATGGTTGACGTCTTTCCTTGTTTGGATCTGATATCCAAGAGTCATCACACATGCCAGGCTGAGTTAGGAATAACCCTATTTGGATATAGCAGAACTTATCAGTTCTGGGGAGGGTTAAATACTGAGCTTCAGGACACCATCTTCAGATTTGGGTAGCAGTACGCTGTGATTCACACGTGGTGTTTCCCTTTTCTCCTCAATCGAGCTTCAATAAATATTCCTGTGTAAGACATCCCGGTCTCCTGAAACTTGTTGTTAGAGTGAACCAGCTCTAAGATTTCCATCAAATCAACCAAACATTCATAGGTTTTTATTGTTTATTATGAACAGCAAGAGAAGTTAGCATAAAAAATGTTCATCATGCAGGGTTGAGAGATTCGGAGGCGAGTGCCAGTGAACTTGTTGTGAACTCTTGTCTTTCTGAAGGAACACTGGAGGAATGGGAGGAGGAAAACTGAGGTTAGACACATTTTACCATTTTACATTTGTGTCTGATTGACTCATCTTCATCACAGCAATCTAGGCTGTGATGAACACTTTACCACACTATAATAGTCAATACAATTATAAAAAACACAGAAAAAGTCTTAACCCATACAAATAAATACATAAAAGGAAAAAAAAAAAAAACAGTCATGATGAAATGCATATCAATTTAAAGAAAAAAAGGACAGAATATGAAATAAAGCCACAGGAAACAGTTTAAATGTAAAGACTATAATTGTTGACATGAGCTGCCATTAACAAAACACTGGCTGCCCTGCCAAAACACTCATGCAACTCCTTTGGCACCTATTGTAAAGTTTGGGGAACAGGTAAACGGACTCAAACGCACGACTCAAAAACAGCAGGGTCTTGAACAGAAAAGTCTTTACTTGTAGAAAACAGGTTCGGTACATGGATAGTCAGTCCAGAAAAAAAACAAATCCAACAGGGAGCAGGCAAAAGACTAAGTCAGGAAAAACTATCGAAGATCCAAAAATCAGGAATGCAAACACAAGAATAAATGCTGGAACACTTGACACAAATAACAAAGACGAACTGGGAAAGAGGCAGGGGAACGCAAACTAAATACACTATGGAGGGGAAGACAATGAGGGACGGGTGAAAGTAATCACTAACAGGTGACACTAATCAGAGCGGGGTAGACAATCCCAAAGGCAGGAAACACACAAGGGCAGTGTGTTTGAAATGAAGAGTCCGAAATGAAAGAAGAGGTGAGTACTACAAAATGGGGGAGCAGCAACCCTTTTCATATTCACCCATGTTGGATAATGCCCTTTTCAAGTAGTAGGAGATTGTAGCTAGCAACATTATTCAATCAGTAATAAAGCTGAAAGTGTGGAAAACCCATCTTTCCTATTGCTTTGGACCTCTGTACGAATGCTTTCATTATCCTTGGTATGTTTACTTTGAGAGAAAAAATTACTTTGATATTCTTGAAAAAAAATTATGAATATACATTGGAGTAAGAATAGACAATGTGGGAAATGGCTTCCTGTTTTGTTTGTAACCCTAACTAACAGCAATTTTTAACTTTCTTCTTCTTGCCACTCAACATATTGACACACGCAGGGATGAAGGAAGGTCTCCTCAGCTCCTCTCTGTGTTGCTGTCTGATCATGGAGCAGAAGATGCGGGTGGTAAGGAGAACGGCAGCCAACTGTAATGTGGATTAAGGCCCTGAAAGATTGTGTGCCAGCCGCCAAGGCCCTGCTGTTCCAGCATGACAAGCTTAAAGTCAAAGCCCAGCTGCCAAAATCTGTTTGAGCAGAAGGTTCATCCTTTCAAAATGGATATCTTCCTAAATTAGGGTGATGAGTGAGGTACCGGCTCAATGATTAATGCCACCTAATCTCATTAAACACCTCAAAGCTAACACTGAATATTATCAATTCCCTGCAGATTTGCTTGTTTTATCTTTATACAGTGCATGTGGTTTGAGCAGATGAAAGTTAAGGGTAGCATTTGATTCCACGGAAACATAAGCCTGTTCCAGCCCTGCTCTATTTTTAAGGCATCTTTCTTAAATGGTCAACATAATTTAGCTCCACCAAAATTACCAAAATAAAACACTGTAAACTTAATATTCTGTTCTGTTGTAATCATTTTCAAAAAGAAAGCCTTGCATTATCCAGGTACAATGCAGTACAGAGTATATACTTGAAACCTTAAAAATGTCCCTACTAACTGAGTTTTAAATAGTGCTGTCCCATGGTAGGTCTACCTCAGGGACAAGCTCCCACGGATGTCCGAGTTCCTTACCCTATCTGTTGTATTTCCACATGGTTCTGAGAAAGTGTTTGCCACACAGTGGAAGGTGTGGGGAGTTAGGGGGTAGGTGCAGGTGGCAAACCTTTTGAAACAGGGAAAGGCATGATAAGAGAAGAACTAAGATAAAGACAAGGTCAGAATGAGCTTCTTGGGTGAGATCATATGAATCCTGTTTGTTGCAGTTAATGGTGTGTGTGTGTGAGTGTGTGAGAGAGAGTGAGTGAGAGAGAGAGCGCTCAATAAAGATCTGCTAGGGGTTGAATACCTGTCATTCGGTATTTAATTATCCCAGACAACCCCCATGTTAAGATGCCCAATTTTAGAGCAGAAATAAACATGTCTACAGCCATGTACAAATATAAATATATAGGTTTCTATAGCAAATTTTTCTGTTCATGACAACTGTACAGGAGGTGAATTTTTATGTAACTCACCTGTTTACACAGCCCTTCCCTGTGCCAGCTTAACACCACACTTTTCAGAGAACATCTCTGGTTTTCAGTTTTCATCAGAGAATCCAATCAAGCTAAAACCCCCACATTCAACCAAGGACACCAAGGATAAGAAAAAACTGACTTAATACAAAATAAAAGTGACTATCCAATAACTTATGTGTAACTAACCACCTCAAATTACTGGAGTTATGGTTTGACATGTGACTCAAGATAAGAAATATGTGTCTGTGTAGGTAAGAACAGTTAGCCCTCCCCCGTTCACACCATGTTCCTGTCTGTCCTCTACTCCACATTCCTGATAAGAATAATTTAGTTTAGTGTTTTAGTTTTGTGTAATTTTGTTTGTGTGTTTGATAAGTTTCTTAACTTATGACTTAAATATTCAGGTAGATTAATTAATCAATAGTCATAAGATTTAAATCAGTAACAGTAAACAGTAACAATGGCAAATCAAACAGAATTTATACTGATTAAGAATATGTAGGCTTAAGCCTATCTATTGAACTTGCCCTTTTTACAGTAATCATTTTATACACCATGGTAAATACCTTTGGGGTTATACACTGGAAATGTCTTTAAGCATATTAAAATCCCAAAATGTGAACAAAGTGTATATACATACATACACTAGTGTTCATACGTTAGTGTGTTTATCATCTTATATTAAGTATCTTTTAAATCTATTGTGTATTATACATCTGAACTATTCCCTTAACTCTTTACATTTAAGAGCATTTAGGTTTATAAATAATGTTGCTTTGTTTTTGATTGTCAGATCTGTTTACAATACCTATAGTATTTTTCTGTAGCTAAAATGGGATCTGATATTTTGTATATGGGTCTCCAAACCTCCACTGACATTATGTTGACATGTATACTGAGCTTTTACTCAATGTGAATATGCATTTATATAAACAGTGAACTGATCATAGGTTACCAGAAAGATAATTTGAGTTAAGGTTCCAAGTGCCTGTGTGTGTCTGTGTGAGTGGGGTCTTAGCCGACCCCCCTGTTATTACACTCTGACAGTCATATTACTTTGTCACAATCACAGACTTCATTGCATGTATTTCATTTGCTGTTCATATACTTGGTTGGTCCTGTACAATACCTGCATTACAGGCAATGCCACAGAATCTGCATGCTGATGTCACATTCCATTTTGGCCTCACTCATGGACAAAACCCTGAGTTCCTTGGGGCAGCAAATCACTCCCAACCCAGAGGGATCAATCCACCTTTTTTCTGGCAGAGAACCATGGCTTCAGACCTGGGGGTGCTTACTCTCATATTTACCACTACAAATTCAACTCAAGTTAAATATATCAAAACACTTCAAAATAGTATATAGATTATATTTTGCATTGATCATGACAAGCAACAACTTCCTACAAGAATCTGAAGAGAATCTTCTTCACTGACCAACTGACTACATGGCACACAACAATTAGTTACCAGTTGATCAAACAAGAGGGATTATGCAACGGGTGGAAACTCAAAATAAGAGGAGGAAGCACCCCTGCCCAGTTGCCCCGAGACGTTGGAACCAACTGAAAGAGAGCTTGCAAAAGCAATTATAATAGTTTTTGTTTTGGTCAGTATTTCCTCGTTTTCTCTGAAATGTAAAGAAGCATTTAGTCATTTTGTTTTGTTTGTTGGAATGTACAGGGGCTCGGTCCTCTGCTTTTTGCTTGAAATCCAGAGTTCCTGAAGGAGATTCATGATGTCACACAAGGCAGGGATTCAGGGGATGGACACACACCTCCCTCATGGCTAAGCTCCTGACGTCCCAAAAACAACCACAACCAAGCAGGGCAGGTGGAGGCAGCCTGGAGGAGGGTTAATATTCATCGGATATATCCATTGCAACAGCATCAGTGGCAGAATCATCCTCGCCAGAAGACGGCTCCGCTTTATCCTCCCCATCATCCGAGGTTATGGAAGATGGAAGAGGGGATACAGTGTCTAGCTGGGTGGCCCCAGCTGGCACAGAGGCCTTGGAGGGCTGGTCAGGGTGGCGAAGCAGGCGGCAAACTGTGTAGACAAGACCTCCATCATTAAATTGGAGCAGCAGTGGAGGCAAAGCAGCAGAAATCAGTAGACTCTCGAACTGCTTTCACTTTGGAGATGTGAAATGACAGATGGACCCGCATGGACCGGGGCAGCTTGAGCCTCACTGCTGAAGGATTGATGACCTTCTCAATTTCGAATGGGCCAATGAACCTGGGTGCCAACTTCTTAGACTATACCTGCAACTGTAGGTCCCAGCCACTCCTTCTGGCCAACCTGGTAGGTGGGGGCTTCGATGTGCTGCCGATTGCCCGCTGTGGAGTACTGGTTGGCAAAGTGGAGGAGGAATGTTCTGGCTTTGGCCCAGGTACATCTTTTATATATTCTGCTAGTCCAGCCAGAAAAGCGTCACACTGAGCTGCAGAGTTCCAGTCACTTAAGTGTGCTCTAGTGCGAAACTCAATTGCATAATCAGCAACTGTCTGGTCTCCCTGACGCAGGCCCATGAGTCCCCCGGTAGCATCAAGGCCCATGGAAACCACCCGAACACACAAACAGGCGAGACGGGAAGATCAGAGGCAGGCAGAGTCGGCAACAGAAATCAGTCCGGAAATAAGCGCTGGAAAGTCTGGCATCGAAATCAAAGAACAATCTGGCAATGAGTGTTAGAGAGGCAGGAGTTTATATAGTGGCTTGATTGGTAATCAGAGGCACGTGAGTGAACAGGTGAAGGGAGTTGGGCTGATGAGGAGGGAGCGGCTGACAGACAGAGTGGAAAGTTACTGGGAGAGTGAGAACTGCATGAAAGAGCAGGAGAGTGAAGCTGAACTGTTACAATTCCCCCATCTCAGTCACCCTATTTCAACAACAGTTTCTCCATTCTAGAAGAGGAGATTATTTAAGTTCCAGAACCAAGGAAACGTCCTGATCTGTAGCGACTTGAATGCCAAAACAGCAGACAAACCTGTCACCATGGATACAAATGGGGATAAACATGTACTAGAAGGCAACAACCTCCCCCTTCCCCACATACCCCACAAGAAACAACTATGACAAACTGACCAACACAAATGGGACACAGCCCCTGCAACTTTGTTGTACACTGGGTCTGTACATAGTCAATGGTACGCTAAGAGGGGACTCCCTCAGAAGGTATACCCACAGCTCATCTCTCAGCACCAGCACAGTCAACTATTATTATGACTACTAGTCGACTCTAATAATCAATTCAATCCAATCAATCCTGGGAAAATTGGAATACCCTGAACAAACCAATGAATGATGATTTGGCAATCCAAAATGGTGATATTCGGACAAATCACTTTGAAAACCTTTTCAGTAAAATAACTAATAACCCAGCCCAAAAACAAATTAAAGGAAAATTACATTTTTTTTTCAAAATCAGAATCCCTATGATGCCCCAATTACAGAACCTGTAACCTCCACCTCCATACCCTCATTGACAAACAAATAAACCAAAACAGAGGCAAAATCTCTGCATGTTTTTTAGATTTCAAAAAAAGCATTCAACTCAATTTGGCATGACGGCCTTTTATATAAACTAATTGAAATGGGTGTCGGTGGTAAAAAGATGTAATAAAATCAATGCACACGAATAACAAATATGCTGTCCAAATTGGTAACAAGCAAACAGATTTATTGTCTCAGGAACATGGAGTGAAACAGGGCTGTAGTTTGTCCCCTACTCTATTCAACATTAATATTAATGAATTGGTTAAGACACTAGAACAATGTTCAGGACTTGGTATCTCCTTACATGACACTGAACTCAAGTGCCTGCTGTATGCAGATGACCTAGTACTAATGTCTCCTACTAAGGAAGGCCTACAGCAGCATTTAGATCACCTGCACAGGTTGTGACAACCTGCAATTTCTTGCGGGTTGCACCACCTGAGCACACCCTCCAGTAACACCCATTTTCACGTTCGGCTCACCGATTCGTTCCCAGTTTGCGCAGGAATCCTAATTACTTCCGTATATAGGTAGTTGATTCTCGTTAGGTTTGCGGAGGAGAGAGATGAGGAGAAAAGATAACGAGAGCGAGAGCAAACAGGGCGAACGACCAAGAGAGCTAGAGAAGGAAAGAAGGAGAGAAGGAGAGAAGTAGAACCGACAATTCTACCGGACTATCTGCCACTGACAGCACCCGCTGATCACTTCATCCAACATCCCTTCATCATTTCCGTCTCACCTCTGAACCGTGTGTTACCGGCCACTCACCCTCAACCCAGCAGCTTCAGAAAGCCGGACTGGATTTTTATGACTGACTGGAATGACGGACTGACTGGGGAGTAGAAACCTTTATTTTCTTTAAGTGTGGTTTTTGAGTTAAATGTAGTTTGTTTTTTGGGTGATTTTTGTTGTAAACACTTGTAATACATGAATGTGGTGATTTAAGTCAAGTCAAGTCAATTTTATTTGTATAGCGCCAAATCATAACAAAAGTTATCTCAAGACGCTTTTCACATAGAGTAGATCTAGACCATACTCTTTAAAATAATATTTACAGAGACCCAACAGTTCCCACCATGAGCAAGCACTTGGCTACAGTGGCGAGGAAAAACTCCCTTTTAACAGGTAGAAACCTCGAGCAGAACCAGGCTCTGGGTGGGCGGCCATCTGCATCGATCGAGTTGGGTTGAAAGGGGAGGAGAGAGGGGGAGAGGGGAGACAGAACAGGAGGAGAGACAACAAATCAGACTAATAATAATAACAACTGCAGCAGTGAGTGTGGAGCAGGAACATGGGGGCAGTAGACGGCCGGCAATCACAGATCCAGAATCTACAGCTCCAGGGGCGGAAATACCTGCAGAAAGTGAGAAGGCAAAAAAGCACAGAAAGCACAGGAACTACCAGGAAGAAGTGGAGCTGTATTAGTGGGATAGGAATGCGTACAGGTAAAGAGGGGGAGGAGGAGAGAGAAGCTCAGTGCATCATAGGAAATTCCCCAGCAGTCTAAACCTATAACAGCATAACTAAGGGATGGTTCAGGACTCACCTGAGCCAGCCCTAATTATAAGCTTTATCAAAAAGGAACGTTTTTAGCATACTCTTAAACGAAGAGAGGGTGTCTGCCTCCCGAACCCAAATTGGGAGCTGATTCCACAGAAGAGGAGCTTGATAACTAAAGGCTCCGGCTCCCATTCTACTTTTAGAGACTTTAGGTACCACAAGTAACCCTGCATTCTGTGAGCGTAGTGCTCTTGTGTGGTAATACGGTACTATCAGCTCTTTAAGATATGATGGTTCCTGACCAATAAGAGCTTTGTAAGTGAGGAGGACAATTTTAAATTCTATTCTAGATTTCACAGGGAGCCAGTGCAGAGAAGCTAATATTGGAGAAATATGTTCCCTTTTGCTAGTTCCTGTCAGTACACGTGCAGCCGCATTCTGGATTAGCTGGAGAGTCTTTAGAGACTTATCGGGGCAGCCCGATAATAAGGAATTACAATAATCCAACCTAGAAGTAACAAATGCATGAACTAGTTTTTCTTCATCTTTTTGAGACAGGATATGCCTGATTTTTATAATGTTACGTAAGTGGAAGAAGGCAGTCCTTGAAGTCTGTTTTATATGGGTATTAAAGGACATGTCCTGATCAAAAGTTACTCCTAGATCCCTTACAGCGGTGCTAGAGGCCAGGGCAATGCCATCTAGAGTAACTATATCTATAGATAGTGCATCTTGCAGGTGTTTAGGACCCAGAACAAGAACTTCAGTTTTGTCTGAGTTTAACAGCAGAAGATTACAGGTCATGCAGTCTTTTATGTCCTTAATACATGCCTGAAGCTTGGTTAACTTACCGGTTTCATCTGGCTTTATCGATAAGTATAATTGAGTATCATCTGCATAGCAGTGAAAGTTTATGGAGTGTAAGGTAAATAAAAGTGGTCCAAGCACCGAACCTTGTGGAACTCCATGACTAACTTCCGTGTGCACGGAGGATTCATCATTTACATGGACAAGCTGAAATTTATCTGATTAATATGATTGAAACCAGCTTAGTGCGGGTCCTCTAAAGCCAATCAAATGCTCCAGTCTCTGTAATAGGATACAATGGTCAATGGTATTGAAAGCGGCACTAAGATCTAACAGAACAAGTACAGAGACCAATCCTTTGTCTGACGCAATCAAAAGGTCATCACTTTCACCAGTGCTGTCTCTGTGCTATGAAAATGCTGAAATAAACTATTGCTGTTTAGAAAGTCACATAAATGATTAACAACTGCTTTCTCAAGGATTTTGGAGAGAAAGGGAAGGTTAGATATAGGTCTATAACTGGCTAAAACCCCTGGATCAAGCGTGGGCTTTTTAAGAAGAGGTTTAATTACAGCTACTTTGGAGGACTGTGGTACATAGCTTGTTAATAAAGACAGATTGATCACATCTAGTAAAACTTCTTTAAGCAGCCTAGTTGGGATGGGGTCTAAGAGGCAGGTTGTTGGTTTAGACAAAAAAATCATTGAAGTTAGTTGGTGAAGGTCAATTGGAGAAAAACAGTCTAAATATAAATCTGGTTCTACAGCTGCTTCTGAGGTTCCTGAGGTTCCTGTACTTGAAGATATATCTGAACTGGCTGAAGGCACAAGATGATGAATTTTTTCTCTAATAGTTAGAATTTTCTCATCAAAGAAGCTCATGAAGTTATTACTACTGAGAGCTCTGGGAATACATGGCTCAACAGAGCTCTGACTCTGTGTCAGCCTGGCTACAGTGCTGAAAAGAAACCTGGGGTTGTTCTTATGTTCCTCTATTAGTGAGGAGTAATAGGCACCTCTGGCATTACGGAGGGCCTTCCTGTATATTCTAAGACTATCTTGCCAAACTAAATGAGATTCCTCCAGTTTGGTGGAATGCCATTCCTTTTCTAATTTTCGCAATGTTTCTTTTAATTTGTGGGTTAAGGAGTTATACCATGGAGATAACCTCTTTTGTTTTATTATCTTCTTTTTGATAGGGGCAATAGAATCGAGAGTCGTTCGCAGCGAGCCTGCAGCACTATCAACCAGATGATCAATTTGGGAGGGACTAAAGTTAGCATAGGAGTCCTCTGTTATATTGAGACATGGCATTGAATTAAAGGCCGATGGAATCACTTCTTTAAATTTAGCTATAGCACTATCAGACAGGCATCTACTGAAGGAATGTTTGCCTAATGGCCTGTAGTCCAGTAATATAAATTCAAAAGTTATTAAATAATGGTCTGATAAGACAGGACTGATAAGACTTTGTGTTGGTGTAGTTTTTTGAAAGGGTCATTCAATGTGTAGGGTGTACATTTTGGTATGTGCATCCTAGTATGACAGGTGTTGTAATAGTTAAAGACTGCAAACAAATCTTCAGTGCCAGGAGAGAAACCTGGTTGGCACCCCTAATCATTGAGAACCGTCACAAGGTGAGGTCCAAAAGAACACAGACAATGATATTTCAGAAAAGGTTTGATATCAGGATCACAATTATAAATTGTATTTAGACACAGTTGAACTAGAACACACAAAAATTACACATATTTAGAGCTAAATATCAACTCCACAGGGACCTTCATCATGGCTGTGAATGACCTGGGAGACAAGGCAAGGAGAGCATTCTCTGCAATTAAAATTAAAATATTCCAATTAAAATCTGGTTAAAACTCTTTCAATCAGTCATAGAACTCGTTGCTCTGTATGGTAGTGAGGTTTGGGGACCACTCAGCAAACACCGACATTTTACAAATTGGGACAAACATCCAATCAAAACACTACATGTGGATTTCTGTAAAAGTATATTACACCTTCACAAAAAACTACAAATAATGCCTGCCGGGCAGAATTAGTCCAATTTAAAATTTAAAAAAGTGCCATCAAATTTTACAATCACTTGAAAACATTCAAACATTCCAACACAAAGCCTTTAAATATCAAGAGATGAACCAGAATAGTCCCATGAGCAAGCTGGTCCTGAGACTCAGGCCCCTCACCTCCACCAACCCTACAGAGCCTCAGGACGGCCCACAGACAGTCTGGCCCAACAACACAAAAGAAAAATACATCACTTATTGGAAAGACACCACAAAAAAACTGTTATTTGGTCTTAAACCAACAGTACATAGAATTTGTCCACCATGACTGATGAGGCATCGACAAAGACATTGACCATGTTCAGATTCAGTGGACACTGCCTGGCCTTAGACACTGGTTGTCACAGATAGATCTGGCTGTCCAGGGAGGACAGGCTGTGTTCACTGTGCACACAGAAAACAGTAGAGACAGAGATACATTTTTTGATGCACTGTGACATATATGCAGAAATTAGAGCTTTATTCTTCCCCAAAATTCTACACAAATATCCAGAATTTGAAACACATCAGTAAGAGGCAAACTCACTTAGGTGAAAAACAAAACTGCTGCATACTGGCAGCTAACTATCTGAGCTGTTGCCACAACTTGAGGGACACCCAGTGAAACGCCACATGAAATACCTTTTGTTCTTTTCTATGTTCAAATTGACGGTACTTCTTTAGTTTTTGTTGACTGATTGTCATACATTATTTAAGTCACAATGCCTTATCTATTAGGGTGTGTGACTGTGTGTATACATGGTTATAGACTTGTTGTAATTGTGTGTTGTGAGGTGTTAGAAAAGACCCAAAAGCAGGACTCCAACACAGAGCTGCAAATGAACAACAGTTTATTAATACTGGACGTAATAGGCAGCGAGCGTAAGCTGGCAGGTCACAAGGCACAGGTAAACACAAGGTTAACAGAATTCACTCAGACACGAAAGGTTATATAACAACTTAGTGATGTGGCCATAGCATTAGTACCACATTGGCGAACTGAAAAATCTGGCAAAGACTATAGTGAAGAGCCGGGGTATATATACTACAGAAGCTTGATGAGTGGATGGATTTCAGGTGTGCAGGTTGATTGGCCACGGACAGGAACAACAGCCTCACGCCCAGACAGACAGGGGGAGAGAGAGAGCAAACAAGGGACCAACAACTGCACTACTTGTCTGTAATTGTCTGTACTTGTTACGCATCAATACACCTAAGCAAATTCCTTGTATGTGATAACCTACTTGACAATAAACCCGATTCCGATTCCGAACAAGAAACACAAGGAAGGGGAAAACAGTAGACATACTGGGAATAAAGGCAAGGCACAGCCAAACCATGACATTGGGATTATTAGTTAGGTAACAAGGTTATGGTTGATATTTGTTTGCTTTGGCAATATAAGCACTGTCTTTTCATGCCAGTAAAGCTCATTAAATTGAAATTGATAATATTAATATTTATAATAATATTTTTATAGATTAAAAAAACTGAACTCAAGGCCCACTTACTAGCTTTTTTCTAGGGTTTTCAACCACATGTCTTCCTCAGTGGATGGAGATAGCTCAGATGTCAAGTTGTACACTTAGTTTTCATCATGTGAACTATGTATGGAAATTCAGTCACATGCTAACAGGTGCTTAACAGCTAAGGAAATAACAACTGAGCAACAGCATCAGCTGAGGATGACCACGTAATGCAGATGAGGGCCCGAGAAAAAGCTAGGAAGTAAAACGAAGTGTTTTGGGAAGACTTGCATTGTTAATGCTGTATAATCAGAATGCACAGAAACAAAAGAGAACATCTACAATAAATATTATGGTGTGGGTCTTCAACTAATACAAATATCAACACAGACTGCAGGTATGAGTCAGGATGTTAACCTGAGACAACTGAAGCCAGATTCTTTTTACACTCATCTACCTATTCAGCCTTCACACCCTTACTTACACTGCACTGCTTTCTGTATTGGAATTGAACATTTAATCTAAAAATACAGTAATGGGCTTTGCTTACTCAAGGAAATATGGCAGTATTAGGCCAGTACTTACCTGTATGGAGTATGTTTCTGTCTTACTGGATACTGTATGTATATTGTATGAATGTACTGTATGTACTTATTGTGTAGTCTTCCTGGTCCAGGTCAAAATGGGCCTGTTACCTGACCAAATAAGCCACGAGAGGATGCAAAATCTGCAGCTTTGTCAGGTACAATATGTGATCAAGTTCAGATGACCTGTACAGAGGGAGGTATTAGAGGTACAGTTATAAACTTGATAATTTACAATTTATGCAGGATTATTACTGTGTCATTTGTAACCCAGTAACCCTAGAACTTAAGGATTAAGAAATGATTCTCTATCTTTACCTTAACCAAGTATTTAGATGCCAAACCATAACCATATGTTAACCTTAATTATTTAACATAAACATGATTTTTCCCTAACCATAACTATACTGCATTCCCCACAGATATTGTAGAAAATGAGAGTTTTGACATTGGCATTGGATGTAAGACAATATCGTTGAACGTATTCTGGGGTTTTTACAGAATTGTTCAATATCAACATTCTGTTCATAGTGTTGCACATGTGCTTATAATAGACTTTTTCCCCATGTTTTTGTTTTTGTTTTGGGGTGTTACCTGTGTATGCTTTACTCTGTCTACTTGGAAATTGCTAACTGAAATTTTCTCAAGACCCGTCTGTGAAGTGAGTAATGTTGTTGATGTCAGTGTGAATCCGATTCAGGCCCTCTTTGTACCCAAACTGAAGTCATATCAAAATGTAAACATAAAGATAAGTATCTTTCAAAAGTTGGGCAAAATTCAAGGTCCCCTCACTAGCTACCATTTCCAAAGTCAGGAATGCACTTTCATGCCTATCCTTCGAATGGTTTTGTAAACCCTTACAACAAAAACCCAGAGAGCTGTTAGGTAGTGGAAGATTTAAAACAGGGCTCATCAAAGCCTGGGCCAAGGTCGGGATCCATGTCAAACTGTAAATCAGGACAGGACCATATGACACATAATGTGTGGCTATATTTCTTGTGTTAGAGTGTTGCTTTTGTGGTTGAACGGCCCACATACATATTAGTGCACACGCATGTACAATAGGTGACACGTTCTCACCTTCAGTCAGTGACCTGTGAACATTATCCCAAAGATGTTGCTGTCCAACTAAAAAAAAATAAGAGGAAATTAATTAACAGAACAAAAAAGTGACAGAGAAATTTGCACTTATTCTCGTGCAGTCCTGCTCTAAACCTATGTATTCATATCGCAGCTGCATGTGTTGTCTTTCTTGTCCAATGTCCAATATAATTATAAATATAATCTACTAATTCAATTTTTGCTTTTCATCATAATAATCTGATTAAATATTCAAATACCGACATAATACCCCTTTCAACTGTTGTTAGTGGTGTTCTGAAGCACTATTCTGGTGTTTAATGTTGGACCTCTAGGGGGTGCTGTAACACCGACTGCCACCTTGTTATGAAACCTTTCCTCCCCTTTGTCTGACTGCAGCACTGCTGCAATGGAGACAGACAGGGGTGGGGACCCTCTCCCACTCTCACTGTTCTGTGCCTCCTCTATATGTGTGTGTGTGTTTGTGTTTTGTCTTACTGCAGCAGTCCTGTGCTGTAGATTTTTCTAGGGTGGGGTCTCTTTTTATATCTGTCTTTTTTCTCTCTCATTTCAATTGTCTTCATGACTACTTATTACAAAAAACAAAACCAAAAAGAAAAAAAAAACAGTTTATATACATGTAAACCATGAATTGGGCCATAATAGCTCAAAAACATTTTTTGAGTATTATATGTAGACGTGCAAGCATTCGAAAGATCACTTGAGTCTAACTCTGAGCAGTATTATTATTCATGTCATGTCTGGCTCCTCTGATTGCTCTCTGGCAGCCAAATTAAGCAGACATCTGATGCTGATGATCATCATGAATGAAACAGAAACACACACACACACACACACACACACACACACAGCAGCAGATCTACAGAGCAAGAACAAACATGCAGCCCAGAGCAGAGGAGCAATGCCAGACAGGTGTGGTTCAAACATCCAAGACATGAATCTTTCTAGGAAATATTGCCAAAGATGTGTATAAAACTATTTCCCCATCTTATATTCAAAACATATTGACAGTGCACTCAGCCGTCTTCACTGTGACCTCAGTTTAACTCTTCTGCTGTGACAGGCTGCACCACGTGTCATGCTGCAATGTACTGTGCAGCAGTGACGACATACACAACCATTCACATACTACTGTGCTACTAAAAGAAAAAGGATGAAGGAAGACTAGTATAGGTAAACACTGCAGCACCACAGGGCCTACTCTGTCAGTGTGGGTTACAGTGCAGGTCTATTAGCTGAGTGCTGATAAGACAGCTCTGGTAATTGCCGCTCATTATCTTCATACATTTGCTGCAGTAACGCCACTTTACTGGACCCACTGACCCACTTAGAATGGGGGAGATAGGCGACAGCACCCATGGGAGCCCTAGCCTGCTTGAGATGCTAAGGTGGAATGTCAGATAGTAGCTGTTCAGTGAAAGGTCTGGGTGCAGTTGTTAACTGCCAGCTATCTGCTCCACCTGAACTGTATTTTGACTGCTTTCAGTCACTGCATGAAATTGAGCTAATGCGATTAGCCCCCCCCCAAAAAAATCAAATCAGGATGAAACAAAGAATAACCTCCCAACACAGAAAAGGATAAGAAAGGTACAGTAAGGTACGGTAAGTGCTGTTAGCAAGTCAATGGAGTAACATGCGAATATGCTGTAGCAACACAAGCTAGACCCAAAGACCCAAAGTGAAACCAGAATATCCAGGTCTTGTCCCGAAGTAAGTATGTGTAATTCAATATATAATAACGCCAAGGAATAATGCAAATTGAAAAAAAATCCAGCTCTTGCGCAACATAGAGTGATTCCATTTGTATAGATAAGGAATGCAAACTCTTAAAAAGGAGTCATGCCGCAGACGCACAGGAGGCAGATGCGCAGCGAAGCACTGGTCATTTGGCGCCCATGTTAACCACTTTGGCTGTTCAGATGGCTGGTTCACGATCTGCAGCAATGGTTTCAGCATCTGTTTTTTTCAGTTTTTATTTTTTCCTCTTGCTGCAAGTGACTTGGACAAGAAAACACACCAGAAATCAATAATAAAATATATGAATGATATATTATATATGATATAAATTATCAATGTCAATTCGTCATATAAATTTTTTCTATTAATGCAGGTTTAATGTCAGCTTTTTACCTTTAACAAACACCACTTCCCACAAGCCCAAGTCCATTGTGGGTTAAATGTCACCACATTGACGGACAGAAGCCACTCGTGTGGCGAGGTATGAGAATTGATAGGGAGGGCCGAACAGCATGGATATTTTAAGACTGCAAAGATTATGGCTGGAAGTTGGAAAGATGCCATTAGAAGAAAGATTGATAAATATCATGGACAAAGCAGAAGCAGTCATATAACGTATCATATGCACACTGCCATGTTGCAAATTTAATTAGATGCTAACAAATTCATCGTTGTTATAATCACAAAGGTTCAAATTCATTGTCATAAACGAGCCTGTTGTAGGTCATCATTTATCTTGAAATATTGAAAGTAAACTGCAGGAACATGTTAGACTTTTTGACTGATGAAAGAAATGCTGAAATGAGAGATTACATTAAATTATAGAAACTTGTGTTATGGAGATGACATCTGTCACGATTTGGTCCTTTGTCCTTTCTTTTAGCCACGCTCTTGCCCAAGCACTCAGCATTATTCTTTTTCCCTTTTCCCTTCTCTGGACATGTAATCTTCATGTTCTCCACCAGATGCCCTCAGACTTTCCCTCCTTTCCCCATCACCTGACTGCCCCACCCATCTACACACCTGTTCCCACTCTCAGCAGCCCTGCCTGCTCCAGCCACTCCTCACCTGCAACTCATGTCCCAATCAGCCACCCATATGTACCGGTCTAGTTCCTTTGTCAGTTTGTTGTGTTTTGGTTTGCAGCATGTTTTGCACTTCTGTTTTTACCTGTGGCCTGTTCAGTCACCTGCCTGCTCTGATTTTCTGTTGGCCTTACCAACCTATATGTTTTTGTTGTAGTAATAATAATAATAATAATAATAATAATATTATTATAATAATATCTAATAATGATACATAAGAAAAGGTTTTTGTGTCTTTTACTGTTTTTAGTCTCATTAATTAATTATTTTTCTGAATCAATTTAATCATATTTTTCTTGTGGAGATGTAAGTGCCTGCATGGCCATCCTTGCAGAGTCTCCAAACCCTGTTTCTTATATCTTATGATACAATATCTTATATAAAACACAGTAAGTTCCACTACTATTAAAGATGGTCCAAAAGCTGAAAGAGGCCCCTTTAGAATGGAAAACTGTTTAACTAATGAAAGCCTGTGCTGCGAGGCCATTGCGGTTATGAAGCATCCAGCTGATTAAGCAACTGTCAGGGAAAAGATGAAGCAGACCATTACCTATCGCCAAAACATGCTTCATGACACAGTGAAGTCCTCTGAAATATTCACAGCGTTTCCAAGATTCCTGGACAAATCAGGACTGGTATGTGAAGATTCTACTGCCTTGCCACTGTCATGACGATTTTCTTTCTGTTCTCCAATAGCCTGGGTAGGACTGTACAATCTGCCATGACCATAGTGCTACACCATAATGATTACTGTTCTGTTTTGACTGATTCTAGAAGATTGATTAGGATTTTGGTCTGATGTTTGGTGATGCTGCTCCTACAAAGTTCCTGGAGAAGTGGCCTACTATCTACAAGCAGAAAGTCCTCTAACAAAGCCGTGGCCTCACACAGACAGCCGACCTTCAAGACCTGCTTCAAAATGCTCAATGCACAACAGACGTGGAAAATGGTATGCTGAAAGTAATGGATCATATTTATGGAAGGAAGAATTGTTTTTGAATGAAATGGATTGACTCTTGTAGTGAATATTTGTTTATGAATTTTTACCTTCAGGATGGGACAGTGACATGTCATCCATTTTGGTTCTTGTCCACCTTCTACCACCATCACCACATGGCTGTAAAATACCAGGAAAACTCTCAGTTTGACTCAGTGACGATCTTGTAAAATTTATTAAGGTGAGGTTACCTAGACCTAGTTAGTAGAACAGTAGGTAGACCTAGTTGAACATGTTGTTGGTACAAGATTTAATATGGACTAAAATGTGGTTATATAGAAAGTGAAATTCTATTTTAAATGGAGTAAAATATAACTCTAAATTGAATGAAATGCCTGTTGAGTTGTTTTCATTTTATTCTACATAGTGTAACTTATCATCATCATTTAGAGTTAAATATAAACACTGAATAGAGAAAAAAAAAGTCAAAAGGCAAGAGTAGATTTTACTCTATTTAGACTGGGACCAAATGTTATATTTTTTAGAGTAAAACTAAGTAAATTATCCCCTGAAAGATCCCTCCCAGTTTACAGACTAACTTTTTTGCTTTAATTTAACCTACCATACTTCCTATACATGTGTGCACACAGTCTTCCTATGCAATAAGGAATCATTAGAAAGACTTTGGGTTTGTTCACTTTCAGTTTTACCTTCAAATAGTAGTTCAGATAATCTGAATGAACTGCTGGTTTTTTTACAATCTGTGTGATTGTCTTACTGCATGTGTTTCTTGCCTGTCCGACCTATTTTTGGGGATGCTGAACGTTGATAATGTTACCTTACCTTGGTAAAAGTTACCATAACTTATACAAATGATGACCAAAACCACAAAAATAAAATTTAGTTTTGATAAACCAGAATTATTCTTCAAAGGGCAATAATATTGCACCAATATTTTTAACGGCTAAATTGATGGCAAGACACAGCCTCACACTTTGTAAACAAGTGTAAGCAAGCACAGATGAATTGGCAGCTAGTCTGGTAAGTCACCAAGTTTCTCTGGAAGTAGATCCCTATGCAGTTAGCTACAATGGCTAATCCAGGGGGCTACTCTCTGTGCTTATTTGAAAACCTTTAGAGTCTTGTGCTTCTTGTCCAGATATGTGTCGCATAACCAAAACTTCTTCAACGGAAGGATTTAGAAAGGAGTAAAACCCAGGTTGAAAAATATAATATAAATAATAAAATTCCTTTAAATTAACAGAATATGATGGGGGTTTACATTTTTGTCCATCAGTAATTTTGTTGTGCCACTGCCTTCGATGCAGGCTTTCTGCACTCATTTTCAGGTATGTTTATCCATAGTTTCTGCTAAATATCAACACACAAAACATCCACTTTTTGATTTGGCATCTTTACACTTTGAGTAATTATAAAAGGACAATAAATCACTTCAGCTTCAAACACAGCTGTTCGCCCTATTTACATCATTCATATTTACCCAACAAGCAGGCCCCGGAAAAATTAAGATATCTTTTTATGCTGCAGCTCAGCTAAGAGTTGCCCACATTGAACACATTAAAATCTAGCAAATACCTTTCCTCCATCCACTTCTGGCTTAATTGATGATTTTAATGAGAAATTAAGATTCATATTAGATAGTTTGTGAGGATCAGCCAGAAGAAGACTCAATCACAGAATGAAGAAAGAAAAGTAAAAGTTTTACTCAACAAACAGGCACTCCGAAGAGGCTCAAAATAGCAAAACAAAAAGGCGACTCAAAGAGGCTCAAAAAGTAACAGGAGGCAAAAGCAAACAGGCTGGGCAGAAAGTGGCTGGAGAGCTAGTCTGACAAGAGAACTAAGACAATCTGGCAAGGAGGGTTGAACAGCAAGGGGTATAAATGGTGAAAGAACTAATTAGATAACGGAACACAGGTCTGGAAAAAAAAACTGGCAGGAAACTCAAAAGTGACAGGAAGTAAAAAAAACTGGAAAGCAAGAGCACAGGAAATTACAAAATAAAACAGAAAGTGGTCTCATGAGTCCATATGGGTCATCACAGTACCCCCTCCTCCAGGGGCGGCACTGGACAGCCCAGGGAGATCAGGGTGACAACGATGAAAATCTGCGATGAGTGAGGGATCCAGGATGTCACTGGTTGACACCCATGACCTCTTCTCTGGACCATACCCCTCCCAATCTACGAGGTATTGGCGCCCCTGCCCCTCCGGCGGACCACCAGCAAGCATCTCACAGTGTATATCGGTTCCCCCTCAACGACCCGGGGGGACGGAGGGGGTATGGGGGAGGGGACCAACGGACTCTCCCTGGCAGGCTTGATCCTGGACACTTGAAATGTGAGGTGGATTATCATGGTCCGGGGAAGGCGAAGGCGGACAGCGGCAGGACTGACTGCCTTCGAGATGGCGTAGGGTCCAAGGAATGTAGGACCTGCCCCTCCACACGGAGGGGCAGGTCCTTAGTGGACAGCCACACCCTTTGACTGGGACAATAATGGGGCACAGGCGTCCGTTGCAGATTGGCGTGCCTCTGGTACTGCTCAGACGTCCAAAGCAGGGCTGCCCGAGTCCTCCTTCATGTGAGGTGACACTTGCGGACCAGGGCCTGGGCCGAGGGAACGGACACCTCTGGTAGCCGTATACACACTGGAAGGGTGATAAACCTGTGGCAGAATCAGGTAAAGAGTTATGTGCGTATTCAACCCATAGCAGTTGCTTACTCCATGTAGTAGGGCTCTGAGAGGCAAGGCAGCGTAGTCCAGTCTCCATCTCCTGGTTGTATCTTTCCGTTGAACTGGGGATGGTAACCAGACGAGAGGCTGACCATTGCTCCGATGAGCAAGCAGAACTCCTTCCAGAAATGGGACGTGAACTGAGGACCACGGTCAGAGACTAAGTCCTGGGGAAGACCATGGAGCCGGAACACGTTAGACAACAACCTCTGCCGTCTCTTTGGCAGAAGGCAACTTGGACAGAGGAATGAAGTGAGCCATCTTGGAGAAACAATCGATAACAGAGAGGCAGAGACAGGGAGGCCGGTAGCAAAGTCCACAGAGATGTGGGACCACGGTCGCCGAGGAATGGGTAGAGGATGTAGCAGTCCAGCAGGAGGATGACGAGAGGGTTTGCTCTAAGAACAGACAGGACAGGCAGCAACAAATTCTCTCACTTCTCTACTCATAACTGGCCACCAGAAACGTTGACGGATGAAGCTAATAGTTTGACTGATGCCTGGATGACAGGTAAGCCCTCAGGAACCTGCACCCCCTCGAGTGCATGCCTGACCTCGCTCTCAATTCCCCATGTAACTGCCTGATGGTACAGGAGGGGGGCAGAATGGTGGATGGAGTCCTGAGTGGAGCGTCAGGGTCAAACAACCGGGAAATGGTTTGGTGTTTCCAGAGCCAGGGCAATAAGAGAGGGAGAAGTTAAAGCGAGTGAAGAAGAGGGCCCACCTGGCTTGCCTTGAGTCTTTTAAAGCTGAGCTGATGTATTCTAAATTCTTGTGATCCGTTCAGACCAGAAATGGCTGTTCTGATCCCTCCAACCAGTGCCTCCATTCCTCCAGGGCCAGCTTGATAGCCAAAAATTCCCGGTTTCCCACATCATAATTTCTCTCTGCCTGAGAGAGTTTTCTCGAAAAGAAGGTGCAAGCTGAACCTTATTGTCCGCCGCAGAGCGTTGCGACAGCACTGCCCCCACCCTAACATCAGAAGCATCCACCTCGACAATGAACTGCCGTTTTATGTCTGGGAGTGTGAGGATAGGGGCAGAGCAAAACGGTTGTTTGAGGGCCTGAAAGGCTTGTTCTGCAACTGGAGTCCACTGGAAACTGGTTCCTGGAGATGTGAGAGCATAGAGGGGAGCAGCTATGAAGCTTTGGTTGCGAATGAAATGTCTATAGAAGTTAGCAAATCCCAGAAAACGCTGCAACTGTTTGCGAGAGCAGGGCACTGACCTTAGAAGGATCCATCTGGATACTCCCCTCTGCCACAGTGAAGCCCAGGAATGACAACTTCTGGACATGGAACTCGCATTTCTCAGCCTTAACAAACAGTTGATTCTCCAAAAGCCTCTGGAGAACCCAATGGACATGTTGGACATGTTCCTGCTCAGATTTGAAAAAAAATCAAAATATCATCGAGGTACACAAACACTAACTGGTTGAGCATGTCCCGGAGCACGCCGTTGAACGCAGTCTTCCACTCGTCCTCCTCCCTTATCCTAACCAGATGGTAAGCATTTCTGAGGTTGAGTTTGGTAAAGAAGGTTGGCTCCTTGTAACAGTCCAAATGCAGAGGACATTAAAGGGAGGGGGTACCTGTTCTTAACAGTGATTTCATTTAGTCCTCGGTAGTTAATGCTCGGCAGAAGAGACTTGTCCTTGTCCACAAAGAAGAAGCCTCGCTCGTGCCTTGTTGAAGACTTCCTTCAGATCCAGGTAAGCAGGAGGGACCGCAGAAAGATCTGAGAACTTGGAAAGAGGTACATTGGACTTGGGGAAGACAGGAGCGGCAATGGTTAGGCAGGGAGAATGGCAAAAATTACTCCATCCCAAAATAAGCCCAGTAGACCAGTTGATGTGTGGATTGTGCTTCTATAACCATGGGTGACCCAAAATGAGGGCTATCTGTGGGGAGTGGATGAGGTTGAAGGAGATGTGTTAGAGAGGTGAGCGCGCCCCAACTGCATTGGCTCCCCAGGGAAATTAGGAGCAGTACTGGAAGGGAGTGCAGAGCAGGAGGACTCCTGGGATCCTCCATCCTCAGACTGGTGCTGCCATCTATAGGCTGGAGATTGAACCAGTCCCTGGGCATGCTCCCTTCCTCTCTCCAACAGCCGATTATCAATCTTTACGGCCAGGGCAACAAGGGAATCAAGGTCGGCAGAGAGATCGAGGGGGGCGAGCTGGTCTTTAATATCCTCAGCTAATCCATTATGGAAAGCATTGGCAAGAGCGTGGTTATTCCAGCCACTGTCAGCGGCCAGGGTGCGGAATTCAATGGCATAGTCCACGACTCTTGCCCTGCCTTGGCGGAGGCTCAGGAGACCCCTAGCTGCTTTCCGACCTGGTGCGGTGGTCAAAAACCCTCTGGAAAGCGGCTGAAAAGTCTTGGAATGTGTTACATATGGCAGCCTGTCTTGCCCACTCTGCCGTGGCCCATTCCTGTGCTCTGCCAGTCAGGTGAGTAATAATGGTTGGCACCTTAGCTCGCTCAGTTCTATAAGAAGAAGGATTAAGTTCGAACAAAAGAGAGCAATTTACCAGGAACGAGCGGCAGGTGGCTGAGTCCCCGTTATATCTCTCGATCTGGACCACTCCTGGCCTCATGGACAGGTATACTAAGCTCAGTGACCACTTCCTTAGGGGCAGGCTGAGCCGGGGAAGAGGGAACGGCAGTAATGGCCTTGTGCATCAGCTGTAGCTGGTTCGAAAGACAGCCCACCGTGTTCTCCAGAGAGGACTGGAAACTCTCCTGCTGGGCCTGAAGCTGCTACATGGTGGTAGAGAGAGATGTCAGCAGCTGCTCATGCTGATGAAGCCGTTGGCCCTGATTCTGGATGGTGGCACAAAAAGGCTCTGATCTTGCTGAATCCATCATGGCCAGATTGTACTGTTAGGATCAGGGAGACGAAGACTCAATTGCAGAATCGAAGTCAGAAAAAATGTATTTATTAGTTTATTACACAAAAGAAAAAGGTACTCCAAAGAGGCTCAAAAAGTAACAGGTGGCAAAAGCAAACAGGCTGGGCAGAAAGTGGCTGGAAAGCTAGCTAGAGAACTAAGACAATTTGGCAAGGAGGGTCGAACAGCAAGGGGTATAAATGGTGAAGTAACTAATTAGATAACGGAACACAGGTGTGGAAACTCAATAGTGACGGGAAGTAAAACAAACTGGAAAGCAAGAGTACAGGATATTACAAAATAAAACAGAAAGTGGTCTCATCATCCATACGAGTCGTCACACAGTTGCTCCTGCACAAACCTGGAAAACTGCTGCAATTTGTCAGCTGAAATTAAATTGTAGAAAAGCTGAGAGACAATGGATGAAAAGTAAACTATATGTTCACTTCGGCATCTTCAAAGATCAAGTTATTATTTACAATAATGAAGTTAGGAAAGAAAGACAAGCCAATTTTTCAAGGATTATTTCTGATAACCGAAATAATCCCAAAGTGCTTTTTTTCATATTATTTTTTGAAATCGTCTTTGTTTCTGTCTTAGTGATACGGGATGCACTTATATTATTATTATTAACATATCACAATGTTAATAATATCAGTTTCCATGTTAATGCACTGGAGGAGCTTTTTTTTTTTTTTTTTGAGCGTCGAGGATGTCTGAGCCTTGGACCGGAGGTAATGCCCATAGGCAGATGACCATCGGCCCATAGCCTTAGTACTGAGACAGGGCCATGGAAGTTGCAGTTGTTGCTGCTCCTATGCGGAGAGAATGAGCAGTGTGGCGCTCTGGTGGGAGCCTGCAGGATTGGCAGGGGAGGTGAAAGTGAGATGCAAACCAAGCTCGGGACAAAGAGAGGCTCCTGTTGGCTGGCTTGAGGTTGGCTGCTAGAGTTTGGCCTCTCAGATTTGGAGAGATGCAGCAGCAGGAGGGTTTCAAGACTTCTTCAGTACAGCAGAATGTGCATTTTGTAAATGATGGTAATATTTAGACAAAAACGAACGATAAAGCTGCACATGCAATAGGGCGGCGCTACCTTGTGATTGACAAGTCGTTACCACGCAACCGCATGTGAAGGAAATCTTAGAGCTGGTTCACTCTAAGAAGAAGTTTCAGGAGACCTGGATGTCACACAGGAATATTTACTGAAGCTCGATCGGGGAGAAAAGGGAAACATCACGTGTGAATCACAGCGTACTGCTACCCAAATCTGAAGATGGTGTCCTGAAGCTCAGTATTTAACCTTCCCCAGAACTGCTAAATTCCGCTATATCCAAATAGGGTTATTCCTAACTCAGTCTGTCATGTGTGATGACTCTATTGGATTTTGGATCCAAACAAGGAAAGGCGTCAACCTATGC
This sequence comes from Lateolabrax maculatus, assembly GCA_031216445.1. Taxonomy (NCBI): domain Eukaryota; kingdom Metazoa; phylum Chordata; class Actinopteri; order Acropomatiformes; family Lateolabracidae; genus Lateolabrax; species Lateolabrax maculatus. The sequence goes on along the minus strand of CM062198.1, from coordinate 4,366,124 downwards.
TGTCCTAGCAACAGCATAGCCTCTCAACAGTACCTTTTATCCAGCGTCAACAACCAGGCGCCAGCCTGTTGTGTCTAAACCTGAATACAGGAGATATCTAGCAGACCTTGTCTACCAGAGGCCAGAGCCAACTCAGCCTTGTCAGTCGCACAGAGTGAGACAGTCGAACAGAGACAGGCAGTTGACCTGACCTGTGAAGCACTGTCTTAAGTTACCTTTAACCTACAAGAGGGGAGTTTAACATACAGGAAGGAAAATTCATTCACACCAGCAATCAGGAAAGAGGCCGTTCACAAGCCAATGGGTGATGTCGCAGCAGCTTCTTTTTTATACAGTTTACAGTCGCTTTCACTGAAGAAGTTCGGACAAAACCAAACAGGGAGCTGGTTCCACAGGAGAGGAGCTTGATAGCTAAAGGCTCTGGCTCCTGTTCTACTTTTAGAGGCTTTAGGTACCACAAGTAATCCTGCATTCTGTGAGCGTAGTGCTCTAGTGGGGAAATACGGTACTATGAGCTCTTTAAGATATGATGGTGCCTGACTATTAAGAGCTTTGTAGGTGAGGAGGAGGATTTTAAATTTGATTCTGGATTTTACAGGGAGCCAGTGCAGAGAAGCTAACATTGGAGAAATATGTTCTCTTTTGCTAGTTCCTGCCAGTACACGTGCAGCCGCATTCTGGATCAGCTGGAGAGTCTTTAGAGAAGATAAATAAAATTGGTCCAAGCACAGAACCTTGTGGAACTCCGTGACTAACTTCGGTGTGCACGGAGGATTCATCAATTACATGTACAAACTGAAATCTGATAAATAGGACTTAAACCAGGTTAGTGCGGGTCTGCAATGTTTCTTTTAATTTGCAGGTCAAGGAGTTATACCATGGATCTAACCTCTTTTGTTCTATTATCTTCTTTTTCATAGGGGCAATAGAATCGAGAGTCATTCGCAGCGAGCCTGCAGCACTATCAGCAAGATAATCAATTTGGAAGGGACTAAAGGTAGCATAGGAGTCCTCCATTATATTGAGTCATGGCATTGAATTAAATGCAGATGGAATCACTTCTTTAAATTTAGCTACAGCACTATCAGACAGGCATCTACTGAAGGAATGTTTGCCTAATGGCCTGTAGTCAAGTAATATGAATTCAAAAGTTATTAAATAATGGTCTGATAAGACAGGATTTTGTGGAAAGACTATTAAATGTTAATTTTTAATTCCATATGACAGAACAAGATCGAGGGTGTGGTTAAAACAGTGAGTGGGTTTGTTTACACTCTGACAGAAACCAATTGAATCTAATAGTGAGATAAATGTATAACTAAGGCTATCATTATCGATGTTCACATGAATATTAAAATCACTTACAATAAAGACTGTTTTGATGACTAAACTTGTTAAAAACTCTGAGCATTCCGATGAAAATTCATAATACGGACTTGGGTTTAACTGAGTTTAGGTTTAGGGTTGATTGATAAGCTAGAGTCGAAGATGGTTGCAACTCCACCTCCTCGGCCGGTCCCTCACGGAATGTGAGTATTAATATGACTGGGAGGAGTGGATTTATTCAAGTCAAGTCAAGTCAATTTTATTTGTATAGCGCCAAATCATAACAAAAGTTATCTCAAGACGCTTTCACATAGAGTAGGTCTAGACCATACTCTTTAAAATATTATTTACAGAGACCCAACAGTTCCCACCATGAGCAGCACTTGGCGACAGTGGTGAGGAAAAACTCCCTTTTAACAGGTAGAAACCTCGAGCAGAACCAGAATGCGTACAGATAGAGAGCGAGAGGAGGAGAGAGAAGCTCAGTGCGTCCTAGGAAATCCCCCAGCAGTCATAAGCCTATAACAGCATAACTAAGGGATGGTTCAGGACTCACCTGAGCCAGCCCTAACTATAGGCTTTATCAAAAAGGAACGTTTTTAGCATACTCTTAAACGAAGAGAGGGTGTCTGCCTCCTGAACCCAAATTGGGAGCTGATTCCACAAAAGAGGAGCTTGATAACTAAAGGCTCTGGCTCCCATTCTACTTTTAGAGACTTTAGGTACCACAAGTAACCCTGCATTCTGTGAGCGTAGTGCTCTAGTGGGGTAATACGGTACTATCAGCTCTTTAAGATATAATGGTGCCTGAACAATAAGAGCTTTGTAAGTGAGGAGGACGACCTTAAATTCTATTCTAGATTTCACAGGGAGCCAGTGCAGAGAAGCTAATATTGGAGAAATATGTTCCCTTTTGCTAGTTCCTGTCAGTACACGTGCAGCCGCATTCTGGATCAGCTGGAGAGTCTTTAGAGATTTATCGGGGCAACCCGATAATAAGGAATTACAGTAATCTAACCTAGAAGTAACAAATGCATGAACTAGTTTTTCTGCATCTTTTTGAGACAGGATATGCCTGATTTTCATAATGTTACGTAAGTGGAAGAAGGCAGTCCTTGAAGTCTGTTTTATATGGGTATTAAAGGACATGTCCTGATCAAAGATTACTCCTAGACTCCTTACAGCGGTGCTAGAGGCCAGGGCAATGCCATCTAGAGTAACTATATCTATACATAGTGTGTCTCGCAGGTGTTTAGGACCCAGAACAATAACAGGCAGGCAACATATTCTTCCTGACACAGCCAAGTTTCAGTTATTGTAAATAAATCCATATGATAGTCAGATATTAAATCGTTTACTAACACAGCTTTAGAGCACAGAGATCTAATCTCCACATTTAATTCTCTTATTTGGTTGTACTGCTGCACTGATGGTTTTAATTTTTACTAAGTTTTTATGAGTAACTCCTCTTCTGTTTGAATTTGAATTAATTAATTGAAGTGGTCTTTGGTCAGACACAGTCTTTATGGGTTTTTTATAGGGGTTTTGGGTGGGTAACCATTCCAATAGAAGCGCAGATAAACGTGTAGGACTGCAGCTCTGCTTCCTGATCTGAACTCTGGATTGTCACAGTGTGGGACCACTAATAAACTTGGTAAAATTTCTGGATATGAGCTGCACCATCCAAAGTGGGATGAATGCCGTCTCTCCTCATCAGACCAGGTTTCCCCCAGAATGTTGGTCAATTATCTACGAAGCCCACATCGTTTGCTGGACCCCACCTCAACAACCAGCGGTTGAATGACGACATGCGGCTATACACGTCATCACTGGTCAGATTTGGCAGGGGTCCAGAGAAAACTATGGAGTCCGACACTGTTTGCATAGTTACACACCGACTCCACATTAATTTTAGTGACTTCTGATTGGCGTAATCGCTAAAAGAAGGAGAGAGCTGTGAATATTTAAAGACTATTGTTAGATTAAATGTACAGCAGGTAGTTAGCTGCTGCGAAGTAGAAAATAACAAAATTAACTCTTTTGAGGAAGAGCAGCATGAGCTACATGAGCAGCTATGAGCTATTTAGCTGCCCACTTCCGTTGGCTTAATGCGGCCTAGAAGCTAGTCCAACATGTAGCCTACAACTGCTACTGTAGCTCTAGTAAAGCAAATATATATTTTTAAAGTCGGTATGTTTGGAGGAGGTGTTACTGCTTCCTGTGTAAGGACTCATACCACCAATCTCCTTACCAAACCTAGTGACTTTAGTGAACCTAGAGAACCAGGTGGAACCTGTAACCAGGCCAGGATCAGCAGCATAGATTCCCCACCCAGGAAAAAGTTACATGTTAGATGTTACACAAGGGAGGTATGAAGAAGAAGAAGCAGTGAGCTAGTAAGATGAAGAGGTGCAGTTTGGGTGAACATCAAACCTCTAACACATCATCAGTTGTGGGTAAAGGTCACTAATCTGCCACTAATGATGAGACGATTAATGTTAGTATCTGTATGCAATAGCAATGAGGTGAAACACTAATACAAATACATACAAATTGGCCTGGGTAGGAAACTGGTCTGTGCCTTACGCAGTATACTCCCAAATGCCAGGCTTTTCTCTGGCTAATAAGCAAAGCTAAAACATATCATTAACAAGTAAAAATATCATCAGAATGTAACAGCCTGATACACACAGAGAGACTCAATTTGATGTTGCTGTTTGTCCCTGACTGTGGAGCTTTCAGCGAGCACAGCAAAAGGAAGACCAGCAGTAATGATGTTTAATGGTAGAAACTAGTTAGACCTCCAGATGTTAGGTCCCACAGTACGCGCCAACCAGACAGCCATTTCTGATTCCTGTGTTTATTTTAAGGTCTGTTCACCCTATATGACTATATATTACTCTAGCCCTCTGCAATTGGCCTGACTGACTGCCTTTGTTCACAGTAACCGACCACCACCACCTCCAACCCTACCCCTCTCCTCCTTCTTAGCCTCCACTCTCAAACAAGCTGCGTGTACTTTTATTTTTTTTGGCAGTGCTCACCTCCTGCAGCTTTTTCAGTCTGTCAGAGAAAAGCACAATACCATGGGAGAGAAGCAGAGGAGGTACCTCTCCATGCAAATCACAACCAGATGCTGTCCTTTCCTTCCAAATTTCTTCTTTTCCCCTTTTTTCTTCTCTTACAGTATTTTCTTTCCGTTTTTGTCCTCCTCTCTTCTCATCTTTCTCTTGGAAAGAGTTAGGAGAAATACAGACAGCAGCTTTCCAAACAGAAAGTCATTGTAAAAGTCTGTGAGTTCATTCAACAATTTAACAACAGTTGAATGTTGAATGTTTCAAACTTCAGCATCTTTTCAAAATGGCCATCTTGATATTCTAAATGTACACAGTAAAAGACAGCTTTCTAATTCCCTTTCTAGGTTTTTCTTCTTTTCAACAACCTCTCTCTCTACATTGCTTGGCTCACTCTCCCTCCTTTTTTCCCCTCAAAACTCGAAGGCTTTTAATATTTGCCCAAGGAAGTAAAGCCAATAGGAAAAGTATTTCTTGGCTCAGCATGGTAGGGGTGGCGTGTTTCCCCCCACTACAGCCAAATCATATCCAGATGTAGTATAAAAAAGGAAGGATTCATGGATTAGCTGGAGGTAGCTGCCATGTAAATGGATGTTTCCTGTTTGTGTTACTCTGTTAAAGGTAATTCTATTTGTGAAGGATGCAGTGAGCATCTTTATTATGGCAACCAATGACGGCATGTCACCAGATAACAATGGCAGGTCAGGCAGCCCTCGTAAGGGTACTGTCACCTGTGAATTAGTCAAATCTTTTCTCTATGGAAGTGATAGCAGACCAGCATGCTCTGTGGTAAGCACTACCAAGAGCAGGAACATATGACATGTAGTGAGTAGAAAAATCCATTAGTTACTGAGGCAATTCAGGGGGCCACAACTTGATACAGATTAGTGAGCAGATGTATCCATTTCAGTATTCTAAGGGTCAGACTAAAATACTGGATTGCTAATGACTGGTGGGCTTGCAATGCCACACATACATCACAGATACAGTATGCCAAGATTTGTACTGCTATCGAACCAATATGTTTCAATCTTTAAGTTGGTTTATAGGTGATATATTGGTTTTGTCCAAGGAGAGGAGCGAGCATTATTATTACATTTATTTCATTATTTCCTCCACAGCTGTTCACAGCACTCAAATTTTACAATGCAGTACAGGGAGTGATGTTCTATAGTTGACCTATATAAGAAACCAACTGAATGTAATAAATGTAGAAGCACTGAGAGCTATCATTCTTTTTCATGGTGAGAGAATGAAAACCAAATCAGAGTTTTTTGCAATTGAAATTAAATTCTATGGAATCCATTCTATTCTAATTAAACCAATGGATAAAAAAACTAAATTTTCAAAAATGTTCTCAACAAATACACATTTAAGGTGACTCTGGTATAATGTTTAATTAAAAGAAGATCTTAAAAAGGCATTTGAATATCCTCCAAGGGGATTGGTTAAATCTGATCTTCTGGACATCCTACTCCTGATATCTCCTTAAAGACAACCTGTTACTAAGGTGGGAGACCTAATGGATTCAGTTCCTTAACACTCTTGCATCCAGTGGCATGAATATGGAATATGATCAGATACCATTCTTGTTGATATTCTTTTTAAAGGTCTGTTTCAACAATAGATAATCCCCTGACTTTTAATAGACTTTGCAGCGTGCTTTTTGTAAAAAACGACTTTATATTAGTCTTCTAATTGTTTGTAAATATTTTTATGTAGTAAAGTAACCAATGTGGTAAATGTATTAAGCTAAAACCATTCATATAATGGATATAATGCAGTTTGATTACATATTTATTTCAGAATTGATCAATACCATGTAGGTTTTTAAATAAATCTTCAGTGAGGTCAGTGAAGTGTTTGCATGAAATTAATTTCATTTTAATTGTGTTCTAGCTAAAAATGAGGGAGGCACAAATAGCGATTGTCTGTACGTTACTATTAATTTCCATTAATGTGTGAATGCACAGCATTCAAATGGCCCGACATTCAGTGCTGATTCTGACAAGTTCAGTAAAATGATCAGTCTCTTGCTAGTCAAAGCTGTTACTTTCAGTTCAGTAAAAAACTAGCCTATACAAGCACAAAAGGATTATTATTTAGAACTGATTTATCAGATTATGATGGTTTTTGTGGCTTTTATGGTTTATGAGATGTAATATGCTTTTAATCAAGAAGTAACTTACTGTGAATCACCGCTGAGCTCACAACAGTGTTGTCAGCCACCACTGAGGAGCTATAGTAGCGAAGAGCTACTGATTTGGTCAGTGACAGTGGTGATTCAATTCAGTCACTTCACTTTGAGAATTAATTGACAAAGATTAGTTCATACGTGTACTAAACATATGTAATGTAAACCCGTAAACTTTCCTGAAGTAAAATTTGAATGGAAGACATTTTCCTTATAACGAAGTAGTGTGTAATGTAATGTTAGCATTGTGGTAATGCCACCATGCCAGGATTTCAGTAGTTTCTCCACCACTCGTGTGCACACAGTGTCTCAGTCAGTGAGGATAAGATGCTCTGCTACAATCCTGTGTTGTGTTTTATCCTGATAAGACATTTGGATTTTCCCATTGGTTTTGCATACTGCAGCTTTAAAGACAGATTCTACATCCTATCTTTTTTTCTCACAGATATTTTATTTCCCTTTATGGATATGCAAGTGCATAAATGCTGAATGAACTGGCTCTCTGTGTCTGTGTCAGTGGTGACTCACTCAGCTCACTGCCAGACTCTGTTAGTAAACTGACCTGAATTTCAGCTTTGTGAGAAGAGAGGTGCAGTGCAGAGAGGAGGACATCCTCTCTGATACATCACTGGTCATTTCATGTTTCATTTCAATTACACTGAGTGGTATGGCCCCAGGGCTAGCATCCCTGATCAACACACACACACACACACACACACACACACACACTTGTTAAATATTAAAATTAAAAGGAGGCTACGTCCACTTCTTTTATACAGTCTATGGGACTTAGCCACTGTGACGTCACCCACTGGTTTGTGGCCGCGAGTTTGGCATTTTGGCCATTGCCATCTTGGTTTTTGGAGCCAGAGTCCGTTCTTTCTGAGGCAAAGTTCTATGATCTGTATGAAGTTGAGCGACAATTGAGTGACACTGATTATGTAATTAGAACACCAGATAGGAAGAAAAAGTCCTGTCTGTGTCATGTCAATATGTTAAAACAATACTTTGTCTGTGTTAACACTAATGTGCCTGATATCACTGTGTCCTGTGTCTCTTCTGTGACCACGGTGATGTATTTCCCATACAGTCCCAAGGAGAACGAGTTGCGTGAGCAACCTGTTTCAGTTCTGTGTGTGCGCTTAAAGAATTTTGCATTTTTGGATATTGAGAGGCATTTATCTTACTTGTCTGAGCCGGCCAGAAGTGATATATGTCACCTGATTCATTGCCATGCACCGTTATTTGGCAATAAACTCACACAAACTACAGTCTTGGAACATGACGTAGATGTTGGTGTACACAAGCCCATTAAGCAACACGCGTATCGTGTTAACCCAGTGAAGCGGGGTGCAATTCAGAAGGAGGTTCACTATCTCCTAATAAATGGTTTTGCTGTGCCAAGTTGCAGACCGTTGAGTTCACCCTCACTCTTGGTTCCAAAATTCCAGCCTCTTTGTCTGGACTGATGTGTGTCAGAACTCATTTGATTCTAGCATGGCTCTTCTTTGCAGGACCTGTACTGGCTGTGCCTGATTTTGTGCGTCCCTTTAAATTAGAGGTAGATGCCAGTGCTTATGGTGCAGGTGCTGTGTTGTAACTAGCAATCTCCAACAAACCTCGATTCATCTTTTTTGTTACGATCTCAAAGTTGTTTAACCTCTAATGTTCTGGCGCATAATGATTGCTTTTTGAATAGCCGTATGCCATTGCTGTGAGGAATTATTTGTTTATAGAAAGAGAAAAGAAATGTACGATCTCAAAGTTGTTTAACCTTTGTATATCTATATCTCTATCTCTCTCTCTCTCTCTCTCTCTCTCTCTCTCTCTCTCGTGATTTTTGAGTTATATTATTCAGGAATACAAAAGTGCACTTGTCAACTTGTTGGTTCTTTACCATGGGAAACCATTAGTTATTACAGTTTTAAGGCTGTGTTTACTGTATATTACAGTATTAATGCTGTGTTTGTGGATGTCTTTCAAGGCAATCTTTAAAAAAAAAAGCTGCTATAAATGGAAGAAAAATAAAAAAACAATTGATATAATTGAACTTTCAACTGTGTTATTACCTTGATTTATTATGTTTAACTGTAATTCAGATTATTTTAGGAGAATGGAACCTGCTTTTCATTCCTGTATAGATATTTGACCCACTTAGATTGCTGAAGTAACACTTAATTGCTTTTTTCGAGGCAATCGGTTTGCATGGTTTTAGCAAGTAAGTCAGATTGCTGTTCAAGTAAATATAACTTAGAAATGCTAAGTTAGTCCAATTTAGATAGGTGTGTTATATGGACTAAACACAGAGTACATTTAACATGCAATGACTTAGTAGATTAAAATAGGAATTCTGAGTAGTCTTAACTAAGTCGAGGGTACATCTAAAGTAAGTTATCAAGTACGCTCTACTTGATTGTTTTAGTTGCTTAAACTCATATATAAGTGTACTCTACGAAGGAAGCACTAGTTAGTACAATTTAAAATACCTAGTTCTCTTTACTTGTTTTTTTAAAGTGCAATCGGTTTGCATGCTTTTTTTAAGTAATGACAACTAATTGGATTTTACAGTACACTATGTGCCTAATAAGGGACTTCAAAAAGAAAGAAATCACATACCGTCAAATTCAGTCCATAGTCCGGGTCTGAAAAGTGAAGCCAATGTAGAAGTGCCTTAAACCTGCATTTTCTCAAGCAGCCAGTCGGGGTTTGCAAAAAGAACTCCAATTGTATGCAAGTCAATGACAAAATGACCCTACTTCTCACTACATTTATTACCTCAGTCTCAATCGCTAGTTTCAAGTCTACTTCAGTACAGCAGGATGTTCATTTTGCAAACTTTTGGTTACAAAAAACCAAGATGGAGATGGCCAAATCGCCAAACTCATGGCTTCAAAACAGCCGTTGACTAATCAATTGGTGACCATTGGGATGCTACTACCACTTATTTTATACAGCCCATGTGTATAGTACATATCTGAACAGTATAGGTTAAATAAATGTTGCAAGCGTAATCACATAAGCTTAGGGCTGTCATCGCAAACTATTCACAGAAAAATAATTGCACTTGTGCAAGATTGTTTGAAATAATAACAGCTTACTGTGCACTCTTGGTCAAGCACATTGAAAGTAGGAATATAAACGGTAAAGATATGTCAATTAGAAACATATTTAGATATGTCACATTTGTATCAGCCTAAGAAATCCTATATTAGTAAGGGTCTAGTTTTATTCATAGGACCTTACGATTTGTAGATGATTCTTCCCCAAGTCTATGTCGCATCAGTGACGACAGAGCTAGCCACCGCTAAATGAGGCAGTCTGTCTTGTGATAAAATGTTTTTGTTAGAAAATGCTCATTATCTCCTGGAGACATGCATATGAATTGGGGTGCCAGAAGCCCTGCTAGAAACAGCCTATGTGAACAGATGGTGGAGGGTTGACGCTGTTGGGTGAATGACAGGCAATCTTTCCTGATTTTGGTGGCAGCAGGCCAGTCGGATTATTCATCCATCCGGTCCAATGATGATACCCAGCCGGGATGTTTCTGAGTGTGCCTATTAAGTTATGGCAGATTTATTATTGCATGCACTGTCCTCTTAATGGATATGTTCATGTGGGACAGTAGCTTTTGATATATTTAGACTATATTTGTATTAAAAGAGACATACTATATTTTCTCTCTCTGGGTTACTTTTGCTCAGTTTAGTGTTTTTATACTATTTATAATTGTCACTTTTCAGCAGCAGCTATTCAATGTTTTTACAATCTGTAACTGCCTCTTTGTATAGCAGTTCACAGCATTACACTGTCAAACAACATTGTTAACTGTCTTCTTTAGATCTCTATTTAAACAACATGAAATGTGTATAGTGTAACTGAGTGAAGATGTGTACCAATGTTAAATGATATGAAATTGTATTTTTGATTTATGTGCACATAATCTTTGACAAAATTTAAGTTAAGTCCAATTTTTATTTTCCTTTTTGAAAAGTGCTGAAATGAAAACTTAAACATCTATTGACAAATACAATACAATATACATTTTTAAGTTTAGGTTGCACATCGTCTGCCAGTGTGAAAATTAAAAGTCAATTTCACATTCAGTTTAATTTGTCAATGGAAGTTTCATTTTAATATTGACAGTAAAATATGAAAATTTAATTGGATTTTAAGGTATCAATTTTAATGTTTCATAAATTAATTATATGTGCATAAAACATTTAATTAAAATTTGATTAGTTGTACTTTAAGTATACAGCTGTCCTGCTGCTGGAAATACTCAAAAGTGGATAAATCTGCTGAAAATAGTTCCCAACAAATATATTATTACCTCCTGTTGGAGTAAGTTTTGCTAAAAACTACAGTGCCCAAATTTAATGAAAATTAGTGAGACTAAATTATCGAAAGGAAACAATGGGCTAATGGCTGAGAGCCAAGGACAGGGTAGGGAAGTCACAAAGTATTGAGAGGCAGGCTTACACATTGTTGGTTTTGGTCTTTTCATTGGATTTGTTAAGAACAAGAAAAATATAGAATAATCCCAGCCATATCCTTTAATATTAGCAGCCATGGACTACCACAGACAAATCAGTCTTGGGTAGCTGAGCGTTCCTGTTACAGCTCAGCTTGTAGACCATGAAACCTTCCATCAGACAATGACCTGATTTAATTCCCGAAGATTCTGTTGTAAATTTGCTAAACAATTTTTTTTATTGTTTATACTTTTAATTTGTATAGTGAGGGTTGTGTCGTTTCCTATTTCAAAAGTGGCATAGTCTAATTTTTATTTTTTTTCACATACTTGCTTAATCAATTCTATACCTTTTTTTGTATTGCTGCTGACATTTTAGTAGCAGTTCAATCAGGAGCAACTTAATCACCAGAGTGTGCAACTGCTTTTTTGCAAGAATGATAATAGAAGATGTAGTGTTTGGCGGTTAAACCCCATCAGTATGACATGAAAATATATATGTATAGAGGTATAGGGACGTATAATATGATAGGATATCCTCTGATGGAGTCTAGACACTGGTGGTGGTGATGATGATGAAGAAATTAGGGAACGCTGAGACTGGATGGATGAGAGTAGGCTTCTGATGCCCAGGGTGACCTGACCTTTGGAACTTGATATGAAGGGAACAGGAGGAAGGACTCTATGGTGCTGGCTGTGATGAGGACTGGAGGTGAAAAGTGTGGAGGAGGTAAGTTTTGGTTTGCCTGAAATGACAGCTGACGGAAGCAGAAAGATAAAACAGCTTTAAACTTTGACAGCTATGAGTTGATTGGCTCATGGGGGACATGGCAAGAGGATGATTGGTTAAGTGAGAGAGTGAAAACGCCCACAATCAGCTGATGAGACTGAAGCAGAAGAGCGAGAGGGATGCAAGTTTTTGGCAATCATGTTAGCAAACAATTTTGCTTATTTAGCATTTATATGGAGCTGGATTTCTGACCTCCTGATGAAGTCCAATATTCACTCTCCTTTTAAACCTGTTTTGGTCTCCCCACTCCTGGGGAAATATGTGGTTCTTTTGCTGCTAAATGTTTACTAGCTAGTTGCTAACTTTGTCTGTCTGCTGTTTGGGGAAGGTAGTGTACAGTGGGTTTAATAGAGCTTTTTCACTGAAAACAGCTGCCTGTTGTTGATAGAAACTAGGTGAATAAGAGCAATGAGACTGAACCAAAACAGTTAAGTTGCCGTAAAACCAAAACAAGCGCTAAAAGGTGCTAAAAAGCTCCATAGAGCTGAGGGGAACTGGAGAGTTAGGGATGATTCTCTTAAGGGTTTGCCACAATGAGCAATACCCTTTTCACATTACACATTGTTATTTGACTAATTGTTAACGTAAAAATACAAATAAGTGCAGCTTTAAATAGTTTTTGTAACATTAACTTGGTTTCCACTTTTTGTGATTCCTTTCAGAGAAGAATACCTTGAACTTAATTACCAAGTCTTTACATTATGATTTGTTTTTATAACTTCACATCAGTTGGTTATGGCAGCTCTGAGCCCAACACACAATCACTTCAGTTATGCGTAAAACAGAAAAGGAAAGACTTCAAGCATAAAATACGCTTCGGGTTGTTACGCAGACTGTGTAGACAGCTATTTTTATTAAAATACAACCTTATCTGTTCCATCAGACGCACCTGAAACGGACAAAAAATAAATTTAAAAATTGTTAATATTTCCCAAAATTTAGTCTGCCCCTGAGGTTGAACTGACAGGTTAAATCTTATAAAACATGAATTTCCCATCTTTAAATAGATCTCCTATAATCCGTATTCCACGTGAATGCCACTGCCTCCAGTATACAGATGTTTTTCTAATACAAACAGCAGGATTATACCACAGTGAAGCATATTTCTGTACGTAGTGTGATAATTTATACATTTGGTGTATCTTGGTCCAAACTTCCCTAGAGTGAATCAGGATTGTATTTGTTGTGTTACCTGCTGAGATTTCTCATTTGGTTTAAATGGCAAGTATAACTCTGTCTCAATGTCCATCCAGTCCACTCTGATGTTGTTATTAGTCTGATTTGTTGTCTGTCCTCCTGTTCTGTCTCCCCTCTCCCCCTCTCTTCTCCCCTTTCAACTCAACTCTGTCGATGCAGATGGCTGCCCACCCAAAGCCCGGTTCTGCTAGAGGTTTCTACCTGTTAAAAGGGAGTTTTTCCTCACCACTGTCGCCAAGTGCTTGCTCATGGTGGGAACTGTTGGGTCTCTGTAAATAATACTTTAAAGAGTATGGTCTAGACCTACTCTATGTGAAAAGCGTCTTGAGATAACTTTTGTTATGATTTGGGGCTATACAAATAAAATTGACTTGACTTGACTTGACTCTATTGTCTGTCTGTTCCCAATATTTAGGTAGTTTAGCCATTTTAAATGATATACCATATAATCTTGGGTCCGGTAGACTCAACCCTCCCTTCTCCATAGGAGCACATCATTTGCTAAATCTAATCCTGGCTTTCATTCCTTCCCATAGAAACTGTTTAACTATATCATCATAACTCTTAAAAACAGCAGGTGGTATTGTGATTGGCAACATCATAACTATATAACTGAATTGAGGGGCTACTATCATTTTTATAATATTGACTTTTCCCCACAGTGTAAGATTAATCTTCCCCCACATCTTTTGTAATGGTGGGTTAAAGTACATTGATGGCAGCTCGACAAATTTCGACAAAGTCTAATTCCAAGATACTTCATGCCTTCAGGAACCCACCTAAATTAAAAAAATTCCACCATATAGGGCTAGCATGAGAGAGACAATGGCATAGCCTCAGATTTATCCCTATTAATTGTGTAGCCCGAGAGTTTAGAGTAAGTGTGGTAAGGATTTCAATGGATCAGTCACCACAGCCAAGATATCATCTGCGTAAAGCAGTCATTTTTGTTCCTGGCAACCACCCTTAACTCCCCTGATGCCTTTATTCATACTAAAAGCCAATGTTTCTAGAAAAATTGCAGTGGGCTCAGAGAACAAGCCCACCTCTTACCTCTAGACAAGCCAAAAAAGGGCGACATAACCCCATTGGTTATCACTGCAGCCTTTGGTTCTTTATATAATATCTTAATTCACCGAGAAATACAAGGACCAAACCCAAAATGTGATAAAGTGAAGAAAATAAAGCCCCATTCCACCTTATCAAAGGCCTTTTCGGCATCTATGGAAATGGCAACTATTGGAACACCTTTGGATTAATTCAGGTGTAACAATTTTTTTCTATTATCAGAAGAGGATCTGTTCTTCATGAAGCCCACTTGGTTGGAATGTATAATGTTAGGTAGGACTTGTTGTCGACGTAAAGCCAACACTTTTGTTAATATTTTACATTTAATATTTTTTATTTAATTTCACTCTCTAATTCTTTGATCTTGTTTAAGTATTTTTTCTTTTGAGCAGCATGTGCTATCAATTTCCCCCTTATATATGCTTTAGAGTCCTCCCAGACTGTGGTTATTTCCCCCATGCTTTCAATGTTTAGTTCAAAAAAGGATTTCAAGTCTTCACCTAGTGATGTTCTGAAGGATTTTTCCAGTAACAGTGATATATTCATTCTCCATGCAGTCCTCCTGCCTATATCCAAGTCCGCATGCATACATAATTCCATGATCTGTAATACCAATAGTCTTTATGTTACAGTCAATTACACTATGTATTAAGGGGTTAGGCGAATACGTGTTACATATTAATATCACCTGTAGTCCTTCTATCAGTGCTCGATCGATCGCAGCTCATCAGGCCCATCTCCACCCCTACACCGTCCACACAGCATGTCTGTGGCTCTTCCATGCAACATAAATATCCGCTCAACTCCTTCATCGTACATTCAGCCTGCACCTTCACCATGGCCGTTGTTAAATTTATTTGCTGCTGTTTCTTCCCTGCCATATGAATCGTAGTGTCGCCGAGGAGGCCAGCGTGTACCTTGCGTTGAATTCATGCAGTTTGCGCTTCACCGATGTGAAAGACTTTCTTTTCCTCAGCTCCTTTGTCATATCAGGGAACACAGATTCAAATCGGGTGTTTTATTGTGCACATCTCACTCAGTAATGTCAGTTACACAGCAGCATCTATTTAAAATTTGCTAATTAATATTAGTATCATTTTCCATACACTAATGGTCATACCAGTTAAAACTGTAAAAAACCCTGAGTTTATTGAACTGACGGTGTGTTTTATTGTTTAACATATGATCAGCTTATGAAATAGGATAAATAGCTAATGGATGAGACTACATAACACTATATAATATATATGATGTCAGTACTTCATCCACCAATGGAAAATCTAGTAAGTGGACCCCTGAGTTGTGATTTTTTTGTCACAAATACTGAATTTGGAATTCCATCCAATCATTATAGATTGAATATTATGTTTTTTTCCCCTCAGTGACAGCCCTAGTTTGGGTGTCTGTGCATGTGACAGTGCTTTCTGTGCTTTCAAGCAGTTACTGCGGACAGTCACACTCCAGCAGACTGATAGATAAATGCAGTATCTGATCCTCACTCTAACTCTGCACTTGCCACATTTAATTTAATTTCATCTTTTAAACCACTTGGGAGTTTATTCAGTCCAAAAGGTTACCTAATTCTGTTAATGGGCTGCTGCTGCCTAACGATGTCATCCAAACTATATAACTCAAAAGCAATATTTATTTATTTGTTCTGACCATACATACAGACTATGTATGTGCATGCAGCCTTTTGTGTGTGAGAGTGAAAGAAGCAGTATATGTTTGCACAGTCAGGCACTTGTCTCCTATCTGGTCGCATGCTGCATTCTACTCCCTCGGGTGTGTGTTGATGCCACATTCTTGAATTAAGAAGGAAACAGGAGGAAAATATTTCAACATTTTTACACCCCCAAAGTCCCACGGCAGGGCTGTGATTGGCCCAAATGACAGCTGAACACCTTGTGTGTCATGCTGTCTCGCCTCCTTCACAGAGCAAAAGCAGCAGGTGTTAAAAATAAGCTATAATTGCGTGGAAGGAGATACTTTTGGAACTGAAAGCATGTAACATGTAGGTGTGAAGAAATAATAATTAAATAAACTAATGTGGTCAAGTCAATATATAGCAAAAATGTTACTTGACAAAGCATCTTTTTTAATTTGCTGCAGTATTCATAACTGCTGTGACTGAGGTGTTTTCATTGTTTTAACTTTTTTTAATTTTTTTAGGAAGATATTTAGCCTGATTTCTGTAGAACCATTTGGTACCTTGATATGTGCAGGGGACCTTAATATAATTCTGAACCCCAGACTTGACACAACTAACAGGATGAGAAGGAACAATCCCATAGAAAAACGAGTAAATAAAATGCTGCAGGAATTTGGACTGATTGACGTATGGCGGCTCTTACACAGACTTCATGCTGAATTCGCTTTTTATTCCCCAAGACACAATAAGACTGCAAAATTGGTCAGAGGGATATCTCTGATCATTCTGGAATAAATCTAACATTAAATTTAGATGAAAGACCAAAAAAACACTTTGTGGAGGTTGAATACGGGCTTATTGAATAGTAACACATTAAAAAATATAAATGGCTAACGAATTGAAAACGTACTTGACACATAATGATAATAGCGAGGTCAACACAGTATTATTGTGGGAGGCAGCCAAAGCTTTTATTAAAAGACAAATTAAAACCAAGTGTGCAAGGTTAAAAAATATCAAATCCAAAAAGCTGCTAGACCTCCAAGAACAACTACAGATCCTGGAACAATCCCACATTATTAACAAAGATCCCTCTATACTTGAGCAAATGAGGCCAGTTAAGCAGAGATTGATAAAATCCTCAGCGAGGACATTGAGAAAAGGCTTAGATTTATGAAGCAAAGGTACAACGAAGCAGGGTCCAAAGCATCTAAACTACTTGCATGGAGACACAGGAAACAACAAGCAGAAAATACAATTCGCAAGATTAAGGTCCCCTTTACAAACAAAGCTACTACTAAATTTAAGGGAATCCAGAAAGCGTTTAAAACATAATTGAGCATTGCGTTAGTTCAGGCAGGCCACGGAGTCAAGCTCAGCTCAATATCCCAGCTACATCAACTGACCATTGCAATCCAGGAGCCACATCAGCTGATGGATCAGCTGATTCCCTTCTAAGCATCTATTGGCGATCTCATTCAGGGCGCCCTATTTAAGCTGCTTCAGCCGCCTATCCCGGCTGCTTCCTTTGCAAGCCGCTTCACATGCTCGGCCACGTGAGAACAACCAGGCTGTCAGCTGCCTGCCTCAACTCACCTGCTGCTCGCGTGTCGATCCTCGTCCACCTTGACTACATCACGGACGCGTCAGCAATCTGAAGCACAGGAAGCTATTCGTGTCGGAAGGGAACGCTGCTCCCGCACCTCCGCCAGTGGAAGGTAACGCTTCTTCCGCACCTCTGCTGTCGTTCAAGGAGCACGAGCCCCACCTCCAGCAGCCGGCTCCGCAGCCTCAGCAACTCGGTTTTTCCAGCCACCGCCGGACTGTTTTCCTGCTCAGCCGCAGGGCCTCCGCCATAATACCCTCTCACACAGGCACTGCTACCCTGAAATTATCCGGCATTTTTCGGTATCGGTATATGCGTGAACGCAAATGTCCACATCAGTCGAAGCGGACTTTAACCGGCCAGCTCCCGAGTACAGTCTGAGTGAACCATGTGTGAATGCAGCAGGTAACTGTCCGAAAATTCACGGGAGTGGGCGTGTTGACCTGCAGCAGTCAGCTGCTCTCATCACAGCTGCTGTGGTTTTTCATATGTGAAAATGGCTATATTTAGGCTGTATTTAATAAAGGAGGAAGAAGAATAAGGAAAAATAAATAAAATTTGACAGTAGCCTCTGCAACGTCGTGAACAGCTGTTTTGAAGCTGGAAGTTCGGAGATTTGGTCGTCGCCATCTTGGTTTTGGGAACAGAAGTGATGTTAGTCTGATAAGAGGGCAGCTGCCTCTATCCTGATCAGTGGTAACTACTTGTCAATCACACTGTAGCCCCGCCCTATGGCATGCACTGCCCATCGTTTATTTTTATCTAAATATGACCATAATTTAAAATGAATATCCTGCTGTACTGAAGGGGACCATTAACTCAATCGAAGAAATCTTTACTGGGGAAATGAATCAGGTGAGAAGTTCGGTCATTTTCTCATCCAACTCAATACAATCTTGTCTTTGCAGCCAGTTGAGTCGCCCCCTGGTGGTCACAGTGGGGAGTGCAGGTTCAAGGCACTTCCACCATGGCTTCACTTTTCAGAGCTGGAGTTTGCCCGTGGAAGTATAAAGAGAACTGCATACAGCGTTGGAGCTCATGTTCATTCTTATGGAAGTGGCACATAAAGCAAACATTGGGTTATTCAGGAGTTTGGAATTTCCCGCTCTGTTGGGCCCATAGAGCATGCGCACTAGCGTTTCTTTAAGCACCACCTCCAAACCACTCGGTCTCAGGCTCGCTCACATGACTGGCGGGCTGCCTGCTCTTAGCAGCGCTATGCGTATATGATCTGCAGCTCATAGTAGCCGCAGCAGCTAGTCTGTGGAGGCAGCAGTGCAGTGTATACTATAAATGTTAAACCAGGCTTTGTCCCGTGTGTAAGTAATAGCCTACAACTATTATACTGCATAGTATTCCATCATGCCATGGTATCAGAGCTACCAGCCGACAGCCGGTAGTATGGGAACAGACTTAATACATCCGCGGTACATGCTTTACAACTTACAGCCCACAGATGTAATACAAGTAATAAGCGATGAGTTACAGCCAGTTATCCGTTTTTACAGCCAGTCATATGAGCGTGTTGGGTGGCACAGTCGAGCGCTGTCTAGTGGTCTGATGCGCATTCACGATGCTGAGGCATAACTCTAGCATCGGCTATTACTGAGTTTTACAACTTTTTGTTATTTTGTTTAAATAACAAAGGTGATTAAAATGTTTGAACCGGGATGTGATGGTTTAAGAAAGAAAGAGGAAAAAAAATAAAAGTTTCCAGAACACTCTCACAGACATCACGGAGGTTTCGCTTGGTGCAATCATTTCAGGGGTCGCTGCTGCTGCTCTCCCCGCCTTAAGCTTTCCTCGTAGACACCTGGAAGGGCAGGGAGGTTTCGCTTCATGCAATTGTTTCAATATGAGAGAGAGAAGAAAAACTACTTTAAGAAGTATGCATTTCTCTCATTCCAAATGTTTTTGTTGGAGACATATTTCCAGTAAAGTAACCAAAAAAAAAAAAAAAAATGCTATTCCACTGTCTTACTGATGTGGGATGTTCAGGTCTCCAACACACCAGGAGAAAGTTGTCTAAGATCCAAAGAAGTAAATCCCAGGTTTTCAGAAGAAACTGAATCACAGGGTACACTCATACACCTAACCTCAGTGCTGTTTTGTACCAAATGAGCATGAATTTACATTTAACATAAGTATTTAATAGAATATGTTTTTACCGCACAATATGGCTAAATCCAAACAAACAGAAAATATTATAACTTGGAACTTGTGCATAGGTAAGTTACAACTACCTATATAGCCTTCATATAGGTTCATATAGCCTAATAGACTGATATTTTTATTTTTGTACTGTTACCAGAGTTCAGCCGCACAACCTGCCATTGTTTGATGTGCAGCCGATATACATTTTATGTAATACTGCATCGCAGCTTGCATTTCATCACCACCCTGCATTTTCATTGAAGTGCATGGAGGGTTCACCTGGTGCAGTTGTTTTTGGGGTTCCCTGCTGCTGCTGCTGCTCTCCCCGTCTTAAGCTTTCCACGTAGGCACCTGGAAGGGCAGGGAGGTTTTGCGCCGTGCAATCGTTTCAGGGGTCGCTGCTGCTGCTGCTGTTCTCCCTGCCTTAAGCTTTCCACGTTGACATCTGGAACGGCAGGGCGGTGTGGTGGAAACTAAAATCTCCGTTCGTGTCTAGTGCAGATGAGAGTTGGCACAAAAAAAAAAAAATTACCTGGACATGATATTCAGTTTCTTCATGAAGCTTATTGAGCCATCATCAGCATTACACAGATATGACTGAAGAGAGGCAGCCTCTCCTTAGTTCTTATACTTTGAGAATAACACACATACAACAATAACTCTAACAATCTATCAAGACACACATGATCTCACCCAAGAAATACAGTTTTGATCTTTGACCACGATACCCTCCCTCCTCTCCAAGAAGTGTGTTTGAATTACCAGGTTTATCTTATGATGAGTTTTCTTGTCTTTAGTTTCACAACAACTTATAATGTATAATATCATGGTGGATAAATGTAACCTTATTGGAAAACGCGTCATTATAACAAGAATTTCCCCTACAGGAGGTTTTGCCTGGTATGATCGTTTTGGGGGTCCTTGCTGCTGCTGCTCTCCCTGCCTTAGGCTTTCCATGTGTGCGCATGGAAGGGCAGGGAGGTCCCAGAACAGAGCATACCGCCAAATACATACAATTGCAAATATATCTACTGAATGTAGATCAAGTATTTTTGTCATAGTGGTCCTGACTGAACTATAAATCATTATAGACACACCCAGAAAAGGCAGATGGATCAACAAACAAAGATTCCTGTCCTCATTACACCTCCCCTCCATTGGTAAAAATAAAATGAAAAACTTGTATCTGATATCTCAATACAGGAAATAGACAGTGTAATCTCAGGCATGAGTACTAACAAATCTGCTGGCTGCGATGGAAGGACGGAAAAGACATAACAGACTATAAAGGACATAGACCAACCAGTGATAGACCAGCATTTGTGGGTCTGGCCCTTGAACGGGAGTGCTATCATTCCAAAAAGCTTGTAAAATGCAAAATGCTATTGAATCACATCCAATACATTCAAAGTCTTGGAATTCAAAAATAATTATATCTCAATTTACATTTTAATTATTTTATCATTTTTATTTTATGATGGCTCACACTGCTGCCGAGACACGCCGTTCGGCAGCAGCCCATGAACAGGCCCTGGTTGCATTAGCCGCTCAGATGCAACAACTCACCGCAGCTCTGACGCAGCAGGCTGTCTCCGCTCCCCTGCCTGCCTCTCCACCGCCGGCGCCAGCCCCAACACCTGCATCTGAGCCCCGGGTGGGGACTCCGGAGCGCTACGCTGGAGAACCAGAGGGATGCAACCCATTCATCACCAACTGCTCCATCCTGTTTTCCCTGCAACCCAACACATTTGCCCCGGAGGAGGCTAAAGTGGCGTTCACTATTAACCACCTTACTGGCAGAGCACGACTGTGGGGCACCGCCGAGTGGGAAAGACGCACTCCAGCCTGCTCCTCCTTCCCGAACTTCTCGGTGGAATTACGCAAATGATCCCAGCAGCTAGTGAGGAGTTGATGTACACTTCCATAGCCTCTCTTTCAGGTGCAGACATGGAATACAGGCGACCCCTGGGTGGAGTGGTGTCTGAGTGCAGGTCTATGGTATAATCGTAGGGGTGCTGTGGAGGCAGAGAGGTGGCCTTGGTTTTATTGAATATCTCACGATAGTCTTTGTATTCAGTAGGCACCTCTAACAGGTCTGAAGTGGAGCTGGAGCAGTCTGACTGCTGGGGTGCACCTGCTTGTTTCAGGCAGATCAGGTGACATGATGAGCTTCAAACCAGGATGGCTCCAGTTGCCCAGTCTATGTGGGGGTTACGGCAGTGGAGCCAGGGGTACCCTAGGACTAATGGATGCTGGGGTGACCGCAGGATAGGAAACCGGATAGTCTCATGGTGTTTACCAGACAGGAGCATACGAACTGGCTAGTCTGGTGAGTCACTCTCCCCAGTAGGTGACCATCCAGGGCACTGGCAAGAACAGGGCATGGCAGGGGTACCCGGCTGATACCCAGCTGAAGGTCTAGGTCCTCATCCATGATGTTATCATCGGAACCCGAGTCAATGAAGGTAGCAAGGGTGTGCGATCCTTCAGTGAGCAGGAGCTGAGCATGGAATATAGGTCTTGATTGTTGGCGAGTTTAGTGGTTCGGCTCACCAATTCATCCCCATTACTGATGAGCCATGCCCTTTTGCTGGGCACAGGAGGGTGAAGCTGATCTGTGACATTAACAGTTTTTGGATGCCACTGGAGTTCTACTGCACAGAGATATAAGCAATGTCAGGCTATAGCTACATAAACTGGTTTCTGTGATCCTACATATTGAGACCAGTCACAAAACAGAGCCCTGCAAAACCATCTTAAAAGGGGCACTCCTCCAATTGTGCACATTACATTAATTTAGTTGACACTTTTATCCAAAGTGAAAAAAAACTAAGTACATCAACTTAATCAAATAGCTGAATTCAAGTGCTAAAATTATTTCGTTTCATTAGTTTTTTTTCCTTTAATGGGCCAAGGTGCAATCTGAACAGAGTAGTTTTTAGTCTGCAACAGAAGATGTAAAGAGTTTCTGCTGTCAGTGGGGAGTTTGTTCCACCATTGGGAAGCCAGGTCAGCACAGTCAGTTTACTAGTAACTAGCAGTACTACTCAATTGGGAAAACAAACATGAATCCAATGTGATATCATCAGTTATTGTGGTTTGGGCATGGGAATTCAAATTTGGCAAAAAGCCTGCGGCAGAAAGGGAAATAAAAAGACATTACTGGTTGCATTATGGAATATGTAGGATCTGGTGTTCTTGGAGCTTGACCGGCACTGAAAGTTGGAATATCTTAGCCCCCTGGATTTTCACCATTCTTTCTTCAATTTGTCTCTTGTGAGTCCTCAACAATCCTGGCCTATAGTCATTATGGGAGTAAGAACATTTTAGTATGTTAGTTTGATACTTTTGGAAAACATTAACACATTAGTCAAGTCTAGTTAATCCAATGTTATCTGATTCCAGTGAAGTATGGTCCAGTCTATTCCAGTTCCAACCAGACCAGTCTATCCGGTGACAAAGTCAACTGAGTCCAATAACTTTCTTTGCTAGTCTCAGATGGTGCTTATTCTGCAGCTCACCCTCCAACTTATTAATCAATAATTTCCCATGAACCCCCCCCCCCAACCACCCCATTTCCTCTCCCTCTCTTTCTTTTCTGCATTCTCCTCATCTCCCTCCCTCCCCTCTCCCTCTCTCTCTTAGTTCCAGCGCCATCTGCCTGGTAGAGGGAGCAGCTTGCTACTTCCTTTTCCCCAGAGTCCATGAATAGCGCAAGACAAAACAAACACACCAGCTACCAGCAAACACACTACTGCCATATTGGAAATTTGGACATCTGAATACACACTAGCAGTATTATTTCTAATGTTGCATAACAGTTGTATAAGGGCCAATTCTTACATTATTTCAGAGCCCTTACAGTAATGTTAAGTCCAGGTAAAGGCTAATGTGTGAACAAAATAAATGAGAAGAAAGGCAAAGGTTCAGCCCCTATGTAGAATAAGCAGAGTGATAAAATGGGTGCAAGAATATGGAATCAAATAAAGGACGAGCTCCAGAGTGTCAGCTGCCCTCTAAGCACAACAGGACAGTCTGCTAAGGAAAAGGGCAGGAAGTATTGCAGACCCTGCAGACCCAGTCAACCATCTGTTCCAAAAACTTTCTGCAAGAAGAGTGACACCTTAATTCAAAAGCTCTTTCCCAGCCCAGGTCCAGCCTGCACAGTTTCTGGACTATTGCCTTGATCTGACTATAACTGTACTGTTAATATTACTATAACTATATAGTACTATACTATATTACTTATAACGTTTAAATTAAATTTCAGATTTAACGAATGCATTAAAACAACAAACCAATGTATCATGCAGATATTGGATTTTTAACCCTAGAACTGCCGGGGGGTCATTTTTACCCCCTGCCACAACGGTGTCAGCAATCACAAATATATAATTTCTTGTTCATTTATCTATTTTTTATATAATAAGACTTCACAAAATTAATATTTAAAATTCAGTTTGAGGGTTTATTAAGTTTACACTTAATTTCATTACACATTGAAAAAAGTTGCATTTTAAAATAGGTAAAAATTCATCAATACCTATAAGAGAAGGTAGTTATAGCTGTATTAGCGTCAACGGTTGTGTCTAACCCTGAAAACAGAAGATATCTAGCAGACCTTGGTCTTATATGGCACACAGAGTGAGACAGGCGAACAGAGACAGGCAGTTGACCTGACCTATGAAGCACTGTCTTAAGTTACCTTTAACCTATAAGAGGGAAGTTTAAGTCAAGTCAAGTCAATTTTATTTGTATAGCGCCAAATCATAACAAACGTTATCTCAAGACACTTTTCACATAGAGTAGGTCTAGACCATACTCTTTAAAGTATTATTTACAGAGACCCAACAGTTCCCACCATGAGCAGCACTTGGCGACAGTGGCGAGGAAAAACTCTTTTAACAGGTAGAAACCTCGAGCAGAACCGGGCGGCCATCTGCATCGACCAAGTTTAACATTCAAGAAGGAAAATCCCTTCACACCCATCTGCCTTTTTTGGGACCTCAGCTCCTCGTCCTCAGATAAGGATTCCTTGTCAGGTGAAAATGAAGGGTAATTGATCTCCGCCGTCATCTCGCCCCCATCTGATTCTCCCTCGGTCACATCCTGGAGCATTGCCAGAACTTCTTCGGCATTTATCCTACTTCTTGGTTGCTCTGGTCCATGTTTCCAAATCCAATCTTGTAGGCATAGCTAGCTCGTAGTATGACAGTCTGTTTATCAAAATGATAAACAATGGGTATTGCTAAGCAACTGGACTGGTGGTGCAGGAACAGCAGCTGGCTGCAGCTGTTTCTAAGATGGGTAAAAATGACTCCATGCAGCGGTTGGAGGTAAAAGTGCCAATATTTCTGTTTATCCCACAATCCCCATAATTCAGTAGATGATTAATAACAGAATTTTAGGAAAAGTCGGGAACTTAGAAAATGTAGGGGTTTATTTTAACAGAGTTGCATGCATCTGAAAAAGTGAGGGGGTAAAAATATAGTGTTAAATCAAATAATACCCCTCAGTACTATAACTTCCTACATAATGAATATTTTTCCCCAACCTTGTGTGGTTCTAGCTCTCAAATCACCTGCCCACTTTCTGAATTTGTCTAAGGATTGGATGTCCCAGTGCTCACAACCACATCTGGAAAGCCTCTCGACTGCATCTTGAACATGAAATATCTTATCAAACATGATGAGCCTATATTTTTATCAGGGGTCTTGTAGAGCCCATTTAAACCCGGTATTATCACGTGTGTCATGTGTTACAATCTTGTCTCAGGTCAAGGGAAGTGATGTGGGACCCAGTAGAGATGCTTGCTAGAACTAGCTGGGCAATCCCTATTGTTCACATGACCCTCTTTCTGTATGTTGTAGTGGTCTCTTGAGAGTCTGCTGTATGCACTCTACTTATTTATTGCGTGTGTGTTGCGGTGACATGTTTCTTCGTTACCATGAACACACAGTGTTTATTTTATTTTGAGTAAATCCCACATACACCGTCCTGCTGCCCCAAATACTCACTAGAGCACCAAATGTGGATTTATCCGCTGCTGAAAATAGTTCCCAACAAATGCAACATCTCCCCCTGTTTGAATTACATTTGCTGAAAGGTACAGTGGCCAGCTGTATATGGAAATCATTAAAAAAATTAAAATGAAACTATATATTCGTAAGCCATTATTAAAGATTAACATCTTCAGTAGAAACCAATGGGCTTGGAGCTGAGAGCCACAGACAGGGTGGGGAAGTTGCAACATATTGAAACATTGACAGACATGTGTTTTTGACAAGAATTTGGTCTTTTATGGGGTATTTTGACAGAAAAAAAAATAAAAAATAGAATCACCATCTGTATCCTTTTGGGAATGTGGTGACACTGTACAAATTGTAATGTCTGTAACTAATTATTATGGAAGAAATACAACGATTATTGGTTTAAATAAATCAATTGTTTAGTCTGTAAAATGTAACAAAATAGTGACAAATGTCTGAGAGTCCAATGTGACTTCTGATATCTCGTTCTGTCAGACCAACAGTCCAAATCCCAAAGACAATCATATTATAATGATTTTTTCCTTAAACATAATGGCGTAAACTGGCAACCTCCAGTCTTCTCAGCATTGACTTTTGGCTTCAAAGCTTCAGTGTCAACTGAAAATTAAGTCAGATGTTAAACAACAAAGCCTTCACCAAAAAAAAAAAAAAACAGACATGAAAAATGTCTTATCCATGTCTAACAGCTAGTGACTACAGTTTGTATGCATCAGTTTGTATTCTTTGCACTTCTGGTTAAATGTTAAACTGCATTTTGTTGTCTCAGTACTTGTACAGTTTAATCTAATCTATTCTAATTTGTTGCATGTTGTTCCCCTTCTCTATACCTTATTTCTCTACAGTCAACTCTCAAATAAAGGCATCAATGGAAACAGCAGTTTGACCAAACAATTGCAACTCAAGGTCCACTTACTAGTTTGTTACTGTGGTTCCCTGAT
Organism: Lateolabrax maculatus; assembly: GCA_031216445.1. Lineage (NCBI taxonomy): Eukaryota > Metazoa > Chordata > Actinopteri > Acropomatiformes > Lateolabracidae > Lateolabrax > Lateolabrax maculatus. Next base: position 4,339,605 of record CM062198.1, on the reverse strand, counting down.
ACTAGCTTGTTTCAAAAGTAATATGGCTAGTAAAATGCTAGTATCAACATAGTAAGTTGACCTTGAGGTGAGTTTCTTTTTGACAAACTGTTGTTTCCAAGATCAGGAACTGTTTTGTAACTTATAAACAAATAACCACTATCGTGCTATCTCAGCCCAGATATCCATGATGTCCATGGAATTACTGTAGGTTTCTGTATGTTCATAGCCTGGGAACCAGATGTATCTGGGAGCTCATGTTTCATTTGCTCTGGCAGATACGTCTGGCCCCTCTCCCATTCAAACTAATTTCTTTGCCGATTTATCGAGCTAACCAATCACAAGCATTTATCTAGTACGAGGCGGGTTTAATACGATAACTGACAGAGACAAGCGTGAGCGAGCTTTGTGTTTCTCAGGGCTTTACTGGCCTGCCTCAGCACTATCAAATATTTAACAGGGACCTACTGTAGATGAAGATGCATCTATCCAACCACCTACCTATCTACTTACTCCTTTGCTCTAAAATAAATTCTAGAATTTAGATTTTATTTGCTATGATCTGATCTTGGATAGTGTAAATACACTCCCTGAAGCACTTTCTGATTTTGTTAAAGAGTCCAATGGAATCCACAAATCCCCAAATTTTCTCCCTGCTCACTGTTGAAACCAACATAGCTCACAAAAGAAAATCAACCATGAGCTGGAAGTATGTTTTGGGATCTGGGGGTGGTAGATGGTGGGGGATAAATTAACATGAGTAAGGTTATAAAAATAACAGCTGCATGAAACATATCTACAGTGGAAATGACAATGGAGTATCACTAATTTGAATAAAAATTTTACTTTATGGACATATCTTCAGATCTGCAGCTATTGGTCTTTGACGGTCAGGTGAATAGAGGAGCAGAGCTGTCAACTGCTCACCACCTGGTGGTGAGTTTGATCAGATGGTGGGGGAGACTGCCGGACAGTCCTGGTAAATCCAAAGATGTAGTGAGAACTGTATTGGGAACGTCTGACTGAGGCCCCTGTCTGCGAGGTCTTCAACCTCCCCCCAGAAAGAAATTTCCATGCATCCTGGAAGTTGAGGACAGGGAATCTAATTGGGGCCTCTATGTTCAAAGTGTCTATTGTGGATGTGGCTGTTAGGAAGTTGTGGTCAGACAGTAGTTGGTAACTGTCGTGTCAGCAACCTAACAACCCACTAGTGGGTTGTTAAACGCAGAGAATAGAGAGGTGGCCGGCAGGTATGTTTACAGTGAAAATCCAAAAGAATGCAATCAGGTCCAGAGTAGGTAGGTGAATGAAAAGTCGCAGGGAAAATCAGAAACATGGCACGAGGAAACACACACAAACACAGCACAAAGATCTAACAAAAGGAACAGAAGAACTAGACCGGTATATAAAAGTGGCTGATTAATGATCAGAGGCAGGTTAGTGAACAGGTGAAGGTAGTTGGACTGATGAGGAAGGAGTGGCCAACGAGGAGTGGGGACAGGTGTGTATATGGTTGGGGCAGTCAGGTGATGGGGAAAGGATGTAAAGTCCAAGGGCATCTGGTGGAAGGTAAGGGGATGGCAGGTCAGGGGAACAGAGAAAGACTCCATAGCTAGAGAGAGACAAAATAAAGGTAAAAAAGGAACAGATCATGACACTTCCTATGAAAGCATATTCCAGGGTCCTGGATGCTCTGACCGATTGTCGTACCTTGGATCCAGAATGAGCAATGCGGATTCAATTCTGGTCATGGAACAGTGGACCAGCTCTTTACACTTGCAGGGTTGTTGGGGGAATCATGGGTTTGCTCATCCTGTCTATATGTGTTTTGTGGACTTGGAGAATGCTTACGACCGTGTCACCAGTGGTACCTATGGTCCTTGTATAACCAGTGAGTCAGAGCTGTGTCTGTATGCTTAGCAGGAGGACAAACACATTTTCAAGTACAATATCCAGTTTTAGAGTGTACTACTCAAGCCCATAGTGCTAAGTCGAATAAGTTTCATGGAGGAGATTTTATTGAATTCTGAGCTAAAATTGACAGACAGTATTCTGATGTAGTTGTTGTTATCTTCAAGATGTGTGAGGGAGTAGAGAGCAGTGGAGATAAATCCTGCATGGATCTGTTGCTTCTGAAAGCAAACTGATGAGGGTCCAGGCTGGCTAAGATGTTGTTTTTAATGTGCTGCAGAACCAGTTTCTCAAAGCACTTCATCAGAATGAGGGTGAATCCCACAGGGCAGTAGTCATTTAGACTGGAAACTGCAGACTTTATAGTTACACGGACGATGGTAGCTGTTTTGAAGCAGCTGGGAACACCTGCCTTTGACAGTGATATGTTAAAGATGTTTGTGATGACATCAGCACATTTAATTTGATTCATCACTTTTGGGGCCAGCAGCATTACCTATATTCATATATATATATATTTTTTTACATCTAAAATAGGGCCCTCAACTCTCAATTCATCCAGACTTTCTGGTCAGGGAATGACTTGATATGCTTTGTGATCACCACATCATCAACACATTTGCTGATGGCACAAATTATGTATATTCCTCAACATTGACGTGGTTCTCTTGGGTAGCAGCTTCTCTGAACATGTGTCAATCTGTGTTGTGTATGGATTCTCCATTTTAAAACAGTGCAGTGTTTCTATTAGCTTACCAAGCATATTCACATGGTCAAAGTTAAACAAATGGGAGCTTTGAAACAGGAAATACAAGTTCAAATTTGTCCATTGTGTGGGCTTTTTTGTTGAAGTGACTGGAGTTCATGTTCTGCAATTAATGTTCATCTTTTTATTAAATGTAACAATGACCATTCCCTAAACCTAACCCAGGGTTTTAGTTGCCTAAAATTAATCATACCTTAACCATAGTTTATTTGCTATTATCACAATATTTTCCTAACCTTAACCCAACCCTATTGTCAGACAAGAAGATTAATATTGTATAATTTTGCAAAACCCTGGATTGCGTCCAATGAATGAATGGATTTTTGGTTAAATGCCTGAAATAAGGTCTGTGGTCTGTAATATGGTGGTTGCCCTTGTTTAAATCATTAGGTCCTTAAAGTTGTAAAATCAGTAATAGCCGATGCCAGAGTTATTTCTTCGGCATCGGTAAATACGCATCAGACCAACGGGACAGCGCTTGACTGCGCCACCTGGCACACTCATATGACTGGTTGTAATAACGGATAAACTGGCTGTAACTCATCGATTTATTACTTGTATTGCATCTGTTGCATGCTTGAATAAAGACTAAGTGTGAATTGTTAGATTCTTCCTTTACTCAGTACTCTGCAAGAAACACAGACATTGCAGTACATTGTTACACGTTTCTGTCCAGCCTTTCTCTTAGCACTACAATACAATGCATGTGCCTTGCTTTGTTTACTCCTGACAGAAGGGTATACTCCCTCTTGTAGCTTAAGGGGGTTATAACCCTTATCTTCATTGGCACTATGCCTGAGTGCAGGAAACTGGAGCACACACGGCATGACGGAATACTACGCAGTATAATTACTTGAGGGCTATTTACTTACAGACAGGACAAAGCCTGATATTAACATTATAATATACACCGCGCCGCTGCCTCCACACACGAGCTGCTGCGGTTATTACGAGCGAGCAGCTCATATACGTGTAGCACTGCTATGAGCACGCAGCCTGTCGGTCATGTGAGCCAGTCTGAGACCGAGCGGTTGGGAGGCGCCACTAAAGGAAACGCATCATCATGTAATCATCTATTTTTTTTTATTTTTTATTTATTTATTTATTTTATATAAATACAGCCTATAGCCTCTAAAACACAGCACCTGTGGATAAGAGCAGCTGACTGCTGGAAGTCAACATGCCCATTCGCTCCTGTGAATTGTTGAGGCAGATATGCTGACAGCCTGGTCGTTTTCACGTGGTGTGGAGCTTGTGAAGCGGCTTGCGGAGGAAGCAGCTAGGATAGGCAGGCTGAAGCAGCTTAAATTAGGCGCCCTGAATAAGATTGCCAATAGATGCATAGAAGGGAATCAGCTGATGTGGCTCCTGGATTGCAATGGTCAGCTGATGTAGCTGGGATATTGAGCTGAGCTTGACTCTGTGGCCTGCCTGAACTAACGTGATGCTCAATATGTGTTTATATTTTTACTCAAACTCAAATTTTCCAACTTGTAGATGTGTTAGTTTTTGGAGAGGTTGGAAGCTTAGTGGTGGTGAGGTTTAGTCATTCGACTGTGTTGTAGTAAGTTTACGCTTTCACATTACATTTACGCTTCAAAAATCATAAAAGTGGTTTTGCTGTACAAAACGTTGTTACGGATCTCGGGTGACAGTTCCATAGGCTGTATACCATTGTCTTTGCTGTGGTGTGGTTTGTTCTGTTCTCCCTTCTACCAATTAAGGCCAATCAAGACATCATCTGCCCCTCTGGAGGGATTTCCCCCTGGTCGTCAGTTCCGGACCGCCCACTTGAGTTTCACCAGTCTCATTGGTCCACCGCTTGCTTTTATAAAGACGATTCGATAACATGTCAGTGGCGGCTATGAGCTAACCCGAGCAGTCCGTGTGTGTGTGTGTGTGTGTGTGTGTGTGTGTGTGTGTGTGTGTGTTGTAAACGTGTGTGATGCCTTAGATGCAGCGGGACCTGAGCTCTAGGTGTAGCCTATTAGGTGTATGCCATTGTTTTCTGTTGTACGTTTTTTAGATAGCCTGATCTTTTGTTTTGCCATAGGTGGCTGCTTAAACGTGTTTTACCCTTTTTTAAGGCAAGATTAGGTTTTGTTTTTATTTGTTTCAGCGGTGGCTGGTTATCAATAAACAGGAATTAAATTGGGTCAGGAAGTGCATTGTTGTTTGTTTGATTTATGATTTGCCGCCACCCACAGCCCTTTCTTTTGTTCCGCATCTAACCTGACTCTTGTCGGTTATTTCTGTGTGTGGCCAAAACAGAAACTTGTAACATCTTCAACTAAACCCTTATAAACAATAAATACTCGTGATTGCCTGATTACATCAGCTACAGTAGCCACAGTCCAAAGTTCACTAGTTAGTCAGCACATATATTGAGGACCCGCGCATTAGTACTTCCTGGTCATGCTGCTTTCTTGCTGTTCACACACATGAAAGCCCTCCTGATGTCATGCTCAAAAAGGGAGATAGGTGTGAAAAAAGCACCCACCCATCCATTAACCTCTACTTCAGCTGTTTTGGCTTGCTGGCTTCTGATGGCCTCAAAGCGAGCAAAAAAGTTGTTTAGTTTACTTGCTAGTGACGCATCAGCACTTGACAAGGAGGGGAGGGTGGGTTTATCATCTGTCATAGTTCTTCTGGGATTTCCCTCCTGGAATTGTAGCTCCACTTCCTTCCTGTAGTCCCACTTTGCCTCCTTTACTGCTCTTCTCACATTATAGGCTGCTGCTTTAAAATTGTCCATGTTTGATGGCTGCAGTCTTAAATTGTAGACTGCAGTGAGTGTGTTTATGGCTACCTGGATGGTTCTGGTAATCCATGGTTTCTGGTTGTGGAATAAGATTATTTATAGCACATCAGCAAACTCAGCTCTTAAACTCATCACCATAATTCTCATCAGCACATCATTCATCATAATTAATTATGAATTACACTATAATTCATGAAAAAGTAAAAATGTCAAAACCTATTCCTTTTAAGTGGAGTTTAGTGGAATCACATCTCTGAATTGCAGCACATAGTATTGGTACAACTACAAAAAATATGTATAATTTTTGTATTGGATTGGGGATCATGTATATACATATACTGTTGACAAAAGAGAAATCCAACCTGATCCGAGGATCCACACCAAGTTCATTTCTCTCACTATCTTTGAGGTATATTTAAATGTTTTTGCTGTATTTTTCATCTTTGTGACTAATGGCCAACATGCAATGGACCTCTCTATCTGCAGTCGCATTTTCCATCACAGCCTTCTTCAGCTTCCCAGAGTTACCATAGAAGTACTGATGCGTTTTGCTCAGGATTACCCACATGCTCCAACAATTTCCCCTAAATTAGACACTTGGTGTGTGTGTGTGTGTGTATATATATATATATATATATATATATATATATAGAGAGAGAGAGAGAGAGAGAGAGAGAGAGAGAGAGAGAGAGAGAGAGAGAGAGAGAGCATTTAGCAGCAGCCTGTACAAGTTTCAGCAGATCAGCCCTGTATTGAAATAGTTTGAGAGAGAGGAGGGGTTTTATAATTAGTGCTTGGAGATGCAGATTATGGCCTATGGTGATTTGATCTGACCTATTTTGGAGGAAGTAGGGCAGCTAACTGTCTTTTTACAGAGATAGGTGCCCTGCTGCAGCGCTGTCTGTCAGACAGAAAGTGCTACTGTAGGTGGACAAACACTCCAGCAATGACATGGTTTATCAGGATTACATCGGTTCAGTTGAAATCTCCCCCATCTCATTATTCACGCGACCAAATACTATATATAATGTAATTTTTTCTCCAAGCAAGTCCAAATATCTCATCACAACCTGACCTCACAAACACTAAAGGTTTTAGTTGTTTGACTCTAACCATAAATTAACCATAATTTGTATAGTATAACCACAATTGTTTTCCCATCCTTAATCTAGATTTAATTCACTGATATTGTAGAAACTGAATTAAAATAATGTTGACATTGGATGTGAATTTTTTTTGCCAATGAACATAACATTGTCCAATATGACCGTCTTACATGGTGATAAGGTTCCCCATTAAAATAGGCCGAAAAACAATAATCCTACAAAAGAATAAAATGTATAAATAAATAACATCAATAACATGATGTAACTGTATACTGTATATAAGTTACTTGAATACAGTTACATACAGTTCATAGTCATGAAAAATAAGATAGCAAGAAATATAAGGTACATATATAAAAGACATGTAAGAAATAGAAAATGTACATTTAAAAAAAATAGGCGACATAACATGCCTATTTGACATTCTGATGATTTCTGTGAGTCTTACATTTACAATCTGCACGGATGAAGAATGCACTGATTCATCATTAGATAGAGCCAAAGGTATTTTCAGACTTCACACATACCCACACATGCATAAACAACAAATGAGACAACAATTTGAGCTTTCTACACAGGCTGCAGAAGTAAATGAACTGCTGTGTAACTGAGGGGAGACAGAAAGGACTTGGAAATTATCACCATTGATTATTTTCCTTCAAACACGTGACACTTTCTTACTCACTGCATATTTTCACACTCAAAATCTGTACAAGTATAAACAAAACAGCCCAGTGAACGTCTCAGAAGGGCCCCCCATGTACATGTGCCTATGTGCAGCCTGAAAGAGCCTGTTCCAACCTGAAGTCCACAAGTTTGCAGGAGTGGAGAAGACATTTGGATTCAGCCCAGGAACAGAAAGCCACATATATGATTATGCCATCAGGGAACTTTAGAAAAGACCAACCCACTTGATGCTAAACTGTCAGGTGAGAGAACCTGCCTCATTAAAGCTTAAATTTGTAATTCTAGAATCTACAACAATGTTAGTGGCTGTATGAGGCTACAACAGTGCTTTGAGCTGAACGCTCACACTAGCATGGCAAGATGCTAACAATGACAATAATAACGTGATGTTGTCTAGCAGGCACAATGTTTACCATAATAGTTTAGTGTGTTAGTATGCTGACATTTGCAAACACAATTAAACTAGCAGAGTTTCAGGAGCAGGACCACACCTCAACTGTTCCAATCCCAGCACTCCCATGAATACCGACCTAACCCTCACCCCCCCCTTTTCGCTCTCGCATTCTGCACCAGAACCAAGAGCGCGTAACATCGCCGTGAGTAGCTAATACCAGAGAACGCGCTACCACTTCATTCTATGAGCAACAGTATCATCCACTCACCTGTCTTGAGCCTGGACTTCATCTCAGTATCGCCATTGAACAACGATCTATGAAGAGGAAATTCACAACAGGACACCAAAGTCACCGCAGTTCTCCAAGTCCATCGCCGCCGAGGAACACTTCAGCCCCTCGACATCGTCCCGACAGCTCCGGCCTCACAACACGCTGCTTGTAGCTCCGTCACTGTGCTCCAGCAAGGTTCCCCGACAACCAGGATTCATTAAAAATCTCCCACTGGACTGTAACCACTCTTCAAAAATTGCTAAAAGATAAAGGAATTTCACAGAACCAACAACAAAGTGAAATTTTTCAACACACTAAGGTCGGCCCGTCATGCCCACCAATCCGTCAACACCTGGTCTCTTCTGAGTGACCTCATAATGCACGAACCAACAACACGTTGTGACGTCAGCTACCACGTCGAAGGGAAAGTTCATCCACATCCTCCAAAATCAACACAAAGACCCTCAAAAGCAAAGAAGGGAGTCATCAGCCAGATCAAAAACACCAGAGCTTCAGCAACCACCACTCTTTAAAATAACCCTCAATCAACCACTCCAGATGGAGCACCTTACACCAGAACCACAGGACCCTCCACCTCCTACCAGGCCCATCTTCATGATCCAGGGCAAATGACACCAGGATATCAGCCCCCCTTGCCTTCCAGCTCCAGCCACCATACCAGCTTGCTCTAGTTGGGGCTCTTGGCACCGAGATGCCCCCGGCTGCCCACTCCCAGCAACCCAAGCAGCTTGCTGTAGATGGGAATCCTGACACAGAGTTGCAGTGCCCCCTGTCGCCTGCTTCCAGCAACCGACGCAGCTTGCTTCAGCAGGGGCTCCTGGCACAGAGTTGCCAGTGCCCCCCATCGCCTTCCAGCAACCAATGCAGCATGCTCTAGCTTAGGCTCCTGGCAAAGAGTTGTAAGTGCCCCCCGTCGTCTACTTCCAGCAACCAAAGCAGCTTTCTCGAGCCTGGCATTTGGCACCGAGTTGCCTAATTCCAGCAACCACAGCAGCTCACTCTAGCCTGGGCTGTTGGCACCGAGATACTAGTGCCCTCTGCTGCCCATTTCTAGCAACCACAGCAGCTCACTCTAACTAGCACTTGGATGCCAGATTCTTCCATCTCCACCAGCACCTGTAACTCACAGCGGCTGGAGATTTGGCACCGAAATGCCAGCACTTAGCTTACTTCCACAGCCCTTGCAGCAACAAGTTAATTCCATACTAACGTCGGTCCTTTCTCTCAACCCATTCTAGCCCAGCAGGCAACCACCAAGTTCAGTACAACTAATCCTCCCATTCATTATCGTAACTCTTTCATCTCTCGTCCTTCTCCATTTTCAACCAGTCTACGCAACAGATGATTAACGTTATTATACAGATCTTGCACTCCTTATCGTGCCTTTCATCCATCAACCACCAGCCGATAGATTCCTCGAATGATACGAAGGGCACCACCCCTTCCAGAGATCTTACTCCCACATTCAAGTATGCTTTCTCTCTGCAGAGATGTACTCTATCCTCAATCGACGGCAGGAAATGGATGATTACATGAACATCATCCTTAATCTGGCCCTCGTTTCACATCGACCTTGCCTCCGAAGCCACGGCCTGTCTTCAGCATTTTAATGATGACACATACTGAGGCACACATGACAATGAAATTAAGTGCTTAAGCTTTGGCACTTGTGCAGCCCTACCATGCTCATTGTGTGGTGCTCCGTCGCACCAAGCCTCGTCCTGTTCCATTCCCCGCCACGCCAAGCCAAATCAAGCCCAGACAAGAGCTGCAGCTTTCTATCGCTTATCGTCAACGGGCACTTCAGCACTCAGTCACCAGTACTTTCAAGCCAACATCGTCAGCCCCATCCATTATCTTCCCCGTAACCAACATCATAGATTAAAAGGCAATACCATCATGCACCAAAGAGGTCACGCAATATGCAATAACTTGAATGGTGCCAAATGTACAACGTCCCAGGGCCACTTCCTCCATGTCAGTCATGCGTGCCCTCATAACAGAGTGATAAAAATTAATTAATTAATAGATAAATAAATAATCCCATCACCACTGAACTCCATTTTAGTGGACAGTTCAAGCCGTACCAAACTCTGGCTTTAGCTCAACCTTGTCACCTACTCAAACGCCACCACTTTCTTTTATAATGAACAACCTACTCACCCACACGGCATCCATCCGTTCAATTATGCCCCTCCATATGCCAGTTTTGGGGGTTTCTACAATGGAAGATAGTTCGCATGGGAATGGCCCTCGGAACATGCAGGTGAATGCTAATTCACTTCCTCTGTCGTTTTCTACCCTATAATAGCTGCAGCCTTTCTGTTGGGCCATGAATTAAATATCGCAAATCCAACCTCATACGCTCAACAATCTTGCAACATGAGACATAATAAACAAAGAACGTTTCAAATGGCCAATCCATCCTGTTCATGCGCCGCCTAATCTGGCACTCCGTCACACACCAATACGTAGCTCATATCGCAAATCAACTCTTTGTCTTGCTTCTCATTCCATAACCTTCCCATCGTTGGATCTCATAATCATCATGACCTGCTTCATAACCTAAGCTCATTCAGGGATGGCCATCAGAACTCATACCGTCAGCTTCTTTTCTAAGCTTGTAACTGGCAACAAGGCCCGGCCTCAAGCCATCCATAGATAACTTAACTGCTCAGAGGTCTTCCACACCAAGAGCCTACCCAAAATACCAAATACGAAATTACCACAGATTCCAGAGCATAACAATGTCATATCCTCCCTTCATCTCCTAGTCTGGACAAGTGGTTTTGTTCTGGTTCCACCAGTCATCTGGCATTTCTAAGCACCCTAAGGAGAGCACCAAAGACAGTGGGATTCATCCTCTGGGTACAGGGAATGTCTTTACATTCTCTACTTGGACTAGCTTTGATTCCATTCATACTGATGACTGTTTTGGATTGTGAACATCATTTGTCTGACAGTTCTAACCAAGATATATCAGCTTGGTAATGAGTGTGATTATGTAAGGCCTCTATCTAGGTACATGTGTCATAAGTGGAAGACATCCTTTTGGTTTTTCTTCTTGTCCCCAGGATGGAAGGAGAGCCTCATTATGCAGTGGGGAAATGTAGCCTCGCTCTTGGTTGCAGACTCCCACGCGTTCAGTCAATCTGAAAATACAGACACACACACACACACACACACACACACACACACACACAGACACAGACACATGGACATTTATAAAAGCATCTGCACAGAATGTAGGCGTAGAGCAGATTTTCAGGTGGAGATAAAAAGCTTCTGCTGTTGTTATTGTCCCTCTGCTGACAGCAGAAGCAGACAGTGTGGGAGCACAGAGAACCCGAAAGCCTGCCATACTTCCCCACTTGATATAATTATATCCGACTACTGTATGTACTGATCATGTATGTAAAAATGTTAATTTTGATATTCCATTTTCAGTTGCCTTATATTCAGTGTTAAGGCATTTTCTTTCCTGTTTTTATATATTAAGATCTGTTTATTTGTCTTGTTAGTACCACTAATACAGTCTGTGAAAACAGACTTGACATCAAACCTGAAAATGTCATTAGACTTGACTTGGAGAATACAATGGGTCATCAATGTGATGGAAATCCTAGACCTGGTTCACTCTAACAAGAAGTTTCAGGAGACCGGGATGTCTTACACAGGAATATTTATTGAAGCTCGATCGAGGAAAAAAGGGAAACACCACGTGTGAATCACAGCGTACTGCCACCCAAATCTGAAGATGGTGTCCTGAAGCTCGGTATTTAACCTTCCCCAGAACTGATAAGTTTCACTATATCCAAATAACTCAGCCTGTCATGTGTGATGACTCTATTGGATATCGGATCCAAACAAGGAAAGACGTCAACCATTGCTTTAGCAGTAACAGCATAGCCTCTCTACAGTATTTCTTATCCAGCGTCAACAACCAGGTGCCAGCCTGTTGTGTCTAAACCAGAATATAGAAGATATCTAGCAGACCTTGGTTTACCAGAGGCCAGAGCTAAAAATCGGCCTTGTCAGGCACACAGAGTGAGACAGGCAAACAGAGACAGGCAGTTGACCTGACCTGTGAAGGACTTTCTTAAGTTACCTTTAACTTACAAGAGGGAAGTTTAACATACAAGAAGGAAAATTCCTTCACTGTCACCAGAAAGAATCTATTCCTCATCCTTTTTTATACTGAAATCTGGTACAGATTTTTTTGGCAAGACCTTGCTACCCATATTTTCTGTTTCATGAAATGAACCTGATGCCATTACATTATATGATTTAACTGTATTGAAAGTAAATTGAATTGAAAGTAGGCCATAACCATATTTTTAAACACTCTTACTACTTCTTCAGTACTACGCAAGCATGGCATACCCACAGCATAAGCCTTTTGCCTGAACCACATTGACTGGAAAGCTCGGATTATGAAGCTAGCTAGTAGTAAAATGCCATCCCCTCCACAGACTCAAACTTCTATGAAAAATTGCAGTGTTTGAAACCAAAACCCACTGGTTAGAGGGGTATGGACTGTGTGAAAATGACACCACTTTACCATGGACAATAAGAGAATGCTAAAAGACGACTAATAGGCACCAATAAGACTATTAAGAAACAGGCAGTTATTCTGCAAGTAGTAGTCCTTCCTGGAATGCTCTGGCAAAGCCTAAAAATAAATAATTTACTGGGAAACAAAAGAACAAGTGATAGCCAGAGACCAGCGCTCTGAGATTTGTGGCACTACTGGCTGGCCTGCACTAAAATCCAGGCAGAGCACCTCATCAACCCCTATGCTTAGTAAGACATAGTTGTGGAGAGCTGCAAAAGGGAGAAGCAGCAACAAATCTCCCCAACAACCAAGTGTACATCCAGTTGACCTGGATAACCTCTCATCCACCCACCGCAGGGCAGAGACAGATTGAGCAATTCATGAAGTAAAAGGCTGTGGGGAAAGCTAATGACCAGTGATTTTCCTGTAAAAGATGTAACAGACATGAGCATTAAGTACGCAAAAATATACTGCTTTCCCAAGGATATGGTCTATGTTATGACAGGGATCCCACATGGTCTGGCTCCTAACCCAACTGTGAAAAACAGCATAGTGTATAGAAGAGGAGTTTAGAAATTCAGCAGATTGTTGATTCTGAACACCTAACTTTCAACTGCATGTACCCAACATTCAGGGCCCTTTATTGACAATTTAAACTTGATGACAGCTGACATCTTTTCAACAAGTATATTGTTAACTTATAACCTATTTTACTTCCCTTAACGCCATTCAGGTCACCCTCTCCCCCTTAGCTCCCCTTCTGGAGTTCACTGACCACATTAAAGAGCTGGTCACTGCTGGGACATTGCCCCTTGTCCCTTCCCCAGCCTACTCCCTTTTTTTCTCCTACTCCCAGTTTTTCTCAGATTGTGACTGCACCATAGCTATGTCCACATTAATGTGTTTTCGTTTTAAAACAAAAATAATCTCCGTCTACACAAGTGTTTTAGCACCATTTCAGAAATAATCCGAGTTTTTTCAAACACAGTTACGAAAAAAAGGTTTCTATTGACATAACCACCAACAAATATACTCTAATACTACTAGGCTGTTACTAGGATACTTTAGCCTAGGTCTTGCTCTATCTCATACAAATCAAATTTAATTTAATTTAAGTTTTTTCTTGCCATCCCTCAGGGGACACAACTTAATTGATAAAATTGTTCCATCAGGCATTGGGTCTTGTCACAGGGAGTAGCAGGTTGGCAGGGGTAGGACCCAATTGCAGAGAGGAGAGGAGATCAGCAGGTATGGTGTGAAGAGTTTATTCCAAATATGACCACAGATAAGTCAGGTGAATAATCAGGTAGCAGGGTGTCCAGAACAGACACAGAGAGAAACAAGGAACAAAGGAACAAGAATCTGACAACTAAACAAAGAAACCGGTATATATAAGTGACTGATTAGTGACCAGAGGCAGGTGAGTGAACAGGTGAAGGGAGTTGGACTGATGAGGAAGGAGTGGCTGACAGGCAGAGAGAGGAGTGGAGACAGGTGTGTAGATGGGTGGGGCAGTCAGGTGATGGGGAAAAGAAGGAAAGTCAGAGGGCATCTGGTGGAAGGTAAGGGGATGGCAGGTCAGGGGAACAGAGAAGGAGTCCATGGGAGCAGAAGTGTAGACATGGAAAACTGTGACAGATAGTTGGGGCAAGAAAGTGACAACAAAAGGAACAGATCATGACAGTTCTTCCCCGCTTCACCCAAAACCAGCGTGGCCATTAACGCCACTGATAACACCGCTGGACATGGGAATAGTCGCTAATTGCTCGAATAATAGTTTGCCTCCTGTGCATGTAGTAGCATTATAAAATGCAAGTTAACTGCATAACTGCTGCTGGCACTGACAACAAGGAAAGCAATGCCTGTAATTCTCTATCCATGTTGAATTAACCACTGGTAGTCAAGCATGGATGTTTGATTTCTTCTGGGAAAAGGTCACATGACTGGGGCGTGAAGAATCAGCGAGACATAGCAGTTGGGTGGCTGCGTCATCCAAAGTTCCCCATTTCTGCCAATCCTGGATAAAAATGCAACCGCAACAAGGACGAAAACGAGAAGAACAGCGCTTCCCAAAGTCTCTGCTTTTATCACAGTTCTACTCCACCCTCCTGCTCTTTCATACAGTTCTCACTCTCCCAGTAACTTTCCACTCTACCTACCTGTCCTCATCAGCCCAACTCCCTTCACCTGTTCACTCACCTGCCTGTGATTACCAATCAAGCCACTATATAAACTCCTGCCTCTCTTACACTCATTGCCAGATTGTTCTTTGCCTTCAATGCCAGACTCTCCAGCTCTTATTCCCGGACTGATTCCCTGTTGCCGACTCTGCCTGCCTTTGAACTTCCCGCCTCGCCTGACTCCCGGTAAACGCACTAGCCTTCTGTCCCCGTTTTGGATTTGTTGTGCCTGCTGTTTCTGCTGCTCTGCTGAAGACTTTACTGCAACCCGCAGCCTGTGTGCCCCAAGTGCATTTTGTGTGCATTTATCTGCTGAAGTGAACAGAAAAGCTCTTCACCTACTGTTCTTGGGATCCTGTGTGCTACATTTGGGTTTGTACACAACCCGTTACAGCTTTAGGGGATTGGAAACGCCAGAGTAGTGTGGACACTAGGCATAAATATAGAAGAACTTTGTAGTTTTTAAAATGAAAACATATTAGTGTGGATGTAACCTGAGAGCACTCTTGTTAATGTCTTAAATGACATCCACTTAGACTCAGTCTTGTTATTATTGGATCTCAGTGCTGCATTCAACACAGTCTACCACAACATATTATGAGACAGATGGAAAAAGTAGGTGGGAATTTGTGGCCTGTGCTAAACTGGTTTGAATCCTATTTAAAGGACAAGGAGTATTATGTGTTGATTGGTAATGGTACACATCTGAGCATACAAACATTACATGTGGAGTTCCCCAAGGCTCCATTTCCACGCCTTTTCTGTTCAACATTTACATACTCCCACTAGCACAGTTTATGGACAACAAAATATGATCATAATTATGCAGACAATACAAGATTTATATATTTATTAGAATGTCACATTAATGCGTGAATTTTTGCTAATTCCAAAACAATTAACGTGTGAAAAAGATTTAAAGCATATAATATAATGTTTATGATGACTTAATTGATTTATTGATGCTACTGTAAGTTTGCGTGTGTTATATAATACTACCATAATTGGCAAATAGCCCAACCATTTTGGACCGTTGCAGGTGGAGCAGTCAGTGTTGCTCTTAGCTTCTGAGAGCAGCGCACTTAGTTTCTAAACCCTCGCCAAACTCACAATGCTGATTAACACTCTGGGGACAACGAATGCGCCTGCGCGTTTACTCGTTGTTTCTATTAATATCTCTGCAATAATACAGCACAGAAATATGGTTCAGATGTTGTCGGAATCTGCAGAGTCTCCACTTCTGTGTCCTTATTCTCACGAGATTGTACGCGATTCACACAGCGAGCTAGGAGCCATGGATCAGAGGCAGATCACGTGTGTGTCGAGTGCCGCCCCTCACCGGAATTTGTTGATATGTGTCCATCTACATTTTGTGCAAAACTGATAAATGGACACTCAGGAAAGGACCTACCCATCACCTTATACTTCAGAAAAACTGCAGTTTTCATTCAGTTGACATCTGAGAGGTCAGAGAAGAGAAATGTTTACAGTTAGCAAAGTACTTTCAGTGATTTATTTATATATATATATATAGTACATATTTAGTTTGAAAACAAAAACTGTTGTCATGTTCATTTTTCACTTGCACACATTAGCTTGATCTGTAGTATGAACTCATTACTCAGTCCTATTTCGTCTCAGTCCCTCCAACATTTGGTTAAAGTAATGTGACAGACAAAAAATGATATTACATTTTTCTTGTCAACAGACCCTGATGACTTATTCATACTCACTCGAACGGCTATTCTCATGCAGAAAGTGATCCCTCTACATGCTCCTGCAGGTCGATTTTGTTGCTTTAGACATGTTAAAGCATCAGTTGCAACAAGACCAACACCTCTCTAATACATTCTCAGATAAATAGAGGAAACAGTTCCTCTCTACAGTGCACTTGTAAGTGGCATTCCAGCCAGCCAAACCTAAAACCAGGGAGTGTTGTGTTCCTCAAGGAGTGTCATCTTGGACTTGTAGTTTAAATGTTTCCCAGCAAGGATGGTTATGTCCACACAGTGGAAATAAGAGTGGCTAAGCCAGAAGGGACTAAACTCTTTCTAAAACCTATCTCAGAGACTGTTCTCCTTCCGCCAGAGCTGTAGAGCCGTAATTAAGGTTTTCCATAACATTTAAGAGTGGCAGTTAATCACGCCAGGCATGTGTTCTGTCATAGTTGTAGGAGCCATTTCATTCATTTTATTTTTTTATTTTTGCATTTTTATTTGTAACCACAAGGGGCCCTGAGCATCAGACCAGGCAGAATTTAGGATAAAGGTAGCAGTTAATGTCAGGTGAGGCACCAGGAAGTTTTTTTTTTTTTTTACCAAAGCAAGAGAGAAGCTGCAGGATGAACACATGTATGTTTGCCATTGAACTGGAAAATAAATCGACCCAAAATGTGAATCTTGTCTGGACAATGGACTTCTTAATTGCCTGAGTACAATCCAACTGAATCAGTGCGTCCGTGGCCTTTTTGACAGATAGCCACTACACTAACTATTGTAAATTAAAATAACTTTGACTTCCTGTCTAAGCTTTAATCAGGAAGTGGGCGCACATACCATGGAAGCCACTTCTTTCATTGTTTCAGTTAAGCTGCGTAAATCAGTGACATCTGCATACATCTTATGCCTTTGGCCGATCATTGGTATGTCATTTTCATGTTTATTCATTTATATTTCATGGTTTCATTCAAACTGTTGCATTTTTAAGCCATATAAATGGAATATTTTATAGGGCTGATGTTTTTCAAGTTAGTTTGTGAACCAGGCTATTTTTAGTTTAGTTATATTTGAAGCTCTTACATAAAATGCATGTATATTGCCATTTTGGGTAAAGATGCATAATGTGGAGGTATAAGTCAAAGCAATACATTTTTCACCTTTTATTTGTAACAATTAAGCTTACATATTTGTGGTTTTCTTTATAGTTTCACCCTTTCTTCTTGTCAATAAAACCTGTTGGCAACCACATGACGGTCTTCAGAGTGTTTAGCTGCCTGTCAACACATACACACCATCTGTATTGAGGACAACACAGTAATTCTATACGAGAGTTTTAAATCTGGTGTCTGCCGTGAAATTCCCTAGTCTGGCATCTGTCGTTACGGTACGTACTGTCAGAAGTACGGCAAACATATTTTCTATTAAACAAAGTTTAATCGGATGAAGATTGTCACATAAGGCTTATTTCCTTTTGCCAGTACAGAGCAGGCATCAATGACAACAGAAATTACATTGATAAGTCAGACAAAACATGAAGGGAGGAGCTGGGGTGGAGGTGGGTTGTGAAGCAGCTTGCGGAAGAAGCAGCCGGGATAGACAGGCTGAAGCAGCTTAAATAGGGCGCCCTGAATGAGATCGCCAGTAGATGCGTAGAAGGGAATCAGCTGATCCAGCAGCTGATGTGGCTCCTGGATTGCAATGGTCAGCTGATGTAGCTGGGATATTGAGCTGAGCTTGACTCCATGGCCTGCCTGAACTTACCCGATGCTCAATTTGCCATACCCAGTCTCAAGCTATTTTAAGTGCCACTCACTCACTGTCATTCTTGCTCACTTTAATAGAGTTAACATTAACTGAAAAAAAAACGTTAGGGTTACTGTTCACGTGATAATATTACATTAATGTTAGTTTACTGTTTTTATGGTTTGTCCCAGCTGTTTCTTAGTTCATAAATCTGTCACTTTCCTTTCCAAAAAAAAGTAATTAGCTAACATAATTTATCAACTTTTGAAGAAGAGCAGCCTTTTTACATTAGAATAGTAATTGGTTAATGTGTACATTCTTCTGTATTTGACATGATTTAGTTTTTATTTATTGACAAAAATTGCACTACATTTCACTACGTTTCAAATTTTACTTTTTATTTACTTTTGTCATGGAAAAAGTGTCAATGTATTTTGTCAAATTTTTCACCATTAAGAAATAATACAAAAAAAGTGTTTTTTGGGGGGGTTTCAGCTGAAAATTTCGGGGTTCCATATTCTTTTTATCGTCCAGTGTGATCAATCAGTTGTGCAAACGATCTAGATGTCATTGGCAGTGAAGGGACATTTCTCTGGATTCCTTCACTATCAGCCTAAATTCTTTGTTTCAACCCTTTTCTCTTGCATGTGCTTTTCTATTTATATCTCCAATTCTTTTGTTGTGTCAGTGTCCTCTCCTCCTGCCACTGACCTCTTTTGACCTTTTAAGCTGCCATGAAGTCGCACTATAGGCACAAATGAACTTTGACCCATGAGGATCTGTTAGTTTCAGCCCATGACCAGTGGGAAAGTGGAACCTTCCCATCGAAACTGAAGAATGATGATGTGTACACACACACACACACACACACACAAACAAATTCAAACATGTCAGAAAACAAAAAAGCACATGCATGCATGAACAGATCAATGAACAAACACACACACAATCCCAGGGAGAGAGAGAAGTGCGCTGTCAAATTTGGCAAAAAACAGACTTCTTTCCCCAAAGCTGGGGGGTCAGACAAGGATGCAAGCCTGAGTCCGACCCTCTTCAACATTTACATCAATGAACTGGCGAGGGCGTTAGACCAGTCTGCAGCGCCGGGCATCAGCCTAGCTGACACAGAAGTCAAATGCCTACTGTTTGCAGATGATCTGGGGCTGCTGTCTCCAACCAAAGAGGGGCTGCAACAGCACCTGGACCTTCTGTACGAATTCTCACAGACTTGGACCTTGACGGTAAACCTAACAAAGACAAAAATTATAATATTCCAAAAAAGACAACACCACAAAAACAAACAAAAACCTATACGTATATCAGCCTAAACATCAGCTCCACAGGTAACTTCAACAAAGCTGTGAACGACCTGTGAGACAAGGCAAGAAGGGCTTTTTACACCATCAAAAAGAACATCAAGTTGGACATCCCAACTTAAATCTGGCTTAAAATATTGGACTCCGTAATAGAACCAATTTCCATTTATGGTTGCAAAGTCTGGGGTCCACTCGCCAACCAAAATTTTACAAAATGGGACAAACACCAAATTGAGACTCTGCATGCCGAATTCTGCAAATCCATTGTGTCCAGCAGATAACTCCAAATAATGCATGCAGAGCAGAATTAGGACGATACCCACTCCTCATAAAAATACAAAAGAGAGCATATAAATTTTATAATCACCTAAAAGAAAGTGACCCTGACATACTCCATCACAAAGCCCTCACCTACAGAGAGACCCAAGACAGAAGTCCCCTCAGCCAGCTGGTTCTGGGACTCCACAAACACAAATAGAGCCCTCAGACAGAAACCCAATTAGACTAAACCAAACATACGAAAACAAAAAGAAAAGTATTTGACACATTGGAAAGATTTAATCAGAAACCAGAGCAAACTGAAATGCTACTTGGCACTAAACAGAGGATACTCTGCATACCTTGCAGCCACTGCACTCAGCAGGAGGTGGAATCCGAGCTGCACTTTTTAACCTCCTGCCAACTGTACCAAGACATCAGAGACAGATACTACCCACAGTTTACAGCCTACCAAAAGGACTTTGAAAACTGTGAAGGAATTTTCCTTCTTGTATGTTAAACTTCCCTCTTGTAGGTTAAAGGTAACTTAAGACAGTGCTTCACAGGTCAGGTCAATTGCCTGTCTCTGTTCGCCTGTCTCACTCTATAAGCCTGACAAGGCTGAGTTGGCTCTGGCCTCTGGTAAACCAAGGTCTGCTAGATATCTTCTGTTTTCAGGTTTAGGTTGTGGACGCTGGATAAGAGATACTGTAGAGAGGCTATGCTGTTGCTAGGACAGCAATGGTTGACGTCTTTCCTTGTTTGGATCTGATATCCAATAGAGTCATCACACATGACAGACTGAGTTAGTAATAACCCTATTTGGATATAGCAGAACCTCTGGGGAGGGTTAAATACTGAGCTTCAGGACACCATCTTCAGATTTGGGTAGCAGTACGCTGTGATTCACACGTGTTGTTTCCCTTTTCTCCTCGATCGAGCTTCAATAAATATTCCTGTGTAAGACATCCAGGTCTCCTGAAACTTCTTGTTAGAGTGAACCAGGTCTAGGATTTCCTTCACAAAAAACATGGCTGATAATGAAAAACTCCTATATCTGCTGGGCGAAATAAAACAATGTGCATACAAAGAAGCAAGATTTGTAAGCTGTTGTGACCAAAAAAGGGCATCAAATGGAAAACAAGCAAGACCATCAACCACCAGTATTCCTGCACCAACCATCTGCACTGTGCTGATACCTGTACATGGACACACTCGTTGTATATACAGAACTCATATTTTTAAGTTGTACTGTTCTGGGAACACTATAGCTCTCACTTGTATTTATATTTTAAACTACATTTTTCTATTTTATTTTAAGTTATTTTTTACTTACATGTATATATCTGTAACAACACAGTCAGAATTATTTGTAAATTGTTGTTTTTACACATGCTTTGGCAATGTAAATGTCTGTTTCCCATGCCAATAAAGCTCTTTTGAATTGAATTGAATTGAATTGAGAGGAAGGTTGGGAGAGGTGGGGGGAAGCTCTCCACCATTATTGATACTCCTCAGAAGAAAACTTTTCTCCTTCTATAATCAGAGGTCACCTCTTTGTTCAGACCATTACTGCAGTGCAATTAACTAAATGAAGTGTATCTAGCAAGCAGCACACTGGAGGAATATACCAAGTGTTGGTAGAGTTCAGGCATCTTTAAATGATAACACAGAACCCACAATCATGTGTCCCTGAGGTTGATTTGGCTGGAGATTGGTTCTGCTCTCCTTGAATCCATTTGACTACCATTCCAGCCATTCATTGGTTTGTATTGATTTGACAAATCTTTTAGCCAACTTTTAAAACTTACTTGAGTTGTGTAATTTATTGTAATAAATGTCTGTATACACATTGTTGTTTGTCATAATGTCTTATTTATTTGTTTAATTTTGAAAACTTTGTGTCTTGCGAGTTGATTAGCGAATAGACTGATACAGGTTTGTAAGGGCTATCAGGCATGCACCATATTACTGCAACTGATAACTGGCTCTATACTAACACGCAATACCACCTATTTCTTATTAGTTACGGGTTACTTTTCTTTCATTAATGCTATTGTCATGACATCACTAAACTTGCTTAATCAGAGGACTCAATAGTGATCTAGCGGGACTCATTGGCACACTTTTACAAAAATATTTCATTTGCTGTAATTAGCACTACATAGTAGTCTAACCTGGCTTACAGATATTTATCATTGTGCATTACTTATAAAAGGTTTCCAGACCAGTCTAACTTTTGTTTGCAACAGTTTAACAACCACTAAAACTGAAAAGGATTGACCGTCAAAATGTTTATATGCACATTACTGTATAACCACAGTAGTAAAGTGATTAGTATAACAGTTTGACTGTGTTCCTGCAATGATCTAACTTGATGTATTCTCAAGGCAGCTTATATCTAATTAATGACTTCTGTAATGTTAGTGCTGAAATAAAACACCAAATGAACTCACGCTGAAGTTTTTGTTTAATAGTACCTGGAAACATTAACAAGTAATACAGCTGGAAAATCTACCTACCTACCTATTTACCTTTCCGATATTGTGTACTTTGGATCTTTTAATCGAGTTACTATACTAACCTAAATCAATCTAAAATAATCCGACTTGGATGTGCCTGTTTTTATAGTCAAAGTGTTGCCTTATCTGCTTCTTACTGAATTATTTGGGTTCAGTCCCCCAGTCCCCCAGAGTGAAACACATGAGGAGAAGGGGGACACATTGCTACAAGAACAGAGAGACATGATGAGAGAAAGAAAGACTAGGCAAATAGAAACATATGAAGATAACCTATGATTGGTGTTTATTTTGACAGCAGGAGGACTGTATCCTGCTGGGCACGCTAATTGGTACATCCTGTGATTAGGACTTAATATTGCACCATAGGTTTAGCTTGCAGCTAATGAGCAGGTTGCTTCTCCAAAACTGAGAAAGAGAAAAACAACATTCAGTTTCTAATAAATATCATTTTTATCTGTTGTCAGACTTAAAGCTATGAGATGGTCTTTTTGTATCAGGGCTTAGTTGGTTTATTTTTAGGCCCTCTAGCAGTTAGCTGCCTTTGATCTCCCAGTGATTTGTATGGCGTAAAGGTCTCTGACTCTGGTGACCACACTTTTGCCTTTAGACATGGTCAGGCACACAGTTAAGTAAAATTTATCTATATAGCATATATCTATATTTGCATCACGGGGCTTTACAATCTGTACATATACTTGATTGGACTAGGCCATGCAGCCAGCTGACTAGTTTTTAACTCTTGGGACAGACAGGCACCCTGTATTCTGAGAGCATAGTGCCCAGGATGGGATATTGTCACGGCCCAGCCATGACTGCTATGTTTTTGTTTTGTTTTTTTCCTCTTGTCTCCCTGTGTTCCCTTGTTTTTCCCACACCCCTGCATTTTGTCTAGCCCTCGTTTGCACAACGCTTGTGTCTCACTCCTTCCCCTGCTACCTGCTTGCCCACCCTAGCTGTGTCTCGTTTCCCATTAGTCCTCATGCATATGTTCCTTAGTTCCCTTTGTCCTTGTCTTATTTTTGCCAGTGATTTCGTGAGTAGCCTATGTGTAAGAATCCCATTGTGTCTATAGTTTTTGAGTTTTCTCTGTTCCCTGCTCCTAAGTTTTTTGTTGTCTGTGTTTCCCGTGCTGGAAATAAAACTTTTGCCTTCTGAGAGCTGGTCTGCATCTGGGTCTTTACCATGATAAAACGCTGACAGATATATGGTATAATAAGAACATGGTATGTGTTCCTGTGTTGGCCGTCCTGGCTGATGTTTATCCTGTGGCTCCGTCCCCGGAGTCGTTGGAAGTGAGTTGCTGCCTGAAGCGAAGGAGTTTAAGTATCTCGGGGTCTTGTTCAGAAGTGAGGGGAAATGGAGCGGGAGATGGACAGGCTGATGGGTTATGACAACCTGCAACTCCTTACGGGTTGCACCACCTAAACACACCTGGTAACACCCATTTTCATGGTCGGCTCACCGATTCGTTCCCGGTTCGCGCAGGAATCCAAATCACTTCTGTATATAGGTAGTTGATTCTCGTTAGGAGAGGGTGAGAGATGAGGAGAGAAGAGAGAGAAGCGAACAGAGCAAATGAGCAGGAAAGCAGGAGAGAATGAGAGATGGAGAGATGACAAATATACCGGACTATCTGCCACTTACAGTACCCGCTGACCAATCCATTGAACATCCCTTCATTCTGTATCACCTCTGAACCGTGTGTTTACGGTACCGGTCACTCACCCTCAACCCAGCAGCAAAAGAAAACTGGACTGGATTTTTAAGACTGACTGGAATAACTGACTGACTGAGGGGACTGAGAAACCTTTATTTTTTCTAAGTGTGTTTTTTGAGTTAAATGTAATTTGTTTTTTAGTGGACTTGGGAGACTGTAAGATTGGGTTGATTTTGTTGTAAACACTTTAAATACATGAATGTGGTTATTTAAGATTTTGTCTTGGTGTGGTTTTTGGAAAGGTCATTCAATGTGTCGGGTGTAAGTTTTTGTATGTGCATCCTAGTGTGACAGGTGACAAAATAGCAAAAGACTACAAACAAATCTTGAATGCCAGGACAGAAACCTGGCATCTCCTGGACGGAGCTGGAAAACGTTGCCGGGGAGAGGGATGTCTGTGTGGCAACACGAGGCGTATGAATGAAAGTTAATTTAAAAAAAATCATTTAACACCAAAAATTGGGAAAAGACCAACAACGCCACCTGGGGAATTTCACCCCAGGAAATAATTTAGTAGAGCACCAGGCACACAGGTAAGTATACTCTTTTTGAGGCAAGAGACGCAGTTCACCGAAACTTAGAAAATACAATTTTATTTTAAATAGTTTTAAAAATAATTTAAAATTTCATTCATCCCAAAGAAAGTTAAATAAGGAAAATCAATTAAGGGGGCTGGAGCTGACTGGATGGACAAGGCTAGGTGCAAGGGGGTGGAACCCACCAAATTAAGAAAAACAAACTAAACCACTGAACATACGTGACCCACACACACTTAGAGTGAGGAACCCGCTTCCCAAGACACAGCAGACAAAGGGGGGATACCACCACCCGGCCACCAGCACCGTCACCACCAGTCTCCAGTAACTAAAAAAGAAACAAATTATAATGCAAAATTATAATAAGCTACACACACACACACACACACACACACACACACACACACACACACACACACACACACACACACACACACACACACGGACCAAGCCCTGGTTAAAACACAGGCAGCGTGGAGAAACAGTGTTTCTGAGGGAGGTAAAGCTTCAGCAGAGTCAACGCAGCAGAGACGAAGCTTTCCCAGAGGTGGAGCTTCACCGGAGACAAAACATCGGAGGCGAAGTTTCACTGGAAACAAAACAGCAGCGACCCCAATCAGCTGGTCACAGCAACTCCTAATTGCAGGGAAAAAAAATGCTGTTAACATTACTCTAAAGTACTGTGGTTGCTTGTGTATACTAAAACACACATACCTGTTTCAGGACACACAGGCACAGGAGGAGGGAGGGAGAGAGGACACTGGCTGTAGCTGGCGTTTACCTGCAACCACACTAGTGTTAGCCATCAGACAGCATCAACAACGCCAAGAAAGAGGGACACTTACCAAACAAATACAAAGCTGCACATAAGGGAGCATGGAGCAGCACGCGTACAGTCGCCCTGTTGAGCCAACCAACCTTGGCCCAAAAATGACACACCACTGACAGAGGCGCCAGAGGAAGAACCAGCAGAGGAGGATGGCCTTTATACTGGCCCACCTAATGACAGCCACCTGGCGCTAATTACGAGCCAGGGCAGTAATTAACAGATGCCACCTCTATGCTGCTACATCTGGAATACCCTGCTTAGCCTGCTGTACTGTATTAGACTACAACTTACAGGTTCCTCCCCCTCACTCTCCGCTGCGCTCCAGCTCTGCCTCAAAAGCACCTCCCTGCACTGGAGGCTGTCATGCACGCGCAGGCTAATAGGCTAGGCTAGCAGGTTAGCATATGTTCCACAGCGGAGATTGTCTGCTCTGCTGCGCTACCCGTGTGGGTTATACTGGGACGGAGCAACCCAGCAACACACAAGCATTCTTTCTGGTGCACACAGAACATGCACACACAAACACTTCCTTTTGTTCTGTAGTTTAGTATTTAGTTAAATTACATAGTGTGTTTTTACTGCTTTGTCTTTTAAATAAATGAAATCTCTCAGAGAGGAGGCTCTTTATTAAATGTCTTTATTAATACAAAAAGACAGTGAGAAGTTGCTCTCTGCAGACAGCAAAAAAAAAAAAAAAACTAAAGCCAACACTCAACATTCCTGATTTAACTTTTTGGGAGTATTGCTGCAGAAGTCTTTAGTGGCTCTAGAGCAAGCTGCACCAAGTCTGATAAATTACATCAGGTGATTTGACATGAGTCAGTGTTGGCTGGGGCTGGAAACTACAAGTTTGTAAATGTAAAATATTTAGTGTGGAGTTTCGAAAAGAAGTTATCTTACTAGATCTCTTAAGCCCTCTCCTCATCTCTGCTTGAGGCTAGCCGCTCCAGGCTACATTAGCTGCTACTGGCATAACACACTCTGTTCTAATATCTCTACTCGCCACAAGCGAATCTGGCAAGAAAACACACTAATAGTCGATTATAAGCAATATAAATTAGATATTGTTGCCTATATGATATAAATGATATGATTCTGATAAACGATAAAATGTGCATCCCATTCTTGTCAATCCTGTTGATTTTCCTGCCCCTTTCCTCCTCTCCCCACTGTTCTCCTGGAGTTTTAATTCCCCCCCCCACCACCCCCATGGAATTCAATCAGCTTCAAGTCAAGCTTCACGTCAAGTCTAGTCAAATGTATACAGCCCAAAATCACAAATCACAATTTGCCTCAGGGGTCTGTTTGTACAGTATATGACACCCTCTGTCCTCAGACCCTTAATTCAGATAATGTAATTGGATGTGATGTAGATGACAAAAGCTGGCGCATAGTCTGACAGACAACCTTGTATAATGAGTTCAGTATTAATGTCAGACAACATTGTTGACTGTCCTCTTTATCAAAACAACTTGATCCTCTCAGCTACAGTTTATTTGGTTGGGCTGTAAACAGCAGTGATTCTTCTTCTGTTGCATTTCTGACCGTGCAGCTGCTCGAGGCTTGCTGCACCCACTGGTGGACACAGGTGTAAATTCGAACAGAACTCTGGGACCTCTATTATTAAAACACACTTGCCTTTACTGCAAGTAACCACAGGTGTCTCCAAATTAACCAAGGATCATAACTTTGAAAAATAAATTTTACTGAAATGGTTCCTTTTCCATTTGTCTTATCTAATTTGATTCTTTGATATTTTTATAGTCCAAAGAATACTTTAAGTGAACCATAATACACAGAACCACAACACACCACATCTTGACAGAAAGATCCAACAAACATTTAGACAGTGAAGACATATTGACACAGTGGCCTGCAATATCAGTTCAAAATAGTTTCCCAAACTGATCTGATATGAATTGATGTAACAACGTCCTGCATGTCACTGCGCATTAAACTGTTACAGAGACAGACAGAGAGACGGGAGTAGAAGAGGGAGAGACAGACTGGTGGGTGGACTCTAACTGTAGGCTGATTACTGTGATCCTGTTGCTGAGATGAAACAGGGAAGAGCACATGGGTGCACTGAGAGGTGGAGGCATGTTATCTGAGGGAGAAACTCAAGTGGAAAAGAGGCTGTCTCTGGCTTTACGGGGTGGAGCAGGGGGGTAAAAAGAAAGTAATTGTGATAAAAGGATGTGAGTAGTTATACAAACAGGTTAGGATCAAGGAATGATCCCAGATAGAAGAGAACTTCTGTAGAAGTGGAAACTGGGTCATTGATGGATTGAAAAATTGACTCCAACCTAACCATTAACTATATTTAAAATTTGCATAATATTCTTATATTAACAATTGATCAAATGAGAATCTATTTTATGAAACCTTTTAGTTCATTGTTTTGGTTTAACAGCTGACAATTTATAAGTTCTATATGTTACTTTAATGTATTAATGTACATGTATTAATCGCTTTGTATTGCTAATGTGATTGTTAGCGTTGAACTTAGCATTCCTGAGTGCCTTGCCTCTTCAGCTACCCCACAGCGTAAACAGTGTGCTACGCTAACTAACGTTGGCTTAGAAATGGAGAGAAACGAGCAGTACCCACCATATAACTTCAGTCAAACTATAATGTAATAACAGTGTAACTTAGAACATACTGATAATTAAATCTAGAATAGAACAGGATCAAATTTAAAATAAAAACCTTATATACATATATACGTGTGTACACACAGGAAATAATTCTGTAGTCTGGGGGAATGTAAACAGCAGCAACAAGACATTGCTGTCCCATACATTTTTCTTGAGGGACGGAGGTTCCATCAAAGCAGCTCCTCCACCACACCAGATGTTTTACTGCTTTCCAGGGAATTCCCGCTTATAAGATCTATTGCTGCAGTCTCAAAAAATGACTGTTGCAATTGGAAAATAAATATTTAATTTGGCAAAACACCCAAGCACATACAGGCCTGTCTGAGAACTGACATGAGAGTGCTCAACAGCTTGGGAAGCAGGCACTCTCAGATAACTATTGATGGTTAGCAGGGACTTTTCTTCTAGAGACTGGAGACCTGGAGACTATTGAGATAAATTATGCAAATGCATTGGAAGTGGGCAGGCGGTTGCACACAGCACCTTTTGTTGCAGAGTATATTGTTTGCAGAGTGCTTTGAGTTTTGAATTAAACCAAGACTTATATAGGTTCTAGAGATTTTTATGCTTTAGTAAATCATTTGAGTCACTCAATTAATTAAATAACTGCTTAGTCACTTCACACACTCAGAACACTGTGGATTATGCATCATTTAAATGTTAATTAACATTGTTTGCAGTGGTAAATGAACACAATGATAAACTATTGCATCCAGTCAGTGGTCAACATAAGGAAAATTCCCACCAAAATGACCTTTTATGGCCCTCAGGTTGTAGATACACCCATACACTTAAGGTGTTTTTATGTTTCATCTGTTGTTTTTGACAGTTTTTTTACCATGGTACTGAGTGAAATGATACAGCCATATTTATCAGGGTTGAAATGAGAATAAACTTTAACATAAAAAGGGTTACACCAGTGATGTTTTAGTGAGAAACAGATTTTTAAAAGAGTGGTCAGAATTGACACAGCATGGGCCAACATATTCTGACTTTTAGTCCATAATATAGGCCACACACTAAAATAGTAATTTTTAGAACTCCACACTCCCAGTTTGTAAGGTAGGTTACCTTACAAAGTCTTAAGACAAAGCTTAGATAACCCTTATGACATCATCAGGGTTATTTTCTGAGACTTTGGAGAGATCCCCCAGAACCACAGAAGATATTATACTATAGTGTCTAGAACGTTATTCCATGTCAACTTTTCCGACAGTAAAACATATATGGTCAACACTGTTTACATCCTAAAGACTGAGCGCTGAGGGACGCGTCTAACTGTCATGGAGTTGGCAAATTAAATCAATCCTGAGAACGCATCAAAGCCTAGGGTAAGGATTTTTTGTGAATCTGCACTCAATAGCTCCTCCCCAAAGACCCGGATAAGTGTCTCAATAAACTGAAATTGAATTTCAAGAACTGAATTTGGAAGTATAGAGAGTTGAATTTTCAGTGAGGATCAAATACAATTTAAGAGCAAATAAATTCAATTTCATAATATTACATTCAGTTTCAAGTTTATTAGGGCCCGAGCACCAACCGGCGCAAAGCCCTATTGGAATGCAAGGTATTATTATTATTATTATTATTATTATTATTATTATTATTATTAGGGCCCAAGCACTGAACGTGCGACCAGCACAAAGCCCTATTGAAATGCAATGAATGATTATTTAACAAACTGCTCCTAGCAGGTTAATCTGGTTCATCTCAAACTTACTCAGCGTGTATTGAAGGTAACATGATGCAATATTGTGAAATGCCAACCACCAGGGAAGTCAAAAACAGAAATATTAACGCAAACCAATGAGAAGCTAGACCACTTTACAGCGCTGTGTTGAAAGGTGAACACAAGAGAACTGCCACATGCACCAGATCTTTGTATGAACACGTGAGTAAAAAGAAAAGATGTGACTTAGAAGTAACAAACTGTGAGGTGCAGGCTACTACAAGTAACCCACCAAGTGCAGTTGGAATGAACACATTAAATGACAATGACAACCATCTGGACAGACATTGAAATAACCAATGTATCCATGGTCCTTTTCACGTACAAACAGCTGAGTGCTGTGACAAAAGGAAAACTGTGTTTACAGATGTGTGTGAGAGATGAAAAACCAAAGCAGCCACAATATTTGGAAATGGCAGCTATAGGAAGAGTCTGTGAAACCCAACCAATTAAAAGGTGATGGGAACTGTTTCTTTAAAACTTTATCCTATGCAATTTCAGAAAGTGAGAATGGACACATGAACACACATGAATTGTCGACCATCTTGCAAAACATGCAGCAGAATTCCACAAATACTTACGTGCGGGACAGTCCTCTATTCCAGACTATTTAAACAGTTCAAACATGAAATGCTCAGGTTTGTTTGCAACAGAAATTGAAATCTGGGAAGCTGCTAACCTACTACAAGTTGACATATACACAAACAATGCAGACTGATGGAATTATGACCCATGTGTTCATATACTAGGTAATCATCAAGCAGCTGAACGAAGTGGTGAGGCTATTTACCGGAATCACAATGATGGCAATATTATGACCTGAAATCATAAGTTGTATGCCAGTGTGATTTGCTGTGCTGTTTCTCCTCCCTGTCTGAGGGTGGGGCTGTCCAACCTTTTGTGTTCTTCAGGATGTGGGTTGCTGGCTGGTGACTGGATGGGAGACTGATGACACCTAATATAAAATGGCACCTGCTGGTACCAGCTCTTTTTCCTGTTTCTGACTCCCAACTAGTCTGTGCCATGCTGTGCAGTGCAGTACCAGTTTGTGCTCTGTTGTGTCTGATTGTGACCTATCTTCTCTAATGTCAATGATATTGTGACATGCGTGAAGGCTGTACACAATGAATCCACATGTGCGTCATTTGATAAACATGGCAGTCATGATAACCAATGTTCAGATGTAAAGAGAATAAAGACAGAACAACTGAGAAAACGATATCATGCAGACCGTTGATCAAGAAAGAGTATATTGCAAACTTTGGAGAAAACACATGCAGCCAACAAAGAGGAAATTTCAGAGAAGAGAAAAGCGACATGTCACACACAAAGCTAAACATCTAGAAAGAGCGAGTAAACAAAATGCTACAAATGAGCAATATAGAAATTCCGCCATAAATGCAAGTCAGAAAGTACCACAATGATTCTGACTTTCAACACTATGTCTGTGAACAAAGTCGGCTTAAATATGCTGTTGATTAAGAATTTCAAGCGCATGTGCGTGAACAAAGCTAAAGTAAATATTCTACTGATACAGCAGTAAGAAAAGGTATTCCAATGAACCTTATCTGAAGAAACAATTATGTGAAGCAACACTGCAGAAGTATCACAATGATGAAGCATTTAGAGATGCAGTGAAAAGTAGAAAACGTACCAGTGCTGTAAAACAAAAGGACAGAAGATTTGACATTACTTGTGTTATTGAAGATTTCCGTAAAACAGCGTGGTCCAGAATATGTCTGCTGCTGTTGTGACTTCTTTTCAGGAAGCAAGTTAAAGGGTGTAAGAAAAACATATATTCTACACTGGGTCAAGATTGCAGTGCTCTTGCTGATAAATGCCTAACAACTACTTATTTGCATGTGTGTGATGAAACTTGTGGGAGTGATTGCAATTTTCAAGATGACACTTTTTCCAAATTATGGATTTGCTATACCTGCTGACCAGCTGACCCCCCCCGAAGCTAGAATGTCTCAATGAGGTGGAACAACATCTTATTTCCCTGCACAGTCCCTTCATCAGACTCATACCTTTGAGAAAGGGAGGCCAGAACTCTGTGCAAGGACCAACTGTGTGTGCGCGCCATCCAATCTATCACATGTGACAAGCATTTTGCTTGTCACAAGAGATAAAAGTCAGGATAAAATGGTGAGGATGAAACTAAAACGTAAACTGAGCTACAAAGGACATTATCAAGACATGTATGTGGACACAGGAAATGTCAAAAATGGTCTGAATTATTTGCTAATCAATAATACATGTTATAAAGATGTGAGTATTAACCCAAACTGGATTAACACATTAGATGAAACTGAGAATGAACAGATTGACGAGGAAATGGCTGAAAATTATGAAAAGGTTGAAACTTGTATTGATAATCAAACTTCAGAAAAGGAAGATGATGATGCACTGGAAGATGATGATGCACCAGAAATACAAGATTTATCACATATTAAAGACCAGCATGAAACGTTTGCAGCCTCTTGTTTACAACCTCTGGATTTGGGTCAGGAGATA
The DNA here is from genome assembly GCA_031216445.1 of Lateolabrax maculatus. Lineage (NCBI taxonomy): Eukaryota > Metazoa > Chordata > Actinopteri > Acropomatiformes > Lateolabracidae > Lateolabrax > Lateolabrax maculatus. The sequence continues at coordinate 4,307,432 of CM062198.1, read as the reverse complement.
CTAGATCAGCATTTTGATGGGTTTTTATCTATTGCCCCAGCAGAGGAAAATTCTCCATTTTGACTGCTCTCTGATGCCACGAATGAACCAAACTTTTTTCCAGTCTATTTTCCAAAAGGAGCACCTACTTTTCATGATGAGCACCCAGAAAGATTAACTCTTTGTAAATATTTCAACCAACAAATACTGAGTGCAGATGGTCGATTTTTCTCCAATACACTTACTTATTCTATGCACAATGTGTCAGAACTGAATCAAATTATATCAAACGTGTTGATAGCATTGAGAAAAGGGACAGACAAATGTTTGACACAAGATGTTACCAGTGACATCATCACAGACCCAGAAGCTTTGAAAAAGATTTTGCATTTTGACGAAGGCTACAAATTCCTCAGACCTATCAGAAGGACACCTCCATTTTGGCAATCAGCACAGAAAGATTTGTTTGCAGTGATAAGGCAGCTTGGCATTCCTACATGGTTCTAATCATTTAGCTCTACTGACTTGACATGGCCTGAAATGTTGAATGCTCTGCTCAGGCAAGAATGGAAAAATAAGAACTTTCTTGGGCACAAAAATGGGCATTACTAAAGCGCAATCCAATAACTGCAGCCAGAATGTTTGACTTCCAATGGCAATGCTTTTAAAAAGATGTTCTACAAAGCCCTGCAGAGCCGATAGGCAAGATCACAGACTACTTTTATCGAGTGATAAATGATCTTCTAGCCCGTAGTAACCACAGCAGCTAGTGTGTGGAGGCAGCGGGGCGGTGTATATTATAATGTTAATATCAGGCTTTGTCCCATCTGTAAGTAAATAGCCCTCAACTAATTATACTGCATAGTATTCCGTTATGCCCGTATAGCTACTAGCCAACAGCCGGTAGTTTGGGAACAGACTTAATACATGCACATTCCACAAATCAAACAACAAGGACCAGACAGAGAACAAAGGAAGACTAGGAACATATATGCACAAATAACTAATCACAAATGAGACCCAGCTGGGGTGGGCAGGCAGGCAGGCAGCAGGAGAAGGAGGGAAACAAAAGGGCTGTGCAAATGAGATCTTAACACAAGACAGGGGAAACCGAGAAGCACAGGGAAATGGCAGGGCTGTGACATTTACATAACTGCTTGCAATGACTGAACTTCTGTACATTGGCAGCTTCCATAATGACAACACCTTACATCCTGCTCCATAATTCCAAATAAATCCCAGCCCCGTTCATACAAAAAATAACCTATTGTGCTTATTTGTTAAGTATGCACTCATATCCATCCATATTTTCTAATATACTTGTTATTGTTTCATTGTTGTTTTAATATTTATAGTACTGTTTAGTGTTTACACTCATTCTGTTCATACTGTAAATCCTTTCAATTTTACTACCTACTGTACTTACCTTAGCTTTTCACAATCTCATTTTATATAATATTATACATATACATTACGCTGTATTATCAATATGTCCCATATTGAACTCAAAGCAGCCAAAAACCACTCTAGTCCACTGAGGCCACCTACAGTGAATATTGTCCAGTTAACACATTTACTATTTGTAGGTTTTTGCAATTCAAACACTGCTACTTGCACACTGGTACTACCACAGACCATAATTCTTGAACCCTGCAACACATTCTCTCTCTCTCTCTCTCTCTCTCTCTCTCTCTGTCCTGACAAATAACTCATGGAATGATGCTATTACCTTGCAAGGCTCAATTAATGCTATACAACTGATTAATCAATTGCTCACTGCATTATTACTGAACATGACAGTTTATTGACATGGCAGGTTTGGAAAACACTCAAGCCGTAGTTTGACTGCGTTATTTGTGCCACTTACAGCACCACAGAATGTCAAGTGGACTGATGTCTGTGTTAGTACCACAAATGTCTTCAGAGGGCGCTCTGAGCTCAGCCAATCCAACATGCATCGCTCTTGAAGTATTACAGCCCAGTTCAAGGTCAAGAACGATACTTGAGCTAATGTGCATTGAATGAACGGCAACTGATGATTTAAAAACTTAATGACTATTGTCATGGATATAATTATACACAAAAAAGACTGCTTGAAGGTACAATGTATATGATGGCTTTTGGTTGTGCATGATCTCATTACATAAATAGCATCACACAGCCACGGCTTCCAGTCTTCTTCATCTTGTCCACCCTCCTGATCTGCTGCCACGGCAACAATGTCACCAAGCTACAGCTGTACCGTGAAAATCACCACAGTAATCGCCTTTAAACCAAACATTTCATAACTGCACGTTTCAGCAGGAATCAGATCAGAAAGAAACAATTTCGGCTGCCACAATGACCGATTTGTCGGACATTTGCCTCAGGTAAATACTTACGTCTCCCTGTGTTAACATACATGTAACATGCATAAAACTCTGTTTTACAGGTACATTGGCAACACATTAAGTACAGACTAGGGATGCAGTGATACCACTTTTTTCAAACCAATACGATACCGATACTTGGATCTGAGTACTTGCCGATACCGAGTACCGATGCTGATAACGTCCATGATGTAGGGGCGGCTGGGAATTTCATATCGCGGCTCGAGTGTGCTGAGAAGATGGCGAAATCCTACGTTTTCCACAACCGACAGTGGCTGGTCATCCAGAGCAATAAAATGAGTCAGAGCCTCTGTTATTTTAACTTCCCGTGGATTTTCTCTTGACATTTTTTCTCGCTTTTCCAAAACCTGAGTTAAAGTTGGCTGTTGTGATTTTGCATTAGCCTTGGTAAACTCGGTGTACTCAGGGTTATGATGTGTCCTCAGATGTTTTATCAAATTGCTCGTATTGAACGACGTACTCTCCTTCCCTCCCCTGGACACCTTACGAGTACACAGTTTGCACTCTGCCTTGCTTCTGTCATCGTCGCATATTTTAAAGTGCGTCCACGCGGCTGACATGCTGTTTAGTGTGTAGCCTTCTGCAGCCGGTCTCACTCGCCTAACCACACTGTTCCTAATTAGCTCGACATCTCCCCTAGCCACCAATCTAAAAAATACAACAAAATGACAAGCCACCCTCTGATCGCGGTCTTCGTGCAAAGCAATTGCATGCAATAAATTGGTATAGGTTCATGGTATCGATTAACTTTAACGAGTATGAGTACGAGTATATTAGAATAGTATCGGCCCGGTATCGGTGCACCCCTAGTACAGACAGCAAAGAAGTAGCCTTAATAAACATTTGTTATGAAAATAACATGTCACCATGTAACGTTACCTTGGACAGTTAACGTGATGTGTGTTAAAGACTTATAATTGACAGGAATTGAGGATTAAAGGGCCAGCAGACACATTTGCGACATTAGTCATAGTCATAATACAGTATGCACTGTATTCACTGTTATGTTTTATCCTGACTACACGTTACACTTCACCATAATGAAGCAGTGAAGTAAAAAGACTTTCTTTTTGAACATGAAATTACTGATGTTCTAAAGTCTCGGACTGTGTACTCCCTTTCTTAAAGACCCTTACACTGATGATGTCTCATTAACCATATATTTACAATTCGTATTTCAATAAAGCACAACAACAAATAATAGATTCACTAAAGCTGCTGACACCAGCTGTTAACTGCACAGGTATGTTGTGCTCTCAGTACATCAGAGCTGAGGTAGAAGGAACACGGTCGTACATCTTTTCGCAACCAAACAACATTTCAACTTGTACAAATCGCAACTTGGTCCAAAGTACTTGAAGTCGACAACAAAGACAACGTTGTGACGGGATATGTACACAGTGTAGGTCTGATGAAAATGTCACCAAGTACACCAAGTATTTTACTTGTGTTTTTCAAAGCGAACGGGATGCTTTCCACAGAGGTGTTGTGCTTTCTCTGGAGAAGCACAATACATTGGAGCAGGCTGCTGTCCACCAAACAGCCGTGAAATTGCTGCACTTCAAAACAAAAAAAAAAACCATTCTAGCTGGTTATATTCTTACATCCCTAATTCTAGGCTAACAAATACACTACAATTCATAGCAACTACAAAGAGCTGGTAGGTACATTATTTAAAATGACCATACATATATAAATGTACTTTTCTTCTCACATACAGACATGAAATCGAACTTGTTACCATAGTACACTGAAACAGACTCACACAAGCTACTGCAAAATTCTATGCTTTCATACACAACTGAAAAGCTCTCACATGTACTAGTAAAATGTGCTCATATACACATCTCAAAAAATGTTCCTGCCACACATGAAAACACTCATTCACGTGCTATACTAAACAGCTCACACACGCAAGTAAAACACTTAAACGTACACAACTGAAAGTCTTAAATAAAAGCTACTGTCATCGTTTACATAGTCTACTAAAAAACTTTCAGACATACCTGTAAAATATGTGTATGAGAGGTTTTCACTACAATATGTGAATATGCTGGGTTTTATATGGTCATTTGAGAAGAAAACTACGTGTGTGTGTATACATGTCATTCTGAATGAACTTTTCATAAGCAACAACTGGACTGTCAGTCTGTTTTATACCCATTTTGCATCAATATATAACTTCATACAGTAACTTCATACTGTATATTTCTGTTATGCAGAATTCAATGGCTCGCAGTTTGGCAACAACAAATACGACGTGCTGGTCAACAAACAAACAGCCATCTCTGTAACAGCGGTCAACTTCCCCAACATGAAGCCCCTGGACAGTCAGAAGATTACCTTGAAAGAAGTGTTTGGCCTCCAACCGTATCATGTTGTAAGTCTTTTTGTTGTTTGTATTGCCATAATGTCAAGCCTGTAAATGTAGTTGTTCGGCATTGCCACCACAACCATTTGCTCTCCTTTAGGCCTCAACAATACCTTACATTGACACTACAGCTACAAGAATGCAATATTTGTATTACTACATGTAATACACACAAAACGTTAATCAAGGAATCTGATACACACTTTGTCCACATACTGAAAATGCTGTACAATAACCCAATATTGATCAGTGTGAAGTGTGATGACAGATTTTGAAATGACCTGCATTTGTACTGCCACCTATGTTCCCACTACCTTTACAACAGACCATGTACAAAAAAATTGGACTTTTGAAGACAAGAAATTCTATCATATGTTAAATCAAATACTTGTGTCAAGTACTTGTCAAATATAAAAGTGCATAACACTTAAGTCAAGTCAAGTCAATTTTATTTGTATAGCGCCAAATCATAACAAAAGTTATCTCAAGACGCTTTCACATAGAGTAAGTCTAGACCATACTCTTTAAAATATTATTTACAGAGACCCAACAGTTCCCACCATGATCAAGCACTTGGCGACAGTGGCGAGGAAAAACTCCCTTTTAACAGGTAGAAACCTTGAGCAGAACCAGGCTCTGGGTGGGCGGCCATCTGCATCGACCCAGTTGGGTTGAAAGGGGAGGAGAGATGGGGAGAGGGGAGACAGAACAGGAGGACATACAACAAATCAGACTAATAATAATAACAACTGCAGCAGTGAGTGTGGAGCAGGAACATGGGGGCAGTAGACGGCCGGCAATCACAGATCCAGAATCTACAGCTCCAGGGGCGGAAATACCTGCAGAAAGTGAGAAGGCGAAAAAGCACAGAAAGCACAAGGACTACCAGGAAGAAATGGAGCTGGTAGCCTGTATTAGTGGGATAGGAATGCGTACAGATAGAGAGGGAGAGGAGGAGAGAGAAGCTCAGGGCGTCCTAGGAAGTCCCCCAGCAGTCTTAAGCCTATAACAGCATAACTAAGGGATGGTTCAGGACTCACCTGAGCCAGCCCTAACTATAAGCTTTATCAAAAAGGAACGTTTTTAGCATACTTTTAAATGAAGAGAGGGTGTCTGCCTCCCGAACCCAAATTGGGAGCTGATTCCACAGAAGAGGAGCTTGATAACTAAAGGCTCTGGCTCCCATTCTACTTTTAGAGACTTTAGGTACCACAAGTAACCCTGCATTCTGTGAGCGTAGTGCTCTAGTGGGGTAATACGGTACTATCAGCTCTTTAAGATATGATGGTGCCTGACCAATAAGAGCTTTGTAAGTGAGGAGGACGACCTTAAATTCTATTCTAGATTTCACAGGGAGCCAGTGCAGAGAAGCTAATATTGGAGAAATATGTTCCCTTTTGCTAGTTCCTGTCAGTACACGTGCAGCTGCATTCTGGATCAGCTGGAGAGTCTTTAGAGACTTATCGGGGCAACCCGATAATAAGGAATTACAGTAATCTAACCTAGAAGTAACAAATGCATGAACTAGTTTTTCTGCATCTTTTTGAGACAGGATATGCCTGATTTTTATAATGTTACGTAAGTGGAAGAAGGCAGTCCTTGAAGTCTGTTATATATGGGTATTAAAGGACATGTCCTGATCAAAGATTACTCCTAGACTCCTTACAGTGGTGCTAGAGGCCAGGGCAATGCCATCTAGAGTAACTATATCTATACATAGTGTGTCTCGCAGGTGTTTAGGACCCAGAACAATAACTTCAGTTTTGTCTGAGTTTAACAGCAAGAAATTGCAGGTCATCCAGTCTTTTATGTCCTTAATACATGCCTGAAGCTTGGCTAACTTACCGGTTTCATCTGGCTTTATCGATAAGTATAACTGAGTATCATCTGCATAGCAGTGAAAGTTTATGGAGTGTTTCCTGATAATATTGCCTAAAGGAAGCATATATAAGGTAAATAAAAGTGGTCCGAGCACAGAACCTTGTGGAACTCCATGACTAACTTCCGTGTGCACGGAGGATTCATCATTTACATGTACAAACTGAAATCTATCTGATAAATACGACTTAAACCAGGTTAGTGCGGGTCCTTTGACGCCAATCAAATGCTCCAGTCTCTGTAATAAGATACAATGGTCAATGGTATCGAAAGCGGCACTGAGATCTAACAGAACAAGTACAGAGACAAATCCTTTATCTGACGCAATCAAAAGGTCGTTTGTCACTCTCACCAGTGCTGTCTCTGTGCTATGAAATTCCCTAAATCCTGACTGAAAATCCTCAAATAAACTATTGCTGTTTAGAAAGTCACATAACTGATTAACGACCACTTTCTCAAGGATTTTGGAGAGAAAGGGAAGGTTAGATATAGGTCTATAATTGGCTAAAACCCCTGGATCAAGCGTAGGCTTTTTAAGAAGAGGTTTAATTACAGCTACTTTGAAGGACTGTGGTACATAGCCTGTTAATAAAGACAGATTGATCATGTCTAGTAAAGAAGCTTAACCTGCCTATGTGCTACCATCCACACCTTAAAATACATGTAGCCATGCTATTTTCATGTCTTTTTTAACAAAGAGACATTATGATCACTGCTAGACTGTAATATACCAGGTAGTGGGGCAAACATGGGGGCAATCAAAACACAGGACTTTACACTGTGTTGTGGTTCACGATAGTTAAGAACCTGACAGAACCCCTCCCTTTCAGCAGCAATAATTGGTGTCATGTGTAGCTCAATCATCTTATAGGCCCTCTGAGCAACTTCTTCACAACAGCACAAGTTATATTTTCTCACTGGTCCTATACAAGAATCAAGCAAATACTGCAGAAGACTGTCTGTCCATGCCAACAAGTGCTTTTACATAGCAAGGGCAACAACTTACCATTTTGCAACAACACTAAACTTTTCCCTATTTCTGTTTTCAGATTGGAGAAATTCAGGTCAAGGTGATGTCTGTCTATCCCAGAACTGAAATGAGAATCGTGTATGGTGCTGAAATAGAAGTGAGAGACTGCTACGTTGCAGACTGTACCCACAAAATGCAGCTTGTGTTGTACAACAAACACATACATGCTGATCAAACTGACAAATCATACAGCATTACAAGCATCTCCACACGCAAGACCAACAATGCCCTATTCTTGATCACCACTAAAGCTACAGTGTTTAAAGATTGCCATAATATTCACGCCCCTACAAGGGTTGCTTTAATTGTTGAACAACCACAACAAACTCTGACAACCTTGACAGGCAACACCACTTGTGTTAAGCTGGATGACAACAGACAATGTGTTTGCTGACATAAAAAACAACAAACTTTCAGTAACAAAAGTATAATAGTAATAATAGTCGTCGGGTATGTCCATTTCAATCTCCCCCTCTTCAGCATCAGTGGGCGAGTTGGCTCCTCCCTGTCATCAGAGGTCACAGATGGAAGAGGGGACGCAGAGTCTAGCTGGGTGGTCCCAGATGGCATAGAGGCTTTGGAGGGCTGGCCAGGATTGCGGCGGTGAAATTCTCTGATGAGAGGAGCATCCAGAATATGTTGAGCTGGGATCCAGGATCTTTCTTCCAGACCATAGCCCTCCCAGTCAACCAGGTATTGCAGGCCTCTCCCACAGTGGCGGGAACGAAGCAGGTGGCGACCTCCATCAACTAAGTGTGGCGGCGGTGGAGGCCGAGCAGCAGGAACCAGTGGACTCTCTCGAACCGGCTTCACCTTCAGTGCGGCGCGGATTGGCCACTGTTGAGTACCGGTTGGCAGAGCTCGGGCAAGGGGAATAAAGTGGGCCATCTTGCTGAACCGATCTACCACCGTCAGGATGGCGGTGTGTTTGTTGGACAGTGGTAGACCGGTAACAAAGTCCAAAGAGATGTGGGACCAAGGACAATGGGGCATGGGTAAAGGTTGCAGAAAACCAGCGGGGGCCTGGTGGGATGGCTTGTGCTGGTTACAGACGGGACAAGCGTTTACAAACTCTCTGGTGTCTTCTCCCAGAGTAGCCCACCAGAACCTCTGCTGCAGGACCCCCTTGGTACGCTGGATCCCAGGGTGACAGGTGAGTTTGGAGCTGTGGGCCCACTGGAGAACATCGGATCTCAGGGTCTGAGGGACGAACAGGCAGTCCAGAGGGCAGGAGCTAGGACCGGGCTGGTCCTCCAGGGCAGCCTTGATCTTCTCCTCAACCTCCCACGTAAGAGAAGCAACTAAGATGGGGGCAGAAAGAATGGTGTCCTGGCTGAGGGTGGATTCCTCCCTCTCCACAAACTGGCGGGACAGGGCGTCAGGCTTGACGTTGCGGGAACCTGGCTGGTAGGAGAGGGAAAAGTTGAATCGTGTGAAAAACAGAGGCCATCTGGCCTGTCGAGAGTTCAGTCTCTTGGCAGACTGGATGTATTCCAGGTTTTTGTGATCTGTCCATACTAGAAAGGGCAGATTGGTCCCCTCCAGCCAGTGGCGCCATTCTTCCAAGGCCAACTTTACTGCCAGCAGCTCTCGGTTACCAATGTCGTAGTTTCTTTCAGCCTGTGAGAGCCGCTTAGATAAGAAGGCGCAGGGATGGAGCTTCTGGTCGTTCACTGCCCGCTGAGATAGGATGGCTCCTACCCTAACATCTGAGGAGTAGGAGCGATATGGTTGCTGGTTGCGGCTGGAGGACCTCGAGCCCCGGTCACTCCTGTCTCCTCGCCTGGATGCGCCTATCCAGTCTGGAAGTCAGTTCCACTAAGCCATCCAGGGAAGATGGCAAATCAAACGATACCAGTTCATCCTTTATTTATTCCGCAAGTCCTGCCAGAAAAGCATCACACTGCGCTGCAGAATTCCAGTCACATAGGCATGTTTTAGTGCGAAATTCAATGGCGCAATCAGCAACTGTCTGGTCTCCCTGTCTCAGGCCCATGAGTCCCCCGGTAGCGTCAGGGCCCATGGAAACCACCCCGAACCCCTTGCGTAACTCAGTTGAAAAGTTCAGGAAGGAGGAGCAGGCTGGAGTGAGTCTCTCCCACTCAGCGGTGCCCCACAGTCGTGCCCTGCCTAGGTGGTTAATCGTGAACGCCACTTTTGCCTCCTCCGAGGCAAATGTAGAAAGTGACGCCTCGTGCTGCTGAAGGATCCCCTCGATCCTCTCAAAACGGGACTGCAACGAAGAGGAGTGCGCTGGGTCCATGACTGACCAGATTGTACTGTAACGGGTGGTACGAACCCAAGTGCAGCACACAGGACCCAAGGAACAGTACGTGAAGACTTTTAATGGAGAGTTCACCAGGTATATATAAACACACACAAAATGGGCACTGGACAAGCTGTGACTTGCAGCAGAGTCTCTCGACCCAGTCTCCGGCTGAGCCGCAGAAACAGCAGAGAGAACTAATCCGAAACGGGAACAGAAGGCAGGCAAAACAGGAAGGTCCAAGGCAGGCAGGGTCGGCAACGAGAAAGCATTCCGGGGATAAGCGCTGGAAAGTCTGGCATGAAGGCAAAGAACAATCTGGCAATGAGTGTGAGAAAGGCAGGAGTATAAGTAGTGGCTTGATTGGCAATTGCCGGCAGGTGAAAGGAGTAAGGCTGATTTATTAGTTCACATAATACTTCAATTACACAGTTATGGAAATAACACACCTAAAGTATCCATCGCCTGGAAATTACTGTACCTTAAAAACAACATAACTTCCAACTATAGTAACACATGCCCTTGCGTTACCACTTTTCTCTCTTCATTACTTTTCTATTTAATATATAGCAGCTTCACAATACGCTCACTCTATAAATTAGCCTGTAATGACTATTATAACTTATAATACTACTATTATAACTATTTTGTCTGACTTTACAAATGCTCAGTTTTGCTGGTCATGCTAAACATATTTGGAAAAGGGACATTACGTTGAATGCTACTTCAATTTACAAATATTACATTTCACAAATATGAAAAAAATGCTTCACACATTTTCTCCTATTTCACTGAACACATTGGTTACCTACTATAACTTGAAATCTAACAGGTCATATTAGCCAATAATAAAAGTGCTACATGCTTTTTGATAATGACCAAACTGTGTGATTAATCTCAATCCTTTTTTAAACAGAATTAAAATAGCTGAACTGACTTTGCTCTGCTTGAAATCTGCTTTGTGCTATCTGCTGCTGAAATTGTGTCAAATTGAGCTGCTGAGGTCTGTTTTGCGATTAAGGTCTGAACCTTCGAATCGCCACTTGCAGCTATATTTAGGGCCCGACCAAGGCAAGTCAAGTCAATTTTATTTGTATAGCGCCAAATCATAACAAAAGTTATCTCAAGACGCTTTCATATAGAGTAGGTCTAGACCATACTCTTTAAAATATTATTTACAGAGACCCAACAATTCCCACCATAAGCAAGCACTTGGCGACAGTGGCGAGGAAAAACTCCCTTTTAACAGGTAGAAACCTCGAGCAGAACCAGGCTCTGGGTGGGCGGCCATCTGCATCGACCGAGTTGGGTTGAAAGGGGAGGAGAGAGGGGGAGAGGGGAGACAGAACAGGAGGACAGACAACAAATCAGACTAATAATAATAACAACTGCAGCAGTGAGTGTGGAGCAGGAACATGGGGGCGGTAGACGGCCGGCTATCACAGATCCAGAATCTACAGCTCCAGAGGCAGAAATACCTGCAAAAAGTGAGAAGGCAAAAAAGCACAGAAAGCACAGGAACTACCAGGAAGAGGTGAAGTTAGTAACTTGTATTAGTGGGATAAGAATGTGTACGTATGGAGAGGGAGAGGAGGAGAGAGAAGCTCAGTGCATCATGGGAAATCCCCTGGCAGTCTAAGCCTATAGCAGCATAACTAAGGGATGGTTCAGGACTCACCTGAGCCAGCCCTAACTATAAGCTTTATCAAAGAGAAACGTTTTTAACATACTCTTAAACGAAGAGAGAGTGTCTGCCTCCAGAACTGGGAGCTGATTCCACAGAAGAGGAGCTTGATAACTAAAGTCTCTGGCTCCTGTTCTACTTTTAAAGACTTTAGGTACCACAAGTAAATCTGCATTCTGTGAGCGTAGTGCTCTAGTGGGGTAATACGGTACTATCAGCTCTTTAAGATATGATGGTGCCTGAACATTAACAGCTTTGTAGGTTTAATTGTCATGATCCTTACTCATGATCAGCAAACTGTGTGTCAAGTTCTAACTGAACCATACATGGTAATGATAGCAATTGTACTATGTGAAGACAGCGTGCCGCTGTTAAACACTGACCTACAGCAGATCTGCCTACACAGGGCTCTAAAACTTGATGTGCGATCAAGAGATTGTCACAGTTTGGCTCTATGTCCCTTCCTTCAGCTGCAATTTGAGTTGGTTTGACTTTGCTTGTTATAGCATTATTGCTATTGCTTCTGTTGCTTGTTCTTTGCACCTGGTTCTTCTTGTAATCACTTGTTTTGTGTTGGTCTATAACTTAATACTGTTTTACGTTGTATTATTATTATTTACTTTAGCAAATTCGTATTAGTCTGGAACCTCTTAGTTCCTTTTTGATATCCAAGGGGCTGACAGAACACTGTCCCGTCGTACGGTTCGTCCTGTCCGAAGTACGGCAAACACATATTTCTTATCAACATAAAGTTTATGTGTGGTTGCAAAAGGGAACATATTTCTCCGATATTAGCTTCTCTGCACTGGCTCCCTGTGAAATCTAGAATAGAATTTAAAGTCGTCCTCCTCACTTACAAAGCTCTTATTGGTCAGGCACCATCATATCTTAAAGAGCTGATAATACCGTATTACCCCACTAGAGCACTACGCTCACAGAATGCAGGGTTACTTGTGGTACCTAAAGTCTCTAAAAGTAGAATGGGAGCCAGAGCCTTTAGTTATCAAGCTCCTCTTCTGTGGAATCAGCTCCCAGTTTGGGTTCGGGAGGCAGACGCCCTCTCGTCGTTTAAGAGTATGCCAAAAAACGTTCCTTTTTGATAAAGCTTATAGTTAGGGCTGGCTCAGGTGAGTCCTGAACCATCCCTTATTTATGCTGCTATAGGCTTAGACTGCTGGGGGATTTCCCATGATGCACTGAGCTTCTCTCTCCTCCTCTCGCTCTCTATCTGTACGCATTCCTATCCCACTAATACCATGGATGTATAAAGAGAACTGGATACAGTGTTGGAGGTGGGGCCTCGTTCATTCCTATGGAATTCAGAATGCGGAAGTTTACAGATTTTCCCGCTCTGTTGGGCCCATAGAGCATGCGCACTAGCGTTTCCGTAAGCCCCGTCCCCCAGCCGCTCGCTCTCGGGCTCGTTCAAATGAATGGCGGAATAAAGTAACTCTGGATTCAGCTGTTAGTGAACTTTACAACTTTTAGGACCTAATGATTTAAATAAGGGCTATTCAAGTGTTAGAACTGGGTAGTTGATGTACCTCAAAAAAAATTATCCACTGAGTTACAGACGTCTCTTTCTCAATGTTAGTCAATGGGAAAAAGTCTTTTTGGGCCCAATGGCATCACGTGATGGACCTGGAAGTTGTAATTCCACCGTTTGGCCGCTATGTCAAATTGGCTTCAAAGTGTGGCGCACTTCCTGGGGGCTTGACTAATACAGGTTACCAACTCCACTTCTTCCTGGTAGTTCTTGTGCTTTCTGTGCTTTTTTGCCTTCTCACTTTCTGCAGGTATTTCCTCCTCTGGAGCTGTAGATTCTGGATCTGTGATTGCCGGCCGTCTACTGCCCCCATGTTCCTGCTCCACACTCACTGCTGCAGTTGTTATTATTATTAGTCTGATTTGTTGTCTCTCCTCCTGTTCTGTCTCCCCTCTCCCCCTCTCTCCTCCCCTTTCAACCCAACTGGGTCAATGCAGATGGCCGCCCACCCAGAGCCTGGTTCTGCTCAAGGTTTCTACCTGTTGAAAGGGAGTTTTTCCTCGCCACTGTCGCCAAGTGCTGCTCATGGTGGGAACTGTTGGGTCTCTGTAAATAATATTTTAAAGAGTATGGTCTAGACCTACTCTATGTGAAAGCGTCTTGAGATAACTTTTGTTATGATTTGGCGCTGTACAAATAAAATTGACTTGACTTGTTCTTTTTTAGAGAACATTTACAGTCAAGTCTGTTTAATACTGCTGCTATAGCCACAGTTAAACTCACTGAACTGTTCCCTGCCTCTGTGTTCTGCATTTGGGTCCTATCTTGTGTGTTCCTGCTGCCCTGTTTGCACCCTTCGTGACAGAGATGGCTAAAGTGCTGATGCTGGACCATTAGCTTTGTACGTCAGGCTTTTACACTCCCACTCACCTTCCCAAATAGAAGCTCACTATTTGTCTCTCCTTGCTCACTTTGCTTTTACTTACTTTGACTTACCAAAGTGTAACTGTACTAAACAGGTTAGTGAATTAGAATTGGATCATATTAGGGTTGCTAAATGTAGAGAAATCTGTGGGAAACCCATAGTGTATTTCAATGTTTACTCAAACATGCTAATCCATTCTGCCCATGCTAGTAATAACATGCACTCTGGTTGCCTCAGCTAATTGAATATAATGATGGCTACTCAATATTAATAATGCAGGACTCAGTGCAGCTGCTTGCACCAGGAAAAGCCATTTCTGTACAAGTGCTAATGTTGAATTCTGCGGTTTTATCTAGCAGCAAACAAGGTAACTGATTAAGTTAAAGTTAAAGTTTCATTATGGCCACCAAAGTTTGAATTACTGTGTGTTTTCAATTTGACAGGGTATTTACCAAGACTGATATGAATACACTGCTGCTAATCAAGACCTGAAACTGGGGTGTTGAAGACACAAATAATGGCTGAATTCCAAAACTGCGATCATGCACTCTTTTTCCAGAAGAAAGGTGGCATTCTGAGAGGAATATTGGCTGAATAATGCTGTCAAGAGGCCTCTTAGAAGTTTGAGAGATCCATCTGGGAGAGTTTTGGTGGTTCTTGACACAACATGGTAAAATTGTATAAATCATTGCCTTGATGAGATTACTACTGTAAACAGTTTTAAAAATTCCATATGTAACAAGTAGATGAATAGCTGCTTCAATCATACTGCACTGAAGTGATCCTGCTGTGAGCCACAGCAAATACTAATTCAATCAGAAGGCAGCCGAGGGGGAGCAGAGAGGGAAGAAGAATTGCATGAAATACAACCCTGCTATTGCAGCCGTGCTGTTTTTGTGTTGTGCTGGTACTTAACAGTTGCTGTACGGTTTACTCTCCATGCAGTTTTTCAATTGCTGCAGTAATTTTGTTTCTTTAACTAAAGTGTTTTTCATTATATTATGGTGATTACTGAAACTTTGACAATTAGAATGGGAAGAGTTGGTTTTACTTGCATTTAAAGAAAATACAGGTCCCATAGTTTTGTTTGAAATGACGGGAGGGAAATGAGGGAAGCCAGCACCCCTTTAACAACAACTCTTTCAGAAATGCAGCAGAAGAAAAACTGATATGTATTTAAATTATTGCCAAACAAACTCTGAGGGGGAGGGGGGACATTTGTTTTATGTTCCTGTGACAAAGTGGATGAGAACACACCATTTTGAGAACTCTGTTTTCTATGGAAGCCCATTTGGGGCACTGTGAAGAAAAAAATAACGATCCTGTAAGTCTCATAAGATGGTATCTCATAATTCTGACTGAGTGGGCCTGGTCTGTGCTCAGCTGCAGGGAGAGATGTGTCGGAGGGGTTCAGGGGAACTGTGCCAGGGTGACTTTAATGGTCACCGCTGACAGTGTTACTAGTTCTGCTTGTTCCTGTTCAGCAGTAGCGGCTGGAGCTCCGGGTCTCACACCGGGGACACAGAGACGGTCCTCCAGCCCGTCTGTGCTGTTCGTTTGGTGGACTACGATACTTTACACTGATGTTGTTACTATGTGTGGGGTTGACAATAAAGAGTGGTTGTGTGAACGTTACCTGTCTGGGTCTGTGTTTGTGTGGAGAAGTAGTGGAGAGACGGCTACATACGCTGGTCACCTCCGCAGGTAACAGTCATTTATCAAGACGGCTGTTCAACAAGCAGGAACATGTAGACAGTCAGCTCAGCTGTTAGATTAACCAGCGCACTGTGGCTGTGTAAAACATACAGAGAGACTGCGGTCAGAGCAGGGGGAAATATCACGTTTCTACTGTTATACAGTTGATTTGATAAATCGCTCTACTCTTATACCGAGCAAAGTTGTCATTAACTCAAACCTTATCTTTACTTCACCTGCTTCACTGTGTCTCCATCATGGCTGACCTGCTCTGCTGAGCCCCCGCCCCGAGAGGCCGGCCTTCCTAAGTCATAATAATGAGATAATAATGAGATAGTATCTCAGATACTATGACTTACAGGATCCTTATTTTTTCTTCACAGTTGCACAAATGGGCTTCCATAGTTTTTGTGACAACCTGTATGGACTCCTGATTCCACTTCCTGGGTTAAACCAAGTTTAGGTTGTGGTAGATTAAGTTAGTGAAAGTATTTTATGTTGATAATGGTTGTGAATGTATGTATATGGTAACCTATGTGAAAGAGGATTTTGTGTTTGAAGTAGTGATAATGAATAACTATCACTTACATGTGTTTAGGAGAAGCACTGGGTTTGCCTACCATCCTTCATGGTACTGACTCCTGTTGAAAGGGCCTATATCAGCAGATGATTTTGTCTGTTAGGAAGAGGGACATCAGGGTCAAGTTAACTGTTTTTTGTCTGTACATATTTTTTGGTGTAGCATGGTGCCACTGTATTTGTTTTCACCTCTGCCTCCTACAACCTTCCTAGCTACTCTGGTCAGGCTTCCTCACAGTCAAAAAAGTAAATGTCTTACGACAAGGTAATACTGAACTCATCACTAACTCATTAAGTAGTGAAATCAGGTTTTATCAAAAAACTGGGTGTGGAATTGTCTTGATATTGAAGATGTAGTTGGTCACAATGAGATGGGAATATTGTAAGGTATTTAATACTTTACAATTTCGTAATTTGCACTCGTAAGATTTACAGGGGGCACCACTCATTAGTCACCAGAAGTGTTGGAGTGCTGAGTATCATGTATAGAGTACCAGCCGTGTAAAGGCCCTGTGGGGCTCCACCGGCAATTCACCTCCAGTGTCGGCTACGCTCCCAGGCGATTCCGTGGATGTAGTTGGTCACCGAGCTAACGAGGGCTGACAGTGGGCCTCAGGCCAGTCTCAGGTGGTGTCACTCCGGCCCGATGGTGTCGCTGTTTGACGCCTGTTTTGTTGTTGGACAGAGCCAATATGAACTGACTTTGCCATGCTGTAGCGTTATTGCAAGGATTGACCATAAACTATTTCAAAAAATATTCTTTCATTCACAAATAGTCTGCACTAAACTCTTTCTGATCACCTTTCCTTTAGCACACTCCCCAACCCACCCTCTGTCTGTCTCCCCTCCTTCCCTGCTGTATTTCTGGCACAGTGTGCCATTGAGTTGACTTTAATCCCTTCCTTCTGCAGTCACCTCTCAGCACTTCAACAGCTCCCTTCCACCTCATTGCTGGCTGGCAGCAGGTATAGTACATGGGAGTTTATTCAAACAAAAAAGGTGCAACAAAAAATGTACAGGACGGTGAGGCAAACTGAAAATCATGTAACCATGTCCAAAACAGGCAGGTGATTAAACAGGTCACAGGGAAACACACAATGATCTGACACTGAACATAGGAACTTGACCGTATATATAAGTTGCTGATAGGGAATGAGCTGCAGGTGAGGAGTGGACGGAGCAGGCAGGGCTGATGAGAGTGGGAACAGGTATGTAGATGGGTGGGGCAGTCCGGTGATGGGAATTGAGGGGAAAGTTTGAGAGCATCTGGTGGAAGGTAAAAGGATAGCAGGTCAGTAGAACAGAGTCCATGGTCCAAGAGCAGTGAGCAGATGTTGAGACAAACCAAAAACAGAATGCTGGGGCTAGAGCATTTTCTAACTAAAACAGGGACAGCAGTATTTCCAAAAGTCATGTAGTGGTGACGCTAGGCACTGGTTTGATAATCTCTTCCAAATGGAGATTTTCTCGCTACCACTTGGACTTCTCTGTGACTTCAACATCCACACAGAAAAGTTAACATCTGACTTATTACCTTTACTATTCTCTATCACTCTCTCAACAACTGTTTGCTGAAACTATTCACATCTTCCATCGCAGACTGAAAACTCTGTATCCCCATGGTTGAACGCACTTATTGTGAGATGATTTGGATAAGATAGGAAAAATGATCAGAAAAGGAGAGGAAAGGAAAGGAAAGGAAATATTTTACATTGTTGTTACATTAAGTTTAATGCAGACTATTAGTGAATGCTTTATGTTTTAAAGGGATTTCCTTACTGAAAAATCTTCTGAAAATTACTGCTGAATTCATGTGACAACTGGAGGCAGACTTGAACCCAAAAGCCCGACAACACACAAACTCAAGTTCAAGTAGAAGTGGTTTACTTTAAAGTTCAGTTCAAAAGATAAGCAAGGGGTCAAACCAGCATTACTTGTAGTTCCTTAAGTCTTTAAAAGTTGTACAAGAGCCAGAGCCTTTAGTTATCAAGCTCCTCTTCTGTGGAACCAGCTCCCAATTTGGGTTCTGGAGGCAGACACCCTCTCTTCGTTTAAGAGTATGCTAAAAACGTTCTTCTTTGATAAAGCTTATAGTTAGGGCATGCTCAGGTGAGTCCTGAACCATCCCTTAGTTATGCTGCTATAGGCTTAGACTGCTGGGGGATTTCCCATGATGCACTGAGCTTCTCTCTCTGTGACTGCAGGCCATGTACTGCCCCCATGTTCCTGCTCCACACTCACTGCCTCAGTTATTATTCTTATTATTATGTTGTCTTTCCTCCTGCTCTCTCTCCCTTCTCCCCCTCTCTCATCCCCTTTCAACCTAACTCAGTCGAGGCAGATGGCCGCCCACCCAGAGCCTGGTTCTGCTCGAGATCTTATACCGGCCACAGTTGCCAAGTGCTTGCTCATGGTAGGAATTGTTGGGTCTTTAAATAATAATTTAAAGAGTATGGTCTAGACCTACCAATCAATCTATATATTCTTAACTTATATATTACAGTTCCACTTGGAATGCTAACTTATTATCTGTAAGATACTTATTTATTATCTGTATATTGGTACTTACTACTTATTGCACTTCTGGTTGGATGCTAAACTGCATTTCGTTGCTCTGTACTTGTACATGTGTAATGACAATAAAGTTGAATCTAATCTAATCTAATTTGAAAAGTGACTTGAGATAACTTTTGTTATGATTTGGCGCTATACAAATAAAATTGACTAAAATATATGCAATGACAATGAACATGCTTGTACTGTATGTTTTAATTCAATGTGAGTTTATTTTATCTCCTCACAGCCACGCTAAATAAGAGTTTTTACTCTGTCATTCTTCAATGCCCCTTTCCAGTAGGTAAGGCCTCATTTTGTAAACACAGCATATTTATTATTTGGTTAGAGGGGGGAGGGGGAGACAGAGCAGGAGGACAGACAACAAATCAGACTAATAATAATAACAACAACTGTATTTGTAGGTGAGAAGAAGGATTTTAAATTCTATTCTGGATTTTACACAGTGCAAGCGCAAAGAAGTTTATATTGGAGAAATATGTTCTCTTTTGCTAGTTCCTGTCAGTACACGTGCAGCAACATTCTGGATCAGCTGGAGAGTCTTCAGAGGCTAATAAGGAATTACAGTAATCCAACCTACAAGTAACAAATGCATGGACTACTTTTTTGTCGTCTTTTTGAGACAGGATATGCCTGATTTTTATAATGTTACGTAGGTGGAAGAAGGCAGTCCTTGAAGTCTGTTTTATATGGGTATTGAAGAACATGTCCTGATCAAAGGTTACTCCTAGATTCCTTACAGTTGTGCTGGAGGCCAGGGCAATGCCATCTAGAGTAACTGTATCTATAGATAATATGTCTCGCAGAACAATAGCTTCAGTTTTGTCTGAGTTTAACAGCAGAAACTTGCAGGTCATCCAGGTGTTTATGTCCTTAATGCATGTCTGAAATTTGGCTAACTTATTGGTTTCATCTGACTTTATCAATAAGTATAATCGAGTATCATCTGCATAGCAGTGAAAGTTTATGGAG
Source organism: Lateolabrax maculatus (assembly GCA_031216445.1). Lineage (NCBI taxonomy): Eukaryota > Metazoa > Chordata > Actinopteri > Acropomatiformes > Lateolabracidae > Lateolabrax > Lateolabrax maculatus. The sequence continues at coordinate 4,287,603 of CM062198.1, read as the reverse complement.
TGTTTCCTAATAATATTGCCTAAAGGAAGCATATATAAGGTGAATAAAATTGGTCCAAACACAGAACATTGTGGAACTCCGTGACTAACTTCATCATTTACATGTACAAACTGAAAACTATCTGATAAATAGGACTGATCCGTTTTCTCAAAGAATTTTGGTGAGAAAGGGAAGGTTAGGTATAAGTCAATAATTGGCTAAAACCCCTGGATGAAGCATAGGCTTTTTAAGAAGAGGTTTAATTACAACTACTTTAAAGGACTGTGGTACATAGCCTGTTGATATAGACAGATTGATCGTGTCTAATAAAAAAGTGCTAACTAAGGGTAGAACTTCTTTAAGCAGCTTAGTTGGGATGGGGTCTAAGAGGCAGGTTGTTGGTTTAGATGAAGAAATCATTGAAGTATATATCTGGTTCTACAGCTGTTTCTAAGGTTCCTGTACTTGAAGATATATCTGAACTGGCTGAGGGCACAAGATGATGATTTTTTTCTCTAATAGTTAGAATTTTATAATCGAAGACGCTCATGAAGTTATTACTACTAAGAGTTCTGGGAATACATGGCTCAACAGAGCTCTGACTCTGTGTCAGCCTGGCTACAGGGCAGAAAAGAAACCTGGGGTTGTTCTTATGTTCCTCTATTAGTGAGGAGTAATAGGCTCCTCTGGCATTACAGAGGGCCTTCCTGTATGTTCTAAGACTATCTTGCCAAACTAAATGAGATTCCTTCAGTTTGGTGGCTCGCCATTTTCTTCTATTCTTCTTTTCGACTATGACAAACAGAATTGGCTGTAGAGTTTTTCAGGTTGGGTGTGAAAGACTAAGAACAAGGCTTTCGAATGAGTTAAAACTGAGTTTAGGAGTAAGGTTGATTAATAAGCTAGAGTCGAAGATGGCTGCAACTCCACCTCCTCGGTCAGTGCCTCGAGGAATGTGAGTATTAATATGACTGGGAGGAGTGGACTCATTCAGGCTAACATATTCTTCCTCACACAGCCATGTTTCAGTTGGACAAAACATATCCATATGATAGTCAGATATTAAATCATTGACTAACACAGCTTTAGAGCACAGATATCTAATGTTAAAGAGTCCACAATTAATTCTCTTATTTTGTTGTACCACTACACTGGTAGTTTTTACGAGTAACTCCTCTTCTGTTTAAATTTGACTGAATATATGAAGTGGTCAGGGGGCAGTCTCTATGGGGTTTTTTATGGGGGTTTGGGTGGGTAACCGCTCTAATGGAAGCACAGAGAAGCGTGTAGGACTGCAGCTCTGCCTCCTGGTCTCAACTCTGGATTGTCACGGTGTGGGACCACTAATAAACGTGGTCAAATTTCTGGCTATGAGAGCTGCACCATTCAAAGTGGGATGAATGCCGTCTCTTCTCATCAGACCAGGTCTCCCCCAGAATGTTGGCCAATTATCTATGAGGCCCACATCGTTTGCTGGACCCCACCTCAACAACCAGCGGTTGAATGACGACATGCGGATATACATGTCATCACTGGTCAGATTTGGCGTCCGACACTGTCTTTGCATAGTTACACACCGACTCCACATTCATTTTGGTGACTTCCGATTGGCGTAATCGGGAGTCATTACCACCGACGTGAATTACGATTTTACTGTATTTACGTGTCGCCCACTTTGGCCCCGGGGATACACCTAACTATGGCCGCTGGTGTCGCTAATTTCAGATTTCTCAGGCTTGAGTTGCCAATTATCAGAGTTGGTTTCTCAGCGGGTGAGTCACTGAGGGGGGAGAATCTGTTGGAAACATGAAGGGGTTGGTGGTGAACTGTGGGTCTCTGCTTGGGGCTCTGCTTCCTTCGGACAGTCACCCAGCCTACCTGACTTCCCGGCTGCTCGGGAGCTACATTTAGTACATAAACCTTTATCACTAAAGGAGGCAGAGGAGTAAGTGAACATCTGACACACCGAGCAGGAGAGGAAGAGAGAGAAACCATCGCTAGCTGAGGAGCTGAAGGAGGCTACGGAAGCTAACAGAACTGAACAGCGAACAAAAAGCTGTGAGATTAATGAAAAGTCGCTAAAAAAGGGAGAAAGCTGTGAGTGATGTAACACTAAAATTAGTTTAAATGTCCAGCGGGTAGTCAGCCGCTGCATGAAGAATATAACAAGGTTAACTCTGTTGAGTGAGAGCAGCAAAAACACACAATACAGAGATGCCGGCTACCAGAAATTATACAATACGCTTACCTCAGCATGTCAGCACATAGGAGCAAGGCATTAAGAGCTAAACGCAGAAGGATCACCTTGTTCTGGCTCGCAGAGCCATGCTGTTGTCAGGAAGGGTTGGGTGAAGTGCTTGTACCTGGGCCAGTGGACGAGCGCTGCGGTGCATTCTCTGGCTAAAAAGATCCATTAAAGCAGAAATTGGTCTGGGGTATGAGGTCGTTCACAAACTGAAAAAAATTATACATGATGAAATACTAGTCTAACACATCAAAGACAGTGATATAATGTGCATCCTTTGGCTACTGTTACCTGACACACACACACACACACATAAACAAACTAATGCTAAAGCTGTGCTGCACACAGACTATGCAGGCAAAAAAGCAAAAAATATGAGTTCGTCTAGCTAGCCTAGATTAGCCCACTCCCTTTTCCTTTATAAGAACTGTGTGATGATATGATATGCCGACAGTTGCCTCAAATTACACAGAAGCCACTGTTTTATGGTGCAGGCAGACTGCAATTTTTTTCCCATCATTACTATGTGGAACTGGACGAGACACTTGCAAATTGACGCGTGTCCTTCACTTTGCTTCAGAGTTCATTCTGATTGAACTTTGACATGCAAAACCACGAGTCTCTCCAATATCTAGCTAGTTTGTGAGAGGGGGTGGGACGGACCTCAAAATCAGAAAATATTTCTTGTTTATTTTCTTTCACATGGAAATAATACAAGCAGCAGTGATTAAAGGAATGATAGAAGTTAATGACAGTAAAATGTTCCACGCAGCACACCTCAGCACCCATCTAGTTCCGGGCCCACAGTCAAGTACTAGCTGACCAGTTTTGTCAATCTGACAGTCAGTCTGAAGGAAGAAGGGATTTCCTAACCTGAGCTGCAAAGTCTGCAAATCACAGTGCAAAACATAAAAGTATACTCACATAACTTGCAGTAGAAGTATCAAAGCATTAAAATGTACTTACTTACTACTGTAACTCATTTTTTGCAGCTTATAAAATACCAAGTTACACACAAATGCACACCTTATGGTGCAGTTAATTTAAATCATTTTTTGTTCCAGTCGCAGTGGACTGTGATGTGGTTTGAGGGATCCACTGAAGGCAACCACACATAGCCATAATGACCACCATAATGGAAACCTTATTCCCATCAAGAGCTCCTCATAGGTTACATGTAAAAACACACTACATTAAAACACTCAACAGGAGTGGCACTATAAATCTTCATGACTGTTACAATGAACAGTTTCCAGGTGTGGATTAATGGAGGAATGGGAGACAGAATGTCACAGAGGTTGTACTACAGAAGGGGTGCATTCATTAAACCAAAAATCCTCAGGGACTGGGTTTGTCTTCATGTTTGGTGTGCAGTTCACGTGTCAGTCAGTGTGTCCAGCACTGTAACATATGTTGTTGAAGAAGTTTGATTTTCTGTTAGGGACTTCAATAGAGACTTCTTCAAAAGATTTGCAATAATGATGCTGTGCATTCCCTTTACACTTTAACAAATAAGGCATTAGATATTGAATCATCAAAGTGGACCAGCTCATTCTCTCTGAGGGGGGTTATGGTTTACAACCATGACCGCTGTGTGACTGAACAGGAGGTCAGTGTCTACACCGGCTTTTTATGGAGTCTTTCCAGCATTCAACAGTTTATGAGCTAATATTTGCTGAGTGAAGTAGTGGGGGGAGAGGGGGCATTAACTAGCATAAGTAAGGGTCTAGAAGTAGGCCTAAATTGGAAACATATTATACTGATTATCCATGGTGGTGAGAGTTAGTCACACTGAGTCATGGTGCTGGCATTGGTTGACTGTTTTTCCACTGCACAGCATGGCAAGGTAAAGTTGTTTACCTTACCTGCTAACTTGATAATAAACACATTGCATTTCCAATAACTTCTTCAAAATAAAAACCTCTTGCTGGTTTGTGGGTGGAAAGCTTTTAATGTGAAGCAGCATCAGCAGGAAATGTTTGGTTTACAGCACGTTGAGCAGGTTGTGTCTCTGTACTGCCCATCAAATGCCCATATTTATTCACAATAGATGTACCTGCATTTTATTTGATATGAACATACAGCAAAACTAGTTGTTCTTGTTTATGTCTGACAGTCTGTGAAACAGGAAGATTCTGGGCTTTTCCTTCGACTAATACAGTAAATATAGATACTAAATTATGATAAGATGGTGTTAGAATGCCCGCGCGGTCAAAGGAGGCAAATGAGGAGAAGCACCAGTCCAGGGTGACGTTTCAGCATTAAAAAGTATTTTATATAGCACTGTGTACAACAGCTCTGCCCAACACCTTCCAACCACTAGCACACACACAGACTAACCACCTTATATAAGGGTGTCTGCTCAAATCATTGGCTGGCACATACCATTCACAGAGTTACTTCAGATATCCACACACATAAATATACCATAAATATTTACATAAAATCATTACAAAAAATATATACAATCTAATAAATATTTACATACCCCAAATATAAATCTAAATACCAACCAATATCTTATATACAGATGTCACTGCTTTCAATTTACGCGATTACTGCAGCGGTAAAGGTGCCGCGTAGCGGCAGTAGGGAGCAGGGACTTTTATCTGGCTAATTCTGGCACTAGCTGCAGTGCGTACCAACAACCACCAGGTGGCACATGTGAGCAGTCCAGACTGCTGAACAGAGCAGCTATGAGCAGTATAAAATGCTGTTATATTCTTCCACTTATCTATCCACTGTGAGGACACGTGATTATCAAAGCTGAAACGGATTAGTGACATCGGACTGCTGTGACTTCATAAGTTTGACATTTTCATTGATCCAGAGTGCGTAAAATCAGCTGTTATCACATTTGATGTCTATGAGGGAGTGTGCTCCTCATACAGAGCACACTTTAAATGAAGTTTCTCCTAACTCAACAACTCACAAAATTGCAAGATTTTTTAAGGGCGTCTTGGGACCTGGGCGACAAAGCAGTAGCCTATCCTGTTTACTGTATATGTAAAATGTGACATGTTTACCATCAATAAAATGTTTAATTGAAACATGTAAAAAAAAAAAAATTTTGTGTAAAGTGTAAATGGTGAAATCAGTTGAAACTTTGTTCACAAACATCTGCTGCTTATCTTAGCAGGTAACACACACTTTAGACACAGGCCCTGTTCATACACTACCATGCATCTTGGCTGATCCGATCACAAGTGGACAGCTCTAAGTACGTCAGTTCACACCTGGCATTAAAATGTGTCTCCACATGCGCATCGAGTGACCACTTGTGATTGGATCTCACTTCCCCGCACTATATGCAAGTAAACATTCACGTTATTTCCGTTTGCAAAGACCAAATGCGTTTTTAGCTGGGTTTAAGTTCAGGATGTAAACAGTGTTGACGCCTGTGTTTAACGCTTGTTGATACCTGTGTTCGACGGCAAAATATGAACAGATTTTGCCGTGCTTTAATGTTACTGTTTTCCATGTCTACTTAAAAGGCAAAGGAACCAAAACTAACATTAACTAACTAGCTCACAACAAAAGTATTTTATTTTCATATTTCACATTGTAGGGCTGGTCATTGTTCATCACTTGAATTTACTAGCACTACAATTTACCTCAGAATCAGATAAGCAAGCTACATAGCTAACAACATCACTAATCAGAGACAGTCATAATCACATTAACAACATAATGAAATAATGTATGTCACTAAAAATGTAAGGCGAAGCGTATTTACATATGTCACTCTAAATATGAGGTGCATATATTAATACAATTATAGACGTTTTTATTGATTAATGATGTCAGGGTTGCCAACTTTAGGGAACTGGCTTGGAGTGATATTTTGATGCCATGGGCTTAATCACGCACCCGCACACTTAATCACATGCACATATTTGAATTCAATTCACCAACAGGGTTTAAAACCAAGTAGATTTGTTGCCTTAACCTAACCAAAATCCAACTAAAAACTGAAAATAATAATTAAAAAAAGAAAATTGAAAATATTAAGTCAACTAAGCCTAAAATTAAAAAGTCAGAATTGACTTCTGGATTCAGACGGGAATCGACCTCTGATGTGTTGGGTGAAAGTTCTATGCTTGACCCATTCATCCACTGTGACCTCGAGCTTTTGCAGAGCTTTTCGCTTGGTATTTATGCTACATCACTGGCCTTCCCAGAGGTTTTCTGACATAAAGCAAGGTTGGTTTGCTCTTTGAACACCAGGTTCCCAGCTGTCAGCTTGATTATCTGTCCAGTCAACACAGATATAAGCACATCACACCAATCACAGAGTAATTTAAGGGCATATACACATTGAATCTGGGGTTATGGTATGTAAACAATGTTTGCTTGGTTTAACCATTACTATACCAGAAAGACTTTGACCAAAATACGTTTGCCTGTTCACCTCTGTTGCTGCTACTGATGTTAGAATTGTTTGGGCAGCGTGGGAGCGTGAGCCTGAACCTGGAGGGGAAAGCGTTAGATTTGGCAACCCTGCAATGTTGTTGTTGGCTAGCCAGCTTGCTAATCACTAAACTGGTTCTGAAGGGAAATTCTGCTGTTTTGAAGTGAGGAACAACAAGCACCCCTATAAAGACGCTGATAATTGTGAATTACTTTTGTTGTGAGCTAGCTAGTTAATGTTAGTTTTATTTTATTTTCAACAAACATGTAAATCAATAAGGTTACAGCAGGGTAAACTTAATTTATATGAGCACTGTGTGATGCAACTAACTTTAACGTCAGCTGAGTAGACGGTCCTTCAGTGTGGCCCAGGACACATTTGTATACAATCTGGTGAAGATTATATATGCATGTCCATATGCAGCTCAGACCACCTCCCAATGTGGTCTGAGCGATCAGATTGCAATGCCTCAGTCTTGTGTGAATGCACACCTGTACTTAGAACTGTCCACTTGTGATCGCATCAACCAGGACGGATGTTAATGCCAGGTCTGAACAGGGCCACATAATAGCCAACATGCCGGTACAGAGATTTCCAAGGAAAGAAACAACTTGATGTATTGCGTTTAATGCTAAATTTTTAAGAAGGCACGAATGATTGAGCATGTGCCATAGCCGTTTCACAAAGTTTAGGTGTCCTCTAACTCAACAACTCTTAAAGTTATGCAATTTAAATAATTTAAGGGAGTCTGGGGATATTGTGACAGCTGCTTATCTTTGCAAGTAAGAAGACACTACATTCACAACATAAACTAAGAAATTAACTGTGTGCATGGAAGACTTAATCTGCTATTAACTAGGTACTGTCTACACTGTGTACATCACAACAGCACGGCAGTATCATATTGGAATAGAGACAGATTAATCAGATTCAACGTGTATTACTCCCAAATTTCGTAGGGTGTAGGTCTGAACAACAAAAGAACTAAAAACAACTTTCTTAAAAATAAATTCCTGTCATCAGGATTCAAGCACTCTGCTGCCACCTAATGTCTTCAGTTATCAAGTTATCGCTGTGGTAACGCAACAGCAATCATGTCAAATAAAACCAGTGACATCTGTAAATAAATACATTTGAATAGTACAACTGAACTCCCCTCTACTCACTTCCCGCTTGCTGTTACTAATAATAGGTGGTAGCCCCTGGAGAATTCTTCTGCCAGCAGAACAGACTAATTCACAAATGCGTATTAGTCTGGAACCTCTCTGTTCCTTTTCGATTTACAAGGGGGGTCATCCACAGGTGCAGACAACCAATCAGAGCAACAAAACCAAAGCAACCAAAGCTGTCCTGACCTACTGTATGTTCTGTCAAAAGTACGGCAAACGCATATTTCTTTTCAATATAAAGTTTAGGTGCAGTTGTTTGTTCTTCTTTTAGAGAAAATTTACTGTCCAGTCCGTTAAATACTGCCACTATAGCTGGTCGTGGAATGTTCCGCAGCAGTGGCAGCCATCTTGGTTATTTACTGAGATACCTCAATGGCGCTCCAGTCATTGTATTAAACCCATCCCTTATTAGATAAGAGACTGTGATTGGCTTGCCATATACCATTTCTGGTGGAAATCTATCTGAATGGGAGAGGTGCCAGACGTATCTGCCAGAGCAAATAAAACATGAGCTCGCAGATTTGTCTGGTTCCCAGGCTAGTGAGTTTGTGCATGACAGACATATTTTGCTATTATTGAGTCCTCAATCATTGTGGATTCTTTGCTCGTGTCACAGACGAATGATGAGGTGGAACAGCCCAGCGTCCCCTCTGTGAAACACCAGACTCAAACAAACTGCAACATACAATTAAACAATAAATACATTTTTTAACATGCCACATGTGTTTATTTAACCCCAGTAATAATGTATGCAAACCTGTGCCTCAATTAACCTGTTTGTCTAGTAATAATATTTATTTGTACTGTATATATATATATATACATACAGTTCGTACAGGATGTATTGTTTCAAGCCTTGTTTGTGTTTACTCTCAGAATAATATAATGATTTTGTAATAATGGGTTAGTATTACAGATCACACATTAAACTTGTCTTTATTAAATATGTGTATATGTGTAGTACATAATATATAATACATAATATAGTTATGTACAAATTCTTACTTTTCAGACCATTTTAAACATAGAAATAAAAACCTTAAGTGTGGAATCAGAATCTTGGCCAAAATACTTAATTAGGACACTACTAGTACATAATTCTATTGAAAAATGTTTGTGTTGGTTGTAAATTATATATGTCAAACTGTTTGCCTATTGTGTATTGTTGTTTCACACAAACCTAGAGTTGTTGTCATACATCTAATTTATTCAACTGCAACAAACATCATTACTGTCAGTTCTGGTACTGTATGTGTGTTTTGTTTATTTTTTCTGCTGTTGTAGCCTTTGCTGCAAAGGATGAACTGTATATGGAGACCTATAGTATGATGTGTTGTCATTGTTTGAGGTCAACCTTGAGTGTCCTTGAAAGCACAGCAAAACATTCTTTCCATCAGTCACAGTGAATCTTTGATCCCTGTAGTGCCCTTACATCCGCCCTCAATAATTCACTTTACTGTAGCTCCTCAGGATGTTGTGTACTGAGACATAAATCAATCAGTAACCCACATTGCGTGGTCTTCTATAAGCATTTTGTCCATATACAGGATAAATCAAACTAATATTGATCTTGAAATGTTTCATTTAAAAAAAAGATGTATGCTGAGCAGTTAATATATGATGGATGTCCTCAGATTAGTAAACCTCACTGTCATTTGAAGCCCATATCCAGAGCAGTAACATTCAAAATACTGCAGTATACATGCCAAATGCCAATACTAACACATTTTGACAAAGGCAACTGAAGAAGACATGCTGAAAGAACACAGAAACTGAGGTCTCTAGCATGTGTTTTTGCTATTGCCGGAGATGCGCCTGACCTGCACTGCTCACGTGGGCTGTGTGGCTGCTCTAACCTTCGGCGCCGGGATGAAAAGCAAGAGGAAGTGTGCAAGAAAGGAGACATACAAAAAGTTCCAGTCCCATACATACAGCATACTCAATGACACATCAAAACATATTTGTGATCCCTGGGCAGCTGCAGTCAAGCAGACAGACAGCCAGTGCTCAGTGTGGGAGTTCTTGTGGGAGACTTTCTCGCTGGGCTCATCAGGTTTAGCACAATGGCTTATTATTGATCACAGATGATGGCAGCCTGAAGCCTAGCACTTCAACAGCTTCCGAGGCATGAGGCACAGCACCAAGCTCACAACAACTCTCAGTTCGAGCATTCTAATGTCCCCTTTAGACAGTTTGATATGTGTCTGTCAAAGTGTGTCTGATGGATCTATAAATGATACAGATAATCACCAGGGGCATACTGAGATTTAGGTTTAGTGTTGCTTTTTGTTAATAAGATTGGATATCACCCTACATGCTTTGTTCTTAAATGAGCAAATCATCCAACACACACACACACACACACACACACACACTGAAAGGTACATACAAGTAGCATCAGCATAGTTATGCCGTTCACTTTATCTGAGCCATATGTGGCCAAATCTCTGGCCTCCACACACACACTGTTGATCAACACCCCTCTTGAAATATGCTACACAAGAAATGTATAGTGTATGTTTGTGTGTGTGTGTGTGTGTGTGTGTGTGTGTCTTTTGTGTGTGTCGGAACGGGCTTGTATGTGTGGTACATGTACTGCATATTCTGGATGTGTGTGTGCCCATATGTTCCTCTTTGAATGTGTGTGGATACATGCACACGCACATGGAAGTGTATTCCATTAACTTTGAGCAGGTCTATAATGATTCTGTGACACAGAGGCCCACACCTCATCCCTAACTGATCACACACTGCTCTCTCAGGACAGCAAAGAGAGAGATGATATGAGGAGAGAGGGATGGGTCAAAGAGAGTGAGAAAGTGACATACATACAAAGAGTGAGGGACATAAAATAAAGGCCAGGTTAAACTAGATCCTTTTTACGCCAAATGTAAACACAACTGAACCTTCCAACACATAGAGTGGATTACTTGTTGGAAGCCTTAGTCATAAGCTTTTGTATTACCACCATCACCTGGTCAGGAGTGGAGTTAATAGACTATTTCAACAGACTTCAGACCAACATTAGCACTTCATCAAAAGATGCAGCCTCCTCATTCATTTCAGTGAGACCTCAGTGTTGACTCAAGCCCTTTCTACACTGAGAAGAAAGAAGGCTGAAAGAAGGCTTTGCTTTTGTACACTGAACCAAATAACGCCAGCATAATGTCGTCCCATTTGTGATTTTAGAACGCATGCTGGCATTCTAGAAGCAAAAGAGGCATTACGTGTAACACACAGACATTATTTAAGCATTGTTTCTACCTCTGCTGTCAGCTGAATTGCAGAACAACACTGTTCCCCCATTCTGTGCTGTACCTTTTATACAGAAGGCAAGGCGGAATGAAGGCGCAACATTCCCGCCTGGAACCGGGAGTGTAAAAGGGGCTTCAGTGAGGTTAGTCACAGAGTTCCACAAGGTTCTGTGCTTGGACCAATTTTATTCACCTTATATATACTTCCTTTAGGCAATATTATTATGAAACACACTTATTATGAAACTTTCACTGCTATGCAGATGATACTATATATGGGATACTTATATTGATCGATAAAGCCAGATGAAATTGATAAGTTAGCCAAACTTCAGGCATGCATTAAGGATACAAAAAACTGGACGACCTGCAATTTTCTGCTGTTAAATTCAGACAAAACTGAAGTTATTGTTCTTGGCCTCAAACACTTGCAAGACGCATTATTTATAGATATAGTTACTCTAGATGGCATTGCCCTGGCCTCCAGCACCAATGTAAGGAATCTAGGAGTAATCTTTGATCAGGACATGTCCTTTAACTACCGTAGTAAACAGACTTCAAGGACTGCCTTCTTCTACCTACGTAACATTGTAAAAATCAGGCATATCGGGCGTGACTATGTTTAATGTCCTGGACAACATCTGTAGTCTCATTTAGCCACTTGTTAGCAACCATGATATTTAAGTCAAGTCAAGTCAAGTCAATTTTATTTGTATAGCGCCAAATCATAACAAAAGTTATCTCAAGACGCTTTCACATAGAGTAGGTCTAGACCATACTCTTTAAAATATTATTTACAGAGACCCAACAGTTCCCACCATGAGCAAGCACTTGGCGACAGTGGCGAGGATTTAAGACAAGTAAAAGCTCCAAAACTCATGAATGGGGTATTTAGTAGTTTTTGATAGTTAACTAAAATTATTAAGTTATTTTACTGTTAACAAACATGATAATTAATGTTTACTAATTATTAATAATGCTATAATTAATGTTATCTTATATTGGTTTGTGTAATATAATATATCATTCATTTTTTATCATTCTGATTCGGTTAGTGAAATATTTTACTTTTGCACACATTATGAAATTTGATAAACAATTGATAATCTAGTTAGTGAAATATTTTACTTTTGCACACATTATGAAATTTGATAAACAATTGATAATCTAGTAAATTTTCATTTCCAATGAAATGAAAATTTAAATTTGTATATAAAATGCACAAAGTAGCAAAGCCATAACTTTTATGTAAACTGTCTAGAGCAGGGGTGCTCAATACGTCGATCGCGATCTACCAGTCGATCGCAAAGGTAGTATTGGTAGATCGCATGACATTAAAAAAAATAGATGCCAGCCTATCATCCATCCCGTCACTTGATTGATATACAGGGCAGCCAGTCAGATGACATCTGAATTTTTCTGACACTTAGGTCGCTGCGCATGCTAACAAGCTAGTCAGCGAGTTAACTCCAGTTTTTAGCCCTCGTTTTTTTCTCTTAAACCTAAGAAAGGGTATAAAAATGAGTGGGGGAGCTGGACCAAGTAAGAAGACAAAAACGTATCACTTTCATACGGAATGGGAAGAGGACTTTTTTTTTCACTAAGACATTTTCGAAGTGCGTTTGCCTCATCTGCCAGTCTACCATCGCAATACCAAAGAAGGGAAATGTGGAGCGGCATTTTCGGACTGTTCATGGAAAATACGACACCGACTTCCCGCCGAAAAGCGAGCTGAGAAAGATAAAGGTGAAGGAACTAAAATCCCAGTTGTCCGGACAGCAGTCATTTTTCACACAACAAACCTCAAAAGCGAAAGCCGCCACCGAAGCATCGTTCCGGGTGAGTCACATCATCGTTAAAAACAAGAAGTCCTTTCAAGACGGAGAGATGGTAAAAGAGGCATTCGTTGAAGCAGCTGACTCATTGTTCCGAGACTTTAAAAATAAGGCAGAAATATCATCTTCGATCAAAGCTCTCCAGCTGTCAAGAAGTACAGTTACACGGCGCTGTGAAGCCATGGCGGAGGATTTAACCCAGCAACTATGGAAGGACATCGGAGATCGCTAAAATGCTCAACATGAAAGAGATCATGAATGTTGCAACGAAGATCACCTGTTCTATTCGCGCCAGATCTCTTCAAAGACGGTTATTTCGTGCACATCTGGAGAAGGCTGACTGCGACCACTCTGAGTTGTTGCTACACACTGACGTGAGATGGCTTAGTCGAGGGAAATTCCTGCAAAGATTTCGAGAGCTCTGTCCGGAGAGTTTTTCCGTGTAGCTGGACAAGCAGAATACACGCAACTTAATGACGGTCAGTGGCTGTTAGACTTGGCATTTTTAACCGATCTGACAAACATGTTGAATGACCTTAATCTAGAGCTGCAAGGAAAAGACAAAACAGTGATCAATATGATCAGCTCAGTTAATGCTTTCAAACGAAAGATGCAACATCTCTCCTCAAAGCTGCAGCGCCATGATTTGGCAAACTTCCAGAACCTGGCATCAGAGCTGGAGATGCAAGGGAAGGCCTGTTTGCAACTTGACAGTGCACGCTACACAGAGCAGATTGACAATTGTCTGTCAGAGTTTGACAAACGCTTTCAAGACTTTTCTTTGCTCGAGCCAGTCGCTACCTTCATGTGCTATCCTTTTCGGGAAGATGCTGAGGTCGATTCACTCGCATCAAAAATTGCAACACTATTTCACCTGAACTCTTCTGGAGTGGAAGATGAGATTTTGACACTACAAGCCGACATTGAGCTGAAGTCCAGAGATCATGGACAGTTCTGGAACTTACTCACAGAAGTAAAGTACCCCAACATGAGGAAATGTGCTGCCTCTTTGACTGCATTATTCGGCTCCACTTATTTATGTGAGTCAGCCTTTTCCCACATGAAGATCATTAAGTCCAAGTACCGTTCCACCATGACTGATGAACATTTGGAAGTGTGCTTGAGGCTGGCCGTCAGCAGCTACTGTCCGGACTATGCATCCCTGGCTGATTTAATTCAGTGCAAGTCATTAGAGTAAACTCCGGTAATGACAAAAAATGTACATAGTTAATTGTGTTGTGTTGTGCAATATTGGCTCATGCGGTTATGCATGTACATCAACATACATTGTAGATATAAAGAATCCTCAATATATTTATAAATAAATATATGTTTTGCATTTTTGTAGTGGGTAGATCATTTTGACTTGGTCATTTTATAAGTAGCTCACATGCTGAAAAAGTGTGAGCACCCCTGGTCTAGAGTATGTCATCCACTGAGGTAAAGAGTTTCTTGTATCACTGCATAAAAAGTGTGACTTTCTTCAGTAAGCAGTACTGTAAATTGATGTGAAGGGCAGGTTAGAGTGTTCACAAGAATTTGTAGGCAGCACAGAAAACTACCGGGAACTGCCAGGAATTGACATGGTATTTCAGTTGAACCCTGAGAAGCTTGGCAGTTGAACCTTGTTGGTACGGGAGAGAAAGGGTTTAAAATACGGGGGAGAAAGGGTTGAAAATAGGGAGACTCCCTCAAAAATCAGGAATGTTGGCAGGTATACGTATACCCCGGTAAAATGTCAGGAAGGTGTGAAAAAATAGATACCGCCAAGCCTCTATACACCCACCACTGTGTATAGTTATAATATTGCGTGCAGAGGCATTGTAGTAGTTTATGGCATAGAAAAATGTTTAGAGAGGAAACTGGTGAGCAGCTTTCTCCTTCATCTTCCCTCCCTGCTGTTCATGCAGTCATCCACAACTAGGCCAGTCTTTCCCAGTGCGCTCCCTGCAAGGTCATTCTTCATGCATGACAGAGGCCACAGGGCCCACACATGTACCAGGCTCTAGCCCAGTTTAAAACAAGCAGCAGTGGCTGAGAAGTTAGTAAGGGTTATCATAATGCTTCTCAGGAAAATGTTGCCTATGTGACATCTCTAAAATCATTGAAAATGATATGTATTGTATGCCTAACCTTGCTTCTGCTTGATGTCCGTGCCCTAAATCTTTACAGCCAATTCTATTTGTTAGTGTACAACAATAGTGTACCGTGCTCCAGGTCCGTATTCTGAATTTTTATCTGAATTCTCAAAGAATTCTCAACTGTTTTGAGGACTAAACTTGAAAAATCATGAAAAGGTGATTTTTATATTCATGTGGATGTCAATAATGATAGCCTTGGTTCTGCATTTATTTCACTATTAGATTCGATTGGCTTCTGTCAGAGTGTAAACAAACCCACTCACTGTTTTAACCACACCCTCGATCTTGTTCTGTCATATGGCAGCAAAATTGAACATTTAATAGTCTTTCCACAAAATCCTGTCTTATCAGACCATTATTTAATAACTTTTGAATTCATATTACTGGACTACAGGCCATAAGGCAAACATTCCTTTGGTAGATGCCTGTCTGATTGTGCTGTAGCTAAATTTAAACAAGTGATTCCATGCATTTAACATTAATGTCAGCAAAACAAAGGATGTAAAGATACACACCCCCATCTACATCAATGGAGCTGAGGTGGAGCAGGTGAACAGTTTTACGTTCCTGGCAAGCAACATCAGAACCTTAAATATCAAATACAATTACATTTACATTACATTTCTTCCCCCCCGCCGGAGCCTGCAGGTGGATGCTGGGGTGGAGGTGGGGCTGAAAGAGCGGCAGCAATGATGATGCAGGTAGCAATGATGGTGCAGGGCAGCAGCAAGAAGCGGCGTAAAGGAAGCAGAGGGCAATATGGGAAATTTGCAGTTTAAATAGACCGCCAAATTAAGAGGGAGTGTGAGGCAGGTCACATGAGAATGAAGCGGTGCAGCTCGAGTTGCCTGTCTGAACTACCTCGCAGGCATTGCTCCATTAATGTAAAAAGAATGGGCAGACCTAGCCCAGCTTCCAATTTGGCCCCCATTACTTACCTTTCTAATCCAAGACGGGGATCAAACTGTTTGAAAAAGGTTTGACCAATGTTCCAGGTCTTCTTTTGTATCGTCTAAAAGCACTATAAAATTACGTTTAAAGTGCTCAAAACTAATGACAACACCATCTGCCTCAGATTGTATTTACTGATAATTAAAAAATGTAAGCATGCTGATAAACTAAAATATAATGGTGATACCTCAGCATGTTGAACATGTGAATATGCTGATTTGTTTTTTTGCCAGTAATCATCGTGTCTGTCTGTTTCCATCTCTCCCTCTTCGGCATCTGAAGGTGAGTTGTCCTCACCCGAAGAAGACTCCTCCCCATCCCTGGAGGTCACAGGTGGGAGAGGGGGCGTAGGGTCAGGGTGGGTGGTTCCTGATGGCCTAGAGGCTTTGGAGGGCTGGTCGGGATTGCGGCGGTGGAACTCCCTGATGAGGGGGGCGTCCAGAACGTGTCGAGCAGGAACCCAGGACCTTTCCTCCGGACCGTAGCCCTCCCAGTCGACCAGATATTGCAGCCCTCTCCCACGGCGGCGGGAACGAAGCAAGCGACGGACTGTGTAGACGAGACCCCCATCAATAAAGCGTGGTGGTGGAGGAGGCCGAGTAGCAGGAACCAGTGGACTTTCCCGAACCGGTTTCACCTTGGACACGTGAAACGATGGGTGGACCCGCATGGATCGGGGCAGTTTGAGCTTCACCGCTGCAGGGCTGATGACCTTCTCGATCTCAAACGGGTCGATGAATCTAGGTGCCAACTTTTTGGATTCTACCCACAGGGGTAGGTCTCGGGTGGACAGCCATACCTTCTGGCCCGCCTGGTAGGTAGGTGCCTCAGTGTGGCGCCGATTGGCCGCTGTTGAGTACTGGTCGGCAGAGCGGAGGAGAGCTGTTCTAGCTTCTGCCCATGTGTGGCGGCAGCGGCGTACAAAGGCCTGGACTGATGGACAGGAAACCTCTTTCTCTAATGCCGGGAATAACGGTGGTTGGAATCCGTAGGCACACTGGAATGGAGATAATCCAGTGGCCGAGCTGATCAGAGAGTTGTGGGCGTATTCCACCCACAAGAGTTGCTGGGACCAGGACGAAGGGTGCTTGGAAACCAGACATCGTAGGGCAGTCTCCATTTCCTGGTTCTTGCGTTCCATCTGGCCGTTGGATTGGGGATGGAACCCAGATGAGAGACTGACTGTGGCCCCAATGAGAGTGCAGAATTCCCTCCAAAACACCGACGTGAACTGAGGTCCTCTGTCCGAGACTACGTCTGTGGGAAGACCGTGGAGCCGGAATACATGGAGGAGCACTAATTCAGCTGTCTCTTTAGCCGAGGGGAGCTTGGGCAAGGGAATGAAGTGGGCCATCTTGCTAAACCGATCTACCACTGTCAGGATGGCAGTGTGTTTGTTGACCGGTCACAAAGTCCAGAGAGATATGGGACCAAGGACAATGAGGCACGGGTAGGGGTCGCAGGAAACCAGCCGGAGCTTGGTGGGATGGCTTGTGTTGGCTGCAGACGGGACAAGCGTTAACGAACTCTTGGGTGTCCTCTTCCATGGTAGCCCACCAGAACCTCTGCTGCAGGACCCCCTTGGTACGTTGGCTCCCCGTGTGACAGGTGAGTCGGGAGCTATGGGCCCACTGGAGGACCTCAGACCTCAGGTTCCGAGGGACGAACAGGCGGTCCTGAGGGCAGGAGCTAGGGCGGCCTTGACCTTCTCCTCAATTTCCCATGTCAAGGAAGCAACCAAGGGGCCCGAAAGAATGGTGTCCTGGCTGGGGGTGGATTCGTCCCTCTCCATAAACTGGCGGGACAGGGCGTCAGGCTTAATGTTGCGGGAACCTGGCCGGTAGGAGAGGGAGGAGTTGAAGTGGGTAAAGAACAGAGACCACCTGGCCTGTCTCGAGTTAAGTCTCTTGGCGGTCTGGATGTATTCGAGGTTCTTATGATCCGTCCAAACAATAAAAGGCAGACTGGTCCCCTCCAGCCAGTGGCACCATTCCTCCAAGGCTAACTTAACTGCCAGTAGCTCTCGGTTGCCAATGTCATAATTTCTTTCGGCTGGCGAGAGCCGCCTCGAGAAGAAGGCGCAGGGATGCAATTTCTGGTCCTCTGCTGCCCGCTGGGATAGGATGGCTCCTACCCCAACATCGGAGGCATCCACCTCCACAACAAACTGTCTTTCAGGGTCAGGGACTTGAAGGATGGGGGCAGAAGTAAATCGGGTCTTCAGGGTCAGGAAGGCCTCCTCCGCGGAGGGGGACCACAGGAATGGCACTTTGGATGAAGTTAGGGCTGTCAGTGGGGCGGCCACGGTGCTATAGCCTCGGATGAACCTCCGGTAGAAGTTGGCGAACCCGAGGAAACGTTGCAGCTGTTTGCGGGAGTCCGGGACGGACCAGGATGTGACTGCTGAAACCTGACAGAATTTATAGATAATGTGTCTTGCAGGTGTTTGGGGCCAAGGACAATAACTCAGCAGAAAATTGCAGGTCATCCAGTTTTTTGTATCCTTTATGCACGCCTGAAGTTTGACTAACTTATCGGTTTCATCTGGCTTTATCGATAAATATAATTGAGTATCATATGGATAGCAGTGAAAGTTTATGGAGTGTTTCCTAATAATATTGCCTAAAGGAAGCATATATAAGGTGAATAAAATTGGTCCAAGCACAGAACCTTGTGGAACTCGGTGACTAACTTTGGTGTGCACAGAAGATTCATCAGTTACATATACAAACTGAAATCTATCTGATTGATAAGGCTTAAACCAGCTTAGTGCGGGTCGTTTAATGCCAATCAAATGCTCCAGTCTCTGTTATAGGATACGATGGTCAATGGTACTGAAAGCGGCACTAAGATCAACACAGAACAAGTACAGAGACAAATCTTTTGTCTGATGCAATCATAAGGTCATTTGTCACTTTCACCAGTGCTGTGTGAAAAACCTCAAATAAACTATTATTATGTACTAAAGTCACATAATTGATTGGCGACCGCTTTCTCAAGGATTTTGGTGAGAAAGGGAGGGTTAGATATAGGTCTATAATTGGCTAAAACCCCTGGATCAAGCATAGGCTTTTAAAGAAGAGGTTTACTTACAGCTACTTTAAAGGACTGTGGTACATAGCCTGTTGATAAAGACAGATTGATCATGTCTAGTAAAGAAGTGCTAACTAAGGTTAAAACTTCTTTAAGCAGCCTAGTTGGGATGGGGTCTAAGAGGCAGGTTGTTGGTTTAGATGAAGAAATCATTGCAGTTAGTTGGTGAAGGTCAATTGGAGAATAACAGTCTAAATATATATCTGGTTCTACAGCTGTTTCTATGTTTGATGAATTTTTTCTCTAATAGTTAGAATTTTATCATCAAAGAAGCTCATGAAGTTATTACTATTGTGCGCTCTGGGAATACATGGCAGCCTGGCTACATTGCTGAAAAGAAACCTGGGGTTGTTCTTATGTTCCTCTATTAGTGAGGAGTAATAGGCTCCACTGGCGTAATGGAGGGCCTTACTGTATGTCCTTGAGCAAGACACTGAACCCCTAACTGCTTCTGATGAGTGGTTGGCACCTTGCATGGCAGCCCCTGCCATCAGTGTCTGAATGTTGGCATGTGTTGTAAAGAGCTTTGAGTGGTCAGTAGACTAGAAAGCACTACATAAAATGCAGTCCATTTACCATAAGGAAATAACCCATGTTATGTAAATGAACAAAGTAGCCTAAATATCCCAAATGGACAATGAGCCAGGAAACAGGGTAACCATTAAAGCTTTTTTTTTTATTTATATCATGTCGCATATATAAATATTCATGAAAACAGGCTCAGGCCAAAGCAACAGCCAAATAGGCTAAAAAACCTAAAAACAAAAAATGGTAACATATAAAAAACACATTTAATTAATTGATTATTCAATAATTTATTACACAAAAACATTTGTGTTGAGACTAAATTTGAACATGTCATTATTTGTCCCTTAAACATACTGAACAGACATTCAGCACCATGACTGTGTATATTCCACATACTTCTTTCCTGCACTGGCAAATGTTTTGTTTTATTTGTATTGTCTAGCCATGAACTTGGCCACGTCACACCTTTGGAATTCGATATTTTAAGATATAAAACCACCTGGAGTGTATGATGAAAAACAAACAATATAAAGTTATTCTAAAATGCTGCTTCTGTTGAAATGCCAAATAATTGGTTTAATACGTAGTATAGGAGAAACTCTTCCAATGTGAAGAAAATAGCGCCTTGAAAATTCTGGTCGGTTTGAAATGAGAAGGAGGTCGGGGCTTTTCAGAGTAACTATGAACATTTTTACCAAGACTGGGGGGAATCTAACTCAAGCTGTTGCTGTAATAACTCTGAAAGATTCAATGTACTTTGACACTGCATATTTTAAACTGGCAAATTGACTTTGTACATTGATGAAATTTGTATATCGGTGTGATTTGTGCGCTGTTTCTCCTTTGTTGGGTAAGTTTGTTAGGTATTTTGGCATGTTTTTTCATATTTCTGGTTGGCACTTTTTTCTAGAGTTTGATTTGGACAGTTTTGCAAGAAATCTTTCATTACAACAATTAAACAAGTGTAAGAAAGTTAATTTGATGCTCATTGCTTACGTGTTTGATATGTAAATGCCAGTACATGCAAGAAAGGAGTAGCTGAGACAGCTCTTGGTTGAGAAGCAGGGGCAGAGGGGTTTGTTTGTGGGTATATCCACTGCAGAGGGAGCAGGGAAAGCTGATGTGGAGATCCAAGACCCTGTGCTGCCCGTCACACCCACTCCCACAGTTCCTCCCATTATGCCAGGGATGTCAGCTGTGGAACTCAAGCCGACATTTAGCATCAAGGAAATAGAGGTGAGGAATAGGGAGTTAGAGGTGGAAGCTATGCACCTTTAGGGTAAGAGTTTTTTTTACAATGAGTTGTACTGCAGGTCTGACCTAATGGTGGGGAGTTGGAATGAATGATTTACGCGTGCCACTGCACACAGTTATACTTTCTTCTTCCTTGGTGTCTGACCCAGTGCGAGGTTGGTGTGCCAGATCAGCTGCCTAACGCAGAGGTCGATCTCGTTCTTGGGAATGATTTGGCTGGTAACAAAGTGTTTATACTCCTGAGGTATCCTACTGCTGACATGTGTGTTGTTGCCCTCGCTATGCTTAACGTGCCACTCATTTTCCCGGCATGTGTAACATGTGCCCAGACTCGTAAGCTTCGTGATATAATGGATCTTTCTGACTCCTTTTTGAATGTGTCGGATGGCCCCTCTGCTGAAATAAAGTGTACCTGTTACCACTGAGGTGGTACCAAATGTGAGAAAGTTGTGTTTGGCAGTAGATAAAGACCAGATCATCAAAGATCCACAAGCTAACAGTTCATTGGCTAGCATTTTGTTTGCTGCTCAGGGACAAAAGTGTGACACAGCCTGAGACTAAATGTTTGATGAAGATGTTTTGTTGCATAAATGGTCCCCAGTGTCTACGATGGAGTTTGATGTGGTTACTCAAGTAGTAAGTCCAGTCTCGTGGTGCCATCTGGGAATTAAGAAAACATACCATCGGGTGCTCTGATATTTTTTTTCTGGGCAGGCTTGAAATCCAATTTTCGCAAAATTGTATCAATCTTGTCATGTTTGCTAAGTAACCGGAAAACCGAACCAAGTAATTCCTCTGGCCCCAACGCATCTGATCCCGGTACTGGGTGAACTATTTGAGCATTTCATAATAGATTGTGTTGGGCCCTTGCCAAGAACAATGGCAGGTCACCAGTACCTGGTTACCATGATGTGCGCAGCCAAATGTGTTCCTGAGGCCGCCTCGTTGTGCACGTTGAGGGCTAAAACAGAGGTGAAAGCCTTGATTAAGTTCTTTTCCACTTTCGGGTTGCCAAAACGTATCCAAACTGATCAGGGATCTATCTTTATGTCCAAGGTTTTTGCACAGATTATGTCAGAGTTGTTTGTGAAGCATCAGATCTCCAGTGTGTATCACCCAGAGAGTCAGGGCGCACTGGAGAGATTTCATCAGATGCTGAAATCTATGCTCCGTAAGTATTGTGTTGAGTCCAATAGGGAGTGGGATGAGGGTCTGCCATTGCTGCTGTTCGCCATTCCTGAAACCACCCAGGAGTCTCTTGGTGTCATGATCTATTCCTTTTTTTGTTTTTTGTCACGTTCTTGCCCCTGTTATCTCTGTCACTGTTTATTCCCTGTTTCCACTTCTGCTGAATGCCCTTGGGCCATGGACTATTTCTCTGTTCCCCTGACCTGCCATCCCCTTACCTTCCACCAGATGCCCTCTGACTTTCCTTCTTTTTCCCATCACCTGACTGCCCCACCCATCTACACACCTGTCTCCACTCCTCTCTCTGCCTGTCAGCCACTCCTTCCTCATCAGTCCAACTCCCTTCACCTGTTCACTCGTCTGCCTCTGGTCACTAATCAGTCACTTACATATACCGGTCCAGTTTCTTTGTTTAGTTATCAGATCCTTGTTTCTGTATCTCTGTTGTCTGCGCTGTGTTCCCTTGTGTATTGTCTCTGGATTTTCTGTTTGCCTCACCACCCAGTAATTTTTTGTCTCACTATTTGGAATAAACGTTTTGTACAATTCCTGTTGGTCTCCTCATCTCTCCTCTCTGCGATTGGGTCCTACCCCTGCAAACCTGCTACTCCCTGTGACACAGACATATTATGAGACTGATAAGATTAGGTTAATTCATATAGCCAATTTCCCAAGTTCTCAAGGTGGTGCCTCGTTTTATTTATAGAATAGTAGTGAACAAGTGAGTTGTGGGTGCAATTAGGCTATTTGGGTTAATTATGGCATTTTATCAGGAATAAAATAATTATACTTTTTTTTTAATAATGAATAACAATAATGTAGTAATTATTTTATTTATTATACTGAATTATATGTTACCTACCTTTTCATAAATGTCGGCATGCTGTCCTGTGTCCTCCCCAAGTTTTTGTGGTTTAGGCCACTGCTGTCTTTTCATTTTCATTACTGGCAGAGACACGTTACTCATAGGCTGACAAAAATTGTAACACAACAACATTATAGTAATCATTACTTTCAAAAGTTACTTTTCACTTTGTTTTTGTGTTTCTTTTTTTTTATTGTGTAAAAGAAGGTGGTCAGTTATTAATTTAAGATTTCATTGATAAAGGTATCGCTACTACTATTGCCGCAATATCACTCCATACAAGCCAAAATATAGATGGACACAGCAAAGTGGGGGCTCAGATACAGCACACTCTAACATAACATAAGGCCACATGTGTCTTGTCTGTAATGCTGACTGGCTAGGACCTGTATGTAAAAACAGCCATGGCTCTATCTCTAACAACATACCCCTGCACAATAATCACAGTGGTAATTTTGGGCCATGCCCAGTGTCAGGGACAAGACCGAGCCATCATTAGTATGCAAGGAGGGCATCCACTGTATGGGGTCATAGAGGGGATGCTGGCGTGCTGCCAGCCTGCCTAAGCAGGACGTTGGAGATGATGACACTATGAGCCTGAGCATGGCTTTGTTAAGGTTTTTGATGTATACTAGCTGAACAAGGTCATTGATCAGATCTATCACATCTTAACATTTTAATCGGTGACTTTAAGTCAGTAGCTGTGCTTGATAAATAGGTTGGTTTTGGGCTTGGTCGGGGTGAGGCTGATGGGGTAATATAAATGTTAGCTTTTTGCTGTGATGGTGAGAGCAGCATTCACAGCCTCAGACCTTGCTTATCCCCCACATGCTGCCACCTGCTCCTCAGTGGGGGGTTGAGGTTGCCAGGCATGGCAGGGGGGCTTAGTCACTGTGGAGCAGCCAAATCCCTGCCACTAATCAGTGCTCCCAATTGGAGAGATGCTCAAGTGTTTCCGAACACCTTTAAGGTTTGCCATTTTTGATTTTGTTGAATATCACTGAAAACCCTCAAACCTGCCAACCTCATGAGTTGAGACAGGGGAGCATTGCTATTTTATTAAACCATTGAGTTTTACCATGTGCTCCTGAAGTATTAGAGGCACGACACATCTGTTGCATCCTCAGTCTTTGGGTGTGTATTTTCTGCCTGAGTTGACACTAGACAAGCCTAGCACCTGTCTACATTTTAATGCCAAAAGGATATGTGCGCACACATGCATAGACAGGCACACATGTACACACTTAAACACTGCATACACACTGCAGCCCACTCTGCACCTCTTAGTGCAGCTCTACAGGAGCAACAGCAGCAACAGTACAAATGAGTCAGGAAAATGTGTAGGTGGACTCTACATTCAACCCAGCCATTAGAGGGAGTGTGTGTGTGTGTGTGTGTGTGCATGCAAGCACACACGCACGCACACAGAAGTGGGTGGGGGCACAGGTTCTGAATAGCTTTTAATTCTGGCTGTGCTTGTAATGTTCCACTGAGAGAGGCAGTTCATGCCCCAAGGATTTGGTTTTTGTTATTGCAATTACTGTGCTTATCCTCGCTGTACCTGGAGATAAAAATGTGCTGTCTCTTCTTTTCTAATTAAAGGATTGTTTCACCAAAATTCATAAAGAAACATAATTTCTCTCTTGACTATTCAGCCATGCAGGTATTGTTGGTTTTATGTGCTTATATTGTGACCATATCAGTCTCTGAGCTGTCTGCCTCCCCAACAATACAAATAGCATTATATGTGCATTTTATAATAGCATTTTGTGTTCCATTTAATCTAAATAATTCAATGGCTGCCACCTACTTTATGCTGCAAAAATAGTCCTTATCTTAACAGTGAAGTATGTTAATCTCTCAGAGTAATGGACAATATTTCTGGAACTAGATGTTGGTCTTGAATCGTTAAATGTCATTTTTCCACAACAAATTAAATTCCATTCACCTCTACCTGTGCACATAAAACTAAAACAACTAGCCACTACATAACCACTAGAGATAAGAGAGAAAATATGTTTTAAGTTATTTGAGTGAACCGCCCTTTGACATTGGTTTGATGCATATCATTAAAAGTAGGCATGGGACATTTTCTTTTAATGTCTGCTTTGATACTCCCTATCTCTAGGAGGCATTTCTAAAGCACATCTGACGAAACATATCTATTTTTCTATTTTAATCAATACAGCTGTCTACACAGGATGTGTAAATGCTCGCATTTCAGTGCATACTTTTAAGTTTATTTTCTTCTGTTTTACATGCATAACTACAGTGACTGTGTGTTGGGCTGTGAACCCATATGCATACCAATGGTGACTCAAAAAATTGGGGTGGACAGGAGGAAAACCAACCCACAATGTCATGTTATTTTACACTAGCTGGCTACTTATCTCTACTTATATTCAATGTAAAATTGATCAGTAATCTTGTGAGCAGTGGACCACTGCGGGCACTGGATGGGAATGAACCGTGTGTGTGTGTGTGTGTGTGTGTGTGTGTGTGTGTTACTAGCAGAGATGGATAGAGAATATTGGAACTAGAATATTGTACTAAAGTCAAAGTACTGTTACTTTAAATTAATTCTACTCAAGTGAAAGTACATGTGTAAAAATGTACTTTAAAGTACTTAAAAAGTAAATCAAAAATAAAATGTAAATGTTACCACCTTACATTTTTTTAAATCGGAGGAGGGAGTGGTGGTATGATGCTACTGTAAAATTAAAGAACACCTTAATAACACACAAAAATAAATTGCATTAAATTTCATTATACACTTGTGGAACAACATCATGACAATGAGTCTGTGTCCAAATCAACAAAAATCTTCCATTTCTATAGAGTGATTTTGCAGCCTCTGCATACAGCTAATGATCAATTATAAATATACAACTGCCTTCCTCAGTGAAGCCTCACTAGCATTACCCAGAAAAAAGACAAAGCTCAGACAATTAAACAGAAGAAAAGAATTTTAAAAAAGCATCAACCTCCGATTTAAAAAGGAAAATGTGTTTTTGTTTTTCCTTTTCTGAGTGCAGACCATGCAGCAGTCCGTCGCCCATACTGGGATTCAGTCCCAGGAGTGCAGCAGCATTTCATAGTCCCACCGTGGGTCGAGCAGGAGAGCTGACGCAGTGAGGCCTGAGGATTCTCGGAGTGGAGCTCTCCGTCTTGCTGTGCCCCCCAGTCCAAATCCATGCTCGCTGTTAGCAATTACATTGGCTAATGTAAGTAGCCAGATATTGCTTGATTTAAAAAAAAAATAATAATGCAATGTGATGTGTTTAAATGTAGTACACAATTTGAACATTATATTTTATTTTCTAATATACTATGCTATTGTATGAATCTAGCTATCGCTTTACTCATTGGACCAAGGCAATGTCAACATTTTACGTCTTTAGGCTGAAACATTTAGTACATAAAATTGATATAATAAGATCCCGCCCTAAGGAGAACTGCAGGAGCCAGTCCGTCTGAGCCCCCACCACCACTTCACACAGACCGCCCTGCAACCTGCTCATACAGGTGTCTCTGTTGAATCATTTTAACCAGAATTTCAATAATGGATTTTCCAAAAAGAGTGAACATTTATTTTATAAATGATACTGATATCTGATAATGGTTCAATTTAAGCAATTACTCTTTTTTTATATATATATTTTATATTTTGATCTTCCTCTGAAAAATAAAGGAACAACACTCAACACTCACACTTTTTTCCCACAGTAAATGGATGTAGACACACCCCTAATCAACTGTTCACAAATCAGTACTTCTGTCTGCTCCACAAGTTTGTAGACCTGTCAGTCAAAATGACAGCACAGAAGTAGTGCAATTTCATGGATTGTGTTGCATAGGAAAGGATCTCAAACAATGCCAGAATAGCTGTCACTACGCATGACCATTACTCACTGATGTGGTTATTTATAGCACCTGTATTATTAGTAATTCAAATGTACCTGTTAATCATCATCAGCAGTAATATCTCGATCATCATCATTTTTCTGACATTTGATGATGACTATTTAATGTACAGCGCTCATATGGAAACAGCCAGTGATAGTCATTATGACCAAACAGATGAGATTAAGGAAATGCTGGATGCAGTTATGGACTTGAAAGCAACAACAGCTCCTTTGTTTCTATGGGAGTGTCCTCCGTGGCACAGTGTGGCAGAAAGTCACACACTGGCACTGAGTCTGCACTGTTGACTGCTATCAGCTGTAACTATGGTAACAACCAAGAGTGAAAAGTGTAATGAAAACATTCCTACATTCTTCCCATCCAGTTTCCCACTATAGAGGTAGTGGTGACAACATTAAATAATTAGTCACTTAACCCTTTAGAGTGAGAAGGATTTATGAATGTGAATTATGTGTGATCATGTATGATCCATGCTTGCGACAGATATACTTAAGTGTTTAAAGTCCATCATACAGGCTGATGTTCTTCAGCCTGTACTCCACCTCCATAATCAATTTGCTAATCTAACTGAGTACTATTCAGCCTGTGAAAACAGTTGTATAATGTATGGCTCTGAAGGAGCTTTATCAAGTCCAAAACATTTACTCAAGGCACCTTGGCATCTCAGTTTGGGCTTGGAGGCTACAAATTCATAACAGGAAACCTGTGTTACAAACTGGGGGGATGGAATTTGAAAGACTTTGGAGTCTACCATTCAGGGAGGTGCTGATGAAAAATACAAGCAGTATTAAGGGAAATGTTGGGTCCAATGTTTTGGACTTTGAACTTTTTATTTTATTTAAAAGGAAAGGTAAGAGTTTTTTGAGTACATCCCACACTTAACACCAAATGTGTATCAATCCACCACTGAAAATAGTCCTTAACAAAGGCACTAATTCTTCCTGCCTGAGTAAGGTTTGCTAAATCAATCATCTTCCAAACAACTTAAAAATTGGGTCAGCTAATCTGATAATTGAGCATTTGTTTTGTTGAAGTTTTACATAACTATATACCTGTTGTACCACACAGGCTATTTTATCAGTTGTAGTGGTGAGTTACTCAATGACCCTTGTATCCAGATATTTTTTTTTTGTTACTTTTTCTTTTCTTTTTCTTTTTTCATGTAAAACACACATGTGCTTTCACACTCTGAGTTAGTCTAGCTGTGTTTGCTGCATTCCCTGCCGCTCCTTAACCGCTCACTGTTTTTTCTCTCACTCTCTCTCTATTACACACATTCTGACTGTCCAAAAAATATAAAGAGGAAATGTTTACTCAGTGATATCATATTCTGGAAAAGGACGGAATAGCCTTGAAAGAGCTCTTCAAGTTGGATTTTTTTTTGTCCTGTTTCCACCCACCCATTCATTTCTTCACATCCTTGTATTCACATTTTGCTTGGCTTGTTGGTGCTGTACATTTATGTTGTCAGTACATGTGTCTAGTTGTGGCATTGCCAAGACAAATTACAATACATTTATTCTTCTTGGCAAATTACTTTTTTTAAGTCTGATGCTGATTTAAATGAACAAATGTTAAGTACCAGCTGCTACATATCTACATAGCATGGGGACATGATCAAAATTGCAGTATTTTGCAGTGCTTTGAATATCTGAAATGCAACAGATGTTACAGAGCTCAGTGTTTTTCAGCATCAATATAGAGTTCTGGGTTCAAGTAAGAAAACCTTGTAATACTTATTACAAAAAATCCAGCCCTACAACATCACCTTGCTTAACAGTATGTTACATGGTTCACTCCATTTGTCCACGTAAGGTTGGGAATAAAAAAAACTATATGTATATACATATTTATAGCTATATTTATTATTTAAAATTTTTTATTTCTGTTTTATTCACAGCCTTGAACAAAAATACCATTTCCCACACGCCCATGACTTTCACGGCTTAAACTGTCACTAAATTGACAGAATGAGGAATGTTGGGTGGTTGTGGAGCAGCTAGTCCAAGCATAACTGTAACAACTGTAGGGCAATGTAGACGTTATTTTTAGACAGAAGAGGTTACTATTAAAAAGTAGAAAAATTACAATTACATTGTTGGATATCAGGAATAGGGAAGAAACCAACAGTTATGTTTCTGCTGCAGTGGCAAGTACCCACCGTAATGAGATGAACGTGAAGTGATCCAGATGATTTGCTGTTTTAACAGAGTAACTGATTGATATTCCATTGTATTTGCTGGTTACAATTACGCTCACGCTTCCAGAATTCCTGCCACCTATTCTCTCATTTCTTCCTGTTCACCTGTGACCTTTAAACACCTGACCAACAGTGTTACCTCATAGCCAAGATACATACTATCATCTAGTGGTCAAAATGTTACGGTCTACAAATATATAAACACACACACAACTATTTACGTACATTTAGAATAAAATGTGCTGAATGGTTCCTACATTATTTATTTACAGTTTGCAAACATTAGCTAATATTGGCCATCATAATCTACTGGTCATAACAGAACTGTAGCAGCAAGAATCCTAAGAGTGTGGAATTGAACAATTGAAAACCAGCCTGTCAACTTGCAACGCGGCTCTGAACAATTAAGAGTCATGGAAAAAACATCAAAATGTCCATAGAATAAGAATCAGGTAATTGTAATTTATCATTTTTATAAGATGCACAACAATTACAGTGAAGCAGTTGTTTGCAATGCAATTCTTAAATCTCAGCCTCCCTCCAACAATGTTTTCATAGATATGTATAAAGAAAAATCACACAAATTCATGAACATAAAATAGTGCAGCAGCTAAAATATAGGAATAAAGTATATAAAATACAACATAATTAAAACATATATATATATATATATATATATATATATATAAAATATAATGCTGTGTTAGACATGTGACAACTGTGGTAGCCAGGTGAGTAATAGTAAGATTTATAAACTGTAAACAGCTTGTGCAATAATGTACATATATATAAATAATGAGAACACACACACACATATATATATATGTATATATATATATAGAGGTAAGAATATGGATATAATGTACAGAGACTGAAAACTGTACGTAACCAGGTAAGTGAGCAGGTGAACCCAGTGGTGTAGAAGTAGGTATAGACCTGTACAATACATACTGGTACTGTACATATACAGGTATTATGTTAGATGCAATATATGTTTAAGCCTAGTCAGTAAAAACTAGCGAAAGGTAAACTGGACATATTTAGACATTCTATTTTCTTACTATATCTATAGTGACCTGTTCTGGATTCATGAAAAACCATATTAGAATGACAGACCTGGCAGGTACTGTATGATCCCTTATCTCATGTCTGTTGTCCATTGGCTGAACAGTAAGTAGGCTGAAGTGTCACTGCTGGGCAAGGCTTACATTGCTTACACACTCTTGTACAGTTCAGGAGTTTCAGGAGGAACAAGCCCCTGCCCTCTCCTGTCTGCATCGGTGGGACGGATGTGGAGGTGGTACCTGCATACAAGTACCTGGGTGTCACACTGGACAATAAACTGGACTGGTCCACCAACACAGAGGCCGTCTACAAGAAGGGCCTGAGTCGGCTTTACTTCCTGAGGAGGCTCAGGTCCTTCAACGTCTGCAACAAGATGCTGCAGATGTTCTACAAGTCTGTTGTGGCGAGCACCATCTTCTTTGCCGTGGTGTCCTGGGGTGCGGGCATCAAGACAAAGGATGCCAACAGACTGAACAAAATCTTAAGAAAAGCTGAGTCTGTGGTTGGCTCTAAGCTTGTCACCCTGGAGGAGGTGGTGGAGGATAGGATGCTGGCAAAACTGCTGGCAATCATGGACAATCCCTCTCACCCCCTCCACAAAACACTGGACAAGCTAAAGAGCAGCTTCAGCCACAGATTCATTCAACCCCGCTGCTCTAAGGAACACTACAGGAAATCATTCCTCCCGACTGCAATAAGACTCTACAACTCATCTACCTCTGTCAGAGTCACCACCACAGAACTGCACTAAATGTCTCCTTGAACTGTGTACCCTGTACAACACTCCATATACTGGAACATTTAATTTTATTCTATTTTATTCTGTTGTATTGTATTGTATTCTATTGTTGTACTGTATTTTATTGTATTTAAATATACCGGCTGCTACGATGACCTAATTTCCCTTCGGGGATGAATAAAGTAATCTATCTATCTATCTATCTATCTATCTATCTATCTATCAGTAAATATCTTGACACAGCTTGAGGCGATGCTATAGTATTATGTAGTCCTCCTGCTGTCCTGCAGATTGCTCCATGCTTTACTCCAACCTTAGCCTGGGAACCAGACAAATCTGCAAGCTCATGTTTTATTTCCTCTGGGAAATGCCTCTAGCCACCTTCCAGTTCAGACAGATTTCCACCCAATCACAATTGTTTATCTAATAAGGGGCATGTTTGATACGTTGACTGACAGAGGAGCACCACTGAGGCATTTTGTAAACAACCAAGTTGGCTGCCACTGATGTGGAACTTTATGTTGCTATCACGTCAGTATTAAACAAACTGAACAGTATATTTTCTCTAAAAGAAGAACAAAAAATTGCACTCAAAGCTTTTGTTGATAGTGTTTGCTGTACTTCCAACAGGACATCCCTATTCCTCAGCTGTTCTGATGTTCTGTATCTGAGGGAGAAGGTTACCTGTCTATATTAACTAATCAGTAACCTTCCAGTATACAACATGATCCTCAGTTACATAAAAAAAGAAAAATCAATATCAAACACACACACACACACTCATACATGCCTTCACAAAAAACATTTTATGTACACAATATATTACGTTTGTTTGTCTGTGTCTGCCTCTGTTTCTTCCTCTATTTCCATTTGGTCCAAGTTTTGCGCTTGTTACAAAATGTGTCATATATATGTTTTGGTTTTTTTTTGTTTTGTTTGTCATGTTAGCTGGCCAATTAATGTTCAGTATTCTCTTGAATCTGGATCACCTTGCACATGTAGAATTCCTCCCCAAGACCACATTCAGTTTATTTTAAGTTAAACATGGGTCAGCTCAACCATCAATATCTCCCCTAAACTGTGAATATGCACAGACCTAGTCCTAGTCCTAGTCCTAACCCCAACCATGAAGCAATATGGGAAACACTATTAGAAATTAAAGGAGACTGTATTTGAGATGGAATCAACAGTGCCTGCATCTAGTAGTGGGACGTATAACATTTGCCATGGGCAGCAAAAAGGGCCATCCTTAATTGTTTCTGTTATATGGCGGTTGATCTTGTCATCTGCTTGGAGAGCAAAGAGCAATTTTTGTTTTTTGGTTACTGTTTTTCTTTGAGTGAGTTGCTAACTGCTTCTGCAGTGGTGGGTTGGACAAATAACACGTCATCAAAACGTCACACTGCTGTCCTGTCCTGCCGGTTCACCCTTTTTGCACAAGTTTCAATTCGGCTTTGTTACTACCTCTGCTGCAGGCTTAAACAGCTGTCACACTGCATGACTTTCAAAGTCGTCAGTTCACTGTGCAGTTCACACTATACAAGTTTTTGCCTTGTAATTTGGAATCTTGAAGTCATTGTGGTTTCCACACTACATGACTCATCATTAACGAACTTCACCAGGAGGAATCCCCGAGGAGTCTCTCTGCCATCCAAATTACATTTCACCGTGAAAACCCATGTAAGAAGTGACACGGGCAATGATACTTTACCATACGACGGACAGGATTTTTTTCCTTCCAAAATGTAAAAAATAATGTCACTGCAGCAAATGTTGTGGGACATTTAAGCAACAACAGAACTATATAGCATATAGCTGCTGGTGTTGTGGTTCAGCAACACTACAAGGTTACAAATACTGAAAAGCCTGTGTGTATGCTGATGCATTCTGATAGAAACGATATTGTGCTTCCTCAGTACAAAGAGATACGTGATAAGGATGGATCAGAGAGCTACAGCAGAGGAGTTGTCATTTGGCCAGCCTCTGTCCACTCTCATTGGCTGTAGGTTGTTTCATGTTTCACCGACCTGTCAGCGCCACAACCAGATATTTAGCCTGCTAGATATTTTTCTGCCGTCTGTGAGCCCACTGATCAGTTCAAACATAGTGATCGAGTGCTGGGTGAACGCCGATTTGACCTCGATCTAGGGGCTTTCATCTGCAATCTCCAAAAACTGTCGGTGAGTGGAAAATCAGGGTTACAAGCATTTAGTGTGAACTAGGCATTAAAGGCAGAACAACAGTGCCCCCATTCCCGCCTTGAACATGTTGTGTAAAAGGGTTTGTGTCTGATCAACGTAAGAAATAGGGCAGTGGGGCGGGGGTAGGGGGTCGTTTGGGTTGGAAGGGAGGGGCATTGTCTGGGAAATAATGCTCCCAGTTCAAAGCAGCATTACAGTAAGAACACTGTGGGGAGAGTGGGAATGGAAAAAAGTGATAGAAGAGGTAGAAGGAAATAAAGGGGGGGGGAAGCAGGCTGGGCTCTGCAGGGTCAGCTGGTTCTGTAGTAAACAAAAACAAGCTAAATAAGATTGTTAATATGTCTAGTAAGATTGCAAGTCAACACCAACACAGTATGACACTGCTTAGTGATGTATCACATTTTCTCTATAGTGAATATGAGTTGTTACCGACAACAAATACTTGTGATATGATAATTGTGTCATTTGTATTTTGTGTTGATTTCTAATTGTTGGTGATGATGTTGTGGGGCACTATGCTGTCTGACACTATGGAGCACTATTCTGTCTGTTGTATGTCTTTAACTGTAATGAATTTTGCTTTCTTTGGATTTGTTTGACAATTGCCACAGACACACAATTAATATAAACAAAAAAGGATATTATAATAAATAAAACTAAGTAAACACTGTAATTAACTTTTACTATTTACACACAATTCTTGGGCAAATTAACTTAAAGCCAAACCACCCTTAGAATAGATTGATGGACACTTTCTGTCAGGGGTTAAATTTCCATGTCACTGGAGCAGTACACAAACAAACAGGGGTCAGTGTCATCAATCCTCAACCCCCAGCAATTTTGTTTCAAATGTTCAGCAGCCAAATTCACAGTTTTAAAGCATTTACAGATGAAAAGCCAAGTCAATAATCATGGTCAATAATGAGTAAGTATGGTTGAGCAGCATACTTGCCAAACTCCAGATATCATAGCCCAAATAGAAAATTCAAACCTAGGGTATCTGGGGATCTTCCCCCAGAAAATTATCAATTTCAGACCGTTTTTCTGCATTCTAGTGAATGTATCTCATAATTTTGTTTCTGAAATGTGGAGTCAGGAGGACAGGGGGGAAGGGGGCATTGGAACATGGGACTCTCAGGAGAATTAGGAGGGTTGGCAGGTACATTTACAAACAGTAACATAGTATGAAAAGTAAATGAAGGCGAGAAACACACTGTTCAGACAGTGGAATCTACCGGATCATTTTGTCCAGAAAACAAACAAACTAGATTTTATTAACTCATTTGCATGTGTGTTTAGATGTTAGAACTATCCGTCAAATCCAAGCAAGATCACGTATTGTCCTTAAATGTTGCGAGTTGTATATGCAGACTCAGAGACTATCAACACACTGAGTATGTGTACAGTGTCCTGATATTGGACAAACTATTACATTAAGATACAAATCAATGGATTGTTGAATGAGTTGAATATAACAATGTACAATATATGCATTGTATATATATGCGATCTCAGAGAGTACATAATTCACACTAGACCATTTTGAACTCTTATGTACAGTGCTGAGCTCTACAGTATGTGATTCCAATCTGCGTTACAGGGTTTGTATGGAAGTATACAAGCTTCCCTACAGAAGAGACTATGCTTTATATAACTGACACATTATCAGTTAAACATTTGCTTTTCACTGTGCTCGAAAATGGATGTGTGGCTTATAAGTGTGTGTGAACGGTGTCAGAGTCTCATAGAGAGAGAGTTGGCAGCCCTGATAATGCAAAAACAAACACAACAAAGTACTAACGCAAAGTTAAAAGTTGCTGCTGCTACACCCTTAAGCTTAAATACTGATTTAGTACCACCAGTGTACGTGTCAGTCCTGAACAGGACTCTTTTTAAAATGTAACCCCACAAAATAATGTAGTTAGCTAATAATGTGCTCCTTAGCCTTGGGTGTAGTGCCAGGTTAGTACTGTTGTTAGAAAGCCAGTTAGTAGCATGTTAATATTTGCAGCTCTTTATGTCATGGTGTTATGGGATAGACCTAAGCGCAGGACAGACATGGGAGGTAAAGTGAAATTAGGAAATTCTACTCTAAACATTAGTAGAATTGTAGGGAAGCTTGCAGGTAGGCAGAGGTCTAGTGATCATGGAGCACAAGGAAAAAGTGGGTGGTGAAATACAACAAGAGGGAAACATATACTTAAAACACAGAAAAATTGAGAAGCCGAGACGTATGACTGACCCTGTAGATGAGACAACGATCTGGCATGGAGTGGGAGATATGCTGGGGAGTGCTGATGGAAGGCAGGTGAGTTGAGAGAGGTGATGAGCTGGTGAGCAGGTGTACAGAGGCCTGTACTAGGAAACAGGTTCAACATATCCAGGGTATCTTTTCTTTATCTGGCTTCTCTTAACTAATGCAAAATGATATCTGCCCAAATCCTGCTTCGTAGTACAAGCCTCTGGTTGAGCGGGAGCCAGGACAGGAACAACAACACACACACAAACACAAAGGCCCTGTTCATACATGGTATTAACATCCATCTTAAACTGACATTTTTTTGTTGTTTATTTTACTTAATTTTATTATTGAAACATTTATCTAAATACAGATATATATTCTTTAAGTTGACTGTACTTAAATTGTTCTGAGTAATTTCAAATAAATTATGTATGCAACTTTAGCTCAACTATTTTGAGTAAATGTAATTTCCTTAGTAATTCTAACTAAATCTATGTTTAATATGCTTAAATACATTGAATAACAAATTGTTTAACAATATAGATTACACAGAGTAATTTTATGGTTCCATTCCATATATTCCACCATCCATTTGCACGAACACTTTATGAATGAAATCGTAGTAGAGTAATAGAAGATAAGTTCAGTGCATAGGTACATAGCATACTTACACATGGTAAAATCATGGAAATCAAGGAAAATAATAAGTCCTAAATAAAAAAAATCTGAGCAAGCCAACAAAAGCAGGCGCTCTGCTTCTGAAATGCTTCCGGTGGGGTATGAAGCTGTGTGGAGGACAGACTAAACTGTGACACAGCCCAGTGGAATATTTGGGTCAATCCTTCAGTCTTGCACTTACTTTGTTCCTATTATGGCAACATCTTCTGCATTTTACATCACATTAAATGCCCTCTAGTAAAATATTCTTAAATATATCCGAAAAAAAAGAACCAACAACAACAAACAGCAATGCAGCTTGACAGTAATTAACATATGCAGCTGAAGAATTACAGTCCCACAGAACACAGATTTTGTTCTTCAGTACAGGAACTTTGGGGAAAAGCCTTCCACCATCCATTTGCAAGAGCACTTTCTGAAAGAACTCATAGTAGTATTTCAGCTCCTTAGGGCAAGATAAGTTCAGTGCATAGATGAATCCTAGCATCCCCGCACAAGCTCAGGCTGCAGAGCTAATGTTGTCCAGAATGATCACTCCAACAAAAAAATGCCAATGTTACCATAATGTCCACTTTCTACGACCTCCTTGTTGATGACATATATGCCCATGAAATTCTTCTGCAGGTCTCTCTGGATGTCGTCTCCTTCAATGTCCAGTAAGAAAATAAGAAAAAAAAGGAAAACATTTGTTTACATAATTTATTTAATCTTAATGGGATAAACTTTACTTGATAAGAAATATTAATCTTGCTCACATGCCAATATATTTCTAAAGATAATTCTGGTGATATTTTATAATTCTTCTCTTGTTCAGCTGTGTAAATTTAAAAAAATCTTTTAACATGTACTTCTGCATAAACACCATGCTTACAACAGATACATTTTATGTGCATTGCTTTGGCCCATTGTGTTTTTGAACTTCAAAGCAATGTCATGCATCTTCTGAGTGGTAAGGACAAAACATGTGTCTGGTTACATGAATTTCTGAGAGTGAATGTGTTCAAATAGATGATTCTCTAGTGTTCTAGAATAGTGTTGACCACATGGAAGCACTTTAAGGTCTGGATACCGGACTCAATACCGGGCAAAGTTGGCAGCATAGCTGAACTGCGATGCTGTACCCACTTCTTATTATACATTCATGGTTGCCCATCATTGACACTGTTGTCATAATTTTACCATATTCACTTCCCAGATTAGCACATTCTGGCTACTAGCCATTGACTAACGCTGTATTTTGACTGAAAAATGACCCATATCTCTATGACCCACAGCATCAGCATTAAAAAGACAATATTGTTTAGTAAGTCCCGTTTCAATTTATGGTACACGGATAGAGCAAGCAAATCTGTCTAATGTTTTATTTTAGTACTCCATCACAGCACGGTGCATAAAGTGTGTTCTACACACATCATTTTAAACATGACATAGCCATTAGACCACTAAATACATATTTATGACGGTACTGTAAGCTTTGTTAGACATGTAGCTAAAGCGCTGCAGTGATCCAGACACAAAGATAGGACTAAAGCTGCAATTGTTGTGCTGCCAAAACATTGATTTTGTAAGTTAAGTGTATGAGCTTTGTTGTGTTGTTTGTATTAACACAGGCTTGGAATAACAAGTGGGTGAATGACATTAGAATATTAAAACATTTTCCATAATATAAGATACAATACTTTGGACTTGAAAATGGTATTATACTGGCTTACCATATACTCCTGAATGAGATGTCCATCATCTTCACAAAGGGAGAGGCAAAGTGCTTTGAGGACTGCTGTTCTTCTAAGGTCCACATCATTTGTAGCCTTTCTCAAAGGATATGAATGATTAATACACAAAATAATTACAAAAAAATATTTAAAAATTGTAGAACAATGGCGAAAACACGAACTACATGCTCCAGCTGTGTCTCCAGCTCAGGAAAATAGACGTTAACATTAACTGCTGTACTATGCATAGAGTCAAGTCAATTTTATTTGTATAGCGCCAAATCATAACAAAAGTTAGTTCAAGACATTTTTTCACATTGTGTTAGTATGGTCTAGGCCATACTATTTAAAATATTATTTACAGAGACCCAACAGTTCCCACCATGAGCAGCACTTGGCGACAGTGGCGAGGAAAAACTCCCTTTTAACAGGTAGAAACCTCGAGCAGAACCAGGCTCTGGGTGGGCGGCCATCTGCATCGACCCAGTTGGGTTGAAAGGGGAGGAGAGAGGGGGAGAGGGGAGACAGAACAGGAGGAGAGACAACAAATCAGACTAATAATAATAACAACTGCAGCAGTGAGTGTGGAGCAGGAACATGGGGGCAGTAGACGGCCTGCAGTCACAGATCCAGAATCTACAGCTCCAGAGGCAGAAATACCTGCAGAAAGTGAGAAGGTGAAAAAGTACAAAAACTACCAGGAAAAGGTGAAGTTAGTAACATGTATTAATGGGATAAGAATGAGTACGGATGGAGAGGGAGAGGAGGGGAGAGAAGCTCAGTGCATCATGGGAAGTCCCCCGGCAGTCTAAGCCTATAAGCAGCATAACTAAGGGATGGTTCAGGTCTCACCTGAGCCAGCCCTAACTATAAGCTTTATCAAAAAGGAACATTTTTAGCATACTCTTAAACGAAGAGAGGGTGTCTGCCTCCCAAACCCAAACTGGGAGCTGGTTCCACAGAAGAGGAGCTTGATAGCTGAAGGCTCTGGCTCATGTGATTTGTGCAGTTCACAGTGAGATTAAAAGCCAATCTGAATAACTAATCAAAAAAAAAAAAAAAAAAAAAAAAAGGATTTGGGCCTCTTTTCCCTGCAGTCTGAATATAGCCAATAATCTTTAGAAATGTTTCTGCGCTGTAAATAATCTAGGCTGTTATTGAAGCAAAATTGGACATTTCAGAAACAGTGGATTATAGAACATTGTATACACATATTTACCTCTTGCAAGATCTCCAGATGTTCAGCTAGTTTCTGTCCAGAAACGCCTCCCTACTTCAGGAATACAGATGTCAGCTGGGGTTAATGACTATCCATCTGTGCCATGGAGGTTGTCTCAAATGGGATTGTTGTTATGCGTTGGAATTCAGCCTTTATCTGTTATTCACAGGGGACAATGACATAAGATATGCACTGTATTGTGTCATTAGTGTAAGAATATTTTGTAGCTACAATATCCAAATACACACAAATGTTGCATCTAGTCTTTTACTTCAATTATTAATCAAACTGCAATTTCTGTATGGGGGATTTATTTGTTTAAAATGTTTTGTAACCTTTTATGTTACCGTATCGCTGCTAAAAGTTCAGTACACAACAAAATTGGATAATTAGAAGAGGCACACTATCAAAAAAACAAACAAAAAAACAAGCATATACTCACCTCATCAATATAGAAAAGTGCCGGCCACCTGGCTTTAAACTCTCCAGCAGCTGTATTTCCCTGCCCCACCTCAAGGGCAGCCTGGCTCAGGAGGTAGTACGGTCATCCAGTAATCAGAAGATTCCTGGTTCAATCCTCCAGAGGAAAGTGTTGAAGTGTCCTTGAGCAAGACACTGAACCCCTAACCGCTCCTGATGAGTGGTTGGCACCTTGCATGGCAGCCTCTGCCATCAGTGTGTGAATGGGTGAATGAAGGCATGTATTGTAAAAGTGCGTTGATTGGTCAGTAGACTAGAAAAGCGCTATAAAAATGCATTCTATTTACCTCTTTTCTTCTGTAGGAGAATGTTCTTGACATCTTCTCTTGTACACATGATGTGTTGTTTCGCTGCCTGACATCATTCAAAAGCTCAACTCTCACATTTTCTAGACTTTCATCTGCAAAAAAGACGCAAAAGCAGCGTTTGCAGGAAAATAGTTGACTACTGCCTTTCTAGGCTTCTTTACATCTTTGGCTGGGAGACATTTATCACTGCATGTGTTTATCAAAGCATTTAGAGTCATTTTTGGACAGCCAATTCTTTGCATTCTTGTTCTGTAATTAGCCATTTTATATATTTCAGGCTAATCATCCAGCCATAGTTACCAGTGGCAGATGGCTCTTTCAAACATGGGAATAGCTTGATGAGTGCCTTTGTTACCTCATCTACTTGGTAATTTTGTGGATATGTGGTATACTGGAAAATCTCCTCAGTTACCTTCTCTAGGATGTCGGACTTCAGCCCGGGAGTAATCAGCCTTAAGCCAGTTTCTCTGAGGTTCTCATTTCCACGTTGAAGCTGCACCTCTGCACTGTGTGGAAAGCAAGTAATAGGAAACTCACGTGGCCATGCACATGTTCTCAGTTCAGTGTCTGAATGTGGCAGAATGACGGTGATTTCCTGAATGTGAGGACAATGAGGACACAATGGAAGATGTTGCTTGCTTGTGGCTGCTTACTGGTGTTGCAGATAACCAAGAAGTGCTAGGATTATGCTATGGTGAAGATGGACCCAAGTCATTTAGCGTGTACACCAATTTCACTGTACCTCTGTCTTGTATGGATTATGGGTCTTGAACCGATATAATGTTCATGAACTCATTGTTGAAGTCAGGATCCATGAACTGAATATGAAAGTCTCTTTCCATTCCGAATGCTTGGGTGAATTTTACTGTGTAACTCTGTCAAAGTTTTTGGCAATCCAGACTGTTGTGCGATTGTGGCGGCACCTGGGGAATTTCACCACAGGAAATAATTTATTAGAGCACCAGGCACACAGGTAAGTATACTCTTTTTGAGGCAAGAGACGCAGTTCACCAAAATTTTGAAAAAATACAATTTTATTTTAAATAGTTTTAAAAATACTTTCAAATTTCATTCATCCCAAAAGAAAATTAAATAAGGAAAATCAATTAAGGGGGCTGGAGCTGAATGGATGGACAAGGCTAGGTGCAAGGGGGTGGAACCCACCAAATTAAGAAAAACAAACTAAACCACCCAACATACGTGTCCCACACACACTCAAAGTGAGGAACCCGCTTCCCAAGACACAGCAGACAAAAAGGGGGGGATACCACCACCCGGCCACCAGCACCGCCACCACCAGTCTCCAGTAACTAAAAAGAAAGAAACAAATTATAGTACAAAATTATAATAAGCTAAACACCCATTCAACATACACACAGGGACCAAGCCCTGGTTAAAACACAGGCAGCGTGGAGAGACAGAGGGAGGTAAAGCTTCAGCAGAGTCAACGCAGCGGAGGCGAAGTTTCACCAGAAACAAAACATCGGAGGCGAAGTTTCACTGGAAACAAAACAGCAGCGACCCCAATCAGCTGATCACAGCAACTCCTGATTGCAGGAAAAATGCCGTTAACATTACTCTAAAATACTGCGGTTGCTCGTGTATACAAACACATACCTGTTTATTGTAATTCCTTATTATCGGGCTGCCCTGATAAGTCTCTAAAGACTCTCCTGATCCAGAATGCGGCTGCACGTGTACTGACAGGAACTAGCAAAAGAGAACATATTTCTCCGATATTAGCTTCTCTGCACTGGCTCCCTGTAAAATCTAGAATTGAATTTAAAATCCTCCTCCTCACTTACAAAGCTCTTATTGGTCAGGCACCATCATATCTTAAAGAGCTGATAGTACCGTATTACCCCACTAGAGCACTACGCTCACAGAATGCAGGGTTACTTGTGGTACCTAAAGTCTCTAAAAGTAGAATGGGAGCCAGAGCCTTTAGTTATCAAGCTCCTCTTCTGTGGAACCAGCTCCCAGTTTGGGTTCTGGAGGCAGACACCCTCTCTTCGTTTAAGAGTATGCTAAAAATGTTCCTTTTTGATAAAGCCTATAGTTAGGGCTGGCTCAGGTGAGTCCTGAACCATCCCTTAGTTATGCTGTTATAGGCTTAGACTGCCGGGGGACTTCCTATGATGCACTGATCTTCTCTCTCCTCCTCTCCCTCTCTATCTGTATGCATTCCTATCCCACTAATACAGGTTACCAACTCCATTTCTTCCTGGTAGTTCTTGTGCTTTCTGTGCTTTTTTGCCTTCTCACTTTCTGCAGGTATTTCTGCCTCTGGAGCTGTAGATTCTGGATCTTTGATTGCCGATGCACATAGACCTACTCTATGTGAAAGCATCTTGAGATACCTTTTGTTATGATTTGGTGCTATACAAATAAAATTGACTTGACTTGTTTCAGGACACACACGCACACAGGAGGAGGGAGGGAGAGAGAGGACACTGGCTGTAGCTGGCGTTTACCTGCGACCACACTAGTGTTAGCCATCAGACAGCATCAACAACGCCAAGAAAGAGGGGGACACTTACCAAATACGCAGCTGCACATAAGGGAGCATGGAGCAGCACGCATACAGTTGCCCTACAACCACACAAAATGCCGTGAGACACAGAAAAACCCAAGCGTCCAAATGTGCTGAAGCAGCAGGCAGCCATACCTGTTGAGCCAACCAACCTTGGCCTGAAAATGACGCACCAATGACAGAGGTCCAAGAAGAAGAACCAGCAGAGGAGGATGGCCTTTATACTGGCCCACCTAATGACAGCCACCTGGCACTAATTATGAGCCAGGGCAGTAAACCTCTATGCTGCTACACAATGTAACGCATTACGCCGGGGGTCTGTGCGTTAATGTAATGCGTAGTGTCTGTTTGGGGAGGGGATAAGGGTCCGTGTCAGTGGGGGTCCCGGGCCTTGTTGATCAGGCCAGCTGCAGATGGGAAGAAACTGTTCTTGTGGCATGAGGTTTTGGTCCTGATGGACCTCAGCCTCCTGCCAGAGGGGAGAGTCTCGAACAGTTTGTGTCCAGGGTGGGAGGGGTCGGATACAATCTTCCCTGCACGCCTCCGGGTCCTGAAGGTGTACAGGTCCTGGAGAGATGGTAGATGGGGAGATGATGGAGCCCAGGAAGCGGACGGACTCCACAGTGTTGACTGGGGAGTCTCTCAGGGTGATGGGGGTGAGTGGGGCTGGGTTCTTTTTGTAGTCCACAACCATCTCCACTGTCTTGAGAGTGTTGAGCTCCAAGTTGTTCTGGCTGCACCAGGACACCAGATGGTCAACCTGTAGGCAGACTCATCCCCACCAGAGACAGGACAGGAAGTCTGTGATCCACCTGCAGGTGGAGTCAGGCACGCTCAGCTGGGAGAGCTTGTCCTGCAGCAGAGCCGGGATGATGGTGTTGAAGGCAGAGCTGAAATCCACAAAGAGGATCCTGGCGTAGGTTCCTGCGGAGTCCAGATGCTGGAGGATGAAGTGTAGGGCTAAGTTGACTGCATCATCTACAGACCTGTTGGCTCTGTAGGCGAACTGCATGGGGTCCAGGAGTGGGTCAGTGATGGATTTGAGGTGGGACAGCACAAGGCGCTCAAATGACTTCATTACCACAGAAGTCAGGGCGACGGGTCTGTAGTCATTTAGTCCTGTGGCCCTTGGCTTCTTTTAATACTGCCGCTGTAGCCGGCCGGGGAACATGGCAACACCATTTTAGTTATTTACAAAGATACCTGAACGCTGCTCATATCTGTCAGTCATCATATTAAACCCGCCTCATACTAGATAAACGCTTGTGATTGGTCTGCCCGATAAAACGGCAAGGAAATCAGTTTGAATGGGAGAGGGGCAAGACGTATCTACCAGAGTAAATCAAACATGAGCTTGCAGATTCGTCTGGTTCCCAGGCTAGGTGTTTCGGCTTCAGAACCTTCTGTACACCCTGATGCAAAATGTCAACAGAGACTGTTGAGACAGCTTAGACAG
Organism: Lateolabrax maculatus; assembly: GCA_031216445.1. Lineage (NCBI taxonomy): Eukaryota > Metazoa > Chordata > Actinopteri > Acropomatiformes > Lateolabracidae > Lateolabrax > Lateolabrax maculatus. The sequence goes on along the minus strand of CM062198.1, from coordinate 4,243,933 downwards.
TCAAGCTAGAACATTCAGTTGTGGTTGACTCCAAGTGATATGCCATCATGAACTGACGCTTCACCGCCAGGGACAACATTATGATTTGAAGCAGTGTGTGACAAACAACTGTGTTTCGCCTCAAACCTCATCTGTGGATAATGTTTCACAAAATTATGTTTTGGCAACAGCTTTATACCTGGAAACACCTCTTGTAACCTACATTTGTGGTCACAAATTTTGTCTTCAAGGAAAGCAACGCAGTGATGCGACAACTAGTTCAACGATATGTTTAAAGGTCCAAAATGACTTGCAAAGCTTGGTCATCTGAAGAAACCAACTGTCCAACCAAAAATGAAAGCAATCACAAAAGACTTCCCAGATACCTTTACCGATGCATTTCCACTGATACTTTTGTTCATCATGAATGTCCTGGGAAGCATGAGGACGGTGACCCTTGTCTGTACATTTGTAAGGAAGTTTCTGAATGGACTCATTGAGATCATGGAGTATAAAATATTTTTTTGAAATCAACAGATTTAGGCAGTGTGCCTACTCAACTGGTAATATGCCTTCTAAGATGTCATGTGCAACATCTGGAGGATAGCCAGTGCAAACATTGAAATGAGTAAGATGCATGTAGAAATCACATCAGAAATGAATGTTTTTAAAACTTCGATGCAACTAGCAGAAAGACCTTTCTATAAGTACAAATTAGTCTGAGATCAGAATTCAACCTAAACAGTAATGTTACAGCAACAAATACGGCACACCATCATTTGTTTGGTAGCTTTACTTCTTTCATTGAACCCTTTGGTATTGATGTTTTGTAAGGTCTAAGCAAACCACACATAATTTCACAGAAACGGTAATCAAGAGGTGGGCTGAGTCGCGGGACAAGCATTACCAATTAATGCTGACTTAAATTAAGCACAACTAACCCACTAACCCATTAGACACCCACAAATACTTATGCACCAATACATTTCTCATAAAGCACGACACAGGTGATTGTTTTCGTGTCAAACTTCAGACTCTCTGCTCCAGCTGAAGTTGGGTGAAGTAGCTAGTGCTTGTATGTTAACATTAGCTAAGCTTCTAACGACCACATAGCGTTTTCTCTCGTTAGCTGACTTCATCAAGTTAACTAAAGTAAATGTAACAGAACACACAGTTCATAGGCATAGCTACTCCCTTCCCTATCAAAACACGTTTTGAAGGGTAAATAAGAGCCTGTTAAAGGAAAAGCACAACACATAAATGGTTATGGAATGCTTCCTTACCGAAATCCGACACGTTTTTTTTTCGAGCTGCATACAGCAAGTCCAAGTCTGAGAGAGGCACGTAAATGGCAGCATGTGTGTGGGCGGGCGCAAACATGAACAGGCCAGCGTGTCAGAATTTAGGCTGTGTCCACATAACGTTTTTTTCTGTCAGAAGAGCGCTGGCATTGCGCTGGAGACCGCTCCTTCCAAACACCATCAAAAAAGCCGTACAGTGTGTGGGTTTTGTTTCTATGACATTGAATTATAACATAACAATAACCAGCAATGTACAGATACAGCCGATATCCTCCCAAAAATTGACTTTTCTGTCTTCGTCGCAGTCTTTTCTCTCTAACATACCATATCCTACAGCTCAGGAGAGACAGACAAGGCCATAACAAGCTTCTCCTCCATTTTGTTGGTTACTGGTGACAAGTCCAATGTGTAAAACGCCATGAGGACAGAGGCCCTGAGTTATTCATATTTTTTTGTAGTTACTTTTAATTGAGTAAAATTTACTTGTTTTAATCACTGACAGCATATTCTGTAATTAATTAAATACTATAACAAGACTTAAATAACACATTCAAATCTAAGAAATTAGGTTGATTAAAACACGTAACATTTACAAGGAGTCAGAATCATTTTTTTCAGTGTGGGTGATCTGATCAAAAGTGGACAACTGTAGATAAAGGTGTTAATGCACCCAAGATGCATAGAGGACAAGATGCACTCAGACCATTTTGGGGGGTGGCCACATATGGCCACATTCTTTTAGCAGTATGTACATGAATGTGACCTGAGGCCTGTACCACAAAGCAGGATTTGGGCATAGCAAGATAACTTCAGGTTAACCCTGGGTTTTCAGTTTTGCGACGGTGGTTCACTTCTTACTGGGGTAACCATGGTTACTTATGCTACACACCTTACCTGCTCTGGAGCAGGTTATGTTGAGATAACAGATTACCTTGGTGCTCAGTGTGCAGATCATGACAGAGACTCTTAGCGTTCAGAGACCGGTAAAGCCCTTTGGCTTTGCCATATGATTTAAATGAGAGATATAGATTCTGTTCAGAGGGAATATTTATCTGTCTCAGCTTCTTGAACTGTATGTTGCCAGTGTGTCACGCCGGAGTCATGCGCTCCAGTGACTGTATGCATTGCCTTGTGTCATTTTCACATTATTGCAGAAGGGCCAGCTCCTCAGAAGATGTGTACTCCTGTAGGAGGGCCCCCTCCTGTCTACTTCAATTATTAATTTCCTGTTGGCTACAACCATGTCAGAGTCATTTCATTGTGCTTTTGTATACTGATATCCTACTACTTGACTGACTGAAGCACATATTTATTTTTGATTATCTCCCAAGTTATCTCGTTTGACACCAGTTACAGCTGAAAGAATAAGACTAAACTTTTACACATTCACACAATTGGCGATTGTTTTGCCAGCTGTCCTTCCTGCTTTTGGCAGCTGCAACTGTGTTGCTTTTAGCCTGGATTATGTGTTTAACTACTTAGTATTTCTCTTATAGTATGCTCTTGCTGCCGTTTGTAAAATAGGCCACTCTACTGCCAGTAGACTTCTCCATGTTTGCGGTTGGTCATATGGTGCAAACACCGGCCCCTTTACAGTGTTGCCAACTCCTCAGTAAGGAAAGTAGCTATTGGCTGTCCTAAAAGTCACTAGAAGTCGCTAAATGACGTCATCGCCTAATTTGCATAATTGTAATGGACGCTGTACGAGAGAGGAATAACGTCGTGTCTTCAGCCTTTTTTGCAGAGTCAGTTTTTTTTACTCATTAATGGCAGCTTGCTTTGGGTGGAACTGTTTAAAGGCTTTGTCTTTTGAGTATGCTTTTGAGTTGTCATGTGTTTTTTATACCACAAAGTTTGGCGTAGAGGTCAGCCTTACAATACAGGCAGTACACCCGGGTATCATCTCCAATAAACGGCTTCAACCTTTGAATTCAGAGTTTGATTCCCGCTCCTTTCTGTATTTCTAGGTGTACAGTTTAGACTGAGACATGATGAGCCAGCTAGATGTTCAGCTGATGTCACAGAGGCACACACACAGTGGACGAGCTGAGTAAGTGACTGAGGCTGTGAGTCAAATGCACTAATTTATTTTACTGTGACAGTGAAGAAACCACGAGTGTGTGTCTCCTCTTTGCTCTGACTGCAGCTGGGATGCTGCTGGAGGAAACTGTCAGACTGACCGTCTGTGAGTGCTTTGGGACGGCCGAGAGGCTCCCGGCAGCTCCTGCTGCTCGCTGAGGACAGTAACTGCAGAACGATACGTGCTTTCACGTCAGAGTCTCCAAAACACCAGAAAGTCTCCATAACACCAGAAAAAGTTGCAAGATTTGTCACTAGTCGCTTTTGACAAAAAAAAGTCGCCAAGAGGATTTGGAAAGTCGCCAGATTTAGCGAGAAAGTCGCCAATTCGGCAACACTGCCCGTTTAAATGAACGTGCCCAGTTGGGAAACCCTGGGTTGACTCACCGAGTTGATAACCAACGTTGTGTGACTGCTTAGTGTGATTGCACTTGTTAGGTTATGTGGAGCCAGATAACCAGAATATACCCTGGGTATGTTGAACCTGCGTCGTAGTACAGGTCTCTGTGCCACAAAGACATGGACTACTCAACTGACATCCTCTGAGGAGGTAGCAGTTAGTTGCGTCACAGCGCTCAAATGATTTTAACGTGCTGCAACGCTATTTTTAGATGTTGTTAGCTAACTAGCCTGCTAATGACTGCACTGATTGTGAGGTACATTCAGTCGATTTGAAGTGAGGAAAAATGACCAGCGCTGTTACAGACAGTGAAATATTTTTTATTGTGAGCTAGCTAGTTAATGTTAGTTTAGTTTTCTTTGCTTTTTCAGCAGACAATTTTTTTCTTTTATGGCACAGTAAAATCAGTTTGTATTGGCTCTATACGAACATATAGCCTATTTTTAAATTTAACACAGATCACCATGTAGAGCAGTTGGTAAGCACAACAAGAAAACAAATGAAATGCTGTAGAATATGTCTATGTCAAACACTGTTCAATGATAAAAAGAGATGTATTTGGAAAAAATGATTGGAGATAAAACTAATACCCCTTTTTGATATTTCTATTCTTTGCCTTAATCCTATGCCACAATAATATGTCTTTGAGTTGAAATATCCTTATTTCCAAGCATAGATCAGTATGTGACTTATCAGATTAATTAATCAGCATATCATGTAATTAAATAGATTAAACATTTAGAGACATTAACAATTAAACATAATCGATTGACAGTCATAGTTTATTTGCAGTGGTGCAAGTGGTCTGTGGATTTTAATCTCAGGTGTGTAAAGGGCCAAAGAGACCAACAAGGGACACCGTAGGAGAGGGAAACACAGAGAAACACAAGGGAAGTGGATCAGCTAAAAAAATGACACAACCCTTCAAAGTAAGCAAGCCTAATAGAGGATGTACTTTCTGCGGCAGCCTGCCAAAGACAATGATGGTGCAATTCTACATTTCCATCATTGAGTCCATCCTCACCCCCTCAATCACCATTTGGTAAACTGCTGCTACTGCCAAGGACAAGGGCAGACTGCAGAGTATTATTCGGTCCACACAGACGGTGATTGGCTGTAATCTGCCATCCCTCCAGGACCGTGAGGCGAGCAGGGAAGATTGTGGCCGACCCCTCCCACCCCGGAGACAAACTTTTAGCAGAGGGCTGCAGTCCATCAGGACCAAAACCTCTTGCCACAAGAACAGTTTCTTCCTGTCTATAGCTGGCCTCATCAACAAGGCCCAGGACACTCACTGACACAGACCCTTATCCCCTCCCCCATAGACTCTACACGTTACATTAATGTGCAGTCCCCCATTGTGATGCATTACATGAACGCACAATTTTGACATCTAGATCATTACAGTGAACAAACTTTCTACACATCAGCACATCAGACTTTTAACTGTTGAACTATCCCTGAACATATTTTTTGTGTATTGCACATTTTTATAATATTTTTTCAAATTCTGTATTGTAAATATTTCTATTCCTATTATATATTTTATATTTTATGTTTCTTGACTTTGCACTACTTGTCTTCTACTTCTACTTTCTTATTTATCTACGTGTTATTGCTACACACCAACACACCACAGCAAATTACTTGTATGTGAAAACTTACTTGGCAATAAACCCAATTTTTATTCCGATTTATAGAAAGCAGATGTAATCTCAGATAAAACCCTAATGAAGGCGCGATAGCCAAAAATGTTCAGAGAAAAAAGAGAATCGAGTTGTCCATTAATTTTGATGGCAAATGTTTAGGGTGTAAAAATGTGATGAACAACTCTACAATGTACTTGTTGTAAAGTTAATCACATGACACTTAAATCAGGTTCATAGTAAAAACAAAATGCTGCAGTGATGTTGGCAGTGCGCTGCTGTCAGAATAAAGTAGCAAATGTTTGTAGTTGTATTTTGTAAATCTGGTAGATGAGATGAGAATGACAATGAGAAGAAAGTGGTGCATAGCTAACTATTTGGTGTTATTGAAGTGGGGGTAAACTTCCCCCAGTGCTGCTGATGGTGGGCCATCAAGCCGTGGAGCTTAACAGCCATTCATCTGCAAAACAAGTCTTACAAAGTCATCACTGAGGCAGCCTGTGTTAATGATCTTCTTCCTTGGTGTCATTATTTTCCAAATCAACACTGCTCTCCTGTGGTGTTGCCACTGTGGAGAGGAACAAAACCACTAATCTTTCCACAATAGTTAGGTTGTGTGGAAAAAAGTCAATATAGAAATTGTTTTATATGGAGGCCTATCCAAGACCCACCTACGACTTGGTAAGCTATCCATGGCCAAGTATCCGGACTAAAAATGTCTTTCAGTTTGATAAGCAATTATATTTACAGTCTTGTGGTTTTAATAAGTGCAAGGTTTGGTCCTGATTTTACCAACCTGTAAATGGTTTATTTGGAATGTATCTGTTACCACTATCTGCCTGGCAGGCTCTAGTCTCTCTCTCTCTCTCTCTCTCTCTCTCTCTATATCTATATATATATATATATATATATATATATATATATATATATATATATATATTAAGCCTTGTACTTATAGTCCATTTTTGTCCTGCCAACAAGAACACTGTCAACAGCTCATTGTTGCACTAAGGCCCCTTGGCGGGTTGGTCCGATCCTGCAGCCTTTTTCACCATGTCACGATCTGTTCCTTTGTCCTTTCTTTTGGCCATATTCTAGCCCCAGCACTCAGCATTACTCTTTTTCCCTGTTCCCTGCTCTGGACATGTAATCTTCTTACTCTCCACCAGATGCCCTCTGACTTTCATGCCCTCCCCCATCCCCTAGCTGCCCAACCCGTTTAAACACCTGTTGCCACTTATCATCAGCTCTGCCCACTCCTCACCTGCAGCTCATTCCCTCATCAGCCACAGTTTATCTCCATTGTGTTTTGTTTGGGTTTTGTAGTTGTCATGTTGCTTTTTGCTTGGGGACCTGTGCCTGCCTTTTTCCCGTGCCATCCCTGTAACTCTGTGGACTTAACACAACTGCTTTTTGTGCTGATTGGACTTTCCACCTATGAGTCTTCTCTTGTGGCAATAAACTCATGGAACTGTCCCTGCCTGCTTCTATAGTCTGCATTTGGGTCCTACCCCTGCTTTCCTTCTTATAGTCGTGACACACTAGCTGAATCCAAGTCTGATCTTAGTGTGAATTCAACACAATATATTACATTGAAAATAGTTGGTTTCACGCTAAACTCACCACTTGGTTTAGTTGAACCACCTCTACTTTAGCTGCAATTTAAAAGTACTCCACCAACTTAACATTGCACTGCCATAACATTGTCTAACCCCCTATGGAAAGTAAGAAAAAACAAGTTCCAAATCTATAAGGCAGAAGCAGGTTATATATATAGATATTATTTTTTATATCCCACACATTCCTCAACTGTAAACAGTTCTATCAGAGATTTGAGTGTTTTGTGCTAGTAGTTGCTAATGTAACCTCAAGCCTCTAGCCTTAAACTGAGATGAGCAGCAGGCTACAGAGGTCTGGTAATGTCACTTCTTTCTGACTCCACTCCACCAGCTTTTTTCATTCTCAAACTTGTAGTCTTCAGCCCCAGCCGACTCAATTCACTTGACATACACACAATTCCTTGTTTTCATCTAAACCCATTGTGGCCATTGCCTTTTGTTGCTTGATTCTGAATCATTACAGAGCAAATAGTGAACAGATAACAGGCTGCATGAAAAACATTAGTCTGGCTGATTGACCCCTGTGGGGGCAACATTACTGCACCATCAATCCAAAGGAAATCAAGAAGGCAGGCCTAAACACAGCTTGTCTTTCACATGCATGCAGCGGCCTGGATAATCATCTGCCAATCACTGACAGGAAGCCTGAATGGAAGCCCAGGGGCCCACACTCAAGGCCAAGCCATCCAATAACCTCTTGTTTACTGTTAGCCGCTTTCAATAAATCAATCAACAGCTTCCAGCAGGTATAGGTACCAGATCTGACTGCATTGTGCTGATTCAAAATGCATGCATGTGTGAGAGTTTGCAGCTATGTGTGTGGGAAAAGCAGGCAATGGGTGATGGCAAAGCATCTGGGGCTCGGGACAGCTGTCCACAGCTGGGGATGTGAACACACACAATGCAAACACTGAGATCAGTAGAACTTTCCCTCATTAAATCATTACAGGTCGAGTTTCCATCAGAGGGATTATTGTCCATTCATGACTGTAAATACAGCAGCATTCTTCCTCCTACAGCTAAGCCTCACTGTAATCCTGTCCATAGAACTGTTAGCGGGGGAGAGCCCACACACACTTGTACATGCACACATACATTAAAGCATAATGCACAGTAGCTGATGATTACCTGTGAAGATTAACTCTTGGAAGTCAGAATTTCTTACCAAACACGGGAGTATTATTGTATGTTTTTTGTATAATGTGTATCTGTGTGTATGCTATGTATATATCTGACTTTTCTGTGTCCATGTATGTGTGTCAGGATTATTAATGATTGCCTGGATGAAAAATGAGCCTTAGCTGCAGCATTAAAAAGGCTCAGGAACGTCTTCTGAGCTCCAGTGTCAGGACACATTGTCTGCTTTGATTGTCTGCTCCAGATTAGCTAATGTATGACAATGCAAAGGCTAACATTCACATGAGTACATGTTGTTGGACAACATGTTTGTTAAATGTAAATTCTGATCCTTTCAGGCGACAGGACAGAAGGTGTGATGTGGATGAGAAGAAAGGGTTGTTTTTTGCTGTTATATTTCTTTATTCATAGCTCTCATATACAAGTGAATATACAGTGAATATATATAGTTTTATATAGCGTTACTTTTTTTTGCTTTAGTTTCATTTTTTTGTACCCAAAAAAAGCCAAAGTATATTGCAACATTTCTGAAACATGGCAGACATTCGCTATATTCTCAGTGGAAAATGCAATATCTTAAGATAGTTTTGTCATTAAAATCCGTTTAAATTAGATTTTTAGTGAGATGTGTATTTTATTTTCATAATCTCTGGTCAGTGAATGTATATGTTCTTTAGTTTGTTAGTTATTATGAAGATTCTGCAACATTTTTTATAATTACTATGATGGTCGCTAAGGTCGCTGAAACCACCTGACTCGCATGGCTAAAATATCTTAAATAAATAAATATTTACTTTTTAACATAGATCATCTAGATGCAGTGTAGTTAATAGTTCAGCTGTACTAGATATTTTATATATTATGTTATTTTTATGACCTTTTTCTACAACAGTACTTTTCAAACCAGAAAGACTACATCTGTGGTACTGATTTTTATTAAGCTGCATGGGATCTGTGCTTTAGGAAACTGTAGTTTAAAAAAAATAAATAAATGTTTGACGCTGACGTTGTAAATACTGAACTGAGAGTACACTAGGGGGTTCAAGGGGATGGTTAACATATTTGTGTAGTCAGATTTTTTATCTTGTTGTTAAATGGGTGGAAATGAATTTGAATTATTTTTTACCCATATTTGACAGCGCCCCAGTTGTTGATTATACATGATCACATGATGCTGAGGTCAAGAGTTTTCTATAACAGTTGGTCCCATGTCTGTAGCCTCTTTTGTTGCTGAATTATAAGCCTTCCAACATGCACCGAGGTCAGGGTTCAAAGGTCAGTATTTCAAAGCAGGAGCCATGCAGAATTTTCATATTGACACATGTAAACTTTCCAGGTTGAGACCTTTTCAACAATGTGTCTGGTTTAGCGCTACCACACGATTTCATTTTCTCATTTCATAGACACAAGCCATTCCAGGCCTAGTTTCAGAGAGCTCTTTGAAGGCCCAACATATAAAAAGAAGCTTCTTGTTTGTTTTTCTTTTCTCTTTTTTAGTGGAAATAGTGCCTAATAGCGACAAACTGAGTCACCCTAAGAAAATACAATACTGCTGACTTGGAGGATGTTAGTAGTAATATTGTTGTCAATATTAAAATTAATTAAAATTAGTATGAAATATATGAATGTTACAATAGCAAAACTTAAATGCAACATGTGCATAAATAATTCTTAAAATATTGCATTTTCCACTGAGAATATAATGAGCACTGTGAATAAATACACTGTCCCAAATATCTATAATATAATATTGATTTCACTTTAATTACATCGGAAGATACAATGAGAATAAAATTTAAAGCCAGCTCTGGGTTGCTTCTTTTAAAAACAAAAATATATTTCCAAACAAGTTATTCAGGTCTTTTTTTTTTAAACAAGTCAGGGGGTCCAGTAGCCCACTGAAATCAATTAAATAAAGTTGTTTTTTAAGTTAACATATTGAGTGTTCTTAGTTTTTTTTTCTTCTTTGCATCTTTATTTTTACAGGTTTGGAGTCAGTCCATTTAGATTTATGGATGTGAATTATGTTAGAAAAAAAAAAACCCAACACACATGAACTGAAAGAATCGTCTTTATTTCACCAACGTGTTTCAGCCTTGTAAAAACACAGCCTACATATGCTCTAAAAGTAATCCAATGAGAGCTAGACACATTGGCCAGCCTCCAAAGGATGCTAAATCTGCACAAGAAACTTCATTTTTAAAGTACACAACAAAATCCAACAAATCCAGCAAAAAATCATATCACAGTCACAAAATATCATCTCGGAAATGAGGATGGAAGTTAAAACCTGGATGAACATATACAGTTATAAACTATAAAACCTTTGTCACTTCCCTTTTAGATGTAGCTTCTTTAATTTCCTAAACCTCTTCTGTGTCCCAAATTGACCTTACCAGTAAATTACAAATTCATCAATTAATGTTTGGCCTCAAAAACTGGCTACTTGGTATTTCATGTCTCCACTTTTGGTGGAGCACCTGTGTTCTATGAATGCTCCATTTAACCCCTATGTAGTTTTTTTTGCATAGACAGCTAATCATGTATATCACAGGTTTGTTCTACTGTGGGTTTGTCACTATGAGCAACCTGTTTCACATTACCCATACTCAGTACAGCTTTCAGAAATAGACAAGCTTTCGCCTACTATAGGATTTGTTTTTTCAATGTAACAAAATGATGCCAACAAGAAAAAAGTGGGTGGTTAAAGTAGGTCTCTGAAATGAAGTCCCTCAGAAATCTTGGGCTTCTTAAAAGGTTTGAGCGTCCAGCTCTTCATGTGAGTAAGCTTTATGTTGCACAGGGCCTCCCTCTTCAACACAATACTGTACATGCTGATGTCAAGAAAGAGAAACCCTGCAGTACTGGGCAAAGACACAAAACATCTCAGAGCACACACACACACTCTGAGGAAACACACAACCATAATTACTGATCCAAAGTGTTACTACGCCTACTTAATTGCGTTCCCTGCTCAAAAATCCCTGGGCAAGAAGAGACAAAAGGAGTGCATATGAAAAATGCATCAGGGAGACCCTCTTATCTTTTATTAGGATTGCTATGTCTTGTTCTACCAGCCACCCCTGTTATAACGTTTCTTCCCCTCCAAACAGGCACACACTAATGACTCATTCTGCTCTTTCATAAACAACACTCCTTAAACAACGACCAGACATCCTACACATTTATAATCTTCTGTATTATCTTGGGATCATACTGCTGAATAATTTTTGGTGTTTATCAAGTGATGTTTAGCACAGAAGACAACCCGCTTATGAGTATTGTCAGAAATTGGAGAGATACTGTGACAAAAGCCCTATAATGTAGGCTAGGATGTAAATATCTGCCACTGTCTGCAGTAGGCAGTGCAGAGCATTTCATGCCACAGAGAAGAATACCGGTGCACACTGGCCTCATGCTGCGTAGGTGTCACGATGAGATATGCACACCCTCTCCATTCATTCTAGCCTGTGATGCCATGTGGCTTAGTGATAACATTCTACCCCCCCAACCCCCTCCCCCCCTCCAGGTTGCCTGTTCTGGGGAATAAATGAGGCTGTATCCTCCTCATGAGATATGCAGTACTCACTAATCTGTGCCAAAGTAGGCCCTTTGCTGTCTTTACATAGTGGTAGAGGGAGGGCTTTGTCTCTGAAATGTCTGCTTTATTTAACCGTGAGCGCTGTTGCGAGTTTCTGCCAGAGGCTAAACATTGGTAATAAAAAGTTTCCTCAGCCATTCTGACAGTGAATTCAGGAAAAGGAAAATACTTTGTCTGCAGTAGGTCAGAAAAACAATGTGTTCTATGTATGTTTATGTTTTGCTTAGGTTTATTTTGTACAGGTAAAAGATCCTATCAGAATACACTGAACTCATGTTTTATGTGAACTAAAAACACACACACCTTTCCTTTGTGTCCAACAATTTGTAATTGTCCAAGACCAAAAATCCAACATTCACCAGCCTTGAAGTTATCCACTGATGCCCTGCAGCTTGTATTGTACACTGGTATAAGTACATTGTGTTTAATTGTTAAAGTATACTGTAATTCAGGTAATTTGAACTGGGCTTTTTTATTTGCAATTTTGAATCATTTCTATCAGTATGAATATCATTGTACTCACCAAATTAATTGCTGAGATCTAGAAACACGGCAACATTGCTTCAATGAAATCTGATGGTCAAGGAAACTGAGCAGTCACACCAACAGGCTGGTTGTAAACAAACCTCCTGGTTAATCAAACTATAGTCAAATTATTCCCCAAATTTTCCATTGTAAACTTCCATTGTCGTTTACAGAACCATGTCCTGCTTTAACCTTGACCTACTTTACTTATTGTAGTTGGGAGCACTAAAAGTTGTTCTGTGCAATGACATATTTCAGGTACCATCCATTCCATCTTTGTATTCATCATCAGATATTTCCTTTCAATTAAAATGTAATTTATTTTTTTTACGAAGAGTTCTATCTGCATACTGGGAGATTTTTGGAGCTATAATTTTGTTACAGACTTCAGGCCAGAGATTCTTCATATTCTTAGAAAGTAAAGATAATTTCTGAAAAAAGGTTCTGTAGACATTTTACCCAGTGATATTTTTTCTATCCAAATTCTATTATATTAATCATTCTATCTGTAAGAGTTTAATCATGTTTTCAATTTCAAGTTAATTAATGCTTTACTAGGTTTGCTGCACAGTGGGCTATTAGAAGATTATTTTATTAATTCTATTTTTTCACACAGTTGTGTGAAAAATGTCATACAGACATTGCAAGGCTTATAGACATACAATGTGGAGGGATGGTGGAGTGATGGGCTGCCACGTAGAAGCACCTGGGAGCAGTTCAGTACCTTGCCAATTGGCATTTCAGCAGTGCACCTCTCCAGCTACTATTGGCCAATTCTTGATGTTGCACAGAAACTGGCCACACGGATCTCTTTCTCTACTGAGTATTCTCCTCTGACAGGCATTTTCGTTACACATAATATCTTCAAAAGTGACCCATCTCTAAATAATATCAGCTCTGGGTGCCGTAAACAGTGCCGTAATCTGAGAGGTACAACTCTTGCTGTTTTCACATATGAACTCTGCACAATGTGCAGACAATCAGGTACGGAAAATGTCCGGATTGGCCCTTTCACACATGTATGGCACGGCAGGAGATTGTCTGTGTCAGACATGTTCTCACCTACTGGAAATAGTCCATTTGGTTTAGGCAAGGGGTGCAGGAGGCAAGACATGACGCAAAACGTCCCAGTGGTTGTAATTCAGTGTTTTTATTTTACAAGAAATCACAGGAAGTCCTCTCTCCTAGCCTGGGAACCAGACAAATCTGCGAGCTCATGTTTTATTTCCTCTGGCAGATACATCTCGCACCTCTCCCATTCAAACTGATTTCTCTACCGATTTATCGGGCTAACCAATTACAAGCGTTTATCTAGTATGAGGCAGTTTTAATACGATGACTGACAGAGTAAAGCGCCATTAGCACATGAACAGGACGTACCGTCCAATAGGACGGCGTTTCTTTGCTCTGATTGGTTGTCTCCGCCGGAATATGCATTTGCGTATAATCTGGCGATGCCAGGCTACCTCTCTCCCATTAGCACTAGCTTCACAGTGGAGCGTTCGGTTGGAGAGTGAGAAGAGGAGAGAGAAGCTCAGTGCATCATGGGAAATCCCCGGCAGTCTAAGCCTATAACAGCATAACTAAGGGATGGTTCAGGACTCACCTGAGCCAGCCCTAACTATAAGCTTTATCAAAGAGGAACGTTTTTAGCATACTCTTAAACGAGGAGAGGGTTTCTGCCTCTCAAACCCAAACTGGGAGCTGGTTCCACAGAAGAGGAGCTTGATAACTAAAGGCTCTGGTTCCTGTTCTACTTTTAGAGACTTTAGGAACCACAAGTAAATCTGCATTCTGGGAGTGCAGTGTTCTAGTAGAGTAATAATGTTGAACTCTTTAAGATATGATGGTGTCTGACCATTAAGAGCGTTGTAGGTGAGGAGGACGAGTGTTTCCTGATAATGTTTACCAAAGGTAGCATATATATATATATATATATATATATATATAAGGTTATGTACAAGGTTCTTGGACCAATTTTATTCACCACATATATGTGTTGAAATTGGTCCAAGAACCTTGTGGAACTTTGGTGTGCACAGAGGATTCATTGTTGACATGTACAAACTGAAATCAGTCTGATAAATAGGACTTAAACCAGTACTTACTTTACTTTGCATTAACATGTGTAGGGGTACATGGCATCGTCATTAAATCAGAATCAGAACAGATAACTTTATTTTGAAGGGAAGGAGTTTGTCTACACTCACTTCCGAATATCAAAGGACTAAAGGATCTCATTTATATTTACCGTTTTTAATTCAAGTTTTATGGAGCATCACTCATCATATCACCCTTGATAAGACCATTTTATAAGGCCATAATTTAATCCTGCCATGGTCTGAATGTTGCCATGGAGTTCTTGACTCATGTACAGTGACTGTAATATTTCATATGCACAAACGTACGTAATCAGTTCTTTATAACTTAAATATTTATTTAGCTAATAAATATAACTAATAACTAAACATATAGATAAGCAGGTAAAATGAAACTAGTCAAGTCAAGTCAATTTTATTTGTATAGTGCCAAATCATAACAAAAGTTATCTCAAGACGCTTTCACATAGAGTAGGTCTAGACCATAGTCTTTAAAAGATTATTTACAGAGACCCAACAGTTCCCACCATGAGCAGCACTTGGCGACAGTGGCGAGGAAAAACTCCCTTTTAACAGGTAGAAACCTCGAGCAGAACCAGGCTCTGGGTGGGCGGCCATCTGCATCGACCCAGTTGGGCTGAAAGGGGAGGAGAGAGGGGGAGAGGGGAGACAGAACAGGAGGAAATACAAATGATAAATACTACACATGAATGAATAAATAGGAATCCAGCGATGAATAATCAATGAATGAATGAGTGAACGAATGATACGAAAGTATTGATGAAGACCACCAGACCAGATAAAGCATGATATCTTAGACATCAGTGGAAACACAGGAGAACACTGGTTATTGGATAGTCATTTTTATTTGTATTGTTAACTAAGTTGTAGTTGGTTGGCGTTTCTGATGGAAACCAGAAGTGTTCTTCTGACAAGTGTGTCCGAATTGACACCCAAACTTTTTTGGTCAATGTCTGGATTGTTTGCGTGTAAATCAGGGACTTATCAAACAACTTTCCAGTAGTGTCTTCTTTGAATTACAACAGTGGCCTGTGTTTATCAGCAGTTCATTGAAAGAGAGTCTTTTGGAGAGAAGTTAGTCAGTCATTCTGTGGCAGATTTTTTTGATCATATCACCCAACAACATCCGTCCTGGATGATGTACATATGGCCACATTCTTTTAGCAGTTTGTACGTGGATGAGTCATGGGCCACATTGTAGGACCATCTACTTAACTGAAGTCCTCTGTATAAGTGGACCATAGACTGTATAAAAGAAGTGGACATAGTCACCGTGACGTCACCCGTTGTTTTGTTGATGGCAGTAATCAGTTCATATCAGCTCTATGTGTCAAACACATAGTGAACTTCTCGCCGGTTAAAAACAACAATCAAGTGTATTTGCAATTGAAAATAACGTATGTGTTTATTGGCATATAGAGCGGGGAAGTGAGATCCAATCACAAGTGGTCACTCGAAACGCATGTGGAGACACATTTTAATGCCAGGTGTGAACATACGTACTAAGAGCTGTCCACTTGTGATCGGATCAGCCAAGAAACATTTTAATGCCAGGTCTGAACAGGACCCTACATTCAAGTGATGTAAAGTTAAAAGTGAGGTAATGTTATTCAAGCAACTGCATCCACTGCACATGTGGATGAGTTTGGATGTGCTTTATAAAAACAACCAATTGTAAAACATGATCATCAAGAAACAGCTCTTCACATTAACAGACCTGAGATCATGTTTAATTCTCCTGTAAATCATTTTTTATTTTAGCAGGACTAACATGTTGACAAAATATTATTGCTATCTAACCAGGGAGTATGGCCCCAATATAATGACAGGCTGGAGATATAGCCTTTGGGCTTACAATGCACATATCAGAGCGCTGAAATGCCTGTGAAGGTGTCTGCCACTGAACTTATGTTGCACTGTAAAACTAGGAACTATGTCGTGGGGAAACGCCTCCATCATGGAAAAATTAAAAGAGGCTGTCTGCAGGCATACATCACTTTGGCATGCAAGGGATATTTTAAAGATAACGATAAAATAATATCTAAAATCATTCCGGCAAGGGTAATAAGTGACAGTGTGTTCTGGAGGAAATACAGAGGACAAAAAGAAAAGACTACACCGTAGAAAAGAAAGTGAGAGCATGACAAATAAATGAAGGAGAGGCTAAAATATTCAAACAATATGCTGTCGTCTCGCACATCCAAATACCTTCAAGGCAGGTGCTGGAAAAACAACATAGCAATGAAACATGGAAGAAAGTCCATGTAGCCCCCTTAAATTCAATTTATTAGCACATCCACAGGTGACGTTTTGAGCTACTTTTTTTCTTCAGCCTAATTCATAGTTTCTGCGTCCACCCACTGTCCACTTAGCATGCGTGCCAACTGCACATACTCCAGAGCAAGAATGCCCACCGTTACCCACATTTATACAATGGTAACATGGCATACGTCCCACAGGTGCCTGAAAGAAAGTCTAGAGGTTGTACAGGTTGTTGAGTGCAGCCCATATTGCCTGTGCTATGGACAGTGACTTCTTCTTCTTGATTCAGAAAGAAAGGACAGGTTCCTCTGAATCGTATGATGTAAAATAGTTGATATTGACTGAAAGAATAAGCTCATAATTGGCAGAAATATAAAACTATAGTTAGCTATAGTATGGAGACCCTCTTCAAGGCAAAACTATTCCACATTGTATATGAATATCAGTTTTTTACACAATAATTTCATATTTGAGATTGAAAATTCATTCTTGATCTTGGGAACAGCTGGTTGACAAAATAATCATAACTGTGTTCAAAACTGAAGTCACAAAGCCAGGAGAGAGAAATATAAATTGCTGTGCCCCTAATGACTGTTTCATCCATCAAAGGTGTAAATGCAGCAGTAGAGGTACAGACTGGGTCTTTTTATATTTCACTTGCTGCCATGTTGTGAGTCAGTATTGGCTCGCCTGACAAAAGAGGACTGAACCAGTTGCAGTTGGCACACTTGCATGAAGCCCTTCTACCAGGATTGAGTTCAGCTCACATCTTGTGAACGTGGGCAGTGATCTCAGCCACAACACAAGCAACATTTGGAGGGAACTGCAAATCATTGTGGCCCTTTAAGCGTATATGAGGTGTGGTAAATATAGAAGTAATAAATAAAAAAAGCATACAGCATGTAATGATTTGCTCCTATTAGGAGGCTGTCAGAGGATTACATCTTTCCTCCCACATATAGAGAGTATAATCAGCATTGGTGTGTGTGTGTGTGTGTGTGTGTGTGTGTGTGTAGATGTATGCCTTTATTCACAGTAAATAAAAAACACAAATAACAATGTCCAAAGTGAGATTTAGACCACAAGACTTGTGGGCAAACAGGGAGGTGAGAGGTGAAAGTGGCAGGGAGGCAGAGGTCGCAGCTGGGTGTGTGAACGTGTGTGTGTGTGTGTGTATGTGCAGAGATACAGAGACAGAGGGCAGACATTGGCCTGGTATGTCACCTTCGATACACTCTCCGTCTGGCATAATAAAGACCATGTGGAGTCAGACAAACTGTGACCACTGTGCTCTGCGAAGGATAAAAATCCATTATGCACACACACACACACACACACACACACACACACACACAGACCCACTTACACAATCCTATACACTTACACAAACACACATACAGAGAAAAAAAAGGGAGAGAAAGAAGCAGAGGGAGAGAGAGAGGTAGCAAGAGACGTGCCTCTAAACCCTGCTCATTTATAATGCATACGCCGAGCTTGGGCTTTGAACAACAAACCCAGTTCCTCTCCTCCCTCTCCTCCCTCAGCAGTGGAAGGGAAAACCCACAGCCTGCTCTGACTGCTTCTTACAGGCAGGGACACGCTGGAGGAGATGGTTTAAACATAGTAGTTTTTTTAAGTCAGCTCATATGGACTACACTGACTACCCTGCTAATGTCAGATTGTGGATATTAGGATTAGAGTGAAATATACAAAACCATTTTTTGAGTGCTGATTACACACAAGTAACTGAGCTAGCATCATGTGACATCTATAAAAATTAAGTCAGCTCTAAAGGATACTTCTGGTTTATTAACAATTATTTCAATCTCTAATTATAACATCGGACTCACCAAGTTATGGTAATTGAGATCTGGGAATGTGGGGACAAGAAGCACAAGCAGTCAGATGATCAGACATAAATTGTTTTATTATGTAACTTAAACACACAGTGGTTAACTATTTAACTACTAAGAGGCACATAGGGGCCAACAAATTTTTCTAGCATGTAGGGCTGCCTATATGGCACTGCATTACGTTTTATCCACTAGAAGGGCACTGTGGATGCCACTTTATCATGCCTTCTTAACCATAGGGGCATCCAAGATTGCACTTTTGCAATCAACCAGTGGCATTAAAATGATGGTGTTTTCACATTGGTTCCTTTTCAGCCTTCCAAACAAACTCAGAGCGATTAGTCAGCAGTTTTTGCATATATGTGAACACTGAAACTAACTAAGAACAGATTAAATAACTACTGTCTTAAGAGAAAAAGGGAAGGTTAGAATAGGTCTATAATTGGCTAAAACCCCTGGATCAAGCGTAGGCTTTTTAAGAAGAGGTTTAATTACAGCTACTTTGAAGGACTGTGGTACATAGCCTGTTGATAAACACAGGTTGATCATGTCTAGTAAAGAAGTGCTAACTAAGGGAAAAACTTAGCAGCCTAGTTAAGATGGTATCCACACCGTTGAAGTTAGTTGGTGAAGGCCGATGGGAGAAAAACAGTCAAAATATATATCAGGTTCTACAACTGTTTCTAAGGTTCCTGTGTTTGAAGCTACTGGTTGAAGACACGAGGTGATGAATTTTGTCTCTAATAGAATTTTATTATTGAAGAAGCTCATGAAGTTATTACTACTGAGAGCTCTGGGAATACATGGCTCAACAGAGCTCTGACTCTGTGTCAGCCTGGCTATAGTGCTGAAAAGAAACCTGGGGTTGTTCTTATTTTCCTACCACTTTTGCTTTATGATCTTCTTTTTTATAGGGGCAATAGAATTGTTTCCCTTTATTTGCAAGTTAAGGAGTTATACCATGGAGCTAACCTCTTTTGTTTTTTAGTTTTTTTTTTCATAAGGGCAATAGAATCGAGAGTCGTTCGCAGCGAGCCTGCAGCACTATCAACCAGATGATCAATTTGGGAGGGACTAAAGTTAGCATAGGAGTCCTCCGTTACATTGAGACATGGTATTGAATTAAATGCCGATGGAATCACTTCTTTAAATTTAGCTACAGCACTATCAGACAGGCATCTACTGTAGGAATGTTTGCCTAATGGCCTGTAGTCTAGTAATATAAATTCAAAAGTTATTAAATAATGGTCTGATAAGACAGGATTTTGTGGGAAGACTATTAAATGTTCAATGTTGTGTTGTGTGCAATGTGTTGTGTTTTCTGTAATGTGTTATGTTGTGTGTAATGTGTTGTGTTGTCAAATTGATGAAAATGTTGATGTTAATTTGCTTGTCTTTTTTTCTTCTTGAATGTGTTTTATTAAGTTAAAGTGCTTTGAGCTTTCAGGGCCACAGTAGTAACTGCTCTGATTGAAGCACAGATAAACTCAACTCTGGATGGTCACGGTGTGGGTCCACTAATAAACGTGGTCAAATTTCTGAATGTGAGAGCTGCACCATCCAAAGTGGGATGAATGCCGTCTCTTCTCATCAGACCAGGTCTCCCCCAGAATGTTGGCCAATGATCTATGAGGCCCACATCGTTTACTGGACCCCACCTCGACAACCAGCGGTTGAATGACGACATGCGGATATACACGTCATCACTGGTCAGATTTGGCAGGGGTCCAGAGAAAACTACGGAGTCCGACATTGTCTTTGCATAGTTACACACTGACTCCACATTCATTTTGGTGACTTCAGATTGGCGTAATCGGGAATCATTACCGCTGACGTGAATTATGATTTTACTGTATTTAGGGTTATCTTTAGCCAGCAGTTTTAAATAAGATTCAACGTCACCCACTCTGGCCCCGGGGATACACCTCACTATGGCCACTGGTGTCGCTAATTTCGCGTTTCTCAAAATAGAGCTGCCAGAGTTTGTTTCTCAGCGGGTGAGTCGCTGAGGGGGGGGGGGAATCTGTTTGAAACTTGAAGGGGTTGGTGGTGAACCGTGGGTCTCTGCTTCCTTCAGACAGTCACCCAGCAGACCTGACTGGGACGGCTAACAGGAGCGACACTAGATCAGCCCACACCGCTACAGGGGTCTGGCCAGCTACAGTAGCTAAAGGCTGGGTATCCATGGTGTGGAGCCAGGCTTCTAGTTTACTGAGCCTCGAGCCTTTCTTGCATATCACTAAAGGATGCAGAAGAGGAATTAAACATCAGAGACAACGAGAAAGAGAGAGCAGGAGAGCGAGAGGGAGAGATAAGCCATCACTAGCTGCAAGCTAAAGTAGGCTACAGGAGCTAACACAACTGAATAGCGAGTGAACAGCCTGGAGATTATCTAATAACTCGCTAAAATAAGGAGACAGCTATGATTGCTTGAGCAGAACTAGTTTTAGTTTTAATGTACAGCAGGTAGTTAGCCACTGCAATGAAGAATATAACAAGGTTAACTCTGTTGAGAAAGAGCAGCAAAAACACACAGTACACTGAATCGCCGGCAACTGGAAATGACACAACAAGCTTACAGCCAGTGTTGCCAACTCCTCAGTAAGGAAAGTAGCTATTAAAAAAATCTATTTTTTTTACTCATTAATGGCAGCTTGCTTTGGGTGGAACTGTTTAAAGGCTTTGTCTTTTGAGTATGTTTTTGAGTTGTCATGTGTTTTTTATACCACAAAGTTTGGCGTAGAGGTCAGCCTTACAATACAGGCAGTACACCCGGGTATCATCTCCAATAAACGGCTTCAACCTTTGAATTCAGAGTTTGATCCCGCTCCTTTCTGTATTTCTAGGTGTACAGTTTAGACTGAGACATGATGAGCCAGCTAGATGTTCAGCTGATGTCACAGAGGCACACACACAGTGGACGAGCTGAGTAAGTGACTGAGGCTGTGAGTCAAATGCACTGATTTATTTTACTGTGACAGTGAAGAAACATTTACATTTACATCCCGCTCTGTAAGAGGCCGGGATCAGCGGCGGCTTAGCACACACACGAGTGTGTGTCTCCTCTGTGCTCTCACTGCAGCTGGGATGCTGCTGGAGGAAACTGTCAGACTGACCGTCTGTGAGTGCTTTGGGACGGCCGAGGGGCTCCCGGCAGCTCCTGCTGCTCGCTGAGGACAGTAACTGCAGAATGATACGTGCTTTCACGTCAGAGTCTCCAAAACACCAGAAAAGTCTCCATAACACCAGAAAAAAGTCGCTAGATTTGTCGCTAGTCGCTTTTGACAAAAAAAGTCGCCAAGAGGATATGGAAAGTTTTAGCAAGAAAAGTCGCCAATTTGGCAACACTGCTTACGTCAGCCTAGCATGATGTGTGTAAATTGGTGGAGGTCAGTCCTCTTTCTGTTCACACTACTTACTGCTTTAATAAATAAATTATTATTAATATTAATAATAATAATAATGGGTAGTTTTTACGTGGAACAAGATGACTGCTGCTATAGCCTACTTGCCTTATCCACATTCCTATGGTATTTGTTTAAATAAGTCCACAGAGATAGGGGAAACCAAAGTATAATTGTTCAGTTCTTCTGAACACAAAAAGCGACTGAGGATGTATCTGTGCATAGTAGACAGTAGTCGTTTGATGTGTTCTTCGTGCATTATCTGGTGATCAAAGTGCAGCAGTTTCTTCCTCGGACCAAACTACCCCTCGTCCACTAGTCTTGCTAGCGTTACCAGCGGCCATGGTTCCTTCTATTTGTTTTTTCCAGCGTCCCAGTGCTGTCCGTAGGCAAGCCCAAAGGGCTAAAGTACAATGGCAAAGGGTGAAGCGTACCTGGAGTGCTTTGTGTTCACAATGCACAGGTTAAGCGAACCACAATGGGTACTTAAAGTGAACGGTACTCAGACCACCTCCCTGAGGTCTGTTTACGGTTCAATTCAGAGGGGTCTGAGTTCTTCTGGAGTGTTCACATATGCGCATAACATGCTGACTAAACGCTCTGAGTTCGTTTGGAAGGCTGAAAGGGGACAAGTGTGAAAATACCCCAAGAGGACTGAGTTTGGTTCATTTAAAAAGGACTATATGTTGCATCTACTTGCAACACATACATGTACATGCATGGACTCACAATGGACGACTGGCATGAGTAAGAGGCAAAAAATTATTAATTTCTTAATAAATTGCTGTTCAAAATAACTATACCAACTGTTGCTTTATGCAACAAGGCCTGAACTTTAACTGTAACCACATACTATGTCAGGTTTGCGTAGCAGAGCTCTGGAGCCCAAGATCTCAGTGGATATAGTGTCTTCATTACTAGTAGAAATTATAAGTAAAACTGTAAAAGTAAGACCAAGTTGTAATAAATTCAAATCCTTTGAGAAGCAAATATTAAGGTAATGACTTAATCATTGCATCACAAGATCCTGGCTCACCCACCCTCATCTTTGTTATATACTGTACTTTACACACAAACCTGGATGTGGGACAGCTGTTTGTTAGGGGAAAGTGTATTTAAATGGAGTGGATCGCATCAAGTAATGGCTAGACTACAGAGTGGTGACAAGCAGGGAGCACAGCATGAATAAAATATAGACATTCACTGTGCAAATGCATGGCTTCTACCTCTGTGGGGGGGGGGGGGGGGGGGGGTATGTGTCCAAATGGAGGTCAATTAAATACATGAGATGTAGGTCAAGGCGTGGAAGATGCAAGACATGCTCTGTTTTTCTTTTGCTGTTAACACGGACTGGCACACCAGACATGTTTGTCTGCAGCCACATGCTCAGCCAGACAGAGCTTCTTAAAAATACACCATGAATGATGAAGAGTTGTCATCTCACTCTGTTTAAGTCTATCCAGCTGATTGCTCTCAGATCAAGCCTGCCATCCTCTCTCTACTCTGTATTTACCCACAGAGAAAGTAAGCCAGACCATTAACAATTTCTGGGAAGTTTATCATCTGTCTCACAGAATAGAAAAACTTCCTTTCTCTATAAATGTCCAACTCTGCACTGACACTGAAAGATGTGTGCCTGACATGCAAGCAATACGTTTCATCTATTTCACTGAAAATATGTACATTTTCCATTTGTGGGTCTAGTTAATTGTGATGCCCATAGGCAGCCATTCAGATCAGACGGATCTACTTTTGACTATACAGTATCTACAAAAACAAACCCATTTTCCTCCTGTATACTGCTGACATCTTCTTAATGTGAAAGCCAGGACACTGAATGCACTGATTGTTCTGTGAAATCTTTCAAATTAGGAAATTAGGAGACCTAGTGAAGTAAATTGATGAAGATGTTTTCTTAACTTGCTTGTGTTTTTTCTACTTACAGGTGTTTTCTTAAGTTGCAGTGCATTGAGCTTTCAGGGCCACCGTATGTATGAATAACGCAACGCAAACATTTTCTTTGCATGGAACACTTCAACATTTTAGTGTAGTCATTTATACAGCACTTTTCTAGTCTACAGACCACTCAAAGAGCTTTACAACACGTCAACATTCACACACACACGTATACACTGATGGCAAAGGCTGCCATGCAAGTAAGTACAATGCACCCCATCATGTTTCTACATGCATCAACTTTTCAGAAAGATTGATGAGAGAAAACCTTTCGTAAAACAAGTATGGAACAAAGGCAAGTGGAAGAGAAGCTACCTTAGTGTGCTGAAATGTTGTCTCTGCTGCACTGCACTGCTGACGTGTGGTTTATGGCTAGCATTACTTCAAGGTTTTAATGACTCATTAGCAGGGGTGGAAAAAAAGACAGATCTTCTACCAAGTTACAGGAGTCCTTCAAATCAAAGCTTCAATTTTAGATTAGATTCAGATTTGCTGCAGGTTATTCTCATTTGTAGTGGATATCTTAAAATGTATTATATACAGTATATAACACTTCTATCAAAAATGTGATTAAATTAAGCAACTGATGTTAGAAAAAACTGAAGTAGATGAACACAGCAAGCTAGATAATGACAGCGGTGTGAGACAGGCCTACACTGCATTTCATTTGTTTCTTCCCTTGGCCAAGAGAAGAGAAGCACAGGCCTTATTTTAGTAGAATCTTTGACTTGTGAACTCCATGTGTTGTGCATTTGGCTAAAACACTTGTCAGCTCTTTTTCTGTAGTGGTAAGATTGCTTCCTAATAATATGGTTTATATGGCCTGTCTGTGGGCCTGTGTTGGATGTTTCTATTTTAAACTTATCATTACAGCCTGCTCACTCCACATTTACTATCTTGCAGCAAAGCGTGTGTTTAATTGTCAGTGTTCCCAACAAGACCACAACATGAGGCTGCACCTCAGCACTGGGAAGGAGGTGGGGGAAGGGAGGAACAAGCAAAGAGCAGAAACTGTTCTCTTATGACAGACAGAAGAGTATTCTAGGTGATGCTAGTTTTCATATACACACGTTTTGCTTCTGACTCATTGAGCAGATTGCAGTTAAATCTAGAGACCATCTTGCAATGGGATCACACCAGTTGTGATTCATTGTGATCTCAACTCCACACCTGTCAAGTTTTGTGACTGCATATTGCACAGTTGTGACGCTATCGTGTTGACGAAATCTGTCCACAGACATATAAACACCTGGCAGAGTACTCAAAACTGCTCTGTGGTAGTTCCCGCTATAATAGGTGTCTCCAAGACCACATTTTGCCATGATGACGCAAACACACACAGACTCATAAGGTGAAAACAATACCAGTCACAATCTGACCAAACATTTATTCCATTATCGATGGATTCCCTGATTGTTTTTTTCAATTTGTTCATTGTTTGGTTTAAAGTGTCGGAAAATGCTCATCACAAGTTCCCAGGGCCTAAGGTGATGTCCTAAAATGTCTAGTACTGTTTGGCCAGTCCAGCACCCAAGAATATTCAGTTTACAAAAAAACAAAACAGAGAAAGCAGCAAATCATCACATTTGAGAAGGTAAGTCTTTATTCTCATAAGTGACTTAAACTTTTTCGATCGATTATCAAAATAGTTGGTGATGAATTTTCTGGTTATTAACAAATTGAAAAATGACCTAATTTACTTTCAGCAATTGGTGACAAAATTAGGTTGTTTATCAAAGCATGATAACCAGACCTCGTTACAAACCATCAATAAATAACAAGCAAACAAAAAAAATTCAAATGTCTCAACTGTTTCATTGGTTCATCACCACCCGGAAGAACCAGATTATGCTCTTTGTACCAGGCTGTATAAGAATAGGTTCACACAGCACTTCTAATTAGTGATAAGGCAGGCCAAGTCCCCCTCTGTTTGACCGCCACAGCCGACACTAAATAATTAGGCCACTGTGATAATCCTGCTGCCGCCAAGCTTCCATTAGGAAGCAGAGGGGTCAAATGTTCAGAAAACTATTACACTTTAGCAATCCTTAACAGCCTCCCTGCTCACCTCTGTCTGCTCTGAACGCCAGCAGAACATAACACAATACAACAGGTCAGGAAGAACACGAGAAGCAGACACCTCCTGAATGTACCATTTTTTTATTGGACTTATATAGAAATACTTAAAAAAAACATGAAGTAGCACCATTACTTAAGTTTTACTTTTTATCATGTATAACTTTAAATGTCAGAAAAATAAAACTCTTGATACATTTTCAAATGTTGTCTCAGCAAATATAATATTAGTATTTGACCATGAGGTTAAAGGCCCTTTATCATAAAATAAAATATACTTTGTTCTTAAACTTTCCTCAATAAAGTACATTTACGCTCAAGTAACTTCACCTACATATACATAAACAAGTGGTAAACAAATGTATTAAAATAGAAATTCTAAAACTATAGTGGTGCAACAGAAGCCTGTAATTCCCACTGGAATCTAATTCATACAAATTTTAGAAAGCTTAAATGGTTTCTTTGTGTTTAACTTACTAAGTTTTGTACATTTCAATGTTTCATAATAATATAGAATAAAATATGCTTTATATTACCGAATAAAAAATATGTTGGGTGAAGCAGATTTAAAAGACGTTTTTTGCAGAACCTATAAAAACCCCATCCCAACAGAATACTGTCAAATGCAATACACATTTTGTGGACTTGGATTTCCTCCCACAGTTGTGTGGTATTACAGTAATACAGTGATAAATGCCATAAGGCCATACTAAAAAATAAACAATATTTCAACCCAGCTACAAAAAGTTCACTGAACTTAAATTAAAATATCTGTAAACATCTTTGCAATAAGAAATATAATCTTTCAAGTCAAAAAAGAATAAAATACTTCAATCTGTATTAATGTCATTTAAAACTTAAAATTTGTGGAAATTGTTTCAATACATACATATGTAGGATATGTTGTTGCTCTCCCTCACATGGTTTCTGACCTCAAGCTGCAGTATCTCTGTAAGTCAATAGTCCTGTTTGGCTGGAAGCCCTCCTTGTTTCCCAGCCATGGCCTCCCCTCTTTACTACATTCGATTGGCAAAACTGGAAGGCTCAGCCCGCTAACAAACTACAGTTTGACACACGTACCTCCATCCTGACCTCGCTGTCCCTCTTCACTTCATAAATATAGGGTACAATTTACTAGAACTATTTATTACTATGCTGTAATATTTAAAACATGCACTTAGATGTTGAAAATATTTCCCCAAGCTACAGTATTTTATAAACAAGTACGACTGAGCCCCAAAAGGGTGTCTGTCCTTTCTTCTGGATACTGCAGCCTCTTACATACATATGTTTATTTATGTACACTTTCCAAACTGATGATTGGGTTATCCCATTAAAGCAGTGTGTTGAGTCTGTTGTTGCCATTGTAGCCAGTCTTGCTGACAAGAGTTACACTTCTTAAGAAAATATACGTATAGCCTGAGTGACCCCAGTGTGGCAGACAGGGCATTTGGGCTCGCTCCTCTCACAGATACGATTGGCACATTCCATACAGAAGAGGTTGTGCCCACATGGGACCAGGGCCGCGATGACCTCACTCTCGAAGCACACCGAACAGTCGCGGCTGCCTTTTCGGCTGGTGCCGGATGAGGTGGAGGAGGAGGAGGAAGAGGAGGACGACGACGAGGCCGAGGAGTCACATGGAACCCCAGGGAGGTGAGGGCCCGGCAGGGAGGCGATAGTGCTAGAGTAACCAGGGAAGCTGAGCGGGCCTCTGCCTGGATCACTACGCACCCTCCGGGCTAATGGGTGCTCAGTGGGGCCTCCAGTGTGGCTGTGGAGGGGAGGCGACAGTCTGGGTTGTGGGGTACAACCGTTAGCCCTTCTCTGACTCACCACTATTCCGTTGGCATTGGTGGGGTACATGGCTGAGGAGGAGGTGGGGGAGCTGCCTCCAGTGGAGGAGGGGGTCATGCGACTATCATACTGGGACCACAGGAGGCCTGGCGGGGCTGGCGTGGGGTCAAACCCTGACGAAGAGTCGAAAGTCACATCAGTGCAGTCAGGCGAAATCACCTCACTTCCGTAAACAAACCCATTTCCGTTGGTGTTGACATTGATGTTGTTGTTATTGTTGTTGCCGTTGTTGTTGGAGGTGGTGTAGCTGAGTGCTGGGCTGGGAGGGCTGTAGTCAGCCATGCGTGAGCTGTTGTTACCAAAGTAGGAGTCTGTGGAGGCACTGCCCAGGGAGGAGGATGAGTCGTTGCGGTAGTTGGAGAAGGGTTTGCGCGCTGAGGTGGGGGTAATCCCAGCGCTGGACTTAGACCACAGGGTGGGGTGCCCGTGCAGATCAAAACCCACATCAGTCCCATTTGCGTGGAAGTCATTTTCATCCTGGAGCTCAATAATGCCCCCTGTCCTCATGGCGATATGGGCTTCAATCTCTTCACGTGCTCTGTCCACATTCTCCGGCATCCCCGTCACCTCGAACACCGGTTCTTTGTCTCGGCTGGGTGTCACAATGTAGGTGTGGGTCTGCTGCTGGATGCGCTTGATAGTGGCGCCCTTGGGTCCTACAACCAGACCCACCACGCGGTAAGGCACCCGCACCTGGATGGTGGTCTGTCCAGGCAGGTTAGGTGGTCCAGGGACTGGGGTGCCACTCCCATTTAGGCTTGTGTTTTTGTTCCTAGAGGCTCGGATCATGGAGAAGTGCTCGGCAGCAGATATGATCTCCCTCCTGGCCATAGCCACATCCTCCCTCCTACCTGTCACCACAAAAACAGGCTCTTCGCCTCGAACCGGGGTCTTGATGTAGGTGTTGGTCTTCGCTCGTAGCGCTTTTATCTTGCAACCTGAGACATGGAAGCAAAAGGCGAAAGTGAGGGCAGGTTCCAAAATAACAACAGCTGGAAATATGTCATGTGTTAAACCATTACTTATGGACTATTTAAAACAGCTGCTGGACGTTTATTATTGTCTGTTGAAAGGCCAGTGGCCTCAGAAATCGGGTGAAACCATCCTTTTGGAGAAGAACAAATTCAAACCACATGCTGCACCACCATGCAGGACAAAAATAACTCACAAAAGAAAGAAAACTCACTTCTGGATCTGCGGTGATCCCTGTTCATTATCTACAATATAGTCGACGCCTACAAAGCTGCTGTTAGACTCTTGATTCTTATTTTATACTAATATCATTATGGAAACAGGGAAGCTTCTTTACATGAAGTGGTAAAGAAGCCTGGCACCACTGCATAAAGTTGCATTCCAATACCCTCTGGCACATACCCACATCTCTTTATGATCAAAATGGGACAGGCTGAGAAAACAGCCTTAGATGAATGACATAATTACCAGTGCGAAGCCAGCTGAGCGGGACAGCATGATGTAACCAGGCATGTAGAGGAGGGTAAACCCACCTAAACTCAGTGTACACAGTCAATTTAAATCTGTGACATAAATCCATATGGAGTTAGTATCAAACTGATGTAGGTTATATGAGGATAGTCTATTTTATGAGGCTCGCTAATTTAAAATAATCCCAGAGGTCATGGTTAATCCACAATATTTAATTCCCAATTTATAACCTGACAAATGGAGATGGGTGGTGTAGGTCTGATGTAAATAGATCTACTTAACAAATGTCCCACTGTTGCTTTAAAATGGGGGGTGGCAGTAAGAGGATCATTACAGTTCCTTTGTTTTTCTTGGAACAACAACAGCAGCAGCAGTATTGCAGGGAGGGGAAAGATTCCGCATATGTAACCAAGCACCAGTACCGCCCTGCAGCCCTACAGCTGGAAGACTGTCTTAGCAAGATCGGTGCAGCTATGGGCTCCTGCTGCCTGTGGCAAGGTAGGATCGTGACCGTTGTCCTAATTTGATCTTGTACAGCTCATCGTCACAATCATAATCGATTTGCAGGCCTCCTGTTAACAAAGCAAGACACATCGGGTGTTACTGAAAGCCAACGCGAAGTTCAGTGACCTACATGTCCCAGTTTACCAGATAATGATTAAAATGATTCTAATCATGTCAGCGGTCATTGTTCAAAACTGACCTCCAATCAAAACTGGAATGATTGAATGTGTGTTTTCAAGCCTACAAAAGTATACACACCATAAATGATGACTCAGTATCTTATCACAGTTGTTTCGCTGTACTCTTCAGTACTTCAGTAACAGGCAGTTATTTCACTTAAACGTCAACTTCTTGAACTGGTTTAATGCTGCTCGCTGCCGCCCACCACTGTGCATTTATAGAGGAACACTGTGTGACTAACCGGCGAGACAGTCACACAAGTTCACGTTTCACTGATTATATATACACACACATTTGATTAGAGTGATATCTATACACTTACACATATATCCTACATATTTAGCCAAATGTATTAAGAAGCAGTTGAAGCGCCTGTGCAGACACGCAGGGCTGTGTGTTCTCCCACACAGGACAATAGCTCGGGACGTGTTGTGGCGCTTTACAGTCCCTGTAACGTTACTGCTCAGCTGCACAACCGCACTGAAACACATTTAAAAAGCCAAACTGATTAGAAAAACTGAAACACACACCCTGTCTGCCCACAATCTCAGCCACATGCTCGGAGCTGGGAACCGGGACGCATTCGGTCATGTTGACGCTCTTTTTCCGGGGCTCCTGGTTGTCGTCGTACAGGTTCTCGTCGTTGTCCAAGCCGAGCAGGGAGAGCTGGTCCAGCGCGATCTGCAGGGCTCTCTGCTCGTCCAGGGCTTCTCCCTGGACGCCGCTGTCTGCGAAGAGCGAGCTGGGCATCTTTGCGACTCCGCACCGTTCGTCAGCGTGGTCGGGTGAAAGGCGGAGGAAGGAGGGCAAAAAAGGAGTTAACGGAGGTGGAAGAAAAGAGAGGGGAGGAGGAGGGAAGAGGCACCGGTCCCGGTTTTCAAAGACAACTGGTCAGTGGAAATAAATCAGTGCGGCTGAGGGCAGAAAGAAAAACATCCACCCCTTTGTGTCCCCGATAGAAACTGGATGCCCCGGTCCGAGCCGAGCCGAGCCGAGCAGGGCTGTGATGTTGAACGGGAAAGTCGGCGACAAAAACGCGTGTTTATTCCAGAGCCGGCGCTGGAGATGGTAATAATATTCCTTCCTGACAAAGAGCCCCTCCCGGCTGTCTTCCCTCAGGTCCTCTGTTGCTTCTGTCTGAGTCCTTGCAGAGCCAGACAGAGATGTGCGGGTGACGTCACCGCCTGGGCAGGGACGATGCGGTGCTGCGAGGTCATTTGCATATCCGCGAGCTGATTGGCTGGGAGGGGGGGAGTGGGCGGGGTCGGGGGGTTCGGGCTCGTCTCCGTTGGCTGGGAGCTGTGTCTGTCACTCAGTCAGTCTGCAGCACGGCAGCTCCTCTGCATTACAGAGTGCACACATTAACAACATGGACTCAACCAGTCTATACACATTTTTATGGCACAGCACCCAACCATCGGCTTAGGAAAGAAATATGTTTTCTTTTGGTGGCTGTTCCCCCCCAAAGAATATTTACTTATTTGTATTTACAGACAACATTGAACAACTAACAGTGAAATGTTTCTGAATATCAGAGACATTTCACTTGTCAGCAAGTTAAGCATCCGTACTTAACAGCTCAAAAACATACTGAACATCATATTATCAGCTAGATACTGAATGCTTTTACCTAATTTTATGAGAATTGCTTAGTAACATTTTTTTTGGACATTTTGTCTGCAACACAAAATTATACATTGCTTTCGTTTGGCATTGCAGAGAAAAACGGTTAAATACAATAAATGTCAGCTGCTCTATATCTGTGATTGGTGTCAACAATACTTTGTTAAGCAGCACTACCTATCCCAAATTCTAAATAAGTCTATTTGGATTGTATTATTGGAGTTTTATTGCTGTTTGTTCATAAGAGATCTAACAGCAAGTTGTGGTCTAATTTAAAAAAAAAAAAAGGCTGATTTTGCGGCTATTATTTTATACATA
Organism: Lateolabrax maculatus; assembly: GCA_031216445.1. Classification (NCBI taxonomy): domain Eukaryota; kingdom Metazoa; phylum Chordata; class Actinopteri; order Acropomatiformes; family Lateolabracidae; genus Lateolabrax; species Lateolabrax maculatus. The sequence goes on along the minus strand of CM062198.1, from coordinate 4,212,050 downwards.
CAGCAGTGGGGTCTGTGGGACACCAAACAATGAAGATGTAACAGTATAAAAATCTGAAAACAAGGGTTAAAAGAGCAGACCATTCAAATAGGATTAAGGTCTATTGTCAGTTTAGAAGTAGATCTTTAGAGGGGAAAAGTATTTTTATGATATAATATAGTATTTTCAATTTACTGTGAACTCAAATAGCTATTCTTGTTTTATTTTTTATTTTTACAGTGATTATTTTGGTAAGGGAGTCCTATTTGACAATAACGGCATTTAATACACCTCAGATCCATCAGTGCAGTCTTGATGACAATAGTTACTGTTTGGATATGATTTCTGCCTTTTTTCTGAGTATAGTGTGGTATTAAAAAGCCTAAACGTTAAGGACATTGCAGTGTGATGGGTTGGTGGCCTTTTGTAGATTGTCCGTATTACAGAGAGTTTGTGTGCGTGTGTGTGTGTGTGTGTGTGTGTGTGTGACACAAAGAGGATTTCAAGCTGTTGAGACCAGAAGCACTTTGCTTTGTCACCTCACTCCTGGAGCACAATACCAATGCTAATGAGGAACCGGTCAGGAACTGGAGGAGGTGTTGGGATGTGACCCTCCTGTTAATATCTGTCACTTCAGCCCCCACCTACCATCCCCCCAGTTCCTATCTAATATATAGACACTATATACACTAGACACGTTGATTTTGATATACTACTAATACTCCTCTATAGGTTGAACCTCAATACACTAGTAAGTGAGTAAAAACCAAAATGAATCAAGTACAGGAAAGTTTGTATTAAACGCTTGGTCAGTTTCTTATCTTCTTATTCCTTGATCAGATCTGATTTAAATTTGGAAACTCTTTTAATTTTTAATTAAGTCAAAAATTACATTGATGCTTTAAGTAGTTTAATTTATGTATTTTTTAAAATGAAAAAAAATGGTGAAATGTTTTCACTTTCACAATTAAAGTATTGTATAACCACTGATACCCATCTTTGTACTTTTGTTTATTTTTTGTTGGCCTACAAGTAGACAAATGTAACTATACTGAGTCTAAACATACTGGAATCAGCCAGTAAAATACCCACCATATGTATGTTTTAAGAATATATTTAAGAAAGTGTTAAGAAATAAACATAACTTTGTGGATAAAAGAAAGAGATTTTTTTCTTTCCTCTTCTGACAATCACCCCTCAGACCCATCAGAGCCATCTAACAACCACTGATTCAAACAATAATAACCCAATGATATATAGTCTTTCTGGGTGAAAATGTACCTTACAACCACAGTAGTCTTCTCCACATGGTCATTTGGAGGAGGTAAAATTAAACACAAAATTGGGTTGACAAAACAATCTCACCTTATGGTCCATAGCTGTTCTGGAGCTTTCCATAATATGACCTCCATCAGCAAATGAATTTACAACAATCTCACCTCAAGGTCCATTTAATAGCTGTTGTGGGGCTTTGAACCTCAAATTCAAACTATTTCCAGTTTTGCTGGGGACCCCCCTGGAACTGGCTGTTATAAAGCCGAAGTTGACAAGCCTTCATAACTATGTCAGCCTCACACAGAGATCTGATAATATTAAATTTATTATTATTTATTTATAAATTAAAGTGTTTCTTTTACTATCTTATTATTTTACTAAATCTCTCAATAATGTCTCAAAACCAAATTTAATATCCATTTAGTTTAAAATCAAATAATTATCTAGCTAAGCTAAGCTACTGCCAGTTTGTTTGAATAAAATCCCTGTATTGCTGTTGGCTGAGCCTGATATGCATTCCAGAAATCACACCAGTACTAGTATGTACTAAATACTAAATATCTCAAGGTTTCCTCTAGAGTAGTGAACCAAAAGCATCACCTCCTAGAGCTAAGTTTATCTACATTTTCATCTGTCTACCATTTGTTTGTGTATACAGCTGTGCTGTAAAATTCTCTTAAGCTTTGGGGGCATGATGAAATAAAGTGCTACTGAATTAAATTAAGAGCCTCATGTTGTCATTGCACAGGCCTGTGTGTGTGTCCCACTGCTCTTTCTTAAGCCCAGAAGGACACTGATTGCAGCATCATCTTTGATATTTGTTGTTTGGTATTAGGCGTTAGCCAGCTGCTTAAAGGCGATTACCCGTATGCCTTTTAATGAGAGGACGAAAAGCTTAGTCTTCTCTAACCCAGAGAGTGACGGAGACAGACAGGGCTTAGTGAGCGCACTGCCAGTCACTGTGCTGTGGCTGCAGACACAGACACTGGGTCACAGTACACAGCAGGTCACAGGCTACAGAGTCACACTCTGACCTCATATACACACATACATTCATACTACATAGGCTTTCTTCTGCATCTAGAGGTTATGCCGATCACAGTGCTGTGTTGTTACCAGACCATGTGTGGGTGGTTCAACTACAGTATTCAAACAAAGTCACTCCACCGCACTGCAAATGAACTCCCCTCAAGTCGTTTTTGCCTTTGATGGACTCTTTAAAGCTGCACTAGCTGTTAACAACCTAACCCATTGTTCAGGTTCTGTGGCCAGCAAACTCTTCTCATTAACTTTGTTTCCAGTAGCAGTTTTTGAAAAAGCCACTGTACACTACCTGACCAACACCAAACAGCAGACAGACAAAGGCCCTGTTCATACCTGGCATTAACATGCGTCCTGGGTGATCCAATCACAAGTGGCAGCTCTAAGTACGTCAGATCACACCTGGCATTAAAATGCAAAGAGCTAAAGGAGAGTGTATATTAGACAGGCAAGCATTCAAAGTCTGCATTAATTGCTCTAATAAAACACAAATAAAGGTTGTTTCAAGTATTCTAAAATCAACTTTCTTTTTCTTTTTATTCTAGTGTAGCAATCTGTCTTATCCTTTCTTGTATTAACATTTTAAGATTCTCTATGCGAAAGATTTCTATTAACTTGTTCAAATGTACAGTATATTATAATATGTTCGAATATTCTTACTGCCTAAGGACAGATCTTTTTTAATAATTTTTTTTTTGCGAAATTACTTGATAAAATAGGGATTTTACACATAGCTATAATGACAAACTACTTATAAATCAACCATTCAAAATATTAGTTTTCTTTTGGTTTACCACGTCAAGTTGCCCTGAATGCATTAGGCTGCATTCAGACTGAATCAGGCATTGCAACGATTAGCTCAGGGTTGTGAGGCAGTGTTGTTAATACATGGTCCATTTGTGTGACAGCGATTGATGTCTTTGTACTCTCATTGTCTGGTCACCTGCTAACATGACTGGCCACCGCAGCGTGACGTCGGGTTGCGTTTCTCCAAAGGTTGATTCTGTTTCTTTTTTTCTGCATTTTTTTTTTCGGCGTCTCCTGCGGTCCACCATAGCCTAAACCCACTACCCTCATTCAAATTAATGGCAATTGGCATTTTCGCCACAACACCTCATTTGGTCAGAATGCAGCCTTAGGATTCCTAGGGCTGGCAATCATTTGGAAGTTTTCTATATTTGGGCTGATACAATACTTAAGTTTACCAATGCAAAACAATTTATTTCTCAAAAGAAGCCAAAGTTATCAAATCATAACCAGAAGCAATTAGCCAGCTATATATATATATATATATATTTACTATCTAATCAATTTATTCAGTGCCAGCTTTTGGTACTTGTCCGTTTTTGACATATTTTGGTCAATAACAAAAAAAGATACAAAATACTGCGGTTCAATACTTAGCCTTAGTATGTTTGTTTGACTGTCCAATGTAACAGGCCTTATGCAATGGTTGGCCAGAGGTGTTACAGTGGGCAGGGTCTGAACTTCTCACAACTACTTTTGATGCGAACAAGTGCAAAAGCATGTGACAAAACTACAAACACATACAGAAGACAGAGTTATTGGAGAGATCAGGGAGGCAGTGGGATGCTGAGGGACTGTGATGGGAGGTTTTTCACCTTGGTTTTGAGTGAAGCAATTCAGAACAATTAGTCGTGAGACAAATAACAGGTTGTACTTCCAAGTTTGTTTGAAGCACACAGAGACCTTAAGGGGTCCATCCATATTTTCGTACTTTTGAGGGTATCAACAGGATGTATTTTAAACTGAAGCTACTAATAGCAATAAAAAACAATGATTTCCCTCGTATTTTTTCTCAGTGTAGAAAAGCCTCAAGCACAATCCTACCACAGGACATTAAAAGACCCCAATGAAACCCAGCTGAGGAAGGTTTTATTGTGTTAAAAACTGCATCTCCTGATGGTGTGTGGTAAATAAATGCAAGAATCCCTATTATATCAGAGTGGGTGGCATGTAGTGTGCTGTGTAACAGACAGAGGAGGACGAACAGCAGAGAGCAGACACAGATGAATGGAAAGATGCAGAGCACTTGTGTGGTTTAGGGACTGGCTGGCACGTAACACACACACACACAAATGAGGTAGTTTTCCCTTGGTGTTGCAGACATTTTTCTTTTGTGGTGCCGCATAAGGTGAGCTATTGGTTTGTGGCCGATCCAGACTCAAGGTAAGAGGAAAATGGGACACTTTGGTTTTAGTTGTGGTGCATTTTTACACAAGAAAGCCATACTTACAGGTTTTTACATCACTGGATGCCATCAGTGATGATATCAGGGAAAAAACAAAACAAAATACAAAACCAACAAAAACCCTTGAAAGAGTCGAGTTGAAAGATGAGAGTTGTCACTTAGGATGTCTTCAGCAGGATAAAATTACATTTAAGTCAAGAACATAAATGGTGTGTGTCTGTTCTGCACATAATTCAGGCAAATAACAGATGACAAAGGAAGAATCAGGAGAATTCATCAAATCCTTTTTTTCCTCTGATTGTTGACAGATGGAGAGGTAAATGTAACTGAAGTTGGATGTGAGCTTATCAGTATGCATATATTCTCTTTTTGTGTGTGTTTTTTTATCTACTCCTAGATGTATAAAAGGTTTTTATTCTACACATGGCAGAGGGACAACCAGCTTTGAAGTGTTTGAAGCTGAAACGGTGCAGGCTGTGTGCTGAGGATTTGCAGGTATGGATGCAGTGCTGTCTGCCTCTCCCTCCCTTTTCTTATACTGCCTCCTCCCATTTCCATTTCCTCTCTCATCCCTCTCTCCCCCATCTGCTTCTTCCATGTTCTCCCCTTTTTTTCTCCTTGCTCCCTCCTCCCATCTTCCTTACGTCTTTGTGTCTCCTCCCTCCCTCCCCTGTTTGCTCTGACACACTGAACTGAAGTGGCACTGCTTCCCTGCGCTGTGATTGGCTGCCTGCCAGACGCTGGTTGAGCCAAGCAGCACAGCAGCAGGGCAGCTGGAGCCGCCGGCCCATAATGCACCACACCACAGCACACCGTTCCTCCTCCTCCTCCTCCTTCTCCTCCTCCTCCTCAACAGCCAGCCCATCCAGCCACAACCCAGCTCTTTGTCTTTGCCTCCCTCCCTCTCCATCTCCTCTCATATTCAGTCAATAGCTCATGGTGTCATGTGAAAAACCCACAACTCCATATTTTGGCAGATTTTTGCCATATGTTATGCTTTCACGTAAAATGAAAGATAATATATTTTTTCTGTGGGTGGAAAAATTCTATGACCGTTCGGGCATATGAAACTTTTTCAAAATCCCAAGAAGGAAAAAATAGAAGCAGAGTCTTCTCATTTATGCAAATACTTACAACAACCTATGTTTACATTAGCTTGACAAGCAACTTCTTGTGGTGGTGCGAATAATGACGTATATTTGATGCAAGGGAGGAAGTAGCATGACGTAACAACACAATGCAAAAACCTCTTAAGGAGTAAGTGAGGTTCCACGGTTGAGTCATCAAATTGTGATTTTACATTGGAGACCACAACAGTTAATGGTGGTTGTTTTTCTTTTAACTGTCAACATGATGTTTCCCTAACCTTAGTGTTTTCATGATGTCATCATGATTGCAACCTTTTCTTTTTTAAACTGACCATGATCATTCCCATTTTAACCATGATCTCAATCATTCCTTCTCTAATCATGATCTTGAGCTTTCTCTATTGCTATCTTTGTTATCTAAGTAGTTTTTTTTAAAATCCACAATCACAATAGTTACCTTTTTAACCATGATCATGATTTTTCAGTTTTAACTTACTATCTTTCTCGATCCATGACTCCATTTTTAAAAGCAGTATTTTTCGGCATTGATCATGACAATTTACTAACCTTGACCAAGTCGTTTTTCAAACATGATCACAATCTGTCCCTTCGTATCCATGATCCCAATCTTCTAAATTTTAACTATTATGACTTATCCTTAACCATTTTTTAGAAGCACAATTACAATTGTTCCACTTTTTAGTATGATTGCAATCATGTCCTTACCTTCCCCAATTGTTTTTTTAGTCATGATTGCAATTTTTCCCTATCACAGTCTCTCCTTATTGTGATTTTTCCAATGTTAGCCATGATTGCAATCTTTCCCTTACCATAAAAAAGTGTTTTAGTTACCTACACTTACCATAACTATAGAGGTGGCAGGTCACTTAATACGTATATGAATTATTTTCATAATAGTCACATGGGTTGTTCTTGAACACTTGATACTGACAAACAATCTATTTTTCATTTAAGTATGATGATGTATTGGAATCATTTCAAGAGGAACAAAGCTGCTTATCTTAGATCCTGGAAATTTGAAATCAATGTAGAGAGGGTTTATTACTTAAGCAGCCGCAACATGTTCCAGAGTGCAGCACTAATTTCCACTTTTGCAGAGCCCAGTCATTACCCTTCTACCAGACCCAGAAAAGTCCCCCCTCTGATCCCACCTCTCCCCAGACTGCTCCCCAGTCACTAGGCAGCCCAGCGGGAAACCCCTTCCCTCTTCCTTGCCAATTTCTCTGCCAAAGGCTGGTGTATAAACAGTGACGGGTTGGAGAGGAGAAAAAGAAAACACTCCATCAAGTCTCTTCCTGGCCTAGCAAAATGTTGTGACCTACACTTATGAGTGGAGCAGAGAGAAAAAAGAAAAGGAGATTTTTAAAAACCAGCCACACTTCAAAGAGATACTTTTCTTGGCAACTGGCCCATTGAGATGTGTTTGCTATATGTCATTTTCAGCATTTAATTTTCATATCCTGGTCAGTGATGGATTATTGCTGCAGTGAGACAGATTAATGGTGTTGTAGGTGTATGCTGCTGATACTGGCCTCTGATTAAAAATCCAAGCTTGTGGATGAAATCAGCTATTTCACAAAATTGTGATATGTTCGGTATACTGCAATTTATTAAACAAATCTGCATTGGTTTACAACAGTGAAAATTGGTCAGTTGTATGTGTTTCGTGTTATGTGTTTCGTATCTGTTTTAAAGGTATATAAAATTGCTGAAAATGTACTGATGCTGCATTCACGCTGCAGTTCTCTTCAACTCATTAAAGGATAATTCATATTTTTTTCAAGTCTGTTATAAAACACATGCCCACATGTACACTATATTTCCCCATGCAATTTCCCCAGTGGAGTTGCGTTAGAAAGGGATCTCTTCATTTCCAGTATGGACAGGATATATAGACATTTGAGTATTGTTTTATGCCCAACTCCAAAAACATAGAACTTATCCATTAACACGAAAACTGATATAGTACAACCTGAATCTTACATATGTAGCTCTTGTCATTGGTTCTATCAGTTATGAATGCTCTGACATGGCTAAACATTGGTCCATGGTGGCCAATGTAAAACACAGTAATAATAGTAATAAACTGTAGCTTTTCTTTGCAACAGCTAAATCTGTAAAGTGGGGGCAAATGGCAAATTGTCTGTGCAAAGCTGAGATGAAATACTAACACTAAAAGACTGGGGTCACCAAAGTCATCAAGTTTCAAATTCCACTGGTTTTAGCTTTAGAGATATTATCAGCAGTAAAATTCTGCTTTAGTGTATTGCTTAAAGAGAAAAAAAAACACTTCAGCTAAAGTGTTATTCTTACACTCTTACACAGCCACTAAAACATTATATGCCAACTAAAGTAAAACTACTGGTATTGGTACTGGCATTGTTAAAAACTGCATTGGTCAAGCCTTGATCTTAAATCCCCCTTCCTCAGCCAGAGAGTTGCAGGCGTACCTATAAACATTAGATCATCTTCGCTCTGGGTGGGGCTGCCTGCCCAGCTGCATGCAGAGATGAAGGGATGGTAGGGTGGATGGATGAAGGGATGGATGATCGCTTCGGGCGAGCTGGCAGTGATGGTACATTACAGGCGTGGAGACAGAATGGGCTCTGAGTGATGTTTCCATGGCGGAAATCAGATCTAATGGACTAGAAAATGGCACCAGTGGGTGAGATCCAGTAGAGCTCAGAGGCTGCGGTAACGCACTGAAAATACCGGCTGTCTCCATTAGTGTATGACAGACATTACAGTCAGCTGTAATGCCTCTTAAGTGACATCTTAAACGTGTTTTCACAATTTGCACTGCACGGCTGCATTATACCTATGGTAGGTATTAAAAATATGCAGCACATAACAACAACAACAACAACAATAATAATACTAATAATAAATAATGAAAGTATTTTAAGATGTATGTGACAGTTTTGTATAGTTTATTTGTCTGTGTGTGTGTGTGTGTCTGAGAATGGTATAGACGAAAGGTCACATCTGATTCACATGTGAGATTTTACAAAGATGTAAGAAATAAAATTGTATTTCTTCTGAACATTGAGCAGGAAAACTTGTCTAACTTTGGAGTTATTAGGCCTTCTCTAACACTAGATGCATAAATTAATAACAAATGTATCCCAAATGGTCCCAAACTGGAGTTTCCATATTAAAGCCAATAGACTCACTTTATAAACAAATACTCTATAACAAACCATTTCATTATCACCATTGTCATATCATTCAGAGATGTCATTTATTCAGTATAGAAGTACTGAGTACCACTCAGTACTTCCATGAAAAAAAGGCAGTTGCCAGAGGCAACTGTATTGTCCGACTCAGACGCAGCAAAATTGGACAATCAGCCTTTTCTGTGAGAAAAGCAAGCATCTGGAATACATTGCCTATGAAAATAAGGAACCCCGAAACATATAGCATTTTAAAAATCAAACATAACATATGGTTAAAATTTACTCAAATATGTATTCATGAATAATCTAATGTTTTATATAGATTAACTCACCTGTTTATAGTGTTTAAAACTGATTGTCTTGTAGGTTTAAGATTGTCAGGACAATGATGTGAGACATTTTAACCATTTTTTTCTCTGCTTTATTCATTGTAACTTTATTTTGTATTAATACTAATACCTTCTAGACAAGTAAACAATAATTTATGTTTAATAGATAGATAGATAGATAGATAGATTACTTTATTCATCCCCGAAGGGAAATTAGGTCATCATAGCAGCCGGTATATTTAAATACAATAAAATACTGTACAACAATAAAATACAATACAATACAATACAATAAAATAGAATGTTCACATTTGTACAGCAGAAGCCAACATTTCCTGACTATAAGTCCTTGATATGGGTCAAGCTCCAGAAACTCAATTCTACAATTTCCATAATGCAACTCAATAGCATCTTTCGCTGGCTGTTAAATGCTCATGCATTTCAAACTCCACACCTCCAATTTAGCTTTCTGTTGCAAATTTGAACTTTCATGGCAAATAAAAGTATGGCAAAAGTAAAAAAAAAAAAAAAAGGTTTTATTATTATTTGGGTAAAGTGATCCTTAGTCCACACTAATACATCTTTGTTTTAAAACGCATACATTCTGCTACATTTTACGCCAAGCATCCACACTACTCCGGCATTTCCGACACGCTAAAATGGAGACATTTGGAAACACTGCTGTCCTTATTGAGTCTTATCAGTTTTGCCATGTCCTTCCCCTATCACATGACCTTTTCCAGGAAGAAAAAAACAAGCAACATCAGCCTTACTACCAGTGGTTAATTAAAGATTGATACCGAATTACAGGCGTTGCTGACCTTGTTGTCAATGCTAGCAGCTGTTGTGCAGTTAAATTCTGGATTTTATGTTGCTACCATATGCACAGGAGGCCAGCCATTATTCAAGCAACAATTCCCATGTCAGCCCTACGTGGAGCGCTGGTTTCAGGTGAGGCCGTAAAAATGAAAAGCAAGGATAAACAAGTGAAACGTGTGTTGACCAAACTTTTGACCCATAATGTAATGAAACTACTGAGCGCTAAGAGGTCCACCCTTCTCTCAGAAGCAGCCAGGCCTGTACTGAAACAAGCACCTAATTTACTGCCATGTTTTGCTGCTGCTGAAAGTGTGTTTTTTTCTTTCTTCTTTTAATGGGAAGCTGACTGTAGCAGGTTTGGCAGCATGAATCCTGTCTTTGTTCCAGTGACTGCGTCTGGTCGCCACTTTAAACTGCTTTGGAGTGTGAGTGTGTGTGTATGTGGGTGTCACTGGGTCCACAGTAGATGGTTGGATTACTCAACAACGGGGTATTCTGGGTCAATTCAAAACGTAGTTTTATAATCCGTATTGTCTTTGAAGATGGAGACTAACCAATCACAGTCATTGACAGGAGACTAGGGCTGGAAAGGGGAAAAGCATATTTTATTCAAGTATATATTCAAAGGTTGTATGATCCTAATCTGAATTTAATTCGTTTAGATTAAAGAAACCCATTACAAAATAACACAACACACTTACATAACACAATACACATAACAATACTAATTTCAAAAGATTACCACATTTAAACAGCAGAAAAAAAGATGGGGGACCGAGCAAACCATAATTAACTCTATGCCTCTCACATACATTTATTCTCCTTTCTTCAATACATATTGTCACTCTCATAATAATGTATTTTTCAGTCTTATAGACATACAGATATACTAATTTAATATGGTAAAGAATGTATGTATGGAAGATGAGAATGTAAGGAAGAAAGGCATAAAACAAGTAGAGCAAGTATTTCTGATCCCTCAGCAACAAGTGAATCGCAAGTTAAACATTAATTGCAAAACTCCCTTAGGAGTAGGTAAGGTAACCTTTTTTTTGTTGCATCCCCTGAAACCACTATTGGTGTTTGTGACAAAGTAGGTGAGAACTCCTGCTGACGGAAAGGTGGCAGCAGTGGGATCTAGGCCAGTAGGAGGCAGTGAAGAAAATGTTAACCAGACAATATAAACTTAAAGCAATTGAGTGTCTACCGGAAGAGTCCGAAGATGTCTGTGACAAACAGGTGTGCAGCAGGTGGCATACCCCAGGAGCAGAAATATATGGCTGAACGGCCAAGTCTTCTGCAATGTCTGATGCAACAGCAGGGTGACCGCGAAAGGAGAAGAGAAGACACATAAAGAGCTTCACATCTGCTTTAAGGACCTGTATGGCAAGTGGACGGCTCCTGAAGCAAAGACAAAGGATCAAATCTGAGACACCATCATCATGGAGCAGTTTTTCAAAGTCCTGAATCTTGAGCTTTGCACCTGCATTAAAGAGCGGAACCCAAAGACTTCCAAAGAATTTAGCAGAATTGGCGCTGCAAAGTGTTGAGCACCCAAGACAGCTTAAGGAAAGGAAAAGCTAGAGACAGAGAGGACAGAGTAAAGGGAACAAACGTAGCTGAGCATGTGTCCAAGCTTTTAAAGTCCGATCTTTTTGCCATTTTGTGACATTGCTAGGCTAGAGAGAGAGGACCCCGCAATTACAACTTTGTTTTCCAAATGTGTGCCCGAGTCAACCCAAGTGACAGGTAGGAGAAAATGAGGCATTTGTGGTCAAGGATGACTTGTATTGCAGTAGCCAGATTGGTTGAGGCCCACAATCTTTAACCTGAGTCATTTTATCCCTTGGGCAGGACACTTAGGACAGGCAAAAAAATTTGCTAGAATGGTTTCCCATTTCTATTGGCCCCAGCAGCTCGCTGACACAGTGAAATATTGCCAATCTTGTCCAAAGTGTCTGTTAACAGCTCCAGGCAAGAAAGGACATAAGGCTCCCCTCTTTAACATGCCCGTCATTGATACGCCCTTTTCTCGCATTGCAATGGACACTGTAGGCCCACTAGAAAAGAAGTAGTATAGGCCATAAGTACATACTGACTGGTAGTCTGTGATTATGCCACAGGCCTTTACCTTGAAGAAGATCAAGGCCTGCTAGATTGTCTACTGCCTCATTCAGCTGTTCTCCAGAGTCGGAATCCCAAAGGAGATCATCATCCACCAAGGCACCAACTTCATGCCTGCTGAAAGAGATTTACAGTATGCTGGGAAGTCACTGCTTAGGAAGTTTGTGAATGACTTCTATTCTTGCTGTCCTAGAAGCATCTACTGGGTTTTCACCTTTCCAGCTGCTGTATGGACATTTAGTGAGGGGTCCAGTGGATGTCTTAAAGGAGGCCTGGGAGGGTCCCATGCCACAACAGTATTGCAGTGAACTCTCATATGTCCTGAAAATGAGAGACAAACTGGACCAGTTTCAAGAGCGTGCCAACTGTAATCTGGCTTAAGCAAAGCGGCGACTGAAGCAGACTTATACATTTTGAGAGTTTCCAGAAGGGCCAATAAGTTCTTTTACTGCTGCCAACATCTGACAGTGGTCTCCTTGCCAAGGGCAGGGGCCATACAATATTAAAAAAAAGACTGGCCAAGTCACGTATGAACTGTTTTTCCCAGACCGTCGGAAAAACCAAAAAGTCTTCCATGTAAACCGTTTGAAAGAGTGGGTAGACCAACCAGAGCAGTCTACAACCTTGTGGGCATGCACAGTTGTTGACAAGGAAGAGTTTCAGGAGCAGTATTTTCCCTCTTCAACTGACACTCCAGTGTTTCCAGATCTGAGTCATCTCATGCCAGATGAATGCCAGGAGCTGCAAGCCCACATACCAAAACAGCTCTTCAGTCTGAAGCCAAGTTGTACACACCCCATTGAACACCGAATCCGTCTGCATTCATCTGAACAGCAGCCACATTCCAGCCAGACTGGTTCCTGAACTGAAGCAAGAAGTGGAGGAGAGGCTGGCTACAGGAGTGATTGAGCCTTCTCGCAGTGAGTGGAGTAGCCCTGTGGTGATGGTTCCAAAAAATCATGATCCTAAACTGAGATTCTGTGTTGCTGTGTCTGCCTTTGATCCCTATTCAATGCCAAGGGTTGATGAACTGATTGAGTGCTTAGGAAATTCCAACTTCCTAATGACCCTTGACCTCTGTAACAGAATCTTCAAAGGACTTAACAACATTCAGGTATTCAAATGGCTTGTTCAGATTCAGAATGATGCACGGAGCACCAGCAACTGTTCAGAGATTGGTGAATGAGAGGAGCGGCTGACTACGCAGCAGCCTACATTGATGACATTGTTATCTTCAGCCGGACTTGGGAGGAGCATGTGCAACATCTTGCTGAAGTATTCCAATGCATCCATAGCGCTAGTCTGGTCATCAGTGCCAAGAAATGTCACATTGCCAAGCCTGAGGTCCAGAACTTTGGCTATGTGTTTGGAAGTGCGGGCATCCGTCCTCAGGTAGGAAAGTTAGAGGCGATTTTAGCTTCACTGTTACCTCATACCAAGAGGAAGCTACGGTCATTCTTGGGGCTAGTAGGCTGGTACCGTAGACTCATCTGAAACTTTTCATCAAGATCTGCTTTACTGACTGACATGACAAAGCGGGTGAGAACACGCCATTTGTCCCCATAGTTTACTGTTTACTGTCATACTCCTACTAATTTAACCATGCTTGTTAATTGTTTGTTTAGCCATAGTTCCATCATTTATCCGTAACTAAAGACACATACTATCCCAGGTTTGTTTGTGTTTTGCGTTTTTTGGACTACATTTCATATAACATCAACATTTTGTTTAAAGTAAAACACAGACAAGTATTGTTAAGTTTAGTTTTTTTATTGGTTCAGTCCTGCATTCTATAAGTTAATCATTTTCTTTGTTTGTTATTTACCATACCCACCATGTGTTCCAGACACAAAAGTAGGAGGTGCCCAACAACCTCCTGTAATTATACACTGGAAGACCTCATCAGTGATGTCACTGGGTTAGACCAAGTATGGGCGGTAGTAGAGTAAATTAGGGAAAGTATTCATTTATATTACATGTATGGTTGTAAATGTATGTATATCGCTATATATCGCTAACTATGTGAAAGAGGTTTTTGTACTTGAAAATTTGTGATACTGAATAACCATCACTTACCTGTGTTTAGGAGAGACACTGGGTGTACCTACCGACTGTCATAGTATTGACTCCTGCTGATGAAAGGACCTATTTAAGGAGATGCTATTGACTGTTAGAGAGTGTAGCAGTGTGGAAGTGGTGTTATGTTGATATAAGTTCTGTTATTATGAGTTGAGTTTTATTCAGTTAAGCCAAGTTAACTTTAGTACTGCATTTAGTATGACCATGTGATATTTCAGTTTTTCTTTTTTATAAATTTGCAAACATTTCTATATCTCAGTTTTTTTCTGTCAAGATGGGGTGCTGAGTGTACATTGAAGAGAAATAAAATGAACTTTTTTGATTTTAGCAAATGGCTGCAATGAAACAAAGAGTGAAAAATTTAAAGGGGTGTGAATACTTTTCGTACCCACTGTATGTGCAATCTGCAGAGATAAAATGCCAAAACTGTGCATTGATGAAATGCATAGTGTCAGATGTAGAAACTTGAGATTAATACAAGTTACAAGTTCTTTATTTGTCAAATGCGCAAGAATTACAGTGAAACAGTCATTGGCAATGACATTCTTAATTCTCAGGCTCCCTCCAACAATGCACATACAATGTTTAAAAAGAAAAACAACAAAAGTAAAAAGTAAAGATGACAATCTAAAACATAAGACAAAACAGTGCAGAAGTTATAATATAGGGAAAAAAGTAAAATAATAAAATCTAATATATATATATTCATATAATGCAATACTGTAGTTGGCAGGTGTACAGCAATGCAGCATATTTATGAATAATAAGAACCTGGAAAAAACAGGATGTAGACAGGAAGTGCAACAAATATACACTGATGGTTAAAAAAGCTTGTATACAGAAAGTAAATAAATATATATGTATACTGCGATGTGTGTAGGTATAAACTAAATTAATAAATTAATTGTTCTTGATTATTAAATAAAATAAATTTGTATACAGAGATGTAAATAGGTAGCAAACACTAACTAAAGCTAGCGTAAAGGCAAAGTGTGGTGCGAGTAAAGTGACAGAGTGACAAGCTCGAGAGCTCAAGAATTCAACAGTCTTATGGCCTGCGGGTGAAGTTGTCCCTGAGCCTGGTGGTGTGGGAACTAATGCTGCTGTATTGTCTGCCAGATGGCTGAACAGTTTGTGGCTGGGATGATTGGGGTCTCTAAAGATCCTGTTAGCTTTCTTCCTGTAGATGTCCTCCATGGATTGCAGCTCCGTCCAGGTGATCCCACCTTCTGTAATGCCTTGCAGTTGAGGGCGGTGCAATTGCCATACCAGGCTGTGATGCAGCCGGTCAGGATACTCTCAATGGTGCACCTGCAGAAGTTGCAGAGTATCCTGGAGACCATGTTGAGCCTCCTCAGCCTGCGGAGGAAGAAGAGCCATTGTCTCGCTGTCTTTGTGATGATGTTGATGTGGTGAGTCCAGGTCAGGTCCTCACTGATGTGAACCCCAAGGAACCTGTACGTAACGTGTAATGTCCATGGGGCAGGTTAAGAGTCAAGGTCCTGGGCGTTCTTGATTATGCCAGCAGCAATCGGGAAGAAACTGTTCTCGTGGCATGAGGTTTTAGTCTTGATGGACCACAGCCTCCTACAGGAGGGGAAGGTTTCAAAAGGTTTGTGTCCTGGGTAGGAAGGGTCAGCCATCATTTTTCCTGGCCTCCTCAGGGTGCTGCAGATTGCAACCAATCCTGTGTGTCCTGAGCTGATGGTCTGGCTTCTTCTGAGCCCTTCTTCTAAGCAAGCCCCAGGGAACAGCGCCGGGTTTTTAAGCCAATTTGATGTAGTGGTCAAACCATGTAATTACAACTTCCAGCATTTTTTTCTGGCACACAATCATGGGAAAAGAGGCAACTGTAAAATGGTGAATAAATAGTTTTGAGTGTCAGAACCCGCAAAATGACTTCTTTCACTATAAGAATTTGATCCATTCAGTGCAATAAAATTTGCAAACAACAGCTGCATGGTTCAATTATTTTATCCTATTCAAGTTAGGGCTAAACCGTAAATTAGCCGGCTCAGCCGGCAGAGGTCTCTGGTGCACATGCTCTATGGGTGCTGGGGCTGGTGGGGAATTCCCCAAGCTCTGGTTGACTGATTTGGTCGCATGAGTGAGTCGAAAACTCTGTTTAGTGAGTGACTCATACAAACTCAAGTCACTAAAAAGAGTTGAATCTTCCATCTTAAGCTGGGAGAGCTTTTTTTGCAGCAGAGGTACAAATTGTGCTCAAGGCTGAGCTAAAGTCCAGAAACATGATCCTGGCATATGGTCACATGACCACATGTGAACATAATGCATTAGCACAGACCACTGCTGTTATCCAGCCAAGTAGAACTTTATTTACTGTGCAAACATTCATTCATATCCAACTAAGCCTGTAAAAGTACATCAAGTAAGTCAAACAGATCTTGAGTGTCCTTGAGGAAGACACTGAACCCTTAACCGCTACTGATGAGCAGTTGGCACCTTGCATGGCAGCGTCTGCCATCAGTGTATGAATGTGTGTGTGAATGGGTGAATGTTGGCATGTGTTGTAAAGCGCTTTGAGTGGTCAGTAGTAATTAAGTAATTAACATTTTGAATTTAGAATCCTACCACTAAATTCATGGCAAATTAATTTTCTGTCATCATGCAATATTACTAAGATGGTATTGTAGTTGCATTAAACTGTGTCTTTTTGATAAGTTGCACTTACAATTTAGTGAGAAAAACATGGGCTTGTGCTTCACTGAGGTCATTGGCAGGGCCAGGGAGGCAACTGCAGTGATCAAACTCTTTTCTTTGTTTTGTTTTGATCAAAGTCATTGCAGAAAAGGATGCCTCACACAAATATATGGATCCAAAGGGTAATAGCTGTTCCAAAGCTGTCTTTCTCAGCTCAAGTTGCTCCTTCTTCACACACACACACAAAACTGTGTGAGAGTGGATATGTCAAACTTCATCTGTAGGGCACGGTCAGATAAAACATCAAAGAGTTTTTCCTGATGATTGACAGAAGCGTTCTTCTGTTTGCTTCAGACAAGATAAATGGGTTTCTCATCCAATCCAACTGTGTAGATTTCTCCTCCATGGCAGGAAAGTAAGAATTAAAACCACCTATCAAGTTGGCCAAATGTCCCTCTATGATTGACTTCACTGGAGCTCTCTCCACATCTTCACTAGAGAGGAAAGCATCCGCCTGAGGAAAACAGGTGAAATCCCTCTTCATTAAGCCCTTTTTCACAGCTCTGCTTTCTTGAGGAAACCACCCACCTTGTCATACAGGTTCAGAATGATGGTGTCCTTGCCCTGCAGACACACATTCACATTCAGGTGGCTGAATATATCTGCCAGATAGCCTAGCTTTGCAAACCAGTCTCTGTCCTGAAACAAGGTGGCATGGGGAGACCTGACAGAAAGGTGCGCACTTCAGATCTCTGGCTTCAGGCTGTCCACAGTAAGCATAAGCTTATATCATGTTGTATATGTTTTTATTTTATTCACTGTGGGATTGGGTAAGCCACAGAAATTAGCCAAGCTTTCCCTCTCCCTCACCCACAGATAACAGACCAGCAAGCCTGTACAGAAAAAAAGAGGAGAAAACCAAGTGAGAGCAGATTTGTGTTTGTTCAATGGACACTGGGGAGAAAAATAGGGAGAGTCCTGAAAACAAAAGGTGAAATGAGGGAACAATAGTGAATGACTGGGAGACGGATGGACAGAAAAAAGGAACTGCGATTCTTGTTTCCATTGACTCCAGGCTATAATGATTGGCTGCTTGGCAGAGATCCAGGATGAAACGAGTCCCCTGGCCTCTCAGCTCTTTCAGGAAGGCTCTATGCTGGGTCTGTTAACATAGCAGGTCTCAGCACACGGTGAAAAGCCCATACTCTTTTTCCTCATATTGTGCCCCTCTTCTCTGGAATCCTGAAGAATGGAAGTCAGCTGAACTGGAAGATTTATGTTTTTATGAAGGCATCAATTATTCCACCTGTTTAAGAGGATTGGCAGGCAAAGCTGAAAAACTGCCGAAAAAAAAAAAAACAACTGAGATATTTCTTACGTTTGAAAGTGCCTGAAAAAAATCAATGTAAAGTGATATGTTCAAATCCACTCATCACTAGCCCACAAAAGACCTTCAAACAG
Organism: Lateolabrax maculatus; assembly: GCA_031216445.1. NCBI lineage: Eukaryota > Metazoa > Chordata > Actinopteri > Acropomatiformes > Lateolabracidae > Lateolabrax > Lateolabrax maculatus. Next base: position 4,193,785 of record CM062198.1, on the reverse strand, counting down.
GGAGAACGACCGCATCACCATCTGATCAGGTAATGGTGAGTGTAAAAGCAATAAGGTGAAATTATCTGTGCAGCTAAATTACAATGAATGATGGCAGGTGGCAGCACCTTGCTCCTTGGGCTACAGTTCTTAAACTGTGTAATTAACTGAGTTGTCCTGTTGTGATTGGGGATGTCAGTTTACCAAGGCAGCATAAGAGGGAGATCATAAAATCAGGATCCATTCAGTGATAAGGCTGAACCTGCGATACCAAGGGTCTTAGTCTCAGGTTTGATACTTTATCTTAACTAATCAGTGTGGTGCTAGACATGATGGTATAACCTTTAGTTTTAAAAGATAAGTAATTAATGTTCCTTCAGTCAATCTACAGACTGAACCCTCTCTCTGATACCTCAGAAAGAAACAAGATTAAGGCCACGTTCAGCCAAACTTGAGGCCTGCATAATAAAATTCAGCCCATTCATTTAATGGAGCCAGTCCGATGAAGCAGCAGGGCTCCAGCAAAAAATTGAACCTGGCTCAACTTTAGCTTCAACGCAGTGCTATGTCATCTGGCAAGGCGCTACATCAGTCAATCACACACATGCAAACATACCTTCCGGGTTTGCATTTCTACTGTTTATTTTACATCCTCATGACAAAAGATAAAATAGTTGCTGCTGTGATGACCTTCCAGATTGTAAAATCCTGTCTGAGTATTACAAACGGCTGTGCAGTGTTCTGGAATCTGTTATGCCTTTAAATGCATTAATCTGTTACTCCTAATAATGCAGCCTCCTGCGTTATTTTAACTGCATTTGCTTTCCATATATTAAAAAACACTCACTCTCTCAATTCATGTCACATAGTGGAGATTGGCACGCTAGCAGGATATGAGAATATCTCTAACACAACAGATACATACTGTATAATAGCCTTTTAACCCTTTCATGATACATTTTGACAGCCTTGGTCAGGATGTTTTTCCATGGTTTCCCTTTTTATTCCTCTTTAGGCATGGATTTTCTTTTATAATAATAAATATATAATATATAATAATTATATATTATGTGTCTTATCTTATATTCTATGAAAATTGGCAAAGCACCATGAAACACTGCATGCAGATGTAGTTGATTTTTTTTATGCGCATGCAGCATCATGTTATGTTTGTCATCACTGCCACTAACATCATCCTTACTTGAATCAGATGGTATATACTATCCTGTAGACCTTTTTATAGCACACTGCACTTGAGCTCTACAAAAATACACTAAATGTTTTTCACATAATGAAACTAATATGCACAAATTTTGTTTTTGTTACAGACACTGCAAGTTACATTCTAATAACATATTCGCATTTGCGAATTAGTCTGGCGATGCCAGGCTAGCATTTAGCTGAATTTTATACACTGGCTCTCATCACCTTTAAACACAGGGAGAGAGACATGGAGAGAGCAAGTATCACAACACACTGTGAATCAAATTGTATCCTGGTCTGGGTAGCTGGTGACAGTGCAGGAAAGGCATACATATTATATTAATGAAAACAGTGTTTTTGTCCTGGATTCAACTTATTATAGGGAGTGGCATGGGTTTTTAGGGTCTTTATTTCTCACTGTCACCACCACCCATTCTCTCTTCGATGCGTAGTTCAGATATTTTGCCATGGTCTGCAGTACGTGTATGCCCTTGTATGTGCTGATGACAGCGTCTAAAGGGGAAATATAAACCGCAGGTTAAGTCATTATCAAAAAATGCTGCACAAGGTGCACAAAATTGAGCATTGCATTAGTTCAGGCAGACCACGGAGTCAAGCTCAGCTCAATATCCCAGTTACATCAGCTAACCAATGCAATCCAGGAGCCACATCAGCTGATGGATCAGCTGATTCCCTTCCACGCATCTACTGGCGATCTCATTCAGGGCGCCCTATTTAAGCTGCTTCAGCCTGTCTATCCTGGCTGCTTCCTCCGCAAGCCGCTTCACAACCCACCTCCACCCCAGCTCCTCCCTTCACGCTGTGTCTGACTTATCAATGTCATTTCTGTTGTCATTGATGCCTGCTCTGTTCTGTACCCTACAGGGGGTTCTTGCTGCTACTCTCCCTGCCTTAGGCTTTCCACGTATGCACCTGATAGGACAGGGAGGTCCCAGAACAGAGCATACCGTAAAATACATATAACTGCAAATATATCTACTTCATGTAGATTAAGTATTTTTGTCATAGTGGTCCTGACTGAATTCTCTTAATTTGTGAATCCAGAAAACCACTTTGTTGTTGCTAGGTAACCACACTCCCCTCAAGTATGTCACTTGGCCATCATCTTCAACAGTTGCCGGTAGCCTATTTGCCAGGTCAGCGCTGAGCCCTGAACTTTGAGTCTCTAAAAGTAGAATGGGAGCCAGAGCCTTTAGTTATCAAGCTCCTCTTCTGTGGAATCAGTTCCCAGTTTGCGTTCTGGAGGCAGACACCCTCTCTTCGTTTAAGAGTATGCTAAAAATGTTCCTTTTTGATAAAGCTTATAGTTAGGGCTGGCTCAGGTGAGTCCTGAACCATCCCTTAGTTATGCTGCTATAGGCTTAGACTGCCGGGGGATTTCCCATGATGCACTGAGCTTCTCTCTCCTCCTCTCCCTCTCTATCTGTACGCATTCCTATCCCACTAATACATGTTACTAACTCCATTTCTTCCTGGTAGTCCTTGTGCTTTCTGTGCTTTTTTGCCTTCTCACTTTCTGCAGGTATTTCCACCTCTGGAGCTGTAGATTCTGGATCTGTGACTGCAGGCCGTCTACTGCCCCCATGTTCCTGCTCCACACTCACTGCTGCAGTTGTTATTATTATTAGTCTGATTTGTTGTCTCTCCTCCTGCTCTGTCTCCCCTCTCCCCCTCTCTCTTCCCCTTTCAACCCAACTGGGTCGATGCAGATGGCCGCCCACCCAGAGCCTGGTTCTGCTCGAGGTTTCTACCTGTTAAAAGGGAGTTTTTCCTCGCCACTGTCGCCAAGTGCTGCTCATGGTGGGAACTGTTGGGTCTCTGTAAATAATATTTTAAAGAGTATGGTCTAGACCTACTCTATGTGAAAGCGTCTTGAGATAACTTTTGTTATGATTTGGCGCTATACAAATAAAATTGACTTGACTTGACTTGAGCCGCCACTGCAGAGGTTGCCAGCGTCATCTTGGCCCAACCCAGCCACCGAGTGGAAATGGCGGTTGGAGTGTATAGTTCAGTAGAAAGACATTGCTGTGGAGTTTTTCAAATGTAAACCACAAGCCGAGTGCCATATACCTCAATTATATAAGAGAGAAGGCAGACATCTCTACAGCCCATATCTCTAAAACTCAGCAACTCACACCAGAACAATCTAGATGGATATAACACTACAGGTAAGAGGAAAAATATCTATTTTAGATTCTGGGGTGAACTGTCCCTTTAAACTCTGCAGATGTGTCCTTCTCCTTAGTGAGTCATTGTTTAAAGCACAAAAAAAGTGAAATGTGGTTTAGACCCTGTGCCTTGAACATCATTTTAGCCCCTTTGAAGACAGAAATTTGCTGACTCAGTACAGTGATATAAGAATTTGTGTTTTTTGAAATGGTTGGGTCATATGCTGGTGTGTATGTTGTGAAACAACTGAGTGAGTCTATACCGTGGCATCTGTCCTTTTAATGTCTCTGGTTGTATTAGGGACATTGTGATTTTTATTTATTTTTTATTTACAGGATTTATCCACCATATGCATTTATTATTATTATTACACCATATACCTATAAATTATACTAACAGTTTTTAAATGTAATAATGTATAATATGATATAAAATTAAGTGTAGCATTATGGATTTACTTATCTATTTCATAAGCTAGCATCCAGACACCTATAAATCAGTCCCTGATAGTTGGCTGGAAGGTGAAGCAACAGGGACCTGAACCTGCTGTATGGTGATTGAGTAATAATATATCTATTAGTATTATCCCAGATGTGAGAAAATAAGAAGTATAAAAATTTAACTGCCTCATAAGCCATATTAACGTATTCCATATTCCATTCATGTGGATACATTCAAAAATGGCTTTCAGTCAGATAGGCGTCTCATCCAAAATAGTTTTATCAGATTGTTTTCTAAAGTCCTTTCAGACAGGCACCCCTTTACAATCTCTTGTCTGAATAATGACCTTGCTCACTTTTATGTTAATGTCACAGCAATAATCTTACTAGGTTGGACCTACTAATATTTCTGTATCACTGTCAGCACAGCACAAGTCTGAATTGAATGCCATCATATCTGCTTGGGGTCCTGCATTTAGAGAAAGAGATCTACATCTAATAAAATGTAAATGCTTAACTTTACATGTAATTTGGATGGAGGAAGTTTCTTTTTCTTTTCTTTCTTTTTCTCTTGCATTCCATCTTGCTTTCTATTATTGATTTTTGAAATTCTGGGCATGACCTGAACAGTATTCCAACTTCTCATTTACTGAACACTGCTACCCCAACCTCCCACTTACTCTCTCTATTCACTTACCACCTACTCATCCACTCATCCACCCACTCACACACTCAGTCCCTGTAAGAGTGCCCAGCCCTACAGTACCCTCCCTTACTGGGAGTCAAAACTCCATAACTTCCCCTAAGGCTTAATGCAATAACTCTGCCATTAACAGACTGTTAATGGCAGAGTTATTTCTGTCAACACAGAGCACATTGTTTACATCTGGAGATCAGTATATGACCCATCTACAAATGTAATTGAAAAACAGCATAAGTAATTTTAACCAGTGCTGACATGTTTATGTTACAATGACAATGCTCTCTTGTGGACATATTAATTCTTTTTTTTTCCCCCCAATTTCTTTTTTCATTTTCTGCAGACAGTACAGGAAGGTAACTCAGCATCATCCTACGTCAGAGCGTCTGCCTTAGAAAAACAGAACAAGACAATACCCCGAGATGAACCCCACTATCCCTACCGACAACCCATGTCAGATGCAGTCACAGTAAACAAGTAAATTGTTACATAGCAACATAAGTAGATAATGTAAGTACATTAAGACACAATAGAGTAAAACATTAAAGTAATAAAACAGAAGGGGGGAAAATAAATAATAATTAAAAAAAAGTAAATAGAAAATAATTAATAATCCTCTCTTTCCAACATTTAAGAAGTGTCCTCGTCATCCGAAATAACAGTGACACTAATACAAGCCAGTAGTGGGTTCCTGGTTTTGTGGAATGCCGTCAAAGATCCCTTCTGCGAAAACCTTAACTTCTCTAACTTTAGACACAGTAAAATTTCACGTACCCAACTATTGTGAGTCGGGGGAGACACATGTTTCCATTTGAGGAGAATTGCACGCCTGGCAAGCAGGGTGGTAAAGGCCACGACACGCTGTATAGTTGTGGGCAGATTTTTAGTCGGCGGGAGACCAAAAAGAGCAGTCAGGGGATTCGGTTCTAAATTTGTATTGAGAGCCTGTTTGAGAGTTTGAAATATATCGGACCAAAAGTTAGTCAGTCTCGGGCACATCCAGAACATGTGTGCATGGTCAGCTGGGGACTGTTTACAGCGGTTACAAGCATCACTGTGATTAGGATATATCTTAGCCAATTTAGCATTGGTGAAGTGGGCTCTATGAAGCACCTACCACTGCAATAGGCCGTGCCTGGCACATATAGATGAGGAATGGATCAATTTTAAAGTGTCCCTCCACTGGACCTCAGTAATATCCACCCCCAAATCCTTTTCCCATGCATTTTTAGGTGATATAGTTGAGGCTTGACTCAGAAGAGCAATCTTATTATAAATGACAGATATGGACATATTAATTCTGAAGGGGGTAACGGAGCAAGTTAGGTGACATTATTATAAAGTTCATATATGGAACGTTGGACAACAACATCTACATCTCACAAAACAGAAAAATATGACCCAGCTGTTTTCCCCTGCTTCTAGTCTTTATGCTAAGCTAAGATAATCACCTCCTGGCTCCATCTTTATACTTAACACAGACCATGAGAGTGGAATTGATCCTCTTACACTCAGCAAGAAAGTGAATGCGTTTTACCTAAAATTTGTCAAACTATTCCTTTAAGACAAAAATCCTGCTAACATGTTAAAGGTAATCTGACACCATCTCTGCCTGCTATCTGAAGCTGCTCATCAAAAAGCTACAGACAAACACTAACTTGGCAGAGGTAAAATAAGTAGAGTTCACGCAGCAGCATTACTCTGGGAGACTCACAGAAAGTAATGCTGCTGTGTGGGTGCTACTTATTTTTACTATTTATTTTATTACAGGAAGTCAACTGGCTCAACCAAAGAAGGATTCTTTACAGTATAAGTAATGTTAGTTTAGTTAGCCGCAGACTACAGAAAAAAGTAGCTTGCAGATGCCATCTATCACATGACCTTCACTTTGTACGTCGTAGTGGTCCCTCAAAAGTTGTCCTACATCACTTTCCTTGACTTGAGATGTATCATGTTTGTTGGCAAGTCTGCCAGCTCTGTTAACAAAATACTTATTAATACCAGATGTAAATGCAAAGGCCCCATGATGCGATGACATTAACCCGATAGTGAATCCAGTTATAGATCACTTGTTGATACCAGGTAGAAATTTGGTTTATGGGGTGATACAGTGGTAAGAAAGAAAGCCAACAATTTATTAAAATAATGAGAAATCATGCCATTCTTGTTCCTTCATCATAACACAATCAACAGACATCTTTACATATTCCAGTTTTACATTCCTGCTCAGGCTCACAGTATGTAGGTTAGGGGTTGTAGAGGAAAGAGCTGGCTGGGACGCTTCTCACAAGAGTCTGATAGGAAGCCAGCAAGTCTGAGGTCATCTCAGGGATTTACCATCCCTGCTTTAGGTTTGAGATTTGAGAGTGCAAAGCCTGATTTGAAATGAAATCGGAGCCTTGGGGCACCTTGTGAGGAACCAAGTATTCCCACAGTCTGCTCTTAGTAGGAGTGCAGCTGGAGGTTGAGTCATGGGGTTGTGACACTGATATTGACCACGAAACACACCCACACAAAGAATACAAATAAAAAACATAAACATAAACACAAAAAACTGTGCTAATACACAATATACATACTACACTATAAAAATGAAATAATATAATACAAAATACTAACCAAAAACCTTAAACTAAAAACTTTTCTTACATAATTTTATCCTATCTCATGAATAGCTTCCACAGATGGTTTAATAATTAGCTGCTATTGTAATCTCACTGAAGAATTGTGCCTCCATTCAATGTACACTGAAATGATTTCATAAAAGACAGTGAACATATGCATATGAAATGTCTTAACTTATCAAATGCATTTATTCAAATGACAGTTTGTTAAGCACTTGAGAGCAGTATAGTTTCAGAACAAATGAATCGGAAGCTCAAGGGTACTCTGGATAATTTCTAGCTCTTTAAAATGCAAATACTGCTTCCACTTTGCATGTTGAAAAAAGATAATACTTATGCAATGGTCATTTCGAAAACACATTCTTTTCACATAAATGTATCTGTGTGGGTGGATAGAGAGCTTGGGGAGATATTAAGCCGTTTCAGGAGACAAATATACAGCCTACCAGAATTCCAACAAGCATCAAGGGATCAGCCTCTGTATAGTAAGACAAAAACAGAGCACAAGTGAGATGGGAAAAAAAAAGTTTTTTTTCAAATCAAGCAATTAACCAGTGTCAGCAGAATTTATTTATTAGGTTTTCTAAGGCATTCATGTTGACTCAGCTAAGTATTTTTCATTATTTACTTTTAAATAGCATGTACATGTTGGATGTTCAGTAAAAGATAGAACACACAAAGTAAGTGATAAGGAACATGCGCCAAAGACAGTGCAGTTTCAAAATAGGCACCTGCGTGCGTGTGCATTTTGACCAACAACACAATGTTAACCTGGTCAGTGAATTGCTACACACTTTACTGACAAATTAACTACAGAAGCAGTTTTCAAACAGGAAGTGACTGAGTGAAACTCAGGTCATCCTCTAGCCTGTTACACTGACAAACCAGATGTGTTCATCAACAACAGCAGTAACACACTGGTGTGTATTTAGCAATGATACTGCAATTTAAACAAACTGTTTTACATGTGTGGTTGTGCAAAAGATCAACTTGTGTATCAGAGACGTGGACAGCTGTTGTGTTCACTTTTGCCAGTTGACATACACATCAACATGAAGCAGGACGTGGTCAGTGAACGCCACACATCAAGAGTTGGTTCAACACTGAATATTTAGGTGAACAAATAGCTGTTTTTCAGGCCTTGGAGAGATCTGATGATGTGTCTTGTACATTTCAAATATTGGGGGCACCCTCCTTCCCCACGGTCTGGTGGTGTTTATGGTAAGACTGGAATTTCAGTTCATGGATAGAGTTTTGTGGTTATTCTGGCCCAGGTTCACCAAAATCAGAGACTCTTCCCTGCTTCTGGATACTGTTGCTAACAATAACCCCTGAAACACTGTGAAGTGTTTGCAGAGATCTCCACAGAGAGCAATTTTTTGTCAGGAGCTATCCATCTCATGTCTGTGTATAGTCAGGACACGATTTACCTATATTATACTGGAAACAAGCAAAAATATACCTACCAACACTTGAAAAGCTCACCTACCATCATGTTTTATCCTGTTTGTTTAATCTGGACACAAAAACAAATGTAAGAACAAAAAATAATTGTTTGACCGGTTTTACCAGTTGCTGGAATTATTTCTTGGCGAACAACAGCCAGGCACAGTGATTTCCTGGGGACTTGTCATCACTGTGTTGTTTCCAGACAAGTTGCATTTTCTACAATGTTGAATAGATTCAAGTCCCAGGATGATGGGTGTTTTAATGTATAGAAGGCAGAACATTTTTACATTTTGTAGTTTTCGCAATATAACCACTGCTCATGGTGAATGTCAGCAGAATTCCACCCTAACACAGTGCAGACTTTAAAAATAAATTTTCATATTACCAAACAGCAATAATGCCAAAAAAAGAGATTGATTTACTGATTATTGATTGACATGATGAATTGAAGTGTCGGCCAGTTGATTTTCATAGTGTACATAAATGTCTGGAACAGTGTAAAAAATAAAACCAAAAGCTTAAAACTGTGTAGCCTACACATGCTTTGTATTTCTGAATTGTAGTAAATGAGCTGAAACTTTGTATCCTAATTTAAAGGTCTAAGCATGGCCAGCCTTCAATATTATTGGCCAGTTTTATCTTATCATAGAATTATCAGCATTGGCGTATCTTTCAGTTGATAAGTAACAAGAATTTGCTGTACAGAAGATATGTTTGAGTTAATTTAGAAATGGTACTGTCATTACATAGCTGGTCCACAAGAGAACACTGAAGTGTATTTTTACAATGTCCCACAGATTACATATGGTCAAAAATCTTATCATATATGTTTGTTATATTTACGTTAAGTGTTTACGCTAAAAAAGTGACTAGTGGTGATGCGTAGATGGTTTTTAGTGGCAGCTACAGCACTAAGCTTGACTCATTTGCCATCATGTTGGCTACCACACAATGGAAACTGTTACCCACCATGTAGGTTGTCTTTTTCATTTTCCTTATTGTTTTGTGTGGGAACAGAACGCATGTGAAACACTTTCTCTTCCATATCCAGGCGATCAGGGAACAGCACTGTGTTTCATGATGCAGAAACAGTGTCAGGAGGTCTGTTTTAGTGGAAACTGATCCATGTTCAGTTGAGGCTGTTTGGAAAGACAGAAGTCCGCCGGCAGGCTGGGGTCTTCAGAGAGCGTGGGTGAGTTGGCCTCGCAGAGTTTGGCACAGTCAGTACTGGTTCAGTCCTAGTTTTTGTGAGAGAAGCACTGTGAATGTACTGCAGAACACAGAAAGCCTCTCACACACACCTACACATGATTTTACCTTTGTACAAAGCAGATTTATTGGTAAGGGTATCTGCAGGTTTCAGCCATTTTTAGGACCTATTTAATGCTACCTGGAATTTAAGTCAGCAAAAGCTGACAAAACCAACTGATTTATAAGGTGTGATTGCATGGTTAGAAAAAATAAATATAAATAAAAATGTGATGCTCATGGTGGCTAAGAGTTAGCAAAAGTTATAGATATAGATAGTTCTGTGTGACGGACATTAATAGTCAATTTGTTGACTTTATGACTCTTCTCTACTTGTGCTACTGTTACAGTGCATTTCAGCCAAGTCACAGACTCTCAAAACATTTAAATGGTTTTACCACAAAGGTAAATTAAAGGAGTAAACTCCCTGTAGCTAACCAGTAGACATATTTGTTGTTTTATGTTGTCCCATTTCTCTCAGGTTGCCTAATAGGCTTTTTTCACAGAAGACTTCAGACTTTTCATTGCAGTTATTGTTACTAATAACATTAATGATGGCTCCATGCTATTCAAGTGATCCTGTTAACAGCGGGGACAGTGAGCAAGCATGAACAATTCCAGAATCCTGAAACTGAAGCAACTAAATGGAATTCCGCCATCATTCATTTGATTGGTTATACTTAAACAACTCAACATAGTTTCTGTATAGTTTAGACACCTAATAGTTTACTTTCTCCTCATTTAGGATAGTCATGTCTCATGCTCATGGCTTTGGTATTGGCAGTACATTACTTTAGTTTACTATTTGTAGCACACACCTTTAGTTAACTTCTGTACAGTCATTTGTTGGTCTTGGTTAAGTTTGCTTTGACTAGTTCTAATTTGTGTTTTTTGAGTCACCAGTGCAGAGGTTGGTGCTGGTTGTTGCTGCTGGAGGGAATCTGGTCAGGCCGGAGCAAAGGGATGCAGCCTCAGAAGCACAGCTGTTCAATACAAGAAGTAGCCAAGTAAACTGTGCCAAGTGCCCCCCACATCATTGAAGGGATTGATTTTTTTAGTTTTGAGATTGTTTATTTCTTTAATAACTATTTTCTTTGGTTAGTTTGTTTTTGCTTTTGGGTTATGGATAACTGTTACAATATTTGTACTACAGTGTAATTGTCCTGTTTTGTTTCCATTTGTAGTTTGTTTGGTAGTGTTTGTCTTTCTGTTACCCATTTTTGTTTCAAAATGGACTGATCTGCCAATATATAGGTTCCCCTTTGTGTTCTGTTGATTAGGTCAGTTTCGTATTCGTTTGGTAAGTTAGTCTGTTTCGTTTGATTCAGTTTATTTTGAGTTAGTTTAGCCTGAGTGAAGTTCTGTATAGTTGATCTCTTTTTTGGGGCCCAGAACTTTATCATATATTTTTGTTAATTGTTTTCTTCATTCTTTGGGCAAATAAAACCCTCTTTATGGAAATCCACCTGTGACTCCTCATGCCTGCCTGCTTGGTCCCTCACACACACTATTTTTTTATTTGTTCCAGGTATCTAACTCTCTCTCTTCAGTTAATTATATAAATATAAATACATTTAGATGTTCAAAAATGCACTGACTGGGCCTTTCAATTCAGAAAAGTTTCTTTAAAACATTTCCAGACTTGTTAGGGATGTGCAGACAGCCTGCATATGGAAGTGATGAGGAGAGCAGGGAAACAAAATAGAAGAGATTACTTGTACTTCCAAACCACATGGCTATGCAACAGGGTGATCATTTCTCTAATCGATGAAGACTAAGGCAACCAAACTCTAATGTATGGAAACTCAGAGTAGCAGCACACACTGTGGCCGTCTGCTTTTCTCATCACTGCCCATTAGACAAACTTTTATACCGTCTGTTAGTTTAAATCTCTCGGCTGCGTGTCCGGTTTCAGTTCTTGCAGACTAAAGCCAGTGGAACAGAGCCGAGTCTCCCACCTCATGAAGCAATGCGACCTAATGGACTGAAAGCTGGACTGCTGAAGTACACAGTCAAATAATAATCCAGGTCTGTTGTGTAGGTGTGCTGTGTCAGGGTCCTGAACTGATCCCAGCACACCTACACACACACACACACACACACCCACACAGACACACACACACACACACACACACACACACACACACACACCCCCACACACACACACACAGCCATGTTTCCATCACTTCAGAGGAAATTACATAGACTTATATTAATTCCCTGGATAAGTACCCTAACCTTAACCATAACCACTACTTGCCTTATCCTAACCCTTACCCTAACCATAACTTAAACCTAACCATACCCTAACCTTAAACCAGGTCTTCATCCTAGACATTTTATGATTTACATTATGAGGACTTGCATTTTGTCCCCTAAAGGAAGGCAAGTCCTCACAATGTGACTCAATACACGGATTTATGTCCCCACAACATTAATAATACATGGTACACACACACAAACACACACACACACGTATACAAAAACACACAATTATTTTTTGGTACATGTGGGCACTTTCAAGATGCCAGATGGACAGCAGAGTGTAAGGGATCTTGTTATTTGGGTCTATAGGGACTTGCGTCTGGTAGGGAAAATCAACTCAGTTCTGCAGAACACTTTAGTAGACAGAGAGGGTGAGAGAGATGTAGAGGAATAGAAGCCTGTGGCTGCCTGTTGAATAAGTAGAAATATAGGCAGAGAAATATTTCCCCCTCATTAGCAGACAAAACAAGCAAGGAAGGAAGAGGAAGGAAACATCATCTTTTACTCCCCTGAGTGTGAAGCTTTCAGGAGCTTCACACACACATTTCTCTTAGACCAATATATTGATTTGCCAGTATTGACATCGTATTAAAACTGTCTGTAAGGCCTGCAGTAAAGTGAGCCCAGTGTAATTATGTGCTCAAATGTTTTTTTTTGTTTTGTTTTGTTTTGTTTTTTTTAAATGCTTCAACAACTTGACAATTTATGGGCAATTTACTTATTTTGGGTAGGGTAGTATTGGACTGACTGTGGAATCATACAGGTACCTTGGGGTCCACTGCCACTGGACTTTGCTGGTCTTACCTCACCGCTCTTTGAAAACATAAAAGACGGACAGCAGCCTGCTACTGCACACTCAACACAAATACCTGCTCTTCTTTTGTTTTTCACACATTTCTATAACTTTAAAGACAGAAGAGGGGATTTTTCTACTGCCCATGCTAATACTGCAAAAACTCAACCAAAACTACAAGAACCCTATGTCTCCTATAGGGGAATGAAAAAAGGATGCTTTCTCTGTTTGTAGCATTATTTTGATTCAGAGCACAGTCAGATGTGGGACAGTATCCTGAAGTGGTACAGCGCAAGACAGGACCTGCAAAGGGTCCTCTCTTCTCACAACAAATCTAATTTATTACTTTTAAAATCAACTTCTTCGCAATAGAAACTTTCATCGTGGTACACATTTTGAAAGCAGCTCTTTTAAAGATAATATAACAGGTGACACACCACAGTCCAATCCTGAAATAGACTATTTTAACATGAACTGTAATTGTTAGTTTACAAACAAACGAGACTAAAATCAGCTACCTGGCACATGCTCTGTTTCAACAGCACACACCGTACTCTGTTATGACACACTGCATCTTGTTTGGGTGTGTTATGTCTCATCTCGTCTTGTCTAATTATATTTGTCTGTACACTGTCGATAATTTGTTTAACATTTAACCCTGGACTGATCAAACATGATCATACCTTACAAAGTGCAAATTTGACTTGCAATGCTACAGTTGATCCATGATTGCCTTGTGCTACAGACTGATATGGGCCATGGGTTACTCACCTACACTCATTAGTAACTAATATTACTCCGGGCCCCCTTGCTATGCAACACCAAGTCTGCTGCAGTCCTCCGTCTGAGCTTTGACAGAGGAAAAAAAGAAGATTAGGATGAATCAGCAGCAGAAAAAGGAAGCGTCCATTTAATCCACCTCTTGCCTCCATCATCCTGTCAAATGTCCACTCACTTAGTAATAAAATGAACTTGCTACTTTCCCGGTGCCGACTGGAAATGGCTTTCAGGGACGCTCTCTGATGCCGAGGTCAACATGAACACAAACAAGCTTTCCGGATGGTGAAAACCCTGACTGGATGGAAACCCAAACACAATCCATCGACAATAACTGACACAGGACTTTTCACCACTAAACTGAACCCATTCTTAACTCGCTTCTTCGCTCAGGACTTTACAGACAAATGTGTTGAAAAGCTGAGAGTCCTCCCTCCACTGGACCCCAACGAGCAGAGGAGGATGTACAGTGCCAGCTTAGCCAGTGTAAGCCACACAAGGTCCTGAGGCTTGACGGGAACCTGGCAAGGGTGCTCAAGACCTGTGCCATGTAACTCTCACCAATTCTTCACTCACTCTTCTGTGAGTCCTACCGGTCTGCCACAACACCCACCCTCTGAAAAACTGCCAGTGCCTAAAAAACCCAAACCCACAGAACTCAGTCATTACCACAACATTGCACCTATATTCATGATAATTAAGTGCCTGGATAAGCTACTGCTACACACTATCCTGTCAATTGTTAACCAACAACTGGACCCCCTCCAATTTGCCTACAGGGATAAGAGGGGCACAGAAAACTGTGGCCTGCGAACTGCTCCCAAGATAATAGGTCTCCCTAGACGCTCTGCAAGTACAATAGCACAGGACATGTGCTGACATGCTGCGGTAAGCGTATCGTATCATTTCCGGTTGGTGGTGCCTCTGTATTGTTTGTTTTGCTCATCTCACTCAACAGAGTTAACCTTGTTATATTCTTCATCGCAGCGGCTGACTACCCGCTGGACATTTAAACACTAGTCTTAAAACATTCACAGCTTTCTCCCATTTTTTAGCGACTTTTCATTAATCTCACAGCTTTTTGTTCTTGTTCAGTTCTGTTAGCTTCCGTAGCCTCCTTCAGCTCCTCAGCTAGCGATGGTTTCTCTCTCTGCCTCTCCTGCTCTGTCCTGCTCGGTGTGTCAGATGTTTAGTTACTCCTCTGCCTCCTTTAGTGATAAAGGTTTATGTATTAAATGTAGCTCCCAAGCAGCCGGGAAGTCAGGTCGGCTGGGTGACTGTCCGAAGGAAGCAGAGCCCCAAGCAGAGACCCACGATTCACCACCAACCCCTTCATGTTTCCAACAGATTCTCCCCCCTCAGCGACTCACCTGCTGAGAAACAAACTCTGATAATTGGCAACTCAAGCCTGAGAAATCTGAAATTAGCGACACCAGCGGCCATAGTTAGGTGTATCCCCGGGGCCAGAGTGGGCGACGTTGAGTCAAATTTAAAACTGCTGGCAAAAGACAAACGTAAATACAATAAAATCGTAATTCACGTCAGCGGTAAGACTCCTGATTACACCAATTGGAAGTCACCAAAATGAATGTGGAGTCGGTGTGTAACTAACTAACTAACTCAGATTCCGAAGTTTTCTCTGGACCCCTGCCAAATCTGACCAGTGATGACATGTATAGCTGCATGTCATCATTCAACCGCTGGTTGTCGAGGTGGTGTCCAGCAAACGATGTGGGCCTCATAGATCATTGGCCGTCATTCTGAGGGAGACCTGGTCTGATGAGGAGAGACGGCATTCATCCCACTTTGGATGGTGCAGTTCTCATATCCAGAAATTGGACCAAGTTTATAAGTGGTCCCACACCGTGACAATACAGAGTTGAGACCAGGAGGCAGAGCTGCAGTCCTACACGCTTCTCTGCGCTTCCATTAGAGCGGTTACCCACCCAAACCCCCATAAAAACCCCATAGAGACTGTGTCTGCCCCCCGACCACTTCATATATTCAGTCAAATTTAAACAGAAGAGGAGTTACTCGTAAAAACTTAATAAAAATTAAAACTACCAGTGTAGTGGTACAACAAAATAAGAGAATTAAATGTGGACTCTTAAACATTAGATCTCTGTCGTCTAAAGCTGTGTTAGTCAATGATTTAATAACTGACTATCATATGGATATATTTTGTCTAACTGAAACTTGGCTGTGTCAGGAAGAATATGTTAGCCTGAATGAGTCCACTCCTCTCAGTCATATTAATACTCACATTCCTCGAGGCACCGGCCGAGGAAATGAAGTTGTATTCATCTTTGACTCTAGCTTATTAATTAACCCTAAACCTAAACTTAGTTTTAACTCATTCGAAAGTCTTGTTCTTCGTCTTTCACACCCAATGTGGAAAACTCTACAGCCAATTCTATTTGTCATAGTGTACCGCGCTCCTGGTCCGTAATCTGAATTTTTAGCAGAATTCTCAGAGTTCATTATTGTAGGTGATTTTAATATTCATGTGGACGTCAATAATGATAGCCTTAGTTCTGCATTTATTTCACTATTAGATTCAATTGGCGTCTGTCAGAGTGTAAACAAACCCACTCACTGTTTTAACCACACCCTCGATCTCATTCTGTCATATGGAATCGAAATTGAACATTTAATAGTCTTCCCACAAAATCCTGTCTTATCAGACCATTATTTAATAACTTTTGAATTTATATTAATGGACTACAGGCCATTAGGCAAACATTCCTTCAGTAGATGCCAGTCTGATAGTGCTGTAGCTTAATTTAAAGAAGTGATTCCATCGGCATTTAATTCAATGCCATGTCTCAATATAACGGAAGACTCCTATGCTATCTTTAATCCCTCCCAAATTGATCATCTGGTTGATAGTACTACGGGCTCGGTGCGAACAACTCTAGTAGAAGATAATAAAACAAAAGAGGTTAGCTCCACGGTATAACTCCTTAACCCACAAATTAAAAAAAACATTGCGAAAATTAGAAAGGAAATGGCGTTCTACCAAACTGGAGGAATCTCATTTAGTTTGGCAAGATAGTCAGGATATAATGTACAATATACAGGAGGGCCCTCTGTGATGCCAGAGGAGCCTATTACTCCTCACTAATAGAGGAACATAAGAACAACCCCAGGTTTCTTTTCAGCACTGTATCCAGGCTGACACAAAGTCAGAGCTCTGTTGAGCCATGTATTCCCAGAGCGCTCAGTAGTAATAACTTCATGAGCTTCTTTGATGATAAAATTCTAACTATTAGAGAAATAATTCATAATCTTGTGCCTTCAGCCAGTTCAGATCTATCTTCAAGTATAGGAACCTCAGAAGCAGCTGTAGAACCACACATATATTTAGACTGTTATTCTCTAATTGACCTTCACCAACTAACTTCAATAATTTCTTCGTCTAAACCAACAACCTGCCTCTTAGACCCCATCCCAACTAGGCTGCTTAAAGAAGTTCTATCCTTAGTTAGCACTTCTTTACTAGACATGATCAATCTGTCTTTATCAACAGGCTATGTACCACAGTCCTTTAAAGTAGCTGTAATTAAACCTCTTCTTTAAAAGCCTACACTTGATCCAGGGGTTTTAGCCAATTATAGACCTATATCTAACCTTCCCTTTCTCTCCAAAATCCTTGAGAAATTGGTCGTCAATCAGTTATGTGACTTTCTACATAGCAATAGTTTATTTAAGGATTTTTAGTCAGGATTTAGAGAGTATCATAGCACAGAGACAGCACTGGTGAAAGTGACAAATTACTTTTTGATTGAGTTAGACAAAGGATTTGTCTCTGTACTTGTTCTGTTAGATCTTAGTGCAGCTTTCGATACTATTGACCATCGTATCCTATTACAGAGACTGGAGCATTTGATTGGCGTCAAAGGACCCGCACTAAGCTGGTTTCAGTCGTATTTATCAGATAGATTTCAGTTTGTACACGTAAATGATGAACCCTCCGTGCACATGGAAGTTAGTCATGGAGTTCCACAAGGTTCAGTGCTTGTACCACTTTTATTCACCTTATATATGCTTCCTTTAGGCAATATTATCAGGAAACACTCCATAAACTTTCACTGCTATGCAGATGATACTCAATTATACTTATCGAGCCAGATGAAACCCATAACTTAGCCAAGCTTCAGGCATGTATCAAGGACATAAAAGACTGGATGACCTGCAATTTTCTGCTGTTAAACTCTAGATTGCATTGCCCTGGCCTCTAGCGCTGCTGTATTGAATCTAGGAGTAACATTTGATCAGGACATTTTTTTTAATTGTCCTGCCTTCTTCCACCGACGTAACATTATAAAAATCAGGCATATCCTGTCTCAAAAAGACGCAGAAAATCTAGTCCATGCATTTGTAACTTCTAGGTTGGATTATTGTAATTCCTTATTATCGGGCTGCCCAGATAAGTCTCTAAAGACTCTCCAGCTGATCCAGAATGCTGCTGCACATGTACTGACAGTAACTAGCAAAAGAGAACATATTTTTCCAATATTAGCTTCTCTCCACTGGCTCCCTGTAAATCCAGAATAGAATTTAAAATCCTCCTCCTCACTTACAAAGCTCTTATTGGTCAGGCAACATCATATCTTAAACAGCTGATAGTACCGTATTACACCCTCTCTTCGTTTAAGAGTATGCTAAAAACGTTCCTTTTTGATAAAGCTTATAGTTAGGGCTGGCTCAGGTGAGTCCTGAACCATCCCTTAGTTATGCTGCTATAGGCTTAGACTGCCGGGGGATTTCCCATGATGCACTGAGCTTCTCTCTCCTCCTCTCCCTCTCTATCTGTACGCATTCCTATCCCACGGATACATGTTACTAACTCCACTTCTTCCTGGTAGTTCTTGTGCTTTCTGTGCTTTTTGGCCTTCTCACTTTCTGCAGGTATTTCTGCCTCTGGAGCTGTAGATTCTGGATCTGTGACTGCAGGCCGTCTACTGCCCCCATGTTCCTGCTCCACACTCACTGCTGCAGTTGTTATTATTATTAGTCTGATTTGTTGTCTCTCCTCCTGTTCTGCCTCCCCTCTCCCCCTCTCTCCTCCCCTTTCAACCCAACTTGGTCGATGCAGATGTTCGCCCACCCAGAGCCTGGTTCTGCTCGAGGTTTCCACCTGTTAAAAGGGAGTTTTTCCTTGCCACTGTCGCCAAGTATGGTCTAGACCTACTCTATGTGAAAAGCATCTTGAGATAACTTTTGTTATGACTTGCCGCTATACTAAAAAAATTGACTTGACTTCACTTGACATTAACAACCCACTCAATCGGCACTTCATTGTACTGCCCTCTGGGTGCAGGCAGAGGTCCCTGAGATGCATAAGGGCTTGCTTTGGCAAAAGCCTGGGACCCGCCCGCAGCGATAGCATGGTGACTTGCTGAGGGAACCTTGTTTTCATGTTGTTTGCCTGAAAACGCTCTCATACAACATACTGACATTTCTTTTCAATAGTAGGCCTAACTGAATGCTTTTCAATAGGTTTTCAAAATACTATATGAGAGCATTTTAACTGTGTACATGAGCATGTTTTACTAGTATGTTTGAAAGCGTAGACTATGTAAAAGATTTCACTAGTTTTTATGAGTGTTTCAGTTTTGTATGTAAAAGCATTTAACTTGTATGTGTTTTAAATATAGTATGTGAATGAGTAAATTCATATGCATATGTGAGAGGAAAATTGTGAGATGTGCATATGAGTACATTTTACAGGTATGTGTGAGAGCTTTTGACCCCTAACTGGTCCCTTTGCTCCACCCTCCAGTGTAACACCCACCCCAAGACACCTGAGTTAAACTGTGACACCCAAGGCCTTCATCAATCAGAAACCCACTCCCCATGTGTGTCTTTTGTGTTCTCCTGTGACATCTCTGCTCACATCCATACACACACTGATACTGATCTTGATCTTTGCTTTCTTTACTCAGACTAAAACTGGGGGTTGGAGTGAGTGTGTGAGGGAAAGGAGGAAAGAAGAGGACAAGAGGGATTAGAGGAAGGAAGGAATGAAGAAAGATTGTGTTTACACTGATCAGTAGCAGCCTGGTGTGCAGAGAAGTCCCACTGCTCTCAGGAAACATCTGACTGAGAGGAGACAACAGACTGAAAATTCTTTTAACTTAATATTATACTTTTTATTAAAACTTCACTTTTTATTTAAAGAGAAACTCCCATTTGGCACATTGTCAAAGTCAGTTTACTAGTCATGAGGACTACAACACAAGAGGGAGGGAGGTGGCCCTGCTCATCTCCATTAATACATTACTTTACCGTGCGTTCAATGTGGTATGGGTGAATTGACATGTAATAAATTACGTAGTGCTATGTTTTGCTATACAGATGTTGTTTCACCTGGACCCCCTACAGGGCCTCACTTTCAGAACTGTGTGAACTGAGTTACTTTTTGATAGATGATTGCTTCATAAAAAGCCAGTATTGACAAGGCGATACATCAGCCCAACACTAACACGTGCAAATGGGGAGGGACAAAATGAATAAAGGAAAAGGGAGTGGGTGGGTGAAAGAGAGCTGTGAAATAAAAAAATGGATTTATAGAAAGTCAGAGGAGTGAGGAGAGCTGGGAGGAGGAAGTGACAACAGATTACTATTTATTCTGTGCAGAGGTCAGTGCAGCTATGAGAACCATTAGTAATTATTTTTGTTTGTGTATGCAAACCACTTCAGGAAAACATCAGATCATATATTGTAGATGCAGAAGTCAGGTTGACTTTTTTTGCTGTAATGTGTAAACAGTCCCGGTTGCTAGTGGAGAAAGCTCACTGCTGGGGCTTCCTCTCCGTCATAATTAAAACACTTCTCATTTCCCAATTTTCAGAGTCTGCATAATGATTTTAAAAAAAGCAGGAGGTGAAGGGTGGGGGCTGTGGAATTAATTCGATCCACTTGACTAGAGCAAAACTGCCAGATTTTGCCGGGAAAAAAGAGCTCTTCAATTATGCATGACTGAAATGGACTCTGTGATGCGAGACGAACCTGTCCCTTCCGTTGCATTAGCCAAGGTCTCACAGGAGGAGCTTGCAAGCCATTAGCAGTCAGTGGACATGCAGGGCTTGGGCTATCAACTGGCAGCACAGCAGCACAGGCCAGACAACAGTAAAGAGCTATTTGCAGACCTTTCGAGAGTGTGACACATGAACACATCAGACAGTGATGTGGTGTTTGATTTGAAGTGCAGAAATGGAACTTTGAAGAAACACACAGGGGCTATGAAAACCATTTACCTCCACTGATTTTCTGGCACATTCAGTTGCTACAGTATCAGTCCAAAATAAATTTATTTGGGTATTTGCATGGTTTGAAATCCACATGAAGTTCATCATTGCATTTTCTGTTCATTTGACTATGCATCCTTTTTGGGTTGTTAAAAAGTAAAATGTCAAATCAAACATTAAATTCATGTATGAGATAGATAAACCTGAAAAATAAGGATTGTTTTTGTGAAATCACAGCAAGTTTTAAATGAAAATATATAATTTGCACTAAAGAAGGTACAACAGAATTTTAGGGCCACCATTTGGAAAAAAGAAGATGATGAGAATAAAGCTGGAATATTTTTAGATTAAATTCAGAATTTTACTTTTTAACAAAAGTTAACACGTCGTAATGTTACGAGAATTAAGTTATACTTTGAGAAAAAGTAATATAAGAACAAAGTTATAATTTTGGGATAAAAGTAACATAAGAAATATAGTAATAGTAATATTTTCAAAATAAAGTGATGTTTGCCATTTGGAGTACACTATTAGCATAGATTTTACTGACACTGAAATGAAATGAAACCAATTTTCAAACTGATTTGTGAGTGGCATATACAGGCAAGTTTGAAACTGCTACTGAGGTACAGCAGAGACTTGGTTCCTCCAGATAACTGGGCACATTCCTGCTTCATTTAAGGGTCTCTAATTTCCTAATATTTTTTTCTTACCTGGAAAGGACTGTCATTTGGTAGTAATTATAGGCAAAATAGGAATGTATTAATTTATCACTGAAAACTTTATTCTCCTTGTATGTTAAATTTTATACTTTCCTGTAGACAAAGATCAAAATATTGCATGTTCAGCTGACCAGCTGTTAAAAAAAATGGATAGAAGGACTGGAGATACTTGCTTTTAATTGTAATTAATTGGAAGTGTGTCTTTGTTTTCCCTATAATTAGTACCAAACTACATTTCCAGCAAACTGATAATTACTAGGAAATGTTAACTTTAAAATTAAAACAAATTCAATTCATAAAGAATTGTAGACACATAAAATGAACCCAAAAGAGTTCAGTTCATCACAGTTTGTCAGAAAAAGATTAAAGCCCAATGTGCTTCAAGATTCTCTTAACATGATTGTATTAGTTATTGTTGAAGATATGGAAAACATATTGTACTGCACTTAGTCTTGAGTCTGATGATGCCATATAACACAAAAGTAAATCTGAAAAGCAATGACCATATCCAAAATTGTGGTTTTGTTATTTGTTTATTTATAATTTACCATTTAATGGGCCCATTTGATTTGTCAGTACTTATTGCACATACTACCTTTATTTGTGAACATAATTGCCTTAAAAACATATGAACACAATCAGATTTGTAAAAAAAGTTAACAGTTTGTGATACATACTTTATTCTCATTATGTATGTATCATTCACCCTAATTAATCAAGAATCCCAAATATGTGTATTGTAAAATGTATTCTGTTGCACAAGAAAATATGCAAGACGTCATTACTATACAGCAAGCTTGCAAGTGCAGTTTGGTGTTTGCAAATGCAGTTTCATTGCTGCTGTGATGAAGATACAGAGTGACTGCTACGTTTAGACACGACCTCTGTCCCTATGCAAATAAGCGGGAATGTCACTGGTGGAAGAGCACAGTCAATGGTGTACATATAGTATGTGTCTGCAGTCCTGGATGGATGTCAGCAGTGTCTCAAAGCCTGACTGGAAGAGCAAGAGCTGGAGGTAACTTCAGTGTGTATTCTTCTCTACTTGTTCTTTCCGAGTGTTCTCTGCTTCTCTGCGTGCTCTACAATCTTCTCCTCCACATAGAGGCCTTTGCGGCGGCGGACAGCGTTCATGTATTTGAGGGCCTGGTTGGCAGAGTCTGCTTTTTCTCCGAAGTGCAGGTATTCTTCCTCGGTGGTGGGAACCCAGCATGGATCACTGCTGATCACCTGGGATACATAAAGGAGGAGAGGGATAGAGATATGATGGCAAGTGATGGTTGAGATAACATTCAACATTTAAGCATGTAATTTTGGTACTTTTGGTAATTTTGGTTGATTGTACTCAAGTTTAACCACTTGTGACCCAGATCTTCATTCTCCCTTCTAGGGGTGTTTCGCAAAGTTTTCACTTATTTCAGTGAAATATATGAATTATTTGATGGCCACTATGAGGTTGACACATTTGCTTTTAGTTCAATTTCATGTCAGGTGTTGGATAGATTGCCACGAACTGTGGTACAGATATCCAGATATCCATATCCATGGTTTCCAGAGGATGATCCTTTTGGTGATCCCCTAACTTTCTATCTAGCGCCACCAGCAGGTCAAAATGTTCACATATCCTTATCTCTACATCAACTAAACAGGTAGGTTTGTACCGATATCCATGTCTCACAGACTATAAATGCAACTAACTTTGGTGATGCCCTGACTTTTTCTCTACCACCATGAGATCCATGTTTATGGATTTGAGTGAAATAACAACTATTGCCAAGAAATTTAGTATACATTCATGTCAAGATAAATTACAATTACTTTGGTGGTCCCTTGACTCATCCATCTAATGGTATCATCAGGTCACATTTTCCTATTACTTTATTGCTTATTAATTTATTACCAAATACCTGCTAAACTAATCCCATTCTCATCAGTTTCAGCTGTGCTATGTGTTTAGCACTAATTTGCTAATGTTAGCATGTTAAGTGGTAACATAATCTTTGTATCAGCATGACACAACTGTCATTGTGGGCATGATAGCATGCTAATGTTAGCATTTAACTCAAAACCCAGAGTTCAGCCTCTGAGTGCCAATGGCATGGCTGTAGACTCTGTGTCTTGTTACTTTTCTGTTTGAGTATGGATTAAACAAACAAACCACATGTTGATCAGTGAGCTTTAGAGGGGTTGTTAACCATGACTGACTCCAGCTCTGTAAGTCATGCACACGAGACTCGTATCAATATTTTCATCTCACTGTCGGAAAAGCTGCACTTAACACCTATTTTAATTACAGATTGATCTGTTGATAATTTTTTCAATTAATTGATTGTTTTTATAATATCAGAAAATAGTTCAAAATGCCCCTCGCTGTGTCCTAAAATCCAAGGTAACGTCTTCAACTTTTGCTACTTTTTTGCCCAACCAACAGTCTAAACCCCACAGATGATCAGTTTACAATGACATAAAGCAGAAAAAAAAAGAAACAAATCCTGACATTGGAGAATTTGAAAGCAGTTTACTTAGGCCACTTTTGGGGACATTATGTAATCTTGCATTCATTTCCATAACGAAAACTAGTACTTGCCTAACCCTAACCTTACCTAACCTTAACCTAACCTAAATCACTGACCCAAAAATCTGTCAGTCCTGCAAACTGATGCGTGACACATATAGTCCCACATGTTAAGAACAACTACAGTAGTAGCACAGACAGCAGGGTCCTGCACCTGGCTCTGGTTACACTGGGACAGATGGCAGAGAGCGAGGTACAACAATGAGTGGATTACATGAGACAACACACACACGTGAGCATCATATGCTGGAGCACAATGGGCTCCAGTGGGGGTTGAGGAGGACGGGGTATCCTGCAACAGTAAAGTACTTGACTGACAGGCTGACTTAATTAATGTTGGTAGAAGGCTGGCACCTTAAGTAGTATACAGAATGTAACAACAAAAAGAGATGATGGAACACAGAAACATGCTGTGGCAGTAATCAAATGAGTCAGGATGAACGCTGATAAGGGAGAGTTATTTAAAATGGTAGTTACTATGAAGTATTGTCTTTAGCTCTGGTACTTATAAACACACACAAGTTTTACAACATGAGTCTTATTGTCATCATTTCGGCCAACAAAATGTCTATAGATTAAAAGAAAAGAAAAAAAGAAACAAATTTGGCCATTTTATCCCTTTATTAGAGAGCCCCGGGAAAAAAATGACAGGAATTGAGGGGAGAAAGAGATGGGGAAAGACATTTACTAAAGCTCCCCAGCCAGCAGTGAAAAATACACATTGCAGTTGTTGGTTGGGGCATTAACACCTAGGACACCAAGGGCATTCATATTTTGTATTTTCTTGAAGGTAACAGTTGTTTCATTGGTCGCCTGTCAATAGTGTCATCCTACAGCGTCACAGGATTATACTAACTTTTGCTGCCACACAACATAATTTTTTCATTGACTGCATGCCATTTTGCAACACAGTAGTCCAGTAGATTCCTAATTTATTGATATGATATTTCAATATTAATCTAGTTTACTACGATGTGCTTCTATGAAAAGTGGCTCATGCCAGCCACAGAGCTAATTTGTATGATAAAGTTATAATGTTACATTCAACACGCTCATAAAGTTATTTTGTGATTAGAAATTATGATTGTTTTGACCCAGGATAACAGTACTTGGGTACTCCATGATTGAATTCGCAAAATTCAGAACTCAATTGCCTGCCTTTCTGACTCCCACGATCCCCCGCTACTTCACAACATCATCAAACTACGTCTTTAGTTATTGTTTTGATTGAGAGACCCCTAGCCATACTTCCATATTGTGTGTTTAAGTATTTTGTAACTTCTTTGCACACTAACATCCAGAGATTAAGGGAGGGGGGATGCATGATACAAGACATGTACCAGGTTCAAGAAATGCACTGAGCAGGACTTCAGTTTGTTTAAACCATCAAACTAATCAAAATATTTTTTTCTCTTAGCTACGTCGCTTAAATATGCACTGACATATACAGTCGCTATCTGTGATCAGCAAAAATCAGGCGGAAATATGGCCTACAAAATCCAACAATACATAGTAGACACAAGCATTTCTACACACACACACACACACACACACACACACACACACACACACACACACACACACACACGGTAGTTGTATTGTCAGACAGATGCTTTGGCAGATCAATACAAGACTTATTCACACAATTCTCCAGTCTGCAGCTGAACAAAAGCTCCATTCTGATGGAAATCTAATGTAAACGTCCCCACAGGAGCCACTAACCCTCCAGTTACACAACAATACAACACTCAAAATCTGTTCTCTCTGCCTCTGTGCTCATTCATATGTTAATCCAATATCCTGGCCATATGAAATCGCTGTCAGGAGGAATGTTGACATCAGCACTAAGCAGCAGGCGAGTCCTGAAGCTGAGATGGCTGAGGGACTGTGGGGGGTTCAGGACGAACTCTTTGTGAGGAAGCGTCTGCACATAAATGAAATCAGACAGACAACTTTTAATGAGGCAAAGACAATGGCTTCAAGACAATGTGCAATAGGGGGTGGGGGATGAGGTGATGACAAGAAGGTCATGGCACCCTTTCAAAGAGCCTATAGGTGCCTCTATAGGCTCTATGGCAGCTACGTGTCGTTTCATTTTGTGTTTTTATTTTCAGTTTTAGACAGAAAACCTACAACATGTAGAGTAGGTTAAGAGTGATGTTTGGAGCTGATACTCTTGCATAGTTGCATTTTTATAGTGACGTTTAAAATGTGTGATTACAGAGATGTTCAGAAAATTCCCCTTAAGTTTTAATGCCACAAAGCCCTTAACAGGATTATGTAATTGTTTTCTAAAAGCTCTGTTTTCCTTGTTCACCCTAAAATGTACAGCCAGCACTTTTAAAAATTGATCCACTCTATTCTCGACAAGTTCCACCTTCAGGTGAGAAAAACTGAAGTTTATTGCAGATGGAAGGCAAAAAAACAGAGAGGAAAAAGATGCATTTTCAATTTAGCAAACTTAGTATGGATGTACCTTTACATAGTTATATTTACTTCATATGCATATATACCTGATTAGAACCTGCTGTTTTTATCAACATGCTATGTTACACAACAATCATTCATGTAATAAGGCTTACTTATTCCTTCGAACCCAAGGCTATTTTTGCTCAGTTTTATGTAGACATTAATCGCACAGTCCCTACAACTCGGAAACTACTGCTTCAAAGGTCAAGAATGAGCTTTAATGCTCAATGCCACATATTGTTTTTTAGGATAAGCTAAGCTCCTCAGAAATGCCATCAATTTTGCCTGTGAGTGGTACTATGGATGTTCTATATATGGAAAAATCTCTTTCTTTGCCTGTATGTCTACAGGTTTTCAATGCTCAGGAAATACAATATGAATGGATAGATGAAAGTGTCAGTGTTCCTGTGATATAACAACAAAAGTAATGGGACACAATGTCAACAAATCTACTAAGAATGTAAATAAAAAATAAATAAAACTTAAAACTCTTCCTGTCCCATTTACTTTTATGATCAATATGTTTTGAGTTTTGGCACTATAGTTAGAGACATCACTCAAAAGTAAAAAAAAAGGGCAAACAAACAAGAGAAGTAAGACCGGTCATAAACAAACCCCCAAAGTCTCAGCAGTTAGTTTGGTGAAAATAATGTTATTATAACCAAGAGAACCAATGGCCAGAGCTAAGAAAATAAATTGAAATAAACTGTAGGTTTCCTTTACAGTTATAATCTTTTTCCAGGATTTCAGTGGACGATTTAGCAACACCTTTAACATAATTTCAGGATTGAAGAATGTGAATTTCAAGTCCTGATTACCAGTGTGGCTGCATATCCATGAATGGAATTGAGGGCCAAGATAAAAAGAGATTAAAATCAATTAAAGTCAATCATAATTTCAGTCCAGTTGATCTGTGACACTTGTGTATTTTAATAATACAGGTCCCAGAGTTCTGTTCATGACATGTACTTCACCACTGGTGGCAGAAAACACACCCTGGACAGCTTCTGTGTCAGAAATACAGCAGAATAAGAACAACTAGTGTAACAGTTTACTTAATGTGCTCATTTATGTAAATATATCTGGTCAACAATTGGGCCAACAAAATCGATAAGAGATTTGTCAAAAGTAGGGCTATCAAATTAACGCGTTCATTGCGATTAATTAATTACAAAACAATTAACGTGTTAAAAAAATTTACTCATGTAAACATATGTAATATCATTATATCAGAGGTTCTGAGCCTAATAGTAAAAATACATGTATTTCAAAAAATTATTAATTAATGAGCAAATCATATAATTAATTAAATTTAAAAAAGTGTACGTTTAACAAAAGCAGGAAGGCTGTTCTACTGCTGGATTGCATTGGACTGTACAGGGGTTCTTTTTCTATGGTTTCTAGGAGTGTAAAGTTGGGAAAATTAAGTTAATGGGAACCATAAAAATCCATTACAGTGATTTTGGTACTCAGCAACTGAGTTATTAGGGTGAATGTAAGTAAACATGCTGACTGGCAAAAAGCAGTTATTTACACAGATAGATATTTAACAATAGAACAGCATCATTTGTAGATTTTATGGTACCAAAGTCATAAATCAAATTGGACCGTGTCAAGCAGGTGGCCGTCAGTCTAACAGTATCCTGTCATAGTAGTTTTCTCACTTCACCACTATCATCAGTGTGTTAGCAGCATGGCTCTTTAATAAGAAAGCACAAGAAGGATTTCAAATGAAACAGTGAGAATATTCTAACATGTGGCTGTACAACAGTGGAGAACCCTCTCTCTCTTTACAGACAACTTGACCCATTATCCCCCAACTGACACTGTCCATATGGCCTGCTGGCAATGAGACGTGTGTGTGTGTGTGTGTGTGTGTGTGTGTGTGTGTGTGTGTGTGTGTGTGTGTGTGTGCGCGCACACTGTGGCTTGAGCCAGCCAAGCGGCATGTACAAACTGCCTGAGGCACATGTTGTCTATCACAGCTTTGATCCCAAGGGGACCATCTCATTAACCAGACGGCCTCATTGACCTACAGCCCCACATAACGAGTGCAGTCCTACTCCAGCTGTGTGTGTGTATATGTCTAATGGGTCCAGAAAGTATTGCACTTCAAATGGATACATTAAAAATGTATATTATCTATCTATCTATCTATCTATCTATCTATCTATCCATCTCTATGAGGGTAGGATAAATAACAGAAACATCTCTCTAATGCAACAACTAATTCGACAGCACCACAAACTACATTCTCCAAAATGACCATAATGTTGAAGAAGCTCTAAAAATGGTTTCAAAAAATACTGGACATTCACTGCAGGATCTTTGTATTAGGCTGCATTAGTTTTAGCTAGGTGTACCTCATAAACTGGCAACTGAGGCAACGAGTGTTTTAGCACCATTTCAGAAATAATCCATATGTCCATACTTATACGAATGAAAACCATTCCATTTAGCAAACGCAATTACAAAAAAGGTTTTATTTACTGTAGCCATCAATACAGATACTCAAACACTACTGCTGGTACTAGGTTACTACAGCCTGTCTGGCTCAATCTCTCTCACACACACCAAATTTACCTTAAAAACTGTTACAAATTAGCCTGGAAACCAGAATCTGGGAGCTCATGTTTTATTTGCTCTGACAGATAGGTCTGGCCTCTCTCCCATTCAGATAGATTTCCACCAGAACTGGAAGCTAGCGAGCCAATCACAACTGTTTATCTAATATGGAGCAGGTTTAACACGGCTAAATAACCAAGATCCATGGATGGCTAAAGCGGCAGTATTAAATGGACTAGACGGTACATTTTCTGTAGAATAAGAACTGCAGTTGTTTGCTGAACTTCTGACAAGATGTACTGTCCAACAGGACGGAGCTTCATTGCTCTGATTGGTTGTTTGTGCCTGGTTGGTTGTTAACGCCCCTTGGAAATTGAAAATGAACTGAGAGGCAATCCTAGGCTAGTTACAAATTCATTTACCCTCAGTTTTCATTTTCCCGGCCTCACCTGAAACCCCGGCGCTCCACGTACTGCTGTTAATGCTGCTGGACACGGGAACTATCACTCGAATAATAGCTTGCCTGCGCATGTAGACAGTAGCAGCATTATAAAATCCAGAATTTAACTGCATAACATTGCTAGAACTGACAACAAGCTCAGCAACACCTGTAATACGTTATCCTTGTTGAATTAATCACTGGTAGTAAGGCTGATGCAGTTTTTTTTCTTCCGGGAAAGGACCACGTGACCGGGGCCCGATGAATCAGGGAAGGATACGTTGTGATTGATAAGACCCTATCAGGAAGCTTACATGCTTATTGTCTGTTATATCAGGTTTACAGTTATCAGCTGTGCTTAGATTGATTCTGTGTACCAGGTTTGTTGTAAACTAGTTGGCAGGAAAAGCCCTGACAAAAAAAAAAATAATGGCAAAATCACATTGTGAGGTCATTATTTTATAGTCCAGGTGATATGTGCAAGATTTAAGGTGATATAAGATAATATTCATAAAAAAAGCCCCTTGTGGTGGCTATAGCCATTTTACTTTCCGCCATAAACTAATTATTTACTTTGCATCATATCTCCTGAACCAACCCCATGTTTCGATTGTCAATGATTACAATGATACCATATACAAGATTATAAACTGTTCAGGTGAATAGTTAATGGTGAATTCAGTGACATCAGAAGGAAATTACAGTATCTGAGAACTTATACCCACAATACAGTGTCTCTAAAGAGTAGAAGAATATTCATATGACCTTAACAATTTAGCTTAAAGCAACGCTATGTAACTCTTGTTTAGCAGCAGCAACAGTGGCCTCTGCTACCATAATTGGTAATTGCAGAACGCTGGCGAAATTTAAATCTGCTGATGCCTGAGCGGCTTCGAGGATGAGGATACTGCATTATTGTAACAGGAAAGAAATACTGTTCAAATGGGAACAGACTTTGACACAAGGCCAGGAGGGACAGGAAAGGAAACATGTCTTCTACTGAGGTGAAAAGACACTTATCATTTTACCGTTGTGATGTCCTTTGTTGTGCAGCGCAGTGCTGTAAAGCGTTACACACTTATCCCGGGAGATCCTGCCTAGGCAACCCAAGTTACATAGATGCAATAACAGGCATTTGGGGTGCCAAGTGGGAATGAAAGAGGCTCCATTCCTGCTATTACAAGTCAGTGTACCATCAAAATTAGTTTGAAGCTGTTATTTTAAGGTTAAATAGTTTAATAGCATTGCTAGTGTCAAACACAAATATTTACTTAAAAAAATGTATTTCAGGAACACGTTTTATTGTTTTGTTGTTGTTTAACCTATTCGTCACCGTCTCCTTCACATTGACACAGAGCTGTGTACTTTAAGGAGGCGTTTTTTTCATTTGCAATGCCCCTGGTAACCTTTCTTGCAGCCATAACTTAAGAGTTCAAGGATGGACTGGCTTGCCTATGGAAAAGTTGACCACAATGGTCTCCAATCACTTTGGTCCAAATATCCAAAGTGTACATAATTTTCACATATCATCTGTCATCATTATACATTTGTATGAAGTCTGTGAGTTTCATGTTTCTAAAATTTCTTATAAGAAAGTGGGCAAATATATGGAGAAGGCGGACAACACAACAAAAAAACAGACATCAAGTTCTACATTATTAAAACCCTGAAGAGCAAAGAATGATGACACAGCAAGACACAGGTTCTATATAAAATCTATCCATGAAATTGATTACTATGAGACATTCAAGAGTATTTTGCATCGCTTCATTTGATCTTACATGTGCCAGGTTGTGTAGCACAAAAACAGTTTGATGCTACACAAAAATGTTTCTTATTTCTTCTCTCCAAATTGTATCTATGCAGGCCTCTATAATAAGAAATCAATCTGATAAGAAAGACTTGGTGTTTGGTTGAACATGTAAATATATTAACTATGCAAGGTCCCATGGAGATATACAGCATTTTTGTTTTAAAGGGTTGTGAGAATGATTGAGAACCACTGATCTATATAATGTATTCTGATACTGATCACATGTTTAATACCAGGTGTAAATGGGCTCATGAAGTCTAGTTGTGTGTATTAAAGCAGAAAGGATGCATATATTAAATATAAAATAATCACCTCCCAGTGGCTGAAGATCAACTGTGGACTGGCCAACCCGCTGGTCCTCTTACGGATCTCGTCGGCAAATCCGAAGCTCTCAGCCACAGGCAGAACGGCCTTGATGATGAACATGTCAGTCCCTTCCTTCATTTCTTCTTGGAGGACACGACCCTCTCGCTTCCCGAGTACACCATATACTCGACCTGTTACAGGAGGAGACCAAGGGTCAGGACACACCCAATGTACACAGCAAAACACATGATCAGATTCCCTGGAAGACTTCTTTCAAGAAATAATTTTCTTGAAAGAAAATAAGTCTGAAAATAAGCCTGCTCCCTCAGATTACATTTTTTTAAAACTGTGACCAACATATAGACTGAACAGGATTAATCTAAATTTTAAGGAGTGGAGATTTATGTGGAACCTTTTGACATCAGTACTTAATATTCTAAATTAGACATCCAGTTATAGCACTAATAGCCCCAAAATCTGCTATATTGTAAGGAATTAAGAGAAGATGTAATTTAGTCACCTCTATTTATTTAATCAATTGTCTTAAATTGAGTTTCTTTTTTTCTTCTTCTTTATGATTTATTATAATTTAAATGATCACTGAATTTTAACCCCATGAGAACTCCACAGACTTTTTAATCCCAGGGAGTGGAAATAATTTCTCAACTATTGGTACTATTCAGCACTGGCCTTTCAAATTCAACCCTTTATGCCCATCTACTTTGACACCTTGTAATGTCAGTTGTGTGAGTGTGTACCATCTTCACTTGTTGCTACTTTCATGTTACTTTTCAGACCTTTGACAATGATAAATTGGTCTCATATGTTGTTAATTAGAGTGCATTGGACTCTGGAGCCATAGTCACATCATGTTTGGACGTAATGTATTTAGAAGATTATGTACGGAGGCTGTCTTTCTCACTCACTCACTTTATATTCATTTAAAATCTTACCCTGATACTTTTTATCCTTACCCTAACATGCCTGTTATTGAACATTTTCTTAACAAAACCTGTCCCTTGCCCTCTTCTCTAACCGTAACCTTCCCATTTTATATTACTTAAAGTAGTCTATCAGTCTTTAAAGGCGGCTCGATCCCCAGCTCCTTCAAGGAGTGTTGAAATGTCCTTGAGCAAGACACTAAACACTGACCCCCTAACTGCTCCTGATGAGCAGGTTGGCACTTTGCATGGCAGCCTCTTCAGTGTGTGAATGGTGAATGTTGGCATGTGTTGTAAAGCTTTGTGTGGTTGGTAGACTACAAAAAAATATTAAAGGCTAACATTGGGAGTCCATTTACCATCTATTAATTTGCTTTTTTATGGGTTTAATTTTTTTATTTTGGGGCTGAATACATTTGTGAGTTGTCCCAAATGGAAGAGCAAATACAGATTCATCACTTACTGAGTGCTGATGATAGTCCCTAACCCTAACCATGGCTTGGTTCCAAGCTATACACAAAACATCTAAGAATGTAGATTATTTATTATCTACGTATCTATTAATACTGATTATAGGCTACTATTGGCAGTGGAAAGTAAAGATTTCCCTTGAATTAGAACTTGTTCCAAAGAGCCTCCTGTAACATGTCAGAAAGAACAATTAGTTGATTCAGGTACTTACACAGATATGAGGGGCTTAAATCTTAAAGATCATAGTTGAATCGACCATTTGACAATGGATTTTCCAATGAACCAAAACTAATGGCATAAATCTACTCATCTCAGCAAAGTTGCTAATGTAATTAGACACAGGTTCTCAGAAACCCAGATGGAGCCAAAAAGTCAGGTGATTCGGGTGAGTTAACACCTCACTTAATTGGCTGACAATGCAATTTTTTTGTGTAACGAGCTGCCGTGGCTACATTTAAGCCTGAAGATATTGTTTACCAACATGTTAAACGGCATTTCAAGCCTAATTTTTTATCTTAATAGATTTAGGGAGTGTTGTGGTGCATTACTCAATACTGAGCTCTGCAGGCTCGCCTGTTGTTCTCATGCTGAAATTACCAACTGTGACATTTTGAGGACATGTGTCTCCTGTCAATGAAGGTGGCGGTAACACATGACTACGTTTTTTTAGAATAATGATGTTAATTTGGTGGGATTCTTTCGCATACTATTGCAACAAAATAAGTGTTATAGTTTTATGTAAATATTCAGTAAAAACTTAACAAAAATGATCTCTCACTATATATATTTAGTTGAAATATAAATAGCTTTATTGGCATGAACAAAAACATGTTTTTGCCAAAGCAGCCAAACCATATTCCAAGCTTATACCATGGTAATAAGTTCCAGCTGCACCCAGCGGGCTGGCTCCGTCGTGTTCTGGCTGTGACTGTTCTCTTTATACATCCATGGCTACAACGCAGCTGCCGGAGCCGTTCTAGACGGTGCTTTTGATCCACCAGACACGCCTCAGCACGTTTTCAGAAGCGTTTCTCCGTTCTGCTCCACTTAAAATACGCTGGGCATGGAGTCAGACACAGGAAAGGCATAGAGCATCAGGTCAATTTTCAAAATATATCACCCTGTGCAGACTTCTGACCTAAAAACAGACATAAATATAAACCATTTAACTATGTAGAACTAAGGCTGAGCAAGTCAACAAAATCAGACAGAAATACTCCCAGTGGGTATGACGCCATGCGGAGGATGAAACAAAACCATTTTGCAGACGAAGAGATTCTTTTTGTAATTTGCATACTAGCGGAATAAGCTTAGCCAACAAATAGATGGTAAATGGACTGCATTCATATAGTGACTTTCTAGTCTACTGACCACTAACGGCGCTTTACAACACATGCCAACTTTCACCTATTCACACACTGACGGCAGAGGCTGCAATGCAAGGTGCCAACTTGCTCATTCAGTGTCTTGCTGGGGATTGAACAAGGAACCTTCCGATTACTAGACGTCAGCTTTACCTCAAGAGCCAAGCCACCCCATAACGTGGCTTAGGAGTAGCAGACTGGCTGAAAGGTAAGGAGAACCATTTTGTAAGCATTTAGTGTTAAAAAAATAAACAAACAACCAAAAAAAAAAAAACATTAATTAAATGCCTCACCAAAAGCCAATCCTATACATACTGAGCCCCATCAGCTTATTCAGTTTAAGTCATTATGTAAGGCTTGCAGGTAGTTTTGGTTTCATTTGTCCAGGTTTTGATAAATCTATCTCTGAGATTGCTGCCTGGGGTTTTATTTGTGTTCCTCACAGATCTGAAAAATGACACAAATGTCATGTTGTGAGCATCACAAACAAAATCCCATTAATTTCCATATTTCTATATTAGGGTGGAAGCAGAAATCTCATCAAAACAGAGACTGACAATTGTTAGACCTAAAATATATTATTTGTGTGGCGGAGGTGTGTCCATTATGCCCTCTTACCCAACACCTCAGCAGTGGCCATGATCTCGCATGTATACATAGCAGCCATGAGTCTCTGGGGCTGAGCCTGGAAGGCGTGACGGCAGGCCTCCTTCGTGGCAGCAATCAGCTGGCCAGAGACCGGCCCCTGGTAGTCTGCAGAGGTAGCCTCTGGCCTGCGCCTGGCCTGGCTTGGCACTGCTGCCATGCCCTCTGCCTGTGCAGATGTCTTACTGCTTTCTTCCACTATTCTGTCTGTTAAAACCTCATGGGATATGGAGTCCTCCTCCAAGGAGTCCTGATGCTGTGGCAGGGCTGAGGACTGGATGTCCCACCTCTCCACAGAGAAGCAAACTCCCATCAGGGGTTCCTCACACATGGGCCCTGACAGAGTTGCTAGCTGGAAGCCGCTGATGATGCTGTTATCAAAGTCTCGTAGTACAGCAGCCTGAGCTCCATCCTCCCCAGCTTTGTCTCCCCTGCCCAGGCACTGCCACACCGAGGCCCGCTGGTAGCCCTCCACACTGTTCAACAGAATGTTGGGACCATACCTGAAAACAAAAACAGTAAAATGGTGAATAACGGTTTACAAGGTACTACAATCATTAATTTGTGTTGTACAAGCCCCAGGTATGTAGTACAGCCTCATTCTGGTGGATTTTCTTAAGACGACATATCATTTTAAATGAGCACTAGTGCTTATTTGATTTGAGGTGGCAAGAAATACTACTATACTATACAATATATGCAATACAAGACTATAGATCTACATTTACTTAAAAGCTGTATTATTTGAGATTTTTTGGAATGATTACAAATGGTTTCAAAGTACAAATGGGCACCCGGCTTGTTTTAAAGCAGACATGCAAAAATATGAACCTATCCGTTAACCTGAATTTATCAAGACAACAAGTAAACAAAAGAAGAAATGTTAAGTTTGCATTAACAGCACACCACATCAATTGCAAATAATTAAAACAAAACAGAAAGCCTTCTAACTAAAATGGAGCAAATTACGAATAAAAGCCTGCCTCAAATAAAAGCCTGGTTCTTAGTTCTGCAGTAGAGTTGAATAAAGGTTAAACTTTAGTAAAATGTCAGTCTACTCTGTTCTCCATTCTTATCATTATCAATAGAATGTTGCGTTCCATGTGAATCATATCCATGTCACTTCAGTCAGTGTCAGACCTGCGAGGCCAAACTCAATATATTTTGACTCCCTGATTCATGTCTTTGCAAGGTCTGTGCTGTTAATCTAGCCTGGAGGAGTCATAGTCCATGTGAACCATGACCATGTCACTACAGTTTGTGTCAGACCTGCGAGGGCCAAAGGCCCAGATTCGTTCCACAGCGTTCCTCCACTTCCTCCCCTGCAGCAGGCTCTCCAGCTTGGCCTTGAGACCAGCGATGGCCTCCAGGGTCCTTAGGCTGACGTCCAGACTCTTCCCCTCCCTCAGGGACATGTTTATCTTCGCCAAATTCCGAATCAGCTCTGTGCTATCCTCTAACAGACGAGTCACCTCTGAAAGAAAAAATAACATTGTTGACATGCTTGGAACATGCTCGCATGGAACAGTGAAATTAATGATGTATGATGGCAGGGCCTTGCAGTGCTGAACTTTTACTTTAAGACATGGATGACAAAACATACAGACTAGTTTGGTTTGAGGCATACTGAGACCTTAAGCCTGCTTGGTGTGTGTCTAGGTCTTACCCTGTGGTAGGGGGATTGCCCGGACACTGACAGTGGCTAGTCTGTTGGGAGTGGTGAGGGTGATGAGACCACTGGGGTCCACATGTAGAGTCTCAGATGAACGACCCTGAAAAGCCTCTTCCTTCACCTAGTAACACATACACACTGACATGTTGACGGCTGTATTTATGAGTTTAACAGAAAATCCAACAAATCTGCTCATTGCTCCACTGCTACTTCTAACTGCCCATTTCTCCTGATTATTCCACCTTGGTAATGTAAAACACGTCACTTCAACAAACAACCGTGTGCCATTACCCAGCAAAGTCCTAGGAGTCACAAAATGCTGCAAATTAAAACATAAAAACTTTCATGAATTGGATTTATATTGATGTGATGGTGGGATTGACTCACCTGGTGAATGATGGCTACTTTATGCTGCTTGCCCATCTCTTCGTTCACCATGTCCACTTTTGGAGGACGCACCACTGTTTCTCTAAATGGAATGATGGGCTCGGATGCACTGATCTCAATTTTTGCAAACCTTTAAAGAGACAAGTGAAAATCCTGTAACTGATACTAATGACAGATAATGTGGTCTCCAATGTCCACAATCAGCTTCATGCCAGTTTGATATTCTTCTGCATTATATTCATATGAGAAAATAAGCATAACTAAAGACATAACTGAGAGTTATTTCCATTTTTAAATGGAACAGGACTAAGAGTCTATATACATGCTAATGGCTCTGTGAGGATGCACTCAGGCGCAGCTGTGGTTTCATTGATCAAGAAAATAATCAACAGATTAATCAATAATGAAAATAATAATTAAGAATATAATAAAAATAATAATAACAGTTTGCTGCAGCCCTAAGGCAACATTTTCTACATTTACTAGCACTAACCAAAAACTACAGCTGAGTAAAATTGGAAACTAATTGTCCACATCAACACCAACATTAAATCAACTGTTCCCCAAGACGTGTTCTAAATATTCTCAAAATCTCTGAGTTATCCTGCTGACAAAAAATAATGGGGACCAACACAAAACCTCCCAAGACACAATATCACATATACAATAGAAGTTGCTTTTTTTAGAAATAGAAAAAGACATTAAAGTGGTGAAAGCTATACAGAGCAAAATGGAATATTTTGCCTCTCCTAATTCATGTCCTTGCAATGTCTCTCCTTTAAATCTATTCTGGAAGAGTCACATCTTATAAACGACACAAAGACATTATGGATATGGGGAGCGCTGTAAATATTAACATGAACAGTAACACATACTAATGAAGGGCTCCAAGTCCCTGCCACTGTGGACTGCTCATTTAATTTACAGACATGGAACATACAAGCTTGAGAAGTGTCATCATTACATCAGCTATTGGCTGCGTTTTTAAACATGGACAAATGTAAAGCTGAAATGATTAGTCAATGAATTGACTGAAATTAATCTGCAAACAAGATGTCACAATGTTCAGGAAATTGAGATGGGCATTTTTCTGTTTTATAGACCAAAATATTAATTGATTAACCGAGAAAACAATCAGCAGATTAATCAATAAAGAAAATAATCGTTAGTTGCAGCCATAGACAAACATGTCTCCTTTCAATAGTGTTCTCTATTAAGAGGCTATTTCAGGTCAGTCTCGCAGTGATGCTTAAATCTGTATGGTTTACTTAACTTGCAGGTCAAAGCACTTCTCTAAGTATTTTTATGGAGTTTTATGTCCTTTAATTTTTTTTTCCTACTAATCCCAGAGAGGCTGCAGTTCAACAGTAAGACTGATCCTGGTGCTATTGCATAGTTTTTTTCAGTGAATTTATCCTAATGAAGCTGAGCTTGAGTTCAATAAGGAAGACTGGAAGACTATCTTCATGCTCACTCTATTTATTATATACACTCTCTCTCTCTCTCTCTCTCTCTCTGCGTCTATTCCAGCTTCCAGCTCAATCAGCTGACTGAGGGCGTTCACTCTTTCAGTTAAACCATTCATATTTTGCTATGACCTCCGTGAGCCAATCATCTTGTTGCTGTCAAAGTTTGAAGCTGTTCCTTTCTCTGCTGCTGTTAGCTGTCGTTTCAGTGTCAGATCGATGCAACCCTCCTCCACCCTATCTACTTCCGGTTTCTATCACAACCAGTCTTCCCAGTTAGTCCTTCCATCCAGATCTTCAGCCATTGCTCTTCACCCCTTCACCACCATCAGTGTTTAGACTTCATCAGGGAATATACCTTACAGCTCATGGCATCACTACACCCTTAAAATACAATGTCACAGTTGGATTTAATTGCTAAAGACTTCATTTTCTTCAACCTTTTGTGCACTATGTAAACCAATTGATTTTTGAATTCACTAAGCATCACATTTATTAAGTACCTCCAGATTGAACTACATGTGTATCGTGATATAGTCCACTGCGCCATAGAGCTTAAATTGCATCTAAAAACTATTAAAGACACATTAGACACACTGTTGCACTGGGTGACATGATCCTTCCTTACCATGAACACACACACTGCAGTTTATTTAACTCAAGTCCACATACACCGTCCTGCTGCCAAAAATGCTCACTAGAGCACCAAAGGTGGATTAATCTGTGGCTAAAAATAGTCCCCAACAAATGTATGTTGTGTTATGTCCTCCTGTTTGAGTAACATTTGCTAAAAACTACAGTGCCCAGCTGTTTACTAAACCTTTTTAGAAATTACACTAGATATTTGTGAGCCAAGATTTACATCTTCAGCAGGAACCAATGGGCTTGGAGCTAAGAGCTACAGAAAGGGTAGGGAAGTTGTAACATTGTTGGCTTGGTAGGACAATAACACAAATAAAGAATATCCTTTAAATCGAAACATATTATTAACAGAAATGTATTCCACTAACATTTAAAATCTCATTGATATTGTCCCAAATTAAAATACAAATAAAAAAAAAAGGAATTGTTGGCAGCTAGTGTAACTACGTTTATAGTGCCAATACAAAAAAGGATGTTGACCTTCTACACGGGATGGAACATCCACACTGATTAGGCTGTCTGCCTGTATTATAGGCTTTACTGAACAAGACAGAAGCAGCTTGGCTGACCCAGGGGTCACTGGGCCATTCTAAAAAGATGTCTGTGTTTATAGTTGTGTTATGGTGGTGCAAACACAGGGTTGAGACTAAGTCACAGAACGATACATGGTCATCTAATCTAATAAACCGCAACAGAAAACAAGTAATCCCAGTCACTCACTGTCCGTGCCAGTGACATATTCTCTCCTTCACTAATTAAATTAATGATGATTTGAAAAAAGTAAAAAATGCCAGTATAGATATGCAAGCAACAGGTGAATTAGGAGGAATAAGATTCCTGAAAAAAACCAACCAATACAACCATCACAGATTTTTAAACAATCATACCCCTACGCCATACTTCTCAAATAAAACTGCCCTTTTGTCCTTAATTGATATGGCCAAATTGTTTCATTAGCGCAGCTTTAATTTAGACCCACATAAATACCCCAAAATACCTTGACTTGAACGGGTCGAGATTAGGGATGCACAATATACCAGTGACCAATATATTATTAGCTGATAAATAAGAAAACTCAACAGCCTCTGAAAACTTAGCACCTGGCCTAGTTCTAATGACAGAGAGGTCGAGAGCGAGAGAGACAATCCCCTCAGAGAGCTGGAGCTGTGATGTCACAGTCTCGTGCTGAGCAGCGCTGACCTCATTCTGAGCGTGACACACTGCAGGACTGGCTGCCAGCAATGTCACAAAGGGCTCAGACTGCCATCGGCCAGCCGACATGCCAACCAGTCACCTAACCAGCCAATGAGCCAACAAACAAATGCTCTAGTCATCCAGCTAGCCATCAAGCGATCCACGAGCCAAACAGGAAGCCACCCTGTGAGCTAAGTAGCGAGCCAGCAGGCCAGCCCCTGTCCTCCTTTGCCTTCACTGTCCAGGACTGTCTGGTCAGGCTCTAAACATAGCTACAGCATTACACATGGCCTCCTTTCTTTAGCTGGAATCCCATAAATACAGTGCAACAGGCAGCAGAGTGGAATCCTTATCCATTTTACTAACAGTGATATGACAGAGGCTTACTCCCAAGTCATCAGAATCAGAATCTTTAATGGCCACTTATTTGTTCACATAAAATAAATTTGACTCAGTTTTTTCCTTTGCTCTCAATGTACTTACACAAATCGACAAATAAGCAAAAAAAAAAAAAAAAAAAAAAAAGCAGTACAAACGTAAATATAAACATTTAACTACTATGTATTTGACATACACTGCTCTGTAGGGCCTACCAGAGGGGAGAAGGTTAGGTTTACGTTATGATGCATCTGCAGCAATATTTCCTGCCCATTTCCTGACTCTGGAGATGTTCAAGTCCTGGATGGAGAGATGGCTGACATCGACCGGCACAGACTGGATGATTGTAGAGTAGAACTGATCAGCAGCTCATGAGGCAGGTTAAACTTCCTGAGCTGCCACACAAAGTACATTGTCTGCTGGGCTTTTGAGTCTGTCGATGCTGGATGCCCCCTTGAGGTCCGAGGTCCTGAAGGTTTCTACAGCAGACACAGTGCTGTCAAGTTTGGTGATGGGTCCACAGTTTTGAGCTTGTTCAGCTCCAGGTTGTTCTGACCGCACCAACAGGCCAACTATTCAACCTCCCCCGTCTGTATACAGACTCATCAACGTCCCGGATGGGGCCTATCGTCTGCAAACTTCAGGAGTTTAACAGATGGGTCTCCTGAGGTGCAGTCGTTGGTGAAGAGGGAGAAGAGCAGTGGGGAGAGCACACATCTCTGGGGGGCGCCGGTGCTGATGGTCCGGGTGTTGGGTGTGATGTTCCCAGCCTCACCTGCTCCCTGCTGTCTGCTGTCTGTCAGGAAGTTAGTTATCCACTGACAGGTGGAGCCAGCACAGTGAGCTGGGAGAGTTTGGGGTGAAGGATTTCTGGGATGATGGTGTTGAATGGAGAGCTGTAGTCGACAAACAGAACCCCTGAGTATTTCCCTGGGGAGTCGAGGTGTTGCAGCATGTAGTGCAGTCCCATGTTGACTGCATCATCCACTGACCGTTTGCCCTGTAGGCAAACCGCAGGCGGTCCAGCAGGGGGCCTGTGATGTACTTCAGGTGGGACAAAACCAGTCTGTCAAAGGATTTCATGACCACAGACGTCAGGGAGATGGGCCTATAGTCATTTAAAGCTGTGATGGAGGATTTCTTGGGGACCAGG
Organism: Lateolabrax maculatus; assembly: GCA_031216445.1. Taxonomy (NCBI): domain Eukaryota; kingdom Metazoa; phylum Chordata; class Actinopteri; order Acropomatiformes; family Lateolabracidae; genus Lateolabrax; species Lateolabrax maculatus. Next base: position 4,151,659 of record CM062198.1, on the reverse strand, counting down.
ATGATTGTGGAGCATTTGAAGAAGGAGCGGACTTCACACAGCTCCAGTGATCTGTTGAAGATCTGAGTGAAGATGGAGGCCAACTGTCTGGGCCTGGCGCCTTCCTGATATTCTGTCTGTGAAAGAGCAGACTCACATCCTCTTGATCTTCCAGCCCAGACAGCAAAAACAACCAACTAACTGTGGCCACACTGCTCCTCCAATTAATAATTATTTTATTATTTTCATTTGCATCATATTTTAATTTGTCACTTATATATATTGAGTCACCAGAAAAATAAAACCCTCTGTATATTGTAGGATTTTATCTGAGCAGAATTTAAAGGAAGACATACGAGAAAAAGGACTCCCAGGAAGAACTCCTACTGGGGACCAGTCCTGTCATAACATTAGCTCTGGAGCCCAGTTGGCTGTTGGGGACCAAACATCAAATACGAGCTCTGGTTCCATCAGTCTAGCAAAACCAAACTCTTACTGCCTTAAAGCTTGACATAAGCTACGAGACCAAGTGATCACCTCAACCAGATCCCAACCAGATTGTTGGTATTTGTGTTTAGTGATGATCAAAGCACTCCAGGAAAAGCCAGAGATGGAAAGGATCAACATCTGACTGCTTAATGGCCCTAAATAACTAAGAGCAGACCTGGGTGATGGCAGGAGATCTGCAGCCTGCTGTCCTTGGCATGTCACTAAAAGTCCACATAAGAATCCATACAGGAAATGGAAGATTGTTTTGTTTGTGATGAAAAAAGGAATATTGATCTAGCAAGCATCACTGTTGGACTGACATGTTAAAATGTGAGTCAAAACAAACACACCAACACTCAACACTCATCATGGGGTACTTTCACCTGAACAGCCAAAACCCTCTCACTTCTGACTGTTATCTCCCCTTTGTTTCTAATAAAGAAATAAACTCTTTTCCAACATACAGGCTTTCAAAATCCTACAATGTTTTGTTTTAACTGTTTAAAACTGTATGTTTGTATCTCTAACTAGATTTGAAGTTTCGCTATCATTTATAACTAAATGCCGCAGTTGTATGTATGTTGAAATCATGTCTCAACCACCATTTGAGATAGTAATGTGATGTCTGGTCTCATTCTAAACCCCTGGGAATCAGACCACCAGATTAAATTGATAATAGGCATTCAGGAACAAGGTACAGCTGTTTAAGAAATTGTCTTAAATTTATCTTAAATGTCTTACATGTATCAAATAACAATGTGAAAACAATGTGCAATGTGTAAGGGGTCACTCGTAGTTATGAAGCTACAAAGAATTATCACCTGAGTCTGCAGCTCCCTTTGGCTTAATGTAGCTTTACTGTTTTGGTTCACTTTCACCACTTTTATAGCTTTGTTTTCAGCCGCAGCAGGAAGCTGTTTTCAACGAAAAAACTTTAAAAATCTATCACTACCTGCTCAGCCCAAGACAGCAGACAAACACAGTTAGAGACTAGCTGGAGTCAATAAAGTGGAGCATTAAGTAGCTGAAGAGGCAGATATTTCCAAAAAGACCAAAACTAGAGTTAAAGGAGAGTGAACCCCACTGAACACCAACATGGCTTCAAACGAATGATGATATTGCTCTGTAACTGTTGGATGTGTACACAAGCAATTGTTTGCCAACAAGTTTACTGTATCATCTTTAAAGATAATGGTATGTCCATGTTGTGGTGTTGGTTGAAATTTAATTTTAAATGTTACAGTACACTTAAATTTCAGCAGGAGAGCACAGTTTGACTTTATATAAGTATGTTTATCTATGTGTGCAGAAGTACACAAACACCAGCCATCTGTAGAGAGATTTGCTTGACCTTGTTCTGCAGACACCTGTCTGCTACAGGTTCTCTGTCTCATTCCCTTTTTTCACTCTTTTTCTCCTTTCTGCACTCTCCTCCTCTACTCATTTGTACTTTAAAGTGTTTCTTTGAGGCAGACTTTTCCTCTCTGAAATGTGCTTGATTTCAACACAATGAAAAGAAGATACAGTACAAGAACTAATTCTGTAAGCATCTAAGTTGATGTAAGTCACATTTGCCTTAGAATCAACTTCCATAACTTTTATAGTATATTAATATGCTTTTAAAATTAACTAAAACATGCATCCATAATAGACTTTGCACAGTGTCTGATTTAAAACTAGTCTGTACAGACAAATGATTTCAGCCTGTCGAAATGCTTGCGTCTTTCTGGAGGGAAATTATAAGCAATGCATCTTGTCATTTAATTTGGATGACTTATTGGCATTAACTGAAGTAAGAATAAGTCAACCACTACTTTGAACTTATTCTGTATTTTATTGAAATGTGCAAGGTTACTAAACTGCTGCACTTAAGTAAATGGAGCAACTTTGTTTATTCTAGTTATAATCATGAAAATAAACAGGAAAGAAAACCAGAACAGAACATATGCAACATATTCTTCTGCTGGCATCTAAAGCCCATAAATGTCCGACATTATATTTTTTTGCAAATGGAGTAAGAAACAAAAAATACTATATGTAGTTTAGCAGTTTTAGTTTTTGATTTGTTAGATCAAGATTTACAAAGTTTTTGTTATTGTTTGGGCAAAACCCCAATAAAAGATCATGGTCTCTTATTCAAAGTCAGACACTTTTGCGGCATTATGACGTTATAATGACATGCTACTTACACCATTGCTTCTGAGAAAGAACAGTTAAATTGTTTGCATACCCAAAGGTCACATCCACCAGATTTTGAAAATGTACAAGAACATTAATTCAAACGAGAAATATTCAGGAGTTACCATTTGTTGCACAGCTGTAGATCTACATACACTGTATGAGTATCTTAGTCCAGATTATCAACTCACTTACCAAATGAAAGTGTGTCATGGTTTGAAGAGGGTGCTTGAAAAGGGGATGAAAGGCATGGATATGATTGACCACCATCATCACCAGCCGCTAACACACACCCCTATAATGTATGGTAATGGATTCCACTCCAATTTCAGGTGCACTCCGGGTGCGCTCCACACTTCTTGCCACAAAAAACACAAAAATGCCTCAGCATGCCCCAGCTCCACAGGGTATGGTGCACTTGACTGCTCTTTGAGCCTCTATTTTTATTTTTATTTTAACCAGTTTCTGGGCAAAAACAGCCACTATGTTAGTCTACAGCACATCAAAAACATCATCCCAGCAAGCCAGTACCCACACTAGTTTGTATTCAGAAACAACAGATCAACACAGGATGCTATCTCCATTGCCCTGTCTTCACACACCATGAAAATAACATCTACATCAGAATGCTGTTAATTGACTTCAGCTCAGCATTCAATACAATCTCCCCAATGAAACTGATTGGCAGACTTAGCACTCTGGACTTGAGCACTACACTCTGCAACTGGATATTGGACTTCCTCACAAAACGACCCCTGACAAGGGGGGGTCAAGTTACAAACTCACAGCTGCAATCCTCGACATGGAGAGAACTCTGTTGTAAAGTTTGCGGATGACAAAGCCATCATTGGCTGGATTTCAAACAATGATGAGACTGGATTTGGCTAAGAAATTAACAATTTTGCAGAGTGATGGACTGAGAAGAACCTACTGCTCAATGTCCGCAAAAACAAGGAGTTGATCATTGGTTTTAGGAAAAAGGACAAAGACAGACAAACCTGCCTATATCAGTGGGCCTGAGGTGGAACAGGTGAACAGTTTTAGGTTCCTGGGAATCAACATCACAGAGAGCCTGACATTGATATGTCATATTTATATATACTTTTTATATAATAATATCTATCTAAAGTAATATCTACCTGCAGAACAGATGTACTGACTGTACTATATTCTGTATCATACCCTTTGCATGAGCAACATTAAAAATGTCTTCATGCTTACAAAATGCAGCTTTAAGCCGTATTCTCTCTTTCATGACTATGAAGTCTATTAGATAGGTGAAACCAAAAACAATTCCATCCATTTGACTTCCCCTGCTCAGTCCATTTCATGAATCATATTTCTCATTTATGCTACAAGTTTCAGTCACTTAAACAACTCACGACTGGAATACACACATGACTAGAAATATACAAAAATACAAACTGTTAACTATCTAGTATAGTGTTATTATCATTTCAGAAGCAGTGCCTGGGGAGTGGCTGCTCTGACTTTCCTATGAACTGACTGATTCCCCCCCCCCCCCCCCCCCCCCCCGAGATGGCAACAGCCGAGAATAATGAACACAGAGGCACAGCTTCCCAAAGCAACTGTCTTCATGAATAAAGACATAGTACCAATAAACTGATGAATACATGTTTTCACAAAGCCAAAAACCAGCTAAAGCTAACAACATGCTATCACACACTGTATGGGACGTACAAAAGCTGATGATACAGTACAATGTGCAGGTAATATGTTGGATAATAAGGATACTGATTACCATTTATAAAATGTGCTAACCTCAACCTCAAAGTCATTAAAGAGAGTCACGCTAGTTACATAAAAGATGGGCCACAGTACTTTGATGGATTACATAAATGACAGACAGCATTATCCTTTAATCAATACTCTGGGTATTATAATGCTTACATATGCAGAGGAGGTTTGGAAGGTCAGGGTGAAGGGCAGGGGAGGTCATCGAACTCTAAGGGGAATTAACACTGTGTTTCCACCAGCCACTCCAACAAGTAGCCTTTTATAATGTTAACTAAGAACAGAGCCCTGAAAGATAAAGTAATCCTCTGCCTGTAATCTTCCCACCGATGCATTATATCTAGTAGATCTTGTTTGTTTATTGGTTAAATTAGAAAGCTGTATCTTTGGTGTGTTCTGTGTAGAGCATGTGGTTGTTTAGAGAGGTGCTTTATCCAGGCAGCTCCAATTAAAGGAGGAAACGAGGTTGTGTCATTGCCATTCATTTACATGCTTCTGTCTGGCTGCTTTTCTACAGGCTTTACTTTCTACACGCCTGAAAGTGTGACTTTCTGTAGAGCTGTGTAAATATACAATAATTACACTCAGTTTTTTTAATTCATCAGGATTAAAGCAAATCCTGAGTGATCTTGTAAAACAGACTACAGAAGAGAAGATGTTGTTTCACTGTAAGAATTAAGGGGTTTATTTTTTTCAAACCCCATTTTTGATACAGTTCATGGCCCGCATTTCTCAGCAGTAGCCATTCTGTGCTTACTTTCTGTAATTGCATCTCTATATACAGAAGAAGTTTTCACTGTAACTGGCAAAGTCTGCCTTTCAAACAAGGGGTTTAAACGTTGCATGCACAACCTAGATGTGATGTGGAGGACAAAAGCCAGCACATGCACTCCTTTCACATAATGTGGAAGACAACATTTGATCATGGGATTAATATACAGGCCTCAGTATGCAGTTCCTAGAAAGTGTCATTTGACCACATCTAAAGGCAAAAGTATTTATATCTCTTTCATATGACACCCTTAGTTCAACATTTTGGTAAATAGGCTTATTCACTTTCTTGCCGAGAGTTAGATGAGAGGATCAACACCACTTCAGTTATGAAGCCATGACTACCAAATTTTCCATCGTGAAACATTCTTTTACAATCTGCTTGTCAATGAGCCTGTGTTGTTCTTCTGAGGAGGCCGACAGCATCCAGACAGAGATAGGCAGCAGTCAACATGTAATGATAGCACTGAAAATGGAAACAGATCAGCTTCTCTTTCTCTTTCTCTTTCTCTCTCTCTCTCTCTCTCTCTCAGATCTAAGCCACTCATATGAACACACTGTATTCAACCTCCAATACACACTATAGGCAAATACATGTATACCATCACTACACAGAAGCCCAGAAAAGAGACAAACACAAAGAGGCAATCTGACTTGGACTGAAAAAGCCACATGTGTAGCAGTGTGGAAATGGAATACAAGGACAGCAGACACCATACAAGGAGCACTGTTATTATACTGTTGAACTAGGTGAGACTTTCTGTATAAATGTCTGAGTATGCTGCACAGGTAAAAGCACACAGGCAGAGACACACAGAGACATTTGAAGATGTCTCACACACACACAAACACACACACACACACAGACCGGTCTCGGAGGTCGTCCAGGCAGCGTTGGAGATGAACTTCACCAGCAGTGACCAGAACATGTTCTCCTGTTTCCTGGATCAGAACCTCAGCACAAGGATCTGCCTGGTTCAACAAACGCATCCCACGCACCAGCTTTGGCATCTCATCTAACACAAACAAATAAGGTAGAAACCAATTTATTGATTTTTCTGCATTAGTAGTTTTGGCCTTAACATCTACATTGTGAGGAAGAAAATGAGCACAACGACCACCACAGACTGGCAAAGGTGAGTTTTGATTAGTGATTTGAACATGGAAAGATTGGTGCAGTCTCGGATGTGTTTGGGGAGAGAGTTCCAGAGGGGGGAATAGTTATTACAATTCATCCCGCAAAGAAAATGAATGTGTCTACCAAATTTAATGACAATCCATCAATCAAAACTACAAATTCCCAGCCAGCACATGGTAATGTCATAACAACAACAAACTATCTGCCCAGAGATGCATACTATAGGCTACAGTGTAAAAGGTCATGAATAAATAATGTAATGTAAATTATTTTCTTCTAAACGGAGCTTTTCTTCACTGTAGTCACAGCAGGGTGAACACTGCTGCAGCTCATGAAATTAATAATAAATGAGAATGTTTTTTGTAAGGCAAAGATCAAGCGCTGACAATAGTCAATGTAACAGTCAGTGTTTAGTAACTCGCTCACAAAATCAAACTAACTCATTATCAAAGGATAGGGATGGTGATATTGTGCATTTCTTCCTTACTATCAACAAATCCAATGAACAGACCAAAACCAAAATTTAATGTATCCTACTAACAAGTCATTCGTGTGTATCCAATGTCTGATATATCTTATTCCTCTGTGCCATAAACTCCACTGTTCTCATCACTGTTGCGCTGGGTGACATGTTCCTTCATTACCATGAACACACACACACTGTAGTTTATTTCAACTCCCACATACACAGTCCTGATGCTGTAAATACTCACTAGAGCACCGGATGGGTAATAACCTGCCGCTGAAAATAGTCCAACAAATTCACTATTTCTTCCTGTTTGAGAAACGTCTGTTAAAAACCACAGTGTTTAAGGAAATTACTGAACCTTTCTAAAAAATTAGACTTTATATTTGTGACCTGTTTTCAAAGATTTATGTTATTAGTAGGAACCAGTGGGATTGGGGCTGAGAGCCTCAGACAAGGATAGGGAAACCAGAAAGCCTTTAGAGACGCACTGTTCAACACACCGTTCATATAAACTGAACTGTTAGTGTGGTGTATACTATCTATAGATTTTCCGACTCAAAAATGTATTTTAAAACAAAAAATACCTCAAATCTTTATGATTGTAAAAATTAAAAAATCATGAATTAACTAGTTTTGTGTGTGTGTGTGTGTGTGTGTGCCTTCCAAGACCTACTTGGATGTTTGGGTTCTATAGCAACCCGTACAATGGGCGTGGCATCAAAGTTGAGAGAGGTGAAGGGTGGGCAGGCGGGTGAGGTTGACAGGGTGGCCGACTTCAAGACGCACTCCTCAAGTCCTCCAATACCTGATAGTTGAGGACAGGAAAAGGACATCAACAGATAACAATAAACAACAATACAGTGGGATTAGGGTATGATCAGTGTTAGGAAGAAATTAAGGAAAAGAAAAAAAACAAATAAAGGAAAAGAAGAGTTTGGTGCTGAAATGTTGAAATATTGAGCAGCCAAAAGAGGTACATGTTCTGAGCCAACACCTTTGCTTTCAGATGCCATTTGTTTTATTGTAATGTACATGTCCAACAAATCCTGATTTTGCAATTGAAGAAATATGACTGTGTTGTTCTTGAAGGATGACTTGCCGTATGTTCTACATGTCTCTTTTGCCATGCCATTCTGAGTCTAATGTTACTAGTGTACATTTCTTTTCACCTACTCTTCCATTGGGACCACAATATATATCAACCGTATGGCTTTTTGTGTTATCCTGACTATAGTGCTTTTACACTAGAGTGTGAAATTAAATAGAAATAGACAAGTAAAATCAATCAATTATTAGACTGTTAAGTGAAGATGCCGCAATGGCTGGATTGCAGGGACTGCTTGGAGTCATGAGTCAACTGATTAACTAGCAGGTAATGCAGAATTGATGATCTTTGGGCAAAAATTGATTCCAACTAATAGGATTTTGGATCCATAAGTAATTAGTTTTTCTGTGCTTCAGGAACCTGCTGTGGGTTATGTGGGGAAGGTCACCAAAAAAAAAAAACTACAACATCTTGAGATTTACTTGAAAGGGATGAGAGTCATCAATAAGAAAGGGGATGAAGCTTCTGTTCACAGATTTGTATCTAGATTTGACATCCTCCAGCTCAACACAGGTGAAGATAAGCTCCTCTCACATCTCAAGCTAAATCTGAATGTTGTAGGCAGAGAAATGGACTTGTTTACATGAAGAGTAATGCGAGTATATTCACCTGTGTTTTAATTTTACACACATAGAGAAAATGCAATCCCAATTAAGAGGATAATCAGATGTAATACAATATGTGTTACTGATCTTATAGCTGGCGTAGCATAAAAGGATAAACATTCAAAACCACAAACTTTCCTTCAGCTTTACAGTTTAGAAAAACAAACAAAAGACTAATCTCACCCTTACTGCAAAAATAAACTGAACAGAACGCACCAGAACACACCAAAGATACAGCTTTCTAATTTAACCAATAAACAAACAAGATCTACTAGATATAATGCATCGGTGGGAAGATTACAGGCAGAGGATTACTTTTTCTTTCAGGGCTCTGTTCTCAGTTAACATTATAAAAGGCTACTTGTTGGAGTGGCTGGTGGAAACAGACAGTGTTAATTCCCCTTAGAGTTCGATGACCTCCCCTGCCCTTCACCCTGACCTTCCAAACCTCCTCTGCATATGTAAGCATTATAATACCCAGAGTATTGATTAAAGGTCTGTCTGTCATTTATGTATGTAAATTAAGTAAGACAACAATCTTATTAGATATACTGATTGAAAACACTTACTCCTTATGTTTTCAACTGGAGCCGTTCACTTAACAAGTGAGACATGAGGAGTTTTCATCTTAGGTACGATGGCTTCGTATAGTGCCTGAGTATGATTGCCACCCGTCTCTCCACTTCCCCACCACTCAGCTTTCACATTAATAATATTGTTCTGTACCTGAATACACATGCATTATCATCTACATGACTACTGTGTAGAAAAGAATACCAATCTCAAGATCCTAGGACCATACAATGGAGTCGACATCACATTTTAAATTATAGTCAACTGTACTTTTCACAACTGATGCGATCTGTACCTGAGTATACATGAACTGCACTCGAGACCACCTTTTCAAGTGGACTCAGGCAAAGGTCGTTGATCCGTGCCTTGGTACGATGCACAGTGTTCACAATTATCAAACAAACTGGACTTTGGGCTCAAGCGTATTTGGATCCATGCCCTGACATGAAAGCCTCATTAGACTCAAGTCAGACTTATAGTAAGTCACAAAAATTATGACTGAAGACTTGGCTTGGACTTGAGAGTTGGGTAACCAGAGACTTCTCTCCCAAAAGACTTGACTTAAGACTTAAAGGCAACAACATCAACCTCATAAGTTTCAAATGCTAAGTCACATCAATAATAAGTTTTCAGATACTTAAAATACTTATATTTTGACTAATAATGTGTTGAAAAATAATGAAATTAATAATTTTTAATATATTATATAATTTTCAATTCTTAACCGTAAAATGTTCAATAATGCTAAGGTCGGTACAAGCTGGCACTTTATTCCAAAATCAGATATTTTAGTGGAAAACAATGAAAGTGAACATTTCACTGACAAGTTCAGTATCGTTATTTCTGGACTTGCCAGGTACGTTAACATTGCGTTTTGCCAGGAAACCAGAGGAATCTGCAACCTCATGTTTCATGAGGCGGGTTTAACATGATGACTGACAGAGACAAGAGCCGTTCAGATATCTTTGTAAATATCCAAGATGGCGATCCTGTTCCCCGGCCGGCTACAGCGGCCGTGTTAAACACTCTGGACAGTACATTTTCTCTAAATGAAGACAATCAACTGGACTTAAACTTTATGTTGATAAGAAATATGTGTTTGCTGTACTTCTGAAACGACATACCTTCCAACAGGACAACGCTTTGTTGCTCTGATTGGTTGTCACCGCCTGCTGATAACACCCCTTGAAAATCAAAAATGAACTGAGAGGTTCCAGACTAATAAGCATTTGCGAATTACTCTGGCGATGCCAGGCTGCATTGTGTTATTATATTTGTAGAAAACTTAATACAGGTAGCATGACATTTCATTAATTGACTTTAGAAGGCATCCCCAGAGCCAAACAACAGTTAAAAAGATGGTGGAGTGCCTGTTTAGTTTACAGCTTACATATTTACTTGGATTTTGATGTGATAATGGGCCGCTCACAATTAGTTTAAAAAACTGTTATTATAACGTGCCCTTTGTGTTGTTTCATTCTATCTCTCTCAGAAAGCACTTGATTGAGAGGATCACAAATACTTCCACTGGATAGGTTGTTGATTTCCGGCCTCTCTTTTCATTCTTCCACTAGTTCAGCATACTGCAACTTTTTTCTTTTCTACATAATCAAAGTTTCTTCTTTAATCTGCCTGATCAGTTTAAATCATACAAACTTTGCTCAAAATTGTACGCTGGTAAGAACAGAGAATATTAGTTTTACAACCGTTATAAAACCTTTTAAATCCAATAAAGCGTCTTTCACAGTGATATGTTGAGGTTAATGTTCTGCAGGTAAGACAACTGTGTGTATGGGGGGGGTATCAGAACGATGTATTATACTACTAATAGTATGTGTACAATGTTCTTAGGTTAATAGTGCCATTCATTCAGCAGTTAGAGAACAGACAACTACTTTCTACTGATTTTGAAGGGTCTGCTCCTCAACTGGAAGGTAATGAAGTAATTACTGGAGCTGTTGGTAATGTACATTAGGTCAGACAGAACAGTAGGACACAAGTAATAATGAGGTTCATGCCACTCAGCAGATCAAATGACAGTTATTGTTGGAGGCCGACATTGTTACACTCCTCTGTGCTCTAAGATTTCTTTAAATAGCTTAAGCGCTACTCCGTTCTGTTCTGTGGACAACTCAGGGCGCAGGAACAATAAATATTGAGGCAGGCTTATTATAAGCTAAATCTATATTAAGCCCAACATTATACCCCCTCTAATGTCCCAGACACATACAGACACGTAAGAAAAACAGTTCCATTTCCTAGAAAAATGACCTGCACACTGATAGAAAAAGTAGAAAATCACAAGAGGGAAGAATAAAGCATCTTGTTGACATCAACCTGTTTGCAACTGGTATATACTGACTAGTGAATATGTCTGCATGTTTAAATCAATTCACAAAAAGGCCATGGCGACAAATGCTCTGAGAGTGGAGGGCGGTGCCCCACATGTAATGGAGGAGAAAAAGAAGGTGGCCAGAGGGCCAGAGTTTGGGATAAAGCTCAGCCAACGATTGCCTTAGATAGACTCTTGATAAAGTTATGTTTGAGTGGTTAGGTCAGATGGATAGTTATACATATATTAATGGATAGTCCCTCTTTCTATATTGTAAAGTCAGTTTTCTCTTATCCTTGGTGCTCTCAGACTTTGGTGGAATGTTTTAGTTTAGTTGTAATCTCTGATGGAAACCAGAGATGTTGTCTGAAAAGTGTGGTGTTAAGGTGGCACTGGGAAAGTCAGTGCAAACAGATTGTGAATTAATACACTTAAGGTGGTCCGAATGGACAGCCAAACTTTGTTATTCATTTTCCATGATTGTTTTTAGGCCTATGTAAATCAGGAACTTGTCATAGAACTTTCCATTAGTGTCTTCTTTGAATTAGGGCAGAGACCTGTGTGTTGGTCTGTGGTTCATGTGAAGAGAGTTTTTGGAGAGAAGTTAGTGAGTCATTCTGTGGAAAACATAAAACTCTTCAAGTTCATAACATTTGCATCTTCTATCACGCTACACTCTTCATTTCTCTCTGCCTCGTCTTCAACTCATCCGCATCACAGCTCTCTTCCCTTTGCTTTCACTTCCTCCCTGAGCTATTTTTCTCTCTCTGATGTGATCAAAAAAAATCAAGGTAATCCATACACAAGGGACTGAAAAAAGGGGCTGGGGATCATTATCCAACACCCAACATCCAAATCCAGTGGGTTACATCCTCTAAGATTTCCCCAATTCTCACACCAAAGATGGTGTCATTGTCCCACACACTATCTCACACATGCGTAGTCTTGGTTTTGAAGAAAAATCTGTGGCTTTGTGTATAGAGCATGAACACACAGACACACAAGGCTGAGAGCTCGCTGACTGCTAGAGCAGATGCAGAACAGTGTTGGCTGCCTTCCATGTAACTTAACACTGTAATTACCCTAAGGTGACTAGATGCCTTAAGGCCTTCTAAGCAAACAAAGAACAATACAACTCAAAGAGGAAAAAAAATAAACTCAGCCCACAACCGCTACAGACACACAACAGACTCGATTTGAAGGAAAACTCACAGCAACAGAGTTGCAGCTTGGACAACTAAGCAGGTCATTAAAAAGCACCCCTTTGAATGTGTGTCATTCGATAACAAGCATACACACGATCTCAATAGCTCCCACACACATTTTAATCTGGCTGATTTGGAGAAAAGCATGGACAGACGCATACCTGCCATAATTCCTGCACAAAAGGGATACTTCAATCAATTAGTTTTTCAGGGATCATCTCAACTTAATTCCCTTTGGATGAAATGAGAGAAATGAGAAATGTTCCAAGCAATATGTCATTAGTATAAGGAATCAAATCATCCTATATAGAATACAGTTAAGACTAGCAATCCTTACTGCCTTCCTGTGGAAGGCTTGAAAGGCTTAAAATTAAGATAATTTAGTTCAAGAGTTTATTAGACTTTTGCAGGAACCTGGATTGACATGTGTAACTCGTATCTAACTGGAAAGGCTGACTAGAAACCACTCTTGATTGACCAAACTTGAGGCAAGACTGAACTGCTTGAATGCACACAAATATGCTCACACACAAGGACATGCACACACACAAACTGTATGCACACACATCCCAGGGACCAAGCCTGGATGTGTTCGACGGCAGAGCTCAGGATGACTCAAGCCTGAAGACATTTCCTCCAACCACAAGTACAGTTGGCTGTGATTCTGGTTATATAAAGTCTATATTTTTTCCTATCCCAGAAAAAGATGAAGGGACATGTACAAGAAACTCGTCTTGATCTCTTATCTTGGTTAATCACATAACGTTATTGAACGTATTTGTGTTACCCATTTTACAGACAAAATCAAAGAAGTTGGAAGACTGTACTTTCATCCAGAAAAAATAGCTATGGTGTCATTTCTCAACAAACTTTTTGGATAGGTTATTGAGAAAACAAGTCACTGAATGGAAACTTTTGAGGATAGTTGGTTAACTCGCAATAACCGGATAACTTGTCTTTGTATGTCTAATAAAATTAAATAATAAGTAGTACTTCCTTACATCAAATGTTCCTAGGAACAGTCATAACAACAGCAATAACAGTGAAACAAGCAATGCTAGTTTTGAAAGAGTACTCCTCTATCTTGACTCACCACTGGCCAACAAAGTGCCATTTTCCCCACCACGTCATGATGCTGCCCTGTAGGGCTGGGTGGTTATTCAGTATTATCATTGATCGATTTTCAGTGAAACCCTTCACAAATTTGACACAAATGCAGAATCCCACAGAAACTTAAAATCTAATTGACTGAAATGTCATTCATTTCGAAAGTATTTGGTCATGAATGAAAGTATTAGTAGCACTTAAATTGAGATCTGATAATTGCACTCGATTGAAAGTCAAGGCATTACTAAAGTGCAAATCATTCTGTTGGGAACATACAAGTCTGTACAGAAGTATTTCCATCCAACAGTTGTGAAGCTATTTAACTCCAAACCAAAAATGTCAACCTCATGGTTACATAAGATTTATTAGGATTTTACCTCACAGGACCATGAAAGTCAATAGTTGTTGAGATATTTCCGTCTGGACCAAAGTGGTACACCGACCAACCAACCTTTCTGTGCCTAGAGCCATGATGCTAGTGTGGTAAAAAGTTTTCCACTGACAGACTGTGCAAAATCGGGAAGACTATGGTGTTAAATTGCAATACAAGCATGAACTAAGAGCAAGACAAACAGACATGATACACAAGTCCATCATGACAATCACATATACCCAGAATTAGATACCCAGAAAGAAAAGGACAAACAACATTGTATATGACAAACCAGACCAGCACATAGGGGTACTTTGGAAAACATAATTTGTTCATGATACTTTGAAGGGGCCCTATGGCTCAGATCAACCTTAATTTATCAGTCTACCCCCTCTATCAAATGGATCAATGATCAAACAGAGTGGCAAAATATTGCTTATCGAATCACCAGGTAGTGTTAGGTTAAGTGTTGTAAAGTTTAAATAACCAACCCGCTATTGCCAAATGTTTGAGCTAGGTTAGGCTGAGATTTGGAGATGACAGATCTGGTGCTGCTATACTGTATGACCAAACTCCAGCAGCCTCCCACTAGCGATCCACAGTAATAACTGTCACCAGCATAATTTAGGTATTTACCAGACGGACTGTGAATATTCGGGATTATCATGTGCCTCAAACCACAGTAAGAAAGATTTTAATCACGTTTATATCTGTACATACATACACATACACACACACAGTTGGCCTTTTTTCTTTTATTACATTTTATATAAAGAATAATGAACTGTTCAAGACAATAATCTGCAGATTAATCAATGATGAAAATAATCACTGCAGTTACAAAATGTGTTTTCTTTATTTAACCAATTCACAACCCAAGTACAAAAGGTAGTTGAACTAGACTACAGATAATTGGAGAAACTTGTAAGACCACAACAACCAATGTGACAAGTGAATCACTATCTAGTAATGAGTGACAAGTATTCAATCATTCTAACAGTAACTCAGTAGTATAATGTTTGGGGGCTGAGTGGTGTAGTCCACAGTACTAAGCAAAGCCATATGTATAATAGGGAGTACGGTTCCTGAAAATAATCAGCCTATGTTGTTTCTACTGAATCGATTTGATTTCCTGATTAGGGCTCGACAGAGATACAGGATAGGACTGGGGCAAATGAGGAAGTGGAACTGACTTATACATGGATGTAATAGAGGAAGTCTGTCTGTCATTCTCAGGAAGAATCGCAGAGCCAAACGTATGGCATGAATTAGGTTAAACTTTTTGTCACCTTACAAAAAAACATTTGGTGAAGCGCTGTAGCAGTGGAAAAACAGCAGATTAAAAAGCAATAAATACGATGTGGGGCTGGAGATTGTTAAATGCTCTGTGTGGATCGTGTTTTATTAAGTACAAGGCCAGAGCCTCGGAAATGGAATTTCCCTTGCACTGGAAAGTCCCCTTTAGGCTTCAGAGAGTTAAGTTTGTGTGGGTGGGTTTGTGTGAGCGCATGTGCATCAGAAAAATGGCATGTGCATCAAAAAAATGATATTTCATTGAGAAAGAAATCCTAATGTGGTATAAACCAGCATTACATATCATTGCATCTCCCCATTCAGTGAAACTGCATGTGTGCGTTTGTGTAAGGGAATAAACTTAGCTGGCAACCAAAAATACTTCACTCTTTCTACAAATTCAAAAGAGGAATAAATCAATGGAAGGAATCATACTTCATGCGTATATTAGAACACATTTTGTTTGGATCCATATACTGTATTTTTATATACTACAGCAGTGTCTGATAAAAACATGCCTGTCCAGAACAGGCCGATTGCTTGGCCTCACGCTTAATAATCGCACATCCAAACAACTTCACACTTGACACTGTGCTTCCTTTGGTCCTGAGCAATACACGTGACATAGTCGGGTCCTCTGCAATGCTAGATCGACACATTATTTGGGTGCAAAAGCTCACAAATATTTGATGGTGTCAGTGGAGTCACTCTTCACTTTAAGTAAAAATTTGAATGCAGGACTTTTACTTTACTGTGCAGTATTAATAGTATTACTATTAATAATTATTAGTTTTATTTCAGAAAAATAGTTCTTCTACCACTGCCATTACCAACTTTCCCAGTTAGAGAAAGGGTGAAAGGTAAAGTTAGGCAGCATTAACCTGGGGCCCCTAAATCACTAAATCCACCCCTGAAAACACACCAAGTCACAGCGGCATAATTGTCGCGGTTATAAAGTAGAGCATGGAAATAATTTGGGGAAGTAAAATCTTTGACTGCTTTGGGTTTTTGTCTGGCAATTTACAGTTCTTAGAAGTGCATCTTGATGGAACTGATGCAAATAACACACATTGTTGAAAGATAAACAACGGGGGCAATCATTTCATTCTCCTTGCATCATGATGAGCAGTATGGTCAGCATCACTTCTACCACCATGAGATCTCAAAATAAACACACAAATGGCTGCATATTAACCTTTCACCTAACACAAAGTTTAAACAAATTCTCTAACATTTACAGTGTATATTTGCACTTAGCCTACACACTTATACACTGCACATTAAATTATTTACTAAGCAACTCAAAATAAAACACATGTACAGAAAAAAATAAAAATAAAATAAAAATACCCATACTTTATTTTGCAATATTCAAACCACACAGCTTGCGCATCTCTGTATGTGTGTGTGTGCATGTAGACTGTGTTTAGGTTAAAGTGTTGTGTGGGTTGCATTATCACAGTCTGACCGGCTCCCCTGTGACTCTGTCTGTCTGAACACCTTCCTCATGACTCAGTCAAGGTCTGCTTACATTCACTGAACCTGTCTGTGTGTTTGCGACTGAGAGAGATGGTAAGGGGGCTGGTAGCTTGACATACATCAAAATAGTGTGATGTATGCATGGACAATATACAGAATTGCTCACATATTCACACCATAGTCACCTTTGCTTTTTAAAAGCTGGGGGTCTGACTCATTAGCACAGACAAATATAATGTCCCCCAATCCCCCACATTTCAGGCTCCAAATAGGTCTAAGAGCAAAAGCCTCGCTTGCACTCTGTCAAATGACTCACTTGTAAACTAGCTTTGGTTGAGGCTGCTTTTATTGCCACTCTGAACTGAAGCCACAACATTCTGCTCAGGGCATGACCCACAGCATTTGCTGTGCGTGGGTGTTTTTACATCAGCATGAAGTGAGAGGCCCTTTTTCATCTTCATTAATCTGCATCCTGAATACAAAGACTGTAATCACATACATCTCAAATACAGGTGTAAATTCATGAATTGAGTACTCCAGTCACTTAAACACTGTGGTCAGAGGTAGTGGAGCGACTTGATAATATGTTGTGATCATGTGGTGCCAGTCAGAGTACCAACCAACAAACACTCACATATTAGCACAAGGAAAATACAACAGCAAGGAAAATACAACAATTTCAGTGTCAACAATTAGCTCATCTTGTATTGATGAGAGTGACTGGAGCAGTCAATGGAGAATTCCACACATCCCAACCCCAAAAGAGCCAGTTCAGTTCACTCAACAGAAAGAAAAAAAAAACTCAAAGTTGAACTCCAGGATTTACTGCCCATTGAACCAAAAGTACACACAAAAGTACTGTCTGTCTGTCTGCATTCACCTCACCTGCTCCAGCAGCCATTTACAATGGCTGAAGTTTGCTGGGAGGGAGGATTGCAATGCTCCCCAGTGGAATAATTCTGCCGGAACAAAACACATCCTCCAAAACTTACTACAAAAATCATCAACAGAAACAGTCCTCAGTAGGTAGAAACAGTGTGTAACTGCTGGGACACTACAAGAGCAATACTTGGTATCCAAATAGTTGGAGGGTGGTGTAATTTTTTTGTGCTAGGTGCTGCTACGTCAGAGTTTAGTATAACTTTAGTAGCTCTGTCCTGCTCTGATTTGGGACAGTTTGTCCAAAATGTGCCTTGGTTGGTGTTCATTCACAAATCAGTCATCAGTCAAGAAATCATTCTTATATAAAGGGAAACATACTGGTTGAGAATACTAAAAAAAAAAAGGCTTGTCAAACATCTGTGTTGCTTGTCTTTTTCTATAGTAAGCATCTAAATGGGGATATGTTAGAAAGAAATATGATCTTATAATACTGTAGTATACAACGGTTAGTAGCTCTACACTGCATAAAACAATGATGCTCCTCATATCCTTGTCTTCTACATGGATCGTCATCTGGTGAGGATGCTGCCTTTTTGCCTGGGACGTACAGCTCAGCATTTAATCTTTTTCCATCATAACACAGTGCAAAGCTAGCATGACATCATGTATGTAGCCATTAAATGTATATTTAAGACCTTTTTGCAGGTTTCTCATCAGTCAGCCATAAACCTTACAAATGAATCTGCAGACTGTCTCCAACCACTGAACACAGTGAATGGAAATTAGCTAACTAGTTAAAGCTAATACAATCTGGCAGTAATTTCTTGTAAAATCTGCAGTTACTGGCTTAAAAAAAAGAGGCCTGTCTTTTGTCTTCTTCTGTCCAAAATCAAGGCTCCCCTAATGTTTTGTTCCAAAATTTATTACAAATATTGCATGACAAATTTGCTAAAGTTAACGTTGTAAACAGCATATGTGCTGTGCTAGTGTAAAAGCAGTAACATCTGTGAGTGGGGCTTGGCCATTTAAAAAACTGTTAATGTACAAAGCACATTCAGGTACAGAAACATTGATTACCTTTACATGCACCTAATATTGCATGTATTTCCGAATACGCTACGGGTCATGTAAACAGCATATTTCGTTTGAATATGCTGAATTGGGCCTTTTCTGAATGCAGTATTTACTGATTAAGACGTGGGATGTGCCAGCATTTTTCAGGTTTTAGGAGCATTCTTTGGACATGCACACCCAGAATATGCGTTTCAACTGGGGTTTGCGACACATGGCCTCTTTGGCCTGTTTACATTCATCTCTGTGCGTTGTAATCAAACCAACTAACCAAATGTTTGCAAGGCTGAGGTAGAGATGCATGCCCAAAAGAAAAACCCTTATTCCTGGTCGGAAGGAGAAATGTACTTACTTTTCCATTTTGAAAGACTTTGATATCAACAGGTTTTAACAGCATAACCGTAGGATGTACATCATGAGGGCATTTTACATTAGTCGGAGTATGTATGGCTGCATGTAAACTGGAATATTAGTGGAATAATCATATTCATTAGTGATATAAACAGCTTAATAGAAATATTGTAGCCATTTTTAGGTTATTGCAGATATACCAGTATCTGCCACTAAGTAAAGAAAACTGTAGTACAGCAATACAGTGTCTCTATAACATAGTTTGTCCTCCAGTGAGAACTGAAATATAAAATGTCCTGTTCAATACATATCTTGACTATAGATATATATATTGATATTTCTGATCAACATAAAGTTTAAGTGCAGTTGGTTGTTGTTCTTTTAGAGAAAATTTACCGTCCAGTCTGTTTAATACCCCTGCTGTAGCCGGCGGTGGAACGCTCTGTATCGGTAGCACCATCTTGGATATTTACAAAGATACCTGAGCGGCGCTCCTCTCTGTCAGTCAGCGTATTAAACCCGCCTCATACTAGATAAACGTTTGTGATTGGTTAGCCCGATAAATTGTCAGATAATTCAGTCTGAATGGGAGAGGGGCCAGATGTATCGGCCAGAGCAAATGAAACATGAACACACAGATTTGTCTGGTTCCCAGGCTACAGTAAATGCGAATTTAAGACAGTTTAAGACTTTTTAAGGACCCGCAGTCAACCTGTAAGATTAGTGACTGGCTGTAGTAACACATCCAACAACACCATTACTGGCTTTAGGACTATTTATTCTCTCTATCTCCCCCTCTGTGATCTAACTCTGATATGTATCAATACAGGAAGTAGTTTGAAAGTTGTACCGCCAAGTCTAGAGTGAGGGTGAAGAGACTGAAGTGGTGGATGGATATGCATGAATAAAACGATTGCTGTTAACAGCAGGGACCCGGTTTAACCCAGGAGCTCTTCAGCATCAGTCATTTGTTTAAATGCCTAACTATAACTTGTTTAAATTTATGTGACAAGGGAACTCTAGGGGCTGTGTAAATTATGACTGTGTCATGAGCAAAGAATGATTGCTGTTATGGCCAATGTCCATCAAATCCGGCTGCACCGTGTTTTGACTCCATTGCAGTTGCCGGAGATGATCCGTCACCATTCTAACTGGTATGTTAATGACCACCAGCTCCATGACCAGAGCGTCTCACTAGCAACTTTTTTTTTGCTCTGCCATTATTACGCAGCTAGTCTATTTTTGCTTGAGCAGCTTGCATTTGCATTTTGGAGTGTCAAACTTGCTAAATGTAAATGTATTTAGATGCCTGTATTTAATGCAATTGACTTAAAATGTATTTGTAATGATTATTACTAACATTGTTTTCACACATGCCTATCATGCAAAAGTAATTGTAGTGAGAGACTGAGAGATGGAGAAAGAGAGAGAGAGAGAGAGGAGAAAAGCAGGAGATGGCCCATTAAACCTCTGTTAAATCCAATCCTGCTTTCTGCTTTCTATACCACCAAATTCACAAACGGCCTATAGTTGTTCCTATTTACATATTATTTCAGTTGTCAGACAATAAATTATGATCACGACATCGTTTGACAAAATCAAAATAAATACAGGTTAATGACAGCTAAACTGACATTTAAAATAAGCACAGAGAAAGTTAAAAGCAAGTACAGCCGCAAAGCATTTGTTAATGTATTTATGCTTGTAAATCATGAAATATGTCAGAAAAATAACTTAAACCCTATTATAAATGGGGCTGCTGAAGAACACATGCGCCTCAACCGGGGTTCATGGAAATGCTATTTGTTTTTTTTTTTTATTTCATTTCACTCAAAACCACACTTTAACATTGTGTTAGTACTATAGAAAAAGTCAAGGAATTGTCCAAAGGGGTCATCCTCTGGAGATCATGAATATCTGTACAAAATTTCATGGTAATCCATCCAATAGTTGTTTAGATATTTCAATCAGACTGACATTGGCATCCCTACAGCCATGCAGGTAATTTGGATAGGAACAAAGTTACATCACTACAAAATTGTCCAACGGGGCAAGAAACATGAGCAGTCAGATGATCAGGCAGGTTATAAAAGTTTAGCAGATTATTTAAACCAACTTATTTGAAGGTCAAACTGAAGCAAGCGCAACTGAAATGTTGCTGATGATGCCTAATTGTACAGCAAAACTATGTACATACACAATTATTGTTAGTACAGTAGGACCTTCTGGACGACATTTCCCCAAAAACATATTTTTCTCATGCGAAAACCTGCATATCAATGTAATTTGTAGGAAATGTGGCAGCATCAGAATAGTGATGTACTTTGTAAGCTATTATTCTAACAGCTTGTCTTATCAAGATTATGAGTTGAGTTGTCAGCAAGTAAACAACATAAACAACTGTGTGGAGTACTCATTCCTAACATTCATGTTTAAAAGTATTAAATACCTAAATTAGTACCGCCTGGCCAAGATGACTCAATACATCAGAAATGACCGAAACGAGGACTGATCCCATATTTGAATAAACACACTGCTAACTGTGTCTATGCAAGGTAAAGGACAGAGGTGGAGAGCTTCTGGAGAAACCTCCTGTTTTTCCTTATGAATGACACATGAAGCCAATGCCATTAATCTAAATGCAATTAAAATACCTTTATTTTCCACTTCACCAGAATATCAGACTATAGTTGATTTCTTTGCTATTATACAAAGGGGAATTGAGGCTGTGTTATTTTAAGGCTAAGAAAAAAAGCCATTCCACAGAGATCTTAGCCTTTTTTCATTTTACAGCCAGACTACATATTTCTTTTTCAGTCTTGGCAAGACAGATGTATGACTCACAAGATGTCTTCATATAGAGGAGACTGAAAATGTCAGGGTGCTGCTGGTGGCTTCATAACGTTAAATTTTAGAATTTTAATTGTGCTGAAATTACATTTAAAAAGGGTCAGTATACCCAAATCACACAAACATATTTTCTCACTCACCTCTAGTGGTATCTAGCCATGCATACAATTTCTAGTTTATGTGCAGAGGTTGTCAGATATCAAATGCTGAGACTTCTGACAGCAAAGAAATACAGTATTATAGTGCCACTGCCCAACATAAAGGGCAGAAGTTGAATTCTGACACTAAAAACACAAAACTTTAAAGGAGATGTTGAACAAGCAGAATGGTAGACAGGAGAGAAGTATTAGCATTTGTTAACAAAAATATGAATGAATTCATACTGAAGTTAAGCAAAGTATTTACATGGTGAATTTGCTAACTTTTATTAAGTCAAGAGTTTGAGGATATCACTTTCCTGGTCCATTTAATTTAAATATAAACTGATCCGATCTTCTGAATCTATCTCTCCAACTCCCCTGGGTCTCAAAAACTCCCTGCACTTCTCAAGATCCAGTTGCCTGGCCTCTTCTCATGGCTTTGCTACTGCATCTCATCCTACCCCGCTCACCATTTCCACTCATCTGCCAGCGGCCTGCTCACACACACATACATACACATTTTCTCTGAGACAGTGGCATTTTTTCGTGATTTTACTTTGCACGTTGTCTGTGTGCGTCTGGAAGTGATCGTTCCTGGGTGAGTACATCTAACAATGAGTTTTGCCCGCTGGACATTGCATGTGGATGCATTTGCTCTATTGATGTTGTAAAATCTGGCACAGGACATGAATTTATCATGGAATTAACCCATAAATTTACCCCGCCTTCAAAACTTGGATACATTTATCGTACTGACAGACCAAAGAAAGGTTGTGGTGTTGCTGTTTAACTGAAATCTAAATTTCATGTGAGGGTATTTCTGTCTGAATCAATCTGCAATTTCTGGCTTTAAATGTGGTAATTACTAAGGGTCTCTGTCCAACTGTTGTTGGGTGTTACAACCTTCTATCTGCCTTAAATGATGCATTGCCGTCATTGATGCACCTTTTATCCAGACTAAACTAAAGTGAAATAGTTTTGGCTGGTGATCTTAACTGGGATTGGCTTAAGCCAGTATGATTGTTTTAAGTCTTTTTGTGTTTCCATCAATGTTATACAGTTGATTAATTTACCCACTCATCCTAATTGTAAATGTCCTGAGAAGTCCACCTTAATTGACTTGATTCAGGCAAATGCTGAGTGACCACTGTGTTGTTGCTGCTATCAGAAACACTAGGTCCCTAAATAAAAACCTTGGCATTTGTAAGAGGAATCTTAACATTTTAATGAACAAGGGTTTTATCATGATGTGTTTCATTTACAATGGAGTAGAATAGAGCTGATCTTCTGACCCTCTGTTTGACTCAAATATCGTACCTTTCTCTGTGGAGGAAGTTCTAAAAGCTATGGATCTTAGAAAATCCTCAGGACCTGATTTGATAGATCATTATTTTTTGAAATTGGCAGCTGATTTCATAGCTGAGCCTCTTGCATATATTTTGTACCTTACAGTGAAACATATGGAAATACCAAGGATATGGAAATCTGCTTTTGTTCTCCCTTTATTGAAAAGGGTGACCCAACTATTTTAAATAACTACAGGCCAATTTCTCAAATATCAGTACTGGCTAAAATTCTAGAAACTCTTGTGAGTGATCAACTAAAGGAGTTTTTATACACAAATGCAGTCAGGCTTTAGAAAAAAAACATAGCACAGCTGTACTGAAGGTGGTAAATTACATTTATGTTACACTTGACAAGGATCAACACTGTGCAGCACTCTTTATTGATATGTCTAACGCTTTCTGCATAGTTGACTTCTTAACTCTGGACTAGAAGTCCAGGAGGAAGCAGTCACTTGGTTTTCAAACTACCTTAGTAATAGGTCTCAGTCTACAAGGGGGTATCACAGGGCTCTGAATTAGGTCCACATTTATTCACTATTTATATAAATTATTTGGGCCAAAATGTGTTAGATGCTAATTTTCATTTTTATGCTGATGACACTGTGATATAATGTTGTATTGCAACTATTGTACAGGCCGTTAAATACTTGCAAAATGCTTTTATTGTTATTCAAAATAGTTCACTTCGGCTGGAACTCATTCTAAATGCAGATAAGACCAAGCTCACAATGTTTACTAACTCTAAGAATAAGCGACAAATGTATTCAATTAATTTCCCAAAATTAGAGGCAGATTCTTTAGGATGTGAATGTTTTTAAATTTACCTTGTTATGCAACTGTCTCCTCGAAGTTTCTCTTTTGAAATGTGAGTGTTGTGTTTTGTCTATTTTGTGCTTCTATGTGTTTTTATTAATGCTGCTATTTATGCTGATATATATATATATATTTATGCTGTGTATATACATATACATATATATGCATACAAATATAGAGAGAGATAGATATAATTTATATATATATAAAGAAATATGCACTGAAGCTCTTCAACAGAACATAACTTCCAAACTACTCATCTTAAACACATTTCTGTTATTTGTGTAACCTGACTGATAAATTAAAAATAATTAATAATTTCAATAAATAAAATTTAAATTAATTGAGATTAACTGAAACATTGGGTGGATGTTTTGTCCTAAGTATGTCTTTTTAAGTATGTCAGCTTTCTGCATACAATCCCTCTTTCCAAATATCGCACAAGCATTGTGTAACTGGTAAAGCAAGTATCAGCTTTTGTTCCTCCGGTGTCTTTGTCTGGAGTGTTAGAGCCGGACAAGTGGAGCAACCATCAACTTTCACTCCTCACTCACGCCATCTATTGGCTGTGTTAATGCTGCTAGCATGCCTGTACCGCATGGCTAAGAAAAACAATGAGGGCAGTATTCATACTGAACAATAGATAAGGCAGAGTGAGAAGGAGCCATGAAGATGCTTATTATGGCTTATCGTTCTGAGATGTCTGTGGTGCTGTGTTATGAGGTCAGCAAGATCCTGGACCAGTGCCTGAGACTAGGTCACTGTTGTACAGAGGTGAAACCATGAAGGTGAGCAGGAAATGTAGGTTAGCGACCAAGCCCTGGGGGGGCAGTCCTGCCTTGCTCTGCCACCTGCCTGCAGTCAGCTGCCAGACAAAGATACCCTCCTCTCTGCCCTTTCTCCTACATACGCACACTCTCTCTCTCTTTGCTGGATGGCTATTTAGGCCAGTGATTTTCTTACCTTTACACTGTTCAGAGCTGACCCACCTACAGCCTGCTTTTGGAGCCTGTTTTCTCTTTATTATTCCCTATCTTGTGACACATTATTTGTTTTAATTCACTTCATGAATATAATAATAATAATAATAATATTAACTTTATTTATATAGCACCTTTAAAAAAAAAGTGCTTTGACAGGTAAAGCAAAAGCAGGATACTCACAAGGCAATATAACAACAAAAAGCCAGTAATAGTACATCACCAGTCATAACTCACAAACAGTTCATCAGCATCAACAACTGCACCTCCTCCACCGCTCCTCTGTCCCAAGGCGTCCCCCAGGATTCAGTGCTTGGTCCTCTCCTGTTCATCTTCTGCATACTCCTCTACATGCACGTAAAAAAATAACTTGTTGCAGTCTCCACTTCGACTGCTACGCTGATGACGTCTAGCTCTATATCTCCACTAGATCCATTACCAGTGCAACTGACTCTACTCTGACCAACTGCCTCACTGAAATTAAATACGAAAACATATTTGTGTGGATGTAGCTTAAGTTAAAGACTACACAGTGCCAACACACACACACACACATACACGCACGCATGCATGTACGCAAATATTCCTTCAGTATCTCATGGTGACTTTTCCTTTCTTTCTCCCCACGCTTCAAAGTGTCCTCAGTGAAAAGCTGGCGAGGTTAGTTCTTGTGTGTAAGTGTAACATTGGCTAGCGCTATTGAATCACAAGCATTACGCTGCTAAAAGGAGGTCATTGGTTACCTCGAGGATGGCAGTTTCTGTGCTATGTAAAGCTCTAAAACCTGACTGAAACTTGTCAAAGATGTTATGACACATAAAAGCTAAAAGTTGGGTTGAGACCACTTTTCCTAAAACTGTAACTTGATGAAAATGGAAGTTTAGAAATAGGCCTATAATTGTTAAGAACAGAAGGATCAAGGTTAGGTTGTTTAAAAGAGGTGGGACCACAGCAAGTTTAAAAATAGATGGAAAATTACTTTTTCTAAGGAACTTTTAATAATCAATAAATACTTGGCCCAAAGACATTTAGTTGGAATAATATCAAGGATGCACGTGGTTGATTTAATATGGGAAATTATGTCAGGTAAAACAAGACAGCGATACTGGTAAAAAATTGCTAAAATAACTATGAATGTTCCTACTGGCATTTAACCTACCGGTCTGGGAGGTAATCTGTTGCTTTATACTCTTGTCTGGTAAAATGACAGGGGGAGGGGGCTATGACTTACTCTATTACATTAAATAAATTCTATGGAGTTAGAGTGATTTGCTAAAATCAAATTAGAGAAGAAATATGCTCTTCCTTCTTTAACTGCCTTTTGGTAATTCTCCACTGCCCTTCTGTCTTTCCAGATATCATAAAATACATGTAAACCCATTTTTTTCCATTTCCTTCCTTTCTCCCACAGTTTCTCTTTAATTCCTGGGTGTATTTGTAAGCCAGGGTTGCGGTGTTCTATATTACTTTTTGTCTTTGTAGGGGGCGACAGAGAACGGGACAGTCTAACAGTTGTCATTAAAAAGGGAGACCAAAAACATGGCAGCAGACAGGTGTACTGTGATTAATAGGTAGTTGGGATAAAACCACACTGAATAAACTGCTTTGTGATCAGACACATAGATATCATCTCAAAGTTGTCAGTAAAAGAGGACGGCTTTTACTGTTCAAGCACTGGAATCTGCAACAATAAAATGGGAGTAAGACTGTCTTAAGGTTCTGTATTATTATGTACTTCCAAGTGAGACAGAAAATGTGGGCAATGTTCAGTTACAAGAGTGATTTAAATCAAATCTCTCAGATGTGATTGGATGGCTCAAAAGTTTGTGTGGCTTTGTTAATACAGTGCCATACAGTGCAGCAGAGGACCGTTGGCCTGCAGACACATGCACACTTTCTTTACCAATGTTGTTAGATTAGAAGGAAGATAATGGTTAAATGATTAAATTGGACCTCAACCACATTCTTTGGAAATACAAACAAAAAGTTTATTGATGATGTCTGATTCTGTATATGCTTTTGTTTATCTTGTTGTGTTTGTTGTATGTATTGGTTCTTTTTTGTTTGGCTATCTTTGTTTTTCTTTTTCTCTGTTGGTCTGTCTTGCAAAATAGATCTTGATCTTGGATGGGAGTATGGATAGATAGATCGATGGATAGATCTCAGCAACGTTTAGCTTATGGTACAGGTTGTTAGATCACATGTAGCTGATATCTGCAGTAGTGGCATGGTGTCCTGCTGTGGCCCACTCAGAATATAGAACACTGACGATCCCATGTGCCAGACACAGTGGTAACTGCTCACTGTCTGAAAGTATCTGGCTGAATCTGAAAATGCTGTTTAGAGCTAAAAGAAAATGTGCATACACACTACTGTTTTAAGATATTTTTTGTTAAGAACTCACAATGCAGTTATTATAATTTACATAGTTTGTGTTCTCAGAAAAATTTATAAAATTATAAAATAGCAAATTGATCAGGATGAGCCAGGATGAGATAGACAGTGGAAAGGAGACCTAGACTGAGATAGCCAACAGGGAAGAAAAGAGCAGTAGAGGAGAAAAAAGGAGAGGAGAGGAGGGACGTGAGGGAGGAGATGGTCAATACATTTCCGATGGGAAAGTGGAGGACTGATGAGGTGGAGAATGTTTCATGGCTGTGGGATCCCAGCAGGGCTCGGCTGGGACTGAAAACTGTGTCAAGGACGACTGAGGTGGAGACGGATGAGTCAGGAGGATCAGAAAACTTTCACTGCTGCTGCTGCTACCACACACACATTTACTTAAGTCATTGTTGGAAGTTTCATAGACTTATTAATTCCCTGGAGACTTACCCTAACCATAACCACTACTCTGAACAAAGATAAAATTCATAATTGTCAAAAGTCCACTGGTTTCTAGCATAACTGTAAAAGTTAATAAATGTATGACAGCCCAAAGATGAAACTGATGTTATCTGACCATAAGCGAGACCAGGCTAAAAAAGGCTCAAAAAATAAATACAAATGTTATCTTTAAAAGCAACAATGTCTAGACAGAGACTTTCTACTGTTTGAAGTGGAACACAACAAGAAACCGTGTCATTATTCATGATCTGAGCTGCACTGAGATGAACCCAGGTGTCCTCTGCCATCACCACTGTGTGGTTGACATCAGTAAAAGCATTCAGTCAGTGTGTTCTGCTAAAGATCTGGGTCGCTAGTCACCGCTGGCCGCTGAGAGAGAAGCCTAATGCAAAACAAATGTTTTAATAAAGTCGCCAAGTGTTGAATCAGCATAATTCATTTCACTCATACTCCCTATTTTCCTCTGAGGACTGACTAGGATGACAGCTGCTTCACATTAGGCCCTAATGATGGGAGTTTGATGTTGCCCACGTCTTTAATCCCTGTGACAAACTGCTAGCCTTACTAAGCTCACCATCTAACACCATCGAGCTGGCTGTGTACTCCCCTTCAGCTGCAATCACAGATAAATCCCATTTCTGGCTTGAAGTATGGCACTAATTGAAAACACTGAAGACAATTAAACAAAGGACTTTTGTTAAGGTAGTCTGAGAGTTTCCACTGCTCAAAGTGTGTTAACCCCAATACATGCCATTCTGCCTTTTATAGGGTAATATTACACCAAACTGTTCAGAGATCTGCCAATTTATTGTATCACAGAGTCCAGAGAAAAAACACTCTTTATATCAACACACATCTGGGGTTGGTTTCACAAGGTTAGACTTTGACTCTGACTTAGATTTAACTAATAGTCAGACTTTAGATGGACATCTAAATTCATCCATTGCACAGAACTGTTTAGTTCTGGAAAAATTCAACAGTTACAAGGAAATTTTATTGGGTAGAGTGTAACAATATATGATGACAGCAATCCCGCAGTTCACAGAGCATTGAAGAGCATCAAAGAAAGGCTCATACTTTTCTTGGACAATTAAAACGACTGATGATGTCCTCACTGCTCTAAATTTCCAACAATTTACTGGGTTCTCTAAAGACATTGTTAGCGAACCACAAATGATGAACCAAGTTTTTCTCTTTTTGTCATTTTGTGCCATTGGTTAGCAGGTGTCACAGTTCAGAGCCTTACTCTACAGACCAGTCTAAAATATCTTTGTGAAACTGCCCTGGTCTACAAACTCATCTAGTGGTTTTTACTGCTCTACTGCTGCCTGGGAACCAGACGGATCTGAGAGCTCATGTTTTATTTGCTCTGGCAGATATGTCTGACCCCTCTCCCATTCAAACTGATTTCCTTGGTACTGGTATCAGGCGAGCCAATCACAAGCGTGTATCTAGTAGGAGGTGGGTTTAATATGATGACTGACAGAGAGGAGTGCTGTTGAAGCATCTTTGTAAATATCCAAGATGGCGGCTGCCGATACGAAGAGTTCCCTGGCCGGCTACAGCGGCAGTATTACATTCATTTAGACAAATTTCAGTATTATTCAGTGACCTGAATGCATCCAGAGAATCATTAATTGTAGTTTGTGGTTGGTAAAACAGCATTCTCTGTGGCCTAAAATCTCTTCTTAAGATGTTGCTAGCTGTTGGAAATGTTGCACTAATAAGCAGCTAACATAAACGTACTATTATCAAAAACCATCCAGGCAGCAGGTTCAGCTAGAAAATAGAAATGAGTGCAAGATTAATGTCAGCTATCAATTAACCAAATATTCGTCTAGATGTTCGCTCAAGGAACAGTTATGCTATAATGTTATTCAGCATCTGCTTGTCTCAACTTAAACTCAGACAGCGAACAGTATTTAAGGCAACAAAGGATTAAATCCAGCATTTGACTAATGACGCTGCTTTGCGGTGAAAAGGTAAATGCAATAATGCCAAGTGAACAAAAACAACCAGAGTTTGGAAATTAAATCCATAAACCTCCCAAATGACGAGCACACCTGTAACCATGGAAACATCAAAGACATGATGACAAACTAAACACTGGAGAACAATAATGTCTAAAATATCATTGTACACTGTAGCATTAAGATTTCCCTTCACTGGAACTAAGTGCCCAAGCTATGGAAAACAGACACAACCCAAAACTAAACTACTGTCCACTCCGATCATTTCAAAAAGGTAAAATAATTAAATAACTGTGGTTTAAAATGAATTACTAAATAGAATATATCAATATGAGATTTGTATATTCTATAATATACAACAGAGACTACAGATAAAGTCAAATGACTAACCTCTGTTTTTACCCAGAGGGCTGATGAACCTGAAGAATTCTCAAGTAATTCTGCTAAGTCACTCTGCACTGTTAAGAGACCTGACAAATTAGTCAACTCCCAATGATCATCTAAAAGACAAGATGTATCAGACGACACCATGCTGTGATTACTTATGAGAGATCAACATGAAAATCTGAGCTGGAGGCATCTCAGCATGAAGACTATGATCTGATGTGGTTAAGCTTTTAGAGACTAAGTGTTTTAGTCACTCTCCTGCTGTAGCTGTTAATGTGAGCAGATGGGACAGAGAGATAGAGAAAGAGAGATCCTTGGAGTTGTGAGTGAGAAGGGTAACTGTGGTAATAACTGATATCAGCCATGGAAAGTTAGGAGCAGTGACAAATACTGCAGCTCAACAACTTGTTAATATGATTACTATGATATGCTTTGGTACTTTTGATGCATGTGTAATGGTGTGTTTAGGTATTCCTGCTAACTTTAATCCCCACTGTGAGTGAGTTGGTATCGTCTCAAAGGGAATATTCTAAATGCCAATAATGAGAGGAGGAGGTTACAGATTTTAGTACTTTTATAATCTTGTTTAATATTCAATGATTATGTTATATCAATACTAACATTGTTGTGAGATTATTTTCAGTACTAACAAACAGAGTCATAGTTTATGTACCTTGTATTTTGATCAGTGAACCCCCTGTTGCCATGTGGTGCATGCGCATGAGAAGTCCTCTTTCAGTCTGTATCAGGAACTGAAAGAGACTGAATGTAATTCCAATGTTTAATGCACAGTAACGTGACCATGTTCTGACAGAGCGATGTAAGACAGTTGTAACATGTAAAGCCGAAGTCTGTACTGTGAAGCATTGTGAAGTTATAGCGAGATTTAGCATTGCATTGTTCTAAACTGTGTTCTTTTGAAGTGATCTGGTCAATAAAACTCTGGTCTTTCTTTTTATTTGCTATTCAGTTCTGTTAGCTTCCGCAGTTTACTTTAACTTTGCAGCTAGTGATGGCTTCTCTCTCTCCCTCTCTACTGCTCTGTCTTGCTCAGGGTGTCAGATGTTACTCCTCTGCCTCCTTTAACATGTAATAAATGTAGTTTAATAGTTAAAACTATTAACTATTAAATAGTTGTAGTTAAATTAGAAGCACGGCTTAAAACTACCAGTCTATCAGTACAACAAAATGAGAGAATTAAATGTGGACTCTTAAACATTAGATCTCTGTCGTCTAAAGCTGTGTTAGTCAATGATTTAATATCTGACTATCATATGGATTTATTTTGTCTAACTGAAACTTGGGTGTGTCAGGAAGAATATGTTAGCCTGAATGAGTCCACTCCTCCTAGTCATAGTAATACTCACATTCCTCGAGGCACTAGCCGAGGAGGTGGAGTTGCAGCCATCTTCGACTCTAGCTTATTAATCAACCTTACACCTAAACTCAGTTTTAACTCATTCGAAAGCTTTGTTCTTAGTCTTTCACACCCAATGTGGAAAACTGTACAGCCAATTCTATTTGTCATAGTGTACAATGCTCCCAGTAATTCTTAGAGTTTTTAACAAGTTTAGTCCTTAAAACAGATAATGTCATTATGATTTTAATATTCATGTGGACGTCAATAATGATAGCCTTAGTTCTGCGTTTATCTCACTATTAGATTCGATTGGCTTCTGTCAGAGTGTAAACAAACCCACTCACTGTTTTAACCACACACTCGATCTTGTTCTGTCATATGGAATCGAAATTGAACATTTAATAGTCTCCCCACAAAATCCTGTCTTATCAGACCATTATTTAATAACTTTTGAATTTATATTACTGGACTACAGGCCATAAGGCAAACATTCCTTCAGTAGATTCCTGTTTGATAGTGCTGTAGCTTAATTTAAAGAAGTGATTCCATCTGCATTTAATTCAATGCCATGTCACAATATAACGGAGGACTCCTATGCTAACTTTAGTCCCTCCCAAATTGATCATCTGGTTGATAGTGCTGCAGGCTCGCTGCGAACGACTCTCGATTCTATTGCCCCGATCAAAAAGAAGATAATAAAGCAAAAGGGGTTAGCTCCATGGTATAACTCCTTGACCTGCAAATTAAAAGAAACATTGCAAAAATTAGAAAGGAAATGGCGTTCCACCAAACAGGAGGAAACTCATTTAGTTTGGCAAGATAGTCTTAGAATATACAGGAAGGCCCTCCGTGATGCCAGAGGAGCCTATTACTCCTCACTAATAGAGGAACATTAGAACAACCCCAGGTTTCTTTTCAGCACTGTAGCCAGGCTGACACAGAGTCAGAGCTCTGTTGAGCCATGTATTCCCAGAGCGCTCAGTAATGACTTCATGAGCTTAGTATTAAAGACAAAATTCATCATCTTGTGCCGTCAAACAGTACAGATTCATTTTCAAGCACAGAAACCTTAGAAACAGCTGTAGATTATGATTATTTCAGGACTTTCATCTAATATAATATCAATTTAGCAGTGCATCATAGCACATAGCACATTAGCATAGTAACTACTATGTCCTGCATGCAAACTAACCATCCTCTTTCCTAACCTGGCACCATTAACCTTTACCATTAGCCTTTAACTCTTCCACACACACGAGATAACATTAAGTATCCCACTCCAAAAACTCTCTTGTTCTGACCAAACTTCCTTTTGTTCTTTAGTTTAGTATTTAGTTAGTAAATAAACACAATATGTAACCTATCTGTTAAATAAATGCTTTTGAATACACATGCTGGTTTATTTAATGTTGGTAATGGTAATGGTAATTTTGATTGTAGTTATTAATTTAATTATTAATCAAAGTTCCAAATTGATAGTTAAGCACAGTAATTAATTATTAAATCATTATTTAATTAATTATTAATTATTTCTGATAGGCAAAATAAACCCGATTAGCCCTATAGCGCCTACATAACGTTCACCATCTTAGTTTAGTTTTTTGCATGAAAATATTTGTTAATTGGCCTTAAACACAACCAACCAACTGACTGATCACCCTTGCCATTCCAAGTGCCATGCTGAAAACTAGCTAAAAACTAAAAGTTATACTGTCTACTAAAACGCAAAAGCATGTGACGAATAGGATCTCATGTCAAACTACTAGCATGGTTCCAAGATGATATATGTACCACAATCCCATTTGCCAGGACACCAGCTGAACTTGGAAGTGTTCCACATTTTACCTTTTTAATGAAGGATAAAGTGGCGATGCGCCGTTTTACATGATGTCTTGAACTAACACTTAAAGGTGCTATATGTAACTTTAATTCAGTACTATATAGGAAACAATGTTTTAAGCAAATTTTATATTGAGAATATGTAACCCATAACAGTACTAAAGAACTGAAGGAATCAAGTTCTGTGTTTTTTTATTTTGTGAGGTTTTATACCAAAAGGGTCAAATTAATTAAAATATATTCCAAATATATTGATAAAATTGTGTATGTGAAGCCACTATGTAGCATTGGAGGGTTCCTTACTTTGTTACCCTTTTTTTGGCAACTTGGGGCAGCAGGCTCAAGTCAAATCAATTTTATACATATGGCGCAAAATCAGATCAGATGTTATCTCAGGGCATTCTCATATAGAGTATGTCTAGACAGTACTCTTTAAAATATTAACAATGGCTCAACCACCATGATCAACCACTTTGCGACAGTGGCAAGGAAGAACTCCCTTTTTACAGGTAAAAACCTCGAGCAGGACTGGGCTCTGACTTGAGAAAGAAAGGGGGGGGCCTAAGAATACATCTGACATATCACAGTATAAAATTATTTTGCAAAAGTGTTCGCAAACAGTTGCCTATTTACACATCCAGCAAACAGAGAACAACATTATCTCTATTTGGAGTTGTTCCCTGATTTTAATGGAAAGTCCCTTTCACACATCACTGTGATAACATTTCAGGCACCGCTAGTGATTTTCCCCATTCACACATGCAGCTACGTTCAGGAATATTTCCCTCTTGCGCCTTTTCACTCATGCCATGGCACCCAGAATAGATGGTGTAAGGGAAGACAGATCTACATCTAATAAAATGTAAATGCCAAACTTTACATGTAATTATTTCATTTTTCTTTGTGTAGAGAGAGTAAGTTCACTACGTATAAATATTCCATTATAAGTTGGAGAGGAGGGACATGAAATCCCTCCCAAAATAAAAGGCCACAGTTCCACATCCAGGGGTGTGTGGACACTGTAGGAAAGCTGACAGAGGGCACTCCCGCCCTACCTCTGGTTCTCTGGCGGATGAGCAGGGCACAGCATGGCTCAGTGGGGCGGCTGAGAGTCAAACCAGGACCCGTGGAGCATGCTAGAGGCTTTACTGGAGCTGGAGAGGCAGTCATAAAGGATAAGAGGCGAGCCACAGTCGGTAAAGGTCACCGATTAGACCAGCATGATACAAGGGTCTAGGTTTTACTCTCACCGGCTTGCCTCTATCCCACAGCCCCTGAGTAGCTGCCAGTGCACACAGTGGAATACGTTTCTTATTATTTTCAGGTACATGGCGGGGGCGAGGAGCTATCGATATCATAAATACCCTTTGTTGGTCTGAAACAGGTAGTCATGTGTTTTGTTTCGAAGCTCCAGAAAAGTGTTTTGGGCCAGTTATGTATATGAATACTCATGTAACACAACTTCAAATAAAGCTTCAAACATCCTCATCCTTGCTGGATTAACTCATCCTGGCACTCATCTGGAGTTGAAAACCTTCAGTGAATGATTGCGGCTGCAAGTTGGATTCAAAGCCGAATTGTCCGAGAGCTGGCACATGATGGGAGTGCACCATTTCCTGAAGCTGCTTTTCCCAACAGCTGACAGAAAACCAAGGAGGAAGGCAGCACAATACAGTACATGCAGTGCAGCAGCTGCCATTACTTTGTCTGTCTGCCTGTGTGTGTGTGTATGTGTACATGTTTTCTGTTATTCATTTATAAACCATAATCAGGGGGTCTCACTCCCACATGCACTCTCATGACACACTGACTTGCAGACACACACACAAAGAACCATAGGGCTTTGTCATGCAGCCCAAGCAGTGTGCTGTCATGTGGTTAACTAGAAAATTATGTTTCCAACATCAAATGTTGCTTTGTGTGTATATTTGTGCATGTGTGTAGTTCTTTTCCTTTCCAATTACTTGCTCCAGCCGTTAGATAATAATGGGGGTCTAATCAAGGCCAAGCCTGGTGGGGTTTACAGACTTGTGCTCCAACTTCCAAACCTCCCTGCGATCCACCAACAGGATAGGAATGATGGCTCCCACATGGCCCAGAAACACAGAGAAAGACGTGTGTTCGTGGATGTGTCTGCCACTAGTTCAACTTTCTGCTTAGTCTTCAAGCTTCTTGGTGGAATGCACTGAGATCCCCCGGGAAACAAGCTGACTATGTATTACTTCATCATCATTACTAACCATCACAGTTAAAAAGAAAATAAAGAAAAAAATCCTCCCTCAGTTGTTTATAAACTGTATCAATCTGCAGTGAACACCCACCAGCGCTGCACAGAATCAGACTGCATCAGCAAACTAACATGCTTATGTTTAGCAGGTTATGTTTACCACAATCTAAGTTCAGTCAGGACCACTTTGTCAAAGAAACTTGATCTACACGCAGTATATATATTTGCAGTACGATGTATTTGGCAGTATGCTCTGTTCTGGGACCTCCCTGCCCTTCCATGCGCACACATGGAAAGCCTAAGGCAGGGAGAGCAGCGGCAAGAACCCCCTGTAGGGTACAGAACAGAGCAGGCATCAATGACAACAGAAATAACATTGATAAGTCAGACACAGCATGAAGGGAGGAGCTGGGGTGGAGGTGGGTTGTGAAGCGGCTTGCGGAAGAAGCAGCCAGGATAGGCGGCTGAAGCAGCTTAAATAGGGCGCCCTGAATGAGATCTGAACTAACGCGATGCTCAATTTTAGCATGTTTGCATGCTAACATTTGCTAATTAGCACTAAAGACAAAGTAAAGCTGAGGCTGATGGGAATGGCATTAGTTTTGTAGATTTTTGGTCATAAACCAAAAAGGTTGGACAAATTGAAATTTGACCTTATGATAGCGCTAGATGAAAAGTCAAACCAACGTTATTAGGAAACATCATCTGGGGATGCTGAATGTCTTCACCAAATTTTGTAGCAATCTATTTAGATGTTGAGGTGCAGTATTTCACTATATAACTGAAAGAATTGACCTGCACTTAAGTGACTGGTGATGGAAATTATTAAGATACAACCTTTGGAGACAATGACTATCTGTATGAAAATTAAATCCACTCACATCCAATATTTAATATTGGTGAAATATTTAACTCAAAACCAAAAATGACCTCATGATGGTGCTATAAGAAAAATTAAGCGATCATCAAAGTCATTAGGATTCATCCTCTGGAGACTAGGAATGGTTGTGCAAAATTTGTTTCACAAAGAGTGACAACACTGTTGAATGCTCCCTTTGAAAAA
This sequence comes from Lateolabrax maculatus, assembly GCA_031216445.1. Lineage (NCBI taxonomy): Eukaryota > Metazoa > Chordata > Actinopteri > Acropomatiformes > Lateolabracidae > Lateolabrax > Lateolabrax maculatus. The sequence goes on along the minus strand of CM062198.1, from coordinate 4,114,685 downwards.
CTTTTTCTTTAATAATTTTAGCAAGAGTACAACTTGCTCTTTATCAGGAACAGAGGCATTTTACAACGATGCATCCAATAGTTCTGAGACACTTCTATCTGGACCACAGTGGTCTTCAAGTCAGATTTGTACACGAGAGCTTTAAATCAGTCAACATATTGACACAGTATAATTACACAGTAACATTAGTTGGAAAAAAATGTGCAATTCAAATTTTCCTTCATTTTACTGAAGGGGTCCACATTTTTCAACCTTCGTAGCTCAAATGCTCAAGAGGTTATTGACAAATTGGTACCTCCCATATCCAGCCATAATCAATCAGGATTGAATACCCACACTATTAAACATATAAACACATAAAATTAGTGGTACTTAAGAGTCAAGAAGTCTGAGCATGTTAGATTTAAGCCATAGGTTAAGTCTATCTCTGTGCAACTAGCCAAAGAACTTTGGGCTCTTTACTGTGCGGGCCACTCCCAAAATCCATTTACAACTCATCTGTGAGCTGACAGTCCAAACTAAATGAGGAGCAGAGGGATCCAGGATGCTCACTCAAGGGTGGATCGTCTTATTGGTTACTTGTTCCTACTGTGCATTCTGCATCACGCCCGTACTGACTGATGACTGTACGTCAATATCCTAATGCACATCTTCTTCATAATTCATGACAGTCTCACTGGAGGATATCACACAGACTTTCATTCAGTGTTTGCAGCACTCTGCTCAAAGTGGCCAGGAACATTAATGTGAGGTCACATCAATATTGCAGGAAGTAACAATCTCCACATGCTGCATTACATATATATTATGCCTGTACATGTTCATATTGAAGACAAATTCTAGTAATCTTTTGGAGGTACATACACAAAATAGAATCTGAATACTGGATGTTTTAGGCTGATACCAATATTAAATTGTATTGAATTATAACCAATAAACACAGCCTGCACAAAAACATTAGCACTCAAATTTGAGCAAATGCAAAGCAAAAATGTGCATCTCAATCAATCTCGAAGCACCTTTATAGTCAACATGCACTTGTTACTTTACCTGATCCTGCTTACCTGATTCTGAATGTTAACTAAATGACAGAGATCATGACTACCTTTTAAGCCTTTCTGACATGTCGTAAGTCTGCATTTGGGCCCTTGCTATGCCAATTATTGTTATGACACTGTCATTAAAACTTACCGGAGAGATCAGGATTTATGAATGGAGCGTAAGGTGTTGAACGTTTCTCGGTGTAAAACGGATGTTAATGGTAGAACATAGCTGAAAGGTGAACAACGTACAAGTTGTTGATACAAGAGATTTGTCAATCGGTTGCACCTGTAATCAATGCTTTTGTGAACTTGCTTGTGTGAAATGTGCAGTGGTAACTTTCAGCTGGTCCTAATCACAGCTAGCGCTGCTAGCTTAGCCTAAGCTTTTGTTTGTGAGGCTGGTGATGTTTGCAGCTGCATATGAAAGTACAGTACTGCAAATCACTGAATGTACCTTAATATAAATCATTTGCACTTTGCACTTTATGTGAAGCTGGTATCTGGTTGACTGTATTCATCAGCTAAAAGGCAAGACTCTAACTTATGGACAGTTTAAATGTTTCACAGAGAAATCCATTTTCACAGAGTTGCTAACCACTGAGGCTAGAGCCTACAGCAAGCATAAATAGTGCTTAATTAGCTGTCATGTGTGTCTACAGACTAGTGAAAGGTGTCGTTCATGGATATGTTTCAGAGGAAAAAAGCAAAATATCATGGTCGGGGAATTTAAAGCAAGCCAACAGAGCCGTCTACAGGGACCATATTAAGAATGCATATAAAAATGGTGTGTGATTTTTAGAGTTAAACTGTGAACAACACATATTTGTTGATCTGAATAAAGGGAAAAAGGTGGAGAAAATGCATGAGCTCTTACAGGAACCTGGAGGACAGGGTTTAAAGTCATGATGTTGGAATCTAGGAAGGATGTGGTTTTCAGTCAAATTTTTTCCACAAATAAAACCTGATACCAAAATTAGAATTTGTTGGTCAAAATCGAAGCAGCAGAGGTCAAGATACCCTGACTTACAGTCCCTAGTGTGAGTCAATCTCTAATAATTCTGAATTCTACACTTCCCCTGATGCAACCAATAATCCTTTTTTGTTAGATCCACCCTGCCTGGTATAAGAACACATTGACAATGCTTTTGTACTGTGTACAGTCTGCACAGTCACACATTTAGGGCTGATCCCTGCTAGCCTGGCATTGCCAGACCAATTCGCAAATGCAAATTAGCCTGGAACCTCTCAGTTCATTTTTGATTTCCAAGGTGCATCATATCAAATCTGCCCCATATTAGATAAATGGTTGTGATTGGCGCGACCAATACCAAGATAGGTGGAAATCTGTCTGAATAGGAGGGGGACCAGACGCATCTGCCAGAGCAAATAAAACATAAGCTCACAGATTTGTCTGGTCCCAGGCCCTTCCAAGACTCAGAAGTGTTCCAACTGCCAGTCACCTAACATTATTTATTAAAAAGCTCAAGAACTTTTACTTCCTTGAAATCCCCAAATAATTAAACTTGACAACTCTATTCCACATGATGTAAACCAGATAGGGCCAAGCATGTGCTGCTTTTGATTCCAAAATGTCTAACCAGGTGAGATTACAAATTCTGTCCAATAAAGCAGGGAACAGCTACACTAATACAATAACCCGAAAGAAGAAAGAGACATATTTACCCAGGACATTTCCTGCAGGCACCTCTTCCAGCTCCTCTAGCTCTCTGCCCATCAACAGGTAGAGGCTTTCCATGGAACAACAGGACAGATGAGGTACCTCAGGTACACAGCCTGTAGCAGTGCAACCCTCTGGAAGCTGGCAGAGATAAGAGAAGGAATGAGCATGAAGAAAAAGGGGCTCATAAATGTAGCATTTGCAAATGGTTCTTTGGGATCACAATGCATGGACCGCTAGGTTAACATTTCAGGAGTTAACAGAAGTTGTCCGCTGTTTGTACTAAGTCAGTGTGAACACAAAACAGACCAGATCTAAAAGGCAACAATGAATAATGTTTTTTCCTTGGCCTTGGCCGACTGAACAAAACTACAGTGTGAAACAAACCAAAGAAAATCATGGCAAACCTGCCAAATCCTCTAAAGCAAGATATTTTGAGGCTGGGGCAAATCTTTTTTACCAGGTCTGAAAAATAAAGTCACTTTATGGTAAACACAGGAATATCCAATTTATAAATATTTCAATGTCAAAAAAGTGCAATTTTACAGTAGACTTTTTGTCAGACAAAATAGATTGATAACTGTGTGTTTACCATGCTCAGGCCCTGGGCAGGGTCGTACTTTGGTCCCAGTACAAATACTCTCTGTCCTTTCTTGACCACCCCGCTGTAGACCCGTGCAAACCCTATGAAGGTCTCCTTCTGTTCCTCTTCTTTCTCTGGCTTTGAGTCTTTCAACGTAAGACTCTCCATCTTAGCTGACAGAGAGAAACAAGACACACAGAAAGTGTTGATCACTGGGAACCATCTTACTCATATATATTCTGACACTGGATGCTGGATCTTGTTATCTTTCAATTTTTTTCCCTATTTCTGAAACATTTAACAATTTTACCTGCGTCCAAAGAACAATAATTGCCTCTCCCTGCTTATTTTTTACAACCATGTTATCATTATTGTTATTATGTTGTGTTATGTATTCTGTTGTGTGTTTAGAGAAATAAATAGATTAAAACTGGAGAGTTGAGCTTACCTGTGCTGAGTCCTGCAGGTTGGCCTTCCTGTGGCGTACTCCCTGGGTGGGTGAGGTCTTTGTGGCTCTCTGCTGCTGTCTGATCAGCTGCCATCCTGTCAGCGTGTCTCTGTCTAGCCAGCTCCCTGCGCTGGGCAATCTCCTCCTGGGTCAGTGGCCTAAACACATTAAATCCAAGTTCATATCATAGACACAGAGGTCAGAATCCCATCAGACCTCACATAACAGCTGTTTCCTAGAGGTCAGAGACTCAGTGCTAATGTCAGCCTTTGTCAGCTAACTTTCTGCCAAATCCAGGCTTTGCAGTATGATAAAGCCGGCACACTTCAAACTATGCTACAGGGCAGACCTGCTCTGGAGCAGGTTCAGTTCACAGGATCAGATCAAAAAATGCTACTTATATTGTATTTGGATTGGTGATGGTTAACAAAAGCAGGTGGTTTATGATCACTGACTTTTGGCTTATTTAAGCCAGATAACTCAGACTCTGACTAAGTTCAACTCACTTTGGAATAAAGGTTATTATTATTATGAGTAGTAGTAGTAGTATTATCACCCTCTGACAATTGGAATGATGGTCATTCATAAAACAAACTGATACCAATCATCTGTAACAAAGTGCGTATTTAAAAAGGTTTACCATATAGAATTCTAAATTTCATTGTATGTGGAACAGATGTGAACATATATTAACATGTTTGACACTGCATTGGACAATGCGTGCGTGGGACTTCTGTCAACACCTGCCTACCTTTTTGACCAGAAACCATTTCTAAAACATGACTCTATTCAGTAAACATTCTCAAACTGGCAAACTTAAAATTCCCCAGATAGGTACCCCAGGGGAGAGCTGTAAAAACAGAACACAATTGTACCTGCATTAGTTTTGCTACATGACCTGTGTGTTTTTGTGTATGCAGTGCAGTCTGCGTGTGCATTGGCAGTGAAGTAGGAGTGTTAGCATATGTGTGTGTGTGTGTGTGTGTGTATACCCTCTTGTAAAATACCACAGTGACTATAGCAACACAGCTGCTCACAATGGGCCTGAGTGATGGCATCCACAGTTCAGTTCAGTTCCATGATGACAAACCACTTAAAACAGCCCATAATTTGCCCCTGACAAGAGCAGCAACCCTGCCGACTCACGAAGACTGATTGCACCTCTCTTTTGCATAAATTGAATATAAAATGGTGTCACAGAATGAATTCAGGATTCTAACAGGAAACTACAAAAAAAGAGAACCCCACTGGATGATGGCCAGGCCTTCACATAACTTCTAACCACGTAATAGCTTCAAACTGCACAAGTCAGCTCACTCAGTAAAGCTCACTTCTTCCACATTACTTCCTCCAAAACCAGAAAGACAAACAAACCAAAAGCAGACCAATGTTTAAGTGAAAGCTATAGGGATGCCCAGATTGATGTTATCGGACGATTTTCAGTAAAACTGTGCGCCACACACACAATTGCTGATCACCAACTGCTAGAAGCAGTAATAGCCAATACCAATCAGCAATCATGGGGTCTATTTGAAGCCTTCTATTTATCATTTAGCATTATTTATTTAATTATTCTTAACAACACTGTAAATTAGGTATTAAAATTTAAAGTTTTATATATATTATAAAGTATCATAAATTGAACATTGTTTATTTATTGACAGGTAACATGTGAAATATAGTTCAGTCTCTCAGAGAAACAAGGTGCAGCAGGTATGGTAAATAACTTTTTGACATATTTGCTGACACTGTCACTATATCCTGAAAGTAATATATGAAACAGATAATCTGTGACAAAAAGCTGGTTACTCTGGCTCATCCTAGTGTTCCTAATGGCATTTGCAAAAATCTACAGCGCCTGAACAAAAACAGTCAGAGCAGGAAGACTCTCTAACGCAGTGTCAATCACTGTTTGTGCACACAGCACCCCTCCCCCACGCATGCTCAGTCAAGCTCAGTATCTTCTGCGCAGAAGTTGAGGACAAGCTATGCAAACATAATGGCTAAGAAGCAATGTATAGTATATAGTTCATGACATTCATTCTGGAGGAGTAACGTTATAAGTCAAGCACAGAGGCTGTATTATGTGTAGCTTTGAAAAAATAAATATGGGGCCCTGAATTTGATGAATTTCGACCGCAGATTGTCCACTCCGCAGCGCTCCTTGGGGTCATACTATGACAGAGAGGCACGAAGCCACGCAATGGCACTGCGGTGAGAAAAGATCAGTTTTCTCGGACCCCTGCTGCTATGTTTCAAAATTTCTTATCCAAACCCCAAAAGACCCAGAAATGTACTACCCCGGAACTGTACCAGACCCATCTATTATTTGAAAGCTGGGACACTGCAGAACCGAGAAATGTCGGACACCAAACCGGCTGGGGGACATGGACTCGATCGCACCAATATCACAGCTGATTGCTATTAACAAGTTAACGTTAATTTACAAGTTGTCAAAACAAAACTTTGTCTCTCTCCTAATTGCGTTCTCCCCTGTGCCTAGCCATGACCCATAAAATCCATCCTCCGTGAAATCCATCCAGGTTTTCTGTTATTCCTCTCTTGCTGATTGAAACATCATGATCAGCGCTGATCATGCTGGACCTGGTACCAGGGGCAATAAACAGGACCCGACTCGGACTCGATTGAACGTATACAATGTGGATCCGAACCCGTATGGATCTCTGGTCCTAGGGTTCAGGTTGACCCATGAATACCTCTAGTCAGAGGCTGGTGGTTCAGGGTCTGGCTCTGCTGTACGTTTTCTTGATTGATTAAAGTCTAGTCTTTTCGTCCTTAAGCCCTGAATAGGACCTGCTCCACATGTAGATGTTAAGGGCTCATTCTAAGCTAAAAAAGGTCATTGTACTCATAGAACATAGAAATTGACTCACGCGTTTTACGTCATCTGATCGGTTCCTCTGATAGAGAGCACCAATCAAAATATTTAGACCAAATATCAGCCAATAGCGATCAGTTACCGATCAATTGGAACAACCTTAATCAATGGGTGTTGGGCTGACAGTGGCCAGTTGGAAAATTGGAAAAACACATCGCCCAACCCTACTGTGTTTCTTTTAATTCCTGAAAATTTATTTGTCTACGCATGCCAATGCCACGGGAACATAGAATTAATCCAAAACATGATGTCCAGACATGTTGAAGTTGATGGCACTGCCGTTTTTAAAAATAGCGAAACTATATCAAAACATCTGTTTAAAAAATCTCACAGTATAATCCAAGTCTTAATTATCCAGTCGTATGCTCAACGCTTCCAAAAGACCTTGCTAATGAAATAATTTATAGCCATGAAAGCAAACTAGTACAACACACCTGTGGTTAAACACTCTCCTGCATGCAGCTGAGAGCAGTCACAAAACATTTATAGCTTAACTGACGCTGCCACCTGGTGGAGATCCCAATACACTACAAAGCAGTCAAACTGACCTATCATATAAAGAGGGTGTTTTCCATTCTGGATCGAGTGTATGAAAATATAAATGAGCGGTGACATTTGCATGTATGCCAAATGTTGAGAAACTGTAAGGTGAAGGCTAAATTTATAAAGCTCTGAGCCAGCTTTTTAGCTGTTATGGTGGAAAATACTGTAGGTCTGCAGAGTATGATGAGCATCATATCGTGCAATGCTCTGTAAATTGTTCATATAGCACCCAGGAACGATCTGGATTCAAATTAAAAATTATTTTGTTTCAGGTCAAAGCCTCTGCATATCCACATAATTTCTGCAACTATCTTCTTAAATCTTCTTAAAGATGTTACTCAGTAAAAGATTTTTTAAACCTAAACTTATTTCATAACTCCTAAATTTGAATAACAGGATTGAGATTTTGTTGTTCAATTCTCAGCAAAATCTGCTGTACTTTCAGGCTCTGTCTCCCACTCTCACGCCAAATAAGACAAATCCACAAAGCTTTTCTTTGATAAAAAATGTAGCTCTGTGTGTTATTATAAGCTACTTCCACACACAAGACAACACCTAAATGTCAAGATCATTCCACATTTCAGCACGGAGATTGGTCAATAAGCATTACAGAGCGTGCAAAGGCCACAATTTTCATGGCTCTAGTTGATGGAGTACACACAGCCATCTAACCAAAATCACAAAAGCTTTCATGTATCTGCCGTTTCATGTCTATTACAGCTTGAAATGTCCATGAATATACAACTTTTAAGGCATAGTCTGTAATCGATTGGATTAATGAGTTTTACAAATTTAGTCACATATTGCTGAGTTTAATCTGGGATTTTGGATAAAAAGTCAATATTGATATGGTGTGTATTGCCCACAACTGTTTCTATGTAGTCTTCTTTCCTTTTAAATTATCACTTATCTCCATAAGCTGTCACATTTTACATTAAATTGAAGTTGATTTAACCATTTATATGCATTTCTGAATGTTTTAAGATAAATAGTAACAAAACTATCCTCTCCAAATCCTGAACATTGCATGGCAATGATTTTTATCAGTGGCCACTTCATTTGAACCAAGAGTTCCACCAGATTTCACTGATTAGATCAATTTCTTGGGTTGAAGGTGTCACACCGTTAAAACAAACTGCAGTTGACAGCAGACTGTTAGGCCATGGTGGCATACAAGATGTTAATGAAACACTCCTCTGTAAGCAACTTTGTAGCCATGGGCTGCCACAGAAATGTCAGTATTGTATATGTGAGCCTGCTGCAGGCTGTCGGAAAGGAGAATGCAAGCTGTTGCTGGCTCATTAGCCGATAGTTTGGACAGGCTTTTTCCTTCCTGACTCACAATCTGAGATGACCTTTCCTTCCTTCTTGTACTGTCTTTCTTTTCTCTCTCTCTCTTTTACATATCTGTAGCTCCTCTACCCCATCCTCTAACTCATCTCTGACAGCCTGTCTATATCTTTTTCCTCTGTTTGCCACTGTTTCCCTAGGAGTGCATCGTCAGAGTGTGCAATTAGGATCCAGTACTGTGACAGGTGGGGGAAGAAGAGCAGAGACGATGCCAGCCAGAGGGTTGAAGTAGGATCTTTCTACTTTGCATCAGATATGCTGAAGATCAAGAAGCTGAAACAGAGGTATAAGCCATGGAGAGGCAGTGCTACAAGCATATATGCGGTACATGGTGAGCACCATGTATTTCTGGATTTCAGCTCATCAAGAAGACACAAGAATAAGCTCCGTTTTTTTGTTTGTCTTCCAACATTCTGAATGAGTTCAGATGTTCAAGGTCTGACCCCAGATTTGGCAAATTAAACAAAACTGCCAAGTCTAAACTCACATCATAATTTTCAGGGCTGATAAGTCTGATGATATTTCATAGATTTTCTATTACCATCAAATACCATTTCAGAAAAAAAAAAAAAAAAAACAACGAGTTGATCATAATAATACGTATGTGTGTATCCATAGCCTGATATATCTTATATTATAAAGCTCCATTGTGGCTCATCAATGAGCCACACTGTTGCACTGGGAGATGTTCTTTCATTACCATGATAACACACACACAGTGTGCTAACCTAGCTATCAGTCTTCTTGTTTACAACCTGCCTCATCATCTGACTGCTTGATTTTGTGTCATGTTGGAGTTTGTTGTAGCAATGTCGCTGAGTATGGAGCCCCGAAACCAACTAAAGGCAGTAAAAGGTTATCACCAAGCAAAAAAAATAACTGATTACATCGATAAATAATACTGTAAGAGCCAATTGAGCACACTTTTTTTTGGTAATTTTTTTATGTTGTTAAGGCAGGTTATTAATGGTCTATTATCATTTAAGTTTATATAATATTTAATGTATATTTTGAACTGTGGACTATTTTACTGTTATGTTTCTGTTTTCCATGATTCTGCCACACTGTTAAGAGGACTGATTTTTGTTGTTTATGACAGGAGGTAATGTCGTAAGGCAGTTTAAGTGTGCATGGGTACAACAAGGTTTTTGGAACAATGTGGTGTTAATACGATGCAGAGAAGTCTGTTGAGGTTTGGATCGTTACACGTTTTTGATCGTGGCGTGTGATGTAATGGTTGTTAGCCCCATAAAAGTGGGTAAACAAAAGTCAGTAATGGACCGAACCAAGAGGGCAATTTGTATCGCCTGCCATTATGCTGTAATGGAAAAAAAAAAACCTGTTCAAGTTTTCCTGCCTCCCTGTGAGTACACTGGGTCTTCACAAGGGGAACACAAGTCAAAACCAATATGCCTTGCAGACTAAGTGGCCCAGGAATATGGTAAAAAGGCCACTACAAATACTGTTAGTTAAATAAACAATCCAAGATTTTTTGTTTCAGCATCGACATTGCAATGTGCGCATGTGCAATAGTCACATTGCAGGCCATGCAATGTCAAGTAAGGCAAAAGTCTATCTAATAATGCTGCATAATGCAGTCCTTTTTAAGGGTTCTTGGATACACAGAGTTTAATCAGTTCCCAATGTGCTCTGGTGAAGGGGTGCACTTCATCAGATAACCAATGCAGGCCCTACTAGTCACCTACCACAACCTGAAAATGAGTGCTACCTGTTTTGGTTGTTTGATAAACTGATCAAGTGCACATAGCAAAATGATGGCTGTGCATTCAGAGTGTGTAAACATGCACGCAAAGTGGTGAGTGTCACGGGAAAGGTTTCCTGGATACTATGGGCAGGCATTCAGTTCCACAAGGTGGCTTTTGAGTGCATGTATTCCTGTCATCAGTGGCACCTCATCCCGGTGCTAAAAGTGAAAAAAGTTACTGTCACTGGGCTGGTCCGTGCCCTAATGTAAGAAACGCTTAACACACACAACACACATACAAAACCTGCAGTATCAAGATCTATGTGTACTTACATCTTGCCAGCATACAGATAAATGCTGGTGTAAAAGACACATACGTGAAACCGAAGGTGGAGGAGTCCAAGCTGATTTCTGGAGGGGTGGCAGAGGTTGTAGAAGTGGGGGGGGGGGGGGTTATTTAGTTGGAAGAGGATAGATTTTACCCAAATGTTGTAGTAGCTAAGTACCCGAATGGTGAAAATTACGATTGTTTATTGTACATCTGTACATAAATAACACACTGCATGTATCCGGTGAAATTTGCTGTATTTTACATATATATATATATCGCAGAAAAAAGTGGAATCACAAGCAATGGCCGCCATCAGCTTTGGCAGCAGCGTTGTAGACGGAACGCGACGCGGCTGGGCCCGCTGGGTGCAGCTGGAACGCAGCATTCGAGCGCTGATGTGGATGTAGATTACCATGGTGATTTCAGTCTTCTGTAAGCATCTGCTTCCAATGATAAATGGCAACAGACCACTCGTTGCTATAACATGTCATCCTTTTAAGTGTGAGGAAATAGATCTCATATAGAAGTAGCAGTCCTTGTCTCCCAGCTTCACAAAGAGCTTGAAGATGTTTTGGCTTTATGTAGTTTTGGTTTGTCTCTAACATTTTTGTTAACTAAATGCAAGTGTGCAAGTAGAGGGAAATGTTTTTTTTTTTCTTTTTTTTATGCTCACAGCAATGACAAAAAACCATATCAGCAACAGGAAATTTTGTCCCCAGGGTTTCTGCTAGTGTATTCCAAGCCCGGCAGCCCATCAGGCCTAGGCTGACTTCCCAGCCGGGCTTAAGCATTGTGTCAATTATTTTTATATATGTATCTTTAAACTGTTTTTTAAACTACAGTTACAGTGGGGCGGCTTGATTGGAAACATAGATATAATGGTTGGAAAGCTCTTCAGCGACATTTGTTGGTTAAAACATAAATGCACTATAGGAAAACAGTCAGTCTGAGATCAGTGTTCTTTGCTGTCATTGTGCGTAGAGTGAAGTTCAACACCTGACGCTTCCAACTATCACAAGTTAATGTTCCCGAGCAACCTTAGCCAGCAAGCCAAACAGTCAGTTATACAGTCAACAACGTCAGCCCACCCTGGGGTCAACAAAGCGCAGCCGGCAGGCACCCCATCCTTGTTAACGCTGAACAAGAACAGACAAGTTAACGTTCAAGCACAAGCCTCTTTTGTTGACTTGTATGCTGAAATGACTTATCTATAACAACACATTACGTAGCAGTGGTGTACTGGCTACCTGGCATACAGGGACAAATTCAGGTGGGCCCCCGCATCAGTGGGCCATGAAAAAATCCCCCACCCCTGCCGCCAATACTTACCACAACTTTTCTCGTCCCAATTGCAATGAATAATCTTCAGAACACAGTGAACATATTTCATGGGAGCTATTTCAACCTACTGTATTGTGGCCATGTGTGACCTCTACACAACCTACTGCTGTACTCGCGCCCTTAAGGGAGTTGCCATTGCACTTCTACACTGTAGTTTATGCCAATCCACAAAGTGGATTTGAGATTTTTTTTTTCTTTTTAAATTGGACAACGATATGTGTGCCATGATTACATTTTTCACAGGAACATAAACATTTTGATTAGGATCCCTTAAACTCTGTTGAATTTTCATTCATTAATGATGTAAGCATCACAAACTCAATTTCAATCAACTCCATTCTATTGGGGTAGAGGAGACTTCAGAGACCAATGCCTCACAACCTGTAATCTGCTTGAGAGATAGCACTAAACGGAAAAGAGAATCTATTTTAGTTTTTCTGTAATTTGTGTGAAACAACCCCTTAAATGATGTTCTGTGTGTACTACTGCTAGAGCATTGATTAAAGTGGTATTTATGAGCTTGTTCCTAGAAAGTTAACTTCAGGGTAACTGTGAGCCAATTCTTCACCTTCCTTTAGATCCAATACGAAGCAGACATATTAGGCATGTCCACAGCCAGGGGGCATGAGGGAAGAACAGGACTGCAGCACCATCTACTGACTACACTGCCTACACACACACACACACACACACACACACACACACACACACACACACACAGTTACCTCTGTCTGTTCTGAGGCAAGGCCTTGGTGTCCACAGCAAACATCTTGGACACAAAAATGATGACTGGAGCATTTTCCCCACTCGAACACTGGAGGAACGCTGGAAAACACCCAACAGGAGGAAAAACAGTCAAACAAACATCTGGACAGGTAGATCAAAAATGGGTTGGGTTGAAGTTTGTTTTTTTCTTTTTGGAAAAAATGAAAAAACTGTTTATTTTTTCATGAGCAAGAACACTTTCATTTTTAATTTATAATTCCCTTATGTTTATTTGTTATTCAGTCTTCCACAAAGTCTGCCTGTGGTTTCTTTACAAGTAGTAGTGATGCCCCAAAGATTTTGTTGGCCCCGTTCCCAATCCCAAGCAGTATATGTTCTGCTGCTATGTGAAGATAGGTGTTGAATAAATATGTATCAGACACATTAAAATATCAGGTGATTTTTTCCATTCCTGTAGTGTGTACTGTAACTGTATAGCTCTTTGGTTCATGTAAAATGACTGCATGGTTATAAAGCCCAAAGTGCATGCCAAAGTGAGTTACTCTCTCCCACAGAAAACACTGCTCTTGAACTGCCTGAAACGCCTCATTTGTAGTCCAGCCTATTTTCTTCCGTTACTTGTCTACGTCACTATATAACATAGCACCACCTCCTACTACACTACTGACCCAAAGAAATGTAGTGAATCTACCCCACTTGGTGCCTTTGTTATTTCCTCGCCAACACTGACTCTTTTAACACAAATATGTGGAACGAACAAAGCACGCCAATGGCTCTGTTGTTGGCTGCAAAGACCAACACTAAAGTCTTCATGTCCTGCCATCATCAGAGGAAGTCCTGACAGATTTACTTTATTTTCAAAGGAAATGGATGGATCGATACCGGCTGTCCGTGACTGACTTCAAACTTGGAATTTGTAAGCTTTGCCATGTCCTATGTTGTTTTACTGTTTATTTTGTAGGTTAGCTTAACTTTAGGTTAACTTGGCGCTAGCAAGTTGCATGTTGGACTACTATTGCAGTATTGAGAGAGAGTGTGTGAACGTTTAGCCTAATTTGAAGCCAACTATAAGAGACAGTAGTAGGTTGGATGCTGCTAACTGTTTTTCATGTTGCTTTTTGTGGAACAATCAGAGCAGATGGGCTTTTCTGGAGGGGGGCCTTAAAGAGACAGGAGTTAAAATTGAGCGTTTCAGACAGAGGTAGAGAGGAGGCGCTGCAGCAATGCCCAGTATGAGAAAAATAACATTAAACATTAAAGCATTTAGACATATTCTAATAGACACCCAAAGTATGAACTTTAAAATTTGCATAATATGACCTCTTTAAATCTGACACACCTTATTTTTCACAGGCTACTTGATCCAACACCGAAAGTCCTCTAAACTAGTACGATAACTTTCACTACTATAAACTATAAGCACAAATGATTGATATATATTATGAATTAAAATTTAAGAATGTCACTCCTAAAACTGACGTGATGCGATCAGCTGATAGTTGAAAGACTAGAGAAGGCCCGTCACTCAGTGTAATGTAGTGTTAATGAGTGGAGTCTCTTCCCTCACACAACTTTAACCAAGTTTCGTTTTGGCCTGCCTTTAACCACTGAAAGATTTCAGTGCCAACTAAAAGTGAAAAGCTCCTACCTGTGTGTTCTGTACACTGTTCTCTTTTGCCAGCCTGGTTGTCAGATTTCAGAGTCACACCCACTGGCCTGCCCAAATAATTTTTCACACTCACTCTGATTTTCAATTGCATATGCAGCAAAATGTTCTCACTGAGCAGCTGCTGTGACTGCAACACAAGCAGGTTGAGGAGGACAAAACACCACAGTAAAAAGAGGATCAGCATTTGATCAGGTTTATTTTAGTCGATACTGATCCATTAAAACATGCCCAGATCTGCCCTGATAACGATCCTTAGGATTGGCTTGGGACATTTCTAGAAAGTAACACATTTTGAGCTTCTCTAATCACAGGTCCAATATTGGTGGAGTTGGACAATTGTTTACCCGGCAATATTTCCTACACATTACAAGGGTGCTCCAATCAGGATTTTTGGGGAGGATCACCAATCACAGATGGCTGGTTGGCCGATGCCGATCACTGATAGTGGGGACTATTTGAAGCCTTCTATTTATCGTGTAGCATTATTTTTTTTTATTTAACTATAATTAACAATGTAAGAACTGTAGATTAGGTAGTATCTCAAGCATAAATTCAGAACTGTTTATTTATTGGCAGTCAACATGTGCAACATAGTCCACGACTTTAACACAGGCATTATTGTAAACTACATGGCCCCCCCAAAAGCTATAAACGGCCCTGTTAGCTGGTGTGTCTAAAGTAGCAGAAGCTGCTGGACAAGATGCAGCTGTCATGGGGAGTGGCAGCATGTTGCCAAAGGCAAAATGCGATGGAGAGATCTCATTGCAGCCTTATGTTTCATAGGGGATGAAAAGGAGCAAGTCGGTCACTTAAGTGGTTAACGTTATTAACATCATTTGAGCTGTTGCGGAACCTTGACGTAATGTTAAAATTACCAGACAATCAATACTGGCAGTGACAGGCATCTGATGGCCAGAATTTCATGGGTCTAGAATGCCATCGAGAGAAGACGCTACAGTGGTCACCAGGGGACAAAGATTGCAAACACAAATAGCAAAAACCTAAAAGACAGCATAATAGAGGCATTCAAATTCAACTGATGTTGATTTCGCCAAATGTACAAATGTACATGTCAAATGTACAGGTATTTTGCGCTTGGAGTGAATGTTTTAATTTAAAGTAGCCTCCTCGTTTCTGTTTAGTCACTTCCTTCCTATGTGTGTGTTCCCTCCTTTGGTATTGGTTTACCTGTTCCTGATTAGTTTCAACGGTTCCATGTCATCTTTCCCTCCATAGTGTATTTAGTCATTAAAGTGTTCCCCTTTCTCTGTCAGTTCATCATTCACTGTTGGTTTCCGTCTGAGCGTTCCTGTTTTTCGTACCTGGATTTTCATTTGTACCTGCCTGCCTTTTTTTTTTTTAAATCACACGTCTTGATATTTGGATATGTAATGCCAATGTTGCATGGTATTTCTAAATTACAAGTTAATATTTTGTTTGTGTTGACTAGATATTTAGCTACATTAGAGCTAAGCCCTGCAACATTGGGTTGGCACACAAACGTTAATAAATTGAGTAAGATGTTGATTTCTGTTAAATACGACAACAGCAGTGTCAGTGGCAATGACTGGGTGCAATTACGGTTGGTGGGTGTAGTTAGTAGGGTAGAAAGTAAACAGGTCCTACATGAAACTGCTCACAACAAGGTATGTGGATTGTCTTGAGAGACATTGCTATTGAGTTGAGTTTTTTCAAATGTATTTTTTTTTGTGCTCTCCACAAGCTGTGGTAGTGTCATCTTCTTCCATTATATTAAACAGAAGGCAGAAATCTTTATGGCCGAAATCTCCAAAACTTGGTTTTGGGGTGAACTCTCCATGTATGCATGCGTGCGCATGTGCTTGCACCGCCAATAATGATGATCCAAAGTTTTTAGGGATCTGTTTGACACTCAACATTTACTGGTAAATACATCCTAGCAGGGGATTTTAATTGTGTATTTGATCCAACAAGAGCCTGGAAGTTATGCTTTATTTAATGAAAGAAGTAAACTTCAGGGAAATCTGGAGAGAATCAAAACCCAATGGTGTAGTGTATTCTTACTATTCTAGAACTTATCAACCTTATTCCCATATTGATTACTTTATAATATCAGCAAAATTGTTATTTAAAGTTAAGGACTGACTACAATGGTATTGGTATCTGGGATTATGCACCAATGTAACTGCTTCAAGATTCAAGAGACGAGACCAATCTAAATGGCAATTTCAACGAAATAGTTGCAGATTCAGATTTTCTCACTTATCTTGGTAAACAAATTGATGTTTGAGACAAATACAGCTCAGACATCAGCGTATGTCAGATGGGAAATGCTTTAAAGAATTTATTAGATTATTAATTTTATAAGATCTAAAACTATAAAATCATGCCAGAAAATAACAATGTTGGAATCAAAAATGAAAGCTCTGGAGAGTGAAGCATTTCAGAAATCCGGCCCTAAAACTCAACAAGAACTATTGAGGTCACAGTTATCAGCTTTAAAGCTTAGAACTTGGATCTAGTTTGGAAGCTGAGTAGAAGAGGTCTCTGATGCAATTGACAGTATGAAATCTGGGAAGGTTTGGTGGGGTAGATGGCCTGCCTATAGATATTTATAAAGTTAAAATCCAAACTACAGACCCCTCTTTTACATGTTACTAGAATCTTTTCAAAACAAGATCCTTCCACCATCCTTAAAGAGGAAGCCTTCATTACGCTGCTACCAAATCCAGAGAAACCTTGCAAGAGATATGAAAATCGAAGACCATAAGTCTTCTTAATTTCGATGTTAACGTGTTACGTAAAGGCTGTAAGGCTTACTTTCAGGGATAATGGAGAAAGATCAAAATGGGTTTATTAAGGGTCACCAAGGATTTCACAATGTCAGGAGGGCATTTAACATTCTACACACCCAGAAGGCAACACCAGATGCAGTTCTTCTATTCTTAGATACTGAGAAAGCGTTTCATTGACTTGAATGAACCTATCTCATTGACGTCCTTAGTAGGATGGATGTAGTATGGAAAACTTTTGCAAATGGGTAAAATTGTTACATACTGACCATGGTGCATAAATACAACTAATACAATATCAAAACCAATTAAGACCCGTAAAGGATGCTGTCAAGGGTGCCCTTTATTGCCACTTTTAGTTTACTATAGCAATAGAACTTCTTGCTATAGCTGTTTGATCTCAGTCAGTTATTTATACACTTTCTGTGGAATAACAAACAACGTTTATTCCTCCTGTAGCTCCCCTGTTACAGAGGGGCTCCAGTGTCCTAATCCTCTCTGGTACTATTGGGCAGCTCAGTTGAGAACTATTATGTTTTATTAACCATAAGAAGGATAAAATGGAATACAATTAATTTTTTCTCCCTTTTCTCCCTACCACAATTGTCTTTAGTGTATTAAAGTAATGAGTAAATACACCTTTTTAAATTTTAAGCAGTGGACTGAGTTTATTCAGGCAGGGTTTTATCACAATAAACAAGCAGGTCCATTTTAAGTGATTCCTTGGAATTATCTATACATTTAATAGTTAGTTGTGTGTATGCAGCAATTAGTTGAATAATTGTTTAATAATTAACGAATTACATCAATTTCTGTATGAAATATTAATGTCACTGTACATGAATCAAGAACTCTGTAATATTTAATACAATTATGATTATGTTTATTGTTTATGATTATTGATAGCCAGAAATTAGTGTAAATCAGCTCCTCTGTAACAAAATAAGTCATATGCTATAATTATTTGATGTAGAATGCCATGTACCCCTACAGTTATATTCTCTACAAGTATACTCTACAAGTGTGTGGTGTGTGTGTGTGTGTGTACATACCGCTTTTAAGTTCTTGTGTCCGTTCTGGCAACGAGCCAAATCTTCGTGCTCCGACACTCATCAGTTTCTCAATCTTCTCTGCCGCCATGTCTAATGGACTGGGAAGCTTCTCGCACACCATCGCTACAGTCTGTATTAAAGAAAACTAGACACCAAATGCCCAAACATCCCCTAAAAATGCTTAACTTAGGCAGCCAAACATGTGTTACATTACCCCGTAGGTGAATGTGTCAATATGTGCAGTGTTGCTCCTCAGGCTCAGTGGGCCTCAGCTCTAGCTCCTAGTCCTACTTCTCCTGCCATTGGCGGGCCAATCTGGGGACCTGCAGCCAATCACGGTCCAGTTCGGGAGTTTTTTAAAGGCTATAACAAAAAGCCATTGCTTTTTGTTGTCAGATTAAGTTTAGAAAGGTAGTGTTGTTGTTAGAATTCAGTATTCGCAGTTACTGTTACCTGGTGTTTTTCAAGTTTTAAGTAGCTTTAACTCCTTGCTAGGA
This sequence comes from Lateolabrax maculatus, assembly GCA_031216445.1. Lineage (NCBI taxonomy): Eukaryota > Metazoa > Chordata > Actinopteri > Acropomatiformes > Lateolabracidae > Lateolabrax > Lateolabrax maculatus. The sequence goes on along the minus strand of CM062198.1, from coordinate 4,096,049 downwards.
TGCCTCATAGGGGAGAGCTGCCGTCTTTGTTATGTTCCCTTTTTTCATATTTTTTCCTATGTTGACAGGAAGTTAGTTAATTGTACCTGTTTCTCTTTTTTGGGAAGTTTTAGTATTGTGACTATTTATGTTTAGGGCTGGTATTTATTTTGACCAGGACTCTCCCTGATGTTTAATTCGAGCTTCCAGATCTGATAATAAAAGACTGAAACACTGAACACATTGACAGGAATGGAAATGGCAGGAAATGACAGGAGGCCAGGTTCTGTCAGACATTTAGAGCTGATAACAGATAAAGAGAAAGGATACAGAGGACAGCCTGGGACACCGGTAACCACTGGCTGCAGATGGCAGAAAGGAGGACTTTTGGGTCGGAGTGACGAGAGTCCCTGGCCATTACCTTTACTCCAAGTGATGTCACCACTTTTTCCACCTTCTCCTCGTCTCTAGTCACAGAAACACAATAGACATCTTTACAGAAAGACCTTGTGGAATGGATAGCAACACATTCCAACCTCTACCTGTTCCACTCCAGGTATTTTGTAAAAATATCATCATCACGTGTTATCATGGCATAATATTATCCAAGCTGAGGCAGAGGTTCACTGTGGGTTTGAGAAGTTGAGGCTTGAAAAGAAAATTCTGATTTATTTCAACCAGGCATAATTCCCACAAACGTGGCCATTGTGACTCTATGGGTTGTGCAAACTTTGTACTCTCCACTTTCATTGTAGAGATTCTTGTTAAACATATCAAAGCCTGCATGAGCATCCTACAACTTTCCAAATAAAGAGGATTTTACATGAATCGTTTCAGTGGTTACTTGCCAACCAAACTAATCACCTTGCATATTAATCCATGCGCACTGTGTTTGAATGAGTGAGGTTGTTGATAGCTGCCTTTTAGTGTGTCCTGTGCTAGAGTAGAAAACATAAATAAATTAAAATGTCAAGATACAAATGGTGCCGTTTTCATGCGTTACTGCTGGGCGATAAAGCAAGACTCCAATTTGGTCCAGTTGATTTTGAAGTGAATGACGACAGTGTTGACATGCCACAAATTATTTTGCTGTAGTTATACAGCTGGAATAACTCATCTGTGGACACATCTAGTTTCCAAGTCTGGCATTAACAGGTCCCACTCTACAGCAAACTTTTTTCCTCCTCATTCGGATGTGGAGAGCAGTGACTGCAGGAACACCACTAGTTTCATAAGGTATGTTGTCTTTCGGCTCCTGTTGCCTTACTTCCGACATTGCACTCAACCTTTTCCATTTTTTGGGACAGTGATGATATTATATCATGGTATCACTTTTTTTTTTAAAGTTTTGGAAAATGTGCCTGTCCTCTTTATATTCTGTGTAAGCAAATAATCAGACCAGAACTGAACTTTTGAAAAAAATTATTTAGAAATTATTGATTTATCACAGTGCTGACAGTATTGCAAAATTCATGTTGTGGCACAACTAGGCTAGGTCAGCAAGCAGGCTGTCCTGGATGTACATCTTCATGCAGTTAGCCATAAAGGCTGTTCCAAGTGGGCTATTTTCTGTGTTTCAGCCAGACTCAGGATTTGGACATGAATCATTTCAAAGTTTGTCTCTGTTTTGCACGATTCCTTGTTTTGCAAGGATTTACTTCAACCCAAGCATATCTGCTAATTGTGGACCTGAGGTAAATTGATATCACTTCTAAATATTGCTCTTTAAAATGTTGGTCATAGAGCAGATATACTAAAAAAACACCAGGTTCTAATGCCAGGGGAACAAATAAATTTGCAGTAATTCACAGCTTTCCATGTTCTTTTTTACTCTCTCTCCACCTTTCCGTTTTGTGTTTTTTCTGTTTTGTTGTCTTTCTATGGACATCTTGATCTATGTGCTGGGAATTGATTTTATTGCTTGGTCTTTCACACACTATTTGTCATATGCCAACATCCATCAGCATCATTATCACAATCATCATCATTATCATCTAGCTGCTAGATGATGATTCTAGCATTTATTGTTCTCCCATACTTTCTGAGGTGTACTTTGAGCTAAAATAGAGTAGGCTTATTCTCAGTAGTTGCCTCACTGTGCCTCCGTAGGTGTAAATAATGTAACAAGCAATCTTACCCCTCTAAACATACATCTAATAAAATTGACATTATATTGGTCTAGGTTGATACATACCCCCTGCCCTTGTACTACAGTATATCTTCACATTTAAACATTACATTACAACAGAACATTTGTTGCAACAAACAATACCACAAAAACACAATCTTTCACTCACCTCCTAGTGACGACAGCATCATATAAACTCCAAATGTTATCCAGCACAAGCTGCACAAACAGTGGCTTCTTTCCTCTGGCCTGCAGCAAACAGAGAGACAACGAGAACACATGGATGTAACAGATAAGGAAAGAAACAAGAAGATTACGTATCTTAGATTTCATGGCCACTCCAATGCACCACTTTTTACTTTGACATATTGACAGATATATTTTGACATTTTGCTGATGTTGACTGCATGAGTGCACCAGCTATATAGGCTTACTTTACTAATAGGGTTGGTATAGAGCATTGTTTTTTGTTAATAAGAGAAGCTGCTCAATAGGGTTCCACTATATATATATATATATATATATATATATATATATATATATATATATATACACACACATACCCCCTGCCCTTGTACTACAGTATATCTGCAATGCTAACATGTTTACCAGATATGTTTATTATGTTCACCACCTTAGGTAATTACAATTGCTAATTAGCACCTAACACAAAGTACAGCTGATGGAAATGCTATTAATTGTGCAGGGATTTAGTCATAAAGCAAAGTACTGGAGAGACTGAAGTTTTTACATGATGATGATGCTTAATAAAAGTCAGTTATTGCAATTCACCCTGAGGGGGACATGATTGTGTGTACCAAATTGCACTGCAAACCATCCAATAGTAGTGTTAAAATATTTCAGTTTGGAGTTTAGCAAGGTAACTTCAGGTTTAACCCTGGGTTGTCCGTCTTACAACGGTGGTTCGCTTCTTACCGGGAGATATAGATTCTGGTTGGAGGGAATGACGTAATGCCATATGTAGCCAGTGCAACACGTCAGAGTTGTGCGCTCCCCCAGACTGTATGCATTGCGTTACTTTACATTATCGCAGAGGGCCAGCTCCTCAGCAGGAGTGTATTCCATTAATTTAATGTAGCCAGAGTAGATTGGACTATAGTTAAATAAATGTAATTATAGTGGGATCTACTCGGGCTCAAATGATGGGGCATTGATATTATAAGCAGCATGTTAACTTTTAACAAATTCACACTGTCTTGGCAGCTGTCCTTCTTTCATTTGGCAGCTGCAGCTGTGCTACTTTTAGCCTGGATTATGTGTTTAACTTCTTCATATTTGTTTAACTCATGTGTTTAAACCCAGTTTAAAACATCCCTGTTTGGAACAGGCCACTTGCTTGGCCTCTTGTATTGACCTCTCATTCAAACAACTTCACACTCGTCACTGCTCGTGACTTTCCTTAGGTTCTGAGCAATACATCTGCCATGATATAGTTAGGTCCCTAAGCAATGCTAGAACCTACACGTCATGTAGGTGCAAAAGCTCACACAAAGATTTTATGGTCTTTTCTTTAAGAAAAAAATGTATTTCTATGATGCGGTATTAATAGTTTTGCTATTACTAGTTAATCAGAGAAAAAGTTTTGTTTACTTCTACCACTGCCAATACCAACATACACACAAAATATAACAATTAAAAATATTATGCATTATCATTCATTAAACAACACATCATCAGTGTTGGGCAAGTTACTTTCAAATTGAAATATTACATATTACATAATAGTTACTTTCATTTTAAAGTAACAACTTACTTTGCAATATTACTATTTGTGTAGAGTAATGTGTTACTGATTACACTGCTTTTGTTTTACTTTAACCAAAATAACTGCACCGCCCGATGCTACTACCGATTGAATGGTCCCTAGGTCCTGCATGGATTTAATAAGCAGAGGTGTTTGGCCGGCGGTAACGTTATAAGCGTTTGTATGGCAAACTTACACAATTTCAGTAGCAATGGCAGAGTGGCGCTCAGCTTTAGGCTGGGGCTCATTGACTCCAGCAAAGTGAAGAAGAGTTAGTAATGTTAATGTAATGTTAGTCCACCGGTTCGGAACGGGCTAATTGCTTGGCCCCGGAAGTGCTGTCCGCAGCAAGAATCGTGATATGGCTGCTTGCAGAACACACACGAAGGACAGTCACACACACACAGACAGTCACACACACACACACACACACACACAGACAGACAGACAGACAGACAGACAGACGGAGATTCCTGTCTTTATGGTCAGCTCAGCTGTCTGGCTGTCTGCTTGTGTGTGTGTGCATGTCTCTCTCGCTCTCTGTTTAGACACAACTGACAAATATGTTGTCAAGTAGGCCTACATAATTTAAAAACACAAACACTAGTGATGAATATAGTAAATGGGCCATCATTAATATAATTAATAAGAGATTCTCAGTGTGTTTTCTGGCCAGATTTGCTGGCATTCTCAATCCTCCAGGTGTCTATCTCATTGTTGCCATCATTGTACTTGCACTATATATTTTGCCTAATGTAATTGCTGCTATACCATATGTGTGTGTGTGTATATATATATATATATATATATATATATATATATATATATATATATATATATCTATCTTAGTGTACTCTTAACTACCCCCATACATATGTACATGCATTTGACTGTTTTTTGCACTTTTGCTAAATTGCATTTCGTTATCTCAGTACTTGTACTCTGTGCAATACAATAATGTTTAATCTAATCTAATCTTAAAAAAGAGCTACAATTACTTAAAGTTTCATTACCTGAGCTCCTTTCATGATCTTCTTTGCTTTTGCATTGAGGTAGAAATCTCCCCACAGGGTTTTGAGTAGCACCTCTGCCTTAATACCCATTCTCTGGCTGTAGATGTGAGCAAACTGCTGGATGCTACAAAACACAAAATCAAACTCTTAGTCTTCCTTTTCCATGTTTTATGCAGGTTCACTGACAACAGAAATGCACTGATCTTTTTTTACAAACCATACAAACAAGTGTTCAGCTTTTATTAAATTGGGCACATTAGCAGCTTTCAGAAAAGTGGAGCTTTTGTAACTGCTGAGAGATTTTAACAGGATCAGGGTGTGGGCAGGGCATGACTGTGTAGTTGTCTGGATCTCAGCTTCCTCCTCCTTTGCTACAGACGGTAAACGTGAGTATTGGGCTCAGAGACAGAAAAGACTAGCTGTCTCCGCTGGGACTTGGTTTATTTATAGCAGAGAGTGATCACAAGGACACAGCTAACCTCAGAACTAGGTCTTCATGTCCTTAAATTGACTGTCATACTACTATATATAACTATTAGTAGTGTCATTGCTTGTTGGTCTTAAAACAAGGTTTGGTCAGGTGCATTGTTATCTTGAGGCAGTGGAAAGCAATTGTGTCATTGACCAACAAAAACATGGTGTAAAGTCAACGGCACAGTATTTTCCTGCTATTTAAAGAGTGCATTATTCAGATAGTAAGATGTGCTTACATAGGCACGTCCTCAGTTAAATATTGGTGCATTCACTGATATATTCATGATTCGCACAGTCAAATGGAGTTGTTGATGGGACAGACATGAAAAGGGGATAAGGCGTTTCCTCAGCAGAAAACCGTTCATTTCTCCAACTGGCCGAATCCACCATTTAAATAGCAATATACCAAGGTGGAAGCACACCTGGCTTTTAAAAAGGGAATGAGAGATGGCGCTCTGAATGGTTTAATTCATCTTATGCCCAAAACACATCTATGATTAATTAAGCGACTAAGTACAGCCCATTTGCGCCTTGCGCTTTACTTTGCTCCTTTAACCAGCAAAAGTAGACTTCGACCAGCTCTAAATGCACTTGTGCTTTCGACCATAAATAGGTCCTTTATGTCACTGTGTTTGAATGTAGAATAAGTGTTGTGAAGTGACTGACAAAAGAATAAGGTATTTTGAGATAAACAGGTTGGAGTTTGTTCTGGTCTCTGATGGTTCTGTGATCACTATATGAGTGTCATATAGTGCCACATTTATTCAAAGTTCACAGCACCATCTAGTGGACATTTGAAACTGTATTCAGATGTATCTAAAAAGGTAGTGAATCAGTATACAGTAAAATTAATGGGGTATTGATTAAGTTATTAGTGGATTAACCAATTATGAGGTTCTGGGGGAAAAATAAACTGAAGGCTCATATTGATACCCCAATCTCTATATCTGAGGCCTTTCCTCCCACACCGTGACTACCCCTGGTGTCATTATGCAGCTTACGAAGGGACCAGCCTCACCTGAAGCCCCATCCATCTATGGCGCTGGCAAAGACCACATTTCCTTGGTCAGGAGAAAAGTAGAGCTGGGAGTCATCAGCCTCCTCCAGCCCAGCACTCCAGTCATAAACCTGATCTCCACTCAACGTCTCGTTTTCCTTCTCCTCCTCTTTCTCTGCTCGCTCCTCCAGCACTCTGGATGTGAACAAAGTCCCTGTCACTGCGTTCACCTACAAGGATGAACACACAGACCAACGCTTAGTTACAGTGTTCTACAAAAATGGCTACCAACTTCTTTCATGTTTTTATGGAGTAATAGAAAATACAATCACTTTAATGAATCAAGGCAGCTGAACACAAAAAGTACAATTTCACTGAAGGTTTCTTTGTAGCACAACATTGTGGCTGAGAGTGTTACAGAAGGGTAAAATATATAGATTGTGGGCTGTGTCAGATGAGAGCTGGGCCCCCTCACACCTGTTCCAGGATCTTCTGCAGGTGGGTGTAAGCTTCCTGAGAGGTGAGCTTCAGCTCCATGATGAGTCGGTCTATCTTATTGATGACCAGAACAGGCCTGATGTTCTCCAACCACGCCTGACGCAGCACAACCTGGGTCTACACACGACACATGACACACGTGCAAACATTTAAAAAATAGGTTTCACATGGCTGATCACAAAAAATATAATTCCAATATTTAATATAGTATTTGTTTGCATGCAAAACAGAGAATTTAAGTATGTTTGCAAAAACACTGTGATAATAATTCCATTCTATAAAGATTGTAAAGGTTATCTCAAATGTCAAAGCTCTTGAAAAGGATTTTAACCTTTCCTTAAATATTTGAAAAAGCTGAAATGTTAAAAAGCCTGCATAATGGCTTTCCATCTGAGAATTAAGTGAGAAGACTGAAGGCTGCAACTTCATATTTAATGGACGTTTAGCTTATCATAAAGGCTGAAAACAAGGATAAACATAGCTTAAAATAGGTTTTAAGTTGACCCATATTAGTGAACATTCATGCATTTTACATTGACAGTAAAAATGTTCACTAATATGGGTCAAGGCCAATGCTGACAGCTCATTCAGTTGATATTCAATAACCTATTACAGTTTTTTCTAGGCATCTCTAAATTTAGAATGTACCAACTACAGCAAATGTTTTTGACCAATGAAGCCAAGCTGGGTACTTCCTGCCATTTAGGCAAACTTTAAACATCCAGTAATTATCATCATCAGCTGCCTACTTTTCCAAACTGGGGCCATGCTAACCACCATCTACTGTACGTAGATATCCCTTTAAGTCAAATACATTTAGGCCCATGAAAGTGGGGGGCTATGCACAAACAGTTCTATAGTTTCTACGCTGTTCATGTGAAGTTGATGTAAATACCCTCAAATGAAATCTGACTGTAAGCATTTAAACCTCATAGCCCATGTGTCATTTCAAATATCAAATAAAATCTAATGTACTGGAGTACAGACAAAAAATAAGACCAAATACTTATAGACTGCAGCACTTGTTTACAGAAAAAAATGAAATCTGTAGTAAATAAGATTTCTCTTTATTAACAAACAGCTTAGAGAATGAGACATTAGGTCATAAGTGATATTTACCTGTGGACACACTCCCTCCACAGCATCAACAACTACAATAGCACCATCACACAGCCTGACAGCAGTGGAAACTTCAGAGGAGAAGTCCACATGACCAGGGGAGTCGATCAGATTAAGTAAGTACTCCTGGTCTCCTGAGGAGACAAGAGGCACACAAACACTTTCTAGAGTCTTCTTCTCAAAAAAAAAAAAAAAAAAACCTTGTTTAGACTGCAGAGAATTTATCAGCTTTTAAATTACGGTACTGTCAAACTTCAGTTAAATAATGCTGGAGCTCAAATGTGCCAGTTAGTTAAATTTTTAATCCTATAAAAAACAGTAATTAGCAGCAAGCTAGGCTAATTCATTAGAGACAATAGTATTAAATCTATACGAGTCAAAGCTTTGCACCTAAAAACCACTATATGGTTGCAATTGTCATCTTTCACATTAGGTAGAGCATAGTAAAATCAAGGATCATATTGAGTGCTAGTATGCACTTTTTCTTATTGTTGTGGTTAGCTGGACAAATAAAGATGACTTGCCATCATGTCCACATATTACTGAAGTTGCAATATAGGCTAATAGCAAAATATTGTCAGCTATCGAAAACAAGAACAGTACATGTGAGGATCTGGTGTTAATTCTCTCAGAACTAAAGAACAAGGGACTCATGTTAAATATTTGTTTAGTCCTTAATTCCTTACCATTGCTGTAATGCAGAGATATGGCACTGGATTTCATGGTGATTCCTCTGATCTGTTCATCCTCCCTGCTATCCAGATACCTCAGCTGGTAGATTGACACATCGAAATTAAGCACAAATAATGACAAAACCACTGTATTGTCTGTAGCAAAAAGTCACTTACTTTCCCAGCCAGTCGACTTGATATGATACCATTACTTGCCACTAAGCAGTCAGCCAGAGTAGTTTTGCCTGCAAAGACACCGACAGTTCCAAATGATTTCAATACCTTACAACTTACACTTTCACCTGAACATTTTGACTAACACCAAATCGCTTTCATTTCATTTCATTTTTTAACAAGAAACAACCTTTGATAAATCTTCAAATGTGAAGACTTGCTGCTTTTCTCATATTTATATAATTTTAAATTGAATATATTTGGGCTTGGGACTGCAGGTTGAACAAATAAGCCGAAGCGTTACCCTGGGTATATGAAATTGTTTTTTCTGATATTTTATGTACTAAAAATAGAAATAAAATAAATGATAAATTAATTGAATTTATAACTGAGATTAATTAATAATGAAATTAATCATTAGTATTAATCAATGATTGCAGCTCTAAAATCATCTAACCCCAGTTTGTCCCATGACCTAAATAAGCTCTCAAACTGTCATCATGCCATCGTAACCAAAATTCTCAGATGGAGATATCACACAGTTCTAATGTCTAATGAATGAAAACAAATATATTTTTTACCAAAATCTGTCAGAGGAAAACATTCTTAATACTTCAGAACATCCAGTATAAAGTAGTTACTGTTGAACAGAATAGTGGATCAGTAGTTTGCACTCTTGCCCCACAACAATCTATAGTTCCCTCCCAAACCAGGAAAAAGCATTGGACTCAATGTCATAAATATTGTTGTGTGATAATTATATCCATATGAACTAACTCTACATCAATTTTTTGTTTGAGAAGACTGATATGTCTCTGTGTGTAGTTTTTGTCATACAGTGTATGTCAAGCAATACCTACTACTTATATCGCAATAGACTTCAAAGCTGTTACAGTTAGTTAACACCCTGTACGATCTGGAAACTGAGAGTTTAAGTTATTAACATTGACATGTACAGTTGTGGTCAAAAGTACACTTGTAAAGAACATTTATATCATGGCAGTCTTGAGTTCAAATGATTTCTACAAATCTTTTCTGTGATGAATGATTACACCACATACTCATACGTCTTTGTCACAAAAAACATTCATGCATTTGGTTCTTTTATACATTTTTTAATATGACAAAAATAGGAATGTCAAAAATATATATACAACAACTTTAATTCTCAATGTTGGTGATGTAGAAAGTTGTTTCATTTAAATTTGCTTTTTAGCATGGCCTCGTAACTTGTTGTGAGTGATTATGATCGACTGAAGTTGGTGACTTCTCCAAGCCCATTTAAATAGGGCTTGTTTGATTAACTCATTAGACTTAACCACAAAGCTCATGGCACAACTGTGTCACTGCCATGATCAGGAAGAAACGCAGGCTATCACCTGAGAGAAAATTGGTCAGGATGGTCAAGAGCCAACGAAGAACCATAAAATAGCAGATCTGAGATGGACTACAAGCTACTTGAACACGGGTGTCAGTGTCCACAGTCAAGTGTGTTTCACATTGCCACGGCCTGAGACGCTGCCATGAAAGGACGAAGCCCTTGCACCTTAAAGCTCGACTGAAGTTTGCTGCTGATCACATTGACAAAGAGAAAGCCTTCTGGAGAAATGTTCTGTTTTCAGATTAAACTAATCTTGCTATTCGGCCACAATGACCAGAAATATGTTTGGAGGAGAAAAACTGAGGCCTTTAACCCCGAGCTTCATGAATGTTTTCTTTGACAAATAAGTATATGCTCCAGTCACTCCATCACCAAAAAATAAGAGATATAAAAATTACTGGAAACTCAAGTCTGCCTTGATATATGTTTTTTACCAGTGTTGTAAACTTTTGACCACAACTGTAAATATCTGTTTAATGGCATGTGCCAAATTTAAAGGTGTAAAATATAGATTTATGAAGTGGCTTTATTCATGCTCTGCGGGAACAGTTATTCTGCCGACAAGCAAGTAAATATAATGTGGGCTAAATTTTGAATGGAGTTTGGAGAGTAAAGAACTGCTCACAATCAGGGCTCCCTGCTGCGGTAAAAACGTTTAATGTCCGCGTGTCAACTCACCATGATCAACATGCGCCAGAATGCACAGGTTCCTGGTGTTGGCAGGGTTTCTCTGCAGAGCAATAATCTTATCCAGTCTGGTGAGTCCCATGGCGAGCACCTAAAACAAATTACAACACTAAACATGCAGCCGGTAGCTAGCATTAAACGCGCTTAAAACTGTTACTTGTGTTAATATAGTACGGTGACAGGAAATGGTGTTAACTAGAGCACAGTGAACACGAAGGGTGGAACTAGACTTGACATGAGGATCTGCCACTGATTTGTCTGTGAATTCTAACTGTTAAACAAGTGATATCTGCTAACGCTGTGAGTAGCCTGATCCAACCTCCTCACAGAGAGAAGAATAACACCCAACATCCATTAACCCAACCTCACTTCTAAAGTCTCCGCGCAGCACAACTACAGCGAGCTGTGCTGGCGTGTGGACTTAAATCTGACAGAATTGTTACAAACAGAGCATATTTTAAAGACATGTGGACAGTCTCCACTCACGTTGTTTTCCCGGAAGTTGAAGAGGCACATTAACCACGCCCATTTGCAAACATTGGTGCTGCTTTCAGGGAACATGGGAAATCCTGCAACTTCATCTTAGCTCGCACTTGCCAGGTACAATTAGATACATTCATGATTAATTCGTTACAATACAGTTTGATTCAGCTTCCAGGTTGTAAATACTACTATAATATAGGAATAAGTCGATTGGGCTTTAAATTTAAAAAATTGAGACTCTCTACTGTTAACAAAGTATGGATTCACTGACCAAAGCCCTTCATTTTTTAATTAGTTTTAACCATAGACCATAGACTGAACTTACACAGAAGTCGTCTAAAGACTGACATCCACATCATGTAGGAATCGGTCATAGTTCAGTCATTTCGCAAAATCAATCCATAAAAACACTCTCCAGTTCCTACCACACTTCATAAGTTGTTAACACTGACATATTTTTAATTCCCGTTACTATGGAAGCCCATTTGCGCCACTGTGAAGAAAAAAATAACGATCTGTAAGTCATAATTATGAGACAGTATCTCATAATTCTGACTGAGTGGGCCTGGTCTGTGCTCAGCTGCAGGGAGAGATGTGTCGGAGGGGTTCAGGGGAACTGTGCCAGGGTGACTTTAATGGTCACCGCTGACAGTGTTACTAGTTCTGCTTGTTCCTGTTCAGCAGTAGCGGCTGGAGCTCCGGGTCTCACACCGGGGACACAGAGACGGTCCTCCAGCCCGTCTGCGCTGTTCGTTTGGTGGACTACGATACTTTACACTGATGTTGTTACTGTGTGTGAGGTCGACAATAAAGAGTGGTTGTGTAAACGTTTCCTCTCCGGGTCTGTGTTTGTGTGGAGGAGTAGTGGAGAGACGGCTACATACGCTGGTCACCTCCGCAGGTAACAGTCATTTATCAAGACGGCTGTTCAACAAGCAGGAACATGTAAGGCCTCTCCCAAATAACACTAAGTATTGTAAACTCCTCTCTTAATTTAGGCATCTTCCCCACAGCTTTCAAGACTTCTATGGTGAAACCTCTCCTCAAGAAATCTAATCTAGTTAACTCAGAGCTTAACAATTACAGACCCATTTCTAATCTGCCTTTCCTTGGGAAGCTCTTAGAGAAGTTGGTTTCTAAATCAACTGCTTATTCACCTAACCAACAATAGCATTTTAGAAAGTTTCCAATCTGGTAATCGAGCAAACCACAGCACAGAGACCACCCTACTGAAAGTTGTGAACGACCTGAGAATCAGAGTGCAGCTTTCGATACAATTATCACAATATTTTAATTGACAGACTGGGTCAATGGGTAGGTCTCTCTGACAGGGTATTAGTTTGGTTTCGGTCATATTTAACTCATAGAATGTTTTTTGTCAGCCTGGGTGCTCATGTTTCAGAGGCTCATGGTATACAATATGGTATACCTCAAGGAAGCATTCTTGGTCCAATTCTGTTTTCATTATATATGCTTCCACTTGGAAAGATTATTAACCATCACCATGTCAATTACCATTTTTATGCCAATGATACACAATTGTACACCTCTGTCTCGCCAAATGACCCCAGTGCACTCAATGCTCTCAGTACCTGTCTCAACGATATAAATGTATGGATGGGTAAAAACTTTTTAAAGCTAAAAAAAAAAAACAAGGTTCTTTTCATAGGACCCAAGGCAGCGAGAGAAAAAACTGCACTCGACGCTTGGTGGATTTAGCAGACAGATTAAAACCAACATCACAATCCTGGGAGTGATTTTAGACTCTGATTTAAATTTGAATTCTCATTTTAACAAGGTCATTAAAACACCTTTTTCTCATATAAGGAATATTGCCAGACCTTTTATAAAATAAGAAAGATGCTGAAACTTACTCACGCATTTATTACTAGCTGTTTAGACTACTTTAATTCCCTTTTTACTGGATTACCCAAAAAGACTATAAGAAAACTACAGCTAGTTCAGAATGCTGCAGTCAGAGTTTAAACTAAAAAAATGAAAATAGATCACATCACCCCACTTCTTAAGTCACTGCATTGGCTCCCTGTTTCTTTTAGAATTGATTTTAAAGTTCTTTTGGTGGTTTATAAAGCTTTAAATGACTGTTCTCTTTCCTACATCCAAGACTTTCTTTCATTTTATGTTCCACCCAGATCCCTAAGATCGTCCACTGCTTTTCTTTTAAATGTTCCACGTGTCCCATAAAAGTACCGGTGAGAGCGAGAGTGTAAAAGGGAATTAAAGACCTATGTTTTTAAACTGGGGTAGTGTCATAGCCTTTGTTTTTAAGTTATAATTCATTGGCTTTTACATTACTCTGGTATTTATTTATTTATTTATTATTGACTTATATTTATTGATCTTGATAAGTGACTGTTTCATTGTTTTCATTGTTTTAATTTCTAGTCTTGCAATATGTATTTACTAATGTTTTATTGTTATCTCTCTTTTCTTTCTTGTTTCTAATTTCTAATATATTTTTATTTGTATTTTCATTTATTTTATTTTTTGAATAATTGTATTTTTTCCCCTTTTTTCCCACCTTGGGCTGCATTTCTTGTATGAAAAGTGCTATATAAATAAAGTTGAGTTGAGTTGAGTTGAGGATAAAAGAAGTAGACGTAGCCTCCATGACGTCACCTGTTTTGAAGCCGGAAGTCTATTTCATTTAAATGTAACCATAATTTACAAAATGAACATCCTGCTGTACTGAAGCGATTGAAACCATAAACTAATTCGAAGAATGTTTACTGAGGTAATAACACACAATCGTACTTATTTTTGCAGCCAGTGGAGTCGCCCCCTGGTGGTCATTAGAGAAAACGCAGGTTTAAGGCACTTCCGCATTGGCTTCACTGAACAGAGGCTTGGTTTTAACATGCAGTGGTGAATGCAGCACGTTGCTCAGTGATGTGTACAGTCAATGGATGTGATGCTCTGTGGTTGCTGGGTTACCAGATGGAAAAAACATATTTGAAAAGTTACATATTATATATATATATATATATATATATGTGTGTGTGTGTGTGTGTGTGTGTGTATGTATGTGTGTGTAAATATATATGTGTGTATATGTATGTATTTATGTGTATGTGTATGTGTGTATATATATTTAAATATATATATAGATGTATGTATATGTATACGTACATCATTTTTGTTTTGTTTTTTCTGACTATACTCAACTTGAGGCAATTAAAGCTATGCTGCAAATAGAAAGTGGTGCTGTTTTGGGGCCACCTTGTTGTTTGTGTAGAGACACATATGAGTATGTCATCAACTACAATATTTTTATGGCCACCCACAGCTCCAACACCAACAAGTTCTCTGATGACATAACTGTCATTTGTGACGATAAGACACCCTACAGAGAGGTAGTCAGAGGTGGTCAGACCCTACAGAGATGTCAGAGCCCTGCCATCTTATAATAATAATAATAATAATAATAATAAGTTTATTTTTAACACCTTTCAAGAGCATCTGTCACAAAGTTCTTCACAATAACAAAAAAAGAGACAGTGTAACAGATATCAAAAACAGATATCCAGCTAAAAAAACAAGGCAAAAAAAAAACAACAAATTAAACAAAAGCAAGTCTAAACAGATGGGTATTGAGCTGCTTTTTAAAGGAGTCCAAAGTAGCCACAGATCTTAAGTCCAGTGGGAGAGAGTTCCAAAATTTAGGAGATACAACTTCAAAAGCACAGTCTCTTTTTGTTTTGAGCCTGGAGCAAGGAACAATCAACAAACCCTGATCAGAGGATCTCAGATTCCTACTGGTATTATAGGGATGTAGTAGCTCTTTAATGTAGGCAGGTGCCTGACCATGCAAAGCTCTGAAAGTGATTACAACAATCTTGAACTATATTCTGAAATTGATGGGAAGCCAGTGTAAATAAATCAGGATTGGGGTTACATGAGACCTTGATGCCAGGACATCAACCTCCATCTCAATGTCAGCAAAACAAAGTAGCTGATTGCAGACTACAGGAAGCAACAAGGAGAAGGACAAACCCCCTTCTCCATCAATGCTCAACATGCTTTCCAGGATACTCTATGTTGTGAATTCCTTCTGTGCTGCTGAGGAGCACTGCATCTAGAGTGCTTAGTGACAATTTCCCCTGTTACACAATCCTCCTGACTGGAGTAAGTGACTGCAGGTGTGCTCAGATGCACACAGGTGAAGACTGATCACTTTGCCAGTTCAGAGGAGACAGATATGGCAGTCAGATGTCTCCTGTCCAGCCTCCCTCAGGCGTTATTCACACTTGTCCTTTTTGATGCTTTATTGTTTGTATTATGTTTGTGACCATATGTTTTAATCCATTTCTACCTGATTTACAGATAGCATGATTTACTTTATGGATTATTGAATTATGCACTTTTTTCTTGATTATACTGCAGAAAACCATGAATGGATGCAATAAATGGACAACTGATTCTGCATTTCCCAGAACTCTTTTATTTGAGGCTCTTATTTGCAGCCAACCAGTCCTACACCAGCGTATGCATGAGAGAAATTCTTATCACTCTGCAACTTCTACAAGTGCACCACTGAGTATCCTGACTGGCTGGATCTCCCCCAGGTATGGCAATTGCACAGCCCTCAACCATATGACCTATAGAGGATGGTAAAAACTGCACAGCACATTACGAGGAAGGAGGAAAAAGGCCAACAGGATCTCAATCACCCCAGCCACAAACTGTTCTGCCTGCTGCCACCTGGCAGACGGTATCGCATCACCAGGCTGAGGGACAGCTTCATCCATAAGACTATTAAACTCTTGAACTTTTGAGCTTTCCACTCTACTCGTTACTTTACTCGCACCACACTGGTACACTTTAACTTTTATACTACTTTTACTTACCATTTACTACCTCCTCACACAAGGATACAAGGTTAATTTATTGCCATTTTACAACACAGGGATTTAGAACAAGATGCAGATATAGTCCCATTATGATACATCAGAAAAATAACTGAACTAAACTACTGTTTGAACCTGCACATAATGCAGTATACATATACAGTATATGTATTTACAACCCGTTTACAAACTTTTAACCATTACATTATACATATTTGTTACACTGCCTGTCTACATCCTGTTTTTTGTTGCCCATGAGGTTCACATTACACACATACATGCTGTTGTTTTGCACAGCTTATCTACATTGCAGTTCATTTATTTTATTATTGCTATTTGCTGTACATCTGTCTTTCTTTGAAACCAAAAAAATACATGACAAAACTTGTAATAAAAATAACCGTCTCCTCTCCAAGTTAGACAAATAAAATCTGCCACGAAAAGGTTCCTCTCTGAAAACACAGCTAGAGTGGTTTATAATCATCCATCCAGAAGAACTCATCAGAAATGTTATTTATGGGTTAATCTAACCCATCTTCAACCTAAGCCTGCTCCTGGCTAATATCCGGTCACAGGAAGGTGGATTGGAGAGGATGAAATGGGACTCTGTTGTTGCCCACATATTTACAGAGACATTGTTTTATCACAACGCCCCGGATTAAGCTTTTGCTCTCGACAGGTGTACTGTGGTGTTTTCCAAGCTGACTCACGCAAGACTCCGGCAGGGTGAGGGGAGGCTCAAACGCAGTCAAAGCTAATGGACAATGTTTCTCAGATCACAAACTTTTAATGTGAAGATTTAGACCAATTTTAAAACATGCACTACAGAATTATTCCGTGGGTGTATAGCCTAGAACAATTACAGTGAAGCAGTCATTGGCAATGAAAATCTTAAATCTGAGGCTCCCTCCAACAATGCTCAGTTATGTGTGAAAGAGAAACACGCAGATGTGTCTTGTGTTAGGTAAAGAATCTAACACAAGACATAAAATAGTCTAGAGGTTAAAATACAGAAACAATGTAATATATATATATAAATAAAATATAATATCATAAAACATTGTGGTAAGAATATAATACTGTGGTAGCAGTTGTACAAAAATTATAAAATTAATGAGCTCAAGAGTTCAACAGTCTTATGACTATGACAGGATGAAGCTGTCCGTGGGGGTCCTGGAACTGGTGGCTGCAGTACTGTCTGCTGGATGGCAGCAGGCAGAACAGTTTGTGGCTGGGGGGGATTTGGTTCTTTGATGATCCTTTTGGCCTTCTTCCCACACCACTGGGTGTAGATGTCCTCCATGGATGGCAGCTCCGTCCTGCATTGTAAAAAGAACAAAGTTTGGGGAAACCTTTTAAGGCAACAAACTTCTGCAAAATTGCAAATTTAAAAGTTTTGCTTTTAAGTTTGTTCAAATTTCTATTCTCATTCCTCTTAACTCCAAGTTGCAGTAATTTATAATTTCATATTGGAACAACTTAAAATTCTCATCTGTCAACTTGAATCCAAGTTAGAGTAATTCAGATGTGTACAAAGCACCAACTTAATTTCAGTTCAGTTAGTTTTGTGGAATAAATTACAGTAACTTTAAATTGCACACTGCAAGAGTTAAGGTAACTCAGATTTATCAATTAGGACCAATATCTTCCCATCAAATTATAAATAATCACAGATGCAACGTCTACATTCAAAACCTTTTTTAATTTATCAAAACATATATCAAATCTGTTGCCACAAGGCCAAGTCGATGGGAATTCCTGAGACCCATTGCTGTCTCGGTCTTAGCACTGAACTTGTTTTGTAACTTTACTATACTAGCATGCATCACATCTCGAATACCAAAATACAATGATTTAGCATTTAAGGAGATCTGAGAAGAGTTCTGTTGGAGTTGTGAGCATAGCAAGATGGAATTAAAGATGGAAAAATCAGGACTTTAACAGTGAGACTATTAAAAATACAAAAAAATGGTGGAACAAGGAGGTAGAGTTTTCTACACCAAGGTAAAATATGGAACATAAGAAGATTCAGAGTTACCGCAAGAGGCTCATGGGTTGAAATAAAATTGCAAATAAAATAACAAGGCTAGATCCAACAGAAGGTGAGAGTTTAAGAGGCCAGGATTTGAGTGAGTCAAGGAAGAATATGTGAATTAAGTAAAAAGAGTAGGAAAGGCTTGGTTGCCAGATTGAGAGAGAATATGGCGAGAAAAGAGAAAAATTAGATAAAGGGAAACAGATAAGGGAAAAAAGGGGAGAGAAGAGAGTGAGAGAAGAGATATGGAGTGAGAGAATTTGAGAAAAAGGGGAGAGCAGAAGAGGTAGAGGAGGATCTATCTCTGGCAACTGAGATTTACGTCAGCAGGAACTTCTGCAATTCAAAACTGTCTCAGACCCAACATTGACATGATCAGCCTCTGTCTTCCCGTCCTGACTGTCACGGTTCTTAGTTATGTTTTATTTCTGTAGTTGCCCTGATTAGTTTCACCTGTCCCTCATCATCCTTGCTTCCCTAGTGTATTTAGTCTGTTTGTTCCCCTGTCTCTTTGTCAGTCATCTTTTATGGTTGATTTTGGTCCTTGTGTTCTCCTGAGGTTTTTGTACCTGTACCCGGATTTATATCTTCACTTGCCTGCCTGACTACACTTCCAAGTAAGTTCTCATCAGTAAATGTATCTTTATTATCATCCTGCCTCCATCTGTGTATGGGACCTTCCCCTATGTTCCCCTGCTACCAATCCATGACGAACATTACCAACTAACTCACTGGATTCACTGAAGTTAGTTTTTCAGTGATCTGTTCCATGAAAACCTTCTGAATGGTTTCAAACATGTACCTCAGTTCTTTTGAGTAGGCCTACTGGAGGTTTAAAGGGATAGTTTGGATTTATTTAAATGGTGTTGTTTGAGGTACTTATTTATAGTTTGTGTATTACCTATAGTAGATGACCCTACTGCCCCCAGTTTGGAGAAGCTGACAGTTGTCCCTGCTAACCAACACACCACAGACATTCAGCAATGAACTGCTTTGTACGGGGTCAGCAGCAAAATGTATTTTAACCACCTAAAAGAGTCAATATCAGTTTAAGTATACAGTATATTTAGAATATTTTCACCACTTTATCTTACCATCAGACAGCCCTTTCTGACGGGGAACTGAAGCCGTTTCATCTATCTAAGCTATGTACCCCATACAACCCCACTTCAAAAAATCTAAACTATCCCTTTTAAAGTATAGAGCTGAAAAAAGTAAAGCTGTTGGCAGGTCAGGGAGATCCTGAAGGACAGTGTCTTTTTCTAAAATAACAGTAAAGTTCATGACTCTTGCAGGAGCTGAACTATTACCATCCTTCCTTGAGATGACAGAAAGGAAATGACCATCACATGAAGAGTAAATCAAACTGAAAGGCATTTGTCATTAAAATACTGTGGCCAAGAATGAACTATTAGATTAGAATTATTCCAAATATTGTATGAACCATTTTTTTCCACCTGGAATTACTTGTATACATGTGTTTGACAAATTTAGCATTTCTATCCCTAACCAAATATTTAACCACCGTAGATGACACCAATTAAATCAAGGAATAGCCAGCAAAGTACAACTCTTGAAGACACTTGGCATTGTGACAGAAACAGAGTACAGTGGAATGGATAGATAGTCCCAAATGGGAAAAGAGGGCATACAGGTAAATGTTGAGGTCAAGTACAGCATAAATAAAAATCTTAGAAGTCTGTCTTTAATAACCACTCACAAGCCAGTTCCTGAACAACGTCTTGTGACTGCCGCGGAGATACAAGTGTAGACCTATCTGTCAATATGCTGTGATGTCAGGTGCCCTTCTGGCCTCCTGCTATCTGTCTGCTGCTTCAAGAGACCCCCGGGCTAACCATTCCCAAAAAGTCTCCTCCTTCAGCTTGATGGCTTCCTTCACCGCTGGTGTCCATGACGGGCACCAGTGGCCTTCTGACAGCTCCCTAGCAGCTGCCTCTACAATGGAGGCTTTGAACATGGTCCACTCAGATTCCACCCCAACCTCCCGCGTGATGCACGAGAAATTCTTACACAGGTAGGATTGAAGACCTCACTGACAGAGGCCTCCACCGGACATTTCCAGGTCACCCTCATTACACATTTGGGTTTACCAGGTCTGTCCAGCAGCCTCCCCCACCATCTGATCCATCTCACCACGATATGGTGATCAGTGGATGACTCTGCTCCTCTCTTCACCAGAGTGTCAGACATATGGCCAAAGATCTGATGATATGACCACAAAGTCGACCATTGATCTTTGGCCTAGGGTATTTTCGTATCAAGCACATTTATGAACCACCCTATGCTCAAACATGGAATTTTTAATGGCCAATCCATGGCTAGCACAGAAGTCCAATAACAAAGTACCACTCAGTTCAGACAGGCTGCTCCCCCCAATCACCCCCCTCCAGGTTTCTCCATTGTTGCCCACATCAGCGTGTAAGTCTCCCAGTATAACTATAGACTCCCAGAAGGTCGGATACTGAACGGTGCGTAGGCATGCATGCCTGCCTTTGCCTGCTGCCTGGCTTACAATGCACCCGACCGCAATGCCTATCCCCGCAGGTGGTGGGTCTAAGGGCAGCAGCTCCATTCTCTTGAGCTGTGTCCACCCGAGCCCCATGGGTCAAGGCCTGGTCACCAGGCGCTTGTTGGCCGATTCATATAGGGTCTGTGAATTGCTCTTAGTTCGGCCCCTTCCCTGGGACCAATTTGCCTAGGGAGACCATACCTGGGCTAATTCATCACAAAGATCATTGCTATGCTTCTGTGTGTTTTTCAGTGGCTGTCAACAACTTTCAAAATCTGTCTGTATGTATTAATATGTTCACACACCCTCCTGTCCCCCTTTCAATTTGTTTGGCCTAGTGCAACCTTTCAATGTTGCAGGCCTACAGTCCTGTGATGTTAATGAATCTGTTTACCAATTAGAATGACATAACTTTAAATCCCAGGCTGGGCAAAGTGTACTCACATGTAATCACAAATTGTCTAATACAGGTATAATCAACGTGGTTGAATCTTTGCCAGTTGCCACTTTGATGTTGTTACTGTGTGTGGGGCCGACAATAAAGAGTGGTTGTGTGAACGTTTCCTGTCTGGGTCTGTGTTTGTGTGGAGAAGTAGTGGAGAGACGGCTACATACGCTGGTCACCTCCGCAGGTAACAGTCATTTATCAAGACGGCTGTTCAACAAGCAGGAACATGCCAACAGTTTGTCAGCTCAGCTGTGAGATCAACCAGCGCACTGTGGCTGTGTAAAACATATCAAGAGACTGGTCAAAGCAGAGGAAAACAGGATTGTTATTTTTTTTCATCACAGTGGTGCAAATGGGCTTCCATATGATGGCTCTTCCATGAAGAGAACCTTGTACTGTGTCCATTGTTTTACAGTCATTCCTTGTGTAATAATTGTGTAAAGTATATTTGGACCAGTGTGCATAGCCCGAAGCAGAGACCCACGGTTCACCACCAACCCCTTCACATTTTGAACAGATTCTCCCCCCTCAGAGACTCACCCGCTGAGAAACTAACTCTGATAATTGGCAGTTTGATCCTGAGAAATGTGAAATTAGCGACACCAGCGTCCATAGTGAGGTGTATCCCCAGGGCCAGAGCAGGAGACATTGAATCGTATTTAAAACTGCTGGCTAAAAATAAACGCAAATATAGTAAAATTGTAATTCACGTCGGCTGTAATGATTCCCGATTACGCCAATCGGAAGTCACCAAAATGAATGTGGAGTCGGTGTGTAACTATGCAAAGACAATGTCGGACTCCATAGTTTTCTCTGGACCCCTGCCAAATCTGACCAGTGATGACGTGTATATCCGCATGTCGTCATGCTGGTTGTCGAGGTGGTGTCCAGCAAACGATGTGGGCCTCAGATCATTGGCCGTCATTCTGGGGGAGACCTGGTCTGATGAGGAGAGACGGCATTCATCCCACTTTGGATGGTGCAGCTCTCATATCCAGAAATTTGACCACGTTTATTAGTGGTCCCACACCGTGACCATCCAGAGTTGAGACCAGGAGGCAGAGCTGCAGTCCTACACGTTTATCTGCGCTTCCATTAGAGCAGTTACCCACCAAAACCCCCATAAAAAACCCCATAGAGACTGCCCCCTGACCACTTCATATATTCAGTCAAATTTAAACAGAAGAGGAGTTACTCATAAAAACTTTCAACCAAATAAGAAAATTAAATGTGGACTCTTAAACATTAGATCTCTGTGCTCTAAAGCTGTGTTAGTCAATGATTTAATATCTGACTATCATATGGATATATTTTGCCTAACTGAAACTTGGCTGTGTCAGGAAGAATATGTTAGCCTGAATGAGTCCACTCCTCTCAGTCATATTAATACTCACATTCCTCGAGGCACTGGCCGAGGAGGTGGAGTTGCAGCCATCTTCGACTCTAGCTTATTAATCAACCCTAAACCTAAACTCAGTTTTAACTCATTCGAAAGCCTTGTTCTTAGGCTTTCACACCCAATGTGGAAAACTCTACAGCCAATTCTATTTGTCATAGTGTACCGCGCTCCCGGTCCGTATTCTGAATTTTTAGCAGAATTCTCAGAGTTTTTAACAAGTTTAGTCCTCAAAACAGATAAAGTCATTATTGTAGGTAATTTTAATATTCATATGGACATGGTTAATGATAGCCTTAGTTCTGTGTTTATCTCACTATTAGATTCGATTGGTTTCTGTCAGAGTGTAAACAAACCCACTCACTGTTTTAACCACACACTCGATCTTGTTCTGTCATATGGAATCGAAATTGAACATTTAATAGTCTCCCCACAAAATCCTGTTTTATCAGACCATTATTTAATAACTTTTGAATTTATATTACTGGACTACAGGCCATTAGGCAAACACTCCTTCAGTAGATGCCTGTCTGATAGTGCTGTAGTTAAATTTAAAGAAGTGATTCCATTGGCATTTAATTCAATGCCATGTCTCAATGTAACAGAGGACTCCTATGCTAACTTTAGTCCCTCCCAAATTGATCATCTGGTTGATATTGCTGCAGGCTCACGGCGAACGACTCTGGATTCTATTGCCCCGATCAAAAAGAAGATAATAAAACAAAACAGGTTAGCCTCATGGTATAACTCCTTAACCCACAAATTAAAAGAAAATTAGAAAGAAAATGGCATCCCACCAAACTGGATGAATTCCATTTAGTTGGCAAGATAGTCTTAGAACATATAAGAAGGCCCTCTGTAATGCCAGAGGAGCCTATTACTCCTCACTAATAGAGGAACATAAGAACAACCCCAGGTTTCTTTTCAGCACTGTAGCCAGGCTGACACAGAGTCAGAGCTCTGTTGAGCCATGTTTTCCCAGAGCTCTCAGTAGTAATAACTTCATGAGCTTCTTTGATGATAAAATTCTAACTATTAGAGAAAAAATTAAATTCATTCATTCATCATCTTGTGCCCTCAGCCAATTCAGATATATCTTCGAGTACAGGAACCTTACAAACAGCTGTAAAAGCAGATATATACTGATTTCTTCATCTAAACCAACAACCTGCCTCTTAGACCCCATCCCAACTAGGCTGCTTAAAGAAGTTCTATCCTTAGTTAGCACTTCTTTACTAGACATGATCAATCTGTCTTTATCAACAGGCTATGTACCACAGTCCTTTAAAGTAGCTGTAATTAAACCTCTTCTTAAAAAGCCTACGCTTGATCCAGGGGCTTTAGCCAATTATAGACCTATATCTAACCTTCCCTTTCTCTCCAAAATCCTTGAGAATGCGGTCATTAATCAGTTATGTGACTTTTTACACAACAATAGTTTATTTGAGGATTTTCAGTCAGGATTTAGAGTGCATCTTAGCACAGAGACAGCACTGGTGAAAGTGATATATGACCTTCTGATTGCATCAGACAAAGGATTTGTCTCTGTACTTGTTCTGTTAGATCTTAGTGCCGCTTTCGATACCACTGACCGTCGGATCATATTACAGAGACTGGAGCATTTGATTGGCATCAACAGACCTGCACTAAGCTGGTTTAAATCGTATTGATCAGATAGATTTCAGTTTGTACATGTAAATGTAAATTATGAATTCTCTGTGCACACGAAGTTAGTCACGGAGTTCCACAAGGTTCGGTGCTTGGACCAATTTTAGTCAACTTTTATATGCTTCTTTTAGGCAATATTATTAGGAAACACTCCATAAACTTTCACTGCTATGCAGATGATACTCAATTAGACTTGCCGATAAAGCCAGATGAAACCGATAAGTTAGCCAAGCTTCAGGCATGTATTAAGGACATAAAAGACTGGATGACCTGCAATTTTCTGCTGTTAAACTCAGACCGAATGAAGTAACATTACGCAACATTATAAAAATCAGGCATATCCTGTCTCAAAAAGACGAAGAAAAACTAGTTCATGCATTTGTTACTTGTAGGTTGGATTATTGTAGTTCCTTATTATCGGGCTGCCCCAATAAGTCTCTAAAGACTCTCCAGCTGATCCAGAATGCGGCTGCACGTGTACTGACAGGAACTAGCAAAAGAGAACATATTTCTCCGATATTAACTTCTCTGCACTGGCTCCCTGTAAAATCCAGAATAGAATTTAAAATCCTCCTCCTCACTTACAAAGTTGTTAATGGTCAGGCACCATCATATCTTAAAGAGCTGATAGTAACGTAACGTCTAAAAGTAGAATGGGAGCCAGAGCCTTTAGTTATCAAGCTCCTCTTCTGTGGAACCAGCTCCCAATTTGGGTTCTGGAGGCAGACACCCTCTCTTCGTTTAAGAGTATGCTAAAAATGTTCCTCATTGATAAAGCTTATAGTTAGGGCTGGCTCAGGTGAGTCTTGAACCATCCTTTAGTTATGCTGTTATAGGCTTAGACTGCCGGGGGATTTCCCATGATGCACTGAGTTTCTCTCTCCTCCTCTCCCTCTCTATCCGTACGCATTCCTATCCCACTAATACATGTTACTAACTCCACTTCTTCCCGGTAGTTCCTGTGCTTTCTGTGCTTTTTCTCCTTCTCACTTTCTGCAGGTATTTCTGCCTCTGGAGCTGTCGATTCTGGATCTGTGATTGCAGGCCGTCTACTGCCCCCATGTTCCTGCTCCACACTCACTGCTGCAGTTGTTATTATTATTAGTCTGATTTGTTGTCTCTCCTCCTGTTCTGTCTCCCCTCTCCCCCTCTCTCCTCCCCTTCCAACCCAACTCGGTCGATGCAGATGGCCGCCCACCCAGAGCCTGGTTCTGCTCGAGGTTTCTACCTGTTAAAAGGGAGTTTTTCCTCGCCACTGTCGCCAAGTGCTTGCTCATGGTGGGAACTGTTGGGTCTCTGTAAATAATATTTTAAAGAGTATGGTCTAGACCTACTTTATGTGAAAGCGTCTTGAGATAACTTTTGTTATGATTTGGCGCTATACAAATAAAATTGACTTGACTTGAAATATGGGTTCATAATTGAACTGAAGAGAAACAGACAGCTAAGGTTACAATCTTTAGGACCGTTAAACCAACTGATGAAGTCCTATTTAGTGGCCTCGTCCTCCTGGTTGCCCCGAGATAGTTGGTTTGGTTCCTAATTATATTGTGTGCTTGATTCCCAGTATACCTGCTTGCATGTGTTCATTCAGGATATGTCCCTCAACAATAACATATTTCCTATTACTTAATATTGAATATGAAAATATTAGATTAAAATAGGTTAAAGTAAAGACAAACAATTTTGCTAACAGTTAATTCTTTACTTAAATCAAATTATTTACAACAAATCCAAATTTTTCTCCTTCATTAATACTAGTTTATATAAACATTCAGTTGCTGAACTTAGCTCTAAACTATAATTCAGAATAAAAGAAAAGTGGTAAAATGTTAAAGATCTCTTATTTGGCTTTAGGTCAAATTAGATAAAACAAATATTTTTCTCATGTTCTTCATTTTACCACATTTGCATTGTTGTACATTTTTTTCCCTCAGTATGATAGAATTCACTATTAGTGTATATGAACGTGTAAACAGCTCACCGCATCTGCATTTTGTACTAATTTTCAAAAAATTATGATAATAATAATAATCAGAATTGAAATATGCTTCTGCAACTGGATGAAATGTTACACAACCATTTATGTGATAGGTCACCTACTCACCAACTGACAAAGCCGATTTACTGTTACAATGATGCTATGTAACAATTTTGGTGCAAGTTGGTCAAAAAAAAAAGGAAAGATTCTAATTAAACACATGAAGCGTGTCACATGACATAATAACATAAGACCATAATATAAGTCACTCATTATATTAATAAGATATAATTGTTACATACGCTGTGTGTACAATTACAAAATGCAAATATGTATTGTTAATTTCAATTTTATTTCAGCAAATGACAATGATAATTGCTATTTAATCTGATTTTTCTTCTTTATCTGATTTACAACTGGGTTTACATACAGACTGAAAGGGGAGAGAAATTGGTCAATAAAACCCCCAACAAATCAACAATAGCTCAGAGAGATCAGCAGACAGATTCCAAAATCTTAAACACAAACTTGTACATCATTACGTACTCAATACCACCCCCCAACGATTAATCAAGGACAGTGTCACCAAGCAACAGAATTTCACTGATTGACAAAATGATGACAGAGTCAGACATTGTAGTTGGTGGGATCCATAAAGAAAAAACTGAAAACCAGACTTTATGGTACAAGCACACTAAAGCATGCAAACACATGCTGCAGTTCTGAACGTGTCAGTCGACTGGTGAGAAGTCTAGAAATAAACTAATACATAAAGAGATGGAGGGACAAATCTGATGAAGCTCTGCTTAAGTATGAGAGGATAGGATCTTTTGAAAAATATGTCTTTTCCCACCTAAAAAATACTATATTTGTTATTTCTTTGCAGCCCAGCTGGGATGGACTGGGGGTAATGCTAAATGCTACACAATTAACTGAATTAATTTAAGATCCAAGAGTCAAAGACTGACAAGATGAAAAGATGCTCTGTTGTAAAATATTCAACAGTTTTTAATGTGAACAACGCTTTTCGCGTAATTCCTGTGGGGTCAAAGTTTGCATGTGCTTCCATTTGTCTGGTCTTCAGTTTGGGTGGTCCCATCCTAAAGAACAGCAGTTACTAATTATTCAGGGGTGAAAGCTAGCTTGTATGCAACACAGCTGTAACACGACTACTAGACTCTGTAGCCTTTTACACTCAGCTAATACATTCACTTCTCAATATCGACAGATGTGAACAAGAGAGGGGTTGATGACTCTGTGGATACACCTACAACAGCTAATAAGTCTACTATTGAATATAAAATGATGCAGGTTAAAGACAAATTGGTCAAGTATGATTTCATAAAGGAATGGTGCCTAAAACTTGCCACAAATGCACATTGAAGCTAAGTGCAGTGTTGCTGGCACATGCTTCTTAAAATGTAACACCTCCAACCTGTTGCTGAAAACAGTTCTGCTAGTGAGGGCAGTGAGGAGGAAATTATGCAGAAAAATGAATAATAATGAAATGAAGGAGTAAGTTCTTTTAGCTCTTCTTGACATTTATTTTTATTCATGGCTTACAGGATGGGGTTTTGTGTGTGCAGTTGTATAGTCATCAAATTGTGAAACATCTATGGATGGGCTTCACATCCTTTCAACCTGCAATAGTTTTAAAGGACCAGGCCCTCATAGGCAGGGCCCTCAGACTCAGGGGATTCTCTCTGCAGGCGAAGATGCTCCAGTGTGTTTTGGAAGTGTTTGTTGATCTGCTCCGTTTCCTCACTAGCCTCGAGGTTGGGAAGATCTTCCCTGATCTTTTGGATCAGCTGGTTTAATACCTGTACAGTCACCTGGACAGGTGGAAAAGGCACAGTGTAAGGGTGATATTTACAAAGCTTTTATGAACTGCATTCACATCATATGTAAGTAAGTGTCTATGTGTTTTGACAGTTAAAAACAATGTTGGAGTACCTATGTGCACATACTCGTTTGAACCCATGAAAATGACAAAACTGAATTTTAAAAATAGTCAACTGTTGGTTACATGTAAACATTACATGGTTTACAAGAAAACTTCACACAGGGCAGGACACCTTTAATGATAATTTCAGTTTTCGAACTATGAAAAAACCCAGTCGTGTACACATGGATATCAGCTATCTCCAAGAGAAATCTATGGAGATCAGGTATTTCCTAGAATACCAGATTTTGTTTAAAAAAAATCAGATTACTGCATAGTGATGACAGTAACAGTTGCTTAGGTGCCTGCAAACACACTGACAGTTGCTCACAGTACAGCTTGGAACAGGTGTCTTAACCATTTAATAATTTGGGTTGTCCTACCGCATCGTTTTCCCTCTCATAGAAGCAGACGTATCTGTTGAGGATTTCAATGAAAAGCTGGACTTGCAGCGATGGGTCCATGCACTGGTTGGCAATCTTCAGAGCTTTCTTTAGACACTCCATCACCCGCTTACCATCACGGATCTAACGATGCAACATCAGTAGTTGTGTCAATACAGTGATCTAGCAAGCCTACCAGACAAATAGATATTATTGAAAAATAATTGTTGGGTCTAAAATTAAAAAAGGAAGCACCCAGTGGGATTCAGTGTGCTTAAGATGGACAACTGAACTGAAAATGTTTACAGTGTTAGTCATGTTTACTCGTCTATTCCTGTTATGGCTTGTAAGCTCCAATCTGGTGTGGACGCCATCAAATCAACACCTTTATTCACAATGAGTATACTGGCGATATGTACTCACAGCACATTTAGTTCCCTCTGCTGATACATTTTTTTCCCCAGATATAACTATGTTTGAAAGGGCAAAAAAAAAATAAAAAAATAAAATAAAATGACTCCAACACACCTCTTCACCATTTTTGTCAGTGCTGCGACCCGACCAGAAGAGATGAGCACAGATACTGACGGCTCGGCACTGGTCAGGCTTTTTAAGCAGCTTGGAGGCAGCCAGCGCACACTGAGTCCTCAGCGGCTCATGGTTTTCCTCGCTGAAACATCGCATTCGCTCAAAGGTACCAATGATCAGTGTGATGGCTGCCAGCTGGGCTTTGGAGTCGCTGATCTCATCCTCATACAGAGAGAAGGCCTGGTGAGGGGGGTGTATTGAGTAGAGAAGAAATGGGAAAGGTGGGGTTGGTGGGCATGGTGGGAGAGAAGAATATGAAGAGACAAAGGATATGAATAGGAGAGAGCTAGATGTTGGTTTGTTTACAGTTTCAGAGATTAAAATTGGGGAGAAAAAAAGTCAAAAGAAATCACCACATTGCCTCTGGAATTTTAAAATAAATTTTTGGTCTTGGTTAGTTGCACATTATTCAGTATTATTCCATTCAAGTAAATAAAAAAAACACTATGTGGAACTAAATGTTATTTTGTTTATCATTCACCATATATAATGTGGTTCTTAGGGTATTCTAGAGCAATAGCAATTGTAGCGTTGTTTGACTTGTACATGAATCTTTGAGGCCAGGTAGGAAAAAATGTGTTTTACTGTCTTAACTCAAGTTGCTTTCACACCTGTACTTTGGACAATATGGTCTGGACTAAATTCTTTCACTGTGTCCTGTGTAGATACGGTGTAAGCCTGAATGGTAAAGAGATTCAAAGGACTGACATTCTACCTGTGACATGAACTCATAAGCTACAGTCTCGTGGTTCTCAAAGCCAATCTCGCCTGCAGCCAGTGCACCCTGCAGGAAGAGTCGAAGAGGCAGCTCAGCAAGCTCAGCCTTGATAAGTGCACTGATGGTCTGATGGGCGAAGGAAAAGATCTTCTGACACTTCTTTTCCCACTTGTCATCCTGACGAGAGACACATTTGGGATAATTTAATAGTAGGATTGACTAAACTACAAATGCATGTGAAATGTAGTGAAAAGCATGTTTGCACACCAGTGAGGAGTTTTCCTTGTATCTGAAGGCCAGCTGGTAGGCGGCGAACACCAGAGGAGGGAGTGTGTAGCGAATCCTTTGGTTTCCACCTGCACCAAAGTGTTTCCGGGCTGTGTTCAGAATCTGACAACAAATCAGGATGTTAACTTCAATGAACAACAGACAACAAACATTGTGACCCACCAATCACTAACACACTGTTTGGGATGAAAAAGTTATACAAATATGAAAAACATGACAGTTTTATATCTGTTCATGTCTTTCAAGCCATACTGTAAATTTAGATTTTTTTTATGCATTTTCATACTTTAACAGCCAGCTACTTGTTTCTATTTATAAATCAATGAACAGTGTGTAATACATCACAGTACACATCTAAGTTTGAATTGATTGAGGTGGGAAAATACTTTTAAAAAAGTAAACACTACAGGATGATTTCCAAAATAGCAGTAATGTAAAGTACAGTAGTAGCAGTATAGTATGTAGTATATCAAAATCACTGGTTTGCCCCTTTAATGTTAAGAAAAAGACCTACAAGGTACTGTTGATCAGGATCTTCAGAGTGGAGTAGATGGATGAAACGACCCACAAGGCTCTGTTCCTCAGCGAAGTCTTCAGGGTCAGGATCATCAGCTGGTTGGTCTGGCTGGTCCTGTATCAGTGTGGATACCAAGTTCAGGATGGCGTCCACCTACAGAAAGGAGAGAGGGAGGTAGGAGTTTTGACTTAATGTACTTTTTTTGGGGACACATTTTCTTCCTGCTTTTGGCTGAGTGGCTGAACCACTCTGATGAGGTCATGTGTCAGAGTCAAATACTAACAGCGCCAGGTGTTAACTGAATCAACTCACAAACTAGCTTTGTAATATCTGACCTGTTTAAAGTGAAGCGTAAAACAAGTAATATGTAATATGGTTGACATGAACCCCTGGACATAAGAATAACCCCAAGTTTTTATTTTCAGCACTGTAGCCAGGCTGACACAGAGTCAGAGCTCTGTTGAGCCATGTATTCCCAGAGCTCTCAGTAGTAATAACTTCATGAGCTTCTTCGATGATAAAATTCTAACTATTAGAGAAAAAATTAATCATCTTGTGCCCTCAACCAGTTCAGACATAACTTTAAGTACAGAAACCTTAGAACCAGCTGTAGAACCAGATTTATATTTAGACTTTTTTTCTCGAATTGACCTTCACCAACTAACTTCAATGATTTTTTCGTCTAAACCAACAACCTGCCTCTTAGACCCCATCCCAACTAGGCTGCTTAAAGAAGTTTTACCCTTAGTTAGCACTTCTTTACCAGACATGATCAATCTGTCTTTATCAACAGGTTATGTACCACAGTCCTTTAAAGTAGCTGTACTTAAACCTCTTTTTAAAAAGCCTACGCTTGATCCAGGGGTTTTAGCCAACTATATACATATATCTAACCTTCCCTTTCTCTCTAAGATCCTTGAGAAAGTGGTGGCCAATCAGTTATGTGACTTTCTACACAACAATAGTTTATTTGAGGATTTTCAGTCAGGATTTAGAGAGTATCATAGCACAGAGACAGCACTGGTGAAAGTGACAAATGACATTCTGGTAGTACATGTAACTGATGAATCCTCATACATCCTGCACACCGAAGTTAGTCACGGAGTTCCACAAGGTTCTGTGCTTGGACCAATTTTATTCACCTTATATATGCTTCCTTTAGGCAATAATATTAAGAAAAACTTTCACTGCTATGCAGATGAGATAATATTTTAAAGAGTCTAGACCTACTCTATGTGAAAAGTGTCTTGAGATAACTAGTGTTATGATTTGGCGCTATACATATAAAATTGACTTGACTTGGGGTGCAGACTAATAAGGAACCATGAAGACAAGCTATAATTTTAAAAAAGAACAGAGTAATAATTTTATAACTTTATAAACTATTCTATGCCATTTTTGTGGTGGGTACCCTTGAACCTGCTGGCTCATTCTGTGCTGCATTTTCACTCTTAACTTTTGGTCACACATCCAACAACAACATGTTGATTTTTAACTCAAGGAGGTAATCATATGAGATCCAGGATGAGCCCTTACCCACATCTAAGCAGTTCTTTAATTGCTAGCCACAGATACTTTATAAATAAATAATTTAAAAAGTTGACATTGAGAGTAATCAGGGTTTAGAGAAATTGATCTGTCTACTTTTGTTAAAAAGGCCAACACGTAAATGCTGGCATCCTTGTGCTTAAGTGGTAGCTAGGAATCTGACCTGTTCCTGTGCCACAATGGTGGTATTGTAGTCCAGCGTGTTGCTCAGCACATAGCAACTCATGCTCTTGCGCGACTCGTAGTCAAAGTACTCGAAGAGTGGTGGGAAGTGCTTGAGCTGCAGCACCGTCAGGATGTTGTTGTAGCTATCCACTGGGATCTTCAACAGTCGGGTAAGCTCCTTTGACACTGCGCTGCTGGTTGCAATGCTACAGGAGGAAAAAAAATGGAAAGGGTGTGACACGTAAGTGTGAAAGCAAGCCAGGCAAAGAGTACATTTAAATGCTAATTACTATCCCTGTTCTGTCCTGTCTGTGATCATAATTGTGATAACAAAGTTTACAAAGAGTAACAAAGCAACGGGAGTATGATGGTTGCCAGGTTTCAGATCACTGTCCACCATCTTGCTATTTCAAACAACAACTTTCACTCTCCCTCCTCTCTTTTAGCGCTTCTCCCCCATTTCTGTTTTTCAGGTTCTCTCGACTGTGTGAACATCTATGTCTTTTTATAGTCTAACTGCTATCTGACATTTCTTAGGTTTGACAGTTTGGAGGAATTACTGTAAAATGTTGAATAATGTCCAGTTATTGTTAGGCTCACTCCCTTGAACACACAGATAAGATTTCCTAATATTGCAGGCGCCCCACGACCATTCAGCACAGGCCAAATAAAATGTTAAAATTATTTTAATCTTCAGTATGTCAGGACTTATGGGACTTACTGTTCCAAGTTGAGCTTGTTGAATATCTCCACAGTGCCCTCCAGGACCTTATCTACATAGTCAACACGTTCTGGGTAGCATTTCATGGCCAAATTGATGAGAGAGACCTGAAGAGAGACCACGTCCTCTGATGGCATGTCCTGGCGAGACTGAAGAAGGAATCATAGAATGAAAAAAATCAGCATGGTCAGTATAAAGTTTGTTTAAAACTTAAACTTGGCCTAGTAAGACCATTTAACTGGATTATCATACTGTAAGCAGTTGACGTGAATGACAGTGAAAATCTTTTTTTAGGTTCATCTGACATGCAATCTCATGACACCTTGCATGCTCACAAACAATAATCAAAAGTTATAATTGTTTAGATTTTTTGTGCATAAAAATGCACATTAAATAAGAAATAATTACATAAGAAGAAGAAAAAAAGCAAAGCAAGAGCTTAATTTAATACCTATTCTGCATATTTAACTTTGTGCTGCTGCCTTTCTGTTTCCAACTCATTCGCTGCCACATTCTAAGGGGAGATAAGGGAAGTCACTCCTGGAAGTATAACAACTAGAAACATATTTTATTGACAATTGTTTTATGAATGGATTTATTGAAGTGAAAGACTTAAGTGAGTTGAGAGCCTGCTATGCATAAAATAGTTATTGGATTTCATATGGCTGTTTTAATATATATATATATATTTTTTTTTTCCCCAAGCAGTAGCGACTGGCACTGATGTCGGTGACAAATAGATTGCATTTCTGTGGCAAATTCACAATAAAAGTCACCTGGTGTTTTGTCAATGGAATGCTTTTAATGTGAAGGAACAGCAACAGGAAAAATTGAGTTTTCTTTAGCAGTTAATGCTCCAACATTAACAACTCCAACATGTTTGTAGAGCAGTGAACACTGTAAATAGTCAAACCTGTGACAGGACTCAGTCTCCTGTCACTCAGGCAGAGACCGACTGTAACTCGAAGGGTGGGGTATTTGTGCCTTCTAGCTAGATTAGAAACAGAGTAAAATCATCTGGTGTAAAGTAAGACAGTCCGGTCAGTGTTCATGTCAGATAAATTTGTATAATGCAGTCAAATATGTGCATATCAGTATTGCTGCAAGACAGCAGATTCTCTGCTTCCAGATATGAATAGTTAACTAGCAACAGTCGTTATGTGAATATGTACAGTATAACTTATACAAAAAAAATAATGTAAAACACCAATTCATTGTCAACATTTTAAGATACTCATGTTCTGAGCTTTGACAATCCAATTCATGAATTAGCTTACTTTGGTTTTAAATTATATCAATAGCTTTAAAGCCAAATCAAAAACTATTTGATTGCTTTTGCTTTGCATAAGAATATCCGTCCTTTTAATTTGTCTAAAATACAATTGAGGCTGACTTGGTGTGTTTAAATTGTATTATGTTTCCTGTTTGTCTAGTGGTGTTCTGTCACTGTGTGAATGTTTTAGTTGTGACCTGCCAAGAGATTGCAAGTGAAAATGACCTTTAAGCTAACTCTATTCCAATATGTCAAATGGTATAAATATTATTATTGTACTTTTTTTTTTCTTACAAATAAAATAAATAAATAAAAGTGAACAGAAATCACAGGTAACTTGCTGAACCCCCTAAAGTTTGGCTACCAGGCAAACTGGTCAGCAGATGATGCAATCAACATGGGACTGAACTGCATCATGCAACTCCTCAACTCCCCACGGACATATGCAAGGATCCTCACCCAGCTCACTGTGCCAGCCCCCAGCTGTCAGTGGATCACAAATTTCTTGACAGACAGGAGGCAGCAGGTGAGGCTGGGTTAAATTCCATTCAGCACTGAGAAAATCAACCCCCCAGGGATGTGTGCTCTCCCCGCTTCTCTCCTCCCTCTACACAAATGACTGCACCTCAGGGGACCCGTCTGTTAGAGTCCTGAAGTTTGCAGAAGACAACAGTCATCAGTGATGAGTCTGCAGATAAACGGGAGGTTGAACAGCTGTCCCTCTGGTGTGGTCATAACAACCTGGAGCTTGACACTGACAGTTGACTTCAGGAGGAGCCCCTCAACACTGTCTGCTGTGGAAACCTTCAGGCTCCTGGGATCTAAAACTACCAGGACCCAATGTGGGAGTCCAACACAGGGCCAGATTTGCCAGCAAAACTCCTGTCGGGTAACACCGGCAGACTTCCTCAGGCACAGGAAGCATGGAGGAAAGGTAAACATTGTGCATTTGCATATACTACTGACATTGTAATGAAACAAGGCCAGTTGCAAATCTGCAAAGTGTCCTTTAACTTGGAGATTGCTGAAGAATTGGGAAACATAAAATGTACTTGGGACCTAACAAAGGACAGGGATGCATTGTGCTTCACCATGGGCGTCGTCTGACCTGGGCATTCAGGGATATTGCCCCGAAGATGTTTTCTTTAGCCCGGGAATAATTCTCGACTTTGAGCGTTTTGTCACCAGAGAAGACAGCAGTGTTGTAATTTTGTATTGTCAGTGAACAGAACGGAAGCAAGGCCAATCAGAGAGGGTATACCGGAAAAATACATTGAATACTTGTGTCTTATTGGCTGGCAGGTCCCTTGAACACTAACAGCTAAGTTACCACAGCTTCCTTAAAGCTTAAAGTTACAAGCCGAGCTGAGTTCATGCTAAAAAAAAAAATGCATGGAAACGGTCTATTCAGAAGTACGTTTTTAAAAGTTTTAAAAGAATTTGTCTCAGCCCCTTATGATTAACAGTCCAGCTAATGCCCCTGTGCTTTACTAATGTAGCATAGAGTCTTCTCTAGTCTTAGGCTTCGAAATTAGGGTGGGTTTTGACAGCATTTTGCTCACAACTGGAAAATGACATATTATATTACCTAATTTTATTATTTTTTATCAGTGCCAAAGATGCTCGCAATAAAATAGTAAAATAAATATATACAGATGTTATGGCTAGGTCCAATTTAGTCAGATTGCAGCTGTGACTTTTGCAGAAAAGTCAGTATGGGAATCCAACCAAGTGGAGTAGGGGGAGAAACAATAGATATGCACTGATCAGTCATTTTAATCTCATCAGGACTGGATGTCTTCTTAAAATCACTTGACCTCACCTTGAGAAATAGTTTAGTGTGAATTTAGTGTGTACAGACTAATCAAATGGTAAACCTAATGTAACCTACTTGAATGACAGTGGCCACTTGCTGAGAGAAGATGTCAAACAGTTTGATCTCAGATGGAATGCCAGGGCCATCTTCTCGATGAGCAAACAGAGCAAGTCTGAAAAACAAAATAAATACAGCAGTCAAATATCAGCAGTGTGGACAGTAGTGATGAGTGGATTGCAGTTATAACTGATTGGGTCATTAAAACGAACATTCTGATTAAGAGACGGTGTGCTCATTTACGCACGAGGCATAGCAACGTAACTTCATTGATCATTTAAATCTCCAGACACGCCAACAGGATCGGTCAGGATATAATGTTAACTTACGTTCTGTGCTCTTCTACACATCCAAAAGGTCACACGCACGCACGCACGTACAGTTATACTTGTGAGGACATTCACTGACATAATGCATTTCCTAGCCCCTTACCCTAACCTTAACCTTAACCTTAAAACCAAGTCCTAACCTTCAAACAGCCCGTTGAAGGGGTCTCAGAAATGTCCTCACTCCCATGGTCTAAAACTCAAACTAGTTCTCACAAAGATAGTTGTACAAGGGAACACACACCCACACACACACACACACACACACACACACAGTTTTGAAGGCATTTTTACATTTGTGAATGGAGTGTCTTCAAGCTACACCATGCTGTTCAGTTGCTCTTTAAATGCTTAACACTACTGAAAGTGAGCACTGCACAATGGATAATAAAATTATGAGAAAAACCTTTAACCACAAACTACTGTCTCAAGTTATATTAAATAAAGTTATACCAACGACCTTCTGAAACGCTTTCAACAAAGACTGAAAATTACACTGTTTCACTAACTTAGTGTTTCCTGCATGGCGATTATATTGGATTGAATTACGTGATACACGTTTTTTTGCGTAAATTTAAGGACTCCAACAATTCATAACACTTAATATTAATATTACTTTATTTTATGTAATGGTTAATTTGGCTTTATCAAAATCTGTGTATGCTAATTTTTTGCAAACCAAAAAACAATTTACATGTTACTGAGTTTCTATTTCCATTATCTTTGTTAATTTACAGTGAATCAAACTGTACCTGTCAATGAGGGCAATGATGATGTTCTTGACATTGACATGTTGATGGAGCTCAGCACAGGAACGCAGGAAAGGGTTCAGGGTCTGAAGGTGGAACTCATCTGGGAAAACCTTACAAAACAAGACATGTTTAGTGTAGGGCTGTGATTATACTTTATAACATAACAATATATAACAGCCCCACACCTGCATCCAACCATGGTCAAGAGGAGGGTTGTTGTGCATTGACCCGTTGAGACTGCAGACAGGTAGGCATAAATCAGTAGAGCACCAATCTAAGCTTTTCTCTCCCAATAAAAATTGTGGCCTTCTGTGATTGGCTGAATGTAAGTGATAGCAAGAAACAGTGAATTTTATAGTAATATTGACAAAGAAACTGTATTTTAAATTATATTTAATATTGTCTTCCTCATTTTTTGCACACATCTCCCCATCATGTACATTTTCTTGGGTTGTATATATTGTATTTTGAATATTTGATATTTTTACTGCCAAGCACAGTACTGGATGGGGCAACAAAGTGTTTCACTGCACAATGTAGAGATACTGTATGTTGAGTATATGATAAATAAAACATCATGGCCAATATCCGATTTGCCTAATAAGATCAGTAAAATGTAAAAAGATCAGATTGAATTGATGCATCCTAGGTGTCTACCTGAATAATGCACTCCATTAGATACTCCTGAGCCAATGAGTCTCTGCAGTTCACAACCTGCTCCAGCACTCCTGGAAGAACAATCTGTGGAGAGACACAAATAGGAAAAACAGACAAGATGCCAAATTACCCAAATAGCTGAATGATTGTACAGTATGTTTAAGGATTCATGTCAAATGTAGCAAATGAGACACTAAGGAAGGAAAAGCAGCAACTTCCCAGACTCAACTGAAACCAAAATTCTTTAACATCATGAAGGCAGAAACTAAAAGTTCTGAAAAGCTCTGGACAAGGACATCACGGCTAGAGGTGTTTGTATCTGCATTTATGCAAAAGTCTATTTCAGTAGATTCTGGAAAATGTTGTTGCCAAGCACCCTAATCCTGAAAGAAGCCATTTGGTGTGCTGCCAAAATTGTACACTAATTGTACTAATAGCGGCAATCCAACAAAACTAGTTGAAATGAAAACTCTAAAGAGCAGATTATTTGCTGTATGTAATAACTATCCATTGTATATTGGCTAAAGAAAGAAGTTAAGAACTTGGTTGGTGTCTAGTCAGTGTGCTGGATAATTTATCAACAAGCTTAATCCCAGTATGTATAGATGGATACCGAATTCTTGAAAGCAAAAATAGAAAATCAGGAGTAGGACAGCACTCAACAGTTTTTTGTTTCAGGCAGCCATTCTCCTGATAAATCCTGAGCTCCATCAGAGCTGTCTTAAAAATTCTATTTCAGAAGATACAAGTTGAAATTCTGTTTCCCATGGAGAGTTTCCTCTGTCCTGTCAGTTTTTAGTTTTGCTGCTTAAATGTCCCACGATATTTAAGATATTTAATATTTAACACGGATAAGCTTCTGGCGATGCCGGCCTACCCTGACACAGCATCTAGGTAAGGAAAGCTAATTCTGTGGTCGGGCTGAAACTGGAAAGTTTAGAGGCATTGGAAGAGAGGAGGATGAAAGACAAGATCAAAGCCATCCTATGACGAGCGGTTGCAGATGGGCAGCTTAGTCAGCAACTGGATCATACCACCTACGTGCAAAACTGAGCACTTTGGGTGCTCATTTGTACCTGCTACCATCAGACTGCACAACAGCAGTGGAGACCACAGACTCTAAAACACTCCCGCCACTCTCCATTGTCTCTCTGTTCGACAGCATACTTGTTGATATATTTTGTTATATATATATTATACTTCAACCATACTATATCATATTATTTGATATTCTATTTTCTGTTATATTGCTGTACTATACTATATATTATGTTTTTAATATACTATATTAATACATTTAACCTTATACTCTATCTCATATCCCATAAAAAGTATATAATATTGTACTATGTTTTACTATATTATGTTAATATGTCACATTGACTTTTATATTATATTCTATTAAATGAATAAATACAGACACTAATTAACATTACTTAATCATTTCATATATTAGTCTGGTGTGCACCGTTTACATTGACTTGCTGACTCTGCTGCTATTAATCACACCAGTCATTTACCATGTAATTGTGTCTCAAAGTGCTCTTTTGTAGTTTCTAATTTTTATTCTATTCCTATTTAAGTTTTTTATACCTCATATTATTTATTATTTCACTTTCTATACTTATCTGTACTTATTGCAATCCCCACTGGGGATTAATAAAGGTGGATCTTAACTTAAGAAATATATAAAATCCAATGAAAATCTAATAGCTGTCTGTCATCTGTAATTTGAAATGTGTGCGCATAACTCTGCCCTGGTCTGACCTTATCTCTTGTCAATAATCTATGTAACAATGCAAACTCAACTTTCTCTGCCTACACAGCAGTAGTGTGTCAAATTGCATCCTTGGTATATACTGATGGAGGTCTTCAGCTGCGGTGCTACTGACATGCTGCTTTCACTATGCCATTTATATTTATATAATGGAGATATGCCAAATGTGACATAATCTTACCTCTTAAATCAAACTTCATACTAAACTAACTGTATGCCTTATCCTAACAGTAATTTTAATATTAATTAGAGTTATTTATAAACCAATCATAATGATATCTCTGCGAACAAATTGCCACAGTAAGGATCTATTCTCAAAATGAATCTTATCAGAAACAACAGACACACACACAAACACAAACCTGTTTGTACTTGTCCACGTTGACACCCTCCAGCTGGCTGAGGCGAACTAAGTTGGTGCCCACCAGAATCCTAAGTTCTTGTCGTTCCTTTTCCCTTTTCTCTCGGTCTCGGCTGTGACCCTGATGCTGCATTCGAACCCATAACTTGTTCATTTCCGCAAAGTTCAGAAGGACAAAGTCAATGGAGTCATTGATGTCACCGGTCATCTCCTCTGATCCCCTGTAGAGTAAGTTAAAAAATAATTAAGTTAAAAATGACATTGTGGCACATATGTTTGCCAACTGTAGATACGGATGAAATACAGTGACAAAATGATTACGTTGGATGATGTTCCACCACGAAGTGGCTTTTAAAGGGATATTTCATTATTCAGTTTCCATCCAAAAGTGAAATGAGAAGCTCAATATCAATCTCATATCTGGGTGTTAAGTACAGAGCTGGATTCAGGATGTGGTTAGGCTAGCATAAAGAGTGGAAAACAGGGAAAAAGGCCATCTAGGCTCTATCTAAAGTGAAAAAAAAAAAAAAAAAACACACCCATCAACACCTCTCACTACTTATAAGGGTTCCAAGCAATGCAAGTTCTGGAACCCTCTTGGAATTGTCTGTATAATAATAATAATAAAAATAATAATAATTATTATTATTATTACGCTCCTGTATTCAAAGTATTTGGAACTCAAATACCTCAACAACAAACAGAAATCTCCCCCACTACTCAGATAACAAACACCATATTAACAGACCTGATGTCGCTATAACAGCCTAAAGGATTCTTTCAAATCTATCCATCCATTTTCTGCCACTTATCTGGGGCTGGGTCACGGTAGCAG
The DNA here is from genome assembly GCA_031216445.1 of Lateolabrax maculatus. NCBI lineage: Eukaryota > Metazoa > Chordata > Actinopteri > Acropomatiformes > Lateolabracidae > Lateolabrax > Lateolabrax maculatus. The sequence continues at coordinate 4,055,030 of CM062198.1, read as the reverse complement.
CAGGCTAAGCAAGGTAGTCCATATGTCCCTCTCCCTATCAACATTTTCCAACTCCTCCCGAGTTCTTCCTAAACCAGATGAGATATATAATCCCTCCAATGTGTTCTGGGTCTGCCCTGGGGTTTCCTACCAGACGGACGTGCTCAGAGAATCCCCAAAGGAAGGTCGCTCATGAATAAGAAATCAGAATCAGGTTTATGGCCAAGTACGTTTTCATATAAATAAATTTGCAAAACAGAGAAATAAAAAAAGTTGAAGTACTGCCAAATCAAGAAACATAAATATAAAATATAAATATTTACAATACAGAATAAGAACAAATATTATTAAAAATCTGATGAATATAAAAAATATGATCACTGTGCAGAGATCAAACATGTCCAAAAGATGTGGAGACTGTACGTTAATGTAACGTATAGTGTTTATAAGGGGAGGGGATACAAGTGTCCATCTCCACATTAGCTGAAGTTCATCCAGTTTGTAACCCAGTGAACACACAGAAAGAAATATTCCCGGTAGCGGTGTGACAAGTTTGCGCTTGCTGAGACGCATGATTACACCGGCACGCTTCCCTCTCCTCTGGCGTTACACTGTTTGTACAAAGGTGAAATAAATCCACAGGGGTTCTAGCCCTGATGTTCATGAGCTGGTGAGAGAGCTCCCGTTACTGTAGCAAAACACTGTTCACAAACAAAACAACACGCACAAACGTCCCTACAGAGGCAACTCATTTTTGGCCATTTTGATTTAATTCTTTCGGTCAATACCCAAAGCTCATGAACATAGGTGAGGGTTGGAACATAAATTAGATTAGATTAGATTTACATTTTGTCCCAGAGGGAGATTTTTTTCACAGCCACTACAACACAGAAATATACAGATAAAGAAAATACATATCATCTCCAGATATAGTATACAGTACATTCATACAGCTCACAACAATGTTAGCGCAGCAGTCTGTTCAGGGATGGGGGTCTGTTGTTATGAAATCAATTGGAATTGCTTCACAACCTATAAACCAGCTTTTACTTTATAAAAACACCTGTTTTGTGTAAATGTTTTTAAAACTCCTGCGCCAGTCTGTCATTATATTTGAATTTGACCCTGATAATGTCATTCTTTATTTATCTGTCGTCAACACCTCAGTGCTCCTTTCACACATGCACAGCTACCCTGAAATTATCCAGACAATTATACAAGACTGCTTGAGTTAAAGGGACTGAGAGACTTTCTCTTTGTTGGCTGGCTGATGATCAGTGCGTGTTTGTCTTCTGTTGTGTTCAGGTTAGGGTTAGGGTTAGACTGTACTTACTGTACGCAAATGCGTATTAGTCTGGAACCTCTTAGTTCATTTTTGATTTCCAAGGGGTTATTTACGGGCGGAGACAACCAATCAGTGCAAGGAAACCCCGTCCTGTCTGAAGTACGGCAAATATATATTTCTTATCAACATAATATTTAAGTGCAGTTGCTTGTTTTTTTTTTTTTTTTTTTTTAGAGAAAATTTACCATCCAGTCTGTTTAATACTGCCGCTGTACGCTCCGTATCGGCAGCGTCATCATGGATATTTACAAAAATCTTCATCGTATTAAACCCACCTCATACTAGATAAACACTTGTGATTGGTTCGCCCTGACACAACGGCGCTTCCAGTACCAAGGGAATCAGTTTGATTGGGAAAGGGGCAAGACGTATCTGCCAGAGCAAATAAAACATGAACTTGCAGATTCATCTGGTTCCCAGGCTAGATGGTAGGGTCTCATTTTAGTAAATTAGAATTTCATTACAATCTGTTTATGTTGCAGAATGCCATGCTATGGGAAAGTGTAGTGGATGAGAGAGACAAAGAGAAAAGGCTTGACTTGCTTACTCTGACTGCTCTCCATCATCTGGCAGTATGTTGCGGGTGCACTGCAACAGGTAGTTTCTGAGGAAGAGGCCCCTGAGAGGGTGCTGGACACCACGACACATCTCGACCAGGTCCTTCAGAATGTCCTTCCGAGACTGGGGGAAGGAGCGAACGTACACCACACCCACTGTGATTAGCAGATAGCTGGGGAGAGAGGGCAAAGCAAAGAGGCTTGATCTATTTATGAGAGGCAGCACGCTGAACTTAAATGGATAGCAGGTGGCATATATATGGCATTAGAATGACATTGACTCTTATCAATTATCAGTTGATAATCAAACAGCGAGGTTGATTTGTGAGTTTTAGTACAATGGGAAGTTTAGTGCATATATAAATACACACACACACATATATATATATATATATATATATGTTAGGGAGATAGGTAAGTTGCCTGTCTTTCTTTTGTTTTCTTTGTTGGTTAGGTAAGTTATATTATAGATAGGCCAGCCGTGTGTGTGTGTGTGTGTGTGTGCGCACACACACACACACACACACACACACACACACACACACACGTATACATGTATAATCAAATTGATGACAGATCCAGTGTTGCTTGGGTACAGGGCAAAAAAAAAAATTCAGTTAAAGTGATACTCACAGTCTGGGGATGATGTTGCCTGCATACTGGACCAACTCATAGAGATCGGCCACCTTGCGTCCCTTGGCAAACTCATCAGTCAGATAAACTTCTAGGTAGTGGAGTTCGTCAGAGATAGCCATATCTGAAAAGACTGTTAGGGACCAGTGCAAACCCATCACGAATCATCCACAAACAATGGCACAACAGCTTCAGTACCCTGTTGAGGGCAAGCGGCAACCTCCAGGTCTGAAAAGTGAAGCCAATGCGGAACTGCGTTAAACCTGCATTCTCTCTAATGACCACCAGGAAGCGATTCCACTGGCTGCAAAAAGAGGTACGATTGTATTGATGTCAATGAGAAAATTACCCTACTTCTCACTTGATTTATGACCTCAGTAAACATTCTTCAAATTAGTTTATGGTCTCAAACGCTAGTTTCAAGTCTCCTTCAGTACAGCAGGATGTTCATTTAGTAAATTATGGTCACATTTAGACAAAAATAGACGATAAAGTTACCATATCTTCCAATGCCAGTCAGGATAGAGGCAACACTACCTTGATGTCAGATTTAACGCCACTTCTGGCTCCAAAAACCAAGATGGTGACATTTAAATTGCCAAACTAGCAGCTTCAAAACAGTTGTTCTCAAACCAACGTGTGATGTCTTTTATACAGTCTATGGTCAAGTGTCTATACAGAATGTGTTTAGGCAGCACTCAGAGACCAATACAAAATCACTAATGAAACTTCCAACAACTGTGTGAGCATATGCACCAAACATAACCAACCATTTTAGATTTGTCTTTTCAGGTCCTGGAGAAGGCACACCTTGGGTACTGCACAGTTCTGCTGAGGGAATCACATGGTGCTCACATGGGCAACAACAGAGAAGTGTGGAGGGGGAAATTGGGAAGAATTGCCTACCTGATTTGAACCTGAGTGGTGCTTTGTTACTGCACCACTGTGCTAGCCATGAATGTCTAGAAGAGAACAACATTAATCTTTTTATTTTTTTTTTAAAGTTATTGATTTTAGCTGCTTTTTGCTGCTTTAAGGTGGGGCCAGGTTGTCCATCATATTTGGTGTGGTCAGAAGAGAAGCAGTCTGACCAACCCTGTTGCAGTTGGAATAGTTTTTACTAGGTTCATTTTGTTCTTGATCTTCCTTTCCTCACCTACCTCCTTAGTAGGCACTCTAAAAGCAGCTACAGTGAACCCTTTTTTTAAATCTGTAAAAAGCTAATTCAGAGATTCTTAAAAAAATATACACATTATAAAATGATAACTTAAAACATGTGACAACACTGTGGAATATGTAGTGCTGGATTGTGGACTGCAAGCAACCTGGGTGTGACAATGGACGACCAGTTGTCCTTTGCTGACAACATTGCTGCGACAACCCGCTCCTGCCGATTCATTCTTTCTCATCAGGAGTATACATCTGTTCCTCACTCAATGTACCAGCAGTGCAGTTTCTGGTCCAAGTTCTGGTCCAGGCTCTTGTCATCTCATGCCCAGACTACTGCAACTCACTCCTGGCTGGCGTGCCTGCATGTGCCATCCGAACTCTGTTCAGAATAGGGGTGTGCCCCATCGTATTGTTTGCGATAATACCAGTTAAATTTTTTAGATGATAAAAAAAATTTGCATTATGATAATAGCAGTCTTACGACTTGTTGACATACCATCACGCACAGCGCCAACAAGCATGACTGAAAGCGAAATTGCTACCAGCTCCACGGTGGAGAAGATAGTTCCAACATAAGCAATCATACTTCCCCTTAAACTTGTGGTCATTATTTCCATATACAAGCTAAGCAGAGTGGAGAGCCACTTCTAGGACACTTCTAAAACACGCTGCAGTGCATCTGGTGGAATCATAAGCTTTGTCTACTAGTGGTTGTGATCAGCTCCGACAGGAGCATTGTTCATGAAATTACTAATAAAATATTTTTCAGTATTTTGTCATATTGTCAAGAATATAATTTGTGCAGAAATAGGCTTGTGAAGTTATTTTGTTACTATATTACATTTGAATTAGAAATTGCTGTATTTACCTAGCTCAAGTAATTTAGCAGTTTGCTTCAATGTACTGGAACGAATTACCAAAAATTGAACAGATCTAGGACATTGACAGCTTCATTATCTGGTTCTTTTCATAAGAGAAATACAATAAGCTTCAGATTATACTTGATAAACTTACTAAGTAGGCTAGAATAGCCTTGTCATATTGTCAAGAATATAATTTGCGCAGAAATAGGCTTGTGAAGTTATTTTGGGGCCATATCGCTGACTCGTAGCTCAGACTGCACCTTGCCCATAAAAAATGCTGCTTATTGTTTCTAAATGTAGCACTTGAAGCACTTAGCATATTTAATGAAATTGATGTACTTATATGATTCTGGCAATACCTGGATAAAAGCATCAGCTAAATAAATGTAATGTAATGTCTTTTGTCCTGTTAGTTTCCGAGGAGAATTCACATAAAGGCAGTCAAGACTGCTTGATTGTTTTCCTGCTGTAATGGTGCCAGAATCTAGGCTGGTACAGATGGGTCGACAGAAGTTGGGTTGGACATTAAATGGACAAACATTCAGTTGTCCAAAGTAATTTGTGAGACAATTATGGTTGTTCTCAATCCATGATCAGCAAACCAATAAATCTTACTTAAGCTGGTTTAATGTGGACTCACCATCCACAGGCAGACAGGCCACCTCTAGCTATCAAACAATCAAACTAGTTTAGGTAAGATTAAACACAAAATATAGCCGTTAAAATGTCAATACAGCAAAGCTTTGTGAAACCAAAAATGTATTATTACATAGCCTTGTATTGGTCTTGGTGCAATTTCTAACATGAATAACTAAGAACTGTAAAAGGATACAGAGCTCATAGTAGCTCTTTGGAGAAAGCATGGAGGTCCTCAGCTCACCCAGCATGTTAGAAGCATGCTTCAGAGCGTCCATCAGCTTGTTCTTGTCCTGTAGACCGTACAACAGAATCAGACACACTTCACATCCAGGAAGCATCTTAGTAATTGAGGGATGTGAACAGCATTTTTCCAATAGACTTTCCCTTATACGTTCCTCATATTTGTCAACCTTAGCAAACCATTCAACCACTCTCATGAAAGCATCTGCGTTATGTGTCTGCAGTCATTATGTCTCTCCACTATTCAGGTTTTCCCCCCTCAACTTGTCATGCATATGCACTGTACAGGATCTGCGTATCTATTTAATTTTTGCTTATTTCAAATAATTAAATGACATTCATGTGAGTGGTTTTATAGGTAAATATAAAGACTGTGTATTTTTATATCATGAAACCCTATATTAATATTTATAATCCATTATTGGATTTTTTGATTGCAGTGAACCATGCTACCCACTGTTCGCATTTTGTGTTTTTATCTGTTAACGTATTTGAAGGGCTGGGTATTGTTTAAAAAGTGACACTATCAGTACCAATACCCTTAAAGTGATACTAGTACTAATAGAGTACTTCATTTGATACCTTTTTTTCTAATTCATTTGATACCCAGTTAATGCTTAATGCACATTTGATATGGTTTTGTGTGTATCAGTACTTTTTAGACATTTTCAGCACAATATCACAATAATACCTGTCATCATTTTAGTCACTATATTCATGCTATGACATTGTTTCTACTGTTACATCTCTACTCTATTGTTGAACATTTAATTATCATGTACTATAGTTTGATGTGTTTTTTTATCGACTGGCTTCAGTGAGCTTAATGACAAATATAGATTGGCAAGGTAAAAAAATGAATGCTCTTTATTGTATGATGAGGAATCCATTTTCCTAAAGAAAACTGATATGTGGAATCATGAATGTGGCTGGAAATGTCCGTATTTTTCTCAGATGATCACAAGGAGTGCAGTACACAAGACAGAGCTGAGAGCCAACGGTTTTAAAATGATCACAACCATAATGACATGTAGAAGTGAAATCATCATACCAGGCATCGCTTCATCTGGAATGACTGGACCTTGACAGCCTGCACAGCTTCATCTAGAAGCTTCTCCTGCTCATCCTGGGGAGACTGCTGCGTGGTTGGCTGGAATACCAGGAGAGTGGAAACACAACTTATTTCAATCTTTGCTTGAGCAATTGTTCACATAATTCTGTAGAATAAATCAAGATAGTCATCAAACAGCATTTCACTATAATGCAATACTATATTACATTTGAATTAGAAATTGCTGTATTTACCTAGCTCAAGTAATTTAGCAGTTTGCTTCAATGTACTGGAACGAATTACCAAAGATTGAACAGATCTAGGACATTGACAGCTTCATTATCTGGTTCTTTTCATAAGAGAAATACAATAAGCTTCAGATTATACTTGATAAACTTACTAAGTAGGCTAGAATACAATGAAGACCTGCACATTTTCTGATTTAATATATTTATTGAGGGTTTGGTCGGATGTTTCAACCAGCAAAGTGTAATTCAAGCTGCTAGTGACGGTGTTCTGTGCAAAACACGAGTAGCACCGCTACTTCCGGAAACCTTGCTGCCCAAAATAAGTTCCTCAACTTCACCGAGTTCCTCCATTACGAATCTCATCAGATCCATCAAATCACCATCAAATCATATGATTTGATGGAGCTTCATGTTCACGGGTGGCGCAGACGTGTCCGCACGACATATATTCGTAGATATAAATGATGTACGAATATATGTACGAGCTGTGTAGTCCTCCACGGTTGTGCCAGTCGGAGTCCCGCTGAGAGGAGTCTGCTGCCCAGCAGCTGACACCTCTCCTGCGGGTTGACGCTGAAACCAGCTCAGGCTTCAGTAAAATATGACACAGCAAACAGGAAGAGCAGGCTAACAACAGCTAGCCTTAGATGTCACACCGTCACCCGTTCTGTGCAGGAAAACTCTCAGATTAACTTTGCAGCTCATTGAACCAACTCGAAGCACGGAACATCGGGTGATGACAGTCGCACAGATACCAACAATAACATGAACCAAGTCCAAGACTTGGCTGCTCGCTCCCGATCAGTTGGTAGCTTGTTAGCCTAGCTGAGTTAGGCCACAGTACCGCTACCGTACGAGTCTGATTTTAGATCAGCTTAAGGTAGAAACAGGGGTTGAACACAGGCGAGTATCCGAAGGAAACGTGGAAATGCATAGAATAATACTGTATTTCTAAAACTGCTTACCATGATTATTTGATGTGTATCAGATCAGTCAGAGATCCTGGCGTGTCATGTGACTCACAGTAATGCTGCCTTCACGGTCTGCACACCACATCACAGGACAGGCGGGGCCAGGATGTGGCTGGCCCGGACAACATGGTGCAGATAAAGTTATTTTTCTCTTTAATGAACTCGCATATAATCGATAACGGACAAATATGAAGAAAATAAAATCTCAGTTGACGCATACATATAAAAATGATTAATGTTCACAGTCTTGCATATTTTATTTCTATACAAAGACTTTGACACGAGAACTGCAATGTTATTAACTGGACTTTGCTTGGTCTGAGAGGGACCTGGATGCAGACAAAGTGGCGGAAGTCTGCAAAGACATCTCCACCGATCGCCACAGCCAAGACCGTCTCTGCCATGGATGTATAAGCCACAGCCTTGTGTTTTTTTTACATCCTACTGGCATTTCCGCAAAGACCCGCCCTACCCTCTCTCTTATTGGCTTCTCCTGATATTCTTACGCTAACCAATCAAGGCTCCTCATGTCTAAACCTAACCTAAACCTCCAGTGCACAGCGACTTGTCAGTACCGTGAGTTTGCTTAGCAGTAGTCTACTGGCACAGTAAAAGCTCATGATTGATTCTGTGGAATCCACTCTATTCTCACTGCAGCATGCTCACCACCGCAGGGCTGCGGACAGGGAGCACTGCAGAGTGGACAGTCTCCTGCCATTTATTCTGAAGATTCTTGATCGGCATCGGTTTATCAATCCCCTTTTTTTTGCCTGGCGGCAGTGTACCTACAGCAGAGAGAAAATAGCGGATATAATCCCCGGAATAAACAGCAGAAGATTGACCACTACGTAACCTAAAGAAAAAAAAATTGCCACCACAGGACCCTGCTGCCACTCCGTCCCGGTGACTCCCGGAGAGGGAGCACTGGTGAGCGGACAGTTTCTCACTATTTATATTCCACAGCGAAATAGACAGTAGTATATTGTCTGGGACAGAGCAGCACCACAGCCGGGTGGCAGTGAGCCTGTTGCATGGATAAAACAACGTATTCATGAACTTTCGGTATTGCAATTCTCTGTACTTTAGGTTAACTTTAGGCATGTGGAGTGATGATTGGTTGTGGTTAGGGTAAGAACAGCACCGTAAAAAGACAGAGTTACAACATTCTATGGTCTTCTATGATCATGTGGTTCCAGTGTTGCCAAATTGGCGACTTTCTTGCTAAATCTGGGTGACTTTTCAAATCTTCTGCGATGATATTTCATCATTTTTGAGTGTAATTACTACCCGTAGCCAGTAGAGTGGGAACAAATATTCAGAATAAAATCTATTGGAGTAAAACAGCGTGACCATGCCCACCATGGTTCCTTAAGTTTCGTTTCTGAGTTTCATGACCACGGTTGCCAAATTGGCATCTTTTTCGCTAAATCTGGCAACTTTCCAAATCCTCTTGCAGACTGTTTTTTGTCAAAAGCGACTAGCGACAAATCTAGCGACTTTTTTCTGGTGTTATGGAGACTTTTCTGGTGTTTTGGAGACTCTGATGTGAAAGCACGTATCGTTCTGCAGTTACTGTCCTCAGCGAGCAGCAGGAGCTGCCGGGAGCCCCTCGGCCGTCCCAAAGCGCTCACAGACGGTCAGTCTGACAGTTTCCTCCAGCAGCATCCCAGCTGCAGTCAGAGCACAGAGGAGACACACACTCGTGTGTGTGCTAAGCCGCCGCTGATCCCGGCCTCTTACAGAGCGGGATGTAAATGTAAAGGTTTCTTCACTGTCACAGTAAAATAAATCAGTGCATTTGACTCACAGCCTCAGTCACTTACTCAGCTCGTCCACTGTGTGTGTGCCTCTGTGACATCAGCTGAACATCTAGCTGGCTCATCATGTCTCAGTCTAAACTATACACCTAGAAATACAGAAAGGAGCGGGAATCAAACCATGAATTCAAAGGTTGAAGCCGTTTATTGGAGATGATACCCGGGTGTACTGCCTGTATTGTAAGGCTGACTTCTACGCCAAACTTTGTGGTATAAAAAACACATGACAACTCAAAAACATACTCAAAAGACAAAGCCTTTAAACAGTTCCACCCAAAGCAAGCTGCCATTAATGAGTAAAAAAAATTGACTCTGCAAAAATGGCTAAAGCCACGACGTTATTCCTCTCTCATACAGTGTCCATTACAATTATGCAAATTAGGCGATGACGTCATTTAGCAACTTCCAGCGACTTAGGACAGCCAATAGCTACTTTCCTTACTGAGGAGTTGGCAACACTGCGTGGTTCATGCATGTTTTTTGTCGGGAGATGGAAGCAGTGAATATATTTACAGCAATATTGGGTAAAAATTAATGTATAATGTCCATTGAATCGGTTGTGTTTAATCATAATCTGCTGCTTTATTATCATTTACATATATTTAGATAAATTACTTACTTTATAACACAAGGGAGCAATATCCTAAAGCAGACCTAGAAATGGTTGCAATACTATGCTACTAAGGCAGCTAATGAGGCAATAAAACTTTATTTGATTTGGATTTGATTTAAATATTTTAGAGGATTTAGAGTTCACCCATCACAGTTTCAGAAATTTCTGTGGGGAACTTGATGTTGTAGTATTAATATATAAATATATAATATTTTGCTAGCTTATCAATGCATTCAGTAGTGTGTGGATCTTCCTAAAAGCACAGTGGAATCCAAGGGACTTTGGGAAATGTACCAAATAGGTATTTATGACCAAGTACCACCATATCTCTAACTATACCACACAATATCATGACTTTTATACAACATGACTGTCTGCAGTGTAAAGCAGAACAGTTAGATTGGTGTACAAGGATGTACGGACCAGACCATGTCATAGGCCCCAGAGGAGACTGGGTCTTGAGTTTAATCGAGCCAAGCCTGCTGCTGCTGGAGAGAACTGGGGGTGGTAAAGAAAAATAAAACTGTGATAAGGTTAATACATTGAAGGACATAGATTAAGTGATGATTAAATTATTTTGTGAGTAATTTCAGAACATCGCGCCCATGTAATACTACAGCCTCTCCATCCTTTCACCAGCCTTGACATTGCTCCTATAGAAATGGTAAAGTGCAAAATCATATATCTTACAGGGATTATATAAACAGAAATTGTGTCAGTGTCTCTGTATCTTCAAACAATCAAGTGGCAATAAGTTTTGGGTGGTACAGATATAACTAATCTCCGTAAATAATATTTAAAGAGTATGGTCTAGACCTACTCTGTGAAAAGTGTCCTAAGATAACTTTTGTTAAAATTTGGATATATATATATAAAAATTGACTACCTGCAGTTATACTTTGTTTTTCCTGTGAGCATCCACATTTATGCTGCTGATCTCTTATCAGCTGTCATTGATGCACTGCCTGCCAAATGACGTGTGTAATGTTAATGGCTGCATTAACCAAGTCACTGTAACGACTGGGGTACACAGGTAAATGGACTCAAACGCACGACTCAAAAACAGCAGGGTCTTGAACAGAAAAGTCTTTACTTGTAGAAAACAGGTTCGGTACATGGATAGTCAGTCCAGAAAAAAAACAAATCCAACAGGGAGCAGGCAAAAGACTGAGTCAGGAAAAAACTATCGAAGATCCAAAAATCAGGAATGCAAACACAAGAATAAATGCTGGAACACTTGACACAAATAACAAAGACGAACTGGGAAAGAGGCAGGGGAACGCAAACTAAATACACTATGGAGGGGAAGACAATGAGGGACGGGTGAAAGTAATCACTAACAGGTGACACTAATCAGAGCGGGGTAGACAATCCCAAAGGCAGGAAACACACAAGGGCAGTGTGTTTGAAATGAAGAGTCTGAAATGAAAGAAGAGGTGAGTACTACAAAATAAAACAGGAAACAATAGATGAATGATGCAAATCAAATAAAAACATAACCTATGAAGGTAGGGTGAGACATGACAGTCACAATCTTGCAATATATAAGCTAGCCATGTTATCTAGTTGAGCTAGTTACTATTCATTTTAATCAGAAGTCGGTCGAAATTATGTGTTGCCACTTGCAACAATAAATCTAATACACAAAGATAAACTTTATATGCCAACAAACACCAATAACTGCAATTAATTTGAGGTAAATGTAGGTTAACAGACAGCCGGTTATGGTAGATAGCGAAGCGTTGGTATCGTTGTATAACAGCATTTTGAATCTAACGAGTTATTATCTTACGATAAACATTTACTAAAGGTAGATACATAAAATACCATTATTGACTAGATTCATAAGAGGTTCGCTATGCGTTACAATGTCAATAAATGCAGAAATTTCATCAATTTACCAGCGAGCATGTTTGGGTAACACTGAAAATGAATGAGATTCAGCACTGGAACTATACAGTGTTTGGAACTATTGGTCGCCCAACGTCACATGTTGCTTCCACATTCTCTGATTACAACAGAGGTCTATGGGAGTGTCAGGATAAAAAATAAATATGCATCTCCCCAGTTGACAGAAAATCACATGTTCTCATCGGTCGTTTTTTGCGTGAACATCTGCATTGTGCATGTGCCTACTCCACTTGTGGCCAAAAAGGCGAGAAGACGGGAAGACTTTACAATGATAATATACAGAATCTATTAGGATCTTTTGAAATGTTGTCTATCAAACTTTAATATATCGAAGAATCCAGTGGGTATAGGTATATTACAATGGAGCAAATACATTTGAAAATGTCAAGTGGCTCCAAGCATTTGACATTAGCAATTTTTGTCTTGCTGTTGCAGTTTATTACAACATAAAAACGTTATTAACGTTATGGCGGAGGAGCAGAGCACAGCCGGGGTCCACAGTTCCACATATAGGGGTCAAGTCAAGTCAATTTTATTTGTATAGCGCCAAATCATAACAAAAGTTATCTCAAGACTCTTTCACATAGAGTAGGTCTAGACCATACTCTTTAAAATATTATTTACAGAGACCCAACAGTTCCCACCATGAGCAAGCACTTGGCGACAGTGGCGAGGAAAAACTCCCTTTTAACAGGTAGAAACCTTGAGCAGAACCAGGCTCTGGGTGGGCGGCCATCTGCATCGACCCAGTTGGGTTGAAAGGGGAGGAGAGAGGGGGAGAGGGGAGACAGAACAGGAGGAGAGACAACAAATCAGACTAATAATAATAACAACTGCAGCAGTGAGTGTGGAGCAGGAACATGGGGGCAGTAGACGGCCGGCAATCACAGATCCAGAATCTACAGCTCCAGAGGCAGAAATACCTGCAGAAAGTGAGAAGGCAAAAAAACACAAAAAGCACAAGGACTACCAGGAAGAAATGGAGTTGGTAACCTGTATTAGTGGGATAGGAATGCGTACAGATAGAGAGGGAGAGGAGGAGAGAGAAGCTCAGTGCGTCCTAGGAAGTCCCCCAGCAGTCTTAAGCCTATAACAGCATAACTAAGGGATGGTTCAGGACTCACCTGAGCCAGCCCTAACTATAGGCTTTATCAAAAAGGAACGTTTTTAGCATACTCTTAAACGAAGAGAGGGTGTCTGCCTCCCGAACCCAAATTGGGAGCTGATTCCACAGAAGAGGAGCTTGATAACTAAAGGCTCTGGCTCCCATTCTACTTTTAGAGACTTTAGGTACCACAAGTAACCCTGCATTCTGTGAGTGTAGTGCTCTAGTGGGGTAATACGGTACTATCAGCTCTTTAAGATATGATGGTGCCTGACCAATAAGAGCTTTGTAAGTGAGGAGGACGACCTTAAATTCTATTCTAGATTTCACAGGGAGCCAGTGCAGAGAAGCTAATATCGGAGAAATATGTTCTCTTTTGCTAGTTCCTGTCAGTACACGTGCAGCCGCATTCTGGATCAGCTGGAGAGTCTTTAGAGACTTATCGGGGCAACCCGATAATAAGGAATTACAGTAATCTAACCTAGAAGTAACAAATGCATGAACTAGTTTTTCTGCATCTTTTTGAGACAGGATATGCCTGATTTTTATAATGTTACGTAAGTGGAAGAAGGCAGTCCTTGAAGTCTGTTTTATATGGGCATTAAAGGACATGTCCTGATCAAAGATTACTCCTAGACTCCTTACAGCGGTGCTAGAGGCCAGGGCAATGCCATCTAGAGTAACTATATCTATACATAGTGCGTCTAGCAGGTGTTTAGGACCCAGAACAATAACTTCAGTTTTGTCTGAGGATTCAGTTGAGTCTGAGGATTCATCATTTACATGGACAAACTGAAATCTATCCGATAAATACGACTGAAACCAGCTTAGTGCGGGTCCTTTGACGCCAATCAAATGCTCCAGTCTCTGTAATAGGATACAATGGTGAATGGTATCGAAAGCGGCACTGAGATCTAACAGAACAAGTACAGAGACAAATCCTTTATCTGATGCAATCAAAAGGTCGTTTGTCACTCTCACCAGTGCTGTCTCTGTGCTATGAAATTCCCTAAATCCTGACTGAAAATCCTCAAATAAACTATTGCTGTTTAGAAAGTCACATAACTGATTAACGACCACTTTCTCAGGGATTTTGGAGAGAAAGGGAAGGTTAGATATAGGTCTATAATTGGTTAAAACCCCTGGATCAAGCGTAGGCTTTTTAAGAAGAGGTTTAATTACAGCTACTTTAAAGGACTGTGGTACATAGCCTGTTGATAAAGACAGATTGATCATGTCTAGTAAAGAAGTGCTAACTAAGGGTAAAACTTCTTTAAGCAGCCTGGTTGGGATGGGGTCTAAGAGGCAGGTTGTTGGTTTAGACGAAAAAATCATTGAAGTTAGTTGGTAAAGGTCAATTGGAGAAAAACAGCCTAAATATAAATCTGGTTCTACAGCTGCTTCTGAGGTTCCTGAAATTCCTGTACTCGAAGATATATCTGAACTAGCTGAGAGCACAAGATGATGAATTTTTTCTCTAATAGTTAGAATTTTATCATCAAAGAAGCTCATGAAGTTATTACTACTGAGAGCTCTGGGAATACATGGCTCAACAGAGCTCTGACTCTGTGTCAGCCTGGCTACAGTGCTGAAAAGAAACCTAGGGTTGTTCTTATGTTCCTCTATTAGTGAGGAGTAATAGGCTCCTCTGGCATTACGGAGGGCCTTCCTGTATGTTCTAAGACTATCTTGCCAAACTAAATGAGTTTCCTCCAGTTTGGTGGAACGCCATTTCCTTTCTAATTTCCGCGATGTTTCTTTTAACTTGCGGGTTAAGGAGTTATACCATGGAGCTAACCTCTTTTGTTTTATTATTTTCTTTTTGATAGGAGCAATACAATCAAGAGTCGTTCGCAGCGAGCCTGCAGCACTATCAACCAGATGATCAATTTGGGAGGGACTAAAGTTAGCACAGGAGTCCTCCGTTACATTGAGACATGGCACTGAATTAAATGCCGATGGAATCACTTCTTTAAATTTAGCTACAGCACTATCAGACAGGCATCTACTAAAGGAAGGGGTGTGTGTACACTGGAGGAAAGCCAACAGAAGGCACTTTGCCATGGGCAAGGACCCTGCAGATTATATGAAAAAAATCTGCTATATGTTCCTTGCATTCTGAAGTGTAAACTTGGGTAACATTTTCATATAGTGTCAATCATTTTTTGTAGGTTTAAATTGCTGGGGTCAGTTTGACCCCAAACATAAAGGATGTTTATTTTAACATAATAGCTGGGTTTATTTTGATTTTGACAACAGAGGATGCAATCAAAGTGCTAAGGGTCAGTGTCTTTTATCAGTAGCTTCCAGGGCCTTCGTCTTGCACAAAACTTATTAACATTGTTTAATAAATTGTTTAATAAATACATTGGATTTAAACATTACATAAAACTTTTTAAAGAATTGGCAACTTATTGAATTAACCGTGTATATACCCAGTGATATATACATATATACATATAAATGTAAAAGACCAGAATTAACTGGAACCAGAGACTACTATACCAAAGCTATAGATTTTAACAACGATGCATGGATTAAAAGACCACTCAAGCGAGTTTCAATATAAGGCCTAAATGCAGGTCATAATAAAGGACGGATGGAGTAAATCAAGCAACTAATACATAAACCAAATCAACAAATTAACAAGCAAAGAAAATAAACAATGTGGGGCTAAACTGCACCATCAGGGAGGTCACTGTATAGTTACGCATAAAAAGAGGAAATTGTCACAAAATATGTAGGCAAATTATGAATAAACCACCACTGCACACGAATCAAATCAAATTTACCTACTCACAACAAGCTAAGATGACTCACACCACACAATGAAAGTACACATGCAAGATGACTTTTCTACCATTCCTTTTCCTGTAGTTGGTGAGGTCCCACAGGCCTCTCCACACTGAAGCAGGGTCGTTGGCTGAAAACCTGTTTTCAAACTTTTCAGTTCATTTGCTACCCTGATCTCCTTTGTCAGTGTGTTTCTGGCCTGGTTGTACAGGATCCTGTCCCCACTTCTGCAGGCCTCCTCCTTGGCCTGACGAAGCTGCCACACACATGTCGGCACACACGTCCTCATAAAAAGTGATGTAAGATGTCACAGTGTCAGTGAGCTTGGCCAGGTTTGCAGCAGCATCAAAAAAGAATCGAATCGGTGCAGTCAAAGCAGGCCTGCAACTACAGCTTTGCCTCATTGGTCCATCTCCTCACAGTCTTGATCACAAGCTTGGTAGATTTTATTTTTCTGTCAGACCTGACATTAACATCCATCCTGGGTGATCTGAAGTATAGGTGTGAATGCAGCCAAGACGGATTTAGGACACATTGAGTTCCAATCGCTCAGACCCTTTTCAGCAGTGTGTCCTGGGCCACATTCAAGGACCACCTACTCAGCTGACATCCTATGCGTGAACGGAAGTTAGTCGCGTATAAACACATTTTACCATGCTGTTATGCTATTAATTTCCTGTATGCTGAAAAGGCAAAAAAAAGCAAATCCAACTGTTAGTAGCTGGCTCACAACAAAAGTATTTCACGATATCACCTTTTAGTTTAAGTGACATAAGTAAAGATGCTGTGCCTTATATTTAGTGTATTAAGTGAAGTGGGATGTGAACACCGACCAAAATAACCAAGGAAAACTCCCACCATGAAGAAAATGGTTTGAATAAAAAAGTGCTTCACCACCTGGGAAGCCTTGAATGACTCAACTGTTTTCAGCATTTGCAGTTTCTTTGTCTGTATGTACGCTGTTCTTACAGACCCCCTTATATTTATAGTTTATACTGTATTTTGACAGTGTAATAGGTTTGTGTGTTTCATTTACAAAACACTTAATGTAATTTGTGGAATTTTGGTTCGGTGGGTTTTTGTTTTCATCTGTTTGGGCTGGTCATAAAAACAGCTGAATAGCCCATACACATTTTCAGCTTTGGCTCCTTCCTAGCCTGGGAACCAGCCGAATCTGTGAGCTCATGTTTTATTTGCTCTTGCACATACGTCTGGCCCCTCTCCCATTCAAACTGATTTCCTCGGTACTGGTATGTGGTGAGCCAACCACAACCGTTTATCTAATATGAGGTGGGTTTAATATGATGACTGAGCGCCGCTGACGCATCTTCATAAATGACCATGAGTGCTGTTGCCGATGCAGAACCTAAGAATGTAACGACACACAATGACACACTGTAATTTTGAAATGGCCATGCCATTTTAATTCTGAGCATTCTTAAGTCTTAAGTTCCCTTAAGAAAATAGAAATACAGAAAACCATGACAGGTTCTCTTTGATGCAACTTAAAACTGTTCGCCTGCTCGATCTCAGCTCTGTTGATGTAGACAGGTATATGTCTTTGCCTCCTTTTCCCTAAAACCAATAATCAGCTCCTTAGTTTTGCTGGTGTTGTTGAATTCCTCCCAGTATGAATTTTCATCTTTGTTTGATCGGCTGATGATGGTGGTGTCATCCACAAACTTCACAACAGAGTTTTCTCCATGTTGGGGATTGCAGTTGTGGGTGTAAATCATGAACAGGAGGTAGCTCAGGAAGTCCAATATCCTGTTGCAGAGTGTAGTACTCAAGCCCAGAATACAGTTTCAGTTTCATGGCCGAAATTGTATTGACTGCTGAGCTGAAATCAACATCCAGCATTCTGATATAGGTGTTATTTTCAAGTTGTTTGAAGACTGAGTGAAGGACAGAGGAGATGGTATCCTCTGTAGAACTGTTGGTCAATAATTAAATTTAGAATAGAACAGGATTATTTACATACATATATATGTATACTATCTTTCAGTGAGGAGGGATCAGCATCTGTTCTTATTTATTTTTAAAGCTATTTTACAGCTTTCCCCCCTACCTCTCGGCCCTGCTTTCCTGGAACATTGGCAGCCATTGTACCCGCTCAGACATGGCTCACCCTAAAGGTGCCAAAAATACCTACAGAGTTAGGAAGATCTACTTTTTGTTACTGTGCCCCACATTTTTGGAATATGCTTCAACAAAACTTTAAGTTGACTTCATTGATACTGCTTAAACAATTCCAAGGTTCTATTGCTAATCTTACTGAGAGTAACTGTCATTGCTTTTGATTTTTAATTTGGTATTGCTCTTGTTGTTCTTGTTTTATTTATTTGTTTTGTTTCATTGTCAATTCATAAAATACTTTTTACTTGTTAATTTTGTTGATATAGCCATATATTCTTCTTTTGTTGCAATTGGTTTCAGTGTGTCTTGGCAGCATGGAAAATGAGGGTTCTCGCTCAACTGTGTTTTTCTCATGTTCTTGCTTTAACTTTCAATCATAAAGCTTCCCTAAATCCATCTGCTATTGTCAGCTATATTTAATTATTGTTAATCAAAAGTGGTATGATTTGTTTCTATGTCTGAGAAAGAAATAACAGTTTTTGGGTAGTTAAGTCAAACCATGTTCCAATATCATAAATTATATATAAAGAGAGTTCATGAGATAAAGACAGAGAGAGGGAATTGTTGGTTGTTGTTTGCTACGTTTACCAGTTGTTTCCCAATGTTCTTTGTGTTATAAAGAAGTTAATGAAAGTAGTTCTGAAGTTAGACATATTTTTTACCCTGACAGTATCCATTATTTACAGTCCATATGCTCCTTCCAACACTTTATTGGAGCTCTAAGCTGTTTTTACAGTGTAAAATATCTTTTTGGACAATAGTACTGCCACAAGAGGGCATGAAAGCTCAATCTGAGCCGCATCCATTTTGTACGGAAATCCACTTTCAAAAACTCAGACATTTACGTTTGTTGTTGTCTGTCCTCCTGCTTTCTCTCCCCTCTCCCCCTCTCTCTTCCCCTTCCAACCCAACTCAGTCAAGGCAGATGGCCAGAGCCCGGTTGGTCTAGACCTACTCTATGTGAAAAGTGTCTTGAGATAACTTATGTTATGATCTGGCGCTATACAAATAAAACTGACTTGACTTGACATTTGTAGTTTCCTATGAGGATCCAGCAGAGCCTTAGTGGAGGTTTGGTAGTTTTTGCTGGTATGTGTGACTGAGGTTAGGAATACTCAGTCTGAGGCAGAGATTTCTGAGGTTGTAAGAAAGAGACAAATCCACATGCTGCTCTGTAACCCCTGTGATTAAAGTGGATGAAACTCTGAAGGCTACCTGAGGGAAGACTTGGTTGCTGCAGCACTAAGGTGGTACAATCAGTACCACTTAGTGCTGGTCATCATGTAACATAGCAGTATAGCAGCCAGCATGCTGCTGATGGTAACACTACAAGACCGACAACTGATTGGTTATTGCTTCTAAAAAATAATCGAATTACGATTACATCAAACTGTCACTGAAGATGACCAGAACAGAAAGGTCAGAAATTTGGTATCAAACACTGGAGCTTGCTCAGTTATCCAGTTATCTACAGTAAATGTAATAGTATGTTTCCCCTAAAATGTAGTGAATTAGAAGTATAAAGTAGCATAAAATGGAAACACATAAGTGAAGTACAAGTACTTTAAAACAGTTCTCACTGTTAGTTAAGTTGTTGTGATGTCAAATTTATGTTCACCGCTGTTGAAAAATGTCCCAGACCCATTATCAAAGTTGCTGTAAGTGATCCTAATCAGCTAATTCTTAATAATGCTAATATATATATATTGATTATTGTTATGTTCACAGCTCCATGCACAATCAATTTAAAGCAGCATTCTTTTTTGTGGTCATTTGGTGGGGGCAGAACAAGCTGTAACACAACATTATCTGTGGGTGGTGATTGATTACAATCTTGTGAGTGTAGAGAATAACAAAACCAAATGACTAGAAAGCTCGCTGGCATGTGTATACTATGAAAATGGAGACAAAGGAATACAATTTATGAGATAAAGAACAGGTAAACACACATTTAAAACAATTACATACTCCATAAACAATAATGCAATTCTCTCTGATCTAACATATTGCCATCACTTCTATGAAGCTTAAGATGCTCAACACCCTAAAATCTCAGGGGAAGAGAATGGATGTAAAGGGTCATCACAATAACCATCAGCAGCCTTATTGCCTCCTCACTGTCAGGCGTGAGTGGTCTTTATGTCGAAGCCCCTCTCTCCAGTTTTTCCCAGTGCAGATCCAGGCCTTCCATTCCCCAGTCAGGCTGAGCCCCTCCCTTCCTCCATCTACTAGATAAACTCCAGGTAGATTACAGCGCTCTCGCCCACATGTTTCCAGTTTATTCTCCTCTGTCCTCCATGCTGTTACTCTGTTCACTGTCACACATTATTGTGAGGCTACGGATTCAATCAAATTTTGTTTGACTATATAGAAAAGAGTAAGAGTACCAGCATTTTTTTCAGTATTTTCTCCAATTTATGATCTTATTCCACTGAACAAAGCCTGTATTTTTCAAGGTCATCATTTACTTCATTATGAGCATAGGATACAATTTTGTGAAGACAGGCTAATTGCCTTGTTATGGTTTATTTGTGTTATATTCTGTACACTGTTTCATTAGGGTACTAACCCCTGAGATCCATGTTTTTAATCTATTTTCCACTCCACATTTAGTGCTAGTTTTTCTGCACAGCTCTTACTTGAGATCAAATGCTGAACAATAATTTGATGTTTGGTGAAGTCTCTTATTGTGGACTTTTTTTTTGTTTCTTAGACTGCCATGGTGGTCTTTCATTCTAGTCTTCTCAGTTATTCTTCTTTTATCAAGCAGAAAATTAAATGCATTAATTCCTGTTCATAACAGCATTTCCATTCCCAGTCTCCACACATTCACAACTGATCACGTACACTGTTACTTTTTATGCCACTAACATTTCTTTTAGTTTTATTACTAAAACCAAAAACAAAACAGCATCAAGTGTCTTTGGTTGCAAGAGTTAGTTAATTGCCCTTACATAATGAAGGCTACAGGCATAAGTATTCAGATATATCATTTTGGGGTGGGTTTTTTTTGCAGCTGGCATCTCTTCAGAGCTCTGACTGGAGTTGTGATGATCATGATTAAGCTCTGGTAGTTCTGAGTAACTGGAGCTATTACCACCTCACATAAAAGAGTCTATAGCTCTTTATATTCTACATTATTTCTATGCAGAAGCATATCCTACAGACCATGATTAAGTGTTGAAGCGATTTATTTTAATTATTATTATTCTTATTAAACATAGATTCTACTTAGATGTGCTGAGGGCCCTAGTATGTATTTTTAAATACAAACCATGTTCCTTTGATGGTGAA
The DNA here is from genome assembly GCA_031216445.1 of Lateolabrax maculatus. NCBI lineage: Eukaryota > Metazoa > Chordata > Actinopteri > Acropomatiformes > Lateolabracidae > Lateolabrax > Lateolabrax maculatus. Next base: position 4,033,665 of record CM062198.1, on the reverse strand, counting down.
CATATCTGTCATTTTGGATAATTTAGTGTCATTGCCTGAAGGACCTTTCTCTTATGTTCTCTGTTCTTTTTCTTCTACTCTGTCCATTTTCTCTCTACACTGCTTTGCCCATGTCTACATATTATGGCCTGACACTCTGGGCCATCTATCTATCAATTTATTTACTATCTGGAAACTATCTACTATCAACTATCGGACCCTAATACACACACAGAGCACAAGGTAGTTTTGGGGGTGAAGTCAACTGTGTGTGGATGCCATTAAGTTCCTATCACCACAGCCTATCTCCTACAAGTTAAGCCAAGTTAAACACACAACCACATGAAAGAGGACAAACTTTAAGTCCATCATTCCATTGGCACCAATCCATTTTTCCCTTCCTGTATATCCATCACAGTGAGAAAATCTGTTCATTAAATCTTTCTGTTGTTCCATGTCTTGTAACATGCTGCAGCCTAGATGGTGATATCTGTGAAGTGTTGTCTGGCAAATCCTTTCTGAAAAACAAAGACACAATACAAGTCAACAATGTAAAAACATTAAACATTATGTGGTGATTGGGTTAGACATTTACACTCCAGCCATCATTTGCTGTATGCTCTGTCCACACGCAAGTTGGTTACCTTTCTAATTTATTTTTTGTAACTTATGTTTCTGTACATTTCAACCTATCAGCAGTTTTTTACTTCTGTTCCTTTGTTAAAGCAGTATCTATTCAATGTTTTGACCACTTTGGGGAGAGGAACAAGCTGAAAATAAAGTATTGAAACAATCACACTGATTATCACTGATTTATTACCATATAAAATTGTTTCAGCGAACTGTTAGCAACCTATTTGCCTATTTAAATATCAGCTAGCAGTTATGGAGCAACATAATAATTAATTTGGAGTGGTGTTTGTGTCCACCTGATGGAGTCCAACATTCGCTCTCTTTTCATTCTGTGATCATTAATAACTCCTAAAGAATTATATATCTCTTTAGCTGCTAAGCTCCACTTTATCACCAGCTAGTCTCAAACTGTGACTGTCTGCTGTTTGCTGCTGAGCAGGTAGTGTATAGTGGCTTTTTGCAGCTTTTTCACTGGAAACAGCTGCTTGCTGCTGCTGAAAACCAGGTTAATAAAAGTCCAGATAAAAGTTTTACCAGATATTTTGCTTTGGACCAGATTGTTTGCACTGTGACTTGTGAATACAGCCCAGAGTTTTGTGTAAACTGCATGAGCTTGGGTTGAGGACAGACACACACTCTTTCAAATGTAATAATTTCACCATAGCCACCCAGCAGTCACGTAAACATGTGGCTTTTGTTTGCTGTGATGTTGTTCAGTGACTGCCAAGTCTACTAAACCAAACTATTCTTTTATTCGTCCTGAAAGCACCAAAGAGACAAACCCAAAATATCTCAGCCAGATTCTCTGCATTCCTGCTGAGAGCAGTCACCCAGTAACTAAAACTCTACAAAACTGCCAGCCAGACTCCAGCAGTAATAGACACGAATATTCAGGAGATAAAGCAGGGATCCTCACAAGAATGTAGAGAGGAGTGTCGTCACTATGTTAGACAAAATTGTGGAATTTAGGATTGTTACATTTCTAAAATTATGTAATTGTAGTTTTGATATCGTCAGTTTCTCTCTTTTACTTAGAATTACAAACCAGTAACAGCAGGCATTAGAGGAATAAAGTGTTACCTAATATAACCAGTGTGACATTCCACAGCAGATTGGACAAACATCCTTCTACAAAAGGAGCTGCTCAGCCCAGCCCAGGCTGCTGTAATCCTGTTAGCAACTCACTTTGGGTCTTCATCAACTTCTAAAACCAACTTGTTCTTAGTTGTATTTTAACATTTTGTTGAGATTTTTGAGTTCATTACCAATTTCAATAATTCTTATTGTGCTGTGGAATAAAGCGTTCAGCATTGCCTGTGGTTTTTACTTCTTCATTAACTGAACAGCTAATATAATTGTTAACTGAATTGTTGGAAAAATGACAATGTACTGTAACCAGGCAGCGGTTTTAAAGGTGTTCTAATCAATCTTTTTATATTATTTAAAAGGGTTAAGTTATGAACCCACAAAGAATTATCAACCAACTCTGCAGTTCCACTCAGCATTACAGAGTGTTTTAGTGTTTTTCCAAATCATTGTTTGTTTACTGTTTTAGTTCAATCTCACAGCTCTCATCAGCAGGCAACTGTTTTCAGCAAAAACCTTGAAAGACCCGCTGAAATAAAATAAACAATCTAATCCTGTGTCCTTGTGTTAACTGTTATCTCTTGGCATATCACCTTGTGATAATATATGCCAAATATTAGTCGAAAAAATATCGTTTCTAAGACCAAAATTTGAAAGTTTTCCTTCAGATCAATCCAAAGAATCTGAGTGAGTTACCCTCCTGTAATTATAGTCCATTACTACTACTTGTACTATACTTCTTTTGTTTCACTCGAAGTGTATCTCATCATGGAAGCTGAAGACACTCTCACTGCTGTTTCACTGTGACTATAAAAAGCCTCTGTACACTACCTGCTCAGAAGCAATGTGGACAGACAAAGGCTAATGTTGCTATATATCTCCTGAAAGATTAAATAAGCAACTGGTCAGGGGGACACAAACAATGAACAGTGAATGATTATGTATCTGCCATATACTGTATATCTCTGACACGTGTCATATTTACTATATAAGGTGGTTATTTGTCAGTGTTTACAGCTTGTTTTACTGTTATGCCGCATCTCTATCAAATTTGTAGCTAATGTTGGAAAAAGTCTTCTAGTTATATATCAAACATTAAAAACATCAAACCAATAAGACAACATCTTATTTTATTTTATTTTATAAGTATCCTGACTCCATTTCTGTCCTATGTAACAACAGGTTCATAGATGTCTCTACAGCTGTTCATGTGGTGTGGTTATCACTGCTTTCTGTGAATCCTGCTGATGGTTTTACAGTGTGTATTTTTAGCAGAAATGCAGTCATGAATTACAGGATTAAGAACTGATTTTCTTGAGTAAAAACTGCATCACCACTGATTTCCCAATGTGTGACATGGAAGATTGAAAAACCACCCAATGCAGAGAAGAACTTTAGTAACTTTGCAATCTAACTGTTAGCAGCTACCGAGAAAATATTTGCAAGAATCCCAAGATAAGGCATGGTCAGAGGCTAACAACATCCAGGCTTTCAGAAGAGAGCAAAGGAGGGGGAGGAGGACCAATGGGAAGAGGGGAGTGGAGGTCAACTGGGATAAAAAACAGATGTGTGCAGATATAAACTACAAAACCATCTGGTGGAGACAAAAGTTTAAAGCACAATGTCAGCCAACACCCACACATTTTGCTCTCCATTTTAACTTCAGGCTCATGTATTCATTCACACACAGCAACAACAAAATACCATATTATCAGTGCAATGTTGTTTTTGCTTCTATGTTCTATGTTGAATGTATTTGTAACACTTGTACAGGGCCACTGCAAGTTTTAGTGTCCCACTGCACAAACAGAACATAGTAAATCTGTTGGGGTTGCTTAGGGGTGTCAATCAGTAAAAATAATAAGTCTACACAACAGCCATCATCCAAGACAATAATGGATACCCTGCAATTTCTGTATTGAAATCAATATAATAAATTAATTTACAATCAATTTTATACAATAAATATGTAATTTAAAGGTAGATTAACCTCATAAAATCTTAATATTCTATAAGATTTTTTCCATGTTGAATTTAAATATTACTCATTTGTTTACATTATGTGGAATAAATAAAATGAATTACCAAGTTGTTGGTTGATCAAAATGTATACATTTTTTTATTACAGTAAACAGCCTGGGTAAAATCAGCTATGGCTAGCTGAGGCTACTTAGATTTCATTTGATAGTTCTTTAGCTTTCTAGTTTGCTGTCTTTCATTGTCAGAGTGCCATAACAGAGTTTACAGATTAACAAGACAATGAGTGAAACAGAATATGTGATTTACAAAATTTACAAAGTCATTTTAGTCAAATCCTTCAGATGTGATTGGTTTGCTTAAAAGTGGCTTAGCAAATACAGCACAACCTCTAATTCTGTTGTTGTAAGGAGCTAGAAGGTAAGAAGGTTGTATATGTAGCCTAAGTAAAAATTGGACTATCATTAAATTGGAGTAAATTAGTGTTTTGGTCTGAGCCATACACAGGCCAACAAACCTGTTTTTCTCTGTTTTATATTATTAAAACTCAAGCTGACAAGCTGAGACAAGCTGACTGGCTGACAAGACAAGTAATCTGAAGATGTCACCTTGCGACATTTCATAGACTAAACAATGAATATCTTTTTTTTATAATCAACTCATTAATCAACAAAAAAAAAAAAAAAAACAATAAGGTAGTTGCAGCCCTAATCGTTGTCTCTGTCTTTTGGCCCGAACAAACATTTCAAGTACTTGTTGTTGCTGCTCAGTCATGTGCCTCTCTCTTAACAAAGGTGATCTGTTTGCAGCTATGTGTACAATATTTGAATGGTAGGTCTCACCAGTTTGAAGTCTTTGTGCAGTTTGTTATACTGGAACATGTTGCAGAGGACAGTTGAGGCAGCTCTGGCAGCTTTCAGACTCCCAGAGCTAAAACAAGACAAAGTGACAGAAATGAGGAGGACTAACAAGGAGGAAATACCATAACATAAGCAGAGGGGAGAAACCCAATGAGAAACACTCTGAAATGACCTGCAAATTAGCAAAAGGTTATATTTTTGTGTGGCCAATGCCAGAGGGGAGAGCAGTAACAGCTGCAGCATATGTAAAGTCATAAACAGGAAACAGATCTCACTGTTGTAATTGAATAACAAAAAGATAACGGTATAACTGAAAGATTGTAGGACCTTAAAACTCTTGACCATTTAAAGAGCATGAAGAAAAGTATTTTGTAACGATAGTTTTCATATATGTAACATGGTTGGTTAGCAGCTCAGTTTTCTCACAGTAATGCATTCATATTTGAGGATTACAGTAGATTTCAGTCATACCTGTTATCATGGGATGTCTTGATTCCCACCAGTTTAGGCAGGCCGTTGAAGTACGAGATGTCACGGGCTGCCAAGGAACTGCAGGTGACCAGGTGGTTGAGTGCTCCACAGATGTTGACCACCACCTCGCTGGATGGTGTTTTCTGAAGACCATCACTGGGCAGCTTGGACACTAGAACATTCACCATGTTCTTAGCTGCGAGGATAAAGAGTGAGGATTCATTCTCTGTTTTTAGATAAAAGCTTCACGCAAACCCTTTTCATCAGGAGTCCAGTAACAATTCCAAAACAATACTACTTTTTTTCAATACCTTACTTATAATACTTAGAATATCAACTTGTTCATCTAAAAAAACCTCTGTAGTAAATTTAAGAAAATAATCTAAACTTCTCTAATGTGTAGGTGGTTGATGAGCTCTTAACACAAGCTGCTATACCAGAAATCCATAATAAGCAGTTTGAAATTAGCAAGATTATCATATATCATAGGAAATATTATTAAAGAATAGGTAAACTAGAACTAACGCCTCGTGGTGCACCAATATGACTATGCAAAGGTACTATGAAGGCTGCTTTCTTAACAAATAACTTAATTAAAGAATATTTAACATAATTATACAATGTCAACCAACTATAGAAATTAATGAGAAAATAAAGAATACATTAAAATAAAATAAATAGCTAAATAAACATCAGTATTGAATGTTCAGTATCAGTCAATTGTTGATATAATTGCTTTTAATACTGCTACTCAATTAGAGGCAGGTTGCAAAAGCATAACTTCTTGTCTTTGTTCAGATTCCTAACCATTATTTCAATGAATTAAACTCCATTTAAAAACGCTTTTTTTCTTGCTTATCAAAATATGTCATCTTTAGCAATATTTCATTGTTAATGTATAACATTAATGGTTCTCATGGTTCATGGTTCGCTGCTGCAGAGTCAAGAGATGAACGGTATCATACTGGATTCTGCTATACACGTTCAGAGGAATCTTTCAACAGTGGAAAATATGACATTTAATTTTAAAATTTTGTAAATGAAACAACGGAATAGTTCGGTTGAAGGACGTACCCAACTGCAAGTCCTGAACAAAACAGGTTGGTGTTGAAACATACTGACACATCGGCTTCCACTCAGCTGACAACGTGTGAAAGCAGCTACGTGGTTAGTTAGTAAGATAATGTAGCAAACGAGAATGATGAGCTTGTTTTTGCAAGTGAGAGACGGGGACGTTACTTTCCAGCAACTAAGTAACAACAGACTCAATCCACCAGCACACTGTTGTGTTCTGAGCTGCAGAGAGATGCTCTGATTCTTACCTTTCAATCTGCTTCATTACTGACTGTACTGACATAAAGCTGCTAACATAGCAAACAGATAATGTGTACACAGATGTACACAGATATTGCATCAATAAAATCATAGTACCCACAGCCATTTGGGGAAAAAATGGACACCCCTTGGAGAACATTAATGTAGGTACACTAATGTAAATCAAACCAAACTCAGAGGAGATGTATACTAATTTCTTAGCAAAAGAGTTTAAATATCTTATACATAAAGAGCATTTCCAGCCAAAAAAGGACTGTGACACGTTCAATGCAATCCTAGTATGGTCTTACCCATGTGGTCCTTATTGGAGGAGTGTCTGGCCAGATTTCTCAGCAGGCCTGTCAGAGGCCTCAGCTCCAAGTCACTGTTGGTGTCTAACAGATCCAGCAGGATGGGCAGCATCCTCTCTTGCTCTATCACCACACCACTCAGCACAGATGACCACTGGCAGAGAAGAGCAGAGATCACATGACTTCTCTTCTGTTGATTGTGTGAAGAATCTAATTCCAAACAAACTAAATCAGACAATCAGTTCATTTTGGAATATGAATACACATGCATAGTTCATATTTGTATGGCATGTGAGATCCTACCCTGGCCTCTCCTGCAGTGATATTTTGCAGGGCTCCTATGGCAGCCTCGCGGCTGGTGGAGTTGCTGTCGCTGTTCTGCAGAACAAGCTTGTATAGTACCACCACCTTAGGGTGCCACAGCCACTCAGCCCCCTTAGGCTGCCGAGACACCTCAGACAGTATGGACAGAGGCGGCTGTGAAGAAGGTGAAACAAAGAACATTTTCATTTATAGTATAGTAAGTAGGCCGACACAACAGTGAGTTTATTATATTTTTCTCCTCCCAATTTTATATCACTTTTCCGATGTAAGGTTTTCTGTTGTATTGGTAATGTTATAGGGACTGTACATCTGTGTGTCCCATACATTTTTTTAACTATAGGTCCTTGATTTCAGAAAGATATAGACACATCAGCTTCTCATTGCTAACCTGCAACTATCAATGTTGTCGGCTTTTGCTGGCAGATTTCATCAGCTGTAGCTAGCTAGCTAATTAAGATAATGTTAACTCCATTAGTTGGTTGAAAAAACTGTTTCCAGCTGACTCGTTTTATTTGTAACTGTGTGAACAGCACAGATTATGTGAAATCTGATCTTTTCAATTCGGGTTTGGGACACTTTCAAATGTGGTCCTAAATTTGAAATAGGAGTGATCTTTTGCAATGCGACCTCAGTCTGAACAGTCACATTGTTATTTATGAGACTTTTACATCACTCATCGCCTGAATCGACTGTGTTGCCACAAGAGTCTTGTGGAGAGTGCTTACAGATGTAGTTGATGACAAGCCCTTGCCTTGACTTCCTGAAAGATCTGTTTCTGTGAAGCCATTCACGTCACGATCCCAGCACTCCTGGTTCCGACTAAGCATCCACACACACCTCTGTATAGAAGTAGCAGCCGTTGCTGCACAAAAAGCCATAATTGAAAATGTGGCTCCCTTTCTCCTTGCCCTCATTATAAACTGCTCACAAGTTTGTTGGCTTCCACTGCACATCAACGTATAAATAAAACTGTAAACGCTGGCTTCAGTGGCCTCCATGTCTATCTCCCTACGGCAGCTTGAAGCATGTGACGTTTTTTGTTATTGTTCTAATGCGCATGTGGACTGGGCGTCAGTCAATCACAGGGCTGACATATAGAGAAAGACAACTGCGCACTCTCACATTCACACCTATGGGCAATTTAGAGTCACCAATTAACTTAACCTGCATGTCTTCGGATTGTTGGAGGAAGCTGGAGTACCGAGAACCCCCACAAGCACGGGCACAGAAAGGCCCCAGTCAGCTTTGTGGTTCGAACTTGGAGCATTCTTTCAGTGAGGTGCTAATCACCACACCACCGTGCCACCCTAATATAAGTATGATAAGGAAAAATACATAACTCATATATACCCCATATATTTTGCTGCTTAGCTTATACACTTAGACAAACAAGACTAAGGGTAGATTTATGATTTATTGTTCAAATGTTCAAGTCAAGTCAAGTCAAGTCAATTTTATTTGTACAGCGCCAAATCATAACAAAAGTTATCTCAAGACGCTTTCACATAGAGTAGGTCTAGACCATACTCTTTAAAATATTATTTACAGAGACCCAACAGTTTCCACCATGAGCAGCACTTGGTGGCAGTGGCGAGGAAAAACTCCCTTTTAACAGGTAGAAACCAGTCTTAAGCCTATGTTCAAACTGTACGTTTCACTTTGAATGTTTGCAGATAAACAGACAAACACATTGTTTAATCTATTCCTTACACTTTCGTTCTTGTGGTTTTGGTTATGGAAAGGCTTAAAAAGTCACCACACACCACAAAGGTAGGTCAAGGTTAAATTCTGACCAGAACCACTGGGTATCATCCGTGGGAAATCATGAATTTCCAGACCAGGTTTCACAGCAGTCAAGTCAGGAGTTGATCTCTAGACTTAAGTGTTACACAGATGAACAGACAGAGGGAGAGATCACTATCCTCAGGCCACACTAAAGCAAAACAAAGTCCTTCCTGTTCACCCTCCATGTAACCTGGCTAATGATCTACTCGAAGAAAGAGTATATCTAATGAAAAAACAGGTCATATACATGTATAAACGGGTCCTTTACTCCTCACTGTGAGTATGAGTGACTATGAGAACATACATATAACAGTGGGCTTGATGTTTACTCTCCATTAGCCTCCACTGCGTACTCTTGAAATGAGTAATGTGATCTGAAGGTTGTGTATGTCATATTGGAAACTGATGCTCCCTGTGGACCTGTGACCACCTCTAGGGTGTCTATCCACTAGGAAACTTATTGTCTGGCTATTACTGAGATGCCTGAAAGAATGTCAATGTCAACAGATTGACCTAAAGCTTAACCTTTCGTGGCTCGATAAGTGAAATATTTTAAAAATCGTTTATACAAAAATAACTTGAGCACATTAACAGTGTAATGTTGAAAAATTTATCTGGCTCTTCAGCTGCTAAATGCTCCACTATGTTCACCAGCTACTCACTGCCTGTGAGTAGCTGAATAAAAACAGTAAAGGTGCACGCCATAAAGCTGAAGGAGACTAAATTGCTCAGTTAAACCTTCGTTCTAGTGCAGAGTTTAGTGAAGCTGTTAAGGATGTGTGAATATCCTGGAATTCAACATTTTTCTGTATGTATATATTGGAGCAAATTATTTAATAAATGGTGACAGGAGAGTGTGATGAATTTTACCTCTGTGTTTTTTTTGCTATTCAGAGTAAAGCAGCCGATGGCCTCACTGTCCCTGGAGGCGGAGGCTCTCGTTGGGCCCTCCAGACGGAGTCGGACTGAGGGAGGAAGCTCCATGTACAGCTGGTAGGACAGATTCCTCATCACACACAAAGAATTTTCCAAACCCTAAACATAAAGAAAGGGAGAGAGAGAGGAGACATGGGGGGGGGGGTGGGGGTAAGAAGAGAAGGAAAGTGGACAATTTGTAGTGAAAGCAGTAACAAATAAATAACTAACATGAGTGAATGCTTAAACAGGTAAACTGCACAACTGGGCACAATAAGCTTGTGTGCTCATTCTCTGATCATATGAAACCTGATTCGATTACCTGATGTCTTTTAATGTTGAACAGGTTACTGAGGAAGCTTTTTAGTTTGTCAGATTCAAACCAACACAGTATAAGTGCATTTTAATCCTGACAAAAAACATAACAGTAAGCAACACATTGGGACTTTAGGATCTCCTTGTATGAGGAGTAAGTAAGTAGGAAAGTCACTATTGCTCAGTCACAGGAGGGGAGGGATGTTAACTGTTTGATCAATGGGTATATGGAGATATGGGTATTAAATATTAAATGGGTTTAAATTCCTACAAAGTAGTCAAGCCAAGGCCATCTGGGTCCCATGAATGTCTTTTGGATCAAACCATGTAGTAGCTGTTAAGATATTTCACTGGTAAAATTAAAACTTTGGCCTGATGGTGACACTAGATGAAAAGAAGGATTAGGATTCATTCTCTGGGCACCATGAATGTCAAACAAACAAAATTCATGGAAATGAATAGTTTTTGAAATATTTCAGGTTGGACCGAAGTAGTGAACTTACAAACTTTGCCATCTATCCATAAGAGCTACACGGCTAGCATTGCTCAAAAGCGTCTCATTTAACCATTTTAAAAAATATGAAGAATCTGATAACTTCCACTTAAGAGTATAATACTTTTGGCAACATGTCCAACATAATGTTTGTTGGTGTCTACAAAAAAACCTTGTCAATGAAAATAATTTTAGTGAATAATCACCTGAAGCGCAAAAGAATGACCCCTCAGCTAGTTTACAACTGTCAGTTTAGTACACACAAACTGAAGGAAAAGGGATTGAAGGTGGCCCTGCCAGCAAACTATAAGGAATGGGCTTAGTTCTGACAACAATGAGCACCAACTCACCTCACTCAACTCCTAAACCTTAAATGAAACATAATTCAGCATGACCTTTTTCCTTTACTCAGATTTATTCAGATTTAGATTTCCTAAAGAGTCTAGATAAAATATGACATTTAGAATAGCCAGCATGTATTTTCAGTCTTAAAACCGAGGACATCCACCGTATGTTTGTCCAATCAGGTGCAGAAGGGTCCATGTTAATGTTTAACAGAACCAGCATGTTTATCAATCTTTTGCCAATTGGTTAAAGGTTTATCCAAGTGTCTGCAAAGTGGCTGGTTGCTTGTTGACTGTGCTCGCGACCCAAGTCAATGCCTGTTGAAAGGTGCCAAACCACAGTGAGTGAAGAAGAATGTAGGCCAAAATGAAACTAGTCTGTTGCCTGGTTAAAGTGCTCTCTGCAGCCGGTGTCTGTACTTGACTTCTGTAACACCACTCTACAATCTTTTCTGTAGTTCCAACAAGTGATGCATCTTTTTTTCAGCTGTTTGCGTCACATCAGTGTCAGGAGTCACATTCTTCTAGTTAATCTTTCCTTTATGTCATATCAGTAATTGAAAATTATCAACTAAATATTTTTGAACCAGCACCCTTAGTATTTGGATCAAGTTGCTGTAGTGAAAAATAGTGTGAGATTGGGTAGCTACAGCTGTTCCCTATTTGTAAAATTTCATATAATGCTTTGAAGTCTTTTTTTTTGTAATCTTGGCTTTTGGATCTTTTTATCTCCACCTTCGGTTTTTAGTGCTCGTAGCTACTGACGTTTTAAAGGGCCTGTGGTGTGCTGTGGCCATAATGACCAAAGTGCTTGTCAAGTCAGACATCATTATTTACAGTGTATAAAAATGTCACATGCTATTACAGTGCAGGTCAGATTTACCTTGTCATCTGCCCTCTCCTCTTGTTGAATGTAGGACACCAGAGAGTCGACCAGGCCTCGCATGTCTCTCATCTTCTGCCTCGTCCTCTCATTCATTGAGCTCAAGTTCCTATGCACATATACACACAGATGGCAGATAAGGCAGATAAGGTTTATGGATACTGTAGTATTTAGTGTATTTTGGAGTGATTCTCCAAGGTCATGTTCGATTCGATTTAAACTTTGTTTTTTTTTTCATGTATTTTTCTTTATTTGTAAAGAACACATCATTGGTTTTATGCACTGACAACTAGCCAATCATTTACATTTTCTTTAAAAAGATAAATGATTCCAAGTGTTTCTGACATATTTTAGAACGTACCCGAATAAGGCCATATAGTCAAATTTAAATGTTTAATTTAAAATGTAATAACAATAAGCATCCTCTGACCTGCTGATAATAACTGAACAACTGCAGCATGCTCTCATGTGCACAGTGAAGGCACACTGTGGTGGGGCTGCAACGTTCCACTTATCAACACCTTCCGGTGCTGTGGTCCGAAATGACACAATTCATTGTCCAACCCGACTTAAGTTGGACAATGTCTGCATTCAGTTTGACACTAATCGTTGTGCATTTTCATTGTTACTAACCAGGAAACAAGGTTAAACCGACTAGCATGCTACAACTGATCTGATAGACATCAACTGGTGCACTTCTTCTTTGGGTTTTAACGGCAGCTTGCATCCGAGGGGGCAAAATTATGCGACAACGGTGAGTTCAGGGAAGCTTTCCAGATTTGCCAGTTCTGTTTCTCCGTTGTCTCGAACTCTGGTAGTGGCCCTGGTGTCCCAAAAAGAGCAGATGCAGGCTATCGGTAAACTAAGCTGTGTCATCTTTACAGTATTTTTTTTCTTCGTCAGACGTGCGCAAGTGCGTGGGGGGTGGGGGTCACCCATCCTGCTTTTTATTTTGATGATTGTAATCGAAAGCTCATTTAGATCAATTTTTGATTTAAAACGAAATTGTTACACCCCTAGTTGTTCACATAAATTAGCCATGCTAGCAGCAGGTCTGTAGGCGTGGCAATGTCTGATGTCTACGTCCACACTGGAATATGTAAACCATTACAGAATGGATTACCATGAAATATTACAGAAATTTGTGTTCCTGAAATAACTTTAGTTGATCCTCATCTAGCATCATCATCAGGTCAACAGTTGAATGTGTCCAATACTTTGGTTTATTACCAAATACCTGCAAAACTATTGCCATTCCCATCAGCCTCAGCTGTACCTTGTGTTGTGCAAATAAGCAAATGATCTGACAAAGTCAAACTTTTAGTGTGATGACACTGTCTAAACCATAACATTATGATATGTTGGGCACAGGTTAATGGGTTGAGCAGGATCTTCTGTGGAGTCACCTGAGGCAGCCAGTGGTGTTGTAGAAGATATCTCTCTCAGATGGGCTTCTTGGGAGGCTGCTGCACAAAGGAATCAGTACTTTCTCTGTCAGTTCTGGTAAAGCTTCTTTGGACAGCTTTTCCTTCAGGTTGTCTCTGGAGGACAGATTCCACAGGACACCTGCAGCCACAACAGCTTTTTATTCTGATGTCTGAATCCAAGGTGATTCAAACCAATAACATATAGATAGAAATAAACCAGTAACAACACCTGGATTATGTGATTGAATTACAGACTAGTAGATAATAATGCATTGACACCAGCTCATATACAGGGTTCAAGCCAGTCTAAAAGCGAAAAACATTAATACCTGTGATGGTCTTTCGAAGCTCCTCGTCAGGTTCCTTTAGGAGACTGACAAGAAGCATCACTCCACCGGCATCTACAAGCGCTGCCTTATTGTCAGCGTTTTCGTAAATGAGGTTCCGCGTGGCGCCAGTGGCATAACGCTGGACTTCTTGGTTGTCACTGGAGAAAAGCTGAACCAGAGCTGGAACGCCATGCAGAGCACGGACCTAAGAGAGATGGGATCAGGAACAACACACACCGTATTGTAAATACACACATATGGAAAATAAGTGCTGGTGATGAATAAAAGTCAAAATAAATAAATAAAATTAAACTAAATGAAAAAACACATGGACAATCAATTACATAAATAAATAAATAAAACACAGCAAATCTGGAAAATATAACCAGACACAATCAAGTGAAAGCTGCTGTTACCTGATTTTTTGCATTGTTGCTATGGTAACACTGGTGTTGTATGTATGCAGCACCCAGAACTTGCAAAGCAGCATCTGACTCAGACAGATACCTGACAGCTGTAGCCATGTCCAGACCCTGCATCCTACACACACACACAAACACACACGCGTACTGAGCTGTATATCAACAGTGGCTATGACCAATAGTGTATCGTGAGACTGTAATCATACATGTCTGCAGCTAACAGTATTGATGACTGAATTAATAATCTGATGATTTTTTCTCCATTTATCCATAATTTTGTCCATAACATTTTTTTTAAAGTTACAAATTTCTGTCAGACCTTGAGTTGTACAGTAATGTTGATGTGCCTGTCCTTCACCCTTTCGTCTCTTCTTCTGCATGAGACCTCACGTCTGATACACTGCACATAATTCATATATCTGACAAAGCTACAAATAAAGCTGATCCAAGCCAGCGGTGGCCCAGATGCTTTACCCAGGCACATTAATGAATAATATGTCTCACTCTTGCAGTGGGTCATTGCTGTGTATCGATGCTCCATCCAAGACATCCACTCCTTTCCCTACACTCCTCACACTGTGGAGCGAGGCGGCCCTGTGGAGGGGGGCTTGGTAATGCCCTGTCCCCACGACATGGTTAGCCCTGGACACATGCTGCTGCCACTGTGTTCCCCAGCCGTCCCCTGCCATGGGGACCCCCCTGCCAGTCCCCACCCAGCCCTCCTGACCAAAGGCAGCGCTCTGCAGCTGGTAGTGCTGCTGACGGTTTGCAATGCGGCTGATGGTGCGGTGGGATGGGCCTTTGTAGGTGTACTGACAGGGCAGCTCCGCCTCCTGCCAGTAGCCTGTATCCTGGGCCAGTGTCCCACTCAAGCTGCGCCTTAGGGTGCCGGGGGGAGGCACAGTGATCGGGAAGGAGGCTTTCTCTGCAGGAGCCAACACAGTAAGAGGAAATGCATCTTGGTCTGCCTGACACAATGACTTAGAGCGTCTGCTTCTGTTGTGTGACTGGGAGGTCTGAAAGCTGCTCTGGACCATGCTGGTTGCTTTACTCCTCATTTTGGAACTGGTTTCCACAGCAGAGCGAGAGGAGAAACCAGAGGTGTGAAGGGGTACTGTGGGTACCTGCAGGGTGGGTGGTGTGGGGAGAAATAAAAGGTTAGCAGACACACTGCAGCAGGCAAGGAAAAATACGAATGAAAAGGCAAATGTAACTTCCTCAGTACTACAACCACTCGTATCCCATATTTTTTACAAGAAGCAGTGCTTAAAGCCAGTGAAACTGCCCTGGACAGCAAAAAGGTGGTGTAAGGATTCCACATTCAACAGCTCTTCATTCTCTTCTTCATTCAAGTCTGGTTACTGTAAGCTACAGGAAGCCCACTGCTGCCTTTCCATTGTTAGACTGGCCAGTTAAAAGGAACAGACAAACGTCCTGTGTATATTTTTCTTTTCTCTTTACATTGTTCTGAATTTGGTCTGCATTTTCCTTCTCATTGGCACACAGACAATTAGACTAGAGAGGAAAACATTATTCATACACAATACTGGCTCTTTGCTTCCAAGTGTGTGTGAGTGTTTGTGCATGTGTGTATCCAGATGATCTAATTTCTTTTGGAGGTAAAACTGAAAGTATTTAGTGAGAATTTTGCAATGACTCCAGTATTTCTAAAACCCTGGCTGAAAACCAGAGCTCAGCAATTCATTTGGTGAATATAATGTAATAGAAATGTTGGTCAAATCTACAAAGACAGAATTTATAATAAACATTCAAGTAGCCATCTCCAAACCAGATTGCTTGTGTAATGTATCTTTGGATTGCAAGTAAACTCCACAAAGAAGACTTCAGTCATACTTATAGCTTTCTGGTTGGGTGACTACAGTGAATCATCACAGAGCCATATTGTTAGGTTCAGTTCACACAGTATAACATATCAAAACAAAACACCAATTTGTGTAGTAATATAAAAAAAACTAAGGTCTTTGACCTAGGCTACACTAAACATATCCCAAGCCTACAGTATTTTTGCACTGATCTTTTCTTGACAGTTCTGTTAAATGTATTATAGTGTAATGCAGTTCTGGCAGGAAGTACTCACAGCCATGACACGGCTGGGTGTGTGTATCATGGATCTGGAACTGAAACCATGGGTGTGGGTGAAGCTCTTTGCCTCAGGAAGGCTGTTATCTAGACAAAGAGAAGAAAGATAAAATGTTGTTGTGTTTTGGATGAGAGAGGAGAAGGTACCTAAACTGTGACACTTTATTACTCATGACTGAGAGGAAAAATGATTAATCAACAGATGTTTTGGCTTCTTGAATACATATGTCCATACATGCACACAATAATTACATGAAAGTTAACACATAAATAATCAAACCTCTAATGTTTGCATAATAATGCAATTGCCCTAAAATGTTCAACATTCTGCAAGTGTTAAATTCAAAATGTGTTATTAAAAATAGCCACACATCTACAAATGCTAAACATGTGATAAAGCAGAACAAATGTATTGTTTATGTAATACAGACATCTATTCAAGTGCATCTTTTAACAATGTAAGATCATATGGATGTCTTCTGAAATAGTAATTACTTCATGTTTTAACACTACGTAAACTGCAGATCCTATGAGGGAGGGGAGGATGATGCTGCAAGAGTCTCATGGGCTGTCAGACCTGCATGGAGCAGTGGCAGGAAAGCCACAGCTACTGCCCCAATGCAGGGGCCCTTGACAACCACACACAGTTAGTTGTGGGGCTGGCTGATGCACTGGCTGCACTGCACATTATTGCTTAGAGTATTGCCGTAATTATTTGTACTAGTACTAGTACTTTTACTAAATAGTATACATGTATTATGATGTTGTATTTTAAGGATGAAAGGGTTGTCTGGTTACTGTTAATATGTATTGTTCAAATGTTGAAAATGTTATAATACTAAAGTTTTTATTATAATTTTGTCTAAATTAAGTTTGCATTGTATTGAATGGTCCACATGTAGATGCACAAATTTAAAATCTTTTCAAACATGGGGTAAATTAAGATAATTACAACTAAAAGGATATGTTAAAGCAAAGTCGTATATTAAGTTCATTTTTATTTTTTAAAATGTACAATCACCATAATGCCATAGTACTGCAACCCATGTGTATGGTTTATCTAACAGATGTAGGGATGTATTCTTGCATACATAAATTCATCAAATCCAGTACATATCCATATGTACAATAATACAAAATATCATATATGATATGACAGTTATATCAAATCTGAGGGTAGTATGTACACCGTATTTCAATTTATGGTGGTACCTTAAGTGCTTTATGACTTTCCACACATACAGTACACACAAGTAGTCACACGTCCATCAAAACATTTCACACATGACCGATTCAACAGGCAGAAAAGGGCTTCATTAAAAACATTGTGGTCATTTACCAAACGGTCAAAAATGACAGATAGATAGATAGATCAGGGTAGGCCACCGCAAGTCCTTTTTTGCCTGGCTCCTATCTTACTCGGAGTGACATGGGTCAACACCAAAGGTAGCCTCTTTGCTGAGAGAGGATCTCAACTACTGCTGGATGGACCTGTCTGTTAAAACACACACACTTAGTCATAGATTAATATTCTCTGACAGATAAATAGGCTACTATTTAGGTTAATTAAGGATTTTAATACACATACCCTGTAGGTTGAAGAAATCACTGCCATTAAGTGTCTGGAATATGATTCCTTCTGAATCTGAATCCCTAACTGAGCACCGCGGGCCACCAAAAACGCTGCAGAACAGTACTGATTTCTATGTGTGTTTTTCCACTCTCAAAAAGTTCACGAATAAATTCAACATAAGGTTCTAGTGGGGCCATCCTGGTGGTTTTGGTGGTTGGATGAAACAAATTATTTGCTGTGTTCTGCTTCCCTGCCGGTAAATAAACAGAAGGCCGGTAAAAGCTTAGGGGTTTTTTGACGGTCCACAGGCCCACCGCTGCAGCGAGCTACCCCGTATGCCAGATGGCCAGTACACCACTGGTGCTCACGGACAGACTGTCAAGACGACGACGATAACGTGCCTCCCACAAGTGTCTACGACAAAAAGTCCATGAAGTGTAGAGGGCATGGGCAAACTGTCACCAATAAAAAAGGAACTCAGCTGATCTTAATAATGCCTCCAACTACGACAAACGTTTCATGAGAACAGTATTAGTATCAGGGCGGAGTAAACGTCACCAATGAAAGTGTCTGTGTATGTTTACGTCTGTATGTGTGTGTCTTTCTACAAAGCTTTGCCATGTAATGTGAATCCGTTTAGAAGTTATGGCCATTTTGTGTTAATATCATGTAGCCCAACTTCAGTGGATAGCTGGAATATCAATGAGATGTTATCAGAAAGAGGAGAATTATTTATTTTTTTTCTTGAACTTCAAGTGGACGGATAATAGCTGGAAACTGGATCCCAGCTGGCTGGCAGCCAGAGAGCCTCCGGCTGGGAGCTGCAATTCCGTGAGTGGCTGGGACTGTATCTCAACCAAAGAAGCTCCAAATTGCAGGACATTTAATGCCTAGTTCACACTAGATGATTGTAACCCTGATTTTCCACTTGGCCGTTTTTGGAGATCGCCGACAAAAGCCCCCAGATCAAAGGCAAACCAGCTTTCGCACGCGGCTCGCAAATCAGCAGTCAATCACTATGTTTGAACTGTTCAGAGAAGCAATCCAGGAGCAAGCATGAGGCATGAATTGACCTGCAGCCAATGAGTGCAGACACAGGCTGGCCGGATGAGAGCTCCTCTGCTGTAGCTCTCCAAGCCCACCCCTATCATGCATCTATTTGTATTGATATATATAGATAAATAATGTAGTTTCTATCAGAATGCCTCGGCATACACACAGGCTTTTCAGTATTTGTAACCTTGTAGTGTTGCTGAACCACAACAGCAGCAGCTATATGTTTTCATTTAAAAAATATTTATTTACCTCCAACTCTCTCTGCAGAACAGACCATTCTTGCTGCCCGCATATCCCAATCCATGCTGTCAACCATATTCGCTTCTTTCTCGCACTGATTTGCAGTAATGTCGGTGGGTCATAAACATTAATTGAAATTGAATTGGAATAATACATAATTTATGAGGAAAATATTAATTACATTCTCTGAAACCATACACTGTATAAAAGAAGTGAATATTTTGAAGCCACGAATTCAGCGATTTTGCCGTCACCTTGAGAAGTAGGGTCATTTTCTCATTGACTACTATACAATCTGACCTGGAGGTTGCCGCTTGTCTAAAACGATGGCTTTGAAAGTCATGTAGTGTGACAGCTGCTTAATTGACAGTATGAGCTGCTGATTTACCATGTCAAGTTTGGTAAAAATTCAACCATAGGTGGCACTGTAAAGATTTGTTTTATTCTTTCATGATAAAATTTTCTCAGGATAACATTGTTCAAATATCACAAAATTTGGAATTTATATACAGTATGCACATACCTGGATGCCATTTAGTTATCTGATGCTCCTATCTGGTGGTCCCATAATGGTATTACGTAACCCTTGTTATGTGCCATTCAAACATACAGACTCAAAAGCTAGGACAGCAATAGGCTACTACTCATTGTGAATGGGGTCTGAACCACTTGCTTAGCTGCAGATTTAAAAGGCGTCCAGTGACAGGGGAAAGTTAAGAAAGGCTCAACTTCATGTATGTGTGAACACAGCGTTAGAAGGACATGTCTTTAAACCCCAGATTGAGCATGGTGTACTGTTTGGCTCAACCAGAAAACAGTGACATGAATTATACTGTAAAACAGCATATATGGGATATGAGTAGTTGAACAAAGACAGGAAGGGGGAACGATGCCTGTAGTAAAAAAACAACACAGCCATCCAATCCAGCAGGACGGAAGGAAGGAGGGAGGAGATGGTGCTGGGAGGGGAGCTCGGCTGCATGCCTGAATGTAAGCATCACTAGGTCAGAGGTCAAGGAAGATATGCTCAAACACAGCCACCACAATAGAGACACACAGTATATAGCAAACAATATATTAAATTAATCACTTACAACAGAACCACAGAGACATAGAATGCCTTTTATCAGCTGTAATGATCCAGATATATATCCAAATATGATATGCCATTTTATTAGATTTGATTCTTCAATATTTACTCTGTTACACTGTTTAAGCCTCTGGTCTCTCCTGATTGAAATATCCAGACTATTAAAACTGTCCGGTCTTAATTCTACTGTGGATTTTAACTGTCCACTGATCACTGTAAGTCTCAACTTTTGAATAGTGACAGTCTAACAAAGACACACAGTCAAATGGTTAGACATGTGTGAAGAAAAACCCACAATGGGAATGTTGCTGAACTTCTCTCCCAAAGTTTTATGACTGTGATTTAGCTCATCTTCCAAGATGAGTCTGTTTTCTCTTTGGCTTCTGCAAAACAAGAAGCCTCTCAGTGATTTACGTGTGGAGCTCCTCCCTTTCACCATGAGCCACCATGGCTGGGTCATGGTACCCAGCCAAGCCTTTCTCAACACTATGTTTTCTCAATACTTTCATTGTCACAAATTCATTTACTACTAAAGCTCCGGTCCTTGTCCCATGATATCCAAAAAACACCCTTTTCACACCTTAGTCTCCAACACTAGTCTAAATTCCATACCCAGTACCGGGAGTCTTTTATATTCACACAGGTGTGTGTGTGTGTGTGTGTGTGTGTGTACCTCATGCCTTTTGCTTCTTCTCACTTAATTGCACATCTAATTCTTTTCCATAACAGATGGGGATAAAATGGATAAATGTATTTACAACCTTTCAAACTTTTTATTAGCTCAGGTTTTACACTTTCACTTGGACATCGGACATGGTTACAAGAAAAATTAAGGTTAAAAGACAAGGCTCTCACAAATCTGACAGGCCAGAAGTGCTATAACTAAAATATTATTTTCTGAAATGTCAAATTCAATTAGATCTAAGTATATAGAATTTTTCTGATGTTTAGCCTCAAGTTTTATGGCCCAGTGAAAATTGACAGCAGGCCTTACACCCATGGCTGAAGTACAGACCAGTCTAAAATAGACTTTGATAACATGCTGTGAAGGGGAGATTGGAAAGGAATGTTCCACACACAAGGTGGTCAATGAGCTTAAGAGGGGTGTTGAACCAGACATCAGCTAACTTGCATTTCTTTTAATCTGTTTGGGTTATTTTGTTGCGCTTGCAATCTTCAACTCTTTCCTTTGCTTTCATTTTCACTGTGGCTGGACTGCATCCAGATTATGTTGAATTCAGACCACAATTTGTGAACTTTATCCGATTTTGCCAGACCTCTTTGGCTCATTCAATTCCATTCAACTTCAAATGTCACACAAAAAATTCCAACCTTAGGTCACAACAGATAATCTCTGACTTGGATATCATGACAACATTTCACTAATTTAGGCTGTATGAAAATAAAAGCCATTTAAAAGCAACTGAACTGAAATATTCTTACCTAACTTTAAATACCATATCAGTGGTTTTGCATATATTAGCCTATATACAACATTAAATATTTGGGTGGACCCATCACGTATTTCATTCCAAAATTCAAAGTTAGGTAGCCTAGTTTGCTACATTAGAACCAATTCCCACTAGACATTAGTTTCCGTTCATGTTATTTCAAAAGCTGTGGTTACTGTGTTCATCCCATATTATACAAAGGAGGGACTGTAGCTAATGTCAGCTGATGATGGTAACTGAAAAGACTGACAGTCAAAACTAACAAGTAGTCTGGGACCACAGCACTTCGTACGTCACCCTGTGATTCGAATCACGTCAAGGAGTGATGTACAGAGTGATGGGGCTTGGTAACACCTCACCCCACACGTAAGTGGTGCTGTCACTCAAGTCACACATACACTGTATGTGTATTGCTTTCTAAGCAAAAACAGTCTAATTTCATTTTGACTTTAAAAAGTAAAATGTATTTTTAATTAGTTTTTGTATTGGTTTTCTTTCACATCTGTACTTGAAACATGAATTGTGTCATCACAGTGAATCAAGTCTGTAATAACTTCTGTCAAGACTTTGCTATTGTGAGGTAATGCAGTGTAGCCCTTTTAATTAATTTCATAAATGAACGGTAACCGCATCGGTAAATGCATCCAAAAATCTCAACTTATATTGCTTTCAAATGGTCCACAGAAATGTTCAACACGTTTTGTAGTTAAGGAGCTTAAACCTGCAAAATTGGTATTGCCCTTCAAAACCTAAAAACATCTTAATACTGTATGTGTAATGGAAATGCCACTGTTATTTAACAAAAAAACGGAATTAGTGGTCTGTGTTGACTTGGAGACATGCAGTTAGTCATTTCTAATGAAACATCTCATGCAGCTTTCAAACAACATCCTGACTCCCTTGTGGGTCAAACTGAGGTCCTGTTGTCTTATCTGACAGAAGAAGGAGTAGTTGTAAGGAGGAAGGATTTCTCCTTCTTCTCACGTACTTTCCTTTTGAAAGAACTAATCACAGGTCACGATCTAGCCTGCAATGACACACATGTAGATCATGTCAACTTCCTAGGCTGACTGGCCACTATTATAAACCTGCATATGTTGAGACAGAGACCAAGAGGTGTCCTTAGACCTGTGTGCTTAATAATCACTTTTGGATCATACTTTTTAATGAATGGAAAAGCATTTCTTGTTCAACATGTGAACATTTATTACTCAAAATCATCTGGACTGGAACGTGTGCTGTCATGAATTAAAGTTTCCATCGAGAAATGTTTAGAATGAATGGCTTCGTAAGCCAATGGCCATAGTAATCACACAGGAATATATTAGTGACATTCATGAGAAATGCCACTACAGTCCTGCAATATCACTCCTCTGAACAGCTAATGAACTGGACCAATATAACAACCATTTAACACAGGGATGCTAACGCTCTGCGTCACTGCCAGGATGTGTTAGAGCTATTATCAGAACTAAAGTTAGCCAAACACAGTGCTGAACATGAGTCAAGTGACCGTAAAATGGAATTTCAAAATTCCACATCATCAGTTTCCTGCATGTTGCCTGTGGAACAGATTTTCCACCTTGGTTGCATAATAACCCAGGCTCACATCTGTTGTTGTTTTGTGTTGAGATTTTGTTGGGACTGTCCTTGAATTTGATTTTGTATGAACAAAATAATTACTGTTAAATTGTCAAATTAGGTTATTTCTGTCCAATTAGGTCTACATCTGAGTAAATTCAGGAGACAAATCTTTGGAAGAGTCAAAATCGGAACAGCCAGAAGCATTACATTTTCCAGAATACAAGTGGATAGCTTATTTCATTAGATCCTCCCTGCCCCCTTAATGCCCACTTCTGTCACCTCCACCTCTTTCAAGCCCAAGTGGACATAACCCCTGGTGACATCATCAGGGCTGTGATTTCAGTGGCTTATCTCTAACAGCAAGAGCCTGTTTGATGAATACATTTTCCAAAGTAAAAAAAAACGTATCTTCTGAGTTTTTTCTGTTTTCCCTGCTGTACCGAAAAGAAACCAAACTGTAACCTCAAAACCTTTACCAAGCCGTGGATTTAGTGTCCTTGTTTATTGAGGGAATAAATAACATCTTCCATAATTATTTTTTCACCAACTGACATGAGTAACAAGAATTGGTCAAGGGGCTCTAGGGGGATGTTTTTCAGCCAGGTCTCTCCTGCCAGTTTGACTTCTGCTTCTGGAGCAAAACCCAGAAGCTCTATGTTGATGAACAGGTACATTAGGAAAGCAGAGTGGATGTGTTTTCCACTCAGATAACTCTTTTTTTGTATACTGGCCTATAACTGATACCTGCTGTTCCATGTTTAACTTGGATGGCAAGTCAACTTAAACTGCATGACTACATCTGAGTTTCATGTTTAATAAGCTGCTGAGTGAATGAATGAATGACCCATTAAAAAAGATGTTAAGTCATGTTTCATGACATCTTTTTGAACAATGAGGTGTTAATAGTGAGGATAAATTATATCATAAATTAGATACGAGCATGATAATAATAAGATAAAAAAAACACTGCATAGTATAGTAACACGACAATGTACAACACTGTAAACAGATAGAATAAAAGCACCACACAAAATATTATACAAGTATGTACAGTACCTTAGCCTGGGAACCAGACAAATCTGTTTCATTTGCTCTGGCAGATACGTCTGCCCCTCTCCCATTCAAACTGATTTCCTTGCCGTTTTATCGGGTGAACCAATCATTTCATGTCATTACAATCGTTACCAATCAATTTATGTTGATAAAAAATATGTGTTTTTTTAAATATTCGTCACTCTGATTGGTTGTCTCCGCCTGTTGATAGTGCCCCTTGGAAAGCAAAAATGAACTGAGAGGTTCCAGACTAGTATGCATTTGTGAATTAGTCAGACAATGCCAGGCTAATAACAGTACCTGTTATATGCCGAAGAAACTATTATAATGGTTGCTACCATTGGAATATAATAGGAACTAAAGCCAGAACTACAGAACATTACACAACAATATGTGGAAAAAATGCACTATTACAAAAACATTGTAGTGATGTCATGGGAGAAAGAAATACAAGTTCATAAAGCAGGGTGTTATAGAGCTGACAATGGTTCACCAAACCCACAGTTCAATCATTACCGGTTTGTTGGGAGTTTTGTGCAGTTGATTTGACATTTCATTGATTAAATTATTGGTCGTCTGTACCATTTTTATTCCTCATTGGAAAGAAACTGTTACTTTAAAGTGCATTCAATAGTTTTATATAACTATGTGTAATGTCAAAGGGGTCACCAAGAATAATCACCCGAAATATTTTAAGTTTTTTCAGCTTATTGTTTTGTATCTACAGTTCACAACGTTACTCTTTTCAACCAAGCTGCCATATTCAGAGAAAAAGCTGTAAAAACCCACTTTACACTAACTACTCAGCAGCAGACAGAGACAGTTAGAGAATAGCTGGTAAACATAGAGGAACATTTAACAGTAAAAGAGCCAGATATTTCCCTCAGGAAAAACTCAGCTAAAAGAGAGTGAATACTGGACTTATATTCATCAGATGGACAGACAAATACAGCCCCCATAAATAAACTTAGAACTGACAGACACATTTTCAACTCAGCCTCAGCTTTATTTAACCCCTTCTCTGCACTGTTAATTCTGCCTTTTAATTCCTTATCAGTATCTTTACTGTTCACTAGTCCATGTCATTGCATAATATTTACTGAATGGTCTTACAGCAGCAGTCAATGCTCGCACCTGTAGTTTATCGAATGGAAAACAACATGTTTAACTGTATTAACTATACTTTTTCTTGTTGTATTGTGGTTGGTGATTTTTAAAGCCTACCCTTTAAGAAAAACATTTTTATAAGGGCTTTTCTTTTCTTTTCTTATTGTGTCCTATGTTACAGAAATATGATTCTAGTTAAATCCTCTGAGACAAACCTCTGATTTTTGGGTAATTTCACGTAAAAAACGGATTATAGCTGCTTCAGCCAAGCACGGCTCAAATTTCTTAGCCATATATTTTGTTTTACTTCAAGGAATAAAACAAATAAAACACTTTTATTCTACAAAAATCAAGCGTTTTTTTTTTGTTGTTGTTGTTGTTGTTGTTTTTATGCTAAACTAACCAGTGACCATACCCTTACCCTACATGTCTGTAATAATCAAAGGTCGCTGTCAGGCCTGCTCAGTGACTACTTTGACGGCTTTTTACCGTGACGGGACTCACCTGTTGATCCGACCAGCGAGTCGTCCAGCCTCGGCAGGGAGGAGGACTTCTTCTCAGCCAGCCGCATCCGGACCTGCTCCCGGACCCTCCGGGCTTTAGCCACCGGGTCCGGAGACGGGCCGTCCGAGGGAACCACATACGCGGTGCAGGAGGAGTTGGGCTGCAGGGCGGACAGAAAGCAGCCCTCCGCCACCGCCACACTCATCATCCCGGCTGGACAGAGACGGCTTCCCCCGGCAGAGACGCAGGAGTCAGGGAGCAGCAGGTCCGGCTGCGGGCGCGGCTCGTCCACTGCGAAATGGAGCCCGACCGTCTGTAGGCGGGACCTGAAGGAGGGGGGGGGGCAAGAATCCAACCAAACCACCATCCACCTACAGACCGACAGGACAAAGCTGTCTCCTACAAATAAGGAGTGTATCATAAGGTTATTGCTTTGCAACAGCAAATACTGAAGGAAACATAATGCCGACCAGATACTATGAACAAAATACAGAAATGTTGTTTGTGTGTGTACACCCACCATCTGCACAACAAATATAAAAATAATGACTGAAATCGATCTCTTCCTGATTATATCTCAGTGTTCTGGATGTGTGCACATAAAGTAAGTGTCACAATGTAAAGATGGTTTGTAGTGGTTGGGTCTGTAAGGAAAACAAACAGCTCATGTAAACTGTGTACAGTCACTTTGATGATCTGAACTGTCAGCAGGCAGCATGATGACACTGAGATGGCTGGAGTGATGGCAGTTTGTCTTCACTCTGTGGGGACTCTACACCTGTGATCACTGACATGTCCCTGATGCTGAGACGTTGTCCTGAAGCTGAAAGGTGAACTACTGAAGCCCTGATGTGTTAGAGCGCTATTAACTAATACAAACTATCATTCACTATTTTCTGCTTGTTAAGTTGTCTGACAACAGAAGCAAAAATGTGTTATATTATTAATTATTATTAATATGAATCAATATTTGTACAATATTGTATAGGCAACTATCAATATTTTATCTGAAAAGGAGCAAAACTATACTTTCTGCAGACAATGTAGTTGCCCCACCAATTGTACACTGGACATACAAAGATAAGATTCGCAACAAAGGATTTATCTAACAAGTTCTGAAATTTTGTTGAGCTTTTTACATTAAATTGGAAGTCATGAGATACAGCTTCACTGGTACACTCTTATCTGAAGACAAGTGCTACAGTTAGGAAGTCAGCGAGAAGACCTTCACAGTTACTGCTGGGAGAAAAAGTGTTTGCCCTTATCAAAGTCTGGGATGATGCTGTTGCTCCCAGGTGTCATGGCAGTATTAATATATTACTATCATTATATATATGATCAAAGAGAGCACAAGGGGGCTGAAGGTTACCAGTTGAGATTTGGCAGAATTATTGGGTTACTACCGGTTACCAACCAAGTAACAGCCGGTTACTAATCAGGTCGGTCCAACTC
Source organism: Lateolabrax maculatus (assembly GCA_031216445.1). NCBI lineage: Eukaryota > Metazoa > Chordata > Actinopteri > Acropomatiformes > Lateolabracidae > Lateolabrax > Lateolabrax maculatus. Next base: position 4,006,587 of record CM062198.1, on the reverse strand, counting down.
CTGACCAGACTAGCTATGATGCCAGAGTTTGTTTGTGGACCGAAGAAGAGATTTTTCCCTGTTCCCAAGTTATGCTCATTGATACAAAATGTATCTGTCATTAATATTAGTAAACCTTGTCATGTTACATGTCTGTATGTCATGCAAGATGTTGAAAATAATCATTATCCAAAACTAAATGATGACTGGAGTCAACAGCAGGGGCAGGGAGGGAGAGCGGAGCACAAAGTGAGTACAAGCTCATGAAAGGCAATGATACACAGATACAAACTGTGAAGTTAAGTAGTTATTCCCCAACATTTCAAGTGAAAATAAATGACAGTAATGATAGTATCTATGATAGTATTTCTAAATAAGCGCAGTTTTCCCGTTGATGGGGTGATTGTTTAAGGGCCCAGGAATGTGGAAATAACCTCATCACCTCAAGCTAACATGAGGAATTCTTGGGGGAGGTCTGGGAAACTAAGTCTGAGGAGCAGAGAGGCTCAAGTCCTGCCTTCTCTCAGAAACCAGAGACCACAAGGCTTTCACACAAACCTACTGAGAAACCACTGACTCTCAATTTGGGTGTGGATATAATGAGTGCATCTAACTGGAACTTTTAGTAACAGCACACATGCTTACACACAAAGGTCATGACCTCTTACTTTGACATCATAAACTCAGGAATGTGTACTGATAGATCTACAGTGTGAAACTACTATACTGTATACTTTTTGGGTTAATTACAGGCTATTGTTCTGTGACTGCCAATGTAGAAATGAAGCCATTTAGTCAATTTCCATTTTCATTCTTTAATTGATGACAAAGTTAATTTAAAAATGAGAATCCCACTGACAAATAATTTTCAGTGTACTCCATGCCATAACTCTGCCATAATTACAATTAAACTAAATGTGATTGTGTGTCCAACCTAAATTTGAAAATGAAATTACAAACTGGAAACTCATTTTAATGAAAATTAAATGATAACTTTTATAATGATTGACTTTGAAAATATTCATTGTCTGCCCTGTTGAGAATGAAAAGTCAAATATACATTAATTTGTATTATTATTATGTCTTAGGCTTCATGGCTCTGACAAGTATTTGTCAGTTGAGTTTCTATTTTAATTTTGCAAGTAATTAATGTAAATTTGCCATACATCATGCACACAGAAATGGTCAAATTGTCAGTCACAGACTTCCATATAATTATGGACACATTATAACACATTCTCTACTTAACAGAGCTGGAATCTTAAGGCTGAGATAATGTATGGGCTCAGGTCTACAGAAGCATGTCGCTGCCATGCCAGATAAAGAAGAACGGATCAGTATCACGATATAATGTGCTAAGTTTATTGTTATAACGTGAAACTTTTCTTGTTATAACAATATACTATTTATCTTGTTATAATGTCGAACATGATAACTTATTGTTACATCATAAAAAGATTCACATTATAACGTGATAACTTATATTGTTATAACATGAAACTCTTGTTTAAATGAGGAACGGTGTGCGGAGAAGGGATAAATTGAGGAATATGGCTCATTTACACAATTTGTGTCCTACTTCATTTTTGGGTTGAGACATGGCAAGATTCTCTTGTTATTTAGCACGAGGGATAATATTCTTATAAGTACGCGTACACTAAGAAGGATTTTAAAATCCAGAAGGAAAAATGAATCCGACCCTCTGGAGTTAGCATCATTTCTCAATGAACAGCTTGAGTGGCTCAGAAGGCTCCATGGATACAAGCTACACCATGTCAGTTGCATCCAGGATGGGTATGTTGTGACCCAAAGTACAGTGAGGCATGTGTTTAAGTTTCTAGACCCCTGTGGTGTTGAGCGAAGAAATTGCCTGATGCAACGCATATACGTTAACCCGGGGCCTAATGTTATGTGGCAGGCTGACTGATATGAGGTCTCACTGGTATTTCAGTCAGACAACTTACGTTTGAACTGTGTATTAAAACAGCAGACATAGTTAGAGTTCGGCGTCTAGGCTCCGACCTCATCACTCCCCGCAGACATGTTTACATGAAATACTGGGGAGTGATGATTAAATCCCCCCCCGACGGAGCATGCAGGTGGATGCTGGGGTGGAGGTGGGGCTGAAAGAGCGGCAGCAATGATGATGCAGGTAGCAATGATGATGCAGGGCAGCAGCGAGAAGCGGCGTAAAAGAAGCAGAGGACGAGATGGGAAATTTGCAGTTTAAATAGACCGCCAAATTAAGAGGGAGTGTTTGGTAGATGTTGTGGAGTGTGAGGCAGGTCACATGTGAATGAAGCGGTGCAGCTCGAGTTGCCTGCCTGAACTAGCTCGCAGGCGTCGCTCCATATGTTTAAATGGAGCAATTGATGGCTCACAATGGCAGAGATGCAGAGATTCTTACAGTAGAGTATGCATCGCCACATCAGTAAATGTTATATTTCTGGGTTTAGTAATAACAATCAGCAGATCAAAAGCCGAACACATCATGCCCAGTACTGGGTAAATCGTCTCTAGGACCTGAATGACAATGACTGTTTCTCTGGAGACTTCGTGGACAAGCAGCTTGTATTGGTTACTTATGTTAGTAGGTCTATGTTCCTATATCTCTCTGTCCATGTGTTTGTGTGTGTGTATGTGTGTGTGTGTGGGACAGAGAGAGAGAGAGCAGTCCAAACATTCAAGAAACTCACCCACTTTGCTTTATCATGATTTTTACAACCAATATTTGCACTAAAAATATAGGCATGCTGAGTATAGCCAGAGACTACATCTTTAGTAGCCCACAGCCTATGTTTCAAGACCCAACAGGTGAATGCCGGTTTTGTTGACTTGACCCTATGGTACATATTTTAGCTAAATCATAGTGAAATTGTTATTGAAGCATAACAATGATTTTGAAATTTGGCTTTAATGAAGAGCTGATAATAACTAATTTGTTAGCATATTTGTTTTCACAGCTACAGTTACATAATCAACGTACTTGCCAGTAGGCCTAGTTACTACAGCTGCTGCCCACATTCCTTTTAAATGGTTTGCTCTGCCCTCACCGCTACATAAGCAGCAAGCAGGGATGTCCAAATGGAGCGCACCTATAGCTAACTGTTATCCCATGAGTGAGTTTGATTCCCTAGAGCTTATTGAGGTGCTGCAACTGAAATGTGTGCATATGTTAAAGGACTCCCAAACTGACACTCACAGCCAGATACCAACACAAATTAAAGAGGAAAGCTGTAGACAAGGAAAGTAAGCAAAAATTATTGAACACAAAAACAAACTAAACAATTCAAAATGCAAAGGGCCATTATAAATTACTAATCACAGATGACATCTATTCATAGAAATCAAAATACACTGAACATTAACAAGCCCATAACATGCTGGTAAAGTAACCATTAGCAATCCCTCTGGGACGCCACAAGACACACTACATTACCAAATATTCATATTGAAAGCAGTAGTCCTGTAGCTTTCTTTTCACAACACAATGTTGGCACAATGTCATCCAGGACATAATTATTACTCTTGTAGGGAAATCATCTTGCTAAGGGCTGGCTATCCTCATATAAATGACTTTGGCTGCACGTTGCTTTTTTCCTGATTTAAACATTTTGCCTGTGGGACAAAAAAGGCCCCTTCCCCACCGCCCACTCACCCCCTTTGTCCATAAGAGAGCACATGTCTGCCGGTATCACATTGACTCAAAGTAGGAAGCATTATGTTAATCTTTGTTCCCACTGGTATTTGACCTCTACATGAAGAGCTACAGCAAGTTGCACATTTGTAGAATACCCATATTATCCACAACAGCAGTTGCAGTAGCTCCAAATGGTTGTCCAATCCTAATGTACACCGTCTCTCGTTTAATTGGAGGACAAGATCACCTGAAAGAGGTCTCCCAAGAAGCAGTGGAGGCTTGTAAACAAGAATGCAATTCGCAAATGCGTACTAGTCTGGAACCTCTCAGTTCATTTCCGATTTCCAAGGGGTGTTATCGACGGGCGGAGACAACCAATCAGAGCAACGAAGCGCCATCCTGTCTGACGGTACATCCTGTCAGAAGTACAGCAAACTCATATTTCTTACCAACATAAAGTTTAAGTGCAGTTGATTGTTCCTTTTTCAGAGAAAACTTACCGTCCAGTCCGCTTAATACTGCCGCTGTAGCCATCCGTTGAACGCTCCGTATCGGAAACTGCCATCTTGGATATTTACAAAGTTGCTTCAATAGTACTCCTCTCTGTCAGTCATCATATTAAACCCGCCTCATACTAGATACACGCTTGTGATTGGCTCGCCTGATACCAGTACCAAGGAAATCAGTCTGAATGGGAGAGGGGCCAGACCTATCTGCCAGAGCAAATAAAACATGAGCATGTAGATTCATCTGGTCCCAGGCTATTATTCAGCTTGTGTTGCTTCATAATGGCAGAGAACTTCTTACACTCACCCACAACAGCAGACGAAGCCATAGAGCTGTATCTCTTCCTTAGACCTTACATACATACTTACAAGAGCTTGATTCTGGCCTTCTATATTTGATATAAAAACATTTGGGAAGCCCCCGAGCCCTGTACTGTAATTTAAAGTATGGCGATGTCATAGTGATCCCAAAGTGATTCTGACAGACAAAACCCTAGCAAACAGAATGTCAGCGGTGTCCATAAGTCAGCTGGTCAACAAACCAAAGCATATAAAGTGATGAACTCAAACGGAGAGTGTAGAGGGATTTACACCTGGAACCAGCGGTGTTAAAGGGGTATCGACAATGTGTCTTCAGAAATCTCGGAAGAGGACTTAAAGGCCAATTTGAAAGTAGGGAGAGTGGTTAAAGCTCCTCGCATGGGAAAGAATCATATTACTACTTATTACTACTGTTTATTGAGTGCTTTTCATGGTCCTCAAAGACACTTTACAATTGTTAATTATCATAAAAACACTATACTCTAAGTGGCCTACACACTAAAAACAGAACATACAAACATCAGAAATTAAAAGTAGCTCTGAAAAGGTGAGTTTTGATTTGAACTTGAGTTCAAAACTGAGTGGAAGAGACACGAGGTTAGCATCAGAGGAGCAGAGCCGACCAGATGAAATGGATGGAAAATGGAGAAAGGCGAGAAAGCTCAGCTGTGTTACTGACGTTCCAAGAAGATGAGTACCCCGGAGGAAGTTATCTTAGGCTGTGTGTTTCCAAGTAAAAGGAATATGAACGACCACCATTAAGATACTATGAAAGTCAGAGAGTTGGCCACATAGCAGTATGTAAGCATCGATGTGGGAAGTTGGGCAAAGATCATGATATTAAAGAGTGTAATGACATGTTAAATGCTGCAACTAGGGGGGAAACCATGTGGCGGCATTTCGGAGGTAGCAGAGCCTGGGAGCCAGGTAGCAGGGCCTGGGAGGCAGTAATCCTTGCATTCAGCAGTGCCTGATGGTTTTATCCTGATCAAAGGGAAGGCATTTCTTGCATTTTTTTCTGTGTGACCAGGAATAAGTCAGTTGTTATATGGGAGGTAATAGCATTGGAACACGAATTTCTTGGGGTCATAAGATGTTCAATTTCAATTAAAATGGATGGTACCGCCCAAGATAAAAACATGTCTAAATACTAAATAGCAATACTAAAAAGAATAAAAAGAATAAAAAGGCTGCTTGGCAGCAAGATTAAAGTCCAATCCAGCAGCTCTCCCTTCCCGCTAATGTACGATGTCACTCCAGTATCCTTCCTTCACCATCTGCCGGGCTCTCCAATCCCATCCAATCTGTGGAAGAGCAGAAATACTAAGGCGAATAGTGTGTTCCCCACTGCTAAGTTAGCTACCTCTGGCCCCAGCTAAGACCCTTGCTGGAATGCTTTCCTGTGCCGCCACACAAATATATCAGAGGTTATTCAGGTTGGTGGTCTGCGTCACCTGTACGAAAGTATCTTCACTTATTGTGTGCAGCGCCCTTGGAGGTGTGGCTCCCCAACGGTCAACATAGTTCAGTATATCATTCAGAATTCCATGTTTAAAAACTCACATCAAATAAAAACATTAAAGGCAAACGACATGATCCAGAGTAAAAGAGTAAATATGATAAAACACAGCAACCCCGGTAAACATGTCAATACAAATGCTTGTAATAGTAGAATAAAAAAACATCCACAAATCATTCAGATAAAAGCATGCAACATGCACACATTTATGACCCTGTCACACTTGTGTTGTGTTGTATGTTTTATGTCCTGCAGTGGAATGCCATGAGTCTAGTAGCCAACGGTCAGGAATTAAAAAAGGTTGATTTGACATGTTTACAGGAGACCCATGTTTAGGTGTTGTAATTTCAAGGTTTGAATGTTTAAGAGCAGACAGACATACAGAATTGGAGGAGGGTGTACCACATGTCTTAAGAAAGGTTTACAAAATAGAAAAGTAGAGATCAACACTCAGCTTGATTGTGTGGTTGTTAAAGTGAGGTCATCGTAGAGAAAAATCTTTGTTGTTAGTAGGCCTGCTGTGCAAAGCACAGGCAGACTATTATTAGTGTGAATGCTGATTGCTATTGTTATTGTGGTCTTTACGTGAACTATTACACGTTAATTCTGCTTTTTGTAATCTTGCACAGTTTTTTAACTATCACAGTTTAAGTGTAATCCTTTTTTACTCTTTTCTGACTTTATACTGGGTGTGTATTGCACAGCTTAGAGTGGGTGACGTCACCCACTGATTCTCTTCTGCCTTTCTGCATCTTCCAAATTTTCTGACTAAAACCCTGGTACTTCCAGAACTTTCTCTTCTCATACATTAAAATGTTGTCAAATTTGTCTTCTTTTACATCTGGAACTATTTAAGCAGTAGGACTCTTCAACTGTCTCATTTACTGTCATGTTATTTTACCTCTCACAGTCTCACAAACGTGCCGACTTTTGAAACTGTGATGTCTTCGGTCACTTAACTTATCAACACAAATGACACATCTACATAGTCAGCAAAGCCCTTTGGCACTTAGAGGGAAGGACTTTTCAGCAATGGCAGTGGTGGCCAAAGGTTAGAGAAGAAAGTTTGTGACTGGGAGGTTGTGGTTTCAATCCTGGACTAGCAGGATAACCCTTAGGCTAGGCCCTTAACCCTAACTGCTCCAGTGGAGCTGTGCAGTGGCCACAGTGGATCAGACTGTGGATATACTGGACAGCTTCCAGATGTGAATGTGATCAGGGTGTTCCTGAAAAAGACATTTCAGTGTCAGACCTGACAAGTGATGACCTGTTAACCACATGTCATCATTCAAAAGCTGGTTGTCAAAGTGGTGTCCAGCAAACGATGTAGATTATTGGTGGACCTTCTGGGGGGAAACCTAGTCGCGGAACCAGACGAATCTGCAAGCTCATGTTTTATTTGCTCGGGCAGATACGTCTGGCCCCTCTCCCATTCAGACTGATTTCCTTGGTACTGGTTTCAGGCGAGCCAATCACAACCGTTTATCTAGTGTGAGGCGGGTTCAATACGATGACTGACAGAGATGACAAGTCAGATGATCACTGATCCCTTATTGTATATCAATCAGGGTGTCATTTGGATGGTGTGGGGTGTTCAAATGTGGTATGTAGGGTGGGCCCTCTCCCCTCAGCTAGTCCTTTCTGCTGCGGTAAGCCCCCAGCCCTGCTTCTTGCATCTCATGCTTTCAGTTGTAAACTTATGGTGTAATAGGGTATTGTTCAGTATGAGCCACGCAGCTAACTTGTTGCAATGACAACTTGTATTTTTATTTATTAAGTCTGTCATTTTAATAAAACAAATATTGTTAATAAAATTCATAGCTATTTTTGGAATAACGTCTCCAAGTGTTTTCGAACCTGCGTGACCTTTTTGAGTCCAAAAGTGGTTAAACTTTCTAAAAACTTCATGGGGGGTGAAATTCCCCTAGGTGGCACTGTGAACACCATTGAAACAGAGAAAGACAAACATTTTTAGCGTTTAGAGAGTTAGAGTTTTTAGGCCATCGTTGTTTCTATCACTATCCTGTGGGATACTGGCGCAAAGCAATCCCTTATTTCAGTCAGGACCACTATGACAATTTGTGTGTGTGTGTGTGTTTGTGTCTGGGGGGGGGGGGGGGGGGGCATAAGGAAACACAGGTTTAAAGTTCAAAGGTTGGGTTTATTTTCTCAAAAATGATCCAACAATATAAGTAACTGCAAACAACTGAATGAGATATAGGGCCCCTAAAAGAGGTCAACAACATAACTCTAATGAAGAAAGTGGCTAACAAAACAAAATGTTCACTCAACAAACAGACCTAACAGAATGAGATGTGAGGGAGACATATATATTGGCTCATCAAACCATCAAACGCATACAGGGGAGGACAAAAACTGAAACTCAACACAAAGAAACCCTGATCTCCCATGCTGTCAAAGTTCTTGGTATGGTCCTTGGCTTTGGCCTCTGGATAAAACCAGGCTACACCCTCAGCCCCATCTTTTGTCAGACCAGGAAAGAGAACATCAGCGGACAGGTTACTCAAAGGCAAAGAGAGATTAATTAATATAACTTAATTAAACCAACTAGCAATATGACAAAACAATGTAAATGTGCATGCTTTATTTAGAAAACAGTACATTGTATAAATGCTAATGCTGCTAATAAACACATTCTAAACCACTTGTGGTAATTGAAAGTAACTGAACATGTGGTAATGATGTGAATGTGGGAAACCTTAAACCTTAAATTTTGTGGCTGTGGCTATGGCCACCACAGTGTGACATGTTAACATGCTTAAAAATTATGTTGACCGCGAAAAGTGTACTAGTTTGTCTCCTGTGGTCGCACCTGCTGCCTCTGCCCATATAGTCCAAGTGATGACAGGCTGTATGACAGACGCAGCTTGGTTTCCTGTGTGTTCCTGTGTGAAGTTACAGAAATATTTACATCCTCTTAGGTCCATCTGTAGGCTACCTGTAGTTTAAGTACTACTGAATCAAAGGTCCAAACGTTGTCACAGCTACAAACAGATTCCACATGAGGAGGAATAGCAACAATTAGGTCTACACGACATCAGCGATAGACAGAATAATAGTTCCAAACAATTGTGTTATTTTTTTAAATGAATGGAATTCTTGGACTAAACATTTTTCGCTTCTCTGGCTGACAAACGCTGTCAACTTGACAGCGTTTGTTTTTTAAGCTTTCTTATAATCTTTATTGATTTATTTATATTTGTAAATATTGTTTGGAAATGTGTGTGTATCTGGCAATGTATTCCTTTTTGTAATCATTTTTACGTCTTGCACTTTGTAAAGTCTGTCTGGGAGTTGGCTGGAAAAGTGGTTCCCTGTGAATGATCTATTCCAAGGGATTGCTGCTTCCGGATTGGACAAGTGGATGACATCAGCACTTTTAAATCCCAGTTGACAGCAACCTGCCCTAACCCTACCTCTACTACTTCCAACAAAAGGCCAGCATTTAGATCTGTGTTTTATGAAAGTTCTGTAAGTAGGATATAGTTTCTGATCTGTAATAGAAAAGTTGTGTAGACTGGTGTATGTGGAAATTTGTAACTCTGGTAAGACTTGTAATCTAATTCTGATAGTTGGTAAATTATCTGTTGTAAATAGTACACTGTTAATATACAGCACCTATAAGCAGTCGTCGTTGTTTTTTGTATGTTGTTGCTGCTAATCTTTCTTGGGAGTGATTGGGGTGAACTGTAGCCTGGCATCGCCAGCCTAATTCGCAAATGCATATTAGTCTGGAACGTCTCAGTTCATTTTTGATTTCCAATCCCGTTATCGGCGGGCGGAGACAACAAATCAGATCAATGAAACGGCGTCCTGTCCTAAAATACAGTTTAAGTGCAGTTGTTTGTTTTTCTTTCAGAGAAAATTTACCGTCCAGTCCGTTTAATACTGCCGCTGTAGCTGACCAATGATAGCTGATAGATATTTATATTAGATATTAGATATTTACAAAGATGCTTCAGCGGCTCTCCTCTCTGTCAGTTATCGTATTAAACCCACCTCATACTAGATAAACGGATGTGGTTGGCTCGCATGATACCAGTACCTATGAACTCAGGTTGAATGGGAGAGATTCGTCTGGTTCCTAGACTAGGGGAACTGCAGAGTCAGCTGATAATTTGTGTGTGGGTTCATTACTACAAGCCACTCCTTTCACATTAAACAGTTAAACAAGTTATTTGATCCATTCTTAATATAAAAATATTTATTAGTCCAACCTTAATATAGTATGCTACCTACTAGAGATGCCAAAGTAGAAGAAGTTAATTGAGGGAAAAGCAAACTGTGTGCCAACTTTTGTTCTGATTGGTTGCCAGGGTGAAACATGAAATGATAATGTTGAATCACACAATTAATAATGGGAATATAGAATTGTTTCACAACAGTATATTTTGAATAAATAAAACTGCAATTGGTTTTATAATTCCAACTCTAGATCATGATATATAATCAGATAATTAGAAGATAATATGAATGATGTGTAAGACTTCTTATGTGTTACTTTTTTCTCAGCCCGGCCAAACAAAACATTGTGCTGGTTCTGATCTCACATACCATACAAACATCGCAAATGTGATGTCAGTTTAAATTGTCCTAGTTTTGATATATATGTATAAGTCACTTGACGTGTTCTCATTGTCAGTACATCCACAAAAGAATGGCTTGTAAGGTGTGTCGCTTCAAAGGCATTCCTAGCACCAGATGCACTGTAGAAGCTCACCTGGATCCAACTGTCCATGCTTATAAAAAGCCATGGTTGGTCATGAGTCAGACAGGATGCCCTCTGTCTGTCAGGCATTTAAATGCTGTACATCTAAACCTGGATGGTCAACCATAAAGGTTCACTGAAAAGGCTGCTTATAAGCTGAACTTGAAGGCTTAGGTCTAAAAGACAAACATATTTTCTCTTTAAAAAAATCTAAATGATGGGATTTTGTTTCTATCAATCAGATTAGCGAGTATTATTGCTGATAGGTTTATTACTTAAGTGACAAACTTATATTAATATTCATCCAAACATTAATTTGTATGATTTCATGCTCAAGAATGTGATCATTCACTTAACCCTGAGTTATGGAAAAGATCATGTAGCCAGTGCTTTGTGATGTTAAGTGTATAAACTGGAGTAGTTTGACATTTTGGGAAATAAGCTTTCTTGCCAAGTGTTGGATGAGAAGATGGATACCAATCTCATGTTTGTATTCTAAATATGAAGCTACAGCCAGGACTTAGCTTAGCTTAGCATTAAGATTGGAAACAGCTAGCCTGGTATACTTATATACTTTTTGCATGTTTAAAAACATGCAAAAAGCTAACTGCATGGACTGTCATGTTCATCTTAGAGTCCCCCATTACCCATTGCTGCTGTTTGCCCTGGTGTGGGAACCTCATGTGGTTTCACATGATGTAATTTTCTGAAACTTTTATATAATTTTGAGATTGTCTTATTTTCAAAATTCTGGTTACATGATGGTGATTATACATATCTAAGTCTGTATAATAATTATTTACATATACAGTAATATCACAGTGTAAGAAAAAACAACTGTATACCCAAAACACGACAACTTTACAGCTCAGTGGGGTGAAGAACTTGTTTCTACAAATGGGTGATAAACCTGAGTACATGCTTCCATACAGGGCTTGAGAGGGGAATGTTTGATGAAATAATGTAAATCATGTGATGTGGCCTTCACAGTCACCATCTCGCAGCAACATGTTAGACTGCACTCTCCTCCTCCACCATCAAATCAATGATAAGAATGACTGAAGTTGTTTTGAAGGCTCATGGTGGAACACCTGTTGTTGTATGTGGTGTTGGACATGAATTATTTATTTATTTATCTTGCACCCCCTGGTGGCAAAGTCCTGCTTGTGCTGCTGCTTGTTGAACTCCTGTTAGGATTCATCACGTACTGATATCGCACCAGTGACCACATGATAGTTAAACTCTATATATATAGTTATAGTATATAGTTAGCATGATAGCTATATTCAGTTCGTTCAATGACAGCAGTCACATGTAACCAAACCTGAGATAATATCACATATGATACAGTGAGACATTAAAAGATAAAGATTGATTGTTTTTGTAATAAGTGTGGTTCCTTCTTTATGCTTCTTCTTTGTGCTATTTGTAGTTATGAGGTTATGACAGCTGTATCTCTTAAGGAAACTTAAGGAATCAAAATTCTATGCCAAGTTATTTTTTCCCATAAGAGCACTAGAAAGCATCCTGACTGGGAAAAAAGAAAATTGGCAAGGAGGGCTCTACAGCAGGTGATTAAAACTGTCCAGTACATCATTGATAACCATCTACCAAGCATCAGTGATATCTGTAAAATGCCTTCGCAGAGCCCAAAAGATATTAAAAGACCATACCCATCCCAGCAACAGTCTATTCACCCTGCTGCCGTCTGGCAAGAGATATAGAAGTATCTGCTGTCATACCACCAGACTACAGAGCAGCTTCTTTCCTCAGGCTGTAAGACTCCTTAATTCATCCTCCGCACTCCATCATAGAAAATATTATTTTTTGTAGTAGTATAATGGGACTGAAACTTGCATTTTGTTGTGCAAACCTATGTTGTAGAATGACAAATGAATGAACCTTGTACCTTGTAAGTAAGCTTACCCAAGAATGTGGAGAATATGGTTTTCTTTCGTGGCTTCATGTTTTAAGGCTAATGGATGACAATCACGCAAGGATTAAAGATGAAAGTAAAACAATGTTCATGGTAATTACAATGTAATGTTAATGTTATTTGATTATGGTCCCAGACAAAGATCAGCTGCACCTTCATTCTTAGACACTGTAATTGTACACCTATTTTGGTCATATTTACATGTGACCTAACTGATGTGGAAAAAAGTCAAGTCAATTTGTATAGCACCAAATCATAACAAAATGATTCAAGATTTTCACATAGAGTAGATCTAGACCATACACTTTAAAATATTATTTACAGAGACCCAACAGTTCCCACCATGAGCAGCACTTGGCGACAGTGGCGAGGAAAAACTCCCTTTTAACAGGTAGAAACCTCGAGCAGAACCAGGCTCTGGGTGGGCGGCCATCTGCATCGACCCAGTTGGGTTGGAAGGGGAGGAGAGAGGGGGAGAGGGGAGACAGAACAGGAGGACAGACAACAAATCAGACTAATAATAATAACAACTGCAGCAGTGAGTGTGGAGCAGGAACATGGGGGCAGTAGACGGCCGGGAATCACAGATCCAGAATCTACAGCTCCAGAGGCAGAAACACCTGCAGAAAGTGAGAAGGAGAAAAAGCACAGAAAGCACAAGGACTACCAGGAAGAGGTGGAGTTAGTAACATGTATTAATGGGATAAGAATGTGTACAGATGAGGAGGGAGAGGAGGAGAGAGAAACTCGGCAGTCTAAGCCTATAACAGCATAACTAAGGGATGGTTCAGGACTCACCTGAGCCAGCCCTAACTATAAGCTTTATCAAAAAGGAACGTTTTTAGCATACTCTTAAACGAAGAGAGAGTGTCTGCCTCCCGAACCCAAACTGGGAGCTGGTTCCACAGAAGAGGAGCTTGATAACTAAAGGCTCTGGCTCCCATTCTACTTTTAGAGACTTTAGGTACCACAAGTAACCCTGCATTCTGTGAGCCTAGTGCTCTAGTGGGGTAATACGGTACTATCAGCTCTTTAAGATATGATGGTGCCTGACCAATAAGGGCTTTGTAAGTGAGGAGGAGGATTTTAAATTCTATTCTGGATTTTACAGGGAGCCAGTGCAGAGAAGCTAATATTGGAGAAATATGTTCTCTTTTGCTAGTTCCTGTCAGTACACGTGCAGCCACATTCTGGAAATTACAATAATCCAACCTGGAAGTAACAAATGCATAGACTAGTATGGATGTGTTAAAGGACATCTCCTGACCAAATGTTACTCGTAGTTTCCTTACAGTGGTGCTGGAGGCCAGGGTAATGCCATCTAGAGTAACTATATCTATAGATAATGTGTCTTGCAGGTGTTTAGGGCCGAGAGCATAACAGTTTTGTCTGAGTTTAACAGCAGAAAATTGCAGGTCATACAGTTTTTTATGTCCTTAATGCATGCCTGAAGTTTGGCTAACTTATCGGTTTCATCTGGCTTCATTGATAAATATAATTGAATGTCATCTGCATAGCAGTGAAGGTTTATGGAGCGTTTCCTAATAATATTGTAAGAAAGTCACATAACTGATTGACGACCACTTTCTCAAGGATTTTGGAGAGAAAGGGAAGGTTAGATATAGGTCTATAATTGGCTAAAACCCCTGGATCAAGCGTAGGCTTTTTAAGAAGAGGTTTAATTACAGCTACTTTAAAGGACTGTGGTACATAGCCTGTTGATAAAAACAGATTGATCATGTCTAGTAAAGAAGTGCTAACTAAGGGTAAAACTTCTTTAAGCAGCCTGGTTGGGATGGGGTCTAAGAGGCAGGTTGTTTGTTTAGACGAAGAAATCATTGAAGTTAGTTGGTGAAGGTCAATTGGAGAAAAACAGTCTAAATATATATCTGGTTCTACAGCTGCTTCTGAGGTTCCTGTACTTGAAGATAGATCTGAACTGGCTGAGGGCACAAGATGATGAATTTTGTCTCTAATACTTAGATTTTTATCATTGAAGAAGCTCATGAAGTCGTTATTGAGAGCTCTGGGAATACATGGCTCAACAGAGCTCTGACTCTGTCGTCAGCCTGGCTACAGTGCTGAAAAGAAACCTAGGGTTGTTCTTATGTTCCTTTATTAATGAGGAGTAATAGGCTCCTCTGGCATTACGGAGGGCCTTCCTGTATGTTCTAAGACTAACTTGCCAAACTAAATGAGATTCCTTCAGTTTGGTGGCTCGCCATTTCCTTTCTAGTTTTTGCGATGTTTCTTTTAATTTGCCGGTTAAGGAGTTATATATATATATATATATATATATATATATATATATATATATATAGATAGATAGATAGATAGATAGATAGATACACAGATATCGCTTATGCACAAAATCAGTGTAACAAACTAGGTAACACTGTGAAACAGCCAACTTTAAACGGTTTTCATATCAGATCAGTCTATAAAAACTACTTTTTCTCTCAGTGTGGGTAATAAATGTTTTCCTTATAATGGATCTAATAATTTTTTCTGTTAAAATTTCTGTTACATCTACTTGCTGGGCTTGTACGAGAGGTTAGACTTCTCAAGAGACTCTGTGATGCATATCTATTGCCTGTTTGCTGTAAACACCATTCAAGAAGAAATTAAAGACTCTTTACTAAACGATCCTGTGGTTTGGGTTACTGCAATTGGGTCCTCACACACCCGTTACAGAAATAAGCTGACACTCACTCTTTGTTGCTGTGATGTTTTGATTCTTGTAGTAGTTTCAAGAAAAGGTTATCAACTGACTGGATGGTAAAATGAAGATATCACCGGCTGCAGTAATCTTCAGCTTAAATGTAGGTTTCCATTTAATTTGTTATCATTTTAATTGAATTTCTTCTTTTCATATAAGAAAATGACGAAACCACAGTTTATTTGTAAAATACATTTAATCCCTTTATATTTGGGCAAACCAAAGTCTACAATAGTAGAGAGGGGTTAAGATTTAAGTGGCAGTGGGTACTGAGTATCAGTGACCAAAAGGCAGCAACATGGACAGTACAGTCAGAGAAACTCAGCTAAGGCCCTCATTATTGGGGAATACTGGACGGATGGCTGTTTTTTTTTTTTTTTTTTTTTTTTTTTTTAATGACTTCTGGGGAGAGACTAGCTGATGTATTGAAGGCTTGACTTCCACTCAGTTGACACTGCCACCAAATCTCCCCCCCCCCCCCTGCTTTTTGTCCAGACTCCTCTGACAACGTACCAGACAAATGATCACAATACGGAGAAAAAATGCATACATTGTCTGTCTACAGCCTTTATGATTTTCCTTAATACAATACATTAGAGCTGTAAATATTACAAGACACTTTTACTGTTTCTCACCTTAAGTATGAGACGTTAACAAGACAAGGTTTTAGTTGGTTGACAAAAGCTGTGATAATATGAGATGATACAAGTTAATGTGAGTGTGTTTATGATGCGTGCAGTTATGTGTTAGTATTGTGGGCAGCTGGATGTAATGAGAACTGATGTCAGGACAGAATATTTTCAAACCTATGTGGTAGTGTAAATACACATCTCAACTTCAGCAGGCAGTGAAGACTAATTTGTGGTTGGCACTGTAGCTGTTTTGATTGCGCTGCCCTGTACCAGTACAAATGACCACTAAAATCAGCCTGAGACACAGAATCATGAACACAATCTAATGCAACCTAACACAACAGCTCTGAAAACATCCATTTATATAATAAGCGAGCTAAACACGCCATGGTTAGAAACACAACAGGTTGTGGCTCTAAATAAGGGGAAATGAGCTGGAAGTATTTCTTTGGAGGGTGTAGTGACTTCCAGGAGTCTCTGCTGTCAGGGAGTCACTGCACCCGCAGAAAGACAGTTCTAGCTCACACGCAGCTTGATTTAATTGCACTGGTGTTCATGATATTGTGTCCACCCTGTTCTGTACGTGCACACAAATGCTAAACAAACTCAGACTGTTTTTGGAGTTTATACAGGTCCAAACCAACAGCTAAGCAACATAAACAGGAGGGCACAGAGCTGCTTCTGACCTGCACTGGGAACCGTTACTACACGAAAGTTGACAATGAGGAAGGTTAGGCTGTGAATGGACAGTAAAATGATGAGGCAGGACTAGATTCAATCAGACAAGGCAACGCACATTCATTAGTTACATTAGTTACCTCCACAAATAAGTGCACAGTTGTATAAAACTTTTGGAGTTTTTCTCTTCTAGAGAAGATTTCTCTCTGCTGTTTTAATTAAGATGTTATCAGAAATGTCTAAAATCATAAAAAAGGTAACTATACTAGATACATATAATAAGTATGGTTTGAAAGTACCTGACTTAATTTAACTTATCTAATCTAAATCTAATGACAATTACTGAGGAAAATACGAAAAAATGTTTTATGCAACTGAGCACTCAAACAGCCAAAGACAAATCACAAATAACTTCATAGAGCCAAAATGAAATCAGATCACTTTGGTTCCAGCTTTTCAGTTCTGGCAGACATCAAACACTGATGTGGCCCTGAACTAAGACAATGGTCTGTAGGGCAGTGAAGTGTGTGTCTGTTCACCTCTATGGTGAGGCCAAGACTAGTGCTTCATCAGTGCTGCTCATATACACCATCATGGGGTTCAGTCTAGGCCAAGACAAACAAGCAGAGAGTGCAGGAGGAATACAGAAGAAGGATCTACTGTAATACAATATCCATGCTCGGGCAGTCATAAAGCACTGTTAATATATAGATTTATATACAGTTTATACATAAAACAGTGGAAAAACATCAATAAAACCAAGAATATAACAGCATGTTCATAGGCAAGGAAGCAGTAAACAACTAATGAATCACTAAAGGATTCCTGTGTGATATAATATCTACACATCAGGTTAGCATAGCACTGGTTAAATATGCTTAACAGCATCTGTGTCGAACAAAAAGTAATTGACAGTGTAATTAAAATGCTCAATGGAGGATGGTTTACGTTGTCTTCTCAAAGAGCAGACTAATTCCAGCAAGCAATATATGTGACATTTCCTGCTTCTAAAAGAAAAGAAAAAGAATGAGACAGAGACTGAAAGGTCGTCCTTCCTTCATTGATGAACGGGCTGGAAGCCCGTTGCTTTAATACACCGGGCTGTTACGGATCCCGCAGCATAACACCATGCTGAAGATCATCTCAAAGATCTGGGAGATGAACAAAAATGTTGATTAGATTTAATTATTCACAACAAAATGTGTGTAAAAAGTTTGACATTTTGGGAAGTTTACTTTCTTTCATCCTTCAAACACTCATGTAAAAATGACAATTTGTAGTTTTAGAGGGAGTTGTGAAAGAAAATGAATGACCATGGCGATAGAATGGTGATATTCTATGTTTTTTTTATTGCCAACAAATCCCACGTGCAGACCAAGCCAACAGTGTATGTTATAATTATTGTGTGTCTATCAAAGCCAGATAGATCTTTTTTTCTCCGTGGCATAGATCTCCATTGTTGTCCTAAAGCTATTATAAACACATCAGAGACACACTGCTGCACTGAATGACATGTTACGTCATTACCATGAATACACACTTAATCCCACACACATTGCCACTGAAAATAAATTAAGATACATTTTTTTTTATTGAATTTTTCAATAAAAATAAACATTAAATGTCAAAATATAGGCATAAATAATTATAGTCGGTTCAAAATTCTAAGTAAGGCAAAATGACAATACCTGGTTTACGTAAAACATTTTTCCAAATACTTTCATTAGTGTAAACTTTTTTTTCTCCTTAGTGATATTAATCACTACAATTGTCTTACAGCCAGAGTCTGAAAAGAGGCTATATCAAGGTAGAATGCCAACCTATATGCTGAAAGTCATTTACACCCCTGTATTATTATTGTGGTTCTCGATTTTATAGTTTATACATGGCTTTTAAATAAATATGTAAATGCCATTCTGTCTGATTCAGCCAGACTAATGAATCTGGTCAACTTCCTTGTGCAGATTAGGCTGATGATTGTCCCACTTTTTACAGCTAGTCTTTTGCCCAAATATTGATGGAATTGGCCAATTTTTCACCTGGAGATGTATCTTACACATTATTTAGCCAATATTGTTCCTCATATTTATGTTCACACGATGCGAATCACCAGTTCAAGTTTTTAGGTGCAAAGACATGAATGAGACCTGCTCTGAAATACTGGAGATTAACAGCTAAATGATAAACATAATAAACAACTAAAATGATAGACAAAGTAAAGCCACAGAAACTAAAGTGTTTAACTAACTAGCTCCTGACATCCGGGTCACCAGGGGACAAAGTTTTCAAACACAAATAGCAAAACTTAAAAGACTGTAACAGGATAAGAGACACATTTGAATTCAACTCCTGATTATTGAGCCATTGAGCGGCACAGTGAATTAATTAAAATTTATTTTTTTCTCCAGTCTGTAGCTAGCAAACATTAACTAGTAAAGATGAAAAGGCAGCAAAACAGCTAAAAAGGTTAAAGTTTGTTGTAATTAAAAAACATAGTAGTCAATGGTAATGTCTTATACTAACGTTACTTAGTGAGATGTTTGGCTGACCGTAATTTTCTCAACATGATGAGAATATTACATAATGTCAGTAACATTTGAGCGTGTGGTCAGTTACAGTTGACTAATGTCAACGCTGCATTTTTTTCAGCATCCCCTGTGGTCCCCACCGGCTGAGCCTTAACACACAGCAGTGAGTTACTCACGGTCCTTTACCTTTAAAGCCCTTTTCTTCCTGTTGAGGTGTTTTTTAATCCCTTTATTAATCCATGGTTTGTTGTTTGTTTTAGAGTTAACAAAAGCAACAAGACCTCATCCTCTCTTCTTAGTGCCATTTTAGGGGAATTACTTTTTATTCTTATAAATGAAACAATATATTTTTGAGCCCTTTAGTAGGAACCAATTGTCATTGAGTGCCATTGACAGAGAAGAGAAGTCAAAAAATATTGAGAGATGAACTAACACAGTGTTGGTTTTGATCTTTTTTTGGGATTGTTGACAACAATGAAGATTTAGAATAACGTGAGTATTATCCTTTAATCTTAACCAATAACTTAAAATATCCAATAGAAAATCAAGCAGACAAAAGGCAACAGAAGAAGGTTCTGATAAAAAAAAAGGTAAAGCTTTCTGTATGTTACAGTTTTCATACTTATGTGACACCCACTGCCATGACTATATTACCATGTGATGGAGATTAAATAACATGTAGGTTTAATGTTGTCATGGCAATGGCTGTCAGTCTCTGTGTAGCTACATTTACTGAACACAATATGGTGTGTCCCATGTTATGCACCCCGTGTATGGTTTTGGATCAACTCAAGAAAGAAATACACCATGTTATCAAAAGCTTTCATGTCTGTGATGTGCAGCTTCATGTTCTCACCATAATAACTGCAACCACCAGGGCAGCGATGCCAATCAGGTAAATCTTATCTGAAAACAATTCCTGGATCCTGTGGTGGCAACTCTGCAAGGGAAAAAAACAAAACGTATCATTTATATTGATACTTCCATACAGCAATAACATCTCGATTGAGTGTGAAAAATATAAGATCTCACTGAAACGTCATTCTAACATCACCCTGTTTATCTTGAAGTTAGGTTAGATTTGATTCATTCCATACACTTTTGTGTTCCATTTTTGGTTTTGGAAAGAGTAAAACTATGACCTTCCAAACACTATATATGCAGTATTGCTCTTATTTCAGCACCATGCACACTCTTTGGACATGTGGAGAAATCCAAAGCTAAGCTGCTAAGCTATGATTGGACAATGGCTGTTCTAGTGAGGGGTTTAGCAAGTGGCCAACTGGGCAAGGACTCAAGACTATCTAATGCTTATAGTATAGTCAGTCTCACAACAGTAAAGATTATCAAATCAGATTAAGTTCATCAATCTGTTTCAGAACTTAACTGGCAGTAATACAAGAATGATATTAAATATTTTACAGAATAATGATAGTAATTTCTCCTGCTCGTGCGTAACTACAGCAATGCTATAGTAGTTATTTCAGATAACCAAGGTCTATACACCATAATTTACAACTACAGAAGGACTTGTAATAATGAGTTACTGAGAATGAAGTTGGATAAAACACATGGTGACAATTTATGCTTTATTCTTGCTTGAATAATTAAATCTAATCAACATTTTTGTTCATCTCCCAGATCTTTGAGATGATCTTCAGCAATAACATCTCGATTGAGTGTGAATTTGGGAAAAGCTCACGTAAGGATGAGTTAATACTAAGATTATTCACTTTCACTCAGCCTCTGTTATCACACGTTACATATGCAGTTTACTGTGTTAACAGAGGCAGATTTACAACTTGAAATTCTTCGTAATGATTCATAAACCATGGGCTCTTGATTTCAGACTGAGGTTAACAAAAGCTGTTTCTCATTGCGGAATAGGGTTGTCAACTTTGTTGACTGGCACATTGTATCAGCTCATTTCCCCTCATACTGCTGCATCAATGTTGCAAAGTACTTGTGAAAAAAGTGCACGTCACTCCATGTTTCTAGGCATCCATTGTCAGTTGGTCCCAGCATGTTGCTCTACCTCTTTAACCTTCTGCAGTGAACAACGCCGAACAGTAGGACTACAAATACCATTATGCAGTGAGGGGGATCCCATATTTGTTTTCATGGGCTCCACCTTCTCACAAATGCCACCTGGTGGTTGTTGGTACACACAACAACTCCCAGGTTAAAATAAAGATGAACTTGATGCCTACATATTTGATATTGTGCTTTAGGACTGAAGCTAAAGCTGCGTGTCCCACCAGATGATGATCCATGTAGAGGACAGGGAAATAAAGAAAGAGTACTGTTACTGTATTGGAATGTAGAGTTAGTTAGTCCTAGTATCATAAGGATGATCAGGAAAAATATAAGATCTCACTGAAACGTCATTCTAACATCACCCTGTTTATCTTGAAGTTAGGTTAGATTTGATTCATTCCATACACTTTTGTGTTCCATTTTTGGTTTTGGAAAGAGTAAAACTATGACCTTCCAAACACTATATATGCAGTATTGCTCTTATTTCAGCACCATGCACACTCTTTGGACATGTGGAGAAATCCAAAGCTAAGCTGCTAAGCTATGATTGGACAATGGCTGTTCTGGTGAGGGGTTTAACAAGTGGTCAACTGGGCAAGGACTCAAGACTATCTAATGCTTATAGTATAGTCAGTCTCACAACAGTAAAGATTATCAAATCAGATTAAGTTCATCAATCTGTTTCAGAACTTAACTGGCAGTAATACAAGAATGATATTAAACATTTTACAGAATAATGATAGTAATTTCTCCTGCTCGTGCGTAACTACAGCAATGCTATAGTAGTTATTTCAGATAACCAAGGTCTATACACCATAATTTACAACTACAGAAAGACTTGTAATAACGAGTTACTGAGAATGAAGTTGGATAAAACACATGGTGACAATTTATGCTTTATTCTTGCTTTATGTACAGTTAATACAGAGCGGACAATTTTGGCTGGAAACACCATAATAAGCACTATGAGTGATAGTATTTGTGGCACTCATCATTGAAAATACGCTCTCTTTCAAGTCATACCAAAACTCTTTTTCACCTATGAGTGGCACAAGGTTTCACTGAAGACGCTGATATATATGTTTATATAGTCTAGTCTATATGTAGGAGCTGCCGCAGTTTAAAAACTCCTATCAACTCTGTAATTGAACCTGTTAGGCCACACACACAGACTGTTTTTTCTATCTTTGTGGGGATTTTTACTGACGCACACACACACACACACACACACACACACACACACACACACACACAATGAACTACTCCTTAAAAAAGGGCAACATCACTACAAATTTATGTTATGTGTAATAACCATCTGAAAGTACTTGTTGTGTGTTGTTGTGGTTTGAAATGTGATGTTTGATGCTGAGGCAATAAGAATTGTGCTAAGTGGGTACACTTACTCACTAATCATGATAAAGATAAGGAATGTTTGTGTCTGCGTAGGCGGCAGGAGTGTTTCCCCCTCCTCCTTTCAACCGGGCACCAAAGCAGATCTGTGTGTATATCCTCTCCCCCTCTTTTCACATTCCATTCCAACATTTATGTGGTAATGATTTTGGTTATATAAATATAGATATACAAAATCCCTTTAAAAACTATTCACAAATTGACTCCTTGACTATACATCTCTGCTGTACGGTTATTCTACTCTTTGTTTTTTGTAAAGTCTGGAAGCAACTTCTAAATTTGAGAGCATGTGAGGATGTTCATGATAGTCAGCTCTGTTAACACTTCTTATAGTTCTTTTTGTAGTATAAAATTAGATTTGTGATTGTGTATGTTTTCCAAACATCCACTGACTTGTAGTGACACTTGTATTGATTTTATGTGAATATACACTTATATAACCAGAAAACTGAGCATAGGTTACTAGAAAGATAATTTAAATTAAATTACACTGGGACAGTGTCAAAGTGCCTTTGTGTGTGTGTGTGAGTGAGTGAGCCCCCTCCCTATGCCCTACTCAAAATGACTGTTTTATCCAGCTACAATTAGAACACAACTTTACAGTCTGGCAAAGCTCTTGATGCATGAAAGGGGTGATACACTGTTGAGATGGACGATCGCACTTACATGTGTACTTCCAGAGCTGGGGCAGAGGTCGGTCAGGCCCAGTGTGTCTGTAAGGTGTGTCAGAAAAGTGGTCCCTTGGCCTTTACCACAGCAGCTCAGCTGAAACACAAACACAACACAGTGATCCCCCCATTCTGCAAAAGTGTTCTTAGTATATGTGTTCTTTGTACATTTTTTCTTAGTAAATTTGTTGATAACACTTTTTTGAAGGGGTGTGCATAAGACTGACATGACACCATCTTAACCATGACATAACACCTGAAGGAGTCTTTATGAATGTTTATGACTGTTTGTGTGTTATGAGTGAGGCCTGTTCACTGCGGGAGAAAAAGGACGTGTGGCGTGTGAGCATGTAGTAAAGTGTCAATTGCTTGAGGCTTACAGTCAATGTGTGAGAGTTGGCAGGCCTGCCTGCAACCTTATCCTCACCATTTGCAGTTCCCCATCTTTCTCATCTCAGCTGCCTGTTAGAAAGATGAGCTTCTGTATTTTTGACGTTATTGAAAATCATACTTCTGGGATTTCTAAATACCTCTGTAATACCTTGATACCACCTCAGCCTAGCTGACATTATTTGAGAAGTCTTTCTTATGAAGACTTGATATTAACAAAGACAACAATAAACATGCCATGGCAGGCATTATAAAACTTAAGACCTAAGACTGACATGACACTTTTATGAATGTTCATTCGTGTCATTCGGTCAATTATGTTATATTTTTAATGCAATGTTGACATTACCCAAGACAACAATGTCTTTGTTATGACAATTTGACCAAGACAGCAATGTTTTAACATTACCCAAGACAACATCATAAACATGCCACAGCAGGTGTAATTATCAAACTTAAAGAAATGATTTCGCTTTATGTGTTAACATTACATTTAACTGTCATATGAGGTTAGATTTGACATTAGCTATCATGAAACAATCATAATTATGTCATGGGTATTTTCCTTGACCTCAACTACAGTGCTACAATTCGGACTAGTCATTAAAGTGTCATTAAGTGTTAGGGGTATCACGAAAATGAGCTTTCAATTTTGATTATCAAAATCAAAAGCAAGATCGGCGAGTGTGGAAACACTTCAAACATGTCATTAATGACGGCAGCACCCAAAGGTGTCAATAAGCAGAACATTGCAGATCTGTTACAGTGTGCCTTATCAACAGGTCAAAGGATGCACATTCTTATTACATTTTCAATAAATTATTTAAATGTGACCAAATGGCCTTAGTATGGTCGATTCTAAAAAAAATGGCAGTTATATCACACTTGAAATGATCATTTGAAAATGTAAATGATAGTTGTCAGGGAATAAAATTATGTGTTCTTTATGAATCAAGATAAATATGTGGGTAAAAAAAACAAAAACATTAAATCGAAAAAAGAATCAAACCATGACATTAAAATTTAAAGTCAAATTGAATTGTGGATTTTGAGAATCGTGACACCCGTATTAAGTGTTACTACATGGTCAAATGCTTTTCTAACAGTGTCATGAATAATTTCCTTGACCTCAAGGCCAGTTTGAGAACAGGGCATACAGTACAAAGTGATTTACAGAGTGATGGAAATGTAGCTTTACTTGTTGGTAAACTAACTGGTAACTATTGCTATATGACAACATTCATAAAGGTCTCATGTCAGTCTTACACACCCCTTCAAATAAAGTGTTACCAATGTATTCTTACTAAACATGTTTTGATTAAATGTTTTCTTAGTTAATATGTGTTTTTAGTAAATGTGTTCTTAGTAAATGTGTTGTTCGTACATATGTGTCCTTACTACATGTTCTTATTAACACAAATGTGTATATTTGCTTTACCTCATATGAAAATATACATTTATTTACTAGACTAGAAAGTATTTCATACCGTCTCATGGAAGACCTTGAGAACAGAGGCAGCAGCCTTTTTCTTGTCCGTATCGGTGAGGCTTTGTGTCATGGCCTTGTCGTACACAGAGTCATAGAAGTTGATCATCTCCTTCGACACCTAAAACAGAAACAAAGAGACTTCTATTGGCTAAGCCTCACATTTAACACTTACTGTTGTAACCTGTGTTGAAGATCAAAGGACATTAAAGACAAAGTTACAGGTCATTCAAACTAAAAACAAGATTGTATTGATGTGGGTCAACTTTCCAATCACAGAGCTGAAGAAATAAATAACCAGCGATCTCGTTTTATCAAAACTTACATCCGTTCTTAAGGTATTTCCGAGATCCTCTCAGACTCAAAAATATAATTGATTCTAACCTTTAACCTGTTTCCGAAGTTGTATTTCCTATTCATTTTGTTTGTGAATGCAGAATGAACAAACAGTTAAAAGCATCCTAACAGTATCAAGCATTAAATGTATGGGTATCGTGAGGATTTTTCTCTTATCAATGCTCCTTAATGGTTCAGTTCTTTATTGCTACTCTTATCCTTTCTTTCTCATTAAGATCTCTACGTACGGTGCAGTTGTGGTTCTTTCTGATGCTTCACCTGGCACTTGGCCAGGCTGCACAGCCCGAAGGAACATCACCACCACTGTTTTTCGTCTAAGGCAAAATGTTTGAACTTCAAGTGGTGAGTTGGATATACGGTGGAGAAGAAATGCATTTGTTTCAAATCGGTATTATGAATGCATTAATTTAACTGAATAGCTGAGTAATGAGTGGCACATAACATGAAGACACGGTATATTTGTTTTGTTTATGTGTTTTAACTTGTCCAGTGGGGCAAGTGAATGTTTCTTTCACTTGCCCTACAAAATGTCCAAAGCCTTAATGTCAAGCCCTGTCAATATAATCAAACATTACTTAAATAAAACGTTTTAATCTTGTTTCAAGTTATACAAATTGAGTGCAGACATCTGTCATTTTTGACATCTTTGTTTGAGAAATTACATTTTTTATTATGCAGTGGATGTAATATTTTTTCATCCAGATGGTTTGAAGACTCTTTGAGGACTCTGGAAAGACCTTCAGTGTGTTAAATGTTGTTAAATACATGTAAGATGATGATAAGGTGGTGATGAGGAACCTGCGAATTCAGGCATAATATTTCAAAATATCTGAAAACACCTTTAACAAAGTCCTGACTTTTTGAGGATCAAGATTTGTTTCATAATATTTAAAACGTAACTTTAAGGACTTGCAAACACCCTGTAGAGGTATTTACTGTACCTTTGGGCTCAATGGTGCATGCCTATTTCAACCTCTAAAGTATGTTTGCGCTTTGTATGTTTGCTTACGGTGTCTTTGTGCATGAAGCCCCAGATTCCAGCTGCAACCTCACAGGCGAACAGGATGACCAGGCAGGTGAAGAACTGCAGGAAGAACAGAAACATCAGATAAGGATTTGGCTAACTGATGTTTTACTTGGTTGACTGGTTAATGAGACAAAATAATAGTTGTACAAAGTTAAAAGGTGCCCTTTGGAGTTTTCTTTTAAACAAACCAAAGTTCTATTAACATTCAGTGTTACTCACCAAAACTATCCTTAAGGTCTAACAAACCTGTCTAGTTAATTTCCTTCCTCAAAACATAAATATTTAAAATCCTGCATTTGTTTACATCCAGGTTGACTAGCTGAGCATTCTTATTCCCTGCCTTTGCTGGCATATTGCGGCATATGTTGGCACGTTATCACAACCTGTTGATCAGTGGAATAGTGTGAAACCACTGATAAGACTGCGTATCACGTCACCTGCTTGCACCCACACACACACACACACACACACACACACACACACGTGCGTCCTCATAAACAAAACGAGAACCCAGTCATATAAAACAGCTCCAGTTCTACTAGAGGTCTAAAACTCTTAACAGGGAACCTTTAAATGTGACTCACAGTTCCCAGTAGACACTGGGATTCCTGGATTGCACCATAGCACCCAAGGAATCCAACCACCATCATCACTGCACCGACAGCAATCAGGATGTGGACACCTGGAAGGACAGACAGACAGTATAGAGTAATGATTAATATCCATGGCAATGACAGAACAGAAATAAGAGGGCTGGCAAACAATGGAAACCACTAAAAGGCTTTAAAACTACTGTGGCATCCTCTGGATGTAATAACACCTGAAGGCCAGCAGGAGGCCCACTCTTGTTTTTATGCCAGTAGAATAAAGTGAGTCATGTTCCAGTTATGTTCACAGGAAGGGGCTTTGTGTTTTCTTATACAGAGCTCAATATTTCTAGAAATTATTTATCACACAGGAAATAAAACAGGTGCTGCACTTTTTTCTGTTGTCAAACACACGGTTTCATGTGTTATGCTGTCAGATGCTGCAGGTTAATACTTGATGGAAAGAAAGACCTATGTGAATTTGCTCAACAGTCTTTTATCTGCTTTACATCTTGCTCTTTGTTCTATTATCTCCCGAAGTGTGTAGTGTGTGTTATAAAGCCCAGCTGTGGATTGGCCTTTTTAGTAAAACAGCTGAGAAAAGGAAGTGAAATACAGGCTAATAAAAATTCAGGTCAAAGGTCTGACGCAGGGTGAGCCAGGCAGGCTGAAAGCTGAGTTGGAAGATGGGTCTGCTCTATGAGTTTGAATTTAGAAAAGCCCAAATAAAGAATTCCGCACAAATATTTATTCTTTCTGGATTTTTTCATTGTAACTTGTATTGAGAAGCCTGTGAGAAAAACATTGTTTTAATCCACAGAAAATCACTTCTTCCTTGAGCAACCAGTTGTTTTTTTAGTGCTATAAATATAAGACTTTCCTGTGTTTAGATTATTAAATATATTTTTCCATACAGTAGTTTAATTTCCATTCATTGCAGTAAGCATGAAACAATCTACTTGCCCAGACTTGAGTCTGAGTGAGGTCATTTATTTCAGTGATTACATCTGGTTTTAACTGTGTGCTAATGCTGCTGACACATTTGAAAAGTCAACTGCTAATTGGTGGTGCTTTCATGTGCAGATAAAATGTTCAGAAATGTGAGAGAATAGTATTCGCTGATGATTAGTGTTGCTTTTCACAGACAAAATAAGCAAACATGGACATGGTAAAAAGTACAAAAGAACATGAAGCCCCAAAGTGTTTAATATAATAAGTAAATGATAAAACAAGTATTTATGATATAAATAATTACATAAATAAATTGTGTAAAATATATAAATGAACTAATAATGTATGAAATTATTTGAGAAAGTTATGAAATGTTATTTTGCTGAATTTAATTTTTTCTGGTCTGCCTGCATGTGCCTTCCAACCTCTGCAGCTCATCCACAATCCAGCAGCTTGGCTGGTCTTCAATCTACCCAAGTTCTCCCACACTACAAACTTCCTCCGTACCCTGCACTGACTACCGGTGGCTTATCCAATCCCATTCAAGCTCCCCACTGACATCAGGACAGCATAACACATCACCTTCGGTCACAGACTGAAAACTCATCTGTTCAGACTGTTCTAGACTCAGATATTATGCTATACAGCAAATGTAGAAATGTTGTAAAATGTAATCGTCAGACAAAGACCTTATATTATAATACAGCTTTGGAGTGATGCAAAAGCAATTCAGAACAGATATGCCATACAGTGAATGGTATGCTTGGTATGTATAGTCCTGTTTGTGTGGAAATCAATGGAAAGATTAGAACAAAACCAGTAGACATTGCCAATTACTTTGGGGATTATCTTGAATTAAAGGTAGATGGTCTCAGGTCCAACATGAAAAATAATGCCTAAAATGAGTTACTAGACAAAACGATTACAAATGCTATTTTGTACTACCAAATATATCATTACATGACATTGAGAAAACTTTGATCAGTTCACTTCCTGATAATTAATCTCCAGGGTACAATTTTATTGACAACAAACTTGATATCTGCAGCCTCATACATTGCTAGACAGGTAAAGTAAGCTAATAAGCTAACTTTACCTGTCTAGCAATGTATGAGACTCCTTAAGCAAAATTTTGGAAAGAGTAGTTAGTGATCACATTTGGAACTATATGGAAACTCATTCTACTGAAACTGATTTGATAAATACAACGGATAAGTGGCTAAGTGTCCTTGATCAAGATAAATTTGTATCCCTAATTCTTGATTTCACTGCAGCTTTTGATTTGATAGACTACAAAATTCTACTTAAAAAATGAATTAATGATGGCTTACCTAAGAATGCTATCAATTGGATGAAATCCTATTTAAACAGTAGAAATCAATCTATGTTAATGGCTCCTTTTCTACCCCACTTACAATCTGTGGCATCTCACAAGGGAGTTGCCTCGGACCATTGCTGTTTATTATATACACAAATGATGCAGTAGTAGTAGTACTGCAGTAGCAGGTTCACAAACTCAGTTGCATGAATATGAATTTATAATAGGATTTTAAATGTGTCATTAAATGGGTGGAAAACAATCAATTGGTATTAAATGTAAATAAAACAAAACTGAAGCCATAGAACTTAACATTAGCTTCTCTGCACTGGCTCCCTGTATAAATCCAGAATAGAATTTAAAATCCTCCTCCTCACCTACGAAGCTCTTATTGGTCAGGCACCATCATATCTTAAAGAGCTGATAGTACCGTATTACCCCACTAAAGCACCACGCTCACAGAATGCAGGGTTACTTGTGGTACCTAAAGTCTCTAAAAGTAGAATGGGAGCCAGAGCCTTTAGTTATCAAGCTCCTCTTCTGTGGAACCAGCTCCCAGTTTGGGTTCTGGAGGCAGACACCCTCTCTTCGTTTAAGAGTATGCTAAAAATGTTCCTTTTTGATAAAGCTTATAGTTAGGGCTGGCTCAGGTGAGTCCTGAACCATCCCTTGTTATGCTGCTATAGACTGCTGGGGGATTTCCCATGATGCACTGAGCTTCTCTCTCCTCCTCTCCCTCTCTATCTGTACGCATTCCTATCCCACTAATACATGTTACTAACTCCACTTCTTCACGGTTTTTTGTGCTTTTTGTGCTTCTCACTTTCTGCAGGTATTTCCGCCTCTGGAGCTGTAGATTCTGGATCTGTGACTGCAGGCCGTCTACTGCCCCCATGTTCCTGCTCCACACTCACTGCTGCAGTTATGATTATTAGTCTGATTATTATGTTGTTTCTCCTCCATCCAAATAAAAGCAATCAAATCATACTGCACCTTAGCCCATGAAAATAAAAAATGTTCTCTATCTTTTATTGTTTCGAAATATAGCACTTGAAACAGTTCAGCTTATTTGATAAAGTTGATGCACTTGCATGATTTTAGCAATTTTGGGGTTTTTGGGTATCCACATGGTTCAATGCACTTATTGTAAGTTGCTTTGGATGAAAGCGTTAGCTAAATAAATGTAACGTAATGTACATTGTTCGGCATACATTGGCAGTACAGATTGAAAAAGTACAAATATTGATGTCAGAGAGCACTGGGATTTATTGTGCTTATTCTGCTGGTATGAGGCTGGAGTGCAGCTCTCTGTGTTCAGCCCCAGCATCATTACTTCTGCTTGTCAGCTTAGACATAATTAGATTCTGGACCACTAACAATTCTGGTCCTGTACCTCGTACACCCCATCCCCCACCTCCTTTCTACCCACAGAGCGCCTCACACACACTAAGGCTAATTTATAAATCAATATCTTGGAGACTGACCAAGTCCCCCCCCCCCCCGGCCACCACCCATCTGTCCCTTCAATTTAATGCATTTGCTCATTCGTAATTATGCTCTCAATAATTCCATTTACTTAAATGTCTTTTCCTGTCCGTCTTGATTTAATTTTCTCATGGATGCTTTTCCATTGTGCTCTCTGTCTGCTTCCATTCATAAGATGTATCCAGATCATCTAAAATTTCAAGGCTAAAAATAAAAAGAACGCCTGATATGCTATCAAGTAATAATAAGTAGTAACAATAAATGGTTCCCAAAAGTAGTTCAAAATTTATTTAAATTCTGAACTTTCTTAAATCGAGTATTAGATTTGAGTTTTTATTGCTCTTTAAGGTTCCGCCAAAGTGCTTGTTGGATGGTCAAATAGCGTCTGAACCTTTTCACCCGCCTTTGAGTGGAGCTATTCAGAACAGCCTTCAGACGTGATCAGACGACACAGCTCATACTTTGACTGAACGTGTACAGCCATGTTAACAGCTCTGTGAAACTGTACTCAGACACAGTGGTGCTTTCAGCTAAATCCTAATGTCACAATGACAATGATAACATTCTGTTATTTAGTAAGTAATATTCACCATGTCTACCATCTTAAGCCGTTTTCACATATGAACACCAGACAATGTTCGGAGAATGACAATGAGATCGTCCATGTCAGATGCATTCTCACCAACTGGAAATACTCTGTTTAGGCGAGGGGTGCAGCAAGCAGGACATGACACAAAAAGAATGCTGTGGTTGTAATTCAGTGTTTTCACCAGAAATAAAACGTCTTTTATTTTATGAGAAATTACAGGAAGTCCTCTCTTCCATTAGCTCTAGCTTCACAGCAGAGCTTTCAGACCCAGTCAAAACAAAATGCAGCTCAGGCAGCTGCGTTACTCCAGCACCAGCCGCATGTGTAAAACATAGAAAGGGGAGTTGACTGCTGTTAGTCATTGATACACGAGTGCTTGCTGTGAATTCTCCGGTCAATGACCTGCTCTATTCACACATGGGCTCAATCTAACATTACAGGAACTTTGTACTAGGGAGCTGGCCGGGTAAAGTTCATTTAATGTCTGGTCCAACTGATTCGACACTTTTGTTCTCACATACATACTCTGAGGAACGTCTAGATAAGTTCAGGGTTGCAGTGCATGTGTGAAAGGGACTTTTAGTTTCACCATGTGACACAAGAATGGAGGTTGAGCCACGTGCTTAAAAGTGGTCATATATAAGACTGAATTTATACTATATACATTATAAAAAAGTTATTATTTGATCCAATTCATTACTATTATGAAATTTTATTTATAGAATTAATCAAAATTTAGAAAAACCTATTTGTCTTTTATAATGAGCACAAAACATCAAGTAACATGTTCCTGATATTCAACCTATTGTGTTTATTCCTCCGCTCACTACTGCAACATATAACATAAAGTAAAGGTGAAAGTTCCCTGAGATGATGACGCTAATACAACAACATACCTCCAAATATATTATCCAGATGTGTTTTGGTGAAGTCATTTGACTACTGTTTATCATACAATGAAAGCCTTCCTTTCTGCTGCTTCCTGTTCCCTGTTATATTTTGGGGTCTATTATTAATACTGCAGCCTTTAGTTTGGGATGAATGCTGTGGAAAAGATCTTTAGGATGGAATTTCATGGAGAATGCTAAAAGACTTCTTAACCCCCAGACAGCGTTTCAACACTGCAGACTAAACTGGAAGAAGCAGGCAGCTGTTAATGGCTCGAAAACTACCAGCTGACAGGATGGTTAGCAACTAGCCAACTATCTATTGGCTAAAGCTACTTTTCTAGATATCACACTGTAAGAGACTACGCTATGACAAATCCAGCAACAAACTGAAACTAACACTTCTTTTATTGGAATTAGTTTGAGCCCACACAGCCTACAATCTGTTGTAAAACAAGCTAACGTGACTGTCGGCCTCACTTTTATTCACCATTTTCCATCAGTGGTGATCACTTCAAAAATGTTTCCAGACATTTAGTCTCAGATGGCTCGATGTCATCATTATCCACTCACCACGACTCGTTAGTTTATGTTAGCAATGAGAAGAACAACAGCTCAGTTTAAGAATAGGAAAGGTGCATTTTAAGAACATGCTGGAGAACAAGGCCCCAGTAATCTGTAATGGATGTTTACAGTTTTACCATCTTTGTTTAAAACCCATCTGATCACCTGACTGCTCCAGTTTCTGCGTTCACATCTTAAAATGTACTTTTACTATTATCTAATATTTACTACTAATACTATTTATTTCAACAATAAACCTTCAGATGTAATAATCTGTAAACTTTAACAAATATTCTTAGTTACATGCACTGTACTGTTCATTCAATTTACATGAGTGAGGCTTGGTATGTGTTTCACTTTCAACATCAAGATTAGTATCCTCTTAGTAACAGCAGTAATAGTTGCTAACAGAAGCTGTAATGGTTGTTTAATCTGGAAGGAAGTGACCCTTCACTCATTTACTAAGAAGACTAACTGAATGCAACACGGCCTAACAGGAACTGAGACATCAAGTTTGAGGAACATTTTATTTTTCAAACACACTGTGAACTGGTGATTCAGCTGCACGTTGAAAACAGTTAAGGGAACAGGGATCTGCCTATTAACAGAGAAAATCCCTATATGTTTAATTCTGTAGACAGGCGAGAGGACGGTTGCCA
This sequence comes from Lateolabrax maculatus, assembly GCA_031216445.1. Taxonomy (NCBI): domain Eukaryota; kingdom Metazoa; phylum Chordata; class Actinopteri; order Acropomatiformes; family Lateolabracidae; genus Lateolabrax; species Lateolabrax maculatus. Next base: position 3,972,985 of record CM062198.1, on the reverse strand, counting down.
TTGGGTTATAATGTCTGTGAGTGGGTGGGGGTGAGAGAAAGGAGAGAAGCAGATGTAGGACTCCATATTGAAAAGGTCCGGGCAGGAGGGGATGAAGAGAGGAGGGGAGGGAAAAAGTGCAGACAGAGATAGAAGGAGGGAGGGAAGGACTAGGGGGAAAATAAGGGTAAGTGAGACAGCGTGACTCAAACACTAACCAAAACCAGATGGGGAAGTGAGGGGGAGCGACAGTGGAGTGAAGGAGAGGAAAACTTTCACAGAGGAGGGAGGAAGAGGGGTGGGGCCGGTGAGAAGGCGGGAGGGCCAGTGAGGAATTTTTTCCTATATCGACAAGGCTTTTCCTCCCCTCCTCTGGAATGAGAGGGAGGCTTTATGTAACCGGTAGCCACAGCTATGCTGCCTCAGTGGATGCAACAACAGCCAACCAAACACACCCCTTGTTTTCTATAGCTGGATTTTAGATGTTGGTCTAAACAGAATAAAAGGCCTTCAGATAGTCAAAGGTTGGTTCACACACAAGGAGAACGTGCCAGATGAAGAACCATCTCTGCAGCGCTCCATGAAACAAGGAGCATTGATTTTACATCGCTTATGCTGAGGTGGAGCTTTAGCTCCTGGGAATCAGTGTCATAGTCAACCTGTCATGGTCTCCTCACATCTCCATCCTGGTTAAGAAAGCTCAGAAACGGCTGTATTTCTTAAGGAAACTTAAGAAAGCAAAATTCTCACGCCAAGTTCTTGTCAACTTTCACAGAGGAGCAGTAGAAAGCATCCTGACCGAAAACATCACAAATTGGCATGGAATATACACAGCCCAGGACAGATGGTATCTGCAGCCGTTGATTAAAATTGCCCAGCACATTATTGGTACCAGTCTACCATGTACAGTGATCCAGCAACATGGCTCGTCAAAGCTTCGCCCATGGAGCATGGAACATAGTCTTTTTACTAAAGTAAAGTAAAAAAATATCAAAAGAACTTCAATTTCTATTCTTACACAAAATGTATGAATCCAAGCACTTTCAATGACCCATGTCTATTAACCCTTAGAGGTCTATGATCACGCCGGTGTGATTGCATGACGTCTTTACGGCGCCGCAGAAAACATATTAGGTCACCTGGAGCGCTGCCGTCAACTTTATTCGAAAGTGCGGATTTGAAACTCTCTCTTAGTTTTTATTTGACTTACGATACACCACGTAAAACCGGAGATATGATAGTTTCAATTTGGTAGTAGAAAAAATAAAATAATAAATTTGATCGTAAAAGGGGGCGGGGTTGCATTTCATTACATTACAGGTTACAGTTCATTGAGCATGTTTGTGTTTTTTATTGTAATAAATAGTATATTTTTTCGATTCGGATTTGATAATTTCTGTGTATTTTTGGGCCCAATGTGTTAAAAAAAATATGCCAAAGTGAAAAAATAATTATCAGATCATATAGATGACATGCTGAAAAAAAAGATACCAAGCATGGGTATGGCAAACATTTTTTTTGTGGTATATAAAGGCAAAATCAAAAGTATTCAAAAACGACCAAAATGGGCTCAGACCCCAGAGGGTTAATGTCTATTTTAAAAACTTTCAAGGCCTGGATTCCCCCCCCCCTCAGATTCACAAAATTTCAAGGACCTGTTGGAACACTGGATATCGGTAAAGTGCCTCCGCAGAGCCCAAAAGATATTAAAAGACCATACCCATCCCAGCAACAGTCTGTTCACCCTGCTGCCGTCTGGCAAGAGATACAGAAGTATCTGCTGTCATACCACCAGACTACAGAGCAGCTTCTTTCCTCAGGCTGTAAGCAGGTTCCAACATAACCAATGGCCCAATGGCCCGGGTCCAGTAGAAGTTTATCCAGGGCAAGTTGATGTGGCCTGTTACTGGCCCGAACATGAAAAGAAAAAGGGCTTTCTACTTTTGTGGAGGCAACAGTCTATTAAAGCTGTATCAGCCAGTTTATATAAGTCTACAGCTGCTTTTAACTGCGATCAAACAATCGCAATGTGCCACTACACATAACTTTATGTCAGTGGTAACAGCAAAGGTAGGCCTATGTCTTGTCTTTCAAAGCTAATGTTTCTTGTAACCGAATAATTATAATGGTGGCCAAAGAAGTATTTATGTGTTTATGTGTTTATAGGCATGCGTAACCAGGCATGACATTTACGTGATTAAATAAATAATACATCACCCAAATTATGGAAAACATAATTATTTTCTTTTTTTGGCTCTCGCGCAAGTGAAAATATACAAGGGGCCAGTAAAGCTCTGATCTACTGGCCAAGTGGGCCAGTGAGGGATTTATTTTACACTTAACCCTGTTTAAGACTCATTAATTCATCCTCCGCAAATTAATGACTTTCTTATATTTGTTTTGCACATATCACATACCATATCACTATCTTTTGCACAACCCATGCCTCTAATATAACCAAGTCTTTCTTGGTTACACTGATATTATATGTGTTTTTTATATGTACATACATACTGTATATGTAAATACGTAACTATGCATATTCTTTGTAAATGTAATATTAGTTTTTCCTTTTTATTTCTTGCTTTTTATAGTTATCTGTTTATACAGAATATATGTTCATATATTTTCTGTGAGTGTAACATGGAGGGGCATTTCATTAGGCAATCCTGTATTGTAAAGTGCCAATATTGAAATCCTTGAGCAGTGCCTCTGATGGGGGATTCTGATTACAGTCATGTTTGGATACATGACCATTAGGCCTGTTACGATGACTACTTTTGTTGGAGGATATATTGTCCCAGAAATAAGCAATTAACTTTTAATTTAAAACGCTCATGTGGCCCACTAGTTGATGATATGTATTATTTGCATTGTATGTAATTTAATAAATGTTGTGTACAAACAGTAATTAACAAAAATGTTCTAACAACCCATCATACCTCTTCAGGTATAGAAAGTTTCTAACTATTAATTACACCTTCTAAAAGTCACCTTTTACTTTTAACTTATTAATAATGAATATCATATTTATCTTGATCAATAGGGTCTCACAGACTAAAAGAGATCCACTTACTCTGGCCATTAATAGTTATTGTGGACCTATCATTATACACTTCGCCATCACTGCAGCACGTCAAAGAAATACCACTCCAAAACTGTAATAACATTAATTTAAGTGATACTTTCATACAGTTAACTGAGTTATCTTACGCAGATAACTGAATAACAGTTAACCCCAGATAACCAGTTTACTGTTTTTCTGTTAACTGGTACCCAGTGAATGGTTACTCAGTTAACTGTTAATCTGTTAACTGTTAATAAGTAAACTGTTCTGTTAACTTTTGAGCTGGGTAACAGTTGACTATTGATTAATTAACTGTTACTCAGTTTACAGTTAATCAGTTAACTAGGTAACTCATCAACTGTTAGTGGCAGTGTCGTTGTGTGGACATGAGCACAAATACCAGAAACAGCATCATTATCTGAATGTGATTCAGTTGTGAACTATGTTGAGGCTCCCCATTACTGAACTGTGTCCACAGATTATCCATAAGGCAAAGATGGTGTGAAGATGGAGACAGATAGTAGAGAGAGAACAGATGAGATACATACTGATGTAGAAGGTGCTGGGGGCATGGGTTCCATCAAATTCAAGCTCCAGCAGGTTGCTGGTCTTGGGGTCGTGTCTCAACCACAGGGCCACACCCAGGATTACACCTCCTGCAAGCTGCAACATACAACACAACACATCCTTCAGTTCCTTCAGTACATTTTACTGTATTCACTACATTGTGTTATTTTCCGTACACTCAGTTCAAATGGCATTGAACACACTTCCATTAACGGAAAATAGACACATTTAGGGAAATACATGAATTGCCTTTCTTGCCAGCAGCAGGCTTACTTAGCTTAGCACAAGACTTGAAACTGGGGAAACAGCTAGCCTGGCACTGATAAAAGCTAACAAAATCTGCCTGCCATCCCCTCTAGAGATCCAGTCTTTAAGCTAACCAAAGCTGCTGGTGGCAACTTCATATCTACTGTACAGTGTCTCCAGCTTTTCCTCAACTTTGCTTTTTTCTGTTCCTATTTTGTTTTATTTTGTTATCTTTGACTGTTTTGCAATATCCCCAAGTGAGCCACATCATACAATATGAAAGACACAGACAAATATAAGGCCCTCAATCCTCCCTCCTTTTGTCAAATCAGATCATACAGGCGGAAACTCAAACAAGACTCACAGATGACGCGGACCAATGATTCTTGGCCCTACGTCACTGCACTACGGAGTCAACTGTGTTTCAGGACAACATCAACACATACATGGAAGCTCTCCTTAGCTACATAACAGTACGAGCATTCCCAAATCTGAAGCCCTGGGTTAATGGTGAAGTCTGTGCAAAACTTAAAGCACAGAGTGATGCTAACAACTTAAGGTTGTCACAATGCCATAATTGTAAACTTCGATACAATACTAGTATTAAAAAACAGTACTCTATACCTCTTTTCGATACCACAGCAAGTCCTAGGCACAGAAAATAGGAACCTATTTTTCGTCAAGGTATGCACTCACTGAGAGCTATTAGCAGCGCTAAGCAGGACCAGTGCTCCAACACCAGAAACATGTGGTTTGGACTAAGAACTATCCCAGACTACAAAGGGAAAACCAGAAGCTTTTATTCCTGTTTTTGGACTTCAGGTCTTAGATTATTTGTCTTTTTTATATATTTTTTACACTTTAACTTGCGTGTTTCTCTTTTTATCCATATCTTTGTGCATTGTTGGGGGGAGCCTAAGATTTAAGATGCCAGCGACTGCTTCACTGTAATTATTGTGCACACGACAAATACTTTAACTTGACATGTGAGTGGTATCACTCTCATGGTATCTGAAGATCTGACTCTCAGCAAGAAAGCAGCTAAGGGTATTTGACCCAATATGTCTACTATTCACTGATGTTATTTAAATGTTATATAGTAGGCATATTTTGAATGTATATTTGAGGGAAAAGAGTAAAGCACCTAACATCTGACAGACCCTTTGTTTTTGTTTTTTTCTGACTTCCTCCACTAACCCGTTTCCTTGGGGAAACCCTACACATACTACAATGTGTAACTTTGGTACTGAAACATATTGTTCTTTAGGGTGGTTTACATTGACATGAGCCTTCCTGAGCTCTTTTGTGTGACCCAGGACAAAGAAATTCTAAATATAACTAGAGTTAGCATATACTTCAACTGGCACCCTCCAGCTCCACATGGGTTTGGATATTTTAGACATCTCATACTACAATACATCCAAAATCGAAAGTATCTAAATTAAACTAATATTAGTGTCTGTAAATAGATTTTCACCAACAGGCTCAGCCTTCGCGACTCCCCCCCCCCCCCCCCCCTTCTCCTAGTGAGGTCCATTCCAGAGCTGAGGCCAGATGCTGCCTAGCAACCAGATCAACACCATAACTGCCAACACACACACACACACACACACACACACACACAGTTAGAGCAGCACCACAAAGTGTCTTACTAAGTAGTGAACTCCTTAACACGTGATTTACCACTGAGGAGTCACTGAAGGTTTCATTGACAGTATTTAGGTTGGGGATAACCACACATGTTTTATACTTGAGATGTGACTGAGGCTGGAGCAGGACAGCTACAACTACCACTATCTGAGCTCAGGAACAGTCCTGGTCCCAGGTCAGCTGCAGCTTCAGTGTGACTCACAAACACATCTGCCAGATGCTGGTTTCTATGACAACGTAATAAACTTGTTAATCATAAAACCATCAGATGGCCTTTGAGCTATAATTATGGTATTTGGGATGTTTGAGTCAGAGGGAAGTATCAACCACAGAACTGTTTCAATTTTAGAAAATTCCTGAAGCTTGAAACTGAAAATTGAAATTCAGTGTGAGACTCATATTTCAAGGACAAACTATTGGCCACTTTTGATCGAGTGGTTAAGTAGAGCTCAAATTATTATTATATATTTAGATAGTAGATTTTGTTAATGAAAGTGTATTAAAGAAATACACTGTTAAAGCTTCTCAGGTGTACATATTTGTGTGTTTTTTTTTTTAAGTCTTCTGTGAAGACTTACAGTTTACAACTGTATTCTTATGATGATTTGATAATAAAAATATATAATCAGTTATAATAGTGAGGACAAGCACAGGTTAAAGTAATACCATTCATAATGACAGCATTGTTACAGTGCCATGCTCACACTGTCACTGTAAAATGTTAGCTGTTTGAGCTATTATTATTGAGTAGGTCTGATATATAGCAATAGTTGTCACACATTGCTTTCCCACAAAACTGTGTGAACATGGAATCATCATGTTTAGTGCAGCCTGCTGTCACCACAGTGAGCGTAGGGGGAGGGTTAGTGCTGACAGTGGGTCAGGTTCTTTGTGGCTTTTGATAATAAAGTTTAAATGTGTTGCAAGCCTGGGGAAAACAAAGTTATAACAGCTTTAACTGAGTCTAATGTCTAATGACTCTCAAGACAGGACCGAGACATAGAAATGAAGACGGACCTGTGAAACTGCTTCAAATATCATGTAGTGTGAGATCAGCTGCCAGCTCTCATTCCTGTGACTATTTCTGCCTGTTGCCCAGAGTACAGGGGTTGTAGAATGCTGAGCATGCTGGAGGAGAGGGAGTGGGGGACGGGGGGTTGCAGTTCCCATAAGACTCCTATACCACCCCCCAACCTCTTAACCTTCTCAGTGTCCAGTGTGATTTATGGAAACAGGAGGTCTCCTTTTAAACATGCCAGTCTCTACTGCCGGCTGCTCGCCGACCGCACACTGCAGTCAAAGCGTCTCTTGCTTCGACAGATCGAAGTGTGTCTGTGATTGTGCTTTCACAGCTTCTAGAGCAGCTAATAAAACACTGGAATATGTGTTAAAAAGAAAGTCCCTTTTTTCAGGAGTTTTACCAACACATCTTATCAGCACACAAACCCTACAGGACATTATTTTCCTAGTTTGAATCCAAATTAAAATGTCTGTTAAACACTGCGGTAAGTCTTATGGGCCTGATCCTGATCAAAGTCTTTTAATATTGATTATCTGCCAACAAATAGTTGGATCAGATAGTTGCATTTACATATAGATTGATATAACATTACCTTGAATACACAGCTATAGCCTTCTTAATCTGACACACCTTATTTTAGGTGACTACTTGATCCAAATACTGAAGGTCCTGATTCAAAATATTAAGTTTTGTAGGCTTTTATTATTGATATGACAAATTTAAAGTTTAAAGTTTAACTGGGACTTGTGACTCCTAAAACTGACTTGACACGATCAACTGGAGAGGAGATCACTTGTTGGAGTTTTTGGAACTACAAGAACACTCTACAGTGGTGGTGGATCTTATACCCTCACGAAAGATCTTTGGCTGAGTATATATATACTATTTTAGTGTACTAAATTTAAATTAAAATTCGAAGGGGAATGGCTAAGAGAGGGACAGGAAAAACAGAAGAGTTGACAAGCATAGGATGCATATTTTATCATTTATCAGAATCTGATCATTTATATCATATATGATATATCATTTATATAATTTTCATCACATTTATTCTTCTTTTAGAGAAGATATACTGTCCAGTCTGTTTAGTACAGCTGCAATAACCGGCTGTAGAAAGTCCCTATCAGCAGCAGCCATCTTGGTTATTTACGAAAATGTCTCAATGGCGCTCCTCTCTGTCAGTCATCGTATTAAACTGCCCCATATCAGATAATCACTGCGGATGCCTACTAAGTGAGCCGGTCTCCATCCCTAATTGTAGGGAAAAATGGCGCAGTGAGCACCAAGTCCACAGCCCAGGGAAGCGCCGGGCTGCTGTAAAGTGCACGGCCACAGCCACCAATCCCCTTCACCGCAGGCCTAGAACTAGTCGAGGCACACCACCACAGAGGAAATGGGGGGGGGGGGGGAGAGTCCCCATGAGGGGATCCTCCGACACAGAGCTGCTTTCCCTGATCCACCTAGTTGAATCCCTGGGTAGACCCCCCCCAGTTCATTATGAAACTGTGGCCAGGCAAATGACACTGTGGCAGGCCATCACAGTCTAGGTTTTTAGACTAGTCATGACTGATTTGAAATTAAATATAATAAATAATTACATAACACAAGGTGACAACACAAGGCTCTGGCAAAACAACACAGGGAAACAAAGGTACTGGTGAAAAACGTAGGTAGAACCAGCCTCAACTACAGCTGCAACGTAATGGAACGTGATCCAGCAAGGTGCTGCATTGGCCAATCAAAAACATGCAATAATAGATAATATAATACATGCAAGCCCACATCGTAGACTACTTTTAAATATGAACACTGTATTTCTTCTATTTACCCAAGACAGCCATGACATAAAAAAAAGTTATTATCATAGTAACAATTGTAAAATCCTCTTTCAGACTAATTACATATGGTTAGTTATATTGTTATTATAAGCCGCTGTGCAGTGTTACCTTTACAAAATATAAGAAAATATAGAATCTCCATTTTTTCATTTACGACTGCTGAATTTTAAAGAAGCAAAGAAAAAAAGAAAAGTAAATGGAGAAGAGCAAAGGAGTAGCTCTTAAACGAGGAGAGAAAAACTACACCGCAAATGTTTCCATGATCCATCACCAAACACAGGTCCTGACTCACCAAGTGGAAACCACCATGGTCCCCTCCACACACACACAGGCTGGGTGGAGGATGTAATCCAAACAAAGCCATTATCCCCACCCACCACACACACTGCAGCCAGCAGCCGGGGCTTCGCAGCAGACCCGCACACTAAACATTTAGACAATTTATCATCCGCTCATATCGAATCTGGGCTTCTGTCAGGGACATAAAACCTGAAAACTGTTCAACTGTTGGTTTTTATGTCCCAACAAACTCTGGAGACTAAGGTAAAAAACGAAGGAGTGGACTCATTGGGGCTGTGAGCACCTCGGTTAGCGCCACCGACTTCTGCTGAATAGAAACTGACGTTAATATTAACCACCTCGTCAGTGGTCATTTTAGTTACGTAAATAAAACACACATGCTTTTCTACCTATTGGTTTGTCAGCCTGATTTCGCCATCATGTCCCCTAGTGGTGAAACAGCTGCCGCGCCGCTATTAAACCGTTAAATGTACTAAATGTGTGAGCCATTACGTGGATGTGTTTTATTAACCCAGCCCCGTCCGTCGATGAAAACAAACCGACGCACACAGTGTGTCAGAAACGAGGCTGCTTACCCAGAAGATGAAGTTGAAGAAGAAAAGCATGTACTTGATACATTTGGTGCAGCCTTCGACTCCCATGGTGCTTCGTCAGATTAATGTGTGCGGCGCAGAGTGGACAGGACGGCGACGGCAAAAAGGCAGCTGCGGGTACAACGGGGTAAATCTGGAGTCTGGACTGAGTCCTGATTTCCTTCAGCTCGGAGACGGAGACAACACCCAACTGCTCCCTCCGCCCTCTCTAACGGTCAGGGCGCTTCGCCACGACTTCCTGTCAACGCCTTCAAAATAAAAGAACGATCTTACTTATTTGAAAAAACACTGTAAACTATACCTATACTTGACATGTGATGTAAATTATATGATGATGTAGTATAAGGATAACTGGACCATAAACCTTTTATATTCAGATAGCAAAATTAATCTGGCTTAGCCTGGGAACCAGATGAATCTGCGAGCTCATGTTTTATTTGCTCTGTCAGATCCGTCTGGTTTAGACTGGCATCATCAGACTAATCAGGCAAATGCGTATTAATCTGGAACCTCTCCGTTCATTTTTGATTTCCAAGAGGCAGCAGGCAGAGACAACCAATCAGAGCAATGAAACGCCTTCCTGTTGGACGGTACGTCCTGTCAGAAGTTCGGCAAACACATATTTCTTATCGACATAAAGTTTAAGTGCAGTTGTTTGTTCTTCTTTAAAATAAAATTTAGCGTCCACTCCGTTCATTACCCCTGCTGTAGCCGGCGGTGGAAAGCTCCATATCGGTAGTGCCATCTTGGATATTTACAAAGATACCTGAATGGCGCTCCTCTCTCAGTCTTCGTATTAAACCCGCCTCATACTAGATAAACGCTTGTGATTGGTCAGCCCGATAAAACGGCAGAGTAGGTGTGAAGGGCATCACCCCAAAGACGGAGTTTGGCACGGCTTGAACTGTCCAATAAGAGTTAAAAGGTGGTGGGATTATTTATTTATCTATTAATTTATTTTAAAAAATTCACTCTGTTATGAGGGCATGCAGGACAGGTGTGGCCCCCGCCCCCAGAAGTTGGCATGGGGGGAAGTGGCCCTCAGGAACCTCAGAAGCAGCTGTAGAACCAGATTTATATTTAGACTGTTTTTCTCCAATTGACCTTCACCAACTAACTTCAATGATTTTTTCGTCTAAACCAACAACCTGCCTCTTAGACCCCATCCCAACCAGGCTGCTTAAAGAAGTTTTACCCTTAGTTAGCACTTCTTTACTAGACATGATCAATCTGTCTTTATTAACAGGCTATGTACCACAGTCCTTTAAAGTAGCTGTAATTAAACCTCTTCTTAAAAAGCCTACGCTTGATCCAGGGGTTTTAACCAATTATAGACCTATATCTAACCTTCCCTTTCTCTCCAAAATCCTTGAGAAAATGGTCGTTAATCAGTTATGTGACTTTCTAAACAGCAATAGTTTATTTGAGGATTTTCAGTCAGGATTTAGGGAATTTCATAGCACAGAGACTGCACTGGTGAGAGTGACAAACGACCTTTTGATTGCGTCAGATAAAGGATTTGTCTCTGTACTTGTTCTGTTAGATCTTAGTGCCGCTTTCGATACCATTCACCATTGTATCCTATTACAGAGACTGGAGCATTTGATTGGCGTCAAAGGACCCGCACTAAGCTGGTTTCAGTCGTATTTATCAGATAGATTTCAGTTTGTACATGTAAATGATGAATCCTCCGTGCACACGGAAGTTAGTCACGGAGTTCCACAAGGTTCGGTGCTTGGACCACTTTTATTTACCTTGTATATGCTTCCTTTAGGCAATATTATCAGGAAACACTCCATAAACTTTTACTGCTATGCAGATGATACTCAATTATACTTATCGATAAAGCCAGATGAAACCGGTAAGTTAGCCAAGCTTCAGGCATGCATTAAGGACATAAAAGACTGGATGACCTGCAATTTCCTGCTGTTAAACTCAGACAAAACTGAAGTTATTGTTCTGGGTCCTAAACACCTGCGAGACGCACTATGTATAGATATAGTTACTCTAGATGGCATTGCCCTGGCCTCTAGCACCACTGTAAGGAGTATAGGAGTAACCTTTGATCAGGACATGTCCTTTAATGTCCATATAAAACAGACTTCGAGGACTGCCCTCTTCCACTCCGCATATCCTGTCTCAAAAAGATGCAGAAAAACTAGTTAATGCATTTGTTACTTCTAGGTTGGATTATTGTAATTCCTTATTATCGGACTGCCCTGATAAGTCTCTAAAGACTCTCCAGCTGATCCAGAATGCGGCTGCACGTGTACTGACAGGAACTAGTAAAAGAGAACATATTTCTCCAATATTAGCTTCTCTGCACTGGCTCCCTGTGAAATCTAGAATAGAATTTAAAGTCGTCCTCCTCACTTACAAAGCTCTTATTGGTCAGGCACCATCATATCTTAAAGAGCTGATAATACCGTATTACCCCACTAGAGCACTACGCTCACAGAATGCAGGGTTACTTGTGGTACCTAAAGTCTCTAAAAGTAGAATGGGAGCCAGAGCCTTTAGTTATCAAGCTCCTCTCCTGTGGAATCAGCTCCCAATTTGGGTTCTGGAGGCAGACACCCTCTCTTCGTTTAAGAGTATGCTAAAAACGTTCCTTTTTGATAAAGCCTATAGTTAGGGCTGGCTCAGGTGAGTCCTGAACCATCCCTTAGTTATGCTGTTATAGGCTTAAGACTGCCGGGGGACTTCCTATGACGCACTGAGCTTCTCTCTCCTGCTCTCCCTCTCTATCTGTATGCATTCCTATCCCACTAATACAGGTTACCAACTCCATTTCTTCCTGGTAGTTCCTGTGCTTTCTGTGCTTTTTCGCCTTCTCACTTTCTGCAGGTGTTTCTGCCTCTGGAGCTGTAGATTCTGGATCTGTGATTGCCGGCCGTCTACTGCCCCCATGTTCCTGCTCCATACTCACTGCTGCAGTTGTTATTATTATTAGTCTGATTTGTTGTCTCTCCTCCTGTTCTGTCTCCCCTCTCCCCCTCTCTCCTCCCCTTTCAACCCAACTGGGTCGATGCAGATGGCCGCCCACCCAGAGCCTGGTTCTGCTCGAGGTTTCTACCTGTTAAAAGGGAGTTTTGAAGACAGGCTGTGGCTTCAGAGGCAAGGTCGATTTGAAACAAGGGCCAGATTAAGGATGATGGCCATGTAATCATCCATTTCCTGCTGGCGGGTGGGAAATAAGGATAGAGTACGTCTCTGAAGAGAGAGAACGCACTGTGCCAGGAGCTCCGGCTGGAGAAAGTTGCGTCGGTTGCTGGAAGTAGGCATTAGGGGGCACTGGCATCTTGTGGCCGGGAGCCCCAGCTAGAGCAAGCTGCTTTGGTTGCTGGAAATGGATAGCAGGGGACAGTGACATCTCGGTGCCAGTCCTGCCCCATCCACTGCCAGCTGCAACCACTTCTTCATGAACATCTCTATTTTACATTCAGGGGCCTTTGATGTCAGAGGGTTCTTCCTTAAGGCAGCTGATGCGGAGTGTGAAGTGTGTATGTGCATATACTGTGTATGTTATTATGTATAATTGAATTAGGTGTTTGTGTCAGTGTGTGTAGATATCCAATGTGTAAGCATGTCTGTATGTATGCTATATAGTACTTTGAATATGTCTTTAATGTGAATTTAATATTGTCTCTAGCTTCAAACTAAATAAAGATTTGAATAAAACAATTAATGATGATCAAATCTGCACACAGTGGGTAGATTCCTGAAGTTATAAATGAAAGACTGTTCATTTTTGCAACCCGGTTATAAAATGACAAATACATTACCTTGATACCTTGATAAATTAATAGTCAAACCTCAAATTTGATTGTCAACGTAGTAGTGATTTCTTTCCATAGTGCATTTCTCCAAATTCCTTTGATGCCACTTTTCAGGCTCCTATATAGAACTAATTTGTTTAAATGAACTTGCAGCGCTATTGTTTCATCATCAGGGTCCAAAAAGTTTCTGTTCTTTTACGTATTATGAATCTCCATGTCATACACTCTAGGGGCAAGGCCTGTAAACCCAGAATATATAGGTGCGTGATACTGATTGTTTTCAGCCTCCACATTTATCAACACCTGATAATTTTTACACTGTGATTGGCAAAATACGAACGTTTCAGAATTTCGAATCACACATGGACCCTGTTGTAAGATAGTATCAGCACCACTATCAAAGGCAAATACAAGCATAATGACATTTAGTGCATATGTTCTAGATGAAAGTTCTTCTAAAATTTAAAAAGTATAAAAAGCTCATTATTGTGGATTACAATCATTCTTAAAGTATTTTAAAAGTTAGTGGTCAGTTATTTGTGTTCTTGGGGAACCACAGGAAGATGTTAAGGTGTTGACACATGCTCAACATCCTTTTTCAGAGGCATATTTTGTGGTGTGATCTTAATTTTTAATTCTTCACTGTTATTGTTACAATCTACCCCATGTTTGTGTTACAATTTACCCAAGTACTGTAATAATGAAACTCTTTGTATTTTACAACATTGCTATTTGTAGTTGAAAAATAAGGGTTACTTTGTGGATAGCTTTCGCTGTAGCTAAGCAACTATTTGAAAATGACATGGGTGAGGAGGGGGGGCTAATGTGGTATGTTCTGTCTGTATAATTAGCAGATTCAAAATTGATGGCAACAAAATGGTGTGTTCCATGCACCAAACATCCCAGCCAGTCTCTTTTAAACAAAGAGCTACTGTATGAACAGTTATTCACACTGTCACCGAGGGGATAAACTGGGCACAGGCACCAGCCCTGAGACTGCAGAGGGGCTAGATCAGATGGCATAGAAAAAAGCTATCTTGTTGAATTAATTATTTTGATCGAACTAGTTGATCTTTTTTTATCTCAATAAATCTCATATGGGAAGGCTAAAAAAAAATACATATCTGGGATAACAAAAAGACCCTTTCCTGTCTCACACAAGACTATCTTCCTTTCAGCAATAAGAAAAAACCTCTGCTTTTTGTTACCTTAATCATTTTTGCACAGTCACTAATTGCAAATGTTTGCAACACTGGCATATATATTCACATATAAATTATCATTTTTGAATTATGTTTCTAAATAATATTTATAATTAATAACAATATTAATTTTACATTTTAAACTTAACAAAAGGCATTGCACCCACCTAGTCAAAATTCTTATCTACAGATGAATACACTGTGCCCACAAACAGTGAGAACTCACAAATATTATATTTATTTATTTACATTACACATAGTCAGTTGATCTATTGTCATTAGAAGAATACTAAATTATAGCCAATTTAATTGTCTGCTCCATGATGAATTATTAGATTGGGTCCAATGTCACCTGCTGCCTGAGGAGTCCAAGATGGCGTGGGCACTGGCTGAGACCAATTTAGGATGATCTGGATTTTGTAGCCACAACATACGCGTACAGAACATTTACACACCAAGTTTAATGAATCAATGTGTTTGCGGATATACAACAGTTAACTCGATGGGAATATTTTGAAGTTTTGGTAAATACACCTAATCTCTTTTCTCACCTTACAAAAACCAAAGTGTAAAAAGTAGTTGTGGTTTCACAGGGGTTTGTGGGATGTGTAGGACAAATTCTTGGCCAGGCGAAGTGACTTCCTGGACAATACTGTCTCTTTGTTGCCAGTGAAGAAACAGTCACACACAAAACCCCACATAAACGACAACTTTTAGGTTTTTATATGGATTACACAGCCAAGATATAACATGTTAATTAGTGAGCTTTAGATGTGCTGGTAGGTGGATTTTGTCTAGCCACGTACACCCCTGCTTCCAGAATTTATGCTAAGCTAAGATAACCATCTGCTGGCTGCAGCTCTATATTGACCGTACAGACGTGAGTGGAATTAATATTAACATCTAACTCTCAGCAAGAAGGCAAATAAACCTGTTTTAGCACATTACTTTTGGATTGTGATACAATGATACATGGCCCTGTGTTTTCACTTCTACTTATCTCTTTGTGGTCATTTAAATATACAGGGCAGTGAGTTAATTAACAAAAAAGTGACATGTTCATTAGAGAATAATACATTAAAAATAGGTTGAAATAGAGACAAATTCAAATAAATTTAGTTCAACTATCAAATTGAAGTTAATTGAACAAAGTTCAATATAGACATTTTAAAGATTTTAAAGAACCTGTAGGCACCCTGTGAATAGTTTAACCCTACAATATCTGAAATAGTTCACTCACAGGCATTTTTTTCTTTTGCAGAGACACCAGAGGGATTTTGGCTTGTGCTTTGTCTTGTTGTGTTGCAGCAGTTCATGAAGTTAAATGATCTAGAAGTAAACCATTGCTTATTTGCTCCAATCTGCCATATTGTTTTTTTAAAATAGTGTATAAAATCTCAGGCCTGAATTTGAAATTTGTAACTAGGACTGGCATGACCAAGCGCAAAACACTAAGGATTATTTCACACCTAACCTGTTTACTTAAATGAACTTTGCTGTGTTTGCCCATTTAGTGAAGTTTGTTAGGGCTGATGTAAATGCTATCAATTAAACTCTAGTGACTAAACTGGACTGAGACTGCCTGAAAAGGATGGTTCCAAACATAGGACTGTGTGAGAGTAGATATCTGATTTTAGCATGAATTCAAAAGCTACTGTTTTTGTTTAAACTACTTTTAAATCAATCTGCTGATAGTGAACTGCTAGGAAAGTTATTATCAAATCTGTACAAGCAATATGTGTGGCATCACGCGAGTGATTTTTCCTGATATATAAAATGCCTCTTTGTCTGTTCATGACTATTTATGATATACGAGGTCCAGTTGCACTAAACTGCAGTCATGTAAACACCCTCAATTAAACAAATGCTTTAATTTCGGATGGATGGTCAATCTTGCTTATATTTATACATGCATGTTTGCACCATGTATTGATCATTAATCTACTCCTGACAATTAATACATTAACATTCCTCACTCACAAAATTGAATACACAAAGATAAAGTTTAAGTTGAGTGTTCCTTCAACTGTTCTCTACTCCTATGTTTTTCTTTAACTGGGATGTAACATTTCAGTCACCAACTCTTGCTGGAGGTGTCTCTCTGCATCTCCCACCTGCTGAACTGTCTTGTGGCCTTTGCAGGGTCCATGGGTTTACATGGTTTTGAGATACCTGAACAGCTTAAGAGAATTTCATGGCCTGCTGTATAAAATGCTGCACTTAAATCTGAGAGAACCAGCTCCGAAACCTTATTGGCATCAGCCAAGTCTCAAATAACTAACTATGATTAGCTCTGAAACCTGAAATTTTCTAGAAAATTGAAGACAATGGAGTACAAGCGCTGCTGGGTGTGGTGATCTTACAGGTGCTCTTTGGGTACTTCAGGTGTACTCTGCTTATTCCATCTTGTGAAGGACTCTTTGCATAAGTGAAATATGATCTCAAAGAAATGTGTAAAAATGTTTTGAAGTTTCCTTCAAAAGTGATCCAAGGCACACTGTAGGATCCACCTTTACTTTCCATGGCAATATGTATTTAAAATAACAAACACATTGCAAACCAATATAAGTCTTTTTTATTGTGTGACATCTTTTTAACCTTGAGTGGAGCAATTTTGTTCAGCGTGTTAGTCAGGTTGTTCTTGAATAACCATTTCATCTAATGAGCAGCTCTCATTACATTGATCACAAGAACTTACAAGCTCAGGGAAGTCATTTTCCTGCTGCATCATCTAAGAATTGTCTGAACCAAACACTCATCCGTGATCCTAGCTAGGGATAGAACACTGTCAAAGAACACACAATAGTGATCAGAGACAGGGACAGACATCAATAGCTAACCCTTTTGACACAACCAAATAAAGGAAATTGCCATGCTGGTGGGTGGCCTGACACAGTTCAACGCTGTCAGGTAGGTTCATAAATTCCATAGTCTTAGAGTCAGCACTGTTGTTAATATGAATGTTAAAATCACCATTTAAAATCAGAATTGGTGATAAGAGCGGCCAGCTGAGAGAAAGAGGTAACTTTTTGTAGCCTATATAGTACTGCTTGTTCCACTTTGGGCACAAGGGCAAGATATTCAAAAGATTGAAATTTACCCAGGTCCACCTTTGTACACTAAATGAGTAAATGGTGGCAACTCCACCCCCTCTTTTCCTGTCTCAATGACTGACAGGAGTTGTAATCTGGTGGACATGCCTTGATAGTTGCATTGCTATTCATGTCCAGCCAGGTTTCAGTTTAAAGCATAAAATCTAGTTTGTGATTTGTAATAAGATAATGTATTAGGAATTATTTGTTAGATAGAGATCTAACATTTAGCAGAGCTATTTTTATAGAACTAATTATAGGGCCTGGGATAGTTAGTGGCTGGCAGGGAGTAGAACAGATTTGTTGAAGGTTACTCTGTGGGTTGATAACACTTTAGTTTTTCACTAATCACAACATAAATTGGCAGCACTTAATACTGAACTGCAACTCACATCCCTCCAGGGCACAACACACAATATTGCACCAGAAAGCAAAATCACTCTCCATCGCACGTCAAGTCAATTTTAGTAGGTTTAGACCACACTCTTATTTACAGAAACCCAACAGTTCCCACCATGAGCAGCACCTGCCAGCAGTGGCGAGGAAAAACTCCCTTTTAACAGGTAGAAACCTTGAGCAGAACCAGGCTCTTTGTGGGCGACCATCTGCATCAACCGAGTTGGGTTGAAAGGGGAAATGAAAGAAAAAGAAAAAAAAGAATTAAAGCTGCAAGCAGCGATTAATCGGGCCCTCGCAACGATGTGCACATCGAAGTGTGTCGCGGCCGCAGATAGTGACAGGACGCCCATGTCAGAATCTGATGTAAATCAGATGAAGATCATCACACAAGGCTGACTTCCTGTTGCCAGTAGGTGGCACAGCGACTATGACACCTAATTGATGTCCAGACGGGTTCAGGCCAGGACTCTGATCAAGCATGTGAAATTTGGAGCAGATAAGACAGTGAACGGTGATGTTATCGCAACATCCCCTTTCATGGCGAGCAAAGCGTTGCCATGGCAACAGTGTTTGATGAAAGCTCACGAACCTAATCATTTTGCATCATCAATGTTTAGAGTGTTGGGTGACCGAATTTGAGGTGGATCTGGTTAACCTGCTAGGAAGAGTACATCTAACTATAACTGCTCTGACTGTTTCAATGGCCTGTAAATGTGTTCAGGCCGGGACTCTTGTCAAACATGTGACATTTGGAAAAGGTCTGACAATGTGGAGAGGAGTTACAACACTGTCTACGAAGAAGCCAAGTATCGTTTGATCACAAAGGCCTTTTTGAAGTTTGAAATTTGAAGGTGTTCTGATTAATCGTCTAGGAGTAGTTCATTAAAATATGACCCCTGAAAATAGCCAAAAACACATAAAAACTATGACATTAAATTCAAAATGGCTGACTTCCTGTTAGGTTCAGGTCATGTCAACAAGAGACTTTTCTGTGAGTCGTCCCACTTTCAGTGCTCGGGACTGATCACAAGAACTAGTCCGTCCATCCGTCCGTCCGTCCGTCCAGGTGCATGTACCATTTCATACTTGAAAGAAAGAGCAGGTCCAAAAAAAAAAAGTTTTTATTTGGGTCAGTCAAAATGAATTGATACAAGCACTTGACTGTTCAGAATGCTGCGATGTTGGTCAGCTCAGGCTTCCCTCTGTACATCCATGCGTGCTCCCAAACAACCCCCACCTCGGGCTCTTCTCCCTCTTTTTCATTAGCATTACATGCTCGCCAAGCAGCGAGCTTTACAATAATTAACACATCAATTAATCAATACAACATGACGAGGGGTCCCACTTGATCGTTAACATGTATATTATTAGACATTACCACATGCAGACTGAAGTGCTGTTATCAACAAACAAATTGCATCTGTCAATAGATCTATATAGATTTAGATAGATCTATATAAATATATCTATCTATATCTACATATATCTATATCTACATCTATTTAAAAATGGAGAGGGGCGCTTTCACATTAGTCTGCCATAACATTATTCAGACAAGTTGTTTGACAGCACGAGCATGTGGGTTTTAAAAAGAAGAAATGCATTCATGCTCCATCTCATTGTCTCAAGACCCAGCACGTTCAATCTGTACATTTCTGTTAATAAAATAAAACCTACTGGAAATTAACATGTTTTTATTTCACATGATGGCAAATTGTTCAGAAAAAAAACCCCAAAACAACTCATAGTAAACAAGTGCATACAAAAAAGATTAAGTGCCTGCCGACTGTCCACCATGGATCAGGCAATATTGATTTTTTTTTCTTTTAATATCACAACTTTGTTCAGCTCAGTTGTCTCGAGGCTTTAAAAAAATCTCTTCTGGTCAATTGCGTACACCTTTCCTGCCGGAAGCTTCCGGAAAAATAAACTGTTGCCTCTGCTCATGTTGCCCTGGAACGAAGAGAGGAAACAAGTGTTCAGTAGAGGTGTTACGGTTAGAGTATACATGGAACCAAAAAGCATTGTTCACATCGTAGGATAATGTGACCAGTAAGAAGACCTGGCTTTAAGTCAATACTTAACAAAAAAAAAAAAAAAAGACATATTGGACAGTGTGTCCAACATTTATGTCGATGCCACAGATTATTTTGTTACAGTATCCCAGCAGAGCAATGCTTACCTTCTCAGGTGAACTGACAAAATCCTTCTCAGGACATAGAAAGCCTTTTGTGTTCCCAACAATTTTGTTGACTCTCATGTACTTAATAGACCTAAATCTTAACCTTAATCATCACATTCGCACATGTAGTTTAGCTCAGTTGCTCCAAACCAGGGAACAAAATCATACTTTGTTACGTCTGTGGCTGTACATCCGAGGTCATATGAACCGATGGGTAACTCATTGACAATTGGCAATTGACAATTCTGGTGATGTCAACCTGCATCATCTGTACCCATGGACCCATGTTGGACCCGTGTGTTTGTTATCCTCTCTGGTGTCAGAGAGCTCATAAACAAATGATTATGAGCATCATTAGTTGAGACTGCAGCTGGACCCATATTAGGAAATTAAAAACTACTGCACTGCCCTTTCTGAACCATGTGCTGTCGCTCATACATGTTACCATAATGATATAGTTATTAAACTATTATACATCTACTTCCTTGACAGTTCACAATCAGCAGATGAATTTCAGAGCAGTTCATCTTTTGAATTCATGCTAAAACCTACAGATCTAAGCTAAATCTGAAAGCAATATTATTTAATTTGACTGTCTGAACTGACTGTGGTGAACTAGGGTGCTGATTATTTACTTTGGTATAAGACATCATGATATAGTGCAGATACCTTAATAACAACTGTATAGCAGGTACATGTGGCTCTAGTATGACGTTTCTTGTCCATGTTCAAGTTCCACTCAGACGACATAAGTACTTGTACGTGTAGGAAAGTCACTTTAAAATTATATTTATATTTATATTTGAACTATGATGACATGTTCAAAATCAAAATGTAGTCTATAAGCACGTTTTAAGTAGCAGTAGCTGCCTTGTGGTCCAGCAGAGGGTGCTCTTAACATTCAGAATCAGCTTGACCTATTGCAGTCCTATTGACTAATCTGTAAATTCAGCTAATTAATACAAATGGAAGAGGACATTAGTGATCAAAGTCGAGCTGACCAAATAATTATAATCATTGTTTGAACTTGATTTTTTTGAAAAACCGACAGCCTTAAATCACTTGTACTGTCTGAATATACGATGGCCATTAGGCTGACACACACAGGTGAACCAGAAGTTGTATTTTACCTGATTTGTCTGATTTGATGAGCTTTCATTTCAAACGTCAGAGCAATAACTGCTATATGATATAAATATAATATGTAGATGTTAACATGTTGTGATCCTTGTTATGCTTGCTGATGACTAAACTGATGGTGTTTGGTGTGTGATATCTTTACCTCTCTGCTTAGATGCCTCCAGCAGTCCACCCAGGTGGGATATACTGATGCATAGGGAGGCAGGCCTCCAGCCAGCCTGCAAGGACAGTGGAAATATGAGCCTGCTCCATTTAACACTTATGAGGATTCACAACAGGAAATAACCCGCCAACTTACCCGCAGTTATTGACAGCCATGAGGTTTGACACCAAGACAAAAGGGTATGTGAGCATACTGGCAAAGAACTGGAAGAAAAATAAGCAGAGGAGGAAAATCATTAAACTAAACAGATTGACCGGTGTCCTGCTGATGTAGACAGCCATGTTCGTCAGACTTACCCCTGTCACAGCTTGAGAGCAGTTCTTGATTTCTCCTGTGTGACTCATCTGAAGAATAAGAAGAAACTTATTAGAAAGTTATTCTACTGTATTGTAAAAAAAGGATCTCAAAAGTTAGAATATCAAATATCCATCTTTGACCTGTCATATGAAACCTTTCCTTGATAGGTTAGCTGGAATTTCCAAAAGGAATCCTGTTCAGAATGACCCTGGCTATGACCACACAAATCTTTGTATGGGTACTGTCAGGTTCCTTTTTTATTAAAAGGCAATGTGAAGTTACCTTAAAACACATCCATAATTTCCTCATATTTACTGTCATAAAAAAAAAACTTAATAGGTGACGTGAAATGTTCAATGGATTCCTGTTCAAGATGAGCCTGACTATGTCCATGTCAAATTTCATGTGATTTATCTTACAGAATGAGAAATAAAAAATTATGAATGCGTTTCCCTTTAAATTTATAAAGAAATGTACAGTAAAATGTGTTCATTTTACTGTGAATGTAGTGGTGAAGCACTGAAGCATCACACCATTAAAGCTAAACTCTTTCTTATTGACATAAAACATGTTTGAGTAGTGAAATGTTAAAACAGTCCTTAAACCAGTAAAGTTGTGCAACAATATTTGAACATCCCCGGGACATTTGCTCCACCTGAGCAGGTGTTTTCAGCAGCTAGACCAGTAAATGATCATGTAGCTACGGTAGGCTTATTATCTTAAATGAAACATAGTTTTTGTTTACAGTGTTGTTTTAAGTCTTAATCTAATTTATGTCCTCCAATAAATGCTGAAATGTGCAGCATTGGTTCTTGCAGTTCACACTGTGAACTGACCCTTCGTTTCACAGCTATTACAAGCGAAGGCATTAGTTTGTCATCAACACTTTTAATTATACTTATTTTATTTAATGCTCAAATACCTTTAATCTACTTTGGATTTTGCAGTGATAATGAGGCAGAGCTAGTAGTTTCAAAATGCTGTTATTGTAAAAAGAATTACGAACCATTATTAATTTACTGTGGGAACAACTTGAAATTTGCATCCCTCTTTCCCTTGTTTTATCTCCTGCATAGTAGGGGTGGGTGGTGGAATAGTCTATTTGTCCTAACAGGATACATAGGTGCTGATACAATGTTCCAGCTGGAAGACTAACAACCCTTTGGTCTGGTGTAAAGTATATGTAAAAGCTATTTCAGAATGTTTCTGTACATTTACGCTCCACTACAGTCCTTAACACCACCTGTCAGTAATTGTTGCCTGACAGGTGTATTTCAGGGCAATTCAGTCTCTAAAGCAGACCCCTGTACAGAATACAGAAGCCTTAACTGGACTGAATGGCGTAAAAGTGACATACCGAGTCATCAATTGCATATGTATTGATGAGGTGAGCCAGCAGGTTACAAATCCACAGAGACAGGACATCACCGAGCAGACGGGGAATCAAACCACTGAAAAAAAACAAAGAAAACAATATAATTTCTAATTAAAACATCTTGAATATGAAAAAAATAATCAGCATACTGGATACAAGATTACACCATTGTAAAAAAAAAAAGTAATTAACACTATGAGTCGGGCCGCTTCCCATTGTCAGGCTGTGTACCCATACCATCAGCCCAACAACCAGCGGATGCCAATACATTTAGGCAGGTGCGTAGTAGTTTCAGCTGGGAGATGTGTGCGAGCAGCGAGTTTCCTACCTATTTTCCTTATTAAACAGAAAAATACAACCATAAACCTTCTAAATTCAAGATTCTCTCTTTCACCAAAGTAGAACCATCTTAAATTGCCTGTTAACTCGTTGTAAACACACTTCATTCAAAGTCAACAGAAACAAAATAAAATTCACCAGAATCATCTGGGTTCATCTTTCCACTGTTCCAACAATCACCAACCCATAAACCCTGTTTGCTGAGTTAAATATTCTGGCTCTACACTGCCTCTCTCTGCTGCTGTTTAGGTTGCTGAACGTTAGTCTGTTGCTGAGCAGCGGCTTTCAATTGTTGTAGGGAAGCAGATCATTAAACCAGCAAAAAAATTAATAAATCAACAAACCTGAAATCACTAAAATCACCCAAAAATAAAACCAGCGATCTATGCAGCCAATCGCTGATAGTCGATGTATTTTGTCTGATCTTCCAACCCTACTGGTTAAACTGTATGTCTAAGCCTTTGCCACCTGCCTTGCACAAACAGCCAAATTCATTTGAAAAACATGTGACACGTTGTTTTGGCTTCTTTCCCAATTTTGCACCACAGTAGGAATAATCATTTATTATTATTATTATTATTATTATTATTATTATTATTATTATTATTATTAAATTAATGTAATGTGATCCAATACATATGCAAAGTTTCTTTTAGTTCTCCAATTTGGGGCTTATAAGCCATCATATACTAACCCCTTTTCTGATTTTTAACCCTTGTGTTGTCCTCTGGGTCGAGGTGATGTATCATATGTTTGTGTCATCCTTTTCCTTTATTCTGTTTCTTACTCTGTTCCTATTGTCAAGAAACAAACTAAAAACAAAAGATAACCGCTTCAAGAATCACAAATGTCATGCATAACAACATTTACATACACAGAAGGACATTTTCGGCCACCGGGTCACCTTGACCCAGAGGACAACACAAGGGTTAAACGTGTGTAGCCTGTTCATTCAAAAAATAGTGTGTACTGTGCACTTATGTAAGCATACAGCACCAAGGCAAAGGTATCCTGAAGTTATACACTACCATTCAAAAGTTTGAAATTGTCTTCCACAAAAGCTCGATTGGATACAGTCAGATGGTCCAGGACTAATCAATATTTTTGTAGGGTCTTTCATGCTTTTAGGTTGTGAAAAAGTCCTCTTTACAAATCGGCCTAGATGGTATTTTGTATGAAGGGTTAACAAAAAAAATTAAAAATTCTGTACAGTGGTTCCACCACACTGACAACTGAAAGGGCGGAAAGAGACAAAGATACCTCTCAGCAAAAGTTAAGAAAGATTAAATTAAATCACCAGTCACTGGTAAAAGAAATTGGAAGCTTAGCGTCAAAACCTGTGAAGATTTAAATAGCAAGAGGTTCCTGTTTCAGTGTTAAGTGCACAATAACAACTATAACTAACTGTTTTTTTCAATTGGTGGGTTACACACATCACACATCATCAAAACGTCACACCCCTATCCCATCCTGCCGATACACCCTATTTACACAGACCTCCGCTGCCGGCTTGAATGTGGAACAACAACCCCCGCCCCTTTCGTGTTTGTACCTTTTATACAGAAAGCGAGGCCAAATAAGAGCAACACACATGCCTTCAACAGGCTGTGTAAAAGGGGCTTATGTTAAAAATACTGAAGGAAAGAAGAAAAATGTCAATAAAACAGATGATTCCAAACCATAAACAGGTGTATGTATAGTTATGGTACAATTAAAAAGGAATTGGAGGTCAAGAATTTCACTACATACTTTCACTGTTCAAACCCCTTGTCTGAAATCTGCATTTCCCCATTAGCTACGTAATTTAACAGCCAGGCATAAAAGGGACCTTCAACATCATCACTCAGCAGTCAATAGTAGTCATATGAAATTCTCAAGCAAAACGTTAAATTTGAACAACTCTTAAGAGGAACAAGTTAACTTGATTTGCACTTGTTTGTTGTGCACACACCCATTGAGCCGAAAAAAGAGTGAGAGCAAATGGTCAGTGACAGACTCTCGGTAGCAAGCTACCCAGTACAAAGTGTGCACCCCAAGCCAAGTAGAGTCGTTCATGAGTACACATCCACTGACCTGATGACTGTGTGAGCCAGACTTCATGTAGTACTTACAGAACCAAAAGAGCTGTTCATAAGTCATAAGTAAATTGAAAACACGCTACAAAATGTAACACCATGAAAAATAGCTTTTAAGACTTTAATACTTTAAGATCCCATGAACTCACTAAATATATTGCAGCATTTTGCCTTTAAAAAATCTAGTATATTAAAGAGAAAAATGAAGACAAGAGAGTCAAACTTACGCAAAGAAGCCCAGTATGCCTTCGTCTCTGTAGACTGTGACGATGGAGTCAAAAACCCCACTGAGAATAGAACAAAAGATTTTTATTTAAGTTTTTAACTATTTTTTCCTTGTCTTTAAGGTTTGTGGCTAAAACATTAAAACTTTACCTGTATTTTGTTTCTCTCCCAATAAACTGGACCATACATCGCAAAGTAATCACTGAAAAACAAGTTGAGGAAAACATACTTGACATGCAGACTAGTGTCTTCCCACATAGATTTGCAAAATCCAACCAACAAATTCAAATGTATCACAACTGAAACCACTTCAATATATCACATTCATAATGTTGTAGTTCGTGAGTTAAATTCATGACTTACCGTGAAAGGGATGGGTGACAATGGTGGCACAGGAACGAGCGATCATCTCTTTGGTTGTCTGTGGTAAAGACAGAAAATACATATAACCTGTGATATACATATACTTAGTTAAAATGTGAATTTACAGACCACAAATATGAGATTTCTAACAATATTTAAAACAGTGGAGTTTTCATTAAAGGAAATAAATGACTAGAGGATAACATGATGACTGACTTATACATGAAGAAAACAAGATCTAGCATACCTTTAGATGTATATGAAACAGAATTTTTTATTTATTTATTTATAAAGTTACAAACTTAAAGAAGCTAATTAGAAAATAAATAAAAGGGAGTAGTTATTCTAAAAAGAGTTGCCAGGTTTTATGGACGGTCTTTAGGGGAGGCTCAGGGAGAACGTAATCCTTCTCTCAAGCCTAATGCACTGCTGTATCTCATGAATCCATCTATTATGAGTAGGTGGGGAGGGACATGTCCATTTTAGGAGAATCAGCCTCCCTGCGAGCAGAGTGATGAACGCAATAAGGCACTAACTCTGGGTGTAGTGGGCATAGAAGGAACTCCAAAAAGAGCAGTGTGGGGATCAGGGTCTACTGTTTTACCCAAGACCCCACTAAGTGTATCAAATATTGCATGCCAAAACTCTGATAATTATGGGCATGACCAAAACATGTGCATGTAGTCAGCGGCATGGAGCTTTTTTCCTATCTTTATTCAAGAGTGTGTTTTTTCAATTTGAGAGCATGACTGATTTTGTAATGCTTTCCCTCAAAAAACCTAGCCAGACATCGCCAGACTAATTCGCAAATGCATATTAGTCTGGAACCTCTCAGTTCATTTCTGACTTCCAAGGGGTGTTATTAACAGGCCACACCAAAATGCCTGTGGACTAGTGAAACTATACATAAGTCATTCAACTAAAAATTAGAGTACACCTGACCAGTGTTGGACTTGAACTAACAGTGCAGTTTTGTCTCGAGTATAGTGACATAGTGGTGGTATGACAGTTTAACATATTTACATGATATGGTTAAAAAAAAAAAAAAAAAAAGTGAAAATACAGTATGAATAGTATGGAATATAATTGTAATATAGTATACAGTGAGATGTGGTTGTATTGCAACATTATACAGTATTTCAGCTGTGTAGCTATCATTATTAATATTCTACAAATACAGTAAGGTGTAGTATGAGTATATGATAATTTGCTAGTAATATAATAATAATAATAATAATAATATCAGATTAATAGTAACTGGTATATGTAATGTCTAAAGTATTATGATATAGTTAATAATAATAATAGTAATAATAATAATAATAATAATAATAATAATAATAAGTGAGTATTAACAAGTTTTTACAATTCCTTATGAAAATGAATTATTTCCACCACGTATGTAACACACTCCTCCCTTAAGCATCTAGCGGCGATTCTAGCCTAACTATCGAGATTCTAAATAACTGGAGAAGAAAACGTTTTTTACTCCATGTAGAATATAAAAAAAAGTACTCATTGGAATGGGTTGGGAAATGATGATGACAGTGTTGAAGCTACAGTGAATTATCAGCTGACTCTGCAGCTCCCCTCGTCTTTACGTAGCTTTATAGTGAGCTTCAGCTCCTTGTTTCCAGCCCACAACTTTACTTTGGTTCACTCTCACCACTGTAAAAACCCACTGTACACTTACTGTGTCTGTCTCCTGTTGGCTGCTGAGCAGGCAGAGACTAGCCAGTGAACACAATGGAGCATTACGCAGCTAAAGAGTCAAATATTTGCCTCAGGAGTTGGTGGAGACCAAAAACAGAGCTAAAACAGAATGCATATTGGACTTTGATTTATCACACAAACGAATGAATGATCATGTTGCTCCCCAACTGTTGGATATAGAAATAAGTAACAGTTTGCTGACAAGTTCAACATATCAACTATCAAGGGTGATGATATGTCAGTGTCATGTTCAATATTTGTTTCTGCTGCAAACAAGTGGACAACATTTTTTTTTTCTCCACCTATTGCAGACCGATATGAGCTTCAGATAAACGATGCATTGCAATTGCTCACTGAACTGTGTATTTTGTCCTCCATCACTTACATTGGAAACACATTGTAAAGGGATCTCCTAATGACCAGTATGGACAGGATGAATGATCACAGGAAGCAAATTTTTTTTATGTGTATGGCACTTAGCCAAGTATGTTAGTTATTGATCTTTAAAAAAAATAACATCTCACTGGTGTGATGGAAATCTTAAAGCTCTTTCACTCTAACAAGAAGTTTCAGGAGACCTGGATGTCTTACACAGGAATATTTATTGAAGCTCAATCGAGGAGAAAAAAGGGAAACACCACGTGTGAATCACAGCGTACTGCTACCCAAATCTGAAGATGGTGTCCTGAAGCTCAGTATTTAACCCTCCCCAGAGGTTCTGCTATATCCAAATAGGGTTATTCCTAACTCAGCCTGGCATGTGTGAGGACTCTTGGATATCAGATCCAAACAAGGAAAGACGTCAACCATTGCTGTCCTAGCAACAGCATAGCCTCTCTACAGTCTCTCTTATCCAGTGTCAACAACCAGGCACCAGCCTGTTGTGTCTAAACCTGAAAACAGAAGATATCTAGCAGACCTTGGTTTACCAGAGGCAAGAGCCAACTCGGCCTTGTCTGGCACACAGAGTGAGACAGGTGAACAGAGACAGGCAGTTGACCTGACCTGTGAAGCACTGTCTTAAGTTACCTTTAACCTACAAGAGGGAAGTTTAACATACAATTAGGAAAATTCCTTCACAACTGGTTTTTCAATTTTCTTACCGTCATTGTTAAAACTTTATTATTTACAATATCAATCAAGATTTTGCAACATGTCTCAGTCTGCCTTTCTCCAGAAACTGATAAATTAGCTAACTTTAGACTCCAGAAAAGCTGCTGATCTGTTAAATAGCTAAATATAAAATAACGAACTTGGCAGACCTCAGTGAGAAGTGAAAGTTGTCGATCTGCTGTACAGTTGATAGCAAGCTGAGCAGTTTGTAAAAACACAGAGCATGTCTAATATATTTAAATAAAACTATATATAATGTGATGAAGTGGGGTGTAGTAATAAAAGTAACAGATGGCCTGACTTTGCTCTTGTTTGGTTGCTTTCTGGCAGCACCTTATAACTGTACGAGTGTCTTACCTCGTTAACAACGTGCTGTAGGGAGCCCTCCACAGCCTTCTGCGGACCGCCCAGTACCTGGACAACAGACACAAACCTCATCCATCTTTACAGACTCTTTGGACATTTTATGACTAGACACAGTAGACAGATGACCTGAAACTAGGGGAGAGAGAAATAGGGGATGATATGCAACAAAAGTCCGTAGCCAGACTTGAATCGAGGACAGTGCAGTTCATGGCCAGGGGCTTGACCCCCTGGCCACCAGGACAGCAAGGGATCAACCCTCCTGTCCCCTTTCGACCCCAACAGCTACAGTAAGAGGGGGCTGTGTCCAACAGTTTCTGTAACTTTCCAACAACCATTTCTGTCACTTTCAATGTACACAACATCATGCGGATACTTAATTTGTCACAGTACAAACAATAAATCAGAAACAACTCTTACCTGAGGGGTGTCTTGTTCCTGACATTTCTGTAAGAAAGTAGAGGCGAAGAAATGACTTTATAGATTCTAATATAGAAAGTGAGAAACAATCTTTCTGACTGACTTAAAACAAATTTTTGGCATTTCTGTACTCACACTTATTATTGAGCGACATATTTATATATTAATTCTCTATTATTGTGTTAGACAAAAATTGTTGTTGCTCTCTGAAAATTAATTGTTTATTAAGACACAATCTCAGTACACTTATATTCTACACACACTTCCGTTCAAAAGTTTGGAATCCCTGAGGTCTTTTTTTACTTACCTTCAGTAATTTTAAGACGGATCAAAACAGCATAGTTCAGACACCAAATGTATTATTTACTTTTGAAATTAATTTGGCCCCAAAAGAACACTAATTAAATGATTAAATTTTCAATTTAATCGATGTCCCACAGTGTTGCATGACAGGGTAGAACATAGTTGGAACCAGTTTCTCCCCCCAAATACTCGATTTTGAATTTGTTTTCCAGTCCAGAAAGTGACCTGAGATTAATCAAGCTTTTGTGGCAGCCGATTCCAAACTTTTGAATGATTGAGTGAAATTAAGATAGCTGATAATTAAACAGAACTTACACAAAATACCATATGGCTATTTGGAAATGCATTTTTCCAGCAATTCTTCATGCTGTAAACATCAGGCACAATTGTGCCCAACAACAATAATAATTTAATGAAATTACACAATATTAAAAAGGAAAATGCTTTCACACTAATTGCACTATACCTCCATACAAGTGCATCATTACTTTCAACTGAAGAACAAGTTAAAGGTGTAATTACATAATTTTATAGTGCACTTCTATGTATCTATCATCTATTCAGGCCTACCTGCACAACTCTGCTGTGCACGACGGTGCCGATGGTGCCAGCACAGAGCCTTGGACCGAGCCCCTTGAAGAGACCTGCTTTTCCATCAATCTTGATAATGTGTTTTGCTAAAAGATTCAGAAAATACACAGCAGGCCATGTTAAAAAGAACATTTAAAAAACAGGATGAAACCACAATCATGTCACTAAAAGTATTTCAGATCTCACACTATTAAATATTTTATAAAACATATTATTTAGGCACTGAACTGTAAGGTTGTAAAGATGCGTTTGTTAATTGGTTAATTTGTGTTTTAAATTCTAGTATCAACAATCTTTAATGGTGGCTATAACCAACATTAAATATAAAAATCCAACTGCAGTCATCAGATAGCTTCCAAAGATGTATTAACTCCTGAGAGATCTGACAAGGTAGAGGTCATGGCAACACACTGCTCTCCTGTTTCACAAAGATTACCATTATTTTCATAATAGCTTTATAAAAAAGTAAAACACTGCTGCAGAGTTTCCTGGACCGTACCAGTGGTTTTGCACCATCCCAGTAAATACTATGTGCTTACACCTTACATTAGTGACAACAATGTTCCATTTAATGGAAGCAGTGCTGTCATTTCCCTCAGGCCATTTTAGTACAATATCAAAATCAACTTTCAGAGCCTCACTCAACACAGCTAATGAATCATAATGAAAGACACACTGTTATCTGAGTGATCTGTGAACCCTTGCTGGTGGTGCACTGAAATGCTGAAGTGAAGGTCTGACCACAGGGCTTCATTCAGCTGACACATAGTGTTAATTTTCGAAGGTGCAGCAGATGAACCTACATGTGTAACAAACCATCAAGTTTCAGCACTCTCTGGCAGGTTCACAGTAAAGCTGACAATGGTGTTTATCCTTCCAGGGATGCAATGTTTTGGTCAGAAACAAGTTGAGTTTCACAGAGCAGTTGTCAGCAGAGTCTTTCCAATCAGAACTACTTCTAGACAAGTCATCTGTCCTGCTAACCAATCCAACGTGGACCTACACAAAATTAGTCTGAAAATAAAAGACTATTTACGAGCAAACTCATGATCACTGCGGACTGAGGAGTTTTACGGAAGACGTATCACCTGGACATTTTCTTTCAAAAATGTTAACATTTCTGCTGAATATTACAAAAGCTAAAATATGGCTGAATGCATTCAAAAAAAAGGCCGGCACTAACGGACAGTGTAAGCAGATAGTAGTTAGTTTACTTAAGTAGGTCCCTCACTCAACACAGTGCGTTCTAGTGAGAAACACTGAATATGAACAGAACTCCACAGGGCCCTGTTACATTACTGTTTAAGTTTCAGGGTTCCCACACCATCTTAAACATCAAATTAAAGGACTTTTCAGGCCCTGAAATTCAAGGCCCCAACACAACACAGTTACTGTTACAACACTGAGAATTTGTAATGTATAATCAGAACAGGTGTTGCCTATTGATAACTGATAACTCAAGTAATCTTCACCTCTCTGCTCTGCTGTTCTGACGCTGCTCTGTGTGTGTGTGTGTGTGTGTGTGTGTGTGTGTGTGTGTGTGTGTGTGTGTGTGTGGGAGCCCAGCCCCGTCACAGACAGCAGAGGAGAGGCTGCAGTGTGATAGTTAATTACACCAAAATGTTAGAAAATAGTTTGCTAATGTAATGCTTATTTAGCTTCAATCATTCATGCACTTTTGAAGTAGCTGGCACGTGAAACAATAATGCAACTGCAGAAGACACACATAATGTAAAATATAAAAAATAAAAAGATTTTAATTATATTCTTATAATTAAAATTAAAGTACTTTTCATGACCTATGTCGATTTTCAAAAACTTTCAAGGCCTAATTCTTTTTTCTAAAATTCACAAACTTTCAAAGATTTCAAGGGCCTGTGGAAACCCTGAAGTTCAAAGAAATATTTACTTTTAGGAGTCTGATATTCCTACTGTCAAGCAGAGAAACATCAGCAGTAGCAGTCTTATCTGGATAAAAACAGATCTGTCCCTCAGTTCTACAGTAATCAACCCATCTGAAGCTGCTTTCAGACATGCATTCATTTCATAAATGTGCTGGCAATTTCACAGGTTGTTCTCATGTTTGAATAAGCCCCCAGTCACTTTTTGTAAAAGTCAAAGTCGAATCTGGCAAGGTCAGATCTCATTTCCAGAGCACTGGAGACGCAAAGTTGTCACATTAAAGCAGAGGTCAAATACTGAGAGAGAGACATTAAGATGATGTCTGTCTCTGCCTGAGTAAGACACTGTGAGCTCATAAATGTGACCGGCGTCACAGACTTACCGTAAGCAAACAGTCCAGGCAGCTGGTACACCTGTCTGCCAAACAGGTTCCTGCCCAGGGTGGGGGGGAGCGGCTCGTGTCCGACCTGCCAACACACAGTCAACAAGTGACGCTACTTTCTGTTCCTGAGGTGTCTCGGGGACACCGAGGCTGTCCCGCTGTCCCGCCGTCCCTGCCTGCCTTCAGACGCATTATACCGACGTGTCGGCGTTATGTCACCCCGTCAGGTCCATTCATTTCCGCCTCCTCTCTGTACAAATGTAACATTGGCCTTTAAACCCACAGTGCCTGTAGAGAGACGCTGTCTGCATGGTTGCGGTGGACTTAGCCGGTTAGCAGCGGCTGGAGGTAGCCGCTGGGCGCTGTGACAGGGCCGCGGCGCAGCGTTCAGGAAGTGACACAGGTTCAAGCCCGCTCGACCACCGCAGGTGTGCTGCTCGACATACACGACCACTGTGGGCCGACGGCGACGGTACAGCGCAACAAAGCGCACAAACGACGTCCGCTGCTCCGTGACCTTTGACTGATAAACAGGCCGACTGTGTGTCAGTCTTCCTGGAACAGAAACTACAAATCACTTTGTCACTAAAGGACATTTTTCTAAAATGCAGCAACATGGATTATAACGTGCTGCCCAGCTGGCTGCTATCTGCAGCCGCTCAGTGTATCCACACCTAGTACGCCTTGAGTTAGCTCGTCAGAAAATATAACTTATTTATCTACAATGTGTGTTCGGTCGACAGAGTATTCTTGTTCATTCTGCATAGAGGAAACTAAGGAAGCAGCCCTGCATATCAATACAGTAGCAACTTGAAGAAGTGGTTGACACGCGTCGCTTCCGCCCACTACAGACTAACGCTACTGTGGAGAAGAAGGTCATGGGGACAACAGGCGGACACACATAATGTAGCTGATATTGTGATCACAACGTTTGCTGCTATCTGTACTAGATGTATGCTGAATTAAAGAGTCCATGACAGCGATTCATGAAAGTGCTTAAGTAATGTTGTACACTGCACTTTCATTTACTGAGAAGCGAGGCAACATTAAAGTGCGCTATTTTCAATGGAGTTTGACAGTTCCCTCTTCAGGCTACCGTCAGTTTAATTATACAGTATTTACGAAGGCCAGCAAACAGTGACTAAAGCAGCTCCAGGACCAGTGAAATCTTCCCCTCTTACCTGGATAAGGACTTTAATGTACATCAGAGGGTGGGAGAGGACGGTGAGCCCTGATCCCAGCAATACTTGGCCACACGTGTCCGCCATTTTTGGAGAGACAGGGAATACAGGAAGCTCTTCTCTTTCGTCTTGCCTCAGAGGAGACGATAGCGGCCATATTTTATCTCATCATAACGGTACCGCCATCTAGCGTTGACAAAACAGACAGTAAAAGATAGTCTGTGGTTACAGAGCATTTTTGTTGACACCACAGGGTTCTTTCTATACATCCATGGTTGACACGCGGCGTGCACGCTTCTTCTTCTTCTTCTTCTTCTTCTTCTTCTTCTTCTTCTTCTGGGTTTCAGGCTCTATAATATAAACATAATCAACAGTTGTACCACAAGATCTGACCAGCCTCTCAGCTCGCACTGCCAAAGTGTCATCACAACTGAATCTGAATTTGAACATATGACTGCTCACCTGGGCTTCACCTCCTCAGTTCACTGGAATCCCCATGATATAGCAATTAATTATGTTTTATACACCGAATCCCCCTTGGACATTTGTTTCTTTTTTATAATTTCAAGTCAGATTTTTCAGTTAGAGGATCTTTGGCCCTGTCTGTATACATTTGGAAATAATGTGTAATGAAATAATAAAGTTGTTGTTTAGCCTTTCCTTTAATATGTCACTATAAGCAGTACTATCATGTGTTCTTATTGTTCCTGAGATACTGAAATCTATTTCTGGAGTTGGTAAAAATCCACTAGGTAAGATTTGTGTTGGAGTAAACCAAGCCTCCTCCACTTTTCACACCAATCTATCAGTGACCTTTCCACTATTTTGCACAACACTATTGTCAGTGCAAAATGCCTGTATGATCCTGCCTGCGTGGTATCTTTCCCCGGTTTTAAATTGGTACCACCACTGCTTGCTTTCAGTAGTTGGGAAGGGATCCTTTTTTCCATGTATTATTTATGAGAGCCAATATTTCATAAATCACTGAATCACCTAATCTCTTAAAGATCTCATAGCAAATGCCATCCTTTTCAGGATATAGCGCTGCATAATTCTTCTAATGAAAAATCAGTGTTCTTCATTTACCTTGTGGGATCTTGCTGATGTTCAAGACTGCCCTGATAATAATGGGAATTCTTGACCAAGAGTAACACACACACACACACACACACATTGTCTGCCTCCTGTCTTGTTGCATGATTATCCGTGATTCTGTATGACTTAAGACATACTGTATAAAGCTGAGCGAGTATAATATTAAGGTTTTTGGTATGAACTGTGTCCATGTATACATGCTGTACCAAGATCTTCTCTGACATCAGAATTGTATTCTAATAAACTTATATATTCAAGTAAGGACAACTTAAGCTGAGCACATTTTTATTCTTCTATTCATCAAAGTGAAGATTAACCAGAAGTAGAAGAAGTTTTTCCACATCAATTGGCAGGGTCTTGTTGTATCTTCTGTAGCGATGATGTGATGATGATGAAGAAATCTCCGCTGACACCGACTTAATTGTATAAAAAGGTTTATTACAAAAAGTACAGCGTCAAAACAAGCACCATGGATTGCCTGTGAGAAGATCCGAAGCCAATGTGAATCTCCCCCGTTTTCCACTCGAACTACACCTTTTAAAGCCTCATGGTATAGCTAATGTGTGGTGACAAGATAGGCTCAGAGCCAACCTCATAACCATACATGGCTATTTTACAGAAAGGGAAGGTGGAACCTATAGTTCAGGTTGAAACTGATCTCATCTCTTTGGAACTTTAGGAAAACAACCCCCAAGGGGCACCCATCTATGAAAGTAGCCAGACCTTTGACATAGGCTTATCTAAACATTTCACACACAAGTATCCAAACATTGGATACACACAAGTATCTAAACATTGGACACACATGGCAGAGACATCTCTCAGCTCAGACACCTCAGTCTCAAAAACAGCAAAAACATGGGTTAGTACAAAAAAGAATTTCAATATGTCCATATTTTGACTTAACCCTGAGTGATGCTCGACAGGATTGTAGAATCAGAGAATAATAAACAAGAGTACTAAATTGAGCAATCAACATAAGTAAAAGTGAATCAACAAAGCGCTGTTTAGCAGATTGTTTAGACACTGATTGGAGCTGTGGAAAGAATTTCCCCTGATTCTGGTACATGGCTGTCTGAAAAACGCAGAGCACAACAGAGATAACAGACACACAACAGCATTACTGTTGGGAGTTATGAGAGACTGGAGAGGGGAAATTAAATATATGTGTGTTCAGTGAGAAACCCATAGTTTGCCACGGTTGTTGGATTCACAATTCAAATTTGAGAAAACCTTTAAGTTGCACTGAATATATGATTTGTTTTGTGTTGTCTTTTGTCGTTAATGCTGCTTTTGATTAAACCAATTTCAAGAACATAGGAAACACCTCAATTGCACCTGTTACATGTTTTGATTGTCATCCTCCACTTCTAATTTGTAAGTTAAAGAAGGCCTCTGTAATGGGGTCCAACAGTTCTAAAGCATACAATGATTTTAAGGTCCAAACACACCTAAACACCTTCAACAGGGAGTGAGAGAAATACTTAGGTAGAGAAATCCCAATAATAAACCTGGAACACCCTCTGATATTATTGCAAAACAAATAGGGAGGTATTTTGTCGTGCCTCTGTATTGTTGCATTCTTTTTTGCTTTCACATGTGTTTGTCGGCTATAGCTGCAGTGGAGTCTATGTTGCTTATACATGTCTGCATTGTCTGTGTCGGTGATGTTTCATTCAGTTTAATTTCTCTACTCTAACAATGCCTAATTGTTAGCGGCAGCGGTCCATAGCTGTTTCATTTATTGTTTTGTCCTCTTTTCTGGTTAATTGTAGTAAGGCTTTAGTGAGAAAGGCAGTTGTATATTCCTAGGTGATAATCACTTTTATGTACAGGCTGCAAATGTTTGTCTATAGAAAAGGAACTTATTCTTGCTATTGTTGTTGGTTTGGACATCAAGGCTTTGAGGCGTGATGTTAGTTTGCCAGTGTATATGTTGATATGTTGATGGCTTTTATTTCATAGTCTAAAATGTGTTCTTTAATTTAATAGTACTATCAAATAACATTATTATCATCAATTCCAAAAGTTCCAAAATACAACTCACGAACACAAAACACTCCGACCAGATTAAAAGACAAGCCTCAGGTAAGTGTCATGTTTGAAATGGTTTAAGATGATGTAAGCCAATTTTCTGTATCCATGAAAATGTTGCTGTAATTGACAGCCAGGAACCAGGTATAGTCAGTACCGGTGTAGGCCTGTAAGATACCAGCCACAGCTTTAACCAGCTCCATAGTAGTCACACGCTCATGTACATAAGCTAAAAAGAACTCTGAAAGGGAAAGAGATCAGGCGAAGCTGGAGGACAGAAGGCAGGCACATTCAAAGAAAAAGCATACGAGAACACACAGACAGGAAAGTAGAAGAGCTCCTGGTTCATGAGTTACTGCTAATGCTAATCCTAAAATAATGACAGAGGTAAAACCCATCTCCTCCCACACCATATTTGATCCGTACAGAAATCATAACAATGAATAGTAATGACAGGCAGAAATGAGTAATGCTGCAAGCCACAAAAATGTAATTGTCTAATTCACCTAAGTTGCAATGTTGGTTAAAAGGGAGTTTTTCCTCGCCACTGTCACTAAGTGCTGCTCATGGTGGGAACTGTTGGGTCTCTGTAAATAATATTTTAAACTGAAGGGTCTAGACCTGCTCTATATGAAAAGTGTGGCACTATACAAATAAAGTTGACTTGAATTAAAAAAACTGACACAACTATTTATACATTCATGTTGCAGCATAAATATTTAGCCCAGGTTGTCCTGAAAAACTTGATTATGCATTACAGGGTTGAGGTTAAAAAACATTATTACACAAGGAGACCAGGCGTACCAAAAATAGAAACAAATGGCTTAGGCTCCAGAGGGTGATATGAATGTACTTAGTTAACTTTGGAGAAAACAAACAAGGAGGTGATGAGAGAATGAAAAGAGAGTGCTGTGTTTCAGTCAGAGTAACTTTATTGTATGATGACTGACTGTTGAGGTGTGCAGCTTCTGTTGTTCAGTGAGCACGAGGAGACAGCCTTCCCTCCGATCTGTCTGTCGGCACATATGAACAGGCTTCCTCTGTGAAGGTGAACAGCACAGAGGTGGATAAGGTCAAACCTGAGTGTACTAGCAGAGTGTTGAATACAAAGTCTAGGCAGGTAGTCTGGTATAGAGGGCCTGAAATTAGCACCCGCCAAATGCGGGTAAATTGTTGGGAGTGACAGGTAAAATCGTCAGGCCATCAGTCACTTTGGCAGACAGGGAGAAAGACCAAGAGAGAGACACATTTAGTAAGGTTAGCTACACATTTGAAAAGTAGCTCACAAGTGCTGTAGAAACGTATTTGTTTTGTTTGATGTTCGAAGTTCACCAAATTCCAACCAATGACACACACATAAATACACGCCCACTCATTACTGTACCAACACTAGCTACTTCATGTTCAGGTGCCATGGTAAAGACATCCACTACGGGCCAGAGACACCACCTACTTTCCACCACAGCGGCCAACGTAGGAGTAGCAGCTGGACAGGATCAGAGCTGAGTTAAAAAACTGAAGTGTGAGAGAAGCTTTCAACTCCAACATTAATATCAGTTTCTTACCCATTCTGGGACTCGATGCTCAGCCAATCCCTGTCGCTGCTTCTGCTGGGCCTGAAGCGGATGCAGGAGAAGGAAGAGAAGGACTCCAGTCCACGGGTGATGATGGCCTTCTCACGGGAGGTTGGCAGGATGACACCACACAACATTTATCTTTTTTCCAACACAGTACCATTTATTTTTCTGGGACTTTGAAAAACAATTATAAAAAAATTTAAATGATCCAAAAATTATTATTTTTAAATGGAGTGTTACAATGGCTCCTACAGAGACTGTTGCATTATGGGCTATTTGTAGGCTTAATGTTACAGTCTGTTTTTAGAGTATTAGGGTCAGTCAGCCCTAAAAGGGTTTAATGAGTTCAGTTGGACGTGTGTTTTTTGCTGCATAGGAGGAAATAAATTCCTGTTCAGTGAAAGCTCCTTTAAATGCAGAAAGGGGATGAGTGACTCAAGGGTTTCTAATTCATTGGTTTTGTGAAACCTTACCTTGTTGGAATTGACCTTTTGCATTTAGTCAGTTTTTTAAAGTTTGGTCATTGATGTCATGACTACAGTCCAGAGGACCTGTCTGCTGCTAATAATTAGTATACTTCCTGGTATATGAACAGCTCGTTCTCTGCTCAGTCTCACTCTACCTACTGTATAAAGACTGAGTATGTTTCTGTCCGACACTTACAGAAGTGACTGGCGATGTAATAAGGAATGTAGACCTTCCCATCAGTCCACTTGCCCCACTTGCAGCTCTGGCTGGTGCAGGGGTCAGCGTTTTTTTCGGCCTCGCTGTCGATGGCGATGTCTCCTCCAGTCAGGATGGGATCATTGTGGGAACGGACTGAAACACATCATACAGTTAAAAACCTGTTGAACTTCTGCTAAAAGAAGAAGGAAAGGAGTTGAAACATCAACACTGTTCATGAGGAACATGGTCACTGCAGCAGCTCACACTCACACAGATTACTGTCGGCTCTCTCCAGAAGTTCAGAGACAGAAAGTTCCCCTGAATCCTCCTCTGCTCAGTGACATCAACAACAACACAGTGTGTATAAAAATACACCAGTCACAGTACTGTGAATGTCAATACAATTCTTCTGATCCGTAGAATGGATGACATACCTGCCAGCAGGTTTAGTGTGGGATTAGGGCAGAAAAAAACATAAAACATATAGAAATAGATAGAACTACATGACTAGAAATTACAGCTGAAAGTTCAATGATTATTTTTGCCAAATAATCAAATATTGTGTCTGAAAGTGGCATGTTCACATCAAAACTACTGTCCAAGGTACAAACAGGTTAAGAGATACAATTACAGTGTTGTGCAGGTAAAGAGATGTGGATAAAAGTTCAATTTAACATCTTAACAGAATCTTTGTGAATTTGGAGAAAATGTGAAAATTTGTGAGACAGGGGCCCTTCATGTTTGTGACTGTGACAGTCCAAGTTAATAATACAGTTTATCTGAATCTTTGAAGACATGCAGTAACATCTGGGTGGTGATATAATGGGCCCTCTGAGCGTCCCACCTCATTGTCTGCCCAACTGCAGGCAGACAGCAGCAGCAGAGCCAGAGCTGAGAACCCGAAAACAGACAGAAGCGAGCCATCCCTGCAAACCTGCAGGATACAGATGATGATACAGGAATCAGCTTCCACTCAGAGGAAAGACACAGTGTTTGAACCAAAAACACACAGCTAAATGCACTGAAACAAAGTGCACACTTTTCGTTCGAATTGTTGGTCAACTCACCTTGGATCCTCTGTGTGGACTTGTGCAACTGAGGTTTCTCTACATGGTTTTTTACATGTTCAACTGCATCTGTAAGCCAAAATATGGATTATCTAAAGAACCAGCTCAAGTCACAGGCTTATCAGTCACACAATGTACTGACAGAAACACCCTTCATACCACTATCTTTAGGAAAAATCCCTGCATTTATTATCATACTGTACAATACTTTCCCTGCTATGTCTGATTTGATCTGATCATTTTCTTTATAAGTGTTCAGTTACATTTATTGTTCAGTTGATCTCAGCTCTTAAAAAGTGACTCATTCCCACAGGTGTGTGTGTGAGTGCACATACTGTATGTGCTGAGTCTGGCATTCAGAGCAAGGCCAGGAAAAATGCTTATCAACTCCAGTACAGTATTTGCAACATTTGATCACCTGTTCATGAAGGTCAGTGTGAGAATGAATATTTACTGATCACCTGCATAGGTTTAAACTTTCTGCTTTCAGATGAATGTTCACCTTGTTTTCTGATAAAAAAAGAACCATAAGTTCAAATCTTTTGTGATAGTGAATGTTGGTACAGTCAATCCTATGTTTTCAGGTCAGAAGATGAGCAGTGGCAAACAGAAACAAGGTGACTTGACGTTAAGAGTGAATATAGATTTTTATTCATCATTAGCACTCAATCAAGCAATGGCAAGCAGTTATTCATTTAAGTGTAACACTGGACACATTTCATTTCTCATTAGGAAAGCAAAATATTTCATTAAAGCAATTCGTTAAGAACATGATGCATTTCTGGTTTTGCTTGTAGATAGAGTAAGAGATGCATCCATCTACCTCATTTCCTCTTGATCTCCTGTTCGAACAAGAGGGAATATGTAAAAAATATCAAATGAATATGCACACGTGCACACACACACACAAACACACATAGAGTAAGACATTTAAAGTCCTTAATGTGAGGGAAATCTTAGAGCTGGTTCACTCTAACAAGAAGTTTCAGGAGACCTGGATGTCTTACACAGGAATATTTATTGAAGCTCGATCGAGGAGAAAAGGGAAACACCACGTGTGAATCACAACGTACTGCTACCCAAGTCTGAAGATGGTGTCCTGAAGCTCAGTATTTAACCCTCCCCAGAGGTTCTGCTATATCCAAATAGGGTTATTCCTAACTCAGTCTGTCATGTGTGATGTCTCTATTGGATATCAGATCCAAACAAGGAAAGACGTCAACCATTGCTGTCCTAGAAACAGCATAGCCTCTCTACAGTATCTCTTATCCAGTGTCAACAACCAGGCGCCAGCCTGTTGTGTCTAAACCTGAAAACAGAAGATATCTAGCAGACCTTGGTTTACCAGATGCCAGAGCCAACTCGGCCTTGTCTGGCACACAGAATGAGACAGGCGAACACAGACAGACAGTTGACCTGACCTGTGAAGCACTGTCTTAAGTTACCTTTAACCTACAAGAGGGAAGTTTAACATACAGGAAGGAAAGTTCCTTCACACTTAAGTTACAGGTCTGGATATTACAGGATCCTGATGGTCTTGTGGTTGAAATGGTGATTCAGTGTTGTACCCCTGTCTTGCAATTTCATAATGCCCTAATTTATAAATTAACATATACTGTATACCATGGCTTGATGTCTGACAAACAGGAAACATGGATGCACAAAAATACACTCCCCACATTTTCTGTCTGTATCTGCTTCTATCTTATAATGACAAAAAACAAAAGCTATGATAAAAAATGAATCAATAAATAAAAGCTTCTGAAAAAGTAAAGAGATAGAAACTTCCATCTGAAGACAGAATGTCTAACAAAGTTTAACTATAATAACTAATATTATACTTATTTCAGATCATATTTATGATAATGTGTATATAGCAAGTTAGAAAAAACATCCAAACCCTTCAACCCACTTACTTTGATTTCTAGAAGAAATTGTTCCTTTGCACAGGTTTCAGGTCAGGTCTAATAGCAGTTGAATCTGAAAAGAAAAAAAAGCAAAGCCTGTAAAAGCTGCTTGAGTTCTTATTGGTACTGATACAATACACATGAACATACACAGGTCTCTGTGTGTTCACTAGTCTGTCCATTTTAACTGTAGGACGATAGCATGAGAGAGTAATGTTTGTAGGTGGGTAGGCTAGTGGGTAGCCAGGTGGTGAGTAGGAAGACAGGTGTGAAATCAAGGTTAATTTTACATGGACAAGTAAAAAGGTCATACTGCAGCGATAAAGGCGGTTCACTCGAAGGATGTCATTAGGACTCATCTGGGTGGCCCTGCCGATGGCTACATTGTTGTCGGGGATGGGAACGATGGTTGGCTCCCTGTTGCTAGAGAAGGCAAACCTATTGTGCAAATACACAGAAGTGATGAAAGCTTTAAACTGTACACCTGACACCTTGTAATATTTTCTAAACTCCTCAGATCACGTTCAACAAGAATAATCCTATAGAACTGAAGAGCCACTGAAAGCTGATGTATGGACAGTCTGCAAGGTTTAAGCTGCATTAAGAATCTTATGGCAGAACAACTCAACAACAATCTGAAAACGTGTAAACTGATTTATTATCACCCTATGGAGTTGTTATGGCTAACATGTTAGCAAATAGTTGCTTTTTTACACATCCAGCAGTTACGGCGCAACATGATCATTAATTTGCACTAGTGTATGTCCACCTGATGAATTTAAGATATATTTGCTCTCTTCTAGCTTTGTTTTTGGTCTTCACCAACTCCTAAAGAAATATCTGCTTCTTTAGCTGCAAAATGC
Organism: Lateolabrax maculatus; assembly: GCA_031216445.1. Lineage (NCBI taxonomy): Eukaryota > Metazoa > Chordata > Actinopteri > Acropomatiformes > Lateolabracidae > Lateolabrax > Lateolabrax maculatus. The sequence goes on along the minus strand of CM062198.1, from coordinate 3,929,916 downwards.
TAACTTTACCTGCTCAGCAGACAGACCGTCTGAGCTTAGGTGGTAAACAGTGGAGCATTTAACAGCTGTTTGGTAACATGTTCGCCAAAATATGATAAAATATTTAAATGGAAAATGATATAGCTGCTTAATGTTTTAAGCAGCCACTTAAAAGACGAGGTTCACATTTTTTTCAAGTCTGTCTTAAAACAATATTCACATGCCCATATGTACATTGAAACAGTTATTCCTTCTGTTCATACTGGCTGTGAAGCCTTCATTCTTCGGCCAAGGGAGTATCTTCCAAAGTTACAGTCCTTCTAGTACAAAGTTCCCTCTTTAGTTTTAATGGACAGTGTTTCCATGATGAGCTGCTATGGAGGGATAGTAACACAAAGAGTGTAACTTCACTCTAACTAACTTCTTACTAGCCTTAACTGAGTTTTAGAATATGTCAATGCACAGAATGCTGTGGATTTTGACTTTATCATTGGAACTGCATTAGGAAGCGATCTCTTCAGTAACTTTTACATACTGGCATGTGAATATTGTTTTATACTGATTTGAGTCTGCCCTTTCAAAATGCTTAGTTGTGTTATTACATGATTATATTGTTGTAGTACATCATTATCAATGAGTGAACTGGGACGCCACCTTCCATAGTGCATGACAGAGTTGTAATCATAGGGGGTGCCAAGGTTCCTTGTTTGGATCTTCCTGAAATTGTTCTCCATTCCTGCGGGAGATCAACATCATATATTACAGTATATTACATGTTGTCTGTCTTATTACAGTTTACCAGTCAGAATATTGGGCTTTTTTCCTAATTTGAGAGAAATTTCACGTTCAGATTTTTAAAATTTTTCCCCTCAAAACCCTGCCCTCACACTCAAATAGCCCTTTCTTGGGCTTAGATTTGCTCTGCTTCTGCTCAGACTGTATGCTTGCATTCAGATATATTGTTGCTTGCACTATTTTCCTGCGGTCCAGCTTCAGCCCTTCTCCTCGCAATCGGGCTGCTTTTTGTGCGCTTGTGAAACACCTGCTCTCAGATTTCTTCTCTGCTCTCTGATTTTTTGTGCAACAACCTTGTCAAAATTTCCCAACCAATATATATATATATATATGCCAGGTGTAGCGGTGACCAATGAAATGATTGCATTGAGTACTAAAGCATTACAAAGTCTGAACATGAAATCAATGAGTCATGCTCTCAAATTGAATAACCATGCTCTTGAATTAAGAAAAAAATGCCCCAAATCAGAACGGCTGGAAAGGGTTATCTGCAGGCTCTGCATGTCACTATTTCTGTACATATGGTTGGTCATTCTGGAGGTCTTGATTTGTACATCGTTGTGCTACTATATACCTGCTGAAATGATATGATACAGTCAGCCGTATTTGTATTTATTTATTTGTACTATAGTAGTATTCATTGTCATATGCCCCAAGTTGGCTGTTTAAATCTTTTGCATTATTAAAGTTCCATCTATATTCTACATAATGAAAATCTATTTTAAATTGTTGGTCAAGACTGTCTTAACCTACCAGGAATGACGTTCTGCAGCAGGATGCGAACATGCTCATCCCTGTCGGACCGGGTCTGTTCATGGTTGAAGCCCAGGGCGTGGAGCAGCTCATGTTGGATGATCTGCTGGAAAACACAGCCCTGGCGACTCAGAGACACTGTCTGGCCATTACCACGACGCCCAACAAATGAGAAACACCTGAAAGACGACAGTGAATAAAAGATCAGCTTCTGCAGCCCCGATACCAACATGGCTTCCTTTTACCTGGGACACACCGTGTTTGACCCTAGGGGTAAATAGGGTTTATGAGTTCACTCATGCATGCATATGTGGTATGTGCATTGTGTGGTCTGTACCCTGAGAGGGACTCGATGTCCACAAAGTCCCTCTGACCATCCAAGGGAGTGAAACGGATGCAGGTGGAATCAGCAAATGACCGCAGACCTCGGAGGATGGTGTCTCTCTCTCTTCGGGCTTCAAAATGGAAACAACTTTATTATCAGTTTAGTAAATTTTATTGCTTCTTATTCACTCTACCATTATATTAAAAGGCAAAACCCTACTCTACTACTACCACTACTGCCACTGCAGTACTACCACTACCATTACTACTAATTCTATGATACTGCTACTACTAGGCTACTGTTCACTGCTATTATAAGAAGAAGAAGAAGAATTGAGATCAAAATCTTTATTTGGCATTGAAATGGCATGCAACTGTACACACACACAGTGAATTTGGTGGGGGGGGGGGTTTGGTGCCTTGCTCAAGGGCACCTCGGCAGTGCTCTGGAGGTGGACTGGAGCCTCTCCAACCACCAATCCAGTCCATTACTTCTGCTACTACTACTACTACTACCACTACTACTACTAGTACTAGTACGACTGCTACTAGTTCTACCACTACTACTAATACTACTACTACTCATAATACTAACAATACTACTAGTACTACTGCTACTAGTACTACTACTACCACTGCAGTACTACCGCTACCATTACTACTACTTCTATGGTACTGCTACTACTACCACTGCAACCACTACTACTACTAGTACTAGTACTACTGCTACTTATACTATTACTACTACTACTGCTACCAGTAGTACTACTATACTGCTACTACTAAAATGTACAAATGTGCATGTGATGTGATGATGTGGTGAATTACATTTACTCACAGTACTGGTCGGAGATGCGGAAAGGTACATACACATTTCCATCGGTGGCTTTAGGCCACAGGCAGCCTCGTTCTATGCAGGGATCAGCGTTATGTAGATCCGTTGGTATCGCTATGTCTCCAAACATCACTAGAGGCTCATTTAAGTTCTTTCCTGCAACAAGACATAAGGATGGGAAAAGGTATTCATCTTCTTTTATCGTATAGTTTTTCGGGCAGGTCAAACTTTCCACACTACTGTGTACTTTCAGGTATATACTGTAACACCAGCAGTATGTATTATTTCTTTGTTTTAGTGAATATTTTTGTTCTAAATTTAAGGTTGGATTATGTCTGTTCTCAATTACTGTACATTTGCTGCTGGAATAATAATGACAATGACAAAAAAAAGCAGTTGACGTGGAGATGTACATACCAACATTAACATTGGCCTTCTCTAACAGCGTGGAGACACTGAAATCATCATCCTCGATTGTGTTGCCTGCGGAATACAAACAGTTTGTTCATGTATCTGTCACATGATATAAGACTATATACAGATGTATGTCAATGTCTTACCAGAGTACTCATCACTCTTCTCAAAAGAAGCCTGTAAGAAGACACAGAGTAAAAACTGTTGGTTAAATACTATTAAATGGATATAGAGCCACAGCGGCCCACTCTTAATTAAAGATGTGAAGCTCTGAAAGTTCAAACAGAGTTAATTTGACTTCAGTATAAGACTAATGTGGGGTGTGCAGGTCCTATAGAGATATCATGTAGGGGAAAATAAGCAAAACGTTTATAATCCTGCATTGGGTTAAAATGTTATACAATCTGAAATCTACAAAGTATAAAATGAAAGATAAAATCACATTTTGCTTTTTGCAATTTATCGAAACCGTTTCAATGTCAATTTTCTCACAGTGAAGCAAAATAAGTTTCCCTGTAAGTTGAGCAGTCGCTCAATATTAAGATAACATTATCCCATATATGTTATATATATCCTTTCACTGCTCATCATTGTATCTTATTTAAAAAAACTAAATTTGACTTCAACATTTCAAAATTGATCACACTGATTGCATTTAATTTCAAATCGTGTCACTGAAAATGTGATGTATTCATTTAATTATCAACATATAAAGTGTCTGTGTGTCCATGTTAATGTAAAGTGTCTGCTGATGCGTACCTGTATAGTAAAACTGTGTACAGAGCAGAAGAGGACACTGAACACAGCAGCATTGAGCATCATGGCTGGTTGTAGGACAGCAGCAGCAGCAGACCGATCCAGTGCCTGAAGAAAGAGAAGTGTTTGAACTTATATAGGTGGGAAGCCAACTAACTTTACTCCTAATATGGAATACTACTCACCAAAGCCTTATTGACAAATTCAGCTGAATTGGAAGTTGCAGTTATTACTTAAAACGGCCTGTGGTTTGTGTAAGATGTGTTTTCTGCTGATTGTTCTCAGGCAGGAGCCTACCAGGAATCTAGTAGTCAACAATAAATAAGAAATAGATCAAACTGATCTATTAAAAGGCCAATACACTCCAACATGAAAGCATCTTTAAAACATAAAGGGCAGAAATTAAAGGATTTATATAACAGAGCTCAGTTAAAATTAAAAAACAAAAAGGAGATGGCATGTTTCTTATGACTGCAACACTAAAAACAAATATTCTACATGTCTTGTGCATCATTTAATATACAAAAAATCAGTCAGATATATGTTTCAATCTCAAATTATAAAGAAACTTCTTAAGGTTGAAACCTGCTTGACAGATGCATTAGAAGTGATGGACTCACAGGAAGTCGGGCAATAGCTCACAATGCTTTCAAATCAACACACAATTGGAAAATCGAAATACTAATGATTTGTGTTTTAATCACTTCACTGAATCATTGTTTCATATTTGATCATTGTAAATGATCATCGTGATCACTGTTGCTGCAGTTCTGGCCTGTGAGTTGAGAGAAAAACAAATATATCAAGATACAAGTTATTTGGATCTAACAACATCAAACTGAAGTGAATGAAAACTCCTAAACTAATAATAATGGGGGTTTCTATAAGGTAATAATGAATAATTGATGATATGCTCTGATAATTCACTGCTAACTGCTTTACAGGACCCATTGCAGTTTGCATTCAACATCAGTGGAGACCATAAGACTATAACACTGAACAACACACACAGACCCATTTCTCCAGAGTTTTTAGACACTGAAGACACTCACGCCACTTTCCCATTTATTATATTATATTGGGTGATTAATAATATGCTATCAGTGATATTACAGTATATTATGTTGCACTAAATTCAACAAAACACTGAACAATCTCACAATAAAATCTCACAATAAATAAGATTTCTTAATAGAATTTAAATATCACATGTAATAGATTGGGATATGTATTATATGGTCTATTAATAAACAAGCTGTTCTCTTCATTGCAAATTCAATCTTCGGCAGACACCAATAGAGTTAGAACCTGTTCACAATATAATCAAAGTACATGAAAGTACAGAAAAATGTCAGTGAATGCCACACTGAAGCAAAATGTTAACATTTACTTAATGTTATTGCATCAAGGTTTTACACAACTCCTCTTTGTGGTTCAAATCAAGAGGTGCAGAGTTACAAAAGCCTTTTTGTGTTTATATAACTTCTCCAAATTGTGGTCATAGTTGCAACATGTGTTTGGTTTACACACAGTCTTACACACAAAGTCTTGCAAAAACAGGAACAGTGACTAAGGGAAAAGCACATATTTCTGATACTGCTTTGCATTAAGTTTTTGCTTTTGTAAAACCATTGATGTCATATTTGATAAAATTAAGTGTTTTTGTCTGAGACTGCCTTAATGACAACATTAATGTAAAAGTCATCAAAGACTCTCGTGGGATTGATTTATTTCCAGCTTTAATCTGACTGATCTCTCCACATAAAGACTCACTATGTAAACAACAGATTTAAACATATTTGTTGTTATCTAATAAATTATGCATTAACTTAGTCTATGAACTACATAAAAAAAGAATTAAGGGTATATAACAGGTACCTTCTAGAAAATGAATTAAAAAGTAAGTTCAGATCGACACTTAAATATTGAAAGTATGATTATTGTTTCAGTTCAGGATTCATGGTTTCATATTAGAAACCAGACTTCTGCAGACTGAGCTTATGAGATCCAGTCTGCTGCAACAACTTTTCATCACATGGCAAGAGAGGGACCATTCATAAACAGAGGTAATGTGACTTTGTCTTGTAACGTGTCCATTGATGTAAGAACTTGTAAGAAAATGTTTAAGCAGTGAATGTTTTGAACATAGGAACACATGAACATAGGCTGATACGTTTGGCTCAATTTGACTTAAACTGAAAGTGTGAGAACTAACTACCTTTTAAAGTGAGGAGTTATGCATGATTTATTGATTAATTTGTTGTTGTTGACTGATAGTCAGAGGTTCTATAATATAATAATAAGAAGAAAGTTTATTTACTGTATACAGCATTTCTGGTCTACAAAGTGCTTTCTTATGAAAGAAGGTTTTAAAAAGGGATTTAAAAGATGATGAAGCCTGTCTGATGTCAAAAGGCAGACTGTTTCAGGTCCCTGACACCAAATGGGCAGGGGTCTCATCTCTAAAAACGTGTACCTACGCTCAAAAGACAAAAATGGCTTGCACCCCAAAAATAATCAGATTTATAAAACCTGCAGGCAATGTTCCCTTTTTTAGTCCACCTGGAAATGTGTGCACGAGGATCAGCCTCATATTCCGCCCTCTACACACCCACATTCAACCATAAATGATCCGTGCAAAGCACCTCATGAATGTTGCTGCATAGAAATGAGCCTGCTGATCAATGTTACCTTACAGTGAATTATGGCTAGCCTGGCATCGCAAGACTAGTATGCATTTGCATATTAGTCTTGCTAACCACCATGCAAGATAACCTCAGAAGACTGACAAATTTGTTCCTCCCAAACCTAATTAGTCTAAGGGGCGTTATCAAGAGGAGGAGACAACCATTCAGAGCAACGAAACACCATCCTGTCGTACAGTTCGCCCTGTCAGAAGTTCGGCCAGCACATATTTCTTATTAACATGAAGATTAAGTGCAGTTGTTTGTTTTTCTTTTAGAGAAAATGTATCGTCCTCTCCGTTTAATACTGCCTCTGTAGCTGGCCGTTGAACTTTCTGTATCAGTGGCCACCATCTTGGTTATTTACAAAGATGCTTGAATGACTCTCCTCTCTGTCAGTCATCGTATTAAAAATCAATACGGCATGAAACAGGCAGCCAGTGTAAGAACGCTAACATAGGAGTTGTCTTTGCATTTCTTGGTGCCTGTTAATATTCAGGCAGCAGTGTTCTGAACCAGTTGGAGTTGTTGGAGGGAGTTTTGACTGACACTGGCATAAAATGCAATAGAGTAGTCCATGTGAGGAAAAACAAAACAAAAACATGTATAACTTGAGCTGAAAGAAGCATAAGACTGGACAACATTCTTAACATGACCCTCAAAACAGAAATGATCCCAAGTTTTCTAGCAGCCTACTTCATATTTTCAGTCAGTGAATTGAGCTTAACTCTGAAGCAGACTGGAGTGGCTGGTTTTTGAACAAAGACTATGACCTTTTGGGACATCCAACATTGGATGAAAACCCCATGGTTTTGGATGATCTGGCTGAGAGTAAGCATGTATAATGAGAACAATAGGGGGCCAAGAATGGAACCTTGATGATCACCACAGTTAAAATGAGCAACAGAGGTACTGGCATTTGCTATCAAAACAGAAAAAGTTGGTGTGGTTTTGAACGTAGCAGTTGTAGACCAACACAGGTGCAGGTGCAGGTGCAGGAGAGCAGGGTGGTCAATTGTGTTGAAAGCAGCACTCAAATCTCACTACTTATGCCAGCTCAGATCCTTTGTTCCTTGTCAGTTTGTCTCAGTTCAGCGTTGGTTTTGGGCCTGCCTGTAGTTTGCCAGTAAGATATTCTTATATTAAAATCTCTTAAAATCATCCTCTGCCTCCGTCTGCATTTGGGTCCTTCTCCCGTGTTCCCTGCTAACGACGTGACATGATCTTGGATAAGCTTTTGAGCTTATGATTATTTTTGACTATTATGTCAGAAAAGAAAGCTGATCTTGCGTCTTTTACCGCTTTCTTGTGTTCATATTTTCCACAGAGGCATTTCAGGGATTGGGTGTGATCATTAAGCAAGGGGAGGGTGTTAGCTTTCTGATTTTCATTGGAGCAATGTGGTCAAGAATGGAAAGAAAGTGAGTGTTAACAGAGGTAAATAATTAATCTGGATTCTGTGGAAATGTTATGGGAATACAACAGTTGGGGAAGGTGTTAGCCATTAATTTGGCTGCAGAGTCAGCAGTAAAAATGTGTGATCGCATGATGTGTTGAAGTTCCAAAAATGAAGAAGAGGAGGTTAAAGGAGTTTTAAAAGTAACAGCTTTGTGGTCTGATAAAGATATATTCAATTCAAAAACGCTTTATTCGTCCCTCAAGGCAAGTGATACACGATTTGTTTACACACATAAGACTAACTAAAAATACAAATGTTAACATACACAAGGATTTATAGCAGTTCCCAATCCATAGCATTGGCCTCCAACACCACAAATGCACATAATGTTCAAAAGAAAATATGTAAAGTCACAGTTTAAAGGCATTTTTCAGTTATGGTAAACTGACCATATGTACCACCTCTACATTCTCTGGGCAGAAACGAGAAAATCGTACCAGATTGAGGGTATGCCCTTTGGAATGTGTAAGTTCTTTAACTGATTGTAACAGATGAAAGATTCAACTAGATCTAGGAACTCACCAGACATGGGGTGAGAAGGACAACATACATTAATATGTTAAAATCACACAAAATAAGCACACTGTCATGCTTAGATAAAACTGTAGATAAAAGTTGTCATACAATTGTTCTACCTTGGAGGTTTGTAAACTAAAATAGAAAGTGAAGGAGCAGGACCTGCAATAAGAGGTTAAAACTTAAATTTAAAATTACCAAAGGAAATAAGAGGGTACTTAAAAAAAATCTTATGAACAGCTGTTCAGCTGGCCTTTATTTAATAATTGATTAGATGTAGAATAGTTTTTAGCATTGCTAGTGGTGGCTCTAGGGATGTCAGTCTCTCTGTCTGGTCCAGGCTGAAATATCTCAACAACTGGATTGTGGTGAAATAGATAGATAGATAGATAGATAGATAGATTACTTTATTCATCCCCGAAGGGAAATTAGGTCATCGTAGCAGCCGGTATATTTAAATACAATAAAATACAGTACAACAATAGAATACAATACAATACAACAGAATAAAATAGAATAAAATAGAATAAAATTAAATGTTCCAGTATATGGAGTGTTGTACAGGGTACACAGTGCAGGGAGACATTTAGTGCAGTTCTGTGGTGGTGACTCTGACAGAGGTAGATGAGTTGTAGAGTCTTATTGCGGTTGGGAGGAACGATTTCCTGTAGCGTTTCTTAGAGCAGCGGGGTTGAATGAATCTGTGGCTGAAGCTGCTCTTTAGCTTGTCCAGTGTTTTGTGGAGGGGGTGAGAGGGATTGTCCATGATTGCCAGCAGTTTTGCCAGCATCCTATCCTCCACCACCTCCTCCAGGGTGACAAGCTTAGAGCCAACCACAGACTCAGCTTTTTTTAAGATTTTGTTCAGTCTGTTGGCATCCTTTGCCTTGATGCCCGCACCCCAGGACACCACGGCAAAGAAGATGGTGCTCGCCACAACAGACTTGTAGAACATCTGCAGCATCTTGTTGCAGACGTTGAAGGACCTGAGCCTCCTCAGAAAGTAAAGCCGACTCAGGCCCTTCTTGTAGACGGCCTCTGTGTTGGTGGACCAGTCCAGTTTATTGTCCAGTGTGACACCCAGGTACTTGTATGCAGGTACCACCTCCACATCGGTCCCACCGATGCAGACAGGAGAGGGCAGGGGCTTGTTCCTCCTGAAGTCCACCACCATCTCCTTCGTCTTTGCCACGTTGAGCTGCAGGCGGTTCTCCCCACACCACTTCACAAAGCGGTCGACCAGGTCCCTGTACTCAGCCTCCCCCCCGCCTTCAACACACCCCACAATGGCCGTGTCATCAGAGAACTTCTGCAGATGACACGACTCAGTGCAGTGCTTAAAGTCAGCAGTGTATGTGGTGAAGAGGAAGGGGGACAGCACAGTTCCCTGGGGGGCCCCGATGTTACTGATCAGACGATCAGACACACAGTTCTGTAATCTCACAAACTGTGGTCTGCCCGTCAGATAGTCATCGACCCAAGTGATGAGGGGAGCACTCACCTGCGTGCCCTCCAGTTTGGCCTTCAGCAGTCTGGGCTGGATGGTGTTGAAGGCGCTGGAGAAGTCGAAGAACATGATCCGGACTGAGGTGTTGGGTCTGTCCAGGGAGGAGTAAGCCTTCTGCAGCAGGTAGATGATTGCATCATCAACCCCAACATGGGGCTGATATGCAAACTGCAGGGGGTCTTGTGATGGGCACACCAGCGGTCTGAGGTGTGCCAGGACCAGTCTCTCCATGACCTTCATGATGTGAGAGGTCAGTGCCACCGGCCTGTAGTCCTCCAGTGCAGCAGGACGTCCTTTTTTGGGCACTGGGACCAGGCAGGATGTTTTCCAGAGCACTGGCACTCTCTGAAGGTGTAGGCTCAGGTTGAAGAGGTGCTGGAGAACTCCACAGAGCTGGCTGGAACATGCCTTGTGGCTCAGATATGTTCCCCAGAGGATGAATTCTATTGACTTTGGTGATCCTCTGACTTTTCATCTAGAGCCACCTGCAAGTTTTTACTTAATATGTCAACAATTATTGGATGGATTGGCAGCAAGTTTATACACACATTCATGGTATGTTCCCTGAGGACAACATGCCCTTGTTGACGTCCCCTCTGCACTTACCCTCTGGGGATCCCCCCCTCATTAGGTTGAGAAGCTCCAATGTGGCCGTCTCTACAGGGAACGCCCCTAAACTGGCCTGAAAGTGAGTTTTATTTTATTTTAAATTTAAGCATCATTGAATCACTTTATATTACATATTACTGTTGTTTTTCTAAATGATTCCAAATAAAGACATGTTGCATGTCTTGTTTTATTATTAAACCTAATTGCATTTATATCATAAAAGTTTCCAAGCATTTCACATGTTGTGTGTTGTCATCTTGTTCTGCATGTCTGTGCCAACATGAAACTAGTGCAGATGATGGGTTTAGAGGGGTACATGCTCAGGACACAGGCAGCATAAAAATGGGAAAACCTTAAAAAGAAATACAAAGTCCTGTGGTATACATCATATTTACATATGTTTCAGTAACAATACGCAACAGTATTTTGTGTTCATATTAGGAAGAACTGAAAATGTTTATGTGCTACACCTAAGTTAACTTGCTCACTTTGCCCCTAAAGGACCTGCCAAGGCCAGCAGCTGGCAGTGGTTCCCCCAATGCATGAGGCAATTGGCTCAAGACCATCCATAACTTTTCCAGTGCTCATTGCCTCATGCACAGGGGAAGGCCAGCCCAACACAGCCAGCTGTCTGCCAGGACCCCCTGAAATCTTGTGTGAGGGGGCATCCCACCTCCACCACCTAGCCAGACCCCATCCCCACAGCCTCAGCCAGGCAGGAGTGAGGGGCCAAAGCTGCTTCCACTGACGGATATGTCCAGCCTCTCTGCAAAGCGTGATAGAATAGATCCACTTCTGAAAGCTGTACTCGAAGAAGGGGAACGAGAAAAGAGCAGAAACACATGACATGAGGCTCAGAACGAGTGAATAATTCAACTATTTGAAAAGATGGTGGAGAAAATATGAATTCTTTCTGTCTCCGATGGAGAGTCATTTATTTTGAAAGGTTTTTTGTTATTAGTGAGAAATAATATGTCTACAGGCAGATTTTTCTTTTTTTTTTTTTAACTCAAACAAACAAAGAAACAAAAACAAACAAAAAAAAACAGGACATGAAAGTGCAGTGGTTCTCTCTACAGTGTCAGGATGCAGGCTGGCTGCTCCATGCAGGGGTACCAACCATCCCCTACAATGAAGTAACCTGCAGGAGGGTACAACAATTTGTGACGAGGGGGCTGTTTTTGAAAACTCTCGTGTTGTGGACTGATCCTAGGGAACCTGCAAAAGTATCAAAAACTTGCCACTACTGTCACAGACTGACTGGAGCTGGATGGAAATAAACAGCTTCCTGTTCAGATAGTCCTTGGAGGCATAATATCGCACCCATCAATTGCACCCACACAGGTTTAAAGGCATCCTGTTGTGCTAATGCAGCAAAGACTTGTCCAACAGCGTCCAGCTCATGGGGCTTGGGGAATTGCTTCCTCTTCTTCTTCCTGCACTTTATACTTACCAAATGTGGAATGCAATGTAATGCAATCAGTCGGAAGAGATGCTGTCGTCTCCTTTAAGGCATCTGTAGTTATTATGAAGTACTTGAAATGAACAATAAAGTGCTGTACACACAACTGGCCGATGATCCATCATGACTACTGACTACAAGGGCAAGTGAATTCCATTTCAATCCCCCACTCCTCCCCCGCCCACTTTCCCTCTGCTCTCCAAGTGGCCTCCATGTGACGTATGTTGTGACGTAATACCAAGGGCTGAGGGGAAGTGGAACTACTAATCAAACGCAGTGACTGACTTTTGTTATCCTCTGGCTTTTCTCAGGTTGACGTTTGTGTTTATTAGTGGAGTGTTTCCACAACTTTACGATAGCATTACGATTATGTTATCTTATTATATTATTGTCATTAATTGATTGAATGAATCATCATCAATCATGGCATGCTACTCCCTGCTTACCGCTTCAACTATCCTCAGTAGTTCTACCTCCAAAGGCCCTCCCTGCAGAGGAGGCTTAAATGCACGTGCAGGATAGTAGGCTAGGCTAGGAGGTTAGCATATGTTCCACAGCAAAATAAACAGCGTTAGATCGTCCGCTCCTCAGTGCTCCCTCTCCGACAGCGGGGCGGAGCTGCCAGGGACAATGAATTTGCTGTTTCCTCCTCACGGCAGTTTAGTCTGCTGTGGAACATATGCTAACCTGTTAGCATGTGAGGTGTCTGAGCTGAAAGATGTCTCTGCCATGTGTGTCCAATGTTTAGGTAGGCCTATGTCCAAGGTCTGGCGCCATCCTGGATGGATGTCCCTTGGGGGTTGTTTTCCTATGTTATGGTCCACCTTCCCTGGTGGCAAAATAGCTATATATCGTTATGAAGTTGGCTCTGAGCCTATGCTGAAACCACACATTAGCTATAACATGAGGCTTTAAAAGGTGTAGTTTGAGTGGAAAACGGGGGAGATTTACATTGGCTTCGGATCCTCTCACAGGCAATCTTTGGTGCTTGTTTTGATGCTGTACTTTTTGTAATAAACCTTTTTATACAACTAAGTCGGTGTCAGCGGAGATTCCTTCATCATCATCACATCATCGCTACAGAAGATACAACACATGCTAGCTAATTCTTCTCTCATTTCTGTTCTGATAAACAGTAAATTCATCAAATTCTGGGCCCCATATTGCTATTTTCCAAGCCACACGTAATACAGCCTCTGTGCTTGACTTAAACTGTTATAAACAAGTTATAACTATACTCCACTTAGCAAGAAAAAATGTCCGTCTGTCAGCCATTAAGTTTGCACAGAACCTCCAGCAGCCCTACACTAAGGATAATGAGCTTGACTGAGTGACAGCATGCGCAGGGGGAGGGGTCCTGAATTCAATTGATATGCTGTGGCAGGACTGGAAGTGGGCAGTTCATGCCAGACGCCCCTTCCAACCACACTCAACTAGCTGCGTTCTGCAAAAGGGAGTGCGCAAAAATTCCCCAATGCAGATGTGAGAGACTGATTAGTTGTTACAGAAACCGTTTGGTTGTGATTATGCTACAATACCCTATTAACTGAAGGGGTTCACATATTTTTGCACTCATGAAATCTGAGTTTTTGTTAAATCAACCACTTTTTCGTTAAACAATGACAATATATAATTTTTGTCTGTTTGAGTCCATTATTTGTATTGTCAGTATTATGAATTAGGGCATAGATTAACATTTAATAAGGTTTTTAGCTGCGACCAGCTGCTCTAAATCTTGTAGTCAGTTGGTTGGTTGGTTGGTTGGTTGATTGGTCCACAAAAATGTCCCACACCCTTTGGTGGCCATCATTTTTGACCTAGGAGGCTGAAATTTAACATGGTGGTTGTGTGTGTGTATGTGTGTGTTCTTGCCAATTGGCTAAAAGAGGGTGCGGCAGTGAGGGTAACCTATAAAAAAGGCGCATTACTCCTAAATGGATTCATGTAAAATGGCCAAATTTTGTAGAAAAACACACAAAGATAGACAGACATAAACAAACAGACACTTTCATTGGTCACGGTTTGCCCCACCCCTTATACTTTAGCCATACCCTATCTCATAACTCATTAACCGTTTGTTCTAGACTGTTGTGGGAGGCATCATTGGACCAAGCAGAGGTTCATTTTTCAGTTGTGTGGTGAAGCCCCACCATCTCGTTCTGTTGTTACATCAGTTCATTGGTCCTAAAAATCTTTCTGTTCATTGGTTGACAAAACTGTGCCCACCCTATATATATAACTTTCAATTTATGAGGCTGAAATTTCCCATGGAGATCAAATGTTGATGAGGTTGTGTGTGTGGATGCATTAGTGTATGTGGTCGCAGCTATTGCAAATTCACGCTTGTTTTAAGTTTTTTTTAGGGTTTTTTTTTTCTGTAGGGTTCTCAAACTTTCGAGCAGCACTGTATATACCAGACTGCATGCCTCCACTTTTTATTCCACATTCTGCTATTACACTCAGATTTGACCTAATCCACCTCTGTGCTGTTAACTGTCACAGAGGAAGCCTGTTCAAATGGTAGCTTGTCTCCTCGTGCTCACTGAACAACAGAAGCTGCACACCTCAACTCATCAGCACAGTCAGTCATCATACAATAAAGTTACTCTGACTGAGATGCAGCACCCTCTTTTCAGTCTCTCATCACCTTATTGAGCCACTGAGTAGTACACAGAGAAAGTCTCTTTATTTGGTTAAGAAATATCCTTCTGTTCAAACACAGTCAAAAACTATACCAATATTTATAATTTTAGAAAGCTCCAGAGGATTTTGAAAGGGCTTAATGAGCCTCAACCCATAATGAGAATGTAATACTTCAATTTATCTGAAAACAAGCAGTGATAAAATGTTAAATCATCTGCTCATGTTTTGTCAGAATGTGAGATTTTAATTTATTATGTTTTTCTAAGATTCAGTTCACTTTTATATTTTAACAAATGTGACGCTGTACAACTCTGTGACCATAACATGCTTCCAAAGAGCCAAGAGCCAGTGATTCCTATAATATCTGCATCAATTTAATGACTTACATTAAAATCAGTAATCATTTTGAAACTGATGAATTCCTTCAAATACTACAACAAGTACAAGTCTGTCCTATATCAATGAAAATATATATGTGTGTATATATATAGCTATGGTTGTAATGAACAGTTCCCAGTACACATTTGCGACATATTTGTATGTCTGGCCTTGTCACAGTGGTTGTTTCCCACGGTGGGTGGGTTTATATTGACAGCAGTGTGTTGAATGTCCCACACTGATAACAGCAGAGGAGTGTGCTTGTCTTACTGTCAGTGACAGATGTTTCAGACTCAGACTCTGTCAGCTCTCCCACAAAACATTTAAGTGTTAGGAAGATGCAGTGAAAATGTTGATGAGACAATCAGAGCAATAGCAGGATATTAGAAATACTGATGTCACAAGTTCCCCAAATGTCCCTACCGATTGAGAAAAAATATAACTGTTAAAGGATATTTTCTTTAATCTTATCTTACTGCACAAGCTTCAAAGCCTTCTCCACACTGCCATGATATAACTATGAGGAGAAAATACAAATACAAGCTCTTATATACATGAACTTATTGTTAACACCTCTTCAAAAAACAGGGTTAGGGTTATAATTAACTGTTATTTGGGGTAAAAAAGGGAACAAAAAATACAAGGCAGAAAAGGAACTCATTTTGATTTACCTTTTCAGTTCAGACATGCTCAAAGTCTAATGTATCTACAGCACCATACAAGACCATATACGCACAATGTTGAATATGATGATGTTGATGAAGACCATGTGATAATATGAAAAGCTCAAGAACAGCTACTAAATGGACCTTGTGGTGAGATTACTTTCTTAGTAAAACTAATTATCAAATAAAAAAGAGAAAAAATAAACTCAAAAGCCTCATGCAATATACACCATATGGCCGGAAGTATGTGGACAGACATGTTGGCTGGGCCCTTTAGTTTCAGTTAACAGGAATCTTTATGTTACCGCAAACAATAATATTTTAGACATATTTTTTTAGTCTGCTTCCAACTTTGAGTCAGCAGTTTTTGTTTGTCCTTTCCTATTTCAACACGACAATGTCCCTGTGCAAAGAGCAACTCCATAAAATAATTATTCAGAACTACTTATATACTTGCGCATAGAACTGTACTCCACGCACCCACCTACACACCGGCACACACCTGTGACAGGTGCAATGTTTCACACAGGTTGCAAGAAGATTCATTTACAGAGAAAAAGGTTCTGCCTATCATGTTGTTTCTTTGAGTACCTGGACAGTATAAAAACGTCTTTCACTGGGTAACATTAAGACACTGATTCTTTCTTCAGGCTTTTAGGTAAGAACCTTATTTAAAGCCTCACTCTGGCATGTCAGATTCATATTTCAGTATTAGTATTATAACCTGGATGGATGATATTTTTATGATGACATACTGACAAAAAAAAACTTTTACTTTGTGTATTTTCTCAGTGTGAATTATGTTTTCTCCCTTCTCATCTTCTTCTTCCTCTTTCCCTGTAGTTGTTACAGGTCTACTGTAGCCATGTTGGTTTTCTCTTGGTTTCTTGTGACCCTGCTTGTGGTGTCCTCTGCCTGGGCTGAGGTAAAAAAAAAAAAAATCCAGAAACCACCTCATCTCACTATGAAGACCTGGGCTCATAACACAGAAAAATCAGAAATAACATATAATAAATGTTAAAATGGAAAAAGAAACAGCAAAGACACATTAAACTGTACAAAGCTTTTATTCTATTTGACATGAATGTTTTCAGGTTAAAGCTATACAGATTCGTCCAGAAGGAGGAAAATGAAAAAGTTGATGTTTAATCAACCACTAGAGAGAATCAAGCCTTAATTAAATCTTAAATACTAAATGTTGAAATGTCAAATGGATATTGGGAACTTAAAGCTGTAAATTCCCTTGCATAGAGTCTGAAACTGAAGTTCAACACTCTAAAGCTACAGACAAATTGTGCAAAAATATTTAAAAATGACATCATGCATAAAGTTTTCACAAAGTGAAAAAACAAATCAGAAAACAATTGCAGCTCTACAGATGTTTCTGAGCAAAAGAGAGACAACCTTTACATTATATCATTATTTAGTTCATATTTTAAGATTTGAGGGATCCATCAAAAGAAACGTTTTTTTTCATTCAGCAAACCCTCTGCACTAAAACATTTCATTTAGCCTGCAGATTAAGGTTTCACAAAGCTGGAAGTTTCAGTGCATGATAGTATTTTGTGTTTGTGAATGAGCTTCCATAACTTTCCGCTTTTCTCTTCCATGTTACTGTGGTCAGTTGCAGGAAGGTAAGAACAAAATTCTTAATACGTATTTATGACACCTCTTTATCGAGCTTTAAATAAAAACTGAATAGGAGAATTGTTTTAGATATTTTCTATACCTGGTTTATAATTTCTTTTTTGTGTTTGTGGATATTTAATGACTGATTTTATATGAGCAACCAAGTTACCTGCATTTTCAGTGAAAGTGAGTCTGATGTCAAACTCATATGTTCAAAATGATGACGTGTAAAGTTAATTAGTACCATATACAATGCAGAGGTTTCTTCTATTGAGGAGGACACATCCAGGGAGCTCTCTGTTGGGGAACTGCTGGAGAGAGCAAACAGGGACCGCAGTAAGTAGACCTTTTCCTACACTTAACCTTTGTTATATTAAACCTATATAAACTTATACTTTCTATACTTAAACTTACAAAACTATTTTGTTTCAGTCCCCTGACCTTAAGAACATCTGAACCATATTGTAGTGGCCATAGTATAGAACAAATTAATTTAAAGGATTCAATCATGTTCTGCCTTCCACTGTGATGATTGTGATGGAAATCTTAGAGCTGGTTCACTCTAACAAGAAGTTTCAGGAGACCTGGATGTCTTACACAGGAATATTTATTGAAGCTCGATCGAGGAGAAAAGGGAAACACCATGTGTGAATCACAGCGTACTGCTACCCAAATCTGAAGATGGTGTCCTGAAGCTCAGTATTTAACCCTCCCCAGAGGTTCTGCTATATCCAAATAGGGTTATTCCTAACTCAGCCTGGCATGTGTGATGACTCTATTGGATATCAGATCCAAACAAGGAAAGACGTCAACCATTGCTGTCCTAGCAACAGCATAGCCTCTCTACAGTCTCTCTTATCCAGTGTCAACAACCAGGCGCCAGCCTGTTGTGTCTAAACCTGAAAACAGAAGATATCTAGCAGACCTTGGTTTACCAGAGGCCAGAGCCAACTCGGCCTTGTCAGGCTTATAGAGTGAGACAGTCGAACACAGACAGGCAGTTGACCTGACCTGTGAAGCACTGTCTTAAGTTACCTTTAACCTATAAGAGGGAAGTTTAACATACAAGAAGGAAAATTCCTTCACAATGATCTGAGTCACCCCTGTAAAACCTCACTGGCTAAGCCCTATGATTCATTTCTAACCTGCTCTGTATTTCAAACTCAACTCCACACCTGTGTTGGTCTTGCAGACCCTGACTTTGATGAGCCCATTCTGATCGGAGGAGACATCGCTATCAAGTCTGAGGCGGACAGAAACGCTGACCCCTGCACCTCCAGAGGCTGCCTGTGGAGAAAGTGGTCTGATGGGAAGGTCTACATCCCATACTACATTGCTAACCACTACTGTAAGCATTTACTGCTTTATTTAGATGTATTTCTATACTAAAAAAGAAAAAAAGAAAAACAGACCTATTAGCTAATATTATCTAAATTAGCTGTGACTATAAAATGTAGCACTGGTCTGTGTTTTTTATAGAACCACATGAGACAGTTTCTTTGTTAGGCTATTACTTTTTTTTAACTTAAATACACCTTATGTGTCTAATAGAAAACAATAACTCTTTCAAATCTAAAATCAAAATAAAGCCTTAAATACACAGGAGTTATAAACTATTCTTACCGTTCCTTTACCGTTCCTTTACAAATTAAGATTTTAGATACAAATAATATTATGAATTTATAAATTATATTGCAATGTTATAGATTAAACTACCCAACAGTACTGTATATGACATAGTTAAATTCTACTCACACATTAATGTACCATTGTACTGTAATCCAATGATGCAATATACACACAGGATTTAATTTTTGACATTTGCTGATAATACTTCTAAACTTAAGTAAGATTTTGAATGCAGGACTGTCACTTGTAATGGAGGATTTTTTTCCAAACAGCATTGTTACTTTTATTTTAATTTAGGGATCTGAATACATCCTCCACCTCACACACTCTCTCTGGGCTCACATTAGACTTGACTCTGCTATTGCACTTAATAGTGATTAAGTAACCTAACTGTTTCATATAACCAATAATATTAATGGGGCTGTGTGATAATGATAATGAAATAATAACTATTGCAGTAATAATAATAGAGCTACACTGCTACAGATATTCTCAACCAGCCGTATTTGTCCTGCCAGCCTCCCGAGAGCAGGCCATCATCACTCGTGGACTGGAGTCCTTCTCTTCAGTTTCCTGCATCCGTTTCAGACCCTACCAGAATGGAGATCAGGAGTGGCTGAGCATCGAGTCCAGGGACGGGTAAGGCTCTGGCTGTAGGTTCACAACTCAATGTCAGGGTTTGAGCCATACACACACGACACTCCAACAATTTACACCTTCAACCAGTCTTGAGCCTATAATAAAACACAAATGGATTTACATTTCATTGGAGGACTATTCTCTCCCGGACAAATGTTTCCTAGAACATTTTAAGCAGCTACTGACAAGTCAAGTCAACTTTGTTTGTATCTCAAGACGCTTTTCACATAGAGTAGGTCTAGACCATACTCTTTAAAATATTAAAGAGACAGCGACCTGTAGAAAAAGGGCACAATACAGAATACTCTTGTTTGAATTGAAAATATATAATCGATACTTGTTGCACTGCTGTTCTACAAGGATTGTAGAGCAACACTTTACAATTCCACATGGTGATATCTTGTATGATTTCTACGTGTCAACAGCTGCTACTCCTACGTGGGTCGTCAGGGTGGTGGTCAGACTGTGTCTCTGAGCCGTCAGGGCTGTCTGTACCACAGCACCGTCCAGCACGAGCTGCTCCACGCCCTCGGCTTCAACCACGAACAGACTCGCTCTGACAGGGACAACCACATCAGGGTGCAGTGGGAAAACATCATCGATGGTAACACACTTTTACCATCTATTACATGACTTGTATTGGTCTTAATCTCAGAGGTAGAAACAGTGTCATTGTTTGAATTAAACCTGAATGGAAGTAGAACAGGCTGTTAAATTAAGCAGAAATCAAGTAAAAGGAGAGCAGGGAGCTGTGAAGCTACTGACTGACAGAAAACGGTGGAATGGATGAGCATTGTAATATTTCTGCTATTTCTCCAGTTGTACACTCTCAATCTTTCGTACTATGTACTATCCACACTGCTAACTGTTGATTGCTGTAATTATATGTCAAGGGGTCAAGTTAGGTCAAGTAAAAAAAAATTTCACATATATTTTATATAAATTATAAAATATATATATATATATATATATATATATATATATATATATATATATATATATAGAGAGAGAGAGAGAGAGAGAGAGAGAGAGAGAGAGAGAGAAAGTAAGGTGAAGCTAAACTCACCCAGCTTGGAGGCTTAAGGGAACAGAAACAAAAACAAAGGGTTAAAGAAACGCTGCAGTTATCAAAAGGTTACAGTTAATTCTCGTCAGCAGGACTAATATGGACTATACAGTAAGTGCTAGGGTTAGGAGATACATTGAGACTGAGACCGACCCACCAAAAGGATAATGGTAACAGGTACAAGGCTGAGTGAGTTTTAAGCCTGGCCTCAGATTGACTGATGACAGCAGGCAGGTTATTCCAGAGGAAAGGGGCATGCTAGGAAAAGGTCCTGCAGCCATTCTGGGGACATACAGGAGCCCTGTATTCTGAGAGCGTAGTGCACAAGATGGGGTATAAGGTAGAATAAGATCAAGTGTCTGCATCAGCAATGGACAGGAAAGACCTACATTTGGGTGAGCTTGGTGTTGCCTTATAGTTTGGAGTCACATTATTCAGTTGTGGTTGTCTGCATAAAGTATGTGAGCTGATTATTATGATTTGGTTTAAATTTGGAATCCTAAAAACTTGTTAAACTGTAAATGTTTGTGATTTTACATCTTCTCTTACCTCTGCAGGCATGCAGTACAACTTCGACAAGATTAACACTCTGAACCAGGGAACACCTTATGACTACAACTCTGTCATGCAATATGAGAGGTATGGATAACTTCATGTTTGTTTTTATTTTAATACATTTTGATTAAACTTTCACCTCCCCTGTAACGTCATAGAAGTACTTGCTGTCAGTGATTTGGGGGACTTTTTACAAGCTAACTGTTGTCACTTAAGCAGCATGTGGTCCTATTTGAGCTACTGCTGCGACTGACAGGCCAAACTGGAGGCTCAGATAAGTCAGAGCTTACTGGTTGACTTCCGTGACTCTTAAACATGATCACATCAAAGAACTCTAATAACCAGAAGTATCAGGGATTCCCTCCAGGTAATCAAACCCAAGCTCACCCAGCTTTGCATTGTGCTATCTGTGGTTCTCCAGGTATGCATTCTCCAAGAACAACCGTCCCACGATGGTGCCCATTCCCAACAGCAACGTATCCTTCGGCCAGGCTACCCAGATGAGCAAAAATGACATTGATAGGCTGAACAGGCTGTACAAATGCTGTAAGTAGACAAATGTACACAGTCACAGTAAAGCAAAGTCAATTCACTGCAGTCCCTCAAAACTGTGTGAAAAATGCTAAGTCGGCCTATACAGTAAAACTATTTTTTTAAAGACTGTTGTAAAACAATGCTCAGGTTTTGTTTACTGTAGTCATTCTTCCTGATGAGATCCCTTCCTAAAGTGTTTCCACTGTAAGTGATGGAGGACAAAATTGACAGTCCCCGTTCTGTTAGACAAATCAAGTGGGGATCTTCTAAAGTAATTTTACTATGAAAGTCCCCCTTTTTGTTACTATGTCTAAGTAGGGAGGAGGTCATGATGGATGGATGGATGGGACAACCAAAAATCAGACTTTAACTCTGCTTTTCACTCCCTGTTTCTTACTGACAATCAATGCTGGTTTCTTTTAATCATGACCACCATCGTTAACTAACCTTAACCACATGGTTGTTATTGAAACCATGACGATAAAGCTCCCCTAAACTTAACAAAGTTCTTATTTTCACCCAAAACATGATGTTTCTCTTACCATCACTTACATTGGAAAGACTTACAGAAGGGATCTCTTCACAGCCACTATGGACAGGAGGAAAGATTACAGCAAGAATGAAATTCTTTAAGCTTTAATTCTTTAAATGTTAAAGTCAACATCATTGGAATATTTACACATCTAGCTATAAATCCTATTTTTGCCTTGTCCCTCCATAAATGTTTCTCTAATAACATGCATTTCCTCTGCAGAAAGAGCCTGTGACCATTGACCTGCTACCCAGGTGACATCAGAGCATGCTGATGAGGGAGATCAGGGTTCCTCAGCTCCTGCAAAAATAAACATCTCATACCATACCAAAAAGCATCTAATTTTATTCTGATATTACATGAAAAAAACAAACAAAACAAACAAACAAAAAAAAAAAAACAGTTGATGATGATGGCTTCTGATTAGCAAATAAAGCTAATTTCCTTCGTTATTCAAATTAATTTTTCTTGCTTTTATTTAAGGCTTATTCTGAGTCAGAAAACATCTTTAAGGAATAGTTCCACATTTTAGAAAATATGCTGATTTATTTTCTGGTTAAATATAAAGCTACAGCCAGCAGCTGGTTAGGTTAACTTATTGAAAAAAAGATTTGAAACAGCTAGCCTGGATTTTGTTCACAAAATCTGCCTGGCAGCACCTCTAAAGCGCACTAATTAACAAGTTGTGTCTTGTTTGTTTAATCAGTACAAAAAATAAATTGTAAAGATTTGCTGTCGCTGTAGCCTTTATATACTATTTAATAAACGGATAAAGAGGTGGTGTTAACTAACTCTCAGCCACTAAAGCAAAAAAGTAGATTTCCCAAAAGGTCAAACTACTCCTTTAAATATCTTATCATCTATTTTCACATGTCCAGGGACTGGACTATTAAGTGGTGGTATGGCACAAAGAAGGTGTGCTACGGCCAGCACATCCAGATCGTATTACCTGTGGCAGAAATAAACTCATAGGCATTGGAACATTAAGTGTGGGTTTTGGATTAAGAGCAGCGAACCTTGAAACAATAGCTGCCTACTGCATCTTCCAACCACCCAGCCAGACCAGTCGGGCCAAACTGCAGCGGGTGGTGTGACTGCCCCAGGAGGAAAGGGAAGAGAGATACTGGAGTCAGTATCAAACAGTTCATACCTTCTTTTACAACAGCAGAAAAACTGAAAAACCTTCTGTCTAATAATTTGCTGATGACATTAAATTAAAAAGTATGAATGAAACACCACATGTAGATATCATTTTTCATATAAATATTTAATTTTAGTATAATGTAAAAATGTCTCCCTAACAGGCAGATGTGTTTCGAAGTGGCTTTTGATATGCTTCTGACATGTCTGTAAATGTGTCCACCACCACCTGCAGAAGTCATGAATAATAAAAAGCATTATTTAATAAATCAGACAAGAGCAACTTTTCACACTGAAACAAGCTCAGTCCTTTAAACACACTTTCTCTTTCTCTGGTGCAGTCCATTTATTCACCCCAACAATGATTTGAGATTATTTTTTGCATAAATTCATATATCTGCATATATCTTTCTTGTGAGTTGATTTCTATAAATCAATTCTTTCATTTTAATTTCCAAAGTTAATCTCAGTCTTATTTTATCTGTAAATCTCCATCAATCTTTGGGGGTTCCCAGTCTGTGCTCCACTTTATCAGCGGTCAGGTTGTGTTGGCAGGCTCTCAGGGCTCGGATCAGCTCCTCTGTTCGGGCTTCAGCTCCTCGACTCTTCCTCCACTCCTTCAGCAGCTCCAGCACTGTCTCCTCCAGGTCTGTGGGATGCCTCTTGGAGATGGACTCCAGCTTAACTTCAGTTAAACCCAGTTTGCGGCCCAGTTTACGCCAAGCTTTTCCTAGATTCTCTGCGATCACCTCTGTGGCAATGTCCAGTTTGGCTAAAGGAGGAGGAGACGTTGAGGGGTAAGAGAAAAACTTTGGGAATCAATCAACTTTAAAACAATGCATCTTTGTATAAAATATAAAATGCAACTATTCAAACACCCTCCCCAGGCAATCTGAATATGTGGAGTTAGAATGTCTTAACATGGTCAACTGTTCAAGCAAATCACAAAGCTACATTTAGCCTATTTACAGTAAATTCAATATGGTCAGACGTTCATTTAGTGTTAATATAACAATTCAATTTCTCTTGAGTGTATATATCTCTTGTGTCACGGCCACAAGTCTGAAAGCTTGGACCCGGACCATTGCAGAACCGAGAAATGCCAGACCTGAACCCAACCCATCTATTACTTGAAATCTGGTCCCGGACCGGGAGACACAGACCCGATCGGCAACGATTTGGCTAATCCACTCTTTATTTCAGCTTAGAAGTACGCTGTCATGGAGACAGATGACAAATGCAATTCATTTAGAATAAGTTTGCGGTTTTGTTGCATCCAGCGTAATAAAGATAACTTTGACTGTTTGCCATTTTGAACTATAATAACGATTTCTCATTTGTTGCCACAGCTGCTAACATTACCATTGCTAAATTGTTATCATCATAATATTGATATACTGCCCAGCCCTAGTTTGCAGAATTTTTTTTTTTTAAGCAGAAATGCCAACATTTGATGGGTTGCAATCTCTACAATCTTTGCTGTTTTTTTTCCTTCTATTATTGTTAACTATCTTTGGAGTGTTTGTCGGTCAAAACAAGCAGTCTGAAGACTTCAGTTGGACTTCAGTGACCCTGATGTATCAGTATACCTGGTTCAGCTTGAGGATTCTGTGTTGCAGTTTGTACATGTAAAGGGTGTCCAGCAGCTACTGAACACATTCATGCTGAACTGTAGATCAGAAGGAAGCTCTGTGTGTAGTGTTGATCATGCAGAATCCATCTGACTTGAAGAAAAAATACTGTTGTGCAACAGTGTTGTGTTTTGTACAGCAAACACCCAAGTTACTAAACCAGATATGGAAAATATGGATATTGAAAATGGCAACAGAAAACTTTTCAACTTTTTCTTCCAGGTTTTCATATTTGTTGTAGATAGTCATATATATTGTTTTGAAAATATCTACTGACTGGTCTCTGGTCAGATATTAAGACTTTTTACTTTCACACACTTTATTTGTACAGTCAATTAACATGGTACATACTAATATACTTACTATTGCTGCTTGAACCTACCTAAGTACCTGCCAGTACCTGTGTACTGCACCTTGTCAGGACATGTACAAATACCTGCCTTATTAAGTATGGTGGTAGTATCACTGCTGAGGTGCTTTGTAACTGGGCGTTGCCAATGAGTACATGCCATGGCTGGCTTCCCTTAATGCATTGCAACTTGCAGCAGACTGATTCTCATAGGGAATTGTATATCAAACTATGACATACGCAGACACAATGATCTGAGTATACATAAAGCCTGAAGTTTACAATGACTAAAAAAAACTATATCACATCTGTCAATGTGAAACTACTTCAGAGAAACACCTGATGGATTGTGACATGAGGGGGCTACTGTGGAGTTCCCTTGGCTTAAAATTGACATTTCACCCATTTTACTCGTCAGAGTCATGGAAAACGCTTTGTCAAGTCTTAGAAAATAGCCCTGATGCTCTCATAGTGAGGTCAGCTGGGGTTTGGACACTGGACTAGAGAGTTTGAAAGAAGTGGGTATTTATCTATTTGCATTATAGGAAGGTTGGATCCAGTGATTTGGAGCTTATGATAAAAATGGAGCATAAGGTCTGAGATAGCATAGGAGATAGTATAGTAAAAAAATGTTTTCAAAAGCTGTTATATTCTAGTGTTATTTTTTGGTAGGCATTAGTCCCCTTTACCATTTTAAGATATTTGTTAAAATGATCAACTAAGTTAACTGTAGCAAGCTGTCCTCAGAGCTAACATTAGCTTTGATAAACATTTGTCAGCATGGGCAAGAAGAGAAAAGAATGGGAGCCAGAGCCTTTAGTTATCAAGCTCCTCTTCTGTGGAATCAGCTCCCAATTTGGGTTCGGGAGGAAGACACCCTCTCTTCGTTTAAGAGTATGCTAAAAACGTTCCTTTTTGATAAAGCTTATAGTTAGGGCTGGCTCAGGTGAGTCCTGAACCATCCCTTAGTTATGCTGTTATAGGCTTAGACTGCCGGGGGATTTCCTATGACGCACTGAGCTTCTCTCTCCTCCTCTCCCTCTCTATCTGTACGCATTCCTATCCCACTAATACAGGTTACCAACTCCACTTCTTCC
This sequence comes from Lateolabrax maculatus, assembly GCA_031216445.1. Classification (NCBI taxonomy): domain Eukaryota; kingdom Metazoa; phylum Chordata; class Actinopteri; order Acropomatiformes; family Lateolabracidae; genus Lateolabrax; species Lateolabrax maculatus. The sequence continues at coordinate 3,903,336 of CM062198.1, read as the reverse complement.
TGGTAGTCTTTGTGCTTTCTGTGTTTTTTCGCCTTCTCACTTTCTGCAGGTATTTCTGCCTCTGGAGCTGTAGATTCTGGATCTGTGATTGCCGGCCGTCTACTGCCCCATGTTCCTGCTCCACACTCACTGCTGCAGTTGTTATTATTATTAGTCTGATTTGTTGTATGTCCTCCTGTTCTGTCTCCCCTCTCCCCCTCTCTCCTCCCCTTTCAACCCAACTGGGTCGATGCAGATGGCCGCCCACCCAGAGCCTGGTTCTGCTCGAGGTTTCTACCTGTTAAAAGGGAGTTTTTCCTCGCCACTGTCGCCAAGTGCTGCTCATGGTGGGAACTGTTGGGTCTCTGTAAATAATATTTTAAAGAGTATGGTCTAGACCTACTCTATGTGAAAGTGTCTTGAGATAACTTTTGTTATGATTTGGCGTTATACAAATAAAATTGACTTGACTTGACTTGACAAAAGCTATTTCAGCTCTCTGGTATAATAACACTTCACAAAGAATGTGTGACTTGTTTAACGCACACGTGTGTTGGGCAGTGTTGTCATTAAGAGGTAGACCTTCTACCGGCCGTAGGATACCCACACAACATGGGTTGTCCTGTTGTCTATTTAACTGGTGCTGTCAAATGTTTTATTGTTACCAAACAGATCAGTTTACTGGAAATGCATGCTGCAACATGATTTAATGAAGAAGTGCACTGAAGAATAAATCCATTGTGGGGTGATCTTTTATGTTGTCATTTTCTTAATTAAGAAAGTTAACAGTGTAACAACACTTTGTCATTTTATTATCATTCATTAGTCCTTCAAATAATATTATTAGTAGAAGTAGTCCTAAAATATTATTAGTATTAGTAGTAGTAGTAGTATTAGTCCTAATAGAATTAGAGGAGGCCAGCTGTGGTTAGTTCCTGTGACATGGTGCCAGCAGGGGGCTTTCTGGGGCTTGCTGCACGCTGCTGGTAATAAATGTAGTTTCTCAGATGAGCCCATGGAGCCACCAACAGTAACAGACAGGAGTGTGTCCAGCAGGCCTGCAGGCGCCACAGCTCCGGCCCGCTCATACTGCACCTTTCTCGGCCTCGTCCGGTTGGTTGTCGGTCCCGTTGTATCCAGGCTGGGTGTGGGCTGTGTTTAATTTGTCGGAGAGGTCTTGTCGGTGAATCTCTGTGAGAAGCTGGCTCAGATAGTCCGTGTTGTCGGCGGCCAGCTTGCCTCTCTCCGACAGGACATGGAACAGTGCTGTCCCGGTGTGGATGTTCTCCAGCTGTCTCTTCCCGATCAGGTCTCGACACAGAAACTTGATCTGGTTCATCTGCTCGACGGTCAGCTGGTTCGAAATCTCCAGTAAAACGGAGTTAAACTTTAAAGAGCTCATGTTTTGACGGAGTGCGCCTCCACTGCCTGGCTGATGTGATCTGCCTGAACTAGGAAATACTTTTACTTTCACTTCCGTCCTTCCGTCTGTTTGTCCGTTTGTCCGCAGCTGATCTCTTCAGGACTGTGGTCTTGGCTCAGATCCTGGCCCAGGTCTGGTTAGTGAGACTGTTACATTGTCACAATATAAATACTCCACTTTCTACTCAGTTTTTAATCTAACAGCTGTACAGACTGTATAGGCTATTTCACTTACTTACAATAATGAGTCCCAGTGGCTGACCTGAGCCTACACAGGGACCCTGTAGTTTAACCTTCTCTATCTGATGCAGTGAACTGCTTCTCTGCTCACTTTGACAGTTAACAGAGAGTGGTGTGTCTACGGGTTTTAAAGCTGCAGGTATTGTTCTTTATTCTTTCCAGAAGTAAAGAAGAAGTAGTAGAAGTAAACTAGCAGATGAATGGAGCAGATGTCTGGACGATACTGTTTCTTTTGTAAAGGTAAAAATCCCCACCTCATATTGCTATAGGTTACAGGTTATAGGTTATAGGTTATAGTCTGTGTGTGTGGATACAGGATTTCTTAAAAGGAGAGAATAGGAAATAACTCCACATTTACATGCGACTTTGTTGCTAAATATCAGAACCAGCTGATTATTTGATTAGCAGATGACACCACTGTGGTTGTCCTGATAAATGATAAGAGAGGCAAGAGGGCTTCTCTCAAAGAAGTGATCATTGACTGTAGGAAGAACTGGACCAGTCACCACTGACGGTGCATCTGTCCTGGGTGGTTTTAAATTCCTCTGCATACAGTAACCTGTCTAAAAGCTATTTGTGTTTCACCTGAAGCCATTCTACACAATTGGTGTCAGGTGCAGGAGCCCAAGCACTCCTCCAGGTCATCGCTTCTCCTCCCTGCTGCCACCAGTAAGACATACACATTTATTGTGTCTGCATGTATGTTGATGCTTTATTTCCCCTGTCAAGGACACTCTTGAAAGTCGCTATATAAATAAAGTTACTTACTTGCACTCACCTCTCATTTATTTGCAGTTAGTTTAAACATTAAAAAAAGACTCAAAATATCAGACAGACAAATTGGTTATACATGCATGTACAATCACACGTGTTATGAATTGTGCTTTGACATACATTATAATAGATATTAGCATGTCACAACATGTAGTGTTTTATTGATGATGTAAATACAACATGGAAAGGGCAGGATGGTCTTTACATGTGTTACAGGTTATAGGGGATAAAACTCCTATGGCTCCTTTGGTGGCAGGTAATCTATCACTGAATATCAACACTAACCCTACTTTCATACACAGCAGTAACAGTATTAAGATTAGGCAAAAATAAAATGTGCAGTTTATGTCACATCCCAGAAAGAAGTAAGGTTTTTGTGAATGTCTTCGTAGGCTGTATTGGAAGGAGTTTTCCCATGGTCTTTTTAGTTCATTAAATAATGAATTAAAAGGAATACAATTAGATAAATTATATCACTGTTTCCAGTTGATAACAGTGGTCCCCTTTGTGCTGATAAAACCCTTTTAACACATTACACACACTCAGAAAATACATTGTCATGAAACTAAAAAACACTTAAAACATTTTGACCTAAAGGGATAAATCATCACTGAAAATAAAAAAAAAGAATAATAGACATTTTATCAGTCTGGGTTGAGGGTTTAAATTTGGGGTAGTTCAATATATTTACAGCAGGGGGCAGGGTTTAACACGCTGATGAATGTAGACTGCACATGTGACTGCACATTTCACTGCATTTACCTTATTCAAAGTGATATCCAGTCACTCTCACATGCGTTTGCAGTTTGATAAAAACAAAAGAAAATATTATTCAGTCTTTGTGCTTAAATAGTGATAGAGTTGCAGCTTTGATCAAATGCCAAATGATTTGTGTGGTTAATAAGGCAAGATGATAATTTTGAGAATATAAGGCAACAACTGTTTCTGTCTCTGTGGTTCTGTGGAGCAGGACACTGGCGCTGCTCTCTGGACACATCAACAAGTTGTAAATTCTTACTTTAGCAAAACCTAAATAGTGTCCCTTTAATAGAGTCCCTTTAAATTCTTACATTGCTATCACTGTAGTTCTCTGATGTTACATGAGCATGACGGTACACACTACACACATACATGTTCCACTACATGCTAAACATTAAATTCCATTTTCAGTACACAACCTTAAATCTTATTAAGTGATTAAACATACATTTGAAACAAACCTTTTCCTTTAATCTACAGCTGCTAATGCTCTATGGTAACTAGCTAGCGTGCATTACCAAACATCATGTTTAGTTTTGGAAATGATTTCACTCAGCAAAACCTTCCAATAAATAAAGCTGAGCATCTGAATGACATGCAAAGGTGTAAAGGGCTTTTCCGGTTTTAATCAGTGAAACACAAAACATTTCCCCATCAGTGGATCAACAGTGATGAAGAGAATGACAAGAATTTGGTTGGAAGGAGCCATCGGTCGACCGACTCGGCCCCCAGTTTGTTGTTGATCCAAAAGACACCAAATGAACAAGGGAGGTAAAGATGAAATTGACTGTGTGAGCTGTAGAAGGTGTTGCTCGTAGTGACCAACACACAGAGAATTATCAACAACCCCACGGCTTTTTAACATCCACAAATTTGTTTGCATCAACCTTGTTTCCAGCAGATGTTTTCTTAGATAAAAGCAACTTTACACTCCCTGCTCAGCACCAAACAGCACACATCAAGACTTTGCATATTATCTTATTACTATATAGCCAGACAAACAAAACCTTCAGCTGCTTGAGCTTAAGGACAGTAAACTGGCCTGGGTGTCCAGAATCACTCCAAATGTTGAATGCTAATGTTGCTCTGTGTCAGATGCATAAATACAACTAACACATTTGCCATAATAATTTTATATGGTGACAGTGTGTCTGTTTTCAGTTAAAGCAGCTTTAAGACACACATATTTCTCTAATTTCTGTACCCATACCCCATTTTGGTAAACAAGACAGACAATAAGTATCTACAGTGAGATGGAGCATGACATCACGTTGTGTTTACACTGTAAATCTTGCCAATTGCAGCTTTAAGAATTCCAGTTTATTGGAATGAATAAAAATGTGACATGTGCTTTCAGGAATAATGGCACTGAGCACTGTTAGGCAGTTTGTTCATACAAATGTAACAATGAGCAATGTGGTGCTCAGACAAGAGAATCGCTCAAATCAACAGGCCGCTTGACACAGAAGGTCTTCCAAAACCTCACTGTTCATCCTCACAACCAAAGCACATGTTTGTTATGCAAAACAAGTACATAAATAAACTCCTGCATTTATATATAATTGTGCAAAAAAGGTAAAAAGGCATATCTGAGCTTTCCACATTGATGGCAGGAGGGAGGATCTCCTTGTGTGTTAAGGTACCAGAAGGAAACACTTCTTAACAGGAACTGGACGGATTGACAGAGGTTGTCTTCAGCACAAAAGCTGCATTTAGGTCCTTTGGGAGTGGTGGCAGGTATGAACTTACTGCTTAAAAATATGATTCACATGACAGGCGTCCTGAATGATGATCTCATCAACAAGGGAACTCCCCCGAGTCAAATGAAGCTAATGGCTTGTTCCTTTCAGATACATCCAATAAATAATGTTTATTATGAGTATTGTCTAACTACTTGCTGGATGTTTGGTGAATGGCTGACAATTCAATGTGTGGCTGTAAAATGTAATCTTAATGTCACAGATAATAATCTTTATGTGGGAAAAGTGTTAGAAAGAGGCAAACAACCAGTCTCTAATGTAACACATCAAAATTTTAGCTTTTAACTGTCAGGTCATTCCTGCAAAAATTCCAAAAACAACACGAATGCAGCAAAAGCTTTGCTGATTAATAAAAACTGATCATATGTAAATGGAGAACTGTCTTAGCCTTTACCAGCTTATTTACAGTTCATATACAGGTGTTATGTTTGCTTGTAGTTGTTTGTGCTTCTTCATCCAGACGCCGGAGGCTAGCAGTTTAACAGCAGTTGGTGTGCGAGACGGGCCGTGAGCGGGGCTGTGGCAGGCTCTGATTGGCTGATGAGGGGGAGGTGCAGTTGTCCTGGTTGTGGTTGTCCCGCGCTGCAAGCCTTTTGCCCTGCTCCTCCTTCATAAAGAGCTCCACCATGAGGATCTTCTCCTTGTGCATCTGGAGGCTGATGTCCTTGGGGATGTCTGGGATCAGCCAATCCACAAAGTCACTCATAAGCATCACTACGTTCTGCATGGGAGGGAGCAGAAAGGAACATCTCATTGTAGCATAGGACCACAGATTTTCTGACATAGTAACATTAAAGTAGGACTATGTAACTGTTAATGAACAGGGGCCAATGCGGCCATGCTATGGTGTGTTTACATCTTGTTTTACTATTGTGATTAAATGATAAAAAATATTATTCTATGACATTCTGAAACATAGTGTAACGGTAGCAGAAGGGTCATAAAGTCAACAAACTGACTCATTTACCAAATCTAAAGTTTGTTACATTAGCCACCATAAGCTACCAGTCATACCAGACCAAGTGAGGCTGTAGCTTTAAACCCCCTAACTGGACTGAACTGTTTTATTTATTATGAATTCAACTTTATATTTGTAAGAGGAGGTGGATTTTTCTTACAAGGCTTAAAGAGTCAAACTTTAAAAAATATAGGAGAGCTGATAATGTATCCAGTGATATCAAGTCCAGTGCTTTTGGTTCTAACCTTACAATTCATTTCAGCAATAAAACTCATTATTGATTTATAGAAAGCCTTGGACTTAACATCATAACATCAGTTGGCTGAGTTTTTTTTTTTTTTTCTTCTGTTTTAAACTAGATATCCAGGTAAGTTAGCTGAGCTTCCGAAATATAGAAGCCATGATTGAACTTCTTTTTTGATTTTTTTTAATTTAAGAATAATAGTGACCCATTCCTGTCAGGAAAATTAATTGATTAACTCCCAATTATATACATAATAAATCAAAATTACAATTTAAGTTACATTTTTTTTTATCTAATAATAAAATTCAAAGATTTGACTTGTTAGTTAAATGAATACTAAGCGATACAGCTCCCTTATCTTATTTAAAAAAAAAAAAAAAACATACTGAGAAGTTTACAGGGTAAAACTTAAACTCAGTTAAAGTTTTAAACTCTTCCTCTCAAAGACTTTAGCACACAAAAGTCCGAAGAGACTCCTTTGTTCCATTTTTACTTATTTACCTCATATTTACCTCATATTTTCAAGAAATATGAATGACTTGTCTGGTTTGCCTACATACATACAGTATGTGTGCTGCAGTATTAATATTTGTGTGTTGTTTCAAACCTGAAAGACAATGACAAAGGCGAGGCGGGCGGCCAGAACAGCCCAGAACTCCTTAGAGAGTTCATATTGTGTGCTGGACCAGGGAGGCTCTCTGTAGTCCTTATACCTGGAGACAGAAAGACAAAGAGTCTTGACATATCATTTATTTAGAAACATATAAAAAGATTTCATTTGATGCTACTATTTTACAGATGCCCATTTTACTCCCTACATAAATGAAGACTATTAATATTACAAATGGTAAAAATACAGATGATGACAGCACATGTAGCACAGAAGTAATTGTTGGTTTTGGTGTGAGAATGGTCACTTTTAAATATATAAATTTTTTACCCAACACATCAGCAGACTCAATTACAAAAAGAAGTAAAGTGAAATGTCACCTGCATATTTCCACCCTGTAGCCCAGGTGCATTGGCTGCAGAGGGTCTGTGCCTGGCTGGAAGTCACTGACGTTGAAGTAAGACAGGGTGTGATTGACAAAGCCGTGCATGGAGCCGTCAGGGCTGTACATGTACTGGTAGACCAGCCGTGGGATGAAGTCAGAGGTGAAGGAGATTACGAAGGCCTGAGGGACAGACAACTGCTTATCAACTCACTGTCTTCATGAAAGACCAGGTTAAACCATGAACCCCGTCAGGTGACACCAGCCAAGTGTTAGAGCATTGTATTGCATGTTTTGGAGGGACAACTGTATAGTGAGACTTACATTAACGATGACTGCTACCTTGCTAAGTCCTCTCAGGAGGTTGTACCAGATTCCTGCAGACAGACAGATGGACCGTCGTTATGATGAGAACAGGTTCAACATGTTAACACTGTACAAGGGTCAGTAAGCAGCAGCCACCACTAGATGGCACAAGCGCACTCCATAAGAGGTGGACCGACTTCACTGTCTGTTGTGTTGTAGGAATCTTACAGGTAGGTGGTTGGGAATGTTGGGAATGGTGGGAATTAACTATGAACTGCTGACCAGTACCACAGGTTCTGGTTACGGGCAGGCATCGGTGTCAGTTCATTTCATCCTTTAAGCCCAGTGCCAGGAATGATGTTCGGTTCTTTTAATTTTCATATTAATGAGGTAGTTCGTTCCTGTTTTTAACCAACCTAATTTTTAACACTATATGATTAATGTGTTCAGCTTCTCCAGAATTGATTATAGTTACTCTCTCTTACTATGTTAGGTTATAAAGACTTACAGAGAAGTTATGGAGTGCTGCAGCCTCATTTTAGCCTATTTGCATTGGATTCTAATTGATTTTAGAAGATTTTCATTTATTTGTAAAAGATGAAGCAGCTGAACAGGATGAAGAAGTCAGCTGAGTAAGGCAACATCATGTAAAATGCAGACAATTAATACACAACAATGTTAAGCAGTGAGGCAGTTAAACCTTACTTGGTAAATCCAGAAGGGACACACATAGGGAATTGCTATTAAGGTTTTACTCATGACTTTTAAAGTACTTCATGATCTGACTTACATTAATGAGCCCACACATACCTGCACTGTCCTCAGATCCTTGATTTAAAACTGAAGATTATCTTCAGCTGAACTTTAAATGTATTTTTACACAGAACAAGGACAGAAGACTTCCATCTGTTCCACTGGAGTCTTGTTAGGAAGAGATCATTATGTGCATTGGGGAAGACTTCTTCTCCATGTATTTCGGTTGGAGTAGTGGACACCTACCAATGTCTTTGGCTTTGGCTGCAATCGGTCTGCGCAGCTCCATAACAAACTTCTTGGCATCCAGGCGAATCTCAATGATGTTATTCAGAAGAGCAAAGAGCGGAGCCAGAGGGAAAGAGGCCACGAAAAGAGTCACCATCCCAAACTGGATGACTAAAGACACAGATGAGAAGTTACTGGATGAACGCATGGAAACTTGACTGTGGGCACTACAGAACAGACTGTGATCCACCAAGTCTGTGTGAAATAAATGTTTGAAGGACATATGACCAAAGCTATTTGATCAAAAAAAAAATGTGTTTCAACGTGAAAAATATCATTGAATAAAATACATTTAAGTCATGATGAAGATGGAAAAACCACCCCAATGTGCTCCTCAGTTCTTTTCTAAGTAGGATTTGTTTGTGTTATTAGTTACCTGATGCTATCATGTCAACACAGCATGACACATACAGTAATATGGTAATAAAGATATTAAAAACTGAGACAGGTGCTGATATTTTATCTAATCATATCTGCTCTAAAGCATATACCTTCTTTACCAAAAGTAAAAAGAATTCAAACATACACAACATGGTTGTTCCATCCTAATGCTCCACTGCCTCATCTCACACTCTTCACTCTTCTTCTTCACTGTCTGCCACTGCATACATCTAAAATAATCCTTCACGTTCAGCTAAGTATCTCTATAGCATTGTAGACTTTCTGTTGTTAAAGCTAGATGTAACTACTGTACTGCACATTAGCAGGCTGGAGCTTTGAGAAATCTCAGCTACATTAAAGCTTTAGTTCATTCCTTTGGCCATTTTGGAGCAGCAGAACAAACTAAAAATACAATCTCTGACATTTTATCACCTTTTAAAGCAAACAGTTGCCTATTTATACAGAGCAACATTAGCATTCATTTGGAGTGGCATCTCAACAATTATGATGAGAAATCTCCAGACATTTCTATGCTGATCATAATGATAATACGCATAATTTTATGGGCTTATCAGATTGTTCACACTCTCTGATGGAAAGGCAATCATGAAAGAAAATAGAGATTTTGGATTCATTATCTCTTCACATTAAGGCCCTCTGGCATCAATAAAGTCTTCTGATTAAATTGTGTTTTGTAATTTTAATAATTGCTTTTGGGTAGATGTCTTTTGGTCCTACATTTGATAACTGTTGTGGAAAGATCATCAGGCAGGCTTCATTGTAGGCTTCATTATGTTCTGTAGCTGAGCTCAGTTGTAACACTTTTCACAGTTTGCACGATGAGTACTCTATGTCTGGATATATAATACGATTGGAGTGCTTCTAACAATTTTGAATTTCTGCTTCTGAGGATTCAGCATCCATCTATACATAACTGAGTTGAGTACGTCACCCTTTTGTCCACCTAATGAAGTCCAATATTCACTCTTCTTTTAGCTTTTTATCTGGCTCTTTACATGCTAAATGTCCATCTTTCTTTACTCTTTTTACTTTATAAGCTTAAATGATCAATAAACTCTATATCACACAGCCTCTGTAGTGTAACACACTGATGCTCATTATTTGCACCAAATAGTTTGTTATATAGATGACCTTCTTTCCTCAACTGCTTAATAATACAGATCCTAAAAGAGCAATTACAATATCCATGAACTCTCAGCAGCCACATTAAAAGCAGTACACTTCAATCCACTTATCTTCATTAAACACACACGCATATGAAGCACGATCTAGCCAAAGTTTCCACATCACTGACTGACATTTTGTGCACTGTGAAATTGGATTTTTATTTAATTAAAGGTCAACACAGTGTACCTCAACATGGAGATTAGTTTGTATTCCAGCTGTTTTTATCAGAGGAATATGGCTGCAGGTTCACTTCATGAAGCTAACAAATTGTGCTGAAAGGAGCTGACATTTGCAATGTCAAGCAAAGGTCTGAATGTGTTTGTTGGTACATAGAAGCTAAGCTTCTATGTACCAACAAACACTGAAGTTATTGCTCTGGGTCCTAAACACCTGCGAGACGCACTATGTATAAATATAGTTACTCTAGATGGCATTGCCCTGGCCTCTAGCACCGCTGTAAGGAATCTAGGAGTAATCTTTGATCAGGACATGTCCTTTAATGCCCATATAAAACAGACTTCAAGGACTGCCTTCTTCCACTTACGTAACATTATAATAATCAGGCATATCCTGTCTGAAAAAGAAGCAGAAAAACAAATCCATGCATTTGTTACTTCTAGGTTGGATTATTGTAATTCCTTATTATTGGGCTGCCCAGATAAGTCTCTAAAGACTCTCCAGCTGATCCAGAATGCGGCTGCACGTGTACTGACAGGAACTAGCAAAAGAGAACATATTTCTCCAATATTAGCTTCTCTGCACTGGCTCCCTGTGAAATCCAGAATAGAATTTAAAATCCTCCTCCTCACTTACAAAGCTCTTATTGGCACCATCATATCTTAAAGAGCTCATAGTACCGTATTACCCCACTAGAGCACTACGCTCACAGAATGCAGGGTTACTTGTGGTAACTTGTGGCACTTCTTCCTGGTAGTCCTTGTGCTTTCTGTGCTTTTTCTCCTTCTTACTTTCTGCAGGTATTTCTGCCTCTGGAGCTGTAGATTCTGGATCTGTGACTGCAGGCCGTCTACTGCCCCCATGTTCCTGCTCCACACTCACTGCTGCAGTTGTTATTATTATTAGTCTGATTTGTTGTCTCTCCTCCTGTTCTGTCTCCCCTCTCCCCCTCTCTCCTCCCCTTTCAGCCCAACTAGGTCGATGCAGATGGCCGCCCACCCAGAGCCTGGTTCGGCTCGAGGTTTCTACCTGTTAAAAGGGAGTTTTTCCTCGCCACTGTCGCCAAGTGCTTGCTCATGGTGGGAACTGTTGGGTCTCTGTAAATAATATTTTAAAGAGTATGGTCTAGACCTACTCTGTGTGAAAAGTGTCTTGAGATAACTTTTGTTATGATTTGGCGCTATACAAATAAAATTGACTTGACTTGACTTGACTAAGCATGAAGGTTACAGTTTCAAAGCGGTCCCAGCCATTATGCTTAGTGTTAGATTTGACTTCAACGTGATTTCCTCAAGGCTGATCTCAACACAGAGCACAAGCATTTCTTAAGGTCTATCTTTGGATCAGGATAGAAAACGCTCACACAAAAGTGAAAATGAAACCGGACAGTGGATAAGGAGTAAGAGCAGCACAACAGGACAACAAGGATTAAAGTAGAAACTGCTCCTGAGGAGAACCATAGTTTTTATAAATTAATTTTTAGGTACACAATAAAATAACTAAAGCCAAAAGTCAAAATGACTTCCAGTAACCTGTAAAAGAGCAGTCTGCATGGTGTGTATGTTTGTGCCTTGTGTTTAGACTCACTCATCTCCATGTACTCGGGGCTGAGGCCAGTGAAAGGACCCAAAAAGTGGTCTTTCTCATGGCGATGCAGGGTTTTGTTCAGTTCCTCCTCTTGCTTTGAGTCCAAGTCCGACTTCCTCCTACGGAGCAGTTTCTTCAGCTTCCTGCAGAAACCAACAGCCAATGATGGAAATATTATATTGATATATATATTGAATTTGGACATAAGCATTAGGGGTGTCCCCTACTAAGAATGTACATAGTTGAATCTGATTGGTCAAGTCTGTCTATCATCGAGTGATCGCCAAATCATGTAGGCTAGCTGTCATAAATCTGCTACTGTGGTTGTATCTAGTCAGGGCTCCAGACTAACTTTTTTCACCACCATTCCAGAACTGTCCCGAAAAACAATTTTAACCATCCGAAGTTATGTAAGAGTCATATATACATATATACATACACACACACAATTTCTTATTAAAAGTATTATTAATAGGCTGATATTTATACCAAATTTTCACGCCACTGCGAAGGTATATTACTATTTGGGGTCACAACTAATAAACATACAACATGCAACAGACAGTTCTGGTCAAAATCCCTCTACATGACATCAAACACCAAAGATTGAGAACCTAATATTGGCCCATAATATCAACTATCATGCAGATGCTAATCCATGCACGCAAGCATGCCGGTGACATGACACATTCCTGCAGACTGCAGAGGGAAAATTAATACAAATATGTAGAACCAGCTACACTCTGTTCCAGTTCATACACTTAGTTTCGTCTAGGTGCACCTAAAGGTACACCAACTGTAGCTAAAACTCATGTAGTCTAATCCAACAGCCCTGTGTTGATTGAACTGTACAGTCATTGTGGAGTTGTACAGTTTGTGCTGCTGTTGAACTGTATTGTGTTATACTGACAGGTGTTTTTGTTATTTGGCCAACCCTCATTGATTTGAATTTGGTGGACAAAATAATTGTAACACCTGTCAGTGGTATTGGTTGATTTTTTTTACAACAGTGGTTTTGCTTTGGCTGAAGTCAATTTTCCCAGTAGTAGTACTATGACGACTCATACCACTATGCCTGCCTGTGGGCCTTGCTCTGATGCTTGTTTAATGCTGGGAGTTGGCTGGTGGGTGGAGTTAGGAGGCTCACCTGCTCCTACCTGTCCATCTGGGTGAGGCTTCCAAGAAGGCAGAAAGAACTGCCCTTCTGGGAGTCTCTCTCTCTCAGCTGGGCCTACTGCATCATTCTCATCCCTCTTCCTTTGTTTGGTTACTCAGAACTGGGTGCTGTTTTGTCAATATTCTTATAAATAGCCATCATCATCTTAGTGAAGCATACCATCTGGATTATTAGTGATACATTCATTTGGATATGTATCATTGTAGGACTTGTATTATGTCTATGAATTATAACTGTGGCACAGATTAGAACCGTGATAAACAGGAGGAACCAAGCAATGTTCCATTACAGTGTACTCTAAGGAAGCAAGACAGAGTAAATTGCAGGCTGACAGAGTTTAGCCAGGTGTTGTCTGGTTCCCAGGTAAGTGTGTTTGAAAACCAGACACAGGCTTTTAAATGATTCCTCTCAGATGCAAATACAACTGAGTGGGTGTGCATAATTTGTTCTGTGGGTTAGGGGGTTAGGGTTAGGGTTGTTCTTGCTGAGCCCATGTACTCTGATCTATGCTAAACTGTGGTTGAGCTTGTGTATGTGGCTGTTATGTGTGTTAGCGTCATGGGAAAGTGCATGTTGCACAGCGTATGCTCTGCACTCACGGTATGCCGATCTCAAACAGGTTGTTCTGGATGAGCTGCTTGCCCAGCATGGTGATGCATAACTGGATGCACAGCTCCATTAGGCAGCCTGCATGGGCACACTGGAGAGAGAGACAGTGAGCAAGTGTCAGACAGTGACAGGAAATCCAACTGAGGCAGAAGATGCACACGTGTATGACTCTTAAACCAGGCTTCAGCTGCCAGAAGCAAGTAAGAACACCGATATCATAGAGGCAGGAGAAAACCAGCTGTTTATCTAAATGTGGACTACATAACTAGCTTAGTATTAATTATTATTGCTGTTTTATCTGTTTTCGTCATTTATGGAGCTTTATTTTAATTAAAAAATATGTTCATCACTTCAGGCACTTATGTTTTTATAGAACAGACATTTTGCTTGGTATTAGTGCTTGACCATAGTAGTGTAGTGGTAATGCGCAGGTCATAATGGAACATAACGTCAGCGGAAAAACCCAACCTCAAGAATATTTGCTTCAGCTTCAGAATCACCATGGTCTGGTTTTATTTTTCCATCATGCTGCATAAGAACATAATTCCTTCAAAGTAAATTGGCTAACTAAACTTTAAAAACATTTGACAGGAAAGTCGAAATAAGGTTTTACATAAACTAAAATAATTAAACACATTATTTTCTGAGGCAAAAACAAAGCGTAGTAGCTCTAAAACACCAACAATCTCTTCAGATAAAAACATTGACTATGGACAGGAGGAGTCGGGGATTGAATCCCCAAACCTGGGATTAATGAACAACCTGCTCTACCTCCCGAGCAACAGCCGTGTTAGCTTATGAATGGCTGTCAGTTTATGGATAGTTGTTAATTAAAGCTAGCGAACAGTTATTGTTGTAACTTAACTGCTAAAGTGCAGAAGTTCTTCAGGTGTTTTTGTCAGCTTCACAGGTTGAGATTCATCACCACCTCCTCCTGGACTGGAGGAGGGTGGACTCCAATTGTAATGAGATTTGTGATCTGACCAACTGAGACACAGTTATGTGAAAATGAAAGTGTCTTAAATCTCATTGGGAATTACTATTTTTTGACTGCAGGCCAATCTGATTTGTTTCTCAGATCTGATCTTGAATCAGGGTGTATTTGCGTATGTGCATTTAGACATAGGTGTCCATGCTGACTAGTGGCATGTTTTTCCAATCTGGAACAACAGAGAAAACTGCTGCATGCATTAGAATGAAGGGACAGATAAAAGAATGGACATAAATTCAACTAGCTGATATCATTGTATTTGACACAACGATTACTAATCAAATAGTGACATACTTGTTATTGATTGGCCATGAGGGGTACATAACATCTTTACCTTCATGTAAGAAAAAAGTCTCAGTCAAGATTTTAAAGGATAAATTCGGTGATAGTCTGTTTTTGTATTGTGAACTAATCCCAGGAAAAGACTCAAACCAACAGTGAATGTATCTACTAACGTGTGTGTATTAAAACTTGATATAGCTTATTCCTCTGTGCCATAGAGCTCCATTATTAAAAAAAACATCAATGAGCCACACAAATGGAAATATTTTGATTGTCTTCAGTAGTAACAAATGTGCTTGGGGCTGAGAGCCACAGACAGGGTAGGAAAATGGGAAACTATTGAGACACAGAGTAGTGCAACTGGTTTATGTTTTTCACGGGACTTCTTGACATTAAGAAAGTATGGAATAACACTGTGTTCAGTGTGAATTACCTCTTCCATTCTGTACGATCCAACAACATACAAGTAGTTTCCAGGCCGCCCAACAAGCCTGTTAAACAAACACAAGCATCACATACGTGAGATAAGGAAAGCAGGTAGTATACAGTATTATTGTTATATTAAGTACATAAATATTTGTGGTACAGTGTTTTTGATGAAAGAAAAGAATGTGAGAGAAGTATAGGATGCAAGTATATGTATCACTAATGACCCAAAGAGGTTTGATGCAAATGATTAAACATAAAAATGCAGAAAAAAGGAGCAGTGAGAAGTCATTGTTTTACCTTCCCCTGAAAAAGGCCAAATAGACAATGGGTGTGAAGGCATTGACAAACTTCAAGACAAAAGTCTTGAAGATGAGGCGCTCTTCAAAGCTCTTGTCTGTCTTTGGAACCTCTGAAAAAGAGACAACATGTGACTTAATTATCTAACATACACATTAATTCATCTAATAGGATTATTTTTATAAAAGATTATATATATATACATATATACTGTATATGGGAATGTATACATTTACATATACACACACACACACACACACACATACATACATACATACATACATACATACATGCATACATGTATGTATGTGTATATATATATATATATATATATATAAATAAAAGACTGTCGTAACTCTCAAACAAATATGGTCCTTACTTTTCTATCTGTCTGGTCATAAGCCATTTCTGTGTTTTAATTTCTAATTTCTATTATAATTTCAATGCAGTGTTTTTATTTGTGTTGTAGTATGTAGCATATGTTTCAAAACATGCTTGTATATTTACACAATAACAACAACAAACATGTCTCCTGAGGCCTACTACGAAGCAGGATTTGGGCTTAATGAGGTAATTTCAGGTTTAATCCTGGGTTTTTACGGTGGTTCACCGCGTGACACACATTGGAGTCGCATGCTCCTGCAGACTGAAGCATTATATTGCATTACTTTACATTATGGCAGAGTGCAGCTCCCTCCTGTCTTCTTTGTTTTATTTTTTCCTGTTGTCTGCAACTACGTCAGAGGCATTTCATTGTGCTTTGTATACAGATAGCATCTTACAATATACTGACTGAAGCACTAAAGCCTTGTACTTGTTGTACTTATAAGATATGAAAGTAAGCCAATTTACCGCTGGCAATTATGTTAATATATTTATTTTTTATTTGCTCCCATGTCCGTTTGACAGACAGGTTTGCAACTGAAACAATAAGGCTAACATTGTCATACACACCATAAGAATATATCTAAGCACCACATTCATTTAATGGAATACACATAGCCTAATAATAATTATAGTCAGATCTACTCGTGATGGGCGATAATTTGACAGCTGTCCTTCCTGCATTTAGCAGCTGCACCTGTGTTGCTTTCAGTCTGGATTATGTTTAAATTCTTCGTATTTTTCTAATATTGTAGTTTGCTCTTTGTTTGTAAAATAGGCCGCTCTGCTGCCAGTAGACTTGTCCATGTTTGTGATTGGTCATATGCTGCAAACACCGCCCCGTTTATGTGAACATGCTCATAGCCAGATTGGCAAACGCTGGGTTGACTTATCGAGTTGATAACCACCTTTGTGTGACCGCTTAGCGCAATCGAGTTTGTTAGGTCAAGTGAAGCTAAATAACGAAAAGACACCCTGGGTATGTTGAACCTGCTTCGTAGTACAGGCCTCTAGTGATGTAGAGTTCTTGTTTTTACTTTATGTGATAAAGTAATAGTAGTAGTTAATAGTAGCACAAGTAGTGGAGAGTCTTAAAGTCAGCAGACTGACTAAGTAACCTATCTATCCATTCATTTTCTTCTTCTTATCCGGAGCCAGGTCGTGGTGGTAGCAGGTTAAGCAAGGTATTCCAGATGTCCTTCTACCTAGGAACACTTTCCAGCTCCTCCTGGGAGATCCCAAGGTGATATATAATCCTTGCAGCGAGGTCTGGGTCTACCCTGGATCTCCTACCAGTTGGATGTGCCCAAGGTAAGGCACCCAGGAGGCATCCTAATCAGATGCACACAAAACCAACTGGATGGGCAAACTCCCATGACCCTCCACAACAACTCGTAGGGATAAACAGCTGGTCCGCCATTCCACGGCCAGGACGGAATCCGCATTGCTCCTCCTGAATCTGAGGTGCAACAATTGGCCAGAGCCTCTTTTCCAGCTCTCTGGAATAAACTTTCCTGGAGAAGCTGAGCAGTATGATACCCCAAAAATTGGATCACACCCTCCGGTCCCCACTTTTGAAAATAGGAGCCACCCGGGGTGTCCCTGACTTCCATGTGACACTGAAGAGGCGTGTCAGCCAATAAAGCCCAACAATGTCCAGAGCCTTCAGTATCTCAGGGCATATCATCCACATCAGGCATCTTGCCACGGAGGAGCTTCTAGACTAACTCAGAGACCTCTGTCAGGGATATGGGTGAGACTTCCTCCTAGTCTTCAGCCTCTGCTTCCTGCACATAAGACGTGTTGGTCGGGTTCAGGAGTTCCCTTTAATGTGTTCTTTCCACCGCTCGACAAAATCCCCAGGCCGGGTCAGCAGTTCTCCTCCCCAGCTGAACAGAGCCTGAGCCAAGCCCTGCTTTCCTTTCCTGAGTTGTCAAACGGTTTGCCAGAACTTCCTTGAGGCCAACCGAAAGTTGTTCTCCACAGCCTTCACAAATCCACACCAGGGTTTTTGCTTCGGCGATGGCCGCAGCTGCAGTCCTTCTGACCTCCTAGTACCTGTCTGCTGCTTCAGGAGATCCCTGGGCCAACCAAGCCCAAAAGGGCTCATTCTTCAGCTTGACAGCTGCCTTTCTTAGGTTGCTCGCAAGGGACCTAGGCACCTACTGCCTTTTGACCACAACTCCTAGCAGGCGCCTCTACAATAGAGGCTTTGAACATGGCCCACTTGGATTCCATGACCCCAGCCTCCCCCGGGATGAACGGGGGGAGGTTGGGGTCATGGAATCCAGAGGTGGGAATTAAAGACCTCACAGACAGGGGCCTCCGCCACACGTTCACAGTTCACCCTCACTACACGTTTGGGTTTGCCAGGTCTGTCTGGCAACCTCCCCCGTCCAAGACATATGGCCGCAGATCTGATGATACGACCACTAAGTCGATCGTCAATCTTTGGCCTAAGGTGTACATTTATGAACCATTCCATGCTCTAACATGGTGTTTGTTATGATCAATCCATGACTAGCACCAAAATCTAATATTAAAGCACCATTTAGGTTCAGATCAGGGGGTTCCTCCCAATCACCCCCCTCCAGGTTTCACCATCATTGCCCATGTGAGCGTTGAAGTCTCACAGTAGAACTATAGTGCCCCTAGACGGAATCCTTGCCAGGTCACCACCCGGAGACTCCAAGAAGGCCAGTTACTTCGAGCTGTTGTTCATAAGCACGTAAAGCACTAATAGTCGGAGCCTTCCCCTCCGCTAGCATTTCATATGCAAACTGATGGAGCTATTTCTTAACTTGTTTTAAAGACATAAAAAATAATAATTTGTGTCTGATAAATGAAATTACCTCATTAAAAAATCTGCTGCTTCTCCCTCATTAAAATAAATCCAGAATCTATGAATATGTAAATATATAATATATAACAGAAACTAATATTACTGGGGTTAATAGTGAAATGTGCCTCACCTAGTGCATTGAGCCAGCGCGCGATAGCTGCGTAGATTTCGTCTAAGATGATGATGATGATGAGGTTGATGATGGCACCCGTAGTTTTGACAGTAGCTCTGATGTTGGACCGTGCTGCAGGGTAGGTACTAATGTGCAGTGCTGCCTTAATGCTGATCCGGTAGAGGATGACCCCGAAGACTATGGCAAACGTCACAGTGACCTAAAAGTAAGAAGGAGGTGATAATCTGACAAAACAATCAAGGTGAGGAAGATAAAGAATAAAGAGCAACTGCAGGTGACACACAGTGAAAGGCCTATCGTACAGTTATATGTACAGTTATATTTCCAAAACATTTACCCCACAAATTTCACTGCATTCATCTGAATGTGAACAATCAGCAGGAATAATAGGTCTGAAAGAATTGTAATATAACAAAGTCCAGAAGAGAGAGCTGAAGTCCAGGATGTAAAGTGGACACCAGTTTAAACATGCTACACCTGTTCCAGGTATTGTATACAATGAAAATAACAATGACAGCTGTTATGATATGCACCATTACTAACCGGAGCCTGTATTTACTGAATGAATAAATCTGTGTGCATAGCAGCCGCTGCTGCTCTCCAAACCTGACAAGTTCTACCAAATCAGGGTTTGTCAATTGTCAGAAACCTGGTTGAGCATCCATTTCTCACTGATGAAGGAATAACTTAATATAATACTGATTCAGCTTACTAGTCAGGCTCAGTTGGATCCGGTTTTAAAGACATGGGTTTGGGTTTGGTTAACATTAATGCAGACTCTTACAGAAATTCTCATTGTGTAGCATTAAATCTACTTAGCAAAAGCTTTATTCTTGCAACAAAAAGTTAATTGTTATTTTCTCTTTCCATATGGCTACACTCAGTAGGTGATTTTTTAATTTTAAACAGGGGGGGATGGGTTAGGGTTACCCTATTGGATATTATAGATCAATGACAAAACTGACAGAAGGGCAGGACTGAGAGAAAAAGGCATAATTACAAATCAGTCTCCTACTTCAGCACCATGGACAGTGTCATTAAGTTATCAATACACAGCACAGTTAGGCCACTGATATTTCAGAGCCATTGTTGGGGCCATAAATTCTAACTTGAACAAACCGTAGTAAGAAAAAGGATCAATGAGTCAGGCGGTTAATAAGGCGGATGCATTTTGGTCATCTTGCTAACAAGGGGGATGGTATCCCCCGTTTCCCCTTTCATATCACCAACTGGCTACACTCAAATCCACTAAAGGGGCTCAAAAGGATTTAATCTAATCTGAAACCAAAGTCAGATCCATTTATCAAATCTGAGCTATTTTGAAACCCATCATTAAAGTAAGCTTTCAACATTTGCAAGGTGGGTAGCCTAAGCAATGTTCAAACTGAAGCTACAATCTGAAAATGAATGCTGCCATATATGACATTAAATTGATTTGCCACATTGAAATAACAGCTGGAGCCTACCGACACCTTCCTTTTTGCAAAGATACTAACTGAGAGTAAAATAATAATAATTATATAAACGTTGAACTGGAGGATTCTCCTGATGTGACACAAAGAGCTCAATCATGTCTCTAGAGAATAGTCACCACTCTGTTAGTCTTGTACAAAAACACATTTTCCATTTGAACTACAACCCTGCTCTCCATCACTGTTGTGTTAATAACAGTGTAATTCAGGCTGATTAAAAATCTTATAGTATTGCTTCAAATTTCAAAGAAATACAAAGATTGGTGATGTAACACTGTAGGGAGACTGTTGAGACTTACCATGAAGCCCATCATGACCACAGTAGTCAGGTAAGCTGGCAGTCTGTCTGTACATGTCAGCTTCACCTTCTCACCCTGAAACACACACACACACACACACACACACAGAGACACAGAGTCGTGTTAAATGTAGTCATGTTACATTTATTTCCTGGAGACTCTCTCTCACACACACACACAAGGGTCCAAACAGCTAGGGGTGCAGTTGATGTCTCAGATAGGATGTATACTTTGTCCTTCACAAAGTGAAGTGGTTGTGAGTGTGTGTGTGTGTGTGTGTGTGTGTGTGTGTGTGTGTGTGTCTCTTAATGTGTGTGTTTATGCTGCCACAGCCTCATGTCTTTCTGTCAGCAGCAGCTTTTAATGCCATGGACACACACATGCGCACACACACACACATACACACACACACACACACTATAAACATACACACACACACACTACGTGGCTGCAGTGGCGCACAGCTAATTCAGCCCCGAACAATCATGTCACATTCAAGCCTACTGAGAACTGGGTCAGATGTGTGTGTGTGTGTCCTTGCGTATTTGATGAAAATAAAAATGTGACTTTTGGTACTGTAAGACAAAAGTCAAAATGCTGAAATTTATTAGCTGCTGATGGACAGTGTTTGTGTTTATATGTGAGCGATATTTACACTGAGAGCATTTATGATGACTTTGACTTGCATGGTCTGTATTGTTACAGATAACTCATAATTTCTTATTAGGGCCTGAGAATGAAAGTGCTAGGGGCCCAATGGTCTCCTGAATGGTTGGTCATTCAGGTTAATCATTTGTCAACATTTGTTCAAATCGAAAGGGGTGAGGTCAGAAAGTGATTGATTTATGAGAGAATGCCAACGTACTACATATGTTCATTAAATATTGATATCTATTTACATAAAACAATAAAAGCCTGTCATGAAAGATTGTTATAAAGAAGACAAAGCCTGGATGCCCTGATGACTGATCTCTGAATGCGATGCTTCGGTTTAAACATGTTACCACTTTTACCTTCGGGGTTGAATGTTCCTGTCTCATTGTCTTTTGCATGACCCGGAACTCGTACTCCGCTCGGTTGTGGTCCTGAAAAAAGAAATCAGTTTAGATGCTACAGTTACTGACACAGTGCTACTGTATGTTAGTAAGCAGTAAGTATAGACAGCAATTAGCTGTAGAGACAATCATTATTTCAGAAAAAAGACAGAAGTGAAATGACCAGCCTGTTTGCATGAAGTTTTAAATTCCACTACAGCGGTCTGTGCAAGAAAAGAGAGAAATGCATCGACCCACCATGAAAGAATGAAGTGGAGGACATAAAACTGAAAAACGGTAGTTTGATGTTGGAATTTCTTGGGAAAAAACTCAAACTACAGTATACAGTTTGAGTTTTTTTGCTACAGTTAACTGTGTAGAAGGTTGTCATATTCAAGTGTTGATCTAAAGGTTTATAATCAAACACTTCGCTTTAAAAGAAAAGCCCAACATTTTAAGGAATATGCTTGTTGATGAATCAGATAAAAATATCAATATCGATATCATCTCTATATGTCCAGTACAGATTGTTCCAGTACATTTTTAGCCTATTTTAGCACAAAGACTGGAAGCCGTTGGTAGAATGATAGCATAAAGCTCCATTAAAAATAAAGAAAAATAATTATTTAAATGTCATGTCAGCCATTCTCACTACTTTTAAAAACTACTACTATCAATGTAGTCAATATATTAATATATATAAAGATATAACTTGTCAATAAGACCGCCAGCTTTGATTGAACCAGCTGGAATGAGATTTCGATGATGTTTTGGGGGATTATGCTGAGTGATGGTGAGCCTTTGCCCAAGTTTTTCAATATCCAGACTAAGAGATAAGCTAAGAGCTACCGTCTGCCCGTCTGTTTATGCAATGCCAGGCTACCCAAACTTATCCCTGCATGTGTGTCTGTAGTGGACATAAAGAGACTGATATCCATTTGACTGGGTAAGACAGCAAACATGGATGTTACACAGCATTTCAAACTGTTCCTTAAATCAGTTTACCTTACTAAATCCACCTGTCAACCATTTGTAACAGAAAGCTCCATGGTGTAATGTGTCTAATTTTTGCTGATAATAACCCTTTCATGGTGAGGAATATAAGCAGAACATTTTATGTCCATGTAATATGCAGTCAGAAGTGAGTGTATGTGTACCCGTATAACAGTAATACAGTCTGCAGAAAGCCAAGGAAACTGCATCACTAGAAAAGAAAGCTGAGGGTTAGACAGTCACTGTTGGCCTGAAGGTCCGTGTGTCCAGCTACAGATGGACAGACAGAGTGAAGACAGACATACGCAGATAAAAGCTGCCTAGACGAAGAGCAAACAACAATCTTGTATAAGAAGATAGACATAACAAAGTGCATATAATGAAGCTGTTGTCATGTGGACTGATAATTTGAGCCATGTCTACATGATTTGGACTATTAAAGGGCTCAGTAATATTTTTGTGGCATACCCATAGGGGCATAACTTTATCTGAACACAGATTGATTCATAACTTTCTCTTGTATGAGTTCATATTCAAAAGCAAGAATATTTCTTCAGAAACAGTCCCCATGAGCCATCATTACTGCTACTAACTTAAACCTACATTAACAGAATTTTTAGACACTTGCAGCACCGCACCAAGTTGTAAACACCTATGTATCACCTTATAAAGCGGACATGGTGAATATGTTAGCAAACAGCTGTTCACACATCAGCAGACAAAGTAACACCAAGAATTATTTAGAATCATGTTCGGCCAGCTGACGAAAGTCCGATCTTCACTCCCCTTCTAGCTCAGGTTTGATCTGATTATTTATCTATTTATTTATATAATTATTTGCCAGGGACGAAACATGTAGACATTGTTACATTTATATAAAACACAACATGTGTTTACAATGCAATGTATATAGAACTTCTAACTGTGCAGTCCTACTGAACCAGACAGAACCAAAACACTAACAGTACTCAGAGCCAGGTGATAATTGTCTCTGCTTTCACCACTAATTTTTCCACTTGCAGTATTAAAATTAGTGATAAGTTTTCATTTTTTTTTACAATTTAGATTCTGTATTTCACAGATTTAACCTTATATAAATATATAAAGCGGCAATGTAGAACCACGTCCCCTGCATCTTCGATCTCTCTTGGTCCTGTTCAAGGTTGTGTGGATTTTGGACAGACATATTTTCACGTTTTTGAGAAATGTATCGGTTCGACATAACACTTCCCAACCCACATGTCCATGTGGGCCCCATAAGGGCTGGAACAGTGTGAACCATGTGGGGCTCAGACCAGGTACTACATGGTCCTAGATTACTCAACAATAGGACAGCAATTTGAGACTTCAGTCACCAAGGGCTAAACTAATTATACCAACTATATAAATTATATTAAGAGGACATGCTCAAAATGAATTGACCCTCTTTTCTATTTTAGCATATGTTCTATTTATAGTCAGGAGACTTTTGTTTCTGAGGGAGAAGTTGTTCCAAAATACTGCATCTGAAATAGAAATTTGTTTGTCTTAATTAAATTAAGAACTTCAAAACAAGGCGGAGGTTGCGGAGTAGCTGCCACCTGAGCCAACTGAACAACCAGGAAAGCCCAGTTTTGTTCCTTTACAACACTTAAAAAGGCGCTTAGCCTATATTTTGCACCACTTGTTCTATTTGCCTTTAAAGGTATATTACTTCACTTTGGGACTTGTCTTATGGGTATGGAGGGCACAGTTGTTTCTGTTTACCAGAGAGAAATCCAAAAAAAGAAAAGTAAAGGAAAACTAGGAGAGAGACCATAGCCATGAGTCAACAAAGTGTCATGTCAATTCTGCTGCAGTCAAGAGGCACAAACAACACCAACAGTATTGTGTTGAGAGACCACAGGGAGGGAATCAGGATGCACCTCAGAGACAAAGAAAATAGCTACAGAAAAAAACATGACAAAGATGTCAAGTGAAAAGACCTGAAGGCAGATAGTTAGACACCTTGAGGGAGAGAAGTGTGTGTTTAGTGTTACAACAGTGTGCCAAAAAGAAAGAAAGTAAGCGTAAATATGAGAGGCGACAATATAAAAAGCAAGCTGGATCCAAACCTTATGTTCCTCCTGTAAAATAAACCACACAGATAAACACACAAAGAGAAGATGTCAGTCAGCTGTCTTCCATGTCACTTTTAGAGCAATACAGAAAAATCTTTCATAAAAGAAGGCACTGTTCCACTGTTCCATCTTATTATGATTTTAAAGGAAAGAACATTGAACACTGATGTCTGAGGCTGTTTGTGTGGGAACATTGTGCTGAGGGCTGACTCACTACAGAGTGCACACAAAACACAGAGGAGGTATATTCATATGCATATCCTGACCTACGCCTTTATGTCGGCCTTATTACTTAGTGACTGTGCTTTTAAGTTAAGTGCAGTGAAAAACATCTGTATTCGTCACACAAGTGTCATTGTTATAGGGAGATAAGAATATTCTACACAAATAGATAAAGACACTTTTTGGGGCGGGTTGGAAGAAGTGTTTTTCCTTCTGTATTCCCATTTCAAGTAACGATATCCTCAATGTTGCTGAACATGGAAACACAAGACTCTGCATATGTTCTGACCATTGGTTTGATTGATCTTAACTTGATTTATGAAAAATTCAAGTTTTATCTGTCATTTTGGAAAATACTTCAGTACCCATGAGCCTCGGCCCACTGTTGCCATAGAAAAGTCAGTCATAGGTGTGAGTTGGAGTGCTTCATAAAATACGTCGTCATGAATTCATCCCAAAATTTAAAAGTCATCAATTTAAAACAAAGATCGTTATCAGTTTTCTCGACACTGTCGTCTTTAGCTTGCTGAAATGCACCTTGGGAATCATAGTTTCCTTTTTAAACTTTCTAGGGAACCACATCATTTCTAACACAGTTGTTTCTTTCATTCATGCCAGTCCAAGAGCTCCAACTATCAATGTAGGTCGTTAATCAGTTATGTGACTTTCTAAACAGCAATAGTTTATTTGAGGATTTTCAGTCAGGATTTAGAGAGTATCATAGCACAGAGACATCACTGGTGAAAGTGACAAACGACCTTTTGATTGCGTCAGGTAAAGGATTTGTATCTGTACTTGTTCTGTTAGATCTTAGTGCAGCTTTCGATACCATTGACCATTGTATCCTATTACAGAGACTGGAGCATTTGATTGGCGTCAAAGGACCCACACTAAGCTGGTTTCAGTCGTATTTATCAGATAAATTTCAGTTTGTCCATGTAAATGATGAATCCTCCGTGCACACGGAAGTTAGTCATGGAGTTCCACAAGATTCAGTGCTCGGACCACTTTTATTTACCTTATATATGCTTCCTTTAGGCAATATTATCAGGAAACACTCCATAAACTTTCACTGCTATGCAGATGATACTCAGTTATACTTATCGATAAAGCCAGATGAAACCGGTAAGTTAGCCAAGCTTCAGGCATGTATTAAGGACGTAAAAGACTGGATGACCTGCAATTTCTTGCTGTTAAACTCAGACAAAACTGAAGTTATTGTTCTGGATCCTAAACACCTGCGAGACGCACTATGTATAGATATAGTTACTCTAGATGGCATTGCCCTGGCCTCTAGCACCGCTGTAAGGAATCTAGGAGTAATCTTTGATCAGGACATGTCCTTTAATGCCCATATAAAACAGACTTCAAGGACTGCCTTCTTCCACTTACGTAACATTATAAAAATCAGGCATATCCTGTCTCAAAAAGATGCAGAAAAACTAGTTCATGCATTTGTTACTTCTAGGTTGGATTATTGTAATTCCTTATTATCGGGCTGCCCCGATAAGTCTCTAAAGACTCTCCAGCTGATCCAGAATGCGGCTGCACGTGTACTGACAGGAACTAGCAAAAGAGAACATATTTCTCCAATATTAGCTTGTCTGCACTGGCTCCCTGTGAAATCTAGAATAGAATTTAAAGTCGTCCTCCTCACTTAAAAAGCTCTTATTGGTCAGGCACCATCATATCTTAAAGAGCTGATAATACCGTATTACCCCACTAGAGCACTACGCTCACAGAATGCAGGGTTACTTGTTGTACCTAAAGTCTCTAAAAGTAGAATGGGAGCCAGAGCCTTTAGTTATCAAGCTCCTCTTCTGTGGAACCAGCTCCCAGTTAGGGTTCGGGAGGCAGACACCTTCTCTTCGTTTAGGAGTATGCTAAAAACGTTCCTTTTTGATAAAGCTTATAGTTAGGGCTGGCTCAGGTGAGTCCTGAACCATCCCTTAGTTATGCTGCTATAGGCTTAGACTGCCTGGGGATTTCCTATGACGCACTGAGCTTCTCTCTCCTCCTCTCCCTCTCTATCTGTACGCATTCCTATCCCACTAATACAGGTTACCAACTCCATTTCTTCCTGGTAGTCTTTGTGCTTTCTGTGCTTTTTCTCCTTCTCACTTTCTGCAGGTATTTCTGCCTCTGGAGCTGTAGAGTCTGGATCTGTGACTGCAGGCCGTCTACTGCCCCCATGTTCCTGCTCCACACTCACTGCTGCAGTTGTTATTATTATTAGTCTGATTTGTTGTCTCTCCTCCTGCTCTGTCTCCCCTCTCCCCCTCTCTCCTCCCCTTTCAACCCAACTCGGTCGATGCAGATGGCCGCCCACCCAGAGCCTGGTTCTGCTCGAGGTTTCTACCTGTTAAAAGGGAGTTTTTCCTCGCCACTGTCGCCAAGTGCTGCTCATGGTGGGAACTGTTGGGTCTCTGTAAATAATATTTTAAAGAGTATGGTCTAGACCTACTCTATGTGAAAGCGTCTTGAGATAACTTTTGTTATGATTTGGCGCTATACAAATAAAATTGACTTGACTTGACTTGACTCACCTAATATTGTTTATGGTGAAATTGCATGGTACTTACTGCTCCTCCCACTTCACAACTCTCTATATTATTATTTGTCATTTCAAAGGACATGCCA